>JASDDO010000019.1:272257729-273703264 GCA_030015575.1 Agapanthus africanus
CCGATGACTGCCGCCGGGGGAGCCAGAAGCACACGCGAGACCCGGAACCCCAGGCAAGGGGGAGGAGGAGGAACCCGTGGCTCAACTTAAGAGGAAAAGGACGGTCGGCCATTCGCAGCCGACGCCGATCGAGATCCCGGAGAGCATCCCCGTGCAGGAGGGGGATGTCTGCTTTGGGGTCCCCTCGGGGCTCTCTGTCGCTGACAGCTTGCTCACGGCCGGAGGAAAGATTCCCCGGGAAACCCTGAAGGCCCAAGTGGCCGCCATAGCTCAGGAGGCTGTTCAGGTTGGTATTTGTTTAAGCATCGTCTTAAGTACTCAGGTTGATTTTGAATGTTTCTAACTCCTTCTGTTGTTTTCGACAAGTCCTCCAACATTGCGCCCTCATCGTCAACATGAAAACCGGGGAAATTGCCCCGGCCATGGCGAAGGCGGGGGAATCTTCCTCGCTAGTGGATGATCTGCTCCTTCAACTGCAGCTGGAGAAGGAGAAGACGGCCAGCCTCGAAACCCGGTTGGCCGCCGGGGAGCTCGCGATCTCCAAGGGCCAGGAGTCCTACCAACTTCTGAGCGAGTCCCACCGAACCATTGATGCCAAGGTGGAGAAGCTGGGAAAGCTCTATGCTTTGATGAAGAAGGCGAGGGACGCCAGCAAGAGGGAGACCGAGATGGCCCTTGAGGAGGCGAAGATCTCCGAACTTCGAGATCGTAAGACTGTGGTCCTGTATAAGGAGTCAGACCAGTTTTACGTCGACGTTGGCGAAGCCTCTGCCATCGTTTCGCATGAAGCTCTCGATGCCGCCAAGGCATTGATGCCGGATTTTGCCGATGGTGAGCTCTGCGCTAGGGTCCCGATCTCGGCGGACGTGCCGCAAGTGGCTGGCACTGAGGCGGCCATCGAGGGAGAGGAGGTTGTGGAGGTAGAAGCCTCGGCACCCGGCGGCGACGCTGAGCAGGGCGAGATCCGGGCTGAGCCTGTTGCCTGAGCTTTCTTGCCTTGCACCCTTTTTGCTTTTCTTTTTGTAAGCCTCCAAGCATTTTTTTCCGGCTGCGGAGCCCACAATACCTTGTAAAAATTTTTGGAACATGGAATAAAACTATGTTTATTTTCCTCGTGATGACAATGTGTTCCTGCGTGAGTACTTTCGCTTGTCAGTTTTTCAATAAAGAATCAAGTGTTAGGCCGTATGTTATGATCGGCCTTTTCGATGACGATCGCGCGTCGAGTGCAAATCCAATAATTACTAAGTGCAGGATGGTCGGCACCCTTCCGTTCCCCAGAGTCGAGGTGGCGTTGTCCATATAAGATTCATCGGAAGATATCTTGATTATAGGAAGGTCAGCGTCTGTCCATCCCTTAGGGTCAAGCTGACGACTAAGTCTCTTAGCGTGAGTTGCATAATTGCCAAGTTACGATTGGTCGGTACTGACTGAGGAGGGCTTTGAACCCTTAGTGTCGATGGGTAGGAGCTACCCACTAAAGATTGATCGAGCAGAGAAACTGCTCGGGGGCCTCTTGGTGAGGGCTTTGATCCTTGGCATGGATGGATAGGAGCTACCCGCCAGGGATTGACCGAGCAGGGAAGCTGCTTGGGGGCCTCTTGGTGAGGGCTTCGATCTTTGGCGTGGATGGGTAGGAGCTACCCGCCAGGGATAAACCGAGCAGGGAAGCTGCCCGGTGGCCTCTTGGTGAGGACTACGATCCTTAGCGTAGATGGGTAGGAAGTTACCCGCTAAGGATTGACCGAGCAGGGAAGATGCTCGGTGGACTCTTGGTGAGGGCTTTCGATCCTTGGCGCAATGGGTAGGAGCTACTTGCCAGGGATAAACCGAGCAGGGAAGCTGCCCGGTGGCCTCTTAATGAGGGCTTTGATCTTTAGCGTAGATGGGTAGGAAGTTACCCGCTAAGGATTGATCAAGCAGGGAAGCTACTCGGTGGCCTCTTGGTGAGGGCTTTCGATCCTTGCACAATGGGTAGGAGCTACCCGCCAGGGATAAATCGAGCAGGGAAGCTGCCCGGTGGCCTCTTGACGAAGGCTTCGATCCTTAACGTAGATGGGTAAGAAGTTACCCGCTAAGGATTGACCGAGCAGGGAAGCTGCTCGGTGGCCTCTTGGTAAGGGCTTTCGATCCTTGTCGCAATGGGTAGGAGCTACTCGCCAGGGATAAACCGAGCAGGGAAGCTGCCCGGTGGCCTCTTGATGAGGGCTTCGATCCTTAGCGTAGATGGGCAGGAAGTTACCCGCTAAGGATTGACCGAGCAGGGAAGCTGCTCGGTGGCCTCTTGGTGAGGACTTTCGATCCTTTGCGCAATGGGTAGGAGCTACCCGCCAGGGATAAACCAAGCAGGGAAGCTGCTCAGTGTCCTCGTGGTGAGGGCTTCTTTGGCGTCGGTCCGCTTCCTTTGACCCGTAAAATCTGGGGGGAGAGACCGTCGAAGGCAACACGTGGCAAAGAAGCGTGGGGAGGCGTGACTCTCCGTAATGCGCGTCGTTCCAACTTCCATTTAGCCGTTTGGGGGCATGATCGCCACGTGGTAACTTCGTATTGGGGACTTTGAAAGGGCCCCATGAATCGTGCTACCGCGCGCGTGAACTTCGGCCTTTTGCGATTCCGTTGAAGCTATAAATAGCGAAGGCGTGTTGGCTGTTCCCCTCCGAAAGACGGCGCGACAGACGTCTTGCCTGAAATTCGGGGCAGATGCTAATTGGTGCTATCCGTCCACCTCTCTGAAGATGCCAAGTTGATTTATGGCAGCGTGTATCGAAGGTTTAAACGGATGCGTCCGATGTAGCAGACTTCGTCAGATTCCCCCTCGCTCGAGGGGTTTTTGATTGTGGGGACGCTCTTCCCTGCAGGCGCAAGCCCCTGCAGTTAATTACGCTACTGCATTGCGGTAACAACTTTCTCCTTCTTCAGATGGTCACTTCGCGTCGTGCGTGTTTGTTTTGTGTTTGGTTTGCCCGTGGATTGTATACGGAGACTGAGTTATGTCGTCGCCCGTAGGGCGTGGACTAATCCAAATCCGTATTATCTTAGATTTGGGTTTGGGGGTTTGGGTTTAAGGATACGTTAGCCTCATTTGAGACTAAGATCAACTTAAACGTCTGTTAAGGATACGTTAGTCTCATTTAGACTAAGATCGACTTAACAGGACCGTTTAGATCCGACAAGAGAGCAATTGGGCTCTATTGTTTAGTTTAATGACATTGTGGTCTATAGGTAGTTTAAGGACATTGCGGTCCAGTGTTAGTTTTAAGATGTCGCGGTCAAGGTTAAGGACATCATAGTCCGAGGGTTTAAGGACTCCACAGTCCGGCGTTAGTTTTAAGACATCACGGTCAAGGTTAAGGACATCATAGTCTGTTGTTAGTTTTAAGACATCCCGGTCAAGGTTAAGGACATCATAGTCCGTGGATTTTAAGGACTCCACAGTCCGGCATTAGTTTTAAGACATCACGGTCAAGGTTAAGGACGTCATAGTCCGTTGTAATTTTAAGACATCCCGGTCAAGGTTAAGGACATCATAGTCCGTGGATTTTAAGGACTCCACAGTCCGTATCAATGTGTGGCCATCGGGACCCATCACCTCTTTGAAGACGTTGAGGAATTACAACGCCAAGTATCAAAGGAGTGAAGAGATGTACCCTTGAACCAGGGTAGATTAAGTAATCTTTGGCCCAATTTGGAACTAAGACCAATTAATTATATTATGAGTCCATTAGTCTAGTTAAGTTTGAATTGAGAACTTATGGCCAGCTTGGGCTAAGTCCAATCATGTTTAGAATATTGGCCCTCTGTTGGTTCATTGAAGGAGAGGCTTTGCCTCTAGAAACTTAGCTAATTGGGCTAAAGGTAGTGTTAAACACTAAAGACCAACAGTGTTGAACACTGGGAATAAGGTTAGCAAGTTAGTGTTAAACACTAAAAGATGATCAGTGTTAAACACTAGCAACAGGGCTTTCAAATTAGTGTTAAACACTAAAGCAAATCAGTGTTAAACACTGGAAACAGAGATTTCAAATTAGTGTTAAATACTAAAGCAAATCAGTGTTAAACACTGGAAACAGAGATTTCAAATTAGTGTTAAACACTAAGAAAATCAGTGTTAAACACTGGGAATAGAGTTTTCAAATTAGCGTTAAACACTAAGAAAATCAGTGTTAAACACTGAGAACAAAGTCTTCAAATTAGTGTTAAACACTAAGGAGAGGGGTCACGTGTAGACACGTGAGAGCGCCCTGATTCCCCTTATTTTATTCTGCCAAAACTATTGAATACTTTCTATAATTGCTCGTGGAGCATCACGTGCTGTCACGTGATGGGAATGTGGGTTTTTAACTGTTAAAGATTTTGCCAAGGGGTCACGTGGTAGCACGTGAGGGCGCCCATAGCTTCTGTTTGCTTTTTCTTTGTATCCTTCAGGGGTTACGTGGGGCACGTGAGGCATTGCCTCAAAGTTCTTTTCTGTGGATCTTTACAGGGGTCACGTGGTAGCACGTGACTCTGGTCCTTTTCATGTTTTAAAGATCTGTTCATCTTTTAAGAATTAAATTCTTCACAGGGTTAAACCCTAACAATAAACTTTAGAGGAATTAAATTCCTATTTATCTCTGAAGAATTATATTCTTAGATAGGGTTAAACCCTAATTTATTTTCTATAGGAATTAAATTCCCCATATATATAAAGAATTAAATTCTGGCATAGGGTGAAACCCTAATTTCTTTTTTAAGGGAATTAAATTCCTGTAAATTTGAGAGAATTAAGTTCTCAATTAGGGTTAAACCCTAGTTCTGTCCATTCTGAAGGAATTAAATTCCTAGGGTTAAACCCTAATTTTATCTTAAATGAATTAAATTCCTATCATTCTGTGAGAATTAAATTCTCAAAGCTCAATTCCTCCTCTATATTTTAGATCTGCATGGCAGGATCTCAACCCATTGAGAATTAAATTCTCAATTCATGGGGAGATGTGCACTTTGCAGATCCTCAACCCGAGAAAGAACTAAGTTCTTTTGTTTATATAAGAGTTAAACTCTTTTGAGAATTAAATTCTCTTTTGAAGCCTCTCTTTTCTTACCTAGGGTTTTTCTTTTGCAGAGAATCAAATTCTTCCTTCTGAATTTTCAAGATTCCAAGGCTCTATATCTCTCTCTCTGTATGTGTCTCTCTTTTTAAAACTCTCTCCTTTGGCTCCTATTTATAGGAGAAGGAAAAGAATCAATCTGTTTTGTAAATCTCTCATTGAAAGATTCGATTCATTTATTGAGAGATTTGATTTATTTTCATCATTGATCCGGGCCTTTAAATTATTAGGTGAATTTTATTCACCCTTGGATTTTAAATCCAAAGATATTCTTTTGTTATTTCGGTTAGATTTAGGGGGATATCTTTCCATGTCCAAGATTTTTCCATAAATTGGTGATATTTAATCACCCTCGGATTTTTAATCCAACGGTTTCACATAATTCTTCTCTATTTTAGAAAGATTTAAACGATCTTATTCAGAATTTAGTTCTGTTGAACAGCAGGGCTTTTAAAGCCAGTCAAGTGCGGCCACGTGACCTTTGGTCACGTGACCCCTGATCACATGTAAGCACGTGACCCTTGGTCATGTGTTGGCATGTGACCTTCGGTCACGTGTTGGCATGTGACCCCTTAAATGGGCTTCTCTTCTGCGCTTGCTCTGCGCCACTGCTTTAAACGTCACGTGCCAACACGTGACCACTGGTCACGTGTGAGCACGTGATGCTTCCTCTGAAGCTTTTTCCTAATTTTTAATCAGGGAACAAATGCCCCCACAGCGTTGCTCTCACGTGTCTGCATGTGAGTGTAACGCTGTCACTTTTATGACCGTTGGATCTGCCTTGGGAGTAGGGTAGGTGAAACGTTTTCCATCCCATCCTATAAATGCCAATGTCTTTTCAGAAGCGCTTCCGCTTTGCTCATCTTCCTCCTTTGAGAACTTTCATCTTTTGAGAATTTTAATTCTCCTTTTCCAGAGCTTAGTTTTCTGCTTCAAACATTTTCCAGAGTTTAACTCTGTTGAAGGATTCCCTTTTCCTCAGGTAATGCTCCTGAACGAACGAAGAACTTTCATACCTAAAACTCTCTGGATTTTAAATCAATACCAAGGGTTTTCCCTTTTGACAAGAGTCTATCTTTTAAGTTCCTTAACGAAAACAAGAAACCATCCGATCTTCAAATACTAGATCTTTTAAAGTTTCTCTGATCTTTAGGGATCGTTGGTGGTGTTTGTCTCTTCCATGGAATTTAATTCCATAGTCAAGGAGCTCTGGCTCTGGAACAAAAAATTTCTAGGAATTTAATTCCCTTTTTCAAAAAGGAATTTAATTCCTGTGAGGAACTAAGTTCTTCCCATAGGGACTTCTTGGGGTTTCCTTGCCCTGAGTTGTCTCCTGTGACCAAGAGAAAGAATCTTGCAATGGTGCCTTTCCCTAGGGAGCGTGCAGAATTGCTTGAAATCCTTTGTTTATTTAGACAAGTATTCTTCTTGATTGGCTTGTCTATTAAATTCTCATGATCTTTATTTCAGGTATTATGGACGCCCATTTGTATGATCTTGATGAAATCATTTCTTACGGAAACATTCATGCACTGGGCCGCAGCCAGAACCAGGAGTTCACCAACGCTCAGTGTGCTGAGATCATGAGCCGCTTTGACGAGTATAATGGTCGGCTACTCCCTCGTCGCTCTTCTCTTTTGAAACTCATCGTGCTGGAGATCTGGGAGGCGCTTCCTCTCTTTTGCACCGGCATACCGCTCGGGGCATTGGATGCCGCCGAGGATAAAGTGCATTCGGTGTATCTGATGAGCCTAATCTCGAAGAGAAGGCGAGACAACCTCATTGATCTCTTACACCAGGCTTTTCAGCAGTCGGCCATACTTGCTGCTTATCGGAGGGTGGAGGACATCCGTGAGGATCCCGATGCTTGTGATCATGAGAGAAAACATACTAGGATGGTTCGAAATGCCTGGAAGATCTTGGACAAAGTCACGCTTGAGTTTCTCAATCCATGTCCCGCGTCTGAGGTCCTGCCGTTGTAACCGTTTCTTTTTATTTTGTATGAACTTTTAAAGTATGAGTGATAAGTTTTGTCATGCCCTTCTGTGTTTGCATGCCCCCTTTTTTTGTGGGATTTTGTCATTTTTGCTATTGTTGCTGCTGATGTGTTTAGCGTGTAAGGCACTATTTCACTTTTCAGTACACATCAAGCGTGGTGCTCACGTGCTCCACGCGTGGGGCCCTCTTGATGGGGATATTTAATTTTTCATGCCATATTTTTTGTGTACAGCATTAGATGCAGAAAAGGAGCCTTGGAAATAGTTCCATCTCCTTGATTTCCAACGCCTTCCCTTTCTTGGGGCTTGGAAATAGTTCCACCATGCAATATTCTCCGTGCGCAGCATTTAATGCTCCTCTTTATAACCTGAGGCCATAGCCTTCTTTTCTCTTTACAGAGAAATCTATTCTCAATTTAGTGTGGTTTATCTTGGGGAGACAACTGAGTGCCATGGCCTGCAACCGCCCCCATGCTCGTCGACAGCCGTGGGAAGTGCCTATCGAGGAGATGATTCCTCGCTTTGCTGCGCGATTGGTGGATCCCCTTCTTACCGATGACGAATGTGATTCAGCGACATATGAACTCTCGATCCGTAGGGGGTCCCCTCTTCCAATGGAATCCCTTTGGCTCCGGATGATTCTTGCTGCCGTGCTTGCTGACATCCCTCCTCACCCAGCGGAGATGACCCTGGCGATGCTTGACACAGCTGAAGACAAGCTCGAGTGTTTTCACGAAGCGTGTCTGATCACTCAGGCTCTGAAAGATTGCTCGGTTCACCTGCTGGGCCAAATAAGAGCCCGGCGGGCTATTATGTCTGCTTATGCAGACGAACATGACGCCAATCGGTGGGGAGCCACTCCTCGTGAAAATCATCGCTTCGATGTGCTGGAGAAGGCGGCGAGGGAGTTAGAAAATTTTGAATACTGTTTTGTTCACCCTTGTGCCACTGATCCCTTGTTTGGCGATCTTTTCCCGGTAGTGTAGTATGCTTAAATCGATGTACTCTTTTTGTCATTGGCTGTTGTATGCTTTTCTGTTGAATTTTCATGTTTGCCGGGTACTCGTATGTGTGTCTTGCTTGCGTAAATGAGCTTCATATTTCTCCATGGAAATTTTCTTTAATTGCAAGCACTATCGTTATGTTGCATGCACATTAAAGCTTTGGGTATCATTTCCTTTCGAATATTCATATAGTTGTAAATGCATGCTCGGTAGGATATGCATCGGGGATTTTCCTTGTTTCCTCCCATATCAGGTGATTTGTGCGTGTTCTAGATCGAGTATCGCCGTCGAATGGAGGCTTGTTTATACAGTGCTCGAGTGTACCCGTCTTTCCTCGGAGGCTGTGGCTGCGAAAGCGGGCTTGCGAGGTTTGATTGACCGGTGCACGGCAAACATGGTGTCGTGGGAGAAGAGGCTCGGCCGCAAATTCTCGGAGAGGGAGCTGGCTTCTAAGGCACTGAACGAGCTTCAAGCCAATCTTACCGCCAAGGCCAACAAAGCGTATAAACTCTGGCGAGTGCTTCAAGAGGCCACCAAGGAGGTAGTGGCCCTCGATAAAGCTGCCGTGTTCACTCGTGAAAGGGTTGAGGCTCACAAGGCTACCGAGAAAGAGCTCGAAGGCCGGCTTGCTTCGTATCAGGCCCAGCAGGCTCAGGCGGAAGCCCCTCTTCTGGCGATATTGAACCATGAAGGCGAGGCCCAGTGGAAAAGGGATGAGCTGACCAAGCTGCTAAATCGCCCGCCGTCATGAAGACTTGTATCTCTTTCTTTCTTTTTGTACATACTCCTGAATGAGAGTATATTCTTTTCATTTTTTCATGAATTATACTTTGTATCCGCTTTGGTTTATGAATAAAGACATATTTTTCTTCTCAATGGTGTGTCTCTTTTTATTGAATGTATTCTGCGGGCAGTCTATCTTGATCTCTTTGCGTGACAGCGATGGCTTAGGATTCAGGGTTAAGATCTGCCTCCTAAGACTTTTGAGCTTTACGAGCCGTGAGGGTCTCATAAAGAGTTTTTCTCCCTACAGGTCGAGAGGATCCCGTAGGTGTAAGTTCTTCTTAAGAATCGTGAGGATTCTTAAGCGGGTTTTCCCTTGGGAGTCGTAAGGATCTCACAAGAAAGTTTTCTTCCTTACAGGTCGTGAGGAGCCGCAAGTGATGGGTGCGGTCACCCTTATCCGTATTTCACGGGGTCAGGGGTTGGTTTGGGATGGTTTCCAAGGTATCGTAGTTTAAAGACATTGCGGTCAAGGTTAAGGACCTCATAGTCCGTGGGTTTAAGGACTCCACAGTCCAATGTTAGTTTTAAGACATCACGGTCAAGGTTAAGGACATCATAGTCCGTGGATTTAAGGACCCCACAGTCCAATGTTAGTTTTAAGACATCACGGTCAAGGTTAAGGACATCATAGTCCGTGGATTTAAGGACTTCACAGTCCGACGTGTGGTTACCGGGACCCGTCACCTCTTTGAAGACGTTGAGGAATTACAACGACGAATATCAAAGGAGTGAAGAGATGTACCCTTGAACCAAGGTAAATTCAGTCTAGAATCATGGTGGTTGATCGTTAGTTTAAAGAAATTACGGTCGAGGTTAAGGACATCATAGTCCGTAGATTTTAAGGACTCCACAGTCCGATGTTTGCTTTGGGTGCTTCGCATGGGTTCACTGCCGTGTTCGCCGAGGACCAGGCTCCGCTCTGGACGTTTTCCGCGGGTTCAAAGAGTGACGTTATCCGTGTTCCACGTGACCAGGATTTTTGCACTAGATACTTCACACGGGTTCATTGCCGTGTTCGGCGAGGACTAGGCTCCGCTCTGGATGCTTCACACGGGTTCACTGCCGTGCTCTGCGAGGACCAGGATCCGCTCTGGACGTTTTCCACGGGGTCAAAGAGTGACGTTACCCACGTTCCACGTGACCAGGAATTTTGCTCTGGATGCTTCCCACGGGTTCACTGCCGTGTTCTGCGAGGACCAGGCTTCACTCTCGATGTTTTCCATGGGGTCAAAGAGTAACGTTATCCGCGTTCCACGTGACCAGGAATTTTGCACTAGATGCTTCACACGGGTTCACTGCCATGCTTGGCGAGGACTAGGCTCCGCTCTGGACGTTTTCTACGGGGTCAAAGAGTGACGTTATCCGCGTTCCACGTGACCAGGAATTTTGCACTGGATGCTTCCCACGGGTTCACTGCCGTGTTCTACGAGGACCAGGCTCCGCTCTGGACGTTTTCCACGGGGTCAAAGAATGACGTTATCCGCGTTCCACGTGAGCAGGAATTTTGCACTAGATGCTTCACACGGGTTCACTGCCGTGCTTGGCGAGGACTAGGCTCCGCTCTGGACGTTTTCCACAGGGTCAAAGAGTGACGTTATCTGCGTTCCACGTGACCAGAAATTTTGCACTGGATGCTTCCCACGGATTCACTGCCATGTTCTGCGAGGACCAGGCTCCGCTCTGGGCGTTTTCCACGGGGTCAAAGAGTGACGTTATTCGCGTTCCATGTGACCAGGAATTTTTTTGATTATATCCGTATTTCATGGAGTAGGGATTTGACTCTTGGTGATCTGTATATCGCTGGGCCATGGAACTGGGAGTTGCCGCTGTTCCACTTCGCTCGAGGTCGTATTTGCCATAACGAGACAGATGTTGAGACGATCTCTAGGTCACTTGTGGCCCGTCGAGATTTGGCTTCTTCTTTTGATGAAACCTGAGGGGGAGGAGTATGATCCCTTCTTTGTTTGCGCCCCTGGATTGTATACAGGGATTAATGTAACATCACCTGTAGGGCATAAATTTCATTTTTATTTTATTTCTTTTTCTGCGATGCTCTATCATTTCAGCTTTTATATCGCGAAGGTCGCGATTGCTCCATCATTTCGGCTATTTTTTCACGGTGCCCAATCATTTCGGCTATTTTTTTTTTTTTTACTCGCTGCTTTTTATTGCGAGTTGCCCAATCATTTCGGCTATTTTTCATGCATACATTTTTACTTGCTGATTTTATCGTAAGTTACCCCATCATTTCGGCTATTTCGTATGCATGTGTGGCTTGTTGGCTTTTTGCTGCAAGCTTGGATTTAGACACCGATTTCGGCATCAGCACCGCTACAACTGGGATGTTGCCAGGAGCGAATCATCATTTGCCTCTGTCGATGTTGAACAAAGGTGGCTTAGTAAACAGGGTTAAGGGTCCTGTCGACTAAGGCTTTTGATTTCATGAGCCGTAAGGGTCTCACAAAGGTATTTCTCCCTACAAGTCGTGAGGATCTTATAGGTGTGTTTTCTCCATGGGAATCGTGATGATTCCTAAGTGCATGTTCTCTTGTAAGTCGTAAGGATCTTACAAAAGGGTTTTCTCTTTATGAATCGAGAGGACTTACAAGGGTTGTTTACCATATGAACATATCCCTAGTCACGGATGGGACTTGGTTAGGGAAATGTTTATTCGCGCCCGTGGATTGTATACAAGGGTCAGTATTGAGCCACTTGTAGGGCAATGTCGAAGGTTGGGGGGTTTGCTTAAGAACCGGTTCAGGTTTCTGTAACTTAAGACTTTCAAATCTTATGAGCCGTGAGGGTCCCATAAGAGAGTTCTCCTTACGAGTCGTGAGGATCTCGTAAGTGTAATTTCTCCTTAGGAATCGTGAGGATTCCTAAGTGTGTTGCTCCCTTGTGAGTCGTAAGGATCTCACGCGGGTGGTTTCTCCTTACGAGGTCGTGAGACCCTGCAAGTGTCCTTTAACGAAGTTGCGCCCTTTCGGGTTTTCACGAACCCTCGCCGGTAGTCCCGCTGTTTATACTCACGGGGCCTTTTCGGGTTTTCATCCGTGCCCATTTTGCTTATGGACATACCGTTTTTTTTTCTTTTTTTTATTCTTTTTTTTATCGGCTTTGGGATATTGCAATCCACCATAGTTTATCGACATCTCGGTCAACAGCTAGTTTTAGGACATAGTGGTCCATTACTAGTTTAAGAACGTTTCGGTCCGTCGTTAGTTTAAGAACGTTTCGGTCCGTCGTTGAAGAAGGCCTGTCACTACTTTATAGAGTTTAGACTTAGGAAGATAGCGAGCGGACATAGTCGTCGTCATCTATCATTGACCCGGGCCATGACTCGTTAAGAGTAGTATTTCTTCAGGAAGCGGCCGTTTATTGGCCTGAAAGGTCTTTCACCATGCATATCCATGAGTAGATAAGCTCTACCCTGGTAGACCTTGTCTATTATGTACGGGCCTTCATAGTTCGGCTCGAATTTTCCTCGCTTGGCGCGATTGGGGATCATAGGTCTTTTGACCACTAGCACGAGTTCGCCTTGGCGGAATGTCCTCGACCTGGTCAATCTTTCATATGAGCGCGTCATCTTTTCTTTATAAACCTCCAGATTTTGTTGCGCTATGAGCCGGGTTTCATCAAGGGCGTCAAGCTCCTCAAGCCGAAGGTGAGCATTTTCTTCGTCCGTCAGCTCGTAGTGGACTGCCACTCGTAGAGAAGGTAGCTCTATCTCGAGGGGAGTACCGCTTCTGTACCGAATACCAATGCGTATGGAGTTGTGTTCGTGGCCGTTTTGAACGTAGTTCGTTACGCCCAAAGAGCTTCATGCAGTCTCTCGTGCCAGTCCTTCTTATTTCGGGATACCGTCTTCTTCACAATCTTCGTCAAGGTTTTGTTGAAAGCCTCGGCTAGACCGTTAGCTCGCGGGTTATAAACTGAGGAATATCTCCAGTCTATGTTGTGTTGTTGTGCGAAGCGGCTAATCTTGTAGCTTCTGTAGGCTGGCCCGTTATCGGAAATGATTCGTTTTGGAGTTCCGAACCGATAAATGACGTGCGTCTTGAAGAAATGGAGGATATTCTCCATCTTCACTTCTCTCAACGGTACTGCTTCTGCCTATTTGGAGAAGTAATCAGTGGTCGCTAGGATGAAACGATGTCCCCTGGACGATGCTGGTTCGATGGGGCCGATTATGTCAGCCCCCCACATTTCGAACGGCCAGCTAGCCACCGTTGGATGTAGTGGATTTGGATGCTGGTGGATGAAGTCCCCATGAATCTGGCACGAGTGGCATTGCTTCGCATACTCGAGGCAGTCCTGGATCATCGTGGGCCAATAATAACCCATTCGTTTGATCTTCAACTTCATCTTCGGGCCTGCTTGGTGAGAACCGCAGAGCCCGTCGTGAACTTCCTGAACGACTCTTTTCGCTTCGTCAAGTCCCAGGCATCTCAACCACAGAGAATCAAATGACCTCTTGTATAGAGTGTCATTGACGACGGCAAAAGATAGGGCTCGCTTCATGAGCTGGTGTCTTGAGGATGCATTTTCAGGCGTTTGACGGGATTTGAAGTAGTCTATGAAGACTTCTCTCCAATCTTCAACCTTCTCTTGGTCCTTTATTTGCATAGCCATTTGTTCGGTTGATTCCTTTTCCTCAGATGATTCCGGAGATATTTTTGCCGGGGTGAGGACCCGACGGCTTTGTACCATGATTCTGACGTCATCGAGATTTTCGTCAGCTAGTTCTTTAGCGAGTTCGGCTAACGCATCCGTCTTGCTATTTTCCGCACGCAGTATGTTTTCCAAAGCGTAGGAAGGAATTTGGGTCAACAATTGTTGCACCTTTTCGCCGTACTTCACCAACTCCGGTTTGCACGTTTGGTAGTCGCCGATTACTTGACTAACGACCAATTGGGAGTCTCCGTATATGAGGAGGTTTTCGATTCCCATATCGATGGCGATCTCGAGGACGGCTATCAAAGCTTCGTATTCGGCTTCATTGTTCGTCCTTGGCTCTGTCAAGGAGAAGGCAAAGCGCATTATCCCTCCTTGTGGGGTTAAAAAGATGAGGCCCATCCCTGATTTGATTATAGGCGTGTTTTGTTTGCGCTTCTTCATGGAAGACGCTCCGTCAAAATAGAGTTCCCACCGGGTACCACTTCCGTTGATCGTGTCAAACGCATGTTCGTCTGGCAGCTCGCAATTCAAAGGAGAGTCGGCAGGTATTGGATGCTCAACGAGAAAGTCGGCGATGGCTTGGCCTTTCACTGCCTTAAGAGGCTGATAGGTTATTGAAAACTCCATCAAGAGTAGGGCCCATTTAGCGAGTCTCCCTGTCAATATGGCCTTCGACATTAGATATTTAAGGGGGTCCACCTTCGATATGAGACGGACTTCATGCGCCAACGCATAGTGCCTGAGCTTTGTTATCGCAAAGATCAGCGCCAGGCAGTGCTTTTCGATGGGGGAGTAGTTGCTTTCTGCACCCAGAAGAACTCGACTTAAATAGTAGAGCGCTCTTTCTTTCCCTTGGTCGTTCTCTTGTGCCCATAATGCACCTAAGGAACCTTCGAGGGCAGTTGTATATAGAATAAGAGGTTTTCCTTTGACTTGAGCAGCTAACACCGGCGGGTTCTGCAAGTACTGCTTGATCTCGTCCAGTGCGCCTTGGCATTTGTGATCCCAGACGAACGGGGTTCCCTTCTTTATCAGGTGACTGTAAGGGCAGCACTTGCCTGAAAGGTTGGCTATGAATCGCCGGATGTACGCGAGCTTCCCTTGGAGAGACCGCAATTGTTTGAGAGTCCTTGGCGGTGGCATTTCCATGATCGCCTTGATCTTCGACGGATCTATCTCGATACCCCGGTGCCGAACAATGAACCCTAGGAACTTGCCTGAGGATACCCCGAACGCGCATTTGAGGGGGTTCATCTTCATGTTGTATTGCCGAAGGCGTTGAAATACGGTCTTCAGATGCTCTAAATGCTCCTCGTACGATTTGCTTTTCACCACGAGATCGTCGATATAACATTCGACGATTTCATGTATGAGGTCATCGAAGATCTTCGTCATGGCCCTCTGATAGGTGGCACCGGCTTTCTTTAAATCGAAGGGCATAACTTTGTAGCAAAATATACCCAGAGGAGTCCGGAAAGCGGTGTGCTTCTGGTCTTCGGGATGCATCTTTATCTGATTGTATCCTGATGAGCCGTCCATGAAAAAGAACACCTCGTGAGTGGACGTGTTATCTATCATCAGCTCGGTGACCGGTACTGGGAAATCGTCCTTCGGGCAAGCTTTATTGAGATCCCGGAAGTCCACGCATATACGCACTGTCCTATTCTTCTTCATCACTGGGACGATGTTGGCGATCCAATCGGGATACTGAACTTCCTGGATAAACCCAGAGTCGATTAGCTTCTTGACTTTAGCATTGATGCTCATCTCAAGCTCGAGCCGCATTCTTCTCGGCGCCTGTTTGACTGGCTTAACGTCCGGGGATATCGCTAGTTTATGCACAGCAATTTCTGGATCTAGTCCTGGCATTTCAGAATAGTTCCATGCAAAGCAATCTCTATGCTGCATAAGCACGTCTTTTAACGCAGCCACCTTTTCTTCAGATAGCAGCTCGCTGACGAATGCCGGCCGTGGGTCGTTCGCCATCCCTAAGTCAATTTTCTTGAGGTTATCTGCGGTGGTATGTATTCCATCTTCCAGCTCTTTCGACGCTGGTGGAAATTCTGAGATCACCTCGTCATCATTGTTTTCGAAGCACCAAGGAAGGTCATCCATATTCTCGGGCTCTCCTTTTGATATTGTTATCATATGACAAGTACGAACTCGCTTCCAAGACCGATGTGGATCTGGTTCTGCTCTTGTGGCTTTGGGTTCGTGCTTTTGTGGCGGCGTTACCCTCCAGCTGCTGGATAGAGCAAACCTGCCTTGCTGGTACTGGTCTTCGACCCAGTTCTTGAAGGTGAAGCAGTCTTCGATAGGGTGTCCTATGGCTCGGTGATAAGAGCAATAGTCTGGATGAGAGACCTCGTTAGCTTGCTCAGGGTGCTTGGACTCCGAAAGTGTGATCATTTGATGTTTTATAACGAGGTCAAGTATCTTCCGTGTTTTATTCTGAGGAAAAGAGTATACCTGACTCATCTTCTTCATAAGGGCCAAATCTAGACCGCGCAATTCCCGATCACATGACTCTTTGATCCTGCGTTGTCGTTGTCGAATCCCTTTTCTGCTTTTTGACTTACTTCTGCCTCTGCGTCGGGCCTTTTGCACAGCAGGTTGACAGGGAGGAGTATTTTCGTCTTTCGCAGCCTGTTGAAGAAGACGTTGCGTCCTGGCTTTCTCATAGATGGCCATTTCGCAATTATGGTCGTCCCGAGCTTTTTGACTCGCTTTCCTGATGAGCTTGTCCATTCGCTCTTCAAATGACGGGCTCGGCATTTTGATTGCAGGATCTTGTTTTGGTTCGGGGTCAGCGTTTTCTGACAGGGCGTCCCCTTCTTCATCGAAGTCATATATAACGTAGCTAGCATGGACTCGTTCCCGTTTCCCGGATTTCACATATCCAAGCCCAAGCGTTTCCATTCTCCCGTTGGGCAATTTGCGCTGAGTCCCAGGGACATCCCAAATCCTGTCGTAGAACCGAGCTTGTCGAATAGTCTGTTTCAAGGGTACCCCTTGGTGCTTCAATAGCCTTTTTAGTCCGTCCGTGTAATATCTGGGCAGACGGATGGGGTGGAGCCTGTCGAGTGTAGAATCCGCGTCGTGCCAGATTTCTTTCTCCGCTCTTGTTTCCGTGAACCGATAGAATAGGATCGCCTTTTCACATTTTCGTCTAGGAGGGACGTAAAACGTCTGCAGGTCTTGCACATTGTAAGCTTCAAGCGCGTCAAGATCTTTGTAGTGCTCCCGCGGAATCATGGTGATTTGAAAACTCTGATCATCACCAGGGAATTCTTGTATTGGCGGCCGACTGGAGAACACAGCATTAACCTCATCTTCCGAATCGCTTCCGAAGATCAATATGGGGGCGGACGGTCCTGGGTTGTTACATCGAGACGGCCCAGCATAAACTATCTTTTCTTCTTCTTTGGTATCACTCCCGAAAACAGGAATGGCGGCGGCGGCTTTGTTCTCCGGTTTCCGACACCTCTCCGTGTTCTCGAAATCTGTCCAAAAGTATTTTGCATCTTCGTACTTGCGGACTTCGTTCACGGAGAATGGGTTCAGCTCCCCCGTTACGGTATACTCGAGACCATCCTTGAAATACTTCATACACTGATGTTGCGTAGAAGGGATGATGTTGTACTCGTGTAACCAAGGACGACCGAGTAAAGCGTTGTAGCAGGTCTTGGCGTCAATGACGTGAAACTTGATATCTGTGATGAGTAGTCCGAAGCGTAATGTTAGTATTACAGATCCGAGAGTTTGTGACGACTGGGAGTCGAAACCGAAGATGGTAATTTTATCACGAGCGAGGTGCTGAACGCTCATGCAGATTTCCTTCAACACCCGAACATTAAGGAGATTGACGGAGGATCCATTATCAACTAGGATTTTGCCTATCTTGATATCATGGCAGTATCCAGAGACATACAGGGGACGGTTGTGGTCGCACGTACCAAGGAGAAGGTCTTCATCACCGAACGTGACATCGGCTGTATGCACTTCTTCCAGTTCATCCTTCATCCTTTCTTCGGCGAGAAAGGCTTGGAATTGCTCGGGCTCTTGTAGCGCCTTGATTAATGAATCTCTCGCTTCTTTTGATAATAAGAGGACGTCGAGAATACTGAGCTGAGAGGGTAGCTTTCTCAGGTGCGCTAGAATGTTGTAGTCCACCTTACTCTTCTTGGGCGGGTCCTTGGCAGCCAGCTCTTTCATGACTTGGTCATCTAAGGCGATATCCTCAGCGACCTTTTCCTTTCCCTTATCTTTTCTAGTTGCGGGTCCGAGGTTCTTTTCGGGAAGCGTGCGATTGCGCAGCTGAATGTTTTCGCAGGCCTTTGGTTCTTCCTCTTTCCTTAAGATGGATTCTTTAAAGAGAGGGCCCAGAGCCATTTCCTCATCAGAGTCGCTCCCAAAGGTGAGAACTTGTGATCCTCCGGCGTTGACCATGTAACAGTTACCGGTAGTTCTTTTGTGCCCTTCGGTTGCACTTCTCTGCTCCCGACAAGTTCTGCATTTCATTCGCTTAAAATGTTGCCGGTGAGCAATATATCCCTGCCACCATATCTTAAAAGCGTCACACTCCTCAGTGGGGTGTGAAATCTTCCGATGATATGAGCAATAATTAGGGTGCCTCTCCGCCCCATTGAGCGTGTTTTCTTCCGAGGGTGGTAGCTTCATTCCCATTGATATGGCTTTGGCAAACCTTTTCCTCGTCTTGAATATGTTTTTATTCGCATCGGATGTCTTTTGATCTGGCGGGAGTGTTTCGACTCTTTCGTTTAGTCGCATGCATTTGGCTCCTTCTGATGCGGCCATCTCACGCTCCCGGTCGGCTTTACTTTTCAAACGAATCTCTTCTAGAAAGGCGTTGATCATTTCGTCTGTCGGCCATACAAGTTCTGGTTCAGGCTGTGCCCCCAATTTCTCAGTGCCAGGAGTTTTTTCATCGTCCGTAAACGAGTGGGAGATCACATGACAACTCACCACATATCCCTCGGATTCATCCGACGAGCTCTCCCCATTATCTTCCTCTTGAAAGACGTGGTTGAGGAACTCTTGGAGTGTGATGGGAGTCCGCGCCTTTTGATTGTACTCCTCTAGCGCGTCAATTTGTTTCTGCAAGTCCGTGCGTTTGTCGTCAAGCTTCCCGGGCTTTTTGAATCTCTTCTTCTTCTTCTTTAAAGATTTCGACGGCTGGGTGTGAGTACTTGGATCATCACCACCGATCTTTGGGGTTGGGTGTGGTTTCAGCATCCCTTCAATGATCTGGGGTTCCAGCGGGTTCTTCCACCTGATTGCCGGGCATGTCTGGAGCTCATTCAGCATTCTTTTGGTTTTTGCTGAAAGCACGATTTCCCATGGAGCTTCTTCAATGAAAGAGCAAGTTGCCCCTAGTGCGTCCGTCTTCTTAGGAGTGTGCGGTTGTGGTGGGTTCACCTTCCACTTCTCGGACAGCGCAAACTTGCCCTGTAGGTATTGATCTTCAATCCATCCTTTGAAGACGAAATAATTCTCAATCGGATGGCTTACCGTTTGATGGTAAGGGCAATAATTGGGGTTATTCACCTCACTGGGTTGCGGCGGTCGCTTTGGATTTGGCAAGTTGATAAGCCTGTTGCGTACTGCCAGCTCGAATAGCCTTTTCGTTTTATCCCGCGGGAATGAGTAGGGGCGCTTCATTTTCTCATTATAATACCGCTGTCTTTCTTCAGTTGATCCGCCAGCTTTGAGGCACTGGGTTGCTGCTGAGCGTTCGCAACGAAGGTTGCCTTCCCTTTACCCTTGTCATTCCGAGGTTCCGGCTTCGGGGGAGACGGTCTGTGACCCATCTGGTCCATTTGGGCCAACTTATCGATCAAAGCCTGGAACATGGTTGGCTTAAAGAACATCATGAACTGTGAGATAGTTGGATGAGAATCTAGGGTACCCACGAACATGCCCACCGCGGGCACTTCCTCAATGCGTTGTTCGCATTTCGACCACACGTTTCGCCAGCGTATAGCGTACTGGACCCACGTCTCGCCCGGTTTCACCCTAGCATTAATCAATGCCGTTATCGGGGTGCGTTCGCTGGCGCTTGCGAATCTTTGTGTAAACAATAGCTCCATCTCCGCAAAGGTCTTAATAGAGTCGTTCGGGAGCTCAGAGTACCACTCGAACGCCGTTTCTGACAAGCTGCCGACAAACTGGCGAAACAACAATTTATCATCACCGCCGGTATTGCCACACAGAGCCTTGAACTGGGCAACATGTTGATGGGGATTGCCAGTCCCTTTATACACATGGAATTTCGGTATTGTATAGCCCGACGAGTACTTGATCTGATCGTACCAGCTCGGATATGGTCTCCCCGTCTTGACAACTTGACCGGCTGCCTCAGTTGCCTGGTGAACCCGTATCTGCTGAGCTATATATTCGTCCAGGTCAGCCTTGGAAATTGTCTCCTCCTTGGCTGTTGACAGAGCCGGTGGAGGATGTGACTTCTCTCCTCTATCATCTTCAAGGACGATCGGAGGATTTTCAGCAGGAAGATCCTGCTGGATCATCATACCCACCATATCCTGGAATATAAGGGCCATTCGTTTTATATTGGCTGCTTGTTCCGCAGCCTCTTTATCCTTCTTTTCCAGTATCCTCCGAAGGAACTCGGCGTCGGTTTCTTACTCCTGGCATTGATCCGAGGACGCTTCGGAGCTTTCTTTTGGCCCAGTGAGTGCGGCCATCGCATTCATCATTTCTTGGAGCTTCTGCTGCTACTCCTGAGCTTTAGTCATCGATCGCGTAAGCGGCCTATGGCCTGTGGATATACGGCTGTCCTCTTTCCCAGAAGCCATATAAACGGTGTGCACCACCATGCCCCCAGACTTAGGGCGTTTAAGCTTACTGTCTTTGACATTTGCTGCAGGCATGGGGACTTTCTCCGGCTTTCTTCTCTTTTGAGTAGTCGACGTGGCGGGAGCCGTTGCAATGGGCACCCAAGTGGTTGTCGTCCTTTGCTGTTTGACAGGACGGTTCTTTTCTTCCTGTACCTTCACCCTCTTCTTCCGACGAGAGTGATCTCGATCAATTACTGAGTCTTGAACTTGCCGCCAGACCTTGTAAATTTTGGAGGACAGCCGTTGAGGGGGCTGCTCCGGCTTTGTTTCTGTAACACTCTCCGCAGGTAGAGGAGATCTTTTCAGCGTGGCAGTCGGAGAGTTCTTGCGTACCCTCCTTAGCGGTTCAAAGCTGTTCCCAGTTGGAACAGCAGCGTTGATTTCCACCGTTGGAGCTGGTGGGGTTAGCCCAGAGGGGGAGTTGCCCCCAGCCTTCCTTACTTGGCGCCAGTGGCGACGTCGAGTGTGTCGAGCTGTTGGGGCTGGTTCATCGATGGGGATGGTTTTGTCTTGCCCCCTGTCTAGATGAGGCGCCGCTGGTGCCAGCCTCTTGAAGACTGATGTCTTTTGAGTGGCGGTGTCCAATCTGTCAAAGACAGACCCTCGAGCAGGAACGGGAGCCGGAATAATCAGCCTTGAAAAGACCGACTCTTTAGCAGGAGAAGCCATCTTGACGACTTCAGGAATAGAGATGGCTGTCTTCTTTGCGATGGCCATGTTAGGGGTCATGGGCTTCTTGGCAGGCCCATCAGAGTTCAGGTTCAGCCTGGTAAAGATCGAGGCTGCCGGCTTGACATTGGACGACCTGTTGAGAGGGGCCGTGGTAGAAGTGAGCCGATCGAAGACTGACTTCTTTTGCGCTTCCGGTACGGGCACTGGAATGGTGAAGCTTGCTGGCAGGAGCATAGTCCCGAAGAACAGGCCGGTGGTAGCTTGAGTCACTTATTCTACCGGCATAGCAAGGATGGAGGCCGCTTGAGGCCCATAGGCTATAACTCCAGGTGAGGCGGAGCGTCGGTTGCATTGGCATTTGGAGCAGTTTGAGCAGTTGGAGGCCATTGCTGTTTGATTTCTGCGCCAAGCAAAAGACCAAATCTTAGTAACTTAAAACCCGAGGGCAACCATTAACAAACCGCGATTCGTTCGCGAAGACGACACACGAAATGTGGAGTGGAAAGAGAAAAAGGACCCACTGGGCGTGCCAGAATCTGTTCCCCTCCGAAAGACGGCGCGACAGACGTCTTGCCTGAAATTTAGGGCAGATGCTAATTGGTGCTATCCGTCCACTTCTCCGAAGATGCCAAGTTGATTTATGGCAGCGTGTATCGAAGGTTTAAACGGATGCGTCCGATGTAGCAGACTTCATCAGATTCCCCCTCGCTTGAGGGGTTTTTAATTGTGGGGACGCTCTTCCCTGCAGGCGCAAGTCCCTGTAGTTAATTACGCTACCGCATTGCGGTAACAACTTTCTCCTTCTCCAGATGGTCACTTCGCGTCGTGTTTGTTTGTTTTGTGTTTGGTTTGCCCGTGGATTGTATACGGAGACTGAGTTATGTCGTCGCCCGTAGGGCGTGAACTAGTCCAAATCCGTATTATCATAGATTTGGATTTGGGGGTTTAGGTTTAAGGAGACGTTTGCCTCATTTGAGACTAAGATCAACTTAAACGTTTGTTAAGGATACGTTAGTCTCATTTAGACTAAGATCGACTTAACAGGACCGTTTAGATCCGACAAGAGAGCAATTGGGTTCTATTGTTTAGTTTAATGACATTGCGGTCTATAGGTAGTTTAAGGACATTGCGGTCCAGTGTTAGTTTTAAGACGTTGCGGTCAAGGTTAAGGACATCATAGTCCGAGAGTTTAAGGACTCCACAGTCCGGCGTTAGTTTTAAGACATCACGGTCAAGGTTAAGGACATCATAGTCCGTTGTTAGTTTTAAGACATCCTGGTCAAGGTTAAGGACATCATAGTCCGTGGATTTTAAGGACTCCACAGTCTGGCATTAGTTTTAAGACATCACGGTCAAGGTTAAGGACGTCATAGTCCGTTGTTAGTTTTAAGACATCCCGGTCAAGGTTAAGGACATCATAGTCCGTGGATTTTAAGGACTCCACAGTCCGTATCAATGTGTGGCCATCGGGACCCGTCACCTCTTTGAAGACGTTGAGGAATTACAACGCCAAGTATCAAAGGAGTGAAGAGATGTACCCTTGAACCAAGGTAGATTAAGTAATCTTTGGCCCAATTTGGAACTAAGACCAATTAATTATATTATGAGCCATTGGCCCAGTTAAGTTTGAATTGAGGACTTATGGCCAGCTTGGGCTAAGTCCAATCATGTTTAGAATATTGGCCCTCTGTTGGTTCATTGAAGGAGAGGCTTTGCCTCTAGAAACTTAGCTAATTGGGCTAAAGGTAGTGTTAAACACTAAAGACCAACAGTGTTGAACACTGGGAATAAGGTTAGCAAGTTAGTGTTAAACACTAAAAGATGATCAGTGTTAAACACTAGTAACAGGGCTTTCAAATTAGTGTTAAACACTAAAGAAAATCAGTATTAAACACTGTAAACAGAGATTTCAAATTAGTGTTAAACACTAAAGCAAATCAGTGTTAAACACTGGAAACAGAGATTTCAAATTAGTGTTAAACACTAAGAAAATCAGTGTTAAACACTGGGAATAGAGTTTTCAAATTAGCGTTAAACACTAAGAAAATCAGTTTTAAACACTGGGAACAAAGTCTTCAAATTAGTGTTAAACACTAAGGAGAGGGGTCACGTGTAGACACGTGAGAGCACCCTGATTCCCCTTATTTTATTCTGCCAAAACTATTGAATACTTTCTATAATTGCTCGTGGAGCATCACGTGCTGTCACGTGATGGGAATGTGGGTTTTTAACTGTTAAAACTTTTGCCAAGGGGTCATGTGGTAGCACGTGAGGGCGCCCATAGTTTCTGTTTGCTTTTTCTTTGTATCCTTCAGGGGTTACGTGAGGCACGTGAGGCGTTGCCTCAAAGTTCTTTTGTGTGGATCTTTACAGTGGTCACGTGGTAGCACGTGACTCTGGTCCTTTTCATATTTTAAAGATCTGTTCATCTTATAAGAATTAAATTCTTCATAGGGTTAAACCCTAGCAATAAACTTTAGAGGAATTAAATTTCTATTTTTCTCTAAAGAATTATATTCTTAGATAGGGTTAAACCCTAATTTCTTTTCTATAGGAATTAAATTCCCCATATATGTAAAGAATTAAATTCTGGCATAGGGTGAAACCCTAATTTCTTTTTTAAGGGAATTAAATTCCTGTAAATTTGAGAGAATTAAGTTCTCAATTAGGGTTAAACCCTAGTTCTGTCCATTCTGAAGGAATTAAATTCCTAGGGTTAAACCCTAATTTTATCTTAAAGGAATTAAATTTCTATCATTCTGTGAGAATTAAATTCTCAAAGCTCAATTCCTCCTCTATATTTTAGATCTGCATGGCAGGATTTCAACCCAATGAGAATTAAATTCTCAATTCATGGGAAGATGTGCACTTTGCAGATCCTCAACCAGAAAAAGAACTAAGTTCTTTTCTTTATATAAGAGTTAAACTCTTTTGAGAATTAAATTCTCTTTTGAAGCCTCTCTTTTCTTACCTAGGGTTTTTCTTTTGCAGAGAATCAAATTCTTCTTTCTGAATTTTCAAGATTCCAAGGCTCTATATATCTCTCTCTGTATGTGTCTCTCTTTTTAAAACTTTCTCCTTTGGCTCCTATTTATAGGAGAAGGAAAAGAATCAATCTGTTTTGTAAATCTCTCATTGAAAGATTCGATTCATTTATTGAGAGATTTGATTTATTTTCATCATTAATCCGGGCCTTTATATTATTAGGTGAATTTTATTCACCCTTGGATTTTAAATCCAAAGATATTCTTTTGTTATTTTGGTTAGATTTAGGGGGAAATCTTTTCATGTCCAAGATTTTTCCATAAATTGGTGATATTTAATCACCCTCGGATTTTTAATCCAACGGTTTCACATAATTCTTCTCTATTTTAGAAAGATTTAAATGATCTTATTCAGAATTTAGTTCTGTTGAACAGCAGGGCTTTTAAAGCCAGTCACGTGTGGCCACGTGACCCTCGGTCACGTGTGGCCACGTGACCCTCGGTCACGTGTAGGCACGTGACTCCTTGAATGGGCTTCTCTTCTGCGCTTGCTCTGTGCCGCTGCTTTAAACGTCACGTGCCAACACGTGACCACTGGTCACGTGTGGGCACGTGATGCTTCCTCTGAAGCTTTTTCCTGATTTTTAATCAGGGAATATTGTCCTCTTTCAGCGTTGTGTTTCTAAAAATGGCCGGACGTCCGTATATGCTTATCAGCGAGATGATTTCCTAGGATGACGTGTATCTCTACAACCTCAATCGGTCCGAACAGACACACGAGGCGATGATAGACCGTGTGGAGGACCATTTTGGACGTCTTCTTCCCCGGCGATCTCCATTCCTCCAAGTGCTCATTTACGCGATCTAGAGGAGGTCTCCGGGTCTACACAATGCCTTGTGTAATACCCAGTCCTTTTATATACCAATATCCGTATTTTTGTCACCCTTAAAATTTATTTATTTTATAATTATTATTTTTAGTATTTTACATCCCTAACCCTAATTTATCTAGAACCCTTTTTATTTTCTCCCTTTTATTTTTTCCAAAAACCCTAACCACACTTCCATCTTCTCCTTCATTACTTTTTCCCTAAACTAGGCCAAAACCCTATTACCTATTCCTTTTATATTTTCCATTTCCTTATAACCCAACCCAATTCTTAACATACACAAATTAATTCCCCAGCCCACACTAATTAATTAAAAACCATCCCGGCCCAGCCCAAGTCCTCTAACACCCGGCTCAAACGAAAAATATATGAATTAATTTACCCCCACCCTTTTTCCCTAAAGCCCATTGCCCAATCCCCTCGCGCCCGAATCGACCCGTTTTCTCCTTCTTCCCCACGTAAAATGTTTTCCTACTCCTTCCTTCGCCACGAGCCCACGTTACCGCCCGCGACGCGCGCGTCCTCGAGCCCGCTCCCCGTCGCGGCCACGTCTCTGCTCCCTTACCCACGATCGCGCGCGCGTTCTCACTTCTATTTCCCCATCGACCTCGTCACTCTCTCCCCCTTCACACCCCTGCACCCGCGACCGACGAACCCCGCCTTGCCTCCTCCATCACTTACCCTCCATCGCCGACGAGCTACCTTGCCTCTTCCACCCCACCCCCTCCATTTACTCCGACGAACCCCAAGTCCCCTCACTTCAACCCTCTCCCCTCACTGCACCCCCTCGCCGAGCTTCCCCACTACCCCTCACCTGCTCGCCGGCGCACCCTATCGCCGCTGCACTCACCTCCAACGAGCCCACCTCAAAAACCCGGGGCCACCTCACTGCAACGTTCGAGCTCCATCTCTCTCGTTTCCCCCTCATCACCACCTAGCACCTAGCCATCAGCTCACTGCCACCTTCGCCGCCGACCTCCAACTCCGGCCCCCTCAGAACACCGCAACCCTGCACCTCTCCGCTGCCTCCGAGCTCCACTCATCGAGCCCCTGCACACCAGCTCCGAGCTCCAACCAAGACCCACCTCCTCGCTGCCCCTTCTCCGAGCCTCGCCCCACGTCACTGCACCCTCACCGGCGATCACCTCAGTCACCGCCGTGCACCTCGCCGTCTCCTTCTCTTCCGGCCACCGCCACAGCCCAACGACCCTGCATCCACCACCTCCAACCACCGCAGTCGAGCCCCAGCATTTCGTCGAACACCTACATTGATCACTGTTGCCGCCATTCGGGTCACCGACGTCGTCATCAAACTGTGGCCCCGATCCCCTGAAGCCGTCATCGTCAGCAACACGCCATCCGTTGCAACGCCGTACACATCCGTCACTGCCGTGTCGTACCGTGCGTGTGACGGACCCACTCCCGTGTCGCGCCCGCGCCCAGTCTCCGTGTCACCGCAGACCCACTCACGTGTCGCGCCCGTGCTCAGTTGCTGTGCCGCGCCTGTGTCGTGTCGTGCCCACCTCCGGACCAGGTCCCATGCCGCACCGAGCCAGGACCACGCCTACTGCCATATCACGCCCGCGTCGCCACCGCATCCAATACTGGGTTACCGTGCACCGCGCTCGTGCCGTGCGCCCGTATCCAGTATCGCGTCGTCCCGTGTGTCGGGACAAACCCTGCAGCGGCTTCTCTTTCATATCAAGCGACTGAGGCAAGTGAACCCCCTCACTTGCTTTACATGCTAATATACTGTACACTGTTATACATTTATCTTCACAGCTCTAATTAATTAAGTGCTTGATGCACTATCCGAATGAAAACCTTCCATTAAACTGACGAAACTTGATTATATGTGTTGGCCCGTGTGGCAATGAACATTGTGGTGAAATTTGATTGGAGGATTTAATCGTTACTGACTTAAACGATCATCCCCAAGTACACCCGTTAAAAACTGAATATTTCCCGCGTCTGAAACTTGTTAAAATCATAATTAATTGTGTACACTTTGAATTGACGCGTTCGAGGGCTCAAATCGAAGCCGACTCGACGACCTGGAATCCTATGGAAGTTTTTAATTGTTTATGTACTGAAGATATGGCGAGAACTGGCTCGGAGAGTGGCTCTGGACTGCAGTCCAGAGCAGCTCTGGTTGTTGTTTTCTGTCTCGTAATGCTTACCCCTTTGCTGCCTGAACTTGTATGTTGAGGAACCCTACACTTTATTGAATATGAAACTGTTAGCTAAATAACGCAAGTGATTTCACCCCTTTTTATCGTCGTTTACTATTTAAACTGCAATTTAAAAGAACAGGACGTATAGCAGTCCCAAACAGAAACAGAACTGATACCCTAGTGTTGAACAGTGCATAACTTCTGACGTAGAGACGCGATTGAGAATTCGTCTGGTGCGTTGAAAACTTAATTGAAAAACCTAAATTTCATTCAACTGTAGTGTCGCTAAATTCTGATCCCAACTGGGATTAAATTGCGTTACGAAAAGGACTTCCAATTCTGAAACCGGATTTCCAGCAATGAACGCTTAAAGTGAAATGGCCATATCTAGTGATCCTGAAACCCGATTAACGTGAAACTAATTGTGATTGATAGATAATTAAACACACTATTTACCCCTTTCACATTGTTCCGCTAAATTTTGCATGTATGGTTTATAATAAATTATGCAAGTGGTAGGTCACCGACTTATAACATCTTAATCGTGCCTGAATTATCGTATTCTCATCACATTACATATATGTTATTGCATTGGTAACCTAGCGATCGTGTGCATTACCCAGTGTTAGGTATTAGTGTTTGATTGTGGCAAGTACGTTAGTGTTTAAGCATGAATGGATAAGTGAAAGTGACGCGTACTTGTACACAATCAGTGGACCCTATTGATTTATTGCATTGTCGACGTCTGTAGGACGTGTATAAGTGTGACTATAATTGGTATGGGACAATTATGGAAGCACTTGTATGGATGTCACAGGTAAGGAACCAGACGCTGTCCATTCATCTTAGGTATCGGTCGAGACATGCTTGATGGGGACCCTGTTTCCAGTTCTCGCGCAGACTTGTCATGGACCGACAGGTATTTGAGTTTATGGTTGGTGTTTGATGTAAACCACGGGGTGTGGGATAGTTTGAGTGTGAGTTCAACAGAATCTCGGGAGTCCCATGCCGGCACATATGGAGATATATGGAGATATACAGGGATATCACTGATTATTAGCGAGCGACTCGGACCCGTGTTCCCTTGTCCTTGAGTCCTACCATTGGGTAGGGGATACTCACGAGTGGTTGACTCTCACACTTGGACTGACGATATGCTTAGCGACCTGTATAGTGGGACTTAGAGACTGATAGGGATAGTGACGTTGACATGCATTGCTTACTGATTCAACATCCCTGCCACGATGTTTACTGCTTTATTGTTTGCCTGCTCTACTAGATACCTGCATTGGCTACTTCCTTTTCACGTCTTTACTCTTTTGATCTCTGTTACATATTCATTATTATTAAACGAGTTACTATTCGTATCCGTATACATATTGCTATCGTGTCGCTCTGACGACCTGAGTATGCATGCTCATAGTGAGAAGTGGATCTAGCCCGGACCAGGACCTGACGTACCTCGAGGATATCGCGGACATCTTGATCAGCGACTCAGAGCTATACTTCATTGATCTCTATCTGGTTAGTTCTCTTGTATTTGTTTGATTTAGTTACTGCATTTCTCATTACCTGTGCATTGATTACTGATTACCACGTAAAGCTAGAAGCCGAAGTGTGACTACGGAGAGATATTTCCTCGACCGTAGGAGCGTGGCTGGCCTTGTCAACCCCTCGTATTCCGTATTTTGGGAAGCGGGGCGTGACACCTTGTCTCCGTAGCTGAGGGATGAGGCAATCGAGAAGCTGCACTCGCTTTACCACCTCGGGCTGATCTCGAAGAGCAGACGGGATAGATCGGTGGGTCTTCTTCTGAAGTGTTTCCAGATGAGGCTGATTGTTGATTCTTGTCCGGTGGGTGACGCTTCAGAGCTGGCAGAGGAAGTTAGGGCTCGGCTGACGGAGATTTCGTCGGAGTATCATCAACAATGCTTCCTCCATCCCCGTCCCCTTTTATTGTAATAATAATTTTGTGTAAGGCTAGGGAGCCCATAATACCCTTGATGAATAAAATTCTTCTTTTTGCGACGTGCTATTGTCTCCTTTTTATCCTCTTCACGTGTTTGAGTATGTACATAAAACGAAACCAGAGGTCTTGGAACCGGGGAAGAGGAAAATGTATCGAAGGAGATTCCTTTAATTCAGGAGACTTAATAATAAAGAAAAATTACATCGCTCCGACAAAGAAGGAAACATATTCACTGATACAAGATTTAAAAATACATTCACTTGTATAATTTGAGCTTCTCGGCGTTGTAAGGCAACAGAAACTGGCGTCCTCCCGCGTTTTGTAAGCGATAGGCGGCGGACAATACTTCGGAGACGAAGAATGGGCCGTCCTACTTCGGAGAGAACTTGTGCAGCTTGCCTTGGTCTGTGAATTCATTCCGCCTTAAGACCAAATCTCCCATTTTGAAGTCGTGATGCCTGACCAGTGCGTTGTAGTAGCGGGCAGTTTGCTATTGATAAGCGGCGGCTCTGATCTATGCCCGGTCCCATTTTTCTAGAAAGATGTCCAGATTGGTCCGGAGCGCCGAGGTGTTTGCTTCGTCGTCGAAGTGTTCGACTCTGTAACTGGGCAGTCCAATCTCTACCGGGACCAGAGCCTAGGTGTTGTAGCAGAGGCTAAAGGGGTCTCTCTAATGGGGGTCTTCTTCGACGTGCGTAAGGCCCATAAAACCCAGGGTAGCTTCTCGACCTAGCTGCCCTGTCTTCTTTCTAAACGAGTTCGAAGACCTCAAATGACGTCTCGGTTAGCGACCCCGGCCTGCCCGTTGCATTGAGGATGCGCTACTGCGGCGAACTTCATCAGTATGTGATATTCGCTGCAGAATCCTTTGACTTTGTTGTTTTTAAAATTCGTCCCGTGGTCGGTAATAATACACCTTGGGATCCCGAATCGGGATATTATGTTGTTCTGCAGGAATTTGATGGTTGTGGTGGCGTCCAGTTTCCTAATAGGGACGGCTTCGATCCACTTCGTAAAATAGTCCACCGCGATGAGGATGTATTTGTGTCCGCTCGTACCAGTTGGGAGTTGGCCTACCATGTACATCCCCCACTAGGCAAACGGCCAGGGGGATGTGAGGGCCGTTAGCTCGGTAGCAGGAAGACGGGGTATGCTTCAGTGGAATTGGCCGCTTTTGCATCTTCTGACGAGCTTTTGAGCGTCTTGATGTATCGTCGGCCAATAGTACCCTTGGAGTAACGTCTTCTGGACTAAGATGCGGGCCCCTTGATGGGCTCTACCAACCCCTTCGTGAATCTCACGCAGGATGTAGTCGTCTTCGTGGGGGTCGACGTACCGAAGCAGAGGTTGCGTGTAGGACTTCTTATAGAGGTTTCCATTGCTCCAGACGAAATGGCGGGCTTTGGCTCGAAGGCGTCGTGCTTCCCATCGATCTTCTGGGAGTGTACCTTCCTTCATGAATTCTACGAGGGGTTTCCTCCAATCCGGGCCTCCCTCCTGAACAGTGTATACTTGAAGTGCTGCCTCCCTATCTTCCACGCTGGGCCGTGGCAAGATTTTGAAGAAAATATTCTTCTTATTGTTGGCCATGTAGGAGGAAGCAAGCTTGCTCAAGGCGTCGGCCTGGGCGTTTAGGTGCCGAGGAATCTGCTCCACTTGAACTTCGTAGAAGTCTTTTCGTAGTCTTTTTACATCGGCTAAATATTTTACCATTAGCAGCTCCCAGGCCTCAAAGCGGCCGGTCACTTGACCCACGACTATGCGGAGTCGCTGCGAATTTGGATCGTCTTCAGCCCTACTCCGGAGGCGATTCGAAGCCCGGCTAGCAAGGCTTCGTACTCCGCGGCGTTGTTTGATGCTCTAAACCCGAGCTTCAAAGAGTACTCCATCTCTGCCTTGTTCAGGCCCCGAATGATAAGGCTGGCGCCGCTCCCTTTCTCGGTAGAAGACCCATCGACGTATAGGACCCAATCGGGGACGGAGTCGGGCGCCTCCTGAACCGAGGGTCGGGACCCAGGGACGGGCGCCGACATTGCCTCCTTGTTGGGGATAGTACATTCGACAACGAAGTATGCCAGGACTTGTGCTTTGATAGCTTGCCTCGGGCGGTATTTGATGTCGAATTGAGATAACTCTCGCCTCCATTTCTCCATACAACCAGATGACTCGATGGAGGCGAGAATAGCCCCTATGGGCCGCTCGGTGAGGACGAGGATGGTGTGTTCCTGGAAGTAGTGCTGTAACTTCCTTGAAGCCACGATAAGTGCCAAGACAATCTTTTCAATAGCCGGGTACCTTGTTTCCTCATCCTTAAAGACGAGCTCACATAGTAGACCAGCTTTTGTACACCTTCTACTTCCCTGACGAGCACCACACCTGGAGCTTGTTCGGAGACTGCCAGGTAGAATATTAGCTCGTCCCCTTCAATTGGTTGGGTGAGCTGTGGCGGGGTCTGTTTCCCACAATCAGAGCAAAGCTCTGCTGAAAATTCAAAATTCAAATTATGAAGCAACGCTTCAAATCCCGGGCGCAACGCGCCACGTATCAGGCGCAGATACGTCAGCGCAGCGCTCGAGAAGGCGCACCCAATCAGAGCAAAACTCTATTAAAGGAAGCAACGCTTCACCTGCGCTAGCACCGCGCTGCGCGACACGTGTCAGCGCAGATGCGCTAGCGCAGTTGCGCTGCGCGATACGTGTCACGCGCTGGGGCATCTGCGCCAAACAGAATTAAAATTCTAAGAAATCTTTTCTGTTCTTGTTAAAACAAGAAGATTTTCTTCTGCAAAGCAGAAGCCCTTAGATCAAAGATCCAACGGTGGGGAAAATTCCCCAAATCACTCAGAGAAAGATCTTTTTAACAAATTTAACTAATTTATGAGCACTATAAAAAGGACCCCAGACCCCAATTCAAAGGAGGAACATTTTTTTTTTCCTAAAAAAAAAAGAGAGAAAGAGGACTCTGAAGAACTCCTTAAGAACAAAAAAGGTAAAAATCTTTGAAAGAAGAGGAAATTCTCTTATGAACAGATCAGTGATCTAAAAACAAGATCATTGATCTTTAAACATAACTAAATAAAATGAATAAATAAAAATAAAAATAGTGCTTTGCACTTTTTCATGAACCTTTGGTTCTTTAAGATAAGAAAAAACTTATATTTTCCTTTGATCTAAATTAGATCAAGAAATCTAACAGTGCTTTGTACTTCTGTTTGTGAATCTAAAAGATTCTTAAATCAATAGTACTTTGCACTTATAAAACTGCGCTGTTGCGCTCTTAAGAGAGTGCCACGTGTCAGCTATAGAACCACTTGCGCTACGCGCTCCTGAAAAAGAGCTTTGCTCTCTGGAATTGGCGCAACTCACCAGAGCGCGCCACGTGTCAGCAGCGCAACAGCGCAGCGCACTAGCGCAGCGCACTGCGCTGTTACGCTTGCGCTCACCAGAGCATGACACGTGTCCTCGCCACAAGCGCTTGCGCTCAGTAATTGGTGCAAAGAGTAAAACAAATGCAATGCATTTCTTTTACTGAAGGGCCAGGCCCAATTAAAAGACCAAACAGGCCTAATTAAACAGATGCCTTGCATCATTCATAAATGAGCAGATCCCAGAATAAATTGATGCTCTGCATCTTTATGGGCAGAGCCCAAACAAAAAATGGAAGAAATGCAATGCATTATTTAATAAAAGTGTTAAACATTTTCAACTGGACTTAGCCCAATTTTGGCCGTAAGTCCTCAAATTAAATTGACTGCGCATAGCTCTCTCTTAAATCAATTTATATCCGGTTTGAGGGTACATCTCCGAACCCCTCTGACACCCATCGTTGTAATCCTTCAACGACGTCAGAGAGGTGACGGGTCCCGACGACCACACATCAATATGGACTGCGGGGTCCTTAAACTCGTGGACCGAAACGTCCTTAAACTAATGTTGGACCGGAACGTCCTTAAACTAATGTTGGACCGAAACGTCCTTAAACTAATGTCGGACCACCATGTCCCTAAACTGGAATATGGATCACCACGTCCCTAAACTGGAGCATGGACCGCAACGTCCTTAAACTACCTATGGACCACTACGTCCCTAAACTGGAACAATAGAGCCTCCAAATGCTCTTTTGCCGGATCTAAACGATCCCGTTTAAGTTGATCTTAGCCCCCAAACACGGCTAACGTATCCTTAAACATTCAAACGGACTATAAAACTCCAAGTCAACCTTGGTTCAAGGGTATATCTCTGAACTCCTCTGACATCTGCCGTTGTAATCCTTCAATGACGTTAGAGAGGTGACGAGTCCCGACGGCCATATAATAAATGGATCACCACGTTAAGTTGATCTTAGTCTCAAACAGGACTATCGTATCCTTAACGAACGTTTAAGTTGATATTAGCCGCAACGCGGCTAACGTATCCTTAAACTAAAAACACCAAACCCAAATCTAAGTAAATACGGATTTGGACTAATCCACGTCCTACGGGCGATGGCATTACTCAGTCTCCGTATACAATCCACGGGCAACCACAAACAACACGAAGTGAAATTCTAGAGAAGGAGAAAGTTGTTACCGCGATGCGGTAGCGTAATTAACTGCAGGGGCTTGCGCCTGCAGGGAAGAGCGTCCCCACAATCAAAAACCCCTCAAGCGAGGGGGAATCTGACGAAGTCTGCTACATCGGCCACATCCGTCTAAACCTCCGATACACGGTGCCATAAATCAACTTGGTATCTTCGGAGAGGTGGACGGATAAAACCAAATAGCATCTGCCCCGAATCTCAGCGTCAGGACATCGCAGTCCTGTGCGCCGCCTTTCGGAGAGGAACAGATTCTGGCACGCCCGGTGGGACCTTTTCCTCTTTCCACTCCACACTTCGTGTGTTGTGTTCGCGAGCAAATCGCGGTTTGCTGTGGTTGCCTGTGGATTCAAGGTACTTAGATTTGGTATCTTTCTCCGTGCAGGAAACAGAAGATCAATGACTTCAAGCTGCACTACCTGCAACTGCAACTCTCGCTCCGTCCTTGCTGGAGGAGTGACTTATGGGCCCCAAGCGGCCTCCCTTTTCGAGATGCCAGTGGAGCAAGTAACTCAAGCCACCACTGGATTATTCTTCGGGACCATGCTCCCACCGATGAGCTTCAATGCCCCAATGACATCCCAAGAAGCTCCAAAGAAGCCGGTCTTTAATCGACTTACCACTGCCGCGACCCCTTTCAACAGGTCACCCAGTTTCAATACCTCAGTTTTCAACAAACTGGGCCAGAACGTCCGCAAACCTGCGATACCCGAAGCTGCCATCCCAAAGCGGATAGCCATCCCGACGCAAACGGACGAAATCATTGGAAAGGTTCCTTCTTCCGAGAAGTCAGTTTTTACGAGGCTGGCCATTCCGGTTACTGCTCCAGGCGAGGTCCTCAAAGCTGCTTCCCCTACCCAGAGCAGGGGGCATGAAGAAGCTTATCCAACAACGGAGGTGACTCCATCCGCAAGACACGCTCGACGTCGCCACTGGCGTCGAGTAAGAAAGGCTGGGGGCAACTCCCCCTCTGGATTTACGCCACCAGCTTCGATGGTGGGGATCGATGCTGCTGTTCCAACCGGGAACAGCTTTGAATTGCTGAATACGGTGCGCAGAAACTCTCCTACTGCGATGTTGAAACGAACTCCTTCACCTATGGAGAATACTCCAGAGAAGAAGCTAGAGCAGCCCCCTCAACGGCTGTCCTCTAAAATTTACAAGGTCTGGCGACAGGTCCAAGAGTCGGTAATTGATAAAAACTATCTCCGCCGACAGGAAAAGATGAAGGTAAGGCAGGAGAAGGATTACTCCGTCAAGCCACAAAAAACAATAGCTACTCGAGTGCCCACTACAACGGCCCTCTTAACTCCAATCACTCAGAAGAAAAGGAGACCGCAAAAAGCCCCTATGAACATGGCGAAGCATAAAAGCGCTGAACACAAACGCCCCAAATCTGGGGGCATGGTGGTGCACACTGTTTATATGGCTTCTGGAAAGGAGGAAAGCCGCACTTTTACGGGCCACCGACCGCTCACCCGATCCGTGACGAAAGCCCAGGAGCAACAACAAAAGCTTCAGGAAATGATGACTACAATGGCTGCACTCACTGAGCCAAAAGAAAGCTCTGAAACGTCTTCGGATGAGCGTCAAGAACAAGAAACCGACGCTGACTTTTTACACAGAGTCCTCGAAAAGAGGGACAAAGAAGCTGCAGAGCAAGCGGCTAACATAAAACAGATGGCGCTTCTCTTCCAAGACATGGTGGGAATGATGTTACAGCCGGACCCTCCAGCTGAAGACCCTCCGATCATTATTGAAGACGATAAAGAGGAGACATCTAATCCTCCTCCGGCTCATTCAACAGCCAAGGAGGAAACCATTTCCAAAGCTGCACTAGATGACTATATAGCTCAGCAAATACGAGCTCATCAGGCGAGTGAAGCGGCCAGCCAAGTCGTCAAAACTGGGCGACCATACCCGAGATGGTATGACCAAATCAGTTACCCGCCGGGATATACGATCCCTAAGTTCCATGTATACAAGGGGACGGGAAATCCGCATCAGCACGTCGCTCAATTCAGAGCCTTATGTGGCAACACTGGTGGCGATGATAAACTCTTGCTCCGCCAATTCGTCGGCAGCTTATCGGAGACGGCGTTCGAGTGGTACTCTGAACTCCCAAATGACTCTATCAAGACATTCGCAGAGATGGAGTTGCTATTCACCCAGCGTTTTGCAGGCGCTAGCGAACGCACCCCAATCACAGCATTGATCAATGCCAGGGTGAAGCCTGCAGAAACTTGGGTCCAGTATGCGATACGGTGGCGTAATCTATGGTCAAAGTGCGAGCAGCATATCGAAGAAGCTCCTGCCGTGGGCATGTTTGTGGGTACTCTTGACCCTCAAGCGACCATCTTCCAATTCATGATGTTTTTAAGCCGACCACCTTCCAGGCCTTGATCGACAAGCTGGCCCAAATGGACCAGGTGGGCCATGAACCATCTCCTTCAAAGACAGAGCCTTGGAATGAAAAGGGCAAAGGGGAAGCAACCTTTGTTGCCAATACTCAACAACGGTCGAGCAACTTAAAGCCGGTTGTCCGTCAAAACAATATGCGTCCACGCCCATCCCTCGAGGAAAGACTGGGACGTCCTTACTCGTTTCCTCAGGATAAAACGAGAAAACTGTTCGAGCTGGCAGTGCGCAACAGACTCATCAATCTGCCGAGTCCAAAACGTCCGTTGCAACCAGGCGATGTCAACGATTCCAATTATTGCTCTTACCACCAAACGGTAAGTCACCCGATCGAGGATTGTTTAGTCTTTAAGGGATGGATCGAGGATCAGTACCTACAAGGCAAGTTCACGCTGTCGGAAAACTGGAAGGTAAACCCACCACAGCCGCACTCTCCAAAGAAGACGGACACGCCGGGGGCAGTTTGTTCTTTAGTCAAGGATGAAAACGATGGAGAAAACTCATCAGATGAATCCGAAGACTACGTAGCGACTTGTCATGTGATTTCTCACTCACTGACAGATAATAAAGAAGCTTCTTCCGCCGAGAAACCAATGGCGAACCCCGAACCGGAAATTCTACAGCCATCAGACGAGCTGATCGATGTCTTCCTAAATGAAATTCGTCTGAAAGCAAAAGCCAATCAAGAGCGTGAAATGTCCATGCTGGAAAAAGCTAAGGCATTCCCGTCAAATCAAAAGCCATCCACTACGGATAAAAACAAATTCAAGACGAGGAAAAGGTTCGCCAAAGCTTTATCAGTAGGAATGAAGCTACCGCCCTTTGAAGAAAATATTCTCGCTGAGGTAGAGATGCACCCTAACTTCTGCTTATATCATCAGAAGATCATACATCCTACCGAAGACTGCGAATCTTTTAACTGTTGGTGGCAAGGGTATGTCGCTCAAAAGCAACACTTCGACAGGACAAAATGTGAAGCTTGTAGACGTCAAAAAAATGCGATAGATGATCGCAAAAGAGCCGCCGACGATTGTCATACGGCCGACTCTAAGGTATCGCAAATTATCACCTTTGGAAGCGACTCTGACGAAGAAGCTACCCTCAACCCTTCCTGATTGATACAAAAATTTGTATTTGTAGTGTAACCGCAATCAGAACGGTATCGCGTGTAGCTAGACCGAGATGAGTACGGGTCGTCCTCAGGGAAACGTGGAACCCTTTACTTTTACTTTAGATGTGTTGAGAAAGAGAGGAGGGATAAATAATTTTATAGAATGGTTTCTAGATCTACGTTAAACAAGAATGTAAAATATAGATCTAGATTATTTTAAAGATGTAGTAAATATAATAAGAAGGCTTGTAGGGTTCGTTAGGATTTAGTAGTTATGGACGATTAATTAAAAGTTACCCTTTTTATCCATTAATAGATTTAGAACTAGAACGACGGTGATGCGTGTAGATTAGGGTTTCTGGAGGGAAAATGAATCCCACTCTTAACCCTTATCTCGACACGGAACTCCGTTCATATCTAGCCTTTACCAAAACAATCATTAATCTAATCTCTAATCGTGGTCGGAACTAGCAAAGAATTGCTAGCGCGCCCGATTAGGATGTTAATGATTCTTTTGATAAAGTTCCTAAACTTTATAGGACTTAAAAAGGGTTTAATTATTTTCATCGTCCATTAGCCTACCCTAATCCTACGAACCCTAACAAGCGGAGAATTACTCGCGCATGTTGGGAGAAGAAGATGAAAAGAAATCGAGGGAAAACATAATGTAAAGTGCAAAGACAATTAAATAAAAATAACTACCTTTATTAATCGACTTCTTCAAACTACACTTTTAATCCATAGAAAATGATTACAACTAGTTGCTTTTCGATCTTTCCTAAGGAGGTAGTCGAACAGTCGATGATCAGCCAGGATGCGTGAGCGTCGGGAGCTTCGTGATCGCGTCGGCTTGATGATTTTTCCAAGAGGCTCTCGGTCCTTATTTATAATCACAGAGCCAGAATCCTAGTTTCCTAATATGGAAACTAGTTGTTAGGATCCTAACCACCACAATCCCATATCTCAACTCTTCAAATCCACGGCGGAACCGCGACCATTGGATAGGTTTGGCCGCGGATCCACCCCCTTTTGGTGAGATCATGGCCTCTAATTTTTGTAGCTTCATATCTGTAACACTTGGTAATCTTTTGAGTATCTAGACTTTGAAAATCTTTTGTACATTTCTACCAGAATTAGTTTCTTGAATATCTTTGGTAGATTTGATTTGCCAACTTTGATTTTCTTGATTTTAGCCCTGCAAATTCTGCACAATATCTCAACAAATAATATTTAGTAGAGTTTGTTATATTGAGATATTAACTTAACCATTAAGAATTGGTCAAAGGTATTTAATAAGGTAAGCATATTTAAATGGGCCAAATGTTACATGGATATTATATGCTTACTTTTTCCTACAAAATATTATTTATAATATATAAACACATGAAAATAGTATTTTTACAGATAAACCCTCATATGTATCATATATTATAATAAACACCTTTTATTATATAATAATAGTAGGAAAAATGTCATATTAAATGTGCAGTTTTATCAACTGAACAAATACCCCCAAACTTATCTTTGATCGTCCCGAGCAAACTAGTTTATTCAAGAGGAGAAAAGGAAAGGAGAAAACTAAGCACACTTTCGTAGGCAGACACGATTGCACTGAGCACGTGCAACAAGCCGTTAAACCTCTAGGTGTCCCTAGTAGGAGGAGTGTTGTCTCCTGAGGGTTTTCAGCAGATTACACCCACAAAATCCAATAACAAAAGAAAGATGTTGAAATTTACATATAAAGATAAGAACCATAAAAGAAAGGCCTTGAAAAGAAGAGTTTCCAACTATACTAGCTTTTCAGTTGTCATGAGCCCTATCTTAATAGTCATGAAAAAATGTTAGAAATCACATCATCCCTCAATAAAACATCGTCTTTATTCTTCATTCCCACCTTTCATCCAAACATTGATCATATAACCCCACGTGTGTGTAAATAACATCTCTACACTCGGAGAATTCAATTCAAGCTATCATACTCTTGTCCATCTACCTTAGTACTTTTTAATTTGATGAATATTAAAGATTTGCTCACACATTTTCATGCGACCGTTAATACTTCTTGAGGTACTAACCGACCGATTACTCAAGTGCTTGCTGATTCGGTGATAGTATTTTCCTCGTCTTGCACCACCTAAGGCTTAGCAGTGACTCCCAGACCAGTTGGCCTTAGGGCACTAGGTGAAGAGGCACCCTCGCTATATTTTTTTATTACTGCCATGGCGATAACAAAACCAGTGTTCATTTTTTTTCTTTTCACCATTTTTATATTTTCTTCATTTTTTTTTTTCATTTCCTTCGTACTTTGGCTTTTAGACAAGAGCATTTCAAGGTATCCTCTACTATCCCGAGTTTCAAGACGTGTGTAAGTGCATATAGTAGGGTATCAACATTCAAATGTTCGGCTTCCAGAATAGAAACTATTTTTCAGACTTATTTTTATCCTCAGATTAGTGACTTCCTTCATTTTACTAACCCTTGGGACAACAGCTCATAACTACTTATTACTAGTTCGTTTAAGAAAACTTCTAATTTTCTTGGTTTTCTTAAACTATTCCTATCTTTTGGATGTAATTTTTCACTTTCTACTCTTTTGTTATAAAAGAAATTTTTGAATTTTTTTTGAAAATATTGTGCTTATGCAAAATATGATGCAAATTGATGTGTAAATAAGCACAAACCTTCCCCAAACCTGTTTACAGCAGTGTCCTCACTGATGTCATCCGTTAAGCTCAAAAACCTGTAGACTTGAGAGGAAATTATTAATGGGGGCAAGAATATATGAAAGTGAAAATCCTCCCCCAAACTTATTTTAGGCTCACAAATTTGTAAAAATCATTTTCTTTTCAAGAGCCAAAATATACCACTCCCCCAAACTTTAAACAATTTTAATCTTTTAAAATCACACTAGGGGGTCAAGGTTATTGGTCAATGCCAAGCTTTGCAAAGACCGAAGGTCAACACCAACCATTCAAAAATTTTATCAATGAAGCACCAAGGTTGGTGGAAGAACATGTCACCTTTCGACGTGAAGAAGTGGGGAGGTGATAAGAGGTGTAATAGAAAAGGATTGCGTCTCAATTTGGAGAGACGACACAGTGATAGTGATGATGGATTACTCGCATTATCATAATTGTCCAAAAGAGGGGGTGGAGGTCCAATTTCTTCATCTTGGAGTTGATTCATCTCAACACCCATGTCTTGTAAAAATGCGAGTTCATCAGCGAAAATTTGCTCAAAGCTTTCATCGATACCCCGAAAAATAATGTCATCAGAAAAAATGGGGTGATCGTCAGACTCTATAAAAGGTTTCTCATTAGATGTTGACCCGGACAACTCGGTGGAAGAGTAAATGGTTGGGTCAAACAACAACATATGAAAAGAGTCTGTATCATGAGGTTGATCAAATTCGCTGCTGTCGACATCCATTAATTCGACAGAACACACATGAGCATAGGGTTCGGAGGGTTCACTTCCCAACTTGTAAATATTAAGCTCAATTGACTTCTTTCCAAAGGATAGGGTCATAGAGCCGTTTCTACAATTAATTACTGCGTTGGAAGTGGCCAAAAAGGGTCGACCGAGTATCACCGGGATTTGATTGCATGGGTTTGCCACAGGTTGTGTATCAATAACGATAAAGTCCACAGGAAATATGAATTCCCCGACTTTGATTAACACATCCTCCAGCTCACCCCTAGGTTGGGTGATAGATCGATCGGCCATCTGAAGAGTGCAATGCGCAGGTTTTAACTCTCCGATCCCTAATTGCTCATACACAGAATACGGAAGCAAGTTAACACTGGCACCTAGATCGAGTAGAGCACGATTAATATTTTTACCCCCAATAGAAATTGAAATTGTAGGACTTCCGGGGTCCTTTCGTTTCTTGGGTAGTTGTTGTGTAAAAGCAGTGCTCACATTACTCGCAAGGAAAACTTTTTTAGGTACTTGAACTTTTCGCTTCCTAGTGCACAAGTCCTTTAAGATTTTCGCATATGACGGAACTTGTTGAATAGCATCTAGGAGAGGAATGTTTATGTTAACTTGCTTAAAAATTTCCACAATCTTCTCCATTTGTGGACTTGGTCTGTTGCCCCTCAACCTGTTTGGATAAGGTGCTTGATCAATAAGTTTTGGGTCCAACGTTTGTGGAAAAGACTGTGGGGATGGATTCGATCCCAAAACTGGAGTGGGAATCGACTTAGATAGATTTGGCGAAATGGGCGAAGGGTTCGAGCCTTGGGGAAAACGGAGAATAGGCTCGGATGAAGGTGGGAGACTAGACGAATTAGGGGAAGAAGAAGAAGCTGGGGTATCATTGGTGTCACTATCATCATACTGCTCACCCACTCGGTCATTCAGCACTTTTCCCGATCTCAACGTGGTAACAGCACTCACATTATAACTTTGTGAGTGGCCAGGATTAGGTATGGGTTGAGATGGGAGTTTCCCTTTCTCTCTGGCACTCATTGCGGCGTTTAACTGTGCGATTTGGTTTTCTATTGATTTAATACTCTCACCATGGGAGGAGGAGTTTTTCGTTAGGGTATCAATAGAAGACCTCATCTCAGCCGAATTTTGCATGGATTGTTTCATGAACATATCTAAAGTTTGTGCAGGAGAGTTGTCAGTACCGGCCACTTGTGGTGTAGAAATGTTGGCTAGATTTTGGAAATTCTGTGACTGAAAGGGGGGCTGATTCTGTGGTTGTGGTTGCTGTGGAGGAGGTCTTTGATAATTGCTTTGTTGGTTTTGATTCCAAGCAAAGTTAGGATGATTCCTCCATCCTTGATTGTACGTGGAAGAATAAGGGTCGTTTCTAGGTCGCTGCTGAAAAGCAGCATTAGCTTGAAACGAAGCATTCATAGGACATTCTTCCGTTAAGTGTGAAGGATCCGAACAGCAACCACAAACGGTCTTAGGAAGCGTGACCTGATTTAGGGAGAATGTTGAGAACTTGTTTTCAATAGCATCGAGTTTCTTCTGAATCGCTGCCATTTCGGCTTTTACTGCGATAGAAACATCGAGCTGGTGAATACCTCCCGTAGTTGAAGGTGGTCTTACGCTTTCCCACTGCAAAGTGCTTTCTGCGAGATCTTCCAGATATTTCCATGCTTCACCGTCATCTTTAGACATGAAATTGCATTGACACATTGTTTCAAGCATCTGCTTTGTCGCTGGATTAATGCCCTCATATATAATCCGACATAAATCCCATCTTTGTATTCCGTGATGGGGGCATTGGACAAGCAGATCTTTGAAACGTTCAAAGCACTTCCAAAATGGTTCATTGGGAAGCTGGGTGAACTGGTTGATCTCGCTCCTAATGTGGGCAGTCTTATGATTTGGGTAAAACTTCTTAAGAAATGCTACGGCGAATTCATCCCAATTAGTGATAGAGTGTGCGGCAGTATTGTAAAGCCATTTTTCTGCCAAGTCGCACAGTGTGAATGGGAGAAGACGTAAGCGCATAGCATCTAAAGTCAATTGTGAAGTACCCATCATTGCGCATACGTTTTCGAATTTGGTGATGAAAACGTATGCGTCTTCAGATTCAAGCCCGTGAAATTTGGGCAGCAGGTTGATGTAGTGGGGTTTAATTTCGAAATTATCCCCGTTAGGTGGTGGAAGAGATAGACAAGTAGGAAGGGGACCACGAATAGGATAGCATCTCTCTTGGAGAGAGATGCGTGGAGGATTCTGCTCACCTACGGGCGGTGGCAGCGTGGTGTCATAATTAGATGGAGTGCCATCCATCACGGTCAATGTGGTGTGTGGTGGGGGAAAAGAAGATGAAGAAGTACCGACTTCGGCGTCGATAGCAGGAACGCGGACAAGACGGGCACTAGGATCCTGTGTCCAGCCGAGCATGCACTAAGCGGGTATAGTGCAAGTGACAGCGTGTGTGTGATTTTAAAATTGGTTTGTTTTGAAAAAATGGGTCTCAAGATAAATCACCCTACGATGCACAAGCAACCCTAGGACTAAGGTCACCTAGGTCCAGTCTCTAGACCGCTCCTAGACTTCCAAAGGACAAGCTGCATGATCAATCCTCTACCGCCTCCATACTACCCTTGTAGCCAGGTAAGTGCCAGGTAAGTGGGAAGGAACCACGTCGTGGGCCTAATTAAAAACCACTAGCCTTTGACACACTTGCCTAGGCACTACAAAAGTAATGCGGATAAACGATAGATTACCCACGACCTTCCTCTGTCCTTATTGAGCGCGACAGTCCTTAGAGTCTGGTCTAGATATTTTTTAAATTAATGAAGGGTTGATCTATATGCTCGGTTTGTGATTTGTGGGGCTTAGGAAGGGTGATGAAATCCCCACCTAATCTTGATTTGGTCTTTGCCCCTTAAAGTCCTTATTAAATATGCAAAACAAAACCAATCACAAAACTTTTGCAAAATGATTTTTTTAGCGGCGCAATTTTGCAAAGAATCCTGCAGAAAATAGATTTTATTGGATTTGAGAGGAGAGAGAAGGAGTTAAGAAAGATACCAGAGAAGTGTGAAACCCTAGATCTCCTGTTTCCTCAAGTCCGTGACTCCAGATTCCCTCGCAAAATTCACACACAAATCGTTAAATATGCAATTTGCAGTTTTGTTTTAATAATGATATGACTCGTCTAAGAATTCAACACAAATAGTAAAAATAAAAAATTACGCATGTATCCCCGGCAACGGCGCCATTTGATTGATACGAAAATTTGTATTTGTAGTGTAACCGCAATCAGAACGGTATCGTGTGTAGCTAGACCGAGATGAGTACGGGTCGTCCTCAGGGAAACGTGGAACCCTTTACTTTTACTTTAGATGTGTTGAGAAAGAGAGGAGGGATAAATAATTTTATAGAATGGTTTCTAGATCTACGTTAAACAAGAATGTAAAATATAGATCTAGATTATTTTAAAGATGTAGTAAATATAATAAGAAGGCTTGTAGGGTTCGTTAGGATTTAGTAGTTATGGACGATTAATTAAAAGTTACCCTTTTTATCCATTAATAGATTTAGAACTAGAACGACGGTGATGCGTGTAGATTAGGGTTTCTGGAGGGAAAAGGAATCCCACTCTTAACCCTTATCTCGACACGGAACTCCGTTCATATCTAGCCTTTACCAAAACAATCATTAATCTAATCTCTAATCGTGGTCGGAACTAGCAAAGAATTGCTAGCGCGCCCGATTAGGATGTTAATGATTCTTTTGATAAAGTTCCTAAACTTTATAGGACTTAAAAAGGGTTTAATTATTTTCATCGTCCATTAGCCTACCCTAATCCTATGAACCCTAACAAGCGGAGAATTACTCGCGCATGTTGGGAGAAGAAGATGAAAAGAAATCGAGGGAAAACATAATGTAAAGTGCAAAGACAATTAAATAAAAATAACTACCTTTATTAATCGACTTCTTCAAACTACACTTTTAATCCATAGAAAATGATTACAACTAGTTGCTTCTCGATCTTTCCTAAGGAGGTAGTCGAACAGTCGATGATCAGCCTGGATGCGTGAGCGTCAGGAGCTTCGTGATCGCGTCGGCTTGATGATTTTTCCAAGAGGCTCTCGGTCCTTATTTATAATCACAGAGCCAGAATCCTAGTTTCCTAATATGGAAACTAGTTGTTAGGATCCTAACCACCACAATCCCATATCTCAACTCTTCAAATCCACGGCGGAACCGCGACCATTGGATAGGTTTGGCCGCGGATCCACCCCCTTTTGGTGAGATCATGGCCTCTAATTTTTGTAGCTTCATATCTGTAACACTTGGTAATCTTTTGAGTATCTAGACTTTGAAAATCTTTTCTACATTTCTACCAGAATTAGTTTCCTGAATATCTTTGGTAGATTTGATTTGCCAACTTTGATTTTCTTGATTTTAGCCCTGCAAATTCTGCATAATATCTCAACAAATAATATTTAGTAGAGTTTGTTATATTGAGATATTAACTTAACCATTAAGAATTGGTGAAAGGTATTTAATAAGGTAAGCATATTTAAATGGGCCAAATGTTACATGGATATTATATGCTTACTTTTTCCTACAAAATGTTATTTATAATATATAAACACATGAAAATAGTATTTTTACAGATAAACCCTCATATGTATCATATATTATAATAAACACCTTTTATTATATAATAATAGTAGGAAAAATGTCATATTAAATGTGCAGTTTTATCAACTGAACACTTCCCTCAGGGTATCTATTTCAAAAATGAAGGAATTGAGGAGCTGCGAGAACGTTCAGCCATGCAATCGCATGCTACTCGGAAAAAATCCCGGCCCCGCAAACAACGGAGCGAACAAAAAGGATAAAGGAAAAGGAAAAACGGCCTTCGTCGCCAGCGCTCAACAACAATTAAGTGACCCTAGACCGGTTGCTCACCAAAGCAACAAGCGGCAACCCCTCCAGGAAAAGTTGAAACGTCCTTACTCATTTCCGCAAGATAAAACAAGGGGACTGTTCGAGCTGGCAGTGTGCGAAGACTCATCAATCTGCCGAGTCCAAAACGTCCGTTGCGGCTAGGCGATGTTAATAATTCTAATTATTGCCCTTACCATCAAACGGTAGGTCATCTGATCGAGGATTGCTACGTCTTCAAGAACTGGGTTGAAGACCAATACCAACAAAGCAAGTTCGCGCTGTCCGAAAATTGGAAGGTGAACCCGCCACAACCGCATGCTCCGAGAAAGATGGATACGCCGGGGGCATCATGGTCAGTCATAGAGAAAGACCCATAGACCGAAAAGTCAATAAACTAGATATTCGCCTCAAATACGGCGACGGCGGACCGAGATGTTCTTAAACTAATGATGGACCGCAATGTCTTAAAACTTGCAAATGACTGAAATGTCTTTAAACTACTACCGCAGCATCCTTAGGCTGACGAGATGAAAAAAATATAAAAAAAAATATATATATAAAGAATAGAAAAAAGAAATAAAAAAAAAGTAAAAAATGGTATGTCCATAAGCAAAACGGGCACGGATGAAAACCCGAAAGGGCTCCGTGAATAAAAACAGCAGGATTACCGGCGAGTGTTCGTGAAAACCCGAAAGGGCGCGACCTTGTAAATAAAAAAAAAAGACGGTATGTCCATAAGCGAAACGGGCACGGATGAAAACCCGAAAGGGCTCCGTGAGTAAAAACAGCAGGGCTACCGGCGAGTGTTCGTGAAAACCCGAAAGGGCACAACCTCGTTAAAAGACACTTATAAGGTCCCCTCGACCTTGTAAGGAGAAACCACCCGCGTGAGATCCTTACGACTCACAAAGGGAGCAGCACACTTAGGGATCCCTACGATTCCTAAGGAGAAAATACACTTGCGATATCCTCACGACTCGTAAGGAGAACTCTCTTATGGGACCCTCACGGCTCATAAGATTTGAAAGTCTTAAGTTACAGAGACCTAAACCTGTGCTTAAGCAACCACCACAACTTTCGTTATGGCCCTACAAGCGGCTCGATACTGACCCTTGTATACAATCTACGGGCGTGAATAAACATTTCCCTAACAAAGTGTCATCCGTGACTAGGGATATGCTCGTACAGCAAACAACACTTATAAGTCCTCTCGATTTATAAGGAGAAAACCCTCTTGTAAGATCCTTACGACTTACCGAGGAACATACACTTAGGAATCCTCACGACTCCTAAGGAGAAAATACACCTACAAGATTCTCACGACTTGTAGGGAGAAATACCTTTGTGAAACCCTTATGGCTCATGAAGTCAAAAGCCTTAGTCAACAGGACCTTAACCCTGTTCGCTAAGCCACCTTTGTTCGACATCGACGGAGGAAGATGATGATTCGCTCCTGGCAATATCCCAGTTGTAGCGATACTGATGCCTAAATCGGTATCAAATTCCAAGTTCTTTCATGGCAGATGATGATTCGCTCCTGGCAATATCTCAGTTGTAGCGATACTGATGCCTAAATCGGTATCAAATTCCAAGTCCTTTCATGGCAGATGATGATTCGCTCCTCGCAATATTCCGGTTGTAGCGATGCTGGTGCTGAGATTGGCACCAGATTCCAAGTTCTACGCTCGCGATAAAAATCAGCGAGCTGAAAATGCATATTAAATAGCCAAAATGATTAGGCAACTTGCAACAAAAGTAGCAAGTAAAAACGTATGCACACGAAATAGCCGAAATGATTGGGCAACTCGCAATAAAAAACAGCGAGTAAAATTAAAAAAAATATAGCCGAAATGATTGGGCAACTCGCAATATAAAACAGCGAGTAAAAATAAAATAAACAGACGAAATGATTGGGCAACTCGCAATAAAAAGCAGCGAGTAAAAAACAAAATAAATAGCCGAAATGATTGGGCACCGCGAAAAATAGCCGAAATGATTGGGCAATCGCGACCTTCGCGATATAAAATCTGAAATGATAGAGCATCGCGGAAATAAAAAAAATGAATGAATGAAACTTTGGCCCTACAGGCGATAGTACAGCAATCCCTGTATACGATCCAGGGGCACAAACAAAGAAGGAGGCACCCTTTCCTTCCCAATGCTCCATCAGAAAACGGAGCCAAATCTTAACGGCAATATCTACGGCCTAACAATCAAACAAACGGAGCCACGGCAAAATCCCAGCTCCACCCCGACGTTCGTTTCGATACAGCAGACGAATTGTCACCCCAGCATTCTTCCTCTTACAGGATTCGGACGTGACAAAGCAAACGAAGCGAAGGCTAAATTCCTAGCTTCAAGGTCTTAACGGCAAGTCATATGAAGCCTGAAAGACCACCGGAGATCATCTCACATGGAGTGGTCACCTCCTCGACGTTCGTTTCGATACAGCAGACGAGTTGTCACCCCAGCGTTCTTCCTCCAGCAGGGATTCGGACGTGACAAAGCAAACGAAGCGAATGCCACATTCCTAGCTTCAACGTCTTTACGGTAACTCACATAAAACCGGAAAGACAATCGGAGATCATCTCGCACGAGCACAGAGTGGTCACCACCTTGACGTTCGTCTCGATACAGCAGACGAAATGTCAACCCCAGCGTTCTTCCTCCAACAGGATTTGGACACACCAAAGCAAACGAAGCAAAGACCACATTCCTAGCTTCTGTTGGAGATAGTGCCCTCAGAGTCAATTATTAGGTCACAGGTACGTGATTGTAATGATTGAGGGAGGACCTATCCCGGTAGGACAGTCTTACTCGAGATGATAGTATGCTATTTGGTTTACCTTTATCATCGTGTACTGCTTTAGGTGACATGACGCGTCGCTATTACACGTTGATAGAGCCCCTAGGATTCTTGCTTGACCACCAGCAGTATGAGGGCGATCATATAAGTGGGAGCTGGGGGTCTACAAGCATATCCTTAAAAGGTCCCTAGTCGTGGGAGTTTCGAGACCGGGCATCGATACTCCATTAGTAGACTAGTGTATACAGTCGAGACCCCGACGAGGGGCGGTGGCCGGTCTCACAAGCCACTGGTGTCAGTTGGATCACCTAAGATGTATACAGGTGCTCATTGGGTTATGAGTACACCGGACAGGACTCGCCGGGAACATGCTAGTTGGTCATATACCAGACGTCAGATGGCAGTTCCCTGGTGACATGTGTGCAGGTTAGTTCATCGACCTGGGGATCGTCATTTGTCTCGTGTGAGTTCCCACTGTACTTTGATTACTACCCTACCACGGCTCAAAGGAGTCGTGCAAACAGGTTTTAGTTGGGTACAGTCCCGAGCCACATGGAGGCAGTGAGCGTATCTTCAGGGGTTCGTCTCTCCCGGTATTGGGGGTGAGGTCGTGCTGTGTCTAGGAGAGCCATTACACAAAGTCCTTGGCCAAGGCAAGGAGATTTACTGGTAGGTATTCCAGTAGTATCTCAGGGTGTTCTGGGCTACACTCCGACACGACTTGTACCGCTTTTGGGGGTCTGACTTTTACCAACCCCCTAGGCCCGCCATGCGATACTCATAGACGAACGGACCGGACTGCACGGATATTGTCACTGACAGGCTCAGTTGGGTGTCGGGATGAGCTTCCTCATCGACGTCCCATTTGGTCAATAGCTGGTGGCCCGTTACGTATTGGCTTATACCTCTGACGGGCTAGTGGTTAAATCCACAGCCATAGTATTGACGAGTCTTTAGAGTCCACCACACTTTCAGTTACTCAGCTTTCGGGCGAAACGCTGTAGAGGCCGTATGGAGATATGGCAGGGTCCGATCAGATACGTGCGGTATTGCACGGATCAGGATCGGACAGTTTTTGTACTAGTGGCCGTATAGTTATATGGCAGGGTTCGATCAGATACGTGCGATATTGCACGGATCAGGATCGAACGGTTTTTACTAGCCGGCTTTGGTTTAAGCCGGTCCTAGTTTAGTACAGTGTAGATTTTGTCTCATTGCATTTGTATCCGGACGGAATACAGATGCGGGTGTGTATGCACAGTATTGGGGTTTTCCTGTAATTTATTACGGGACCAGTTTTCTGGAGTTGCCAGTTTGCATTCCGTTCCGGCCGGTTTTCCTTTGTTCTTTCCCGGCCGGACTTTCCCGATGGAGGGGGTTATTTGCAATTGTGCAAATAACATTTGTGGAGGGGGTTTCTTGAATATATATTGATTATGATAGCTTTCTTTTCTTTGCACCATAACTTGCTTTGACTTGTTTTAAAGTGAAGTGAAAGGTTATGGTGGCATAGTGTTTTTAAGCATGGTTGATGTTTTGTTGACTTTGGATGTGGTCACCCCTCTCTTGCTCCTACACTCACCTCCCTCTTGCTATCATATTATCATTCCTCCACCATTCTCATTCTCACTTGATGATAAGTCTTTCAAGAAAGTGAGAAGAAAAAGAGAGAGCTTCATTCTTGAGAGTTTCCTTCTTGATCTTGCTTTCATGCAAGGAAAAATGAAAGCACCATATTTTCCTTGTCCTCTCTCCTCCATCATGGCAACAAAACCCCATTGAGACAAAGCGTATTCTACACTACATTCTACAGCACTTCTTGAGCATGTCGAGTTGCCGGCTTCATGCTCGAGTTGCCTCGGTATTGAGGCGGGAGCCCGTAAAAGACGAAGGCGATGTGGTGCCCTTTCCGGCGAGGAGGCGACGATGTGGACGGAGGTCTCGCGAGGAGATCGGAGTGGAGATGAAGACCGGAGGACTTGGATCGTCGGTATATCTCTATTCCCATTCTTGTAGATAGCTTAGACTAGTTAATGGTCCGATCCGGTTAAAGTGCGCGGTGGTGCCGGTTTGCAAAGTCCGCAAAATTTAAGTTATTCACCGCTTCCGCATTCCGGCGTCGGATTGACGGCCGGGGCGCCGCAGTGCACTTCAGTAGTGGCATCAGAGCCTCCCCATTAACTTAGTCTAGCTTTGTGTAATGTGTTTGCCTTTCCGATCGATCAAAAAGTTCCAAAACCCGTATTTTGTTAGCATCAGTTTTCTGTTGGAAATTTTTGGTGTCTAAAAATTTTTCAGGTGATCTCAGAATGATGTGCAGGAAATTCTAAGCACTCTGGGAAAATTCGACGCACTGATCCCTCTTCCAGAGCGCGGAACCGCGGCCTCACCCTTCTATTGGGCCGCGGATCCGCCGCAACTTAGAGAGGTCAGTGGGCCATCTTTTTCCAGTGGGCTTCAGGGTAGTAATTAGGGGTTTTGGAATATTAAAATTGGGCCAATTATTTCTGTGAGTGCTACAGTATTAGTTTGGGGCCCACTTGTTAATTTTTGGTCAATCGGAAAATCTTAAACACATTTTTCACAGTATTTACATTATATCTGCGACCGTGAATGTCACTCGATCGGTAAATCCGGTCTAACTGCTATAGCCCGGTTAGACGGATTTGCGAACGTGACTTTCACGTTGATGTTCATTGTATTTGCTGTGTTGTTGCGGATCGGTCGTGGGGGATAGCCTGGATGCAATGCTAGTACAGTTTTGTTGTATTATGTACATTTGTTATTGCGGGGCGAGCGTCCGACATGTGGACTGCCGTCACTGCCTGATTGTATTATTATTTTGGGGCACGACCTGGTTGCGGTCGATGTACCCGGTGTATGTATATTTTACTTTTTGTACTAGGCTTACCCCGCGGAGGGGTGCACGGATAGCCGGGTTCTAGAGGGCAACAAGCCCGCATCTCATGGCATTGAGACGGAGGGGGCTTCACTCTAGGATTGGCGGGCTATTCGCCGCACTCGTAGGGGGTATAGGTTTGACCCAGGAGGGGTGCCCAAGTTGCCGGATTCCGTGGAGTGCTGGGTGGTCCATTCACGGAGCTGAAGGGGGCTGCCTCGCTTCAGGTTTTGGCGGGTGACTTGCCGCGCCCGTAGGGGTCTAGGTTTTCATTGCACAGGCTATCCACACGACCAGGGGAACGTCGGGTTTCAGTAGTGGCTCTGTGAAACCCGGGGATCCCAGATATCTGTATTGTTTCTGTGATGCTGTTCATTATCTGTGATGTTGCATTTCATTCACGCCTTGAGCGAATATAATATATTGGTATATATATTAGTAGATGTTGTATATGTTTTACATCCGCGCTAGTCCAGTCCCCGCTCTGTCGTTAGTTAGCTAACCTAACGGGTAATGACGGGACCCAGTGGCGAATGCGGATGGCATATACGTACATCAGTATATTTTCGTTCTTTTTGGTGTGATCAATTGATGGGACTGCATTGATTCGGGTCAATGCAAAGTTAAAAACAAACCTAATCTGATGTTGTTGGAACACTTTTTCAAAAGCTGTTATTGCAAGGACGTTTACTTTTGTTTTGCATCGTGGTATTCATTGGAATATCCTGCTCCTCAGTCGACGAGGCAAGGGCCGAGATCCCTTCACCGGGAGTGACCCCTTGGACAGAAGTTTGCGTCAGGGCATTAACTTCACTATAGCCGATTACTTTTGCTTTGCATCGCGGTATTCATTTGGAATATCCTGCACCTCATTCTACGGGGAAAGAGCCGAGATCCCTTCACCGGGAGTGACCTCTTTAGTAAAGGTTTTCGTCACTATATTTTCTAAAAAGCTATCCGTTCCTTCAACGATATCAAGTTCATTACGTTAAAGGTTTTCGCCAGAAACCATTCGTAGCCCTCCGTCGTTTCATATGGGTGGTCAATAGTATTCAAGCTGTGTATGTTGGCCAAAGTCAAGGCACAGTGATTGGTAGCTATTGGGGTATTCATATGCAGCATAGATAGATGCGTTGGTTTGGGACAGTCGTGCTGCCATTTTGGCCAAAGTCAAGGGTATGTACGGGTGGATTCAAATCAACCTGGAGAATGACGGGCAGAACTTGACATGTGACTTATGATATGTTGGCCAAAGTCAAGGTCATAAGAGCATGGGGCAGAAATCACATCGGGAGTTTCAAAAGTACTGAAACTTGCCAGATATGCGCATACCTTCTGGAGTGTGATAGCGTGAGCGGATTCCGTCACGTTATCATGCAATGATAGTTGGATCCCGATTCCCACTGATGAGTTAGTTTACTCCTCGGGTGACCCCGACTAATTCTTCTTTTAGGTTTGGAGGAGAATTTGAGGTACAGTGGGAGGATTCCAGATTAGATAAATTGGTGACCATTCTGATCTAGGTTAGAGTGCACGCTGAGTGTTTCTTTTCTCTCTCTCTCTGGCAGCGACCATTTGACCCGACCCTAAGACTTTGACTCAGTGACCAAGTTGACCGAACCTTCTTAACACTGGCTTTTGGATTGTCAGAGTTGCAAACCTCATTGCCACTCCTACTTTTACCCTTTTCTCCAGGACACCCCGTTTTACTACGAACGTCCACTTCCATTGGACAAAACCATCGTATGGTTAGATACGAACTCGAAAGAATTTATTCGAGGATGGTTTCCGGTTCTGGAGAAAACGGATAGGATTATTCAGTTGTCTTTTCCTTTTACCCTCTCTCAGGTTACGAGTACTCCTTGGTTTAGGGGTAGTACACCTATTACGCAAATTGGATTGTCTTCTTCCAAACCTTAGGCTGGTGCCGACCGGTAGGGAATGAAGAAAACCAATTAGCATAACGATGGTGTGCAGAAGGTATTAAGTTCAGACAAAGCAAGGGATTAGTAAGAGGGCAAAGTAAATTGCAACAGATATTCACGACCAAACCAAATATTTCGTTACCACTCCCACATCACCTTTGTATTTCTCCAGGACACTCCGTATCACTACGAAGATCCCATTTTATTGGATACTCCATCGTATGGTTATATACGAACTCGAATGGAACTTGTTCCAGTTCGGGGATGGATTCTGGTCCAGGAGAAATAGGAATAAAGTACATTCAGGTGTCTTTTATCTTCACCTTCTCTCGCATTGCGAGTGTTCCTAGGATTGGGACAGTACACCCATTATGCTTATTGGATAGTCTTCTTCCAAACCATAGGCTGGTGCCGAACGGTAGGGAAGGAAGAAAACCATTTGGCCTAAGGGGTGTGCAGAAGGCAAAGACTAAAGACATATGAAGGGATTTGGAGAGGTGGCAAAGAACTATACGGTTACAGTCGTGAATCTGGAAGAGGCATTACTAGGAATACCAAAATACCCCATCGGAACATTTCAATGTTTCAATTTCACTGTGTAATGTTAAAGAAAAACTGATTTCCCGATTAGATACTTACTCCAGGGTATGTATTTACCAGGTATGATTCTCACATCTGTATGGTTTTACAGATGATGAGTGGGAGTAAGTTATTGGGAATTGGGTGATTATCCTCATTATATCAGGATTCGTTGTAATCGGTGATATTTGAGGAAATCACCTGGGCTGTTTGCCGGTCGGCAAATATTTGGTTTTGAATATCCGCTGTTATGCACCAATTTCAAATTGATATATCTGTACGTCTATTTTTATAGAGTGAGATATACCTTTCTGAAATTATGTCTACGACATTTACCTATATCAGTGGATGGTTAGGTAAGGAGCATTAAACAGCGGTGTAATTCTTCTTAACCATAAGTACAGTTTTCAACCTACGGCACACAGTGAATGAGTTATCAGACTCAAGGGACTTTTACAGAGTATTGTATGTTGTCCAGGGTCCATCAGGACAGAGGGGTTGGTCCTCGTACTATATTCGGTTTACTTGTGACTTCTCTAGTTCTTAGACATGTGTTTCGTAGAAACACAGGGTCTAAGTTTTGAGGAGTTATAGGTATTTGAATAGAGCAGAGAACCAGGTGTTGCAAGTATCGGGATTCTTCAAAGTGATCGAAGATGTAGATACTTGTGTATGGTATTCAGTTGATAGTAATGATAAAGAGATCTTGCTTCTCTTTCAGGTTACTCATAATTGGAAGCTCTCCTAAGTTGAGTAACGCTGATCGGCCTCCTTCCATTTAGTTGACATGCGCTGGGGACAGCTGCATGATTTGAATCTGGTTCAATTAAATCAGTGCCTCTGTTTCTATATTGGATATAGAACAGTTCATATCTTAACGATGTTAAGGTACGGGGAGTTGTCCGGTTTATGATTAAAACCAGACACTGGACAACTCAAGGCACGTTTCTGTAATGGCTGTTTGTGGGTTGACCCAGGCTATGACGAGGGTTGACTTTCTACCATCTGGATGAACAATAGCAATATTGTTCTAGACTCGCCACAGTTTTTATTAAAAATGGATTTTTTTTTCAGAAAACAGTAGTGGGAGTATGGTAAAACTGGAAGTGATTCCAGAACCACAAACGATTACTGAAGATTTGATAAGGAACCTAAAGATTCAATCTGGATTGACATTCCATTGGCCACTCCGCAGATAAGGTGGGTAACTTCAGGCACCCGAGAGGTACTACGGTAGCCTCAAGGACGGTGACAAGGAAGTTCTTGTTTACCCACAATTACCATTGCTGTTGTTCCAGGTTACGAGACCCGGCGGGAGGATGAGTATAGCGTCGTTCTAAACCAGTTTTAGAAGTGTACGTCTATATGACTCTGCCAGAGGGTTGTCGTAGTCAGTGGGAGCAGCGGAAGCATTGGTGGACAGGTAGCTTATGTCTATTTATAGACTAAAGCAGATGTAGCGGAGATAGATCATCAATTTCTGATATGACAGTCATGGGTTTGACTTCATCAGAATAGGGGATGGATCAGTTGAGAAGGTAGTAGGGTGTGATATCCTGGTATTTGGATGATATACACAGAGTAGGAAAAGAAGCTCCTGCACTACGATCGGTTATACTTTGGTCGTCACACAGTTGTTTCTCCACAAAGGAAATGGATTTTATATCAGACATACTGGTTACTAGATCTATGGTTTTGGATCTAGATTTGGGTGGTTTCCCAATCAGGGTACTTGACAGCATTCTAAGAGTATTTAGGATGGACGACTCCTGGCACGGTAGTGTACCTGCAGGTAATGGAGTCACCCTCTCTAAAGGTGTCTTACAGACTAAAGGGGAGAGGGACGTGCATGATTGGCAGATCACTTGCTTAGGCAATTGAGTCAATCATGAGATGTCAAGTACCACACCAGATGTTGTTCTTGCACTAGATGCAATAAGTTGACATTAATCCAATCCTGGAGAAACAGTCGGAAGCAGTTTTAGAACATAAGTGGATGTTCTAGGGATATGATAACGACAGCCTCATTTAGGAGACAGTTATCATTCCAGGCTTCCAAGGTGACATGGACAACAAGGAGGTTGTCAGAGTTATAGTTTTCCCTCTGACGAGGGGCAGTATTTTGGACAGGTGGTCCAAGGCAATACTGAGGGAGGCATGGCGCGCAGGATACTGATTAAGTTCAGTTGACGATACAGTCTAAGAAGTTTGGATTTGGAGTTCATTTATGAGCTATGTCCCATCAGACATCCAGACACATTCTAAGACAGGTATTGCTCATTTCGGGAGATGGGTTTCTCCGCGAACTTGAGATATAGAGAGACATAGAAAGAAACTACTAAGCGGATCCACTCACTGAGGCTATTCCTCGAACGCAATAGTTCCGCAAACGAGCTTTGTGAGACTGACTAGTAGAGGAGTTGGATGTTCGGTATCACACGGGCTGTGAGTATGCGACATCGCAATAATTAGCCTTGAGTGCAAGTGGGAGATTGTTGGAGATAGTGCCCTCAGAGTCAATTATTAGGTCACAGGTACGTGATTGTAATGATTGAGGGATGACCTATCCCGGTAGGACAGTCTTACTCGAGATGATAGTATGCTATTTGGTTTACCTTTATCATCGTGTACTGCTTTAGGTGACATGACACGTCGCTATTACACGTTGATAGAGCCCTTAGGATTCTTGCTTGACCACCAGCAGTATGAGGGCGATCATATAAGTGGGAGCTGGGGGTCTACAAGCATATCCTTAAAAGGTCCCTAGTCGTGGGAGTTTCGAGACCGGGCATCGATACTCCATTAGTAGACTAGTGTATACAGTCGAGACCCCGACGAGGGGCGGTGGCCGGTCTCACAAGCCACTGGTGTCAGTTGGATCACCTAAGATGTATACAGGTGCTCATTGGGTTATGAGTACACCGGACAGGACTCGCCGGGAACATGCTAGTTGGTCATATACCAGACGTCAGATGGCAGTTCCCTGGTGACATGTGTGCAGGTTAGTTCATCGACCTGGGGATCGTCATTTGTCTCGTGTGAGTTCCCACTGTACTTTGATTACTACCCTACCACGGCTCAAAGGAGTCGTGCAAACAGGTTTTAGTTGGGTACAGTCCCGAGCCACATGGAGGCAGTGAGCGTATCTTCAGGGGTTCGTCTCTCCCGGTATTGGGGGTGAGGTCGTGCTGTGTCTAGGAGAGCCATTACACAAAGTCCTTGGCCAAGGCAAGGAGATTTACTGGTAGGTATTCCAGTAGTATCTCAGGGTGTTCTGGGCTACACTCCGACACGACTTGTACCGCTTTTGGGGGTCTGACTTTTACCAACCCCCTAGGCCCGCCATGCGATACTCATAGACGAACGGACCGGACTGCACGGATATTGTCACTGACAGGCTCAGTTGGGTGTCGGGATGAGCTTCCTCATCGACGTCCCATTTGGTCAATAGCTGGTGGCCCGTTACGTATTGGCTTATACCTCTGACGGGCTAGTGGTTAAATCCACAGCCATAGTATTGACGAGTCTTTAGAGTCCACCACACTTTCAGTTACTCAGCTTTCGGGCGAAACGCTGTAGAGGCCGTATGGAGATATGGCAGGGTCCGATCAGATACGTGCGGTATTGCACGGATCAGGATCGGACAGTTTTTGTACTAGTGGCCGTATAGTTATATGGCAGGGTTCGATCAGATACGTGCGGTATTGCACGGATCAGGATCGAACGGTTTTTACTAGCCGGCTTTGGTTTAAGCCGGTCCTAGTTTAGTACAGTGTAGATTTTGTCTCATTGCATTTGTATCCGGACGGAATACAGATGCGGGTGTGTATGCACAGTATTGGGGTTTTCCTGTAATTTATTACGGGACCAGTTTTCTGGAGTTGCCAGTTTGCATTCCGTTCCGGCCGGTTTTCCTTTGTTCTTTCCCGGCCGGACTTTCCCGATGGAGGGGGTTATTTGCAATTGTGCAAATAACATTTGTGGAGGGGGTTTCTTGAATATATATTGATTATGATAGCTTTCTTTTCTTTGCACCATAACTTGCTTTGACTTGTTTTAAAGTGAAGTGAAAGGTTATGGTGGCATAGTGTTTTTAAGCATGGTTGATGTTTTGTTGACTTTGGATGTGGTCACCCCTCTCTTGCTCCTACACTCACCTCCCTCTTGCTATCATATTATCATTCCTCCACCATTCTCATTCTCACTTGATGATAAGTCTTTCAAGAAAGTGAGAAGAAAAAGAGAGAGCTTCATTCTTGAGAGTTTCCTTCTTGATCTTGCTTTCATGCAAGGAAAAATGAAAGCACCATATTTTCCTTGTCCTCTCTCCTCCATCATGGCAACAAAACCCCATTGAGACAAAGCGTATTCTACACTACATTCTACAGCACTTCTTGAGCATGTCGAGTTGCCGGCTTCATGCTCGAGTTGCCTCGGTATTGAGGCGGGAGCCCGTAAAAGACGAAGGCGATGTGGTGCCCTTTCCGGCGAGGAGGCGACGATGTGGACGGAGGTCTCGCGAGGAGATCGGAGTGGAGATGAAGACCGGAGGACTTGGATCGTCGGTATATCTCTATTCCCATTCTTGTAGATAGCTTAGACTAGTTAATGGTCCGATCCGGTTAAAGTGCGCGGTGGTGCCGGTTTGCAAAGTCCGCAAAATTTAAGTTATTCACCGCTTCCGCATTCCGGCGTCGGATTGACGGCCGGGGCGCCGCAGTGCACTTCAGTAGCTTCGACGTCTTGACGGTAGCTCATATAAAACCGGAAAGACAATCGGAGATCATCTCACACCAGCACAGAATGGTCACCACCTCGACGTCCGTCTCGATACAGCAGACGAGATGTCACCCCAACGTTCGTCTCGACACAGCAGACGCAACGTCATCAAACAAACGGAGTGTAACGTTTTGAAAATCGTTTCGGTGAAATTTCGAAAAAACGGTAAAATAAGGGGTTTTCTGTAAAAAGACAAAATGCAAATATCTTTATTATAAAATTAAATATACATATTCTAGCTATGTAATTGCTAGTATTTGGTGTTTATTGAGCCACTTGTGAAATTTCAAATTTTCTGAAAAATTTTCCGAAATTAATTATTTTAATATTATTTTAAGCCGTCACTAATACATTTAATTAGGGAAAATTACAAATTGGAATGAGTTCAAAAAAATTTTGTGCATCATAAAACATTAAATAAAATTTTATCATGTGGTTTTTGAAATGAAATGGTTTGCCAAAACGGTTTAGAAAAATATCGAAGAAAAAGGCTTTTTTCGGTGAAATTAGTGTTAATGGGAATTGGGGTAATACATTTATTTTTTTTCCTAACCCACACACCCACACCTCACCCTCTCTTCCCCTCCCCATGTGGCCGGCCCCACCATGACAGCCCTCCCCCCCTCTCTCTCCAATCACCAAGAAAAGAAAAGAAAAGAAAGGAAAATGATAAAAAAAAGGGTGGACTTTGACTAGATATTACTTTCTCCACCTCACTCTCTCTCCTCCCTCACCCAAACCCCCTCCATTTCTGGCCAAATCTGAACCCCCCCCCCCCACAGCAGCAGCCCTCCACCAAAATCCCACACCATTTTGCCTCAAAAATCCATTAAAATGCTTCAAAAATGCATGCAAATTCAAAGCAAACTCAAAATCCAAGCTATACCCATTTTCCCTTGGCCTATCTAGCATGGATCTAGGTGTATGGGAGCTATTTTTGGGTGGCTTAGTTCCATGTTTGATCCATGGATAGTGAGTATAAACCCTAAATCCATGTTCATTTGTTGCTAATGCTTTAGTCTAGCTTAACTAGATGTTTAATTATGGTTTTAAATTTGTGATTCAAAATTCAAGAGAAGGGTTTGTAAATTAAATTAGGGTTTTCATCTTTGGGTATTGATCTTAATGAGTGGATTAACATGTTAATTCTTGCTAAAACCAAATCTAGTTACAAATTTCAAATTGTTAGTTGGAAATTGTGATAAATGTGTTTTTTGCTAACTAGGTTTTTTTTTGAGATGGTTTTATATTTGGGATTAAAATCTAAATTAAGGTTTCATGTCATTATTAATATTATAATGTGTAGTTTAATACTTTAGTTCATGAAAATCCAAGCTAGATTGTGGTTTGTGCATTTTTTTGCTATAAAATTGTTAAAATTTGGGCATATTGTAAACTAGAATTTTGGAATTTATGGAAATTGATGAGAATAAATTATAGGAATGGTTTATATGACTTTGTTATGATATTTAGTGAATATTGTGGCCGCTAGATTCGTTTAAACATCAAGATGTTGTATTAAAACGGGTAATTTGTGCTTGCTAGATTTTCGGAAAAATGGCTTTTAAAGTGAATTTCGGGTTTTTGTGAATTTTAAGCTATTTTATATTAAAATTAGTGCTCGTGATTGTACAAATGAGTGTGGTTGGGTTTTTCTCGATGGTTTGGCGTTTGTACGCCGACGTCGAGGGTTTCTGGGTTGATTTGTGAAAGCAACCATAGGTTTTGACCTATGTGGGTTTCGTGTGTCGTTTTGGTCATGAGTCGGATTATAATGCGATACGGTGCGTTATGATATGTAGGTATCCATGTGGACTTCGAGACGACAAGCAAGCGCGTGGCGACGTTGGCACCGGCGAGCGAGGACCAGGTGAGTAGATTTATATCTACGGGAAGAAGTCGGGTGGATGGCGTATAGCACCCCCGCAGTTCGTGGTGATGTATACGAATACGTATACACACATATATATATTGTTTATATATTGTTTGAGTATATTGATGATAATATGGATATTTGGTGTTCTTGGATATTTAGTATCGCGAAACCCTAGAGTAGTGGTCGCACCACACATGCACACACAACCCATACTTGCATACTTTCTTCTTTCATTTGTGCTTATACGAGAATATATAGTTATGTGTTCACATGGGTATGGGACTATGTGTTCACATACGGATTTGAGGATGATACTTGGGTTTGAGATGAGTCGATGAGATTTGTATTGAGGTTGTGAATTCGGTGATATGGCAGGATTCGTATTTGAGATACGACATGATGTTGTAACGGGTCCTTGACGTAGTGTTTCACACACGTCCGTGCATACTTAGGCGGTATCAGTATTGTACTAGACGTAGATCAGTACCCCGATCATGATATTTGATAAAGAGGATACCAGGTGAATAGTATGATGAATGTGATATTGACCCGTACCCAGATTTGGGATGCCGTACGACGGATTTACGTACGAGCTATATTGATGATTGATCCGCACTCTTGACTTGAGATGCCTGATTATAGATATGGTATCGGATATGATATTATTGAGGCGGGATCACCGATTATACATATACAGGTATGTATATGTATCGACTCAGATGATAGGCGGTTTCCTTACATGTAGTTCAGCTTGTTAGTTCAGCCGTATAGTTTAGTGTAGTTGTTAGATTAGATTAGACTCCTACCTATTTCAAAACTAGCGGATCGTGGGTATTTTAAAAGACAGGTCAAGGGATCTACGGATATTTCAAAAAACGTATCCTTTCTTAAAAACCACCGTAGCCCCTATTTTCAAAACCCCGCGATTCGTGTTATTTCAAATGGCACCATTGTTTAATATTTAGCTCCCGCTCATTTTGGTTGCTCGCTCCGCATCGCATACTTACATTGCTATTTCATATTGCATTGTTGACATTATGCTGTTAGGACACCAGCACCATTACCGATGATGCGTATGTACCACATACACTTACTTGCCGGCTCACACACATCTTCATCGGTAATTGCCATGTCACGTACACCTTAGAAAATATTATTGCTTAACTTAGATTGATAGCTAGTAGTTTGACATAATATTAGTGTACATACCTTATATGCCAGCTTAGATATTGTAGTTATTACTTGTCGCTTCATGCATACTGTTATTCATTATTATGCCGTATTCATGGATTCTTATGCTTATATTCATGGTTTTACATGCTATTGATGATTCAGATTTCCATGATATTTTCTGGATTTGGAGGAAAACCGCAAATCATATATAAACTGCTTTATCTCTTTTTAAATAAAAATGCGGTTTTCCCATGATGTATGAGTCGTCCACCATGAGTTTGCTGATGGATTTCGAGACCCGATTCGAGGAGATGGATGAACCGTTTCGGGTACATGGTGGACCCGGTAAGGTACCCCGGGGCAAGAAGGTCGTGTTGCTGACGTTGAGCCTGGCAGGGGAGCACTACCTACCGGTGATATTACCCGACGCGTCGGATATCCGGAGGATACCGTTGTGGTCTTGAGATGGATGGTAGGGGCCGGTCTGGACTGACGGCGCCCTAGATATTGAGATTGAGACATTGAGATTTCGAGATATTGAGGTACTGAGATTTGATGATACAGGCCAGTCCGGATAGCCGGAGCCTGAGATTTTGAGACATTGAGATTTATGTTTTGTGTCGATACTAGACACTGTTGATGCTGATTTCATTTATGATACCTCATTTTAAAAATACAAAGGAAATCTCACTAAATTATGAAAACAGTTTCTTCATTTACATGTATTCTGTTTTCATGCATTCATACCTCATTCATATGATATATTGCTACCTGAGGCACTGACACGAGCACTTGGTATTACCGTTGCTTAGAGGTATACCCTAGCCATTGTTATAGGCTGCATGTTATATATATATTTGAGGATATATTACGATCTTTGACCCAGGATTGCGTTATTTATGCGATTTCTGTGCGTAGATGTTTTTCTACTCACAATTTGGCAACTCACCCCCGTTGTGCCACAGTTCTTGCAGGTTTCGCCGTACAGGTTTCATTACAGCTTTGCTGGCACTATTTCCATTTCCGGGTGACTTGCTAGTAGGTGGGTTTATTTGTATCGTACCCATCATTATATCTTGTATATTATTATTCAGTTGTATCTAGAAGTTCCATCAACCAAACATGTATTTATTTTTGAGATAGAGACCAGATGTTATTCTTTCGACCTTAGAGTCGCGCGTTGTATTTCTGTGAATTTCTTGTTGTTTTGCGTTTCCTTTTGAGTTTTGATTCTCGCTCTTGGCGTTGTATATTATATTATTTGTGTGGTTGTGACCGTCGATTGACGAAGAGCTAGCTCTCGCTTGGGGATACCTTTTTATTGATTTCGTATACTATTCATGTTGTATCCCGTTTGGGGGCCAGTATTTACAAAGGAGACTCTGCCGAAATTTTCGGGAAATATTTGATGTTTTTTAAAAAAACTGCATAATTCGGCTTATGCTATTAAAACTACTTGTTTTAAATCGGTTTTACTTCACTCTACTACCTTTCTTGGTTTGGATTTCTGGGTTTTCGGCTTACTTAGATTACGTACGCCTCGAGACGTTCGTAGTTTAAGTGCCGGTCATATTCCGTACTTTCGGGACGTGACAAAGTTGGTATCAGAGCGTTAGGTTTTACCTTCGGAGCGTAGGATGACCCTTGGTTGATGGAATAGGTGACTAAAGTAGAGTGACATACCATAGGTATGTTCCGCGGCATATTTACGATACGCTACTCCACTTAAGAAGCCTTAGGATGTACATTTCTTTGCTCAGTATTATATTCATTCCAATCTAGCCTCATCAGTACCAGTTATGGTTTTGCTTCCATGATTACGGTCAGGGAGAGCTACAGCTAGAGTTGCGGTCAGCAAGAGCTCGTCACGAACGAGGACTGACCAGGGTGAAATTCCGGCAACACACGATTGCGGAGATGTGTCTTTTTACTGTGTTTCCGCGCCACGAGCGTTTGGCGGATCGCCTTTATGAGGTTACTCGGATGTGCTGATCGACATTAGAGGATTGAGCCAATGATAGAAGCCAGCCAAATTTTGATGACCGTTGGTGTATTGCTTACTCATGCTTATATTTTGAGGCACTGTTCAGCGTGCAGACGAGTGAGCCAGTTGTTGCTGCGAGCGACGAGATATCGCCCCATATGTTGGAGCTATTGCAGTACAGGTTGTACTAAGAGATGATAGAAGGTCGCTAGTCACCCGAGGATGAATGACTAGGACATGTGGTTCGTTCGCCTACCCGATGAGAGGTCATCAGATAGATTGATTCCAGCTAGAGACGACTTCACGCGGAGACGTTGGGAGTCGACAGAGACGATCGAATGTCAGAAACTTATTATTCCAAGTTTAAAGTATTCGGAAGGGCATGCAGGCAATTCTATGGACCCTCTAGAAGAATGAAACCCTAACTCGACTTAATGACCGTGTGAAAGCCTTTGAACCTTCGGGTTTGCGGCAGTTCTACGGCGCCATTAGTGAGGCTTAGGTTTGCTCTTCTACGGCTGGACCACCGATGCTGTGGTATATACTCGATACTATTAAACTGTGCCCAAGATGTTGAGCTCTTGGGGGATTATGAGGTTTTGACGACTCGATCGGATGGCTCGACTTAATTCGGATGCTAGGTGGTGAGATGCATTTCTTGGGAGACTCCCGATACGAGGATAACCGTTGGAGCTCAGTCCATGCAGCCGCGACGAGATGAGTCCAAAGCAGACGACATTAGAGAAAAGTGAAGTAAGAGGTTCGTACCAGATCTAGATGAGATGATGTTCCACTCCGCCGACATCAGAGATGCGATGCGCATGCCGAGGCATGGTACTTGGATTTACCTTCCAGAAGGAGTCGCGATGAGTATGCAGTCGTTCCAGAGCAAGATACAGATATAGGAAAGGACGATGACTTTCGGACAGTTGGCAGAGACGAGACATGGAAGAGACCGTGAGCAGGATTCCTTCCAGGACACTGCTGCAATGATACTTGCACCCAGGATCAGATGTGTCACGTACATTCAGAGAACCAGAGGCCGACGCCAGTGATATGCTGTCTTACGAGTGGTCGCGATGATTGACCGAGAGATGACCAGAGAAGCGCCAGAACGGGAGCATCCCCGTTAGCACACCTGACAGGGCCGATGAGCCGATGGACCGAGAGATTGGTAATTCACAGTGAAGACCTTGACCCAGGAGTGGTCATTGTTACGCATACCAGCAGGCCAGAGTTCATGATCATCGACGAGACGTCCCACTAGTGACCGCGACAGTTGGCCCGAGATTCTTAGAGGATGCACTTGAGCGGTACTATTCCGCCATTATTGATTTCGATGTTTTGGGTGATTTATTCGCATGATTTGATTTTGATGATTGAGGATTTACGATCTTTGCACAGTGTTGCACTTGATATCGTCTTTGTGCTTTGGTTTCACATGTTTGTGATTTTACGGTTTTAGACATTTGGGTTGATTTTGTGCGTATGCACGCACACGATCTGGTTCCTGCACTCTGTATAGTTTATATATACTTGCAGTGCAGTGATATGCCTTTTGTGCACTTAGATGCACTGGACTTCGATTTCGATTGTGATACTCGATATTTGTTTTGTGCACCTTGTGCACCTGATTTGATTTTGCACATGTTCGGCGCTTGATATTGGATTTCATGATTTCGTGCATGATAGATGCACCTGCCTTGGATTTTCGCGCATGTTGAGCGCATGTTTTGAGATGTGATTTTGGTGCACACCAGATGCACTAAATCAAGATTTTTCGTGCATGTCAGATGCACCTGATTTTGCTGTCAGGCACACACGTTGCCTACGACAGATGCTTTGTGCACACCCGATGTACTTAGATCTTGTTTCTGTGCATATGTATGGCACATATATGGATTTTGATTTCCGTGCGCACCAGACGCACGTAGTATTCATACGTGTATTTTAGGATTGGTTTCTTATGGAGCAGTACGTTTTTATGATGATTGCTATGAGTTTTTATACTGAGCAGGACTAGTCAGAGGACAGTACCTGAATATATTTTGCATGCATTGATAGTTATTGAAGGGATTTCCAAAAAGCGAGCTATAGTCTCAGTATTTACCTACGTGTCTGATATGACACGAAATGTTTAAAACAAGGAGACCCTTCTAAATTGTTTCCAAAACGGCGGAACGTACATATTAAACAAAGGATATATATATGTAGTTATTTTCTTACAATAGACGTCCGCCACTGTGCAGTGCTGCGAGCATCGCACAGCGATTTGAAGAAGATTTGGCATGCATTGCTTCCAGATGTTTTAACGATGTATATCATGTTGGTTTTCATATTAGATCTTGACATTGATGTCTTCTCCATGATTCTGATGATTGCGGGATGCTGGATGGAGTTTGATTTTGAGTTATAGGCTCATTTTTCATGCGCATGCGTTGCGCTACGATTTGTTTTATCTATTTATGATTTCGGAGCCCCGGCGATTTGATGGTTTTGGCTGAAATATTTTAGTATTTGGGGGAAATTTTAATTTAAATTCGGGGACCGAATTTCTTTAAGGGGGGAAGATTGTAACGTTTTGAAAATCGTTTCGGTGAAATTTCGAAAAAACGGTAAAATAAGGGGGGTTTCTGTAAAAAGTCAAAATGCAAATATTTTTATTATAAAATTAAATATACATATTCTAGCTATTTAATTGCTAGTATTTGGTGTTTATTGAGCCACTGGTGAAATTTCAAATTTTCTGAAAAATTTTCCGAAATTAATTATTTTAATATTATTTTAAGCCGTCACTAATACATTTAATTAGGGAAAATTACAAATTGGAATGAGTTCAAAAAAATTTTGTGCATCATAAAACATTAAATAAAATTTTATCATGTGGTTTTTGAAATGAAATGGTTTGCCAAAACGGTTTAGAAAAATATCGAAGAAAAATGCTTTTTTCGGTGAAATTAGTGTTAATGGGAATTGGGGTAATACATATATCTTTTTTCCTAACCCACACACCCACACCTCACCCTCTCTTCCCCTCCCCATGTGGCCGGCCCCACCATGACAGCCCTCCCCCCCTCTCTCCAATCACCAAGAAAAGAAAAAAAAAGAAAGGAAAATGATAGAAAAAGGGTGGACTTTGACTAGATATTACTTTCTCCACCTCACTCTCTCTTCTCCCTCACCCAAACCCCCTCCATTTCTGGCCAAATCTGAACCTCCCCCCACAGCAGCAGCCCTCCACTAAAATCCCACACCATTTTGCCTCAAAAATCCATTAAAATGCTTCAAAAATGCATGCAAATTCAAAGCAAACTCAAAATCCAAGCTATACCCATTTTCCCTTGGCCTATCTAGCATGGATCTAGGTGTATGGGAGCTATTTTTGGGTGGCTTAGTTCCATGTTTGATCCATGGATAGTGAGGTATAAACCCTAAATCCATGTTCATTTGTTGCTAATGCTTTAGTCTAGCTTAACTAGATGTTTAATTATGGTTTTAAATTTGTGATTCAAAATTCAAGAGAAGGGTTTGTAAATTAAATTAGGGTTTTCATCTTTGGGTATTGATCTTAATGAGTGGATTAACATGTTAATTCTTGCTAAAACCAAATCTAGTTACAAATTTCAAATTGTTAGTTGGAAATTGTGATAAATGTGTTTTTTGCTAACTAGGTTTTTTTTGAAGTGGTTTTATATTTGGGATTAAAATCTAAATTAAGGTTTCATGTCATTATTAATATTATAATATGTAGTTTAATACTTTAGTTCATGAAAATCCAAGCTAGATTGTGGTTTGTGCATTTTTTTGCTATAAAATTGTTAAAATTTGGGTATATTGTAAACTAGAATTTTGGAATTTATGGAAATTGATGAGAATAAATTATAGGAATGGTTTATATGACTTTGTTATGATATTTAGTGAATATTGTGGCCGCTAGATTCATTTAAACATCAAGATGTTGTATTAAAACGGGTAATTTGTGCTTGCTAGATTTTCGGAAAAATGGCTTTTAAAGTGAATTTCGGGTTTTTGTGAATTTTAAGCTATTTTATATTAAAATTAGTGCTCGTGATTGTACAAATGAGTGTGGTTGGGTTTTTCTCGATGGTTTGGCGTTTGTACGCCGACGTCGAGGGTTTCTGGGTTGATTTGTGAAAGCAACCATAGGTTTTGACCTATGTGGGTTTCGTGTGTCGTTTTGGTCATGAGTCGGATTATAATGCGATACGGTGCGTTATGATATGTAGGTACCCATGTGGACTTCGAGACGACAAGCAAGCGCGTGGCGATGTTGGCACCGGCGAGCGAGGACCAGGTGAGTAGATTTATATCTACGGGGAGAAGTCGGGTGGATGGCGTATAGCACCCCCGCAGTTCGTGGTGATGTATACGAATACGTATACACACATATATATATATTGTTTATATATTGTTTGAGTATATTGATGATAATATGGATATTTGGTGTTCTTGGATATTTAGTGTCGCGAAATCCTAGAGTAGTGGTCGCACCACGCATGCACACACCAACCCATACTTGCATACTCTCTTCTTTCATTTGTGCTTATACGGGAATATATAGTTATGTGTTCACATGGGTATGGGACTATGTGTTCACATACGGATTTGAGGATGATACTTGGGTTTGAGATGAGTCGATGAGATTTGTATTGAGGTTGTGAATTCGGTGATATGGCAGAATTCGTATTTGAGATACGACATGATGTTGTAGCGGGTCCTTGACGTAGTGTTTCACACACGTCCGTGCATACTTAGGCGGTATCAGTATTGTACTAGACGTAGATCAGTACCCCGATCATGATATTTGATAAAGAGGATACCAGGTGAATAGTATGATGAATGTGATATTGACCCGTACCCAGATTTGGGATGCCGTACGACGGATTTACGTACGAGCTATATTGATGATTGATCCGCACTCTTGACTTGGGATGCCTGATTATAGATATGGTATCGGATATGATATTATTGAGGCGGGATCACCGACTATACATATACAGGTATGTATATGTATCGACTCAGATGATAGGCGGTTTCCTTACCTGTAGTTCAGCTTGTTAGTTCGGCCGTATAGTTTAGTGTAGTTGTTAGATTAGATTAGACTCATACCTATTTCAAAACTAGCGGATCGTGGGTATTTTAAAAGACAGGTCAAGGGATCTACGGATATTTCAAAAAACGTATCCTTTCTTAAAAACCACCGTAGCCCCTATTTTCAAAACCCCGCGATTCGTGTTATTTCAAATGACACCATTGTTTAATATTTAGCTCCCGCTCATTTTGGTTGCTCGCTCCGCATCGCATACTTACATTGCTATTTCATATTGCATTGTTGACATTATGCTGTTAGGACACCAGCACCATTACCGATGATGCGTATGTACCACATACACTTACTTGCCGGCTCACACACATCTTCATCGGTAATTGCCATGTCACGTACACCTTAGAAAATATTATTGCTTAACTTAGATTGATAGCTAGTAGTTTGACATAATATTAGTGTACATACCTTATATGCCAGCTTAGATATTGTAGTTATTACTTGTCGCTTCATGCATACTGTTATTCATTGTTATGCCGTATTCATGGATTCTCATGCTTATATTCATGGTTTTACATGCTATTGATGATTCGGATTTCCATGATATTTTCTGGATTTGGAGGAAAACCGCAAAACATATATAAACTGCTTTCTCTCTTTTTAAATAAAAATGCGGTTTTCCCATGATGTATGAGTCGTCCACCATGAGTTTGCTGATGGATTTCGAGACCCGATTCGAGAAGATGGATGAACCGTTTCGGGTACATGGTGGGCCCGGTAAGGTACCCCGGGGCAAGAAGGTCGTGTTGCTGACGTTGAGCCTGGCAGGGGAGCACTACCTACCGGTGATATTACCCGACGCGTCGGATATCCGGAGGATACCGTCGTGGTCTTGAGATGGATGGTAGGGGCCGGTCTGGACTGATGGCGCCCTAGATATTGAGATTGAGACATTGAGATTTCGAGATATTGAGGTACTGAGATTTGATGATACAGGCCAGTCCGGATAACCGGAGCCTGAGATTTTGAGACATTGAGATTTATGTTTTGTGTCGATACTAGACACTGTTGATGCTGATTTCATTTATGATACCTCATTTTAAAAATACAAAGGAAATCTCACTAAATTATGAAAACAATTTCTTCATTTACATGTATTCTGTTTTCATGCATTCATACCTCATTCATATGTTATATTGCTACCTGAGGCACTGACACGAGCACTTGGTATTACCGTTGCTTAGAGGTATACCCTAGCCATTGTTATAGGCTGCATGTTATATATATATTTGAGGATATATTACGATCTTTGACCCAGGATTGCGTTATTTATGCGATTTCTGTGCGTAGATATTTTTTTACTCACGATTTGGCTACTCACCCCCGTTGTGCCACAGTTCTTGCAGGTTTCGCCGTACAGGTTTCATTACGGCTTTGCTGGCACTATTTCCATTTCCGGGTGACTTGCTAGTAGGTGGGTTTATTTGTATCGTACCCATCATTATATCTTGTATATTATTATTCAGTTGTATCTAGAAGTTCCATCAACCAAACATGTATTTATTTTTGAGATAGAGCCCAGTGATGTTATTCTTTCGACCTTAGAGTCGCGCGTTGTATTTCTGTGGATTTCTTGTTGTTTTGCGTTTCCTTTTGAGTTTTGATTCTTGCCCTTGGCGTTGTATATTATATTACTTGTATGGTTGTGACCGTCGATTGACGAAGAGCTAGCTCCCGCTTGGGGATACCTTTTTATTGATTTCGTATACTATTCATGTTGTATCCCGTTTGGGGGCCAGTATTTACAAAGGAGACTCTGCCGAAATTTTCGGGAAATATTTGATGTTTTTTAAAAAAACCGCATAATTCGGCTTATGCTATTAAAACTACTTGTTTTAAATTGGTTTTCCTTCACTCTACTACATTTCTTGGTTTGGATTTCTGGGTTTTCGGCTTACTTAGATTACGTACGCCTCGAGACGTTCGTAGTTTAAGTGCCGGTCATATTCCGTACTTTCGGGACGTAACACGGAGCCACGGCAAAATCCCTAGTTCCCACCGCAACATTCGTCTCAATACAGCAGACGCAATGCCAGCAAACGAAGCAAAGGCCAAATTCCTACCTTCAGGATCTTGACGGCAACTCACATAAAGCCCGAAAGACTATCAGAGATCATCCCCACACCAGCGCGGAGTGGTTATGACTCATCGGGGCTCACCAAAATAAGCCTAACCTCAAGTAAAAAGCGATATGGCAAATTCCTAACGCTTGCTCTTCCGACGGTCAAACTGCCAAGGAGGATTGCTTGAAGCCGTCTTGTCCAGCCCCCGAAGGGATCAGAGACACGGCAGTCGCAGGGCTACTCGAACAGCACGATTGCCTATCGAGGACTATATCTGCTTATGCGACGGTACGATGGCCAAAACCCTAAGTACCACCAACCTTAACGGGCTTCTGTCGTAAAGAGCAGAGGTTAAATGCGACGTTAAGATGTTCTTGTGAGAAACGCTCGATTCGTCTCGACTTGTGAATAAATTGTCGAGGCGGCTCGACTCGTGAGATAAAGCCTTAGGCAGCGGGCATAAAAGAAACATGTTTCCTAAGCGCTGGGACCCCGCAAGTTGACCCAAAACGGTCTCTTGCATACCATCCACGGGTCTCACTCTCCAACGTCGAACTTCGACAAGGAGGGGAACAACCGCTTACAAGTCCTCTCGACTCGTAAGAGGGAAATATTCTCTTATAAGATCCTTACAACTTGTAAGAGAAAACCACACTTACGAATCCTCACGATTCCTAAGGAGAAAACCCACCTACGAGATCCTCTCGATCCGTAGGGAGAAAAGTCTCTATGAGACCCTCACGGCTCATAGAGTTGAAAAGTCTTAGGCAGCAGATCTGAACCTGCGGCCTAAGCCCTCGCTATCTCGTGAAGAAATCAAGAAGCTTACTCTATTACCTGCTAATTGTGACGACATGCTGAGAAAGAGGGAAAGCTACAGAAAGAACATCCGATTTACATTTGATCAGACGTCCGAGACGCATTCATTTATGCATGGGAAGAAGACTCAGGACGAGAAATAAGACAAGCTGAAATTAAAAAAAAAGGAGGGTTTCCATTCATATTGCTAAAAATTTTTACAATCACAAGAGCAATGAATAAGAAACATTATTCAAATTATTACAACGGTATAACCTCAGATCCGGGGCACGGATTGAGGAATTCAAAAGTAAGGCCATCCAGAGTTCTTCTGGCCTTTCTAATTATTCTTATGCGCAGCCTCTCGCGCTCCTCTGTGTCAAGATCCTCGGCAAGCCCTCCCGGCCTTCGATAAGCAGCAACTATCGTCGTCTGCTGGAAGATTTCGTGTAGGATGTCAATGAGGCTGTCCCGCCGTTTCTTCGAGATCAGCCCCGTCAGGTACACGGAATGCACCTTGTCCTCGACATCATCCAGCGCATTGAGCGGCAGGGCCTCGTGAAGACCCGGAAGTGCTCTCCATATTGCTCCCAGCACGACTTTCAAAAGAGCCAAACGACGGGGTAGCAGCCAACCACCGCTTGCGTTCAAACGACCCATGACCTCTGCACATTGAGCGTCTGTAAACTCCTGGTTTTGTTGACGACCCTGTGCGCGGATATCGTCATAGGTGATGAACTCGTGCAAACTGTATAGATGCACCGCCATTATGCCTGGAGGAAATACCACAGGAAGATTAGCGATAGAAGAAAAATAATATACATAGAGGGCTAAATTCCTAGAGAGCAAAGCTCTGTTCAGGGATTAAAACCCATGAACAAAAGCTTAATGAAACCCCAATAGGGATCTCTTTAGATCAAAAGATCTGTGAGAGCAAAGCTCTTTGACTGAGATTAATTTAAATTAATTTGATTTACATTAATTTTACCTAAAGTTTCTAACTTTGAAAATGAGCAAAGCTCTGCTAGTGAAACCCCAATGGGGATCTCTTTAGATCAAAAGATCTATGAGAGCAAAGCTCTGCTGGTTAAGATTAATTAAAATTAATTTAATCAAAGAATCAATTTTACCTAAAGTTTTTCTAAAAAACTTTGGAAAGAAGAGCAAAGCTCTGGAGTTCTTGAAGGCAAGAGCAAAGCTCTAAAGTTTTTTGAAATTAAAAATCTGAAAGATGATAAGCATCTGTGGGAACCAAAGGTCCTATTTATAGGCATCAAGTGCCTCTTTGACTTCCGAAAGTTGTCACGGCGGTTGGAATTCCGCCACCGTTGCGCTCACGTTTGGAGCCACGTAAGCGCAACGGTGGGGGGGCATTTGTTTCCCCCAATCAGAGCAAAGCTCTGCTGAAAATTCAAAATTCAAATTATGAAGCAACGCTTCAAATTCCGGGCGCAACGCGCCACGTGTCAGGCGCTGATACATCAGCACAGCGCCCGAGAAGGCGCACCCAATCAGATCAAAGCTCTATTAAAGGAAGCAACGCTTCACCTGCGCTAGCACTGCGCTGCGCGACACGTGTCATCGCAGATGCGCTAGCGCAGTTGCGCTGCGCTGTGCGCTGCGCGACACGTGTCACGCGCTGGGGCATCTGCGCTGGATAGAATTAAAATTCTAAGAAATCTTTTCTCTTCTTATTAAAACAAGAAGATTTTCTTCTGCAAAGCAGAAGCTCTTGGATCAAAAATCCAACGGTGGGGAAAATTCCCCAAATCACTCAGAGAAAGATTTTTTTAACAAATTTAACTAATTTATGATCACTATAAAAAGGACCCCAGACCCCAATTCAAGGGAGGAACATTTTTTTTTTCCTAAAAAAAAAGAGAGAGAGAGGACTCTGAAGAACTCCTCAAGAACAAAAAAAGTAAAAACCTTTGAAAGAAGAGGAAATTCTCTTATGAACAGATCAGTGATCTAAAAACTAGATCATTGATCTTTAAACATAACTAAATAAAATGAATAAATAAAAATAAAAATAGTGCTTTGCACTTTTTCATGAACCTTTGGTTCTTTAAGATAAGAAAAAAATTATCTTTTCCTTTGATCTAAATTAGATCAAGAAATCTAACAGTGCTTTGTACTTCTATTCTTTAATCTAAAAGATTCTTAAATCAATAGTGCTTTGCACTTATAAAACTGCGCTGTTGCACTCTTAAGAGAGCGCCACGTGTCAGCTATAGAACCACTTGCGCTACGCGCTGTTGAAAAAGAGCTTTGCTCTCTGGAATTGGCGCAACTCACCAGAGCGCGCCACGTGTCAGCAGCGCAACAACGCAGCGCACTAGCGCAGCGCACTGCGCTGTTACGCTTGCGCTCACCAGAGCATGACACGTGTCCTCGCCACAAGCGCTTGCGCTCAGTAATTGGCGCAAAGCGTCTGACAAATGCAATGCATTTCTTTTACTGAAAGGCCAGGCCCAATTAAAAGACCAAACATGCCTAATTAAACAGATGTCTTGCATCATTCATAAATGAGCAGATCCCAGAATAAATTGATGCTCTGCATCTTTATGGGCAGAGCCCAAACAAAAAATGGAAGAAATGCAATGCATTATTTAATAAAAGTGTTGAACATTTTCAACTGGACTTAGCCCAATTTTGGCCGTAAGTCCTCAAATTAAATTGACTGCGCATACCTCTCTCTTAAATCAATTTATATCCGGTTTGAGGGTACATCTCCGAACCCCTCTGACACCCATCGTTGTAATCCTTCAACGATGTCAGAGAGGTGACGGGTCCCGACGACCACACATCAATATAGACTGCGGGGTCCTTAAACTCGTGGACCGAAACCTCCTTAAACTAATGTTGGACCGAAACGTCCTTAAACTAATGTCGGACCACCATGTCCCTAAACTGGAATATGGACCACCACGTCCCTAAACTGGAGCATGGACCGCAACGTCCTTAAACTACCTATGGACCACTACGTCCCTAAACTGGAACAATAGAGCCTCCAAATGCTCTTTTGCCGGATCTAAACGATCCCGTTTAAGTTGATCTTAGCCCCCAAACACGGCTAACGTACCTTAAACATTCAAACGGACTATAAAACTCCAAATCAACCTTGGTTCAAGGGTACATCTCTGAACTCCTCTGACATCTGCCGTTGTAATCCTTCAACGACGTTAGAGAGGTGACGAGTCTCGACGGCCATATAATAAATGGATCACCACGTTAAGTTGATCTTAGTCTCAAACAGGACTATCGTATCCATAACGAACGTTTAAGTTGATCTTAGCCGCAACGCGGCTAACATATCCTTAAACTAAAAACACCAAACCCAAATCTAAGTAAATACGGATTTGGACTAATCCACGTCCTACGGGCGACGGCATTACTCAGTCTCCGTATACAATCCACGGGCAACCACAAACAAAACAAACACACACGACACGAAGTGAAATTCTGGAGAAGGAGAAAGTTGTTACCGCGATGCGGTAGCGTAATTAACTGCAGGGGCTTGCGCCTGCAGGGAAGAGCGTCCCCACAATCAAAAACCCCTCAAGCGAGGGAGAATCTGACGAAGTCTGCTACATCGGCCGCATCCGTCTAAACCTCCGATACACGGTGCCATAAATCAACTTGGTATCTTCGGAGAGGTGGACGGATAAAACCAAATAGCATCTGCCCCGAATCTCAGCGTCAGGACATCGCAGTCCTGTGCGCCGCCTTTCGGAGGGGAATAGGGTCTCCAGGTGCGCTTTGAGCTGCTCGAAAGTGTTCTAACATTCCTCCGACTATTCGAACTTCGGGATTTTTCTCAGGGCTTTGAAGAATGGGAAGCACTTTTCTCTGGATCTCGACATGAAGCGACTCAAAGCGGCCACTTTCCCCGTAAGTCGCATGATCTCAACGTTGCTCTTCGGCGCGGTCATGTTGAGAATGACGCTGATCTTTTCCGGGTTAGCTTCAATTCCACGGTGGGTAACCATGAACTTAAGGAATTTCCCGCTAGTGATTCCGAATGCGCACTTGGCCAGATTCAGCTTCATCTTGTACTTGCGGAGGACGTCGAATGTCTCACCGAGATCTTTGGTGTGTTCATCCGATGAGGTTGATTTCACGAGCATGTCGTCGACGTAAACCTCCATGTTCTTCCCGATCTGCGGTTTGAACATTCTGTTGACCAGACGCTGGTATGTAGTTCCGGCCTTTTTTAGGCCGAAGGGCATCACTTTGTAGCAGTATACCCCCCGGTCCGTTGTGAACGTGGTAAGCTCCTCATCTGCCGGGTTCATACGGATTTGGTTGTAGCCGGAGAAAGCATCCATGAAGCTGAGCAATTCGTGGCCTGCCGAGCTGTCGACAAGCTGATCTATCCGAGGGAGGGGATAGTTGTCTTTCAGGCAGGCCTTGTTGAGATCTGTGAAGTCGACGCACGTACGCCACTTCCCGCTTGCCTTTTTAACCATAACCACATTCGCTTGCCATTCCGAGTAGGCCACATTTCGAATGAAGCTGGCTGCAAGCAGCCTGTTGATCTCATCCTCGATCGTCTTTTGTTTGATCGGAACGAAACTTCGTTTCTTCTACTTGACAGGTCGGGCCGTCGGGTCGACCTTGAGCTTGTGTGAGATTACCTTAGGGTCGATCCCGGGCATATTAGCAGGCGCCCAGGCGAACACGTCCGAGTTTTTTCGAAGAAAATGAATCAAGTCTTCGCGCCGGGCTCCTGTTAAGAGGGATCCGATCTGGACAGTTCGTTCACTGTTCCTCTCTATGAGGGGGATCTCTGTTAGCGTCTCCACCGGGGCCCCTCGGATTTCTCTTTGTTCGTCTCGAGTATCCAAGGACCCCTGGAAATCGTTCGTGCTTCCATGGTCGTCGCTTCGCTCCTCGAAGGTGGATGTCGATGTGAAGCAAATCTTAGCGATTTGCTAGTTCCCGTAGGCCCGGCATATCCCCCTTGATCCAATGGAAACTTGATCGCGATGTGGTAGGTCGAGATTTGGGCCCTAAGGGAGTTTAGCGTCGGGCGTCCCTGTAGGATATTGTAGGACGAGGGAATACTGGCGACGATGAATTCCACCGGTACGGTTCTCGTACGGCCCATCTCCCCAATGTTAAGCAGGAGGGTAACCACTCCCTTTACCGGGATGGAGTTGTTAGTAAACCCCGATAGAATGTGGACGGTTGGCCTCAGGTTCTGATTCTATCAAGTTTCTCAGGTCCCCTAGCGAGGTCCTTCTTGAGTCATCGCGGCGAGTGCCGCCCGTATGACCCCGTCGAGGGAGAGGGTGCCGACCATGCCTGGGAGCAGGCGAGCTGACCGACACCTCCTCGGGAGGGACGGGAACGCGACAGGCCTCGGGGCGACGGGCTTTTTTGCGAGACCGCGGTGTGGAGCTATGCGGCGCCCAGTGGGTCATGGAATCAGTTGCCGCGTGGGAGCCACGGTGGCCGGAGTCGGCACGTCGATGTTCGGTGGCGTCAAGGGGAGCGACTATATCGGCTCCTCTGTCGAAATCGCGGTCCCAGGGAAGGGGAGCAGCGATCTAGGGGGCTGGGCCCGCCACTTGGACACGAAAAAGGGCGTCTACAATCGACGCGAGCCTGTCGATTCTTCCGCAAGGGCATGGATGGCGTTCGAGGGGAGTAGATCTGTCCACGCCTCCATTGTGGGGAAGGCGGCGACTTGTGCTTGGATCGTCGCGGTGATCACTCGCCATGAGTTCGAGATCGGAAGATCAACTTTCGATGAGTGGAATTTCACTTCCCACAGACGGCGCCGACTGATGGAGGGTAGGATCTCCTTCAGATGTTGTCCTCCGTCGATCTGTTGCGAGTGTTGATGAATGGCTGATATTGGTGGTGAGAGTTGCCTCCTTGAGCGTGTGGATTTCAGTAGGCTTGATTTGGAGTGAAGCCGGGCTACCTGCAAAGAGGTCCCGGGATGGTTGTACCACCGTGGACCCTCCGACGATCAAGTTAACCGAGATATTTGAGCAAAGTAGCGGCTTGTTGGATTAGAATTGCCTTACCTGAGTCGTCTGGGAGAGGGATTTTTATAGTGGTCGCATGGAGCGAGCTAACGCGAGATCTCCGCCGTCAGTTACGCCCCTGGTGTTACGCCTGCGTGAATGACGGGATCCTCCATTAATGACGAGATACACTCGTTAATGGGGGATACGCTAGCGTGGAACGTAGGATGTTGGGTGGCGGATATCTCGTTTCGGGCAAGATACGTTGAGCCGTAGCAGAGACGCTTGGGCTTTGTGTTCTCGGTTGCTCGGGAGAACCGGGAAGGCTTAGCTCGGCGGTGGCTCAGAAACGGGCACAAGGAAGCTCTGTTTTGTAATAGCTCGGAGGCGAGCTGGGAGGCTGAGGAAGCTCAGCGTGTAGGAGGGCTCGGAAGTGAGCCGACGATCGTTGGTAGGCCAAACGTAGGAGTGTTCTGGAGGCCATTGAAGGTCGGGTCGCAACTCGGGGCGGAGGCCCGAGGAATGCCTTCAAGGTATCGTGTTCGCTCCTGTCCCGTGAGCTCCAGGACACGTCATCTGCCACGTGTCATGATCCGGAGAATTCCTACTTATGAGTATTATCACATACAATATTATGATCTATGGTTGTAGGACATTAGACTGTTGTTATTTCTTTTATTTTTTTCAAATTCCGACATGATTAGATACTCTGATCCATGGACCGAGATGGTCTCAGACCAGTATCATCCTACAATACAAAAAGCAGAATCATAGCTGCATCTACATTCATTTTTCTTGAATACTCAAATTTTATTGATTCAAGTTCATGGGACCAAGAATAAAAGAGAACTCTTCTTCCCGCACAAAAATATCTTCATCATCACTCTTAGTTTAAAACTGATTCCCTTCAAAATTCTGCCCAAGCTGCCAATTTGCAGGCACAATATTATCAGACTCAACCATTCTCCCATCACTAGTCATAACCCTAAAACTCAAACCCTGACGACTCAAATCCTGGCCCACATGCCAATTCTGCCCCCAGCTCCGATTCATCGTCAACCATCCGGTCCTCGAGCCCTTAACCTCGACCCCCGTCACATCCCCGACCCCGCCGACATTATAAACCAAAACATACATCCACCATACGTTCCCGTTGAGCTCGAATCGAATCCCGCCTTTCTTAGCACAAGAAACTCTTCTAAACTGTACAGGGATGATCCCCGCATGGTAGTCTTTAACGAGATTTACGAACATGGGCATCGAAAGATCGAAGTGTTTCAGGGGAGGGTTGCACCATCCACCATTGTTGTTGGGCTTGGACGCGTTCGGAGGGCAGAAGTTTGTAGCAGTGATGGTAATGGTGGCGCCGGGCTTGCACCACTGGGGGTCGTTGATGCATTGGAGCTGGTAGCAGGCGCCGCAGGTGAGGCCGTTGTTGAATAGGGCTGTGCTGAGGGCGGCGGTCTCGAGACCGTAGCCTTGCTTGAATAGATCACCATAGCCGCAAGCTCCTTCTGAAAATAAACAAAACTTGCAAATTATTGCCTACAAAATTAAGAAAATGACATTCTCTGCACAATTAATTCCGTAGGTATGACTTGTTTGCTAATAGCTTGCATCAACAATAATAGTAATAGTAATTAATAATAACTGACATAGTAATAGCAGTAGTAATAGGCATACAGCATGCTTAAAAGAAAAGGAAATTTTTATTTAGATGGAGTAAAAATGAACTAAGATAACCAAAAAAAGAGTAAATTACACTAAAATAGCGTTACCTACAAGTTTTTCCACTAAAAGTACCTTAAAGTGTTACCTTTAACTGTGATTTCTCAAGAGATATTTTTCACTAAAATACCCTCAAAAATAGCACTTGAGGTATTTTACAGAATAAAAAAAACTTTAACATATTTTGTTGAAAAACCATGATAGTTAAGGGTGTTTTGTGTAATTACCCTAAAAATTATTTTAAAAACTAATAAATAAAAGACTAGGCATATAATTACGCATGGTTTCGCCGCCGCTCATGTCACCATAAAATGTAGCATGTCCGGTGTCCCACCCTCCTTGAGCCATTACTCCAAATGCCTTCAACAATATAATTATGGCCACATTCCACAAAATTCTCAATCCCATTTTTCCTTTTACTCTCTTCTTTTTCTTATTTAATTACATAATTTGGCCAATAAAAGGGGCCAATATATAAGAAGAGGAGAGGGGGTGGGGGGGGTGGGGTGGGGGTGGGGGGTGAATTTTGTCATTATTTGGAAAAAATTGAATTTGGTATCTGCAGTTAATGACATTTACTAAAAAAGATTTCTCAAATTCAAGGGGTTGTCAGGAATAATTAAAATAAGGATAGAATTAATTTGTTATAATTTCCATGTCAAATGGTCTCGAGTGAATGAACCTTTGGCTGTGTATTAACTGTAAAATTAGAATATTGTCAAATTAAGCATTAATTTAAGGATAAGAACTTTCCTATTCATCTAAAATTTGTCAACTTAACATAGAAATAATTAAAGAAAAATGTTTTTCCTATCAATCTCAGAGGGCTGGTAGGTTAAGTATTTCTTATATCAAATCGGCATATGTCTTTTCTTCTCTTTTCTTTTTTTCTCTACCATCTTTATTTAAACTGCCGTAAAAGTTTGAAATTTCATAATCTAGCTAACGCTTATGACCGATAAAAATTATAGTTTTGAAACTTCATAAACTCACGAAGGCTTACATGATTACATCCAACAAAAATATATCTGATTCATTGTAAAGATATTGAAATTATTCATGCTTCTTTGTTCGAATTAAGCATGCAGACAAACTGAAAAATGCTTAATAGATTTTTTTATTAAAAAAATGCATTTAATGCTTCATATTCCTAAATATTATGACAATAAACTTGCTATATCAAGTAAATGGTAAGGAGAATTTGATTTTCAAAAAAGAAGCAAAGTATAATTTTTCTGAGGCAAAAATGCATGAAAACCCCACTTTTGCCTGAAAAGCATGAAGCCCGCTTAAAATTAAAAACATACACTTTCCGCCTAAAAACCCTAAAATCTTGATGGTAGTTTTTTCATCCATGAGATTTTTTTAATTCCAAAATACCGCTCAATTATATTTAATTGACAAATCTAATATTCTCTTTTTTGTTCAATTTTTTCCCAGATCAATACCCTTTTGAATCATGCTCATTCTTTGAAGATTAGATAGAAAGTAGGTGATATTTTGAAAAACCAATGAGCATAGCTAAGTCAGTACGGGCACTTTCCTTTTTGGGGAGAATGCGGGGTTCGAACCCCAAGAACCCCAGAGAGAAAGTGGTCATAAATTAACGCTTTCGAAGCAAATTCATGGGTCTCGTGCGTGCGTGTTGTATGGTGTGCTTTAAGTGTTAGGATTTATGGGGGTTAGTACCAAGAAGAAAAAAAGTGATATTTTAAATTAAAGCTCTTAGGAAAGAAATAATTAAAAAAATTGAAGGGAAAATTTATAAAGAAGGAATAGGGAAAGATTAAAGGGAAAAGGCTAGAGAGGCATTTTGGGAAATATATCTTAAAAACTATTCTTGGGCCTTCTGGATAGGTATGTGTTGTGTTTGTGTGTGATGTACTTTAAGTGTTCGGGCTTATAGGTTAGTACCAAGAAGAAAAAAGGTGGTATTTTAAATTAGAGATTTTAGGAAAGAAATAATTTTAAAAAGTTTGGAGAGAGAATTTATAATGAAGAAAAATGGAAAGATTGAAGGGCAAAGGTGATCAGTCGAAAATACTGTATTTTTAACACGGCAATTTCCCTATTATTTACACTCATCTAGAAGTGTTCGGTATTCATATTGCACATATTAGTAAAATATCTCTGAAATACCAGATTGCATGTGTTAGACTTTAAAACCGGCACTTTTGATGAAATTGTGTGTTTATCATGGCATCGCATCATTCTTGTATAACGCAACTCTTGTCTTAGAGTCTATGCAGGAAATTCCAGAAGTAAAGCCCAAAATTGGGAAAAGAGCTGATAAAAGATACGCCAACTCCAAGATGTAAGATCTGGTAGTGATACAGAAGGCCAAATAAAATTTAAAATATCAGACAAAGGCCCAAATGTCAGCCCAAGTCCACAGTTAAAGATTCAAGCCCCAAAGCTTCAGAAGCGCCGCGGATCCGCGGCGGGAGCCCGCTTGAGCCGCGGATCCGCGGCGTGATGACGTCATCAGTGACGTGGTTTTTTCCCATGTGCTTAATGACAACGGCCAAGCTTCCAGAAGACCCCAGAAACTCCACGTGGCTCATCTAGAAGGCTCGGCTTAACAAACTATTTCTAGAAGGCTCTCTTAACAAACTTTTGGAGGGAAAATTCAAATTTGAAATCTTAGATCTAGGGTTTGGAGTTCTATAAAAATGAGCCTAGATCTAGGGTTGAGGTTGTTCCAGAATCACCCATCATCTTCTACCCACAAGTTGAGTGACACAACTTGTGCCTCAAAACCTAACCCTAATTCCAATTCAAAATCAAGATCAAGATCCCGAGTACCATTTAAGCAAGAGAGCCTTCAACCTTTAGAAGCGACGCCGGATTTCATCGGAGCAAGAGATCCAAGGAGATCCGCGACTCAAGGAGCCGAGCGAAGCCGAAATCGACGATCTAGTTCCTTCCTTTTGTAAATTCAAGAGAGTTGTAACGAAATTTGTCGATAAATAAAGGTGAAATTTCTATATCTTGCTTATCTTTTAATTCAAGTATTATGATTCGATCTTAATTTGTGATTGTGTTTGTTATCATGATGTTTGAGTAAATCTCCGCTCGTATAGGAGTTGTGACGATCGATAGATGATGATGATTTAGACACTTTTAGAATTCTTAAATCCTATAATGTTTGTAAATTCCAGTGAATCAAATGATCGATGACCTAGTTTCGGGATGAGGCTTTCTTGATTGTGTTCACTCTAAACTAGAGAACAACTATTGATCATTTGATTAACTAGAAGTTAGAATTTGAATGAGATTCATCGAAAGGACAAAGGATGAGTTGCGGAATCCCTAAATTCTCCGCAAGATCCTTAACCCTCGGTAAATTTTCATTGATCTAGTATCAATTCGTTAATGGATAAGAATGAGTAATCATTAGATCTCATCACATCTATAGATCCGATCTACTCCTACGAGCCACACTTCGAATCTTGATTGTTGGTTGGAAATTATTACACATCTCAATTCTTGATTTTAATGTTTTTTCTAGATCTAGATTTTTCTAATTCTTGATATTCAATTACAAATCATGAATTGTTTTCTTTTCTTTTCCTTAAATTTTCAACTCATCTAATTCGGAAATTGAACGGATCTCACTTTCCCTGTGGACGATCCGTACTTACTAACGCGCTACATTCGACACCGTTATTGATTGCGGTTAAAATATTTTTGGTTATGATTTCTATCTACACAATTTTCTAAAAACCAACACAACGGAAAATCATCATCAATCAAAAGGCTAGAGAGGCATTTTGGAAAACATATCTGTCACGTCCCGCTTTCCAAAATACGGAATGCGAGGGAAGACTAGGCCAGCCATGATCTTACGGTCAGGGAATAATCCCGCTGTAGTCACATTTCGGCTTCTACCATTACATGGTAGTCAGTAAATAGTACCAGAGTAAAGAAATCACAGTTCACAACTTTATTACATTAAAATAAAAGAGTTCAAGGTACATTTATTTGCATGGAAGAACTAACTAACCAACGAAATAACAATGTTCTTGTTGCAAGAAAGGGATGACGCTGATGTCGCGGTCGAAACCTCCACGATCTTGAATGACTGGGATGAGTCTACTTCGTCCTCTGAGCATGCACACTCAGGTCGTCAGGACGACATATACAACAATAAATATATATAGTGTGTACAATGTTATCAAAAATGAAAGGTGCGACAGAATACAGAAATATGAGAATAATGAATATTATTTGAATGTGAACAGCGCGATATATGTATCAGGTCAGCAAACCAGGAAATATGTTTGTCACTACTTATCAGTCATTAAGTCAATGAAATTAATCGGTGGAAAGGATACTCGTGTTTAATAAAGGTCCCGTGCATACCTGAGACTACGGTCCACTGTTGTCCGAAACATAACCCTGCAGCCGTGCCGCTAGGCCCACGACCTAATGTGTGTGGTGTGTGTTTGTATGTATGTGTGTATGTCGATAATATCGAATGATCATCCTCTAAATCACCGTACCTCGCTAAATATGAGTTTAATTCCATCTTGATTTTCCTATTTCCCAGGTCTCAATAACTATAAGTATAGGATTAATTGTATACCAGCACGCGCCAAATCATGGTCTTACTCATTTTCACGGCATTGTTCACATTCACTTATGAATCACTTATCACTGGTGTGCTTGATACAACTAATTCAATACCACTCACGTTCGACAATACAAGCCAGTCGCTAGGTCTCAACGTAAACGATCACTTTGCACTGAGTATAAAGCAACACAGAATAAGGTAGAAATGCACTAAAAAAATGTTCACTAAATTATGACAGCCAACGTCATATTGTAGGGTGTTTTTCATCACCCCATTGAGATGGGAATACGCGTCGCTTGTTAGGCATATACAGATTTCCCCTGCCTAAGGTAGACCGGGATTTATTACTTATGAGGATCCGAATCTCCGGCAGCTGCGGACTAAACTGCCGTTAATTACCCCTCGCCTTTGGAGCGAAAGAACCTCCGATTGACGGGTCAACTAGTCATGCGAACTCAGTGTGCAGTGTGCGTGTGTTGTATTTTGAAAGGGGGTTTTGGATATATTGGGGGCCTCGTAGAGTTTACGGGGGTCTCGCTACTCAGATAGCGGGTTGGGGGTCAAAAGGGGTAGCAGCTCCCTTGCGGGATGTGGGGCAGCGCCCCGTTAGAAAATTTTTCCTAGCGGGGGATGTGTTTCTGGTGTGGAGTGCATGGAAAATGAGGGGTGAGGAGCGTCTTAAAGACGCGTGCCTGGCGTGTGGGCGCTGGGTACCCGCGGGTCGCGTGCCTGGCTCATGGGCGCCCGCGGGTCACGTGCTTGGTACGTGGGTTCTTGGCGCCCGCGGGTCACGTGCCAGGCGCGTGGGCATTGGGCGCCAGCGGGTCACGTGCGCAGCACGTGACCACTGGGCATCGAGCCCCCGAGGGTCGCGTGAGGCGCACGTGGGCGCTTAGCACCCGTAGGTCACATGCCCTGCACGCGACCACTGGGCGCCCGAGGGTCACGTGCGCGGCACGCGACTGCTGGAAACACCAGCGGAAAAGTGGCTGTGGAGTTGAACTTCTAACAAAGATTATGTATAAATTTCGAGTTAAACTCCTAAAAAGGGGTTGATTTATGGAGTTAAACTCCAACAGATCTTGAATGGAGCTAAACTCCTAAAAAAATTTGGATCTTTTTTTGAGCCCCGGATCCTCCTGGAAAGGGATTTTTGGAGATGGGTATCTTTCTTCTTCTTCTCTGTTGGCTGTATCTTAGGGGAAAAGGGGGAGCTGAGACTTAAAATCTCCCCTTTTAGGGATTTGATGGTAGATCCGAGCTCCTCTTCAAGAGTTTTATGGTAAAAAAACTATTTATTTTTGAAAAAAGAAGAGTTAAACTTTTGATTTAATTCAAAAGAAAAGAAGAAGCTTTAGAACCTTGAGGAGGAAGGAGGAGATACAAACCCTAGTTTTTTTAGAGAGAAATTTTTTTTTAAATTTTTTCATCATGTTGCCTTTATAGGCTATACACTTTACATATAGCCCCTTGGGGTTTCCTAAATGGCACTTGTGCTACCCCATACCTTATATGCTTATTTCTTTTTTGCCCATAAGCCATAAGGTTTACAAAATTTTGGTTTTCTGCCCACTTTACATATATTTATTCCTAAAAATTACATTTAGACTAATTTGTTGCATCATTTTTGGTATGGAGTCGGCCCCTTCCATGCTTGGTCTTGACCTGGGCTCGGGCTCGAGCCCACTTGACTTGGGGTTGGCCTTGGTTTTGACTTAGTCAACTGTGGTGTAATTTTTGACCCCAACAAAATACTCCTATCGATAAATGCACACCATATCTGTGGGTTGTGTGCATGAAATTGGTGGATCTTTTTTCGCGTGGAGGTTGACTTGATTTGGTTCCCGTTTTGACGACGTGGAGGTCGATGCTGCCCTATTTACGACGCGGACGGTCGGTGTTGCCCTTTTAGCGACTTGGGCGGTCGGTTCTTCCCTTTTTGCGACTTAGACGGTCGGTGCTGTCATTTTAGCAACGTGGATGATCGGTTCTTCCCTTTTTGCGACTTGGACGGTCGGTGCTGCCATTTTAGCGACGTGGATGGTTGGTTCTGCCATTTTTGCGATTTGGACAGTCGGTGCTGCCATTTTAACGACGTGGACGGTCGGTGCTGCCATTTTAGCGACGTGGACAGTCGGTGCTGCCCTTTTTGCGACTTAGACGGTCGGTTCTGCCATTTTAGCGATGTGGACGGTCGGTTTTGCCCTTTTTGCGACTTGGACGGTCGGTGCTGCCATTTTAACGACGTGGACGGTCGGTGCTTCTATTTTAGCGACGTGGACGGTCGATAACTTGCTCCGCTTCTTACGGTGTCGGGATTTGATTTGACTTGCTCCGCTTTCTGCGGTGTCGGGGTTAAAGTTGACTTGCTCCACTTCTTGCGGTGTCGGGGTTTGATTTGATTTATTATGGGAGTTCCCTACTCGTCCAGCGGGACTTTTGAGCTTGGAAGCGCTATCGGGTGGGACATTAATTTGATCTGTTTGATTTCTATCTTGTTTGGCGGGACTTTTGAATTTTTAAGAGGACTTGGAATTTGGATTTTGTTTGGCATCAACATTGCTGCACTGGAATAATACCAGGAGAAACTCATCATTTGCCCCGGAAGGACTTGGGATTTGGTTTTTGGGTCGGCATCAGCACCGCTAACACTGAAGAAATGCCAGGAGCGACTCATCATTTGCCGTGGAAAGACTTAGGATTTGGGTTTTTGGTCGGCATCAGCATCGCTAACACTGAAGCAATGCCAGGAGCGACTCATCATTTGCTATTGCCCGTTGGGGAGCGATGGCTCAGGAGACAGGTTCAGATCCCTATCACCTAAGGCTTTCCATTTTTATGAGCCATAAGGGTCTCATAAAAGCATTTTCTCCCTACGAGTCGAGGGGATCTCGCAGGAGTATTTCTCTCTATGAATCGTGGGGATCCCTAAGTGTATTGCTCCTTTGTGAGTCGTAAGGATCTCACGCGGGGATTTTCTCCTCACAAGGTCGAGAGGACTTTGCGAGTGTATTTCATCTCTTTTCACGAGTTTGCGCCCTTTCGGGTTTTCACAAACTCGCCGGCAGTCCTGCTGTTTTTACTCACGGAGCCCTTTCGGGTTTTCATCCGTGCCCGTTTTGCTTGTGGACATACCGTTTTTTTGGCTTCATCGCCGGTGGGACTTTAAAAGTAGTCCCGCCGGTAGGAATTGGGAGAGATAGGCGTCGTTCACGCCCGTGGATTGTATACGGTTTTATAGGATGTATGATCCAGACCGTAGAGCCGGTGTGCTCAATTCGTTTACGACTTGGAGCATTCACGCATAGTATTTATTGAGATATCGGCCATTGATGGGTGGCATAGGCCTTTCTCCCTCGGCATTTATTAGCTGGTAGGATCCTCTATCGAACACTTTCTCGATGACGTATGGTCCTTCCCAGTTTGGCTCGAATTTCCCTTTGGCATGTCGATTGGGGATGATTGGCCTTCTGAGGACCAACACCAATTCGCCTTTCTTGAAAGCGCAGAGATGGGTTATCTTGTCAAAGGCCCGTGACATTTGGGCTCGGTATAGCTCTAGATTTTGCTGCACCGCGGGCCTATTTTCTTCGAGGGCGTCAAGCTCTTCGAGCCAAAGAAGCACATTTTCCTCTTCCGTCAACTCGTGCTGGACGGCCATTCTTAAGCTTGGAACTTCGATTTCGAGGGGGAGGATCGCCTCCACTCTGAAGAGTAATGAGTATGGAGTGGACTGAGTTGGAGTGAAGTGCGTGGTACGATATGCCCACAATGCCTCGTGGAGCTTCAGATCCCAGTCTTGTTTATTGGCTGAGGCATTTTTCCTCAGGAGCCTGCATAGAGTTTTATTGAAGACTTCGGTTAGCCCATTGGCTCTTGGATTATAGATGGAGGAATATCTCCAGTATATCTTGTGTTGAGTAGAGAATTTTGAGACTTTGAAACTCTTGAAAGAAGGCCCGTTGTCAGATATAATTCTTCTTGGTGTACCGAAGCGGTATAGGATATTATGCCGGAAGAATGTTAGATTATCTTATGTCTTGACTTCTTTTAACAGGACAGTTTCAGCCCATCTAGAGAAGTAATCAGTTGCGGTCAATATGAACCGGTAGCCTTTGGATGACGGAGGGTCAACTGGGCCAACTATGTCGGTGCCCCAAACTTCGAAGGGCCGTGATGCCACCGTAGGATGCAGTGGGTTGGAATGGTTGTGGATGAAATCACTGTGAATTTGGCAAAGATGACATTTTTTTGCATGCTCTTCGCAATCCTTTATCATGGTGGGCCGGTAATACCCAAGCCGTTTAATTTGAAGCCGTATCTTGGGGCCAGATTGGTGAGCACCGCAAACTCCCGAGTGAACTTCTTTCATGACTTTTTGGGCTTCAGCCAATGACAGACACCTGAGCCAGAGTTGGTCATATGACCTGCGGTATAACGTGTCATTTACGAACACATATCGGAGAGCTCTCTTCTTCAGCTGAACCCTCGCAGATTTTCCTTCGGGTAGCTTGTCGTATCGGAGGTACTCTATGAAGGGCTCTCTCCAATCGGGCTCATCTTGAATGATCAGAACTTCTTTGGCAGGACTGCTCTTTTGTTCCGCGCTTTTCTCTTCTCGTAAAGAGACTGGGGGTAGAATTTGCCGACTTCTGACTGTGATCATAATTTCGTCCATGTTAGGATCAGCCAGCTCTTTGGCTAAGCGAGCGAGTACGTCAGCTTTTCCATTCAACGCCCTAGGAACTCTCATTAGTTCAATGTGGGTGAATTGTGTCATGAGTTCCACCACTCGGCTTCTGTACCGAGCTAACTCGGGTCTATATATCTTATAATCGCCGCTTACTTGGTTGATGACAAGCTGGGAATCACCGTAGACATGTAGCCAACGGATTTCCATTTCTATGGCGAGCTCCAGACCAACTATCAGAGCTTCGTACTCAGCCTCGTTGTTTGTGCGAGGCTCGATGAGAGCAAAAGAACGTCATAAGGTTCCCATCAATGGCGTGATAAACACCAATCATATCCCTGCTTTTATCTGCGGGATGCTTGATTTGCTAAAACTCCTCATTGATAAGGCTCCATCGAAGTAGAGCTCCCAACATAGCTCGTCATCCTCGAGGTGCAGCACTTGTTCGTTGAGTAACTCGCAATTGAGCGGTGACCTTTCTGGTATGGGGTGAGCAGCGAGAAAGTCTGCAGGAGCTTGCCCTTTTACTAGTTTCTGAGGAGTATAAACTATGTCAAACTCAAGCAGCATGACAGCCCATCTCGACATTCTACCGGCCAAGCTTTCTTTGGTCATTAAGTGTTTGAGCGGGTTAACCTTGGAGATCAGCATCACCCGATGAGCAAGCAGATAGTGCCTCATCTTCTATGTAGGGTTACTTAGCGCGGCAGCAAGGTTTCGGGAGGTATCGTCCATGCCGTTTTCAAAAATTTATCGTTCTAAAGAATCCTAACCCTAGAATCTTAACTAGAGATTTAAACAAAACAACATGCAAACAACTTTGCATACAAAGTGAATAAGGAATACAACCTTTGTAGACCGGTCCTTCACTTCAAAATCACCGTGTAGTAGTCCCTTCTCTCCAAGTAGTGAACACCCAAACTCTAGTAAGGGTTCACATGAAAAAATGAACAAGCTTGCTCGATGTCTTCGAGACCGAAGATGATCTACATCGAGGAGACTCAAACTCATGCTACCTCTTCACTAATGGTATATTAGTGAAGCAAACACCCTAAACTAAATGGCTAATAAGTAGAGGATGATGAAGTAGGAAATGGGTTCACTTTAGATTTAATTTTCTAACAATATTTTCTCACTTAGAAAAAACTAGCAAGCTTTTTCTCAGAAGAAGAAGAAGATGAAGAATAAACTCATAAGGTGAGAATGAGGTTAGAATTGCAATCATGGTGAGTTAGTGTCATACACTAACCCATGTAGAGAATAAACCATGGCTAAGTGATTATGGTTAGGTTTACAAATATCTTTAAGTAAAACAAATTTGATGGACTAAGTCAATGATTGTGATGAGCTTCTCCAAGCTTCCAACCATGACTAAATTCCACACAAATTTGAATTACCAAAATAAATAAAACCCTAAACATTATCATGGTCATGGTGTAAGTCTCATACACACAAGTTGCATATATAACCTAGCATGATACATTAATATATATCACATATATATCATGTATACACAAGTGAGAAAAAGAAATGGTTAAGTGAGCTAATATTAGTTAATGTAATTTAATATATCAAATATATAATTATACATTAAATTATTAAATCAACACTTGATTTAATAATCCGGCACATACAACTGATTAATATCATATGAATCAACTTATCGAATCAACACTTGATCCGATAACCCGGCTATATCACATATAACCGACCGATATCACATATCGTGAGAATAGAATATGGTATCACATAATCGTATTAATCTCGGTCTCGCACATATCACATATGTGCTCCTACTTCGTTTCGCATGAACCAGGAAACCTCTGTGTAGGACTCTAAAGACTCGTCAATACGCCGGCAGTAAGTGATGATCATATCAAACACCCACAAGCCGCAAGCGGTCTGCTAAACGTAACGGCCACCCGGGTATTGAGTGATCAGAAGATCAACAAGTAAGCCTGCTCATACTTCTGCGAATCCAATCAGTAACACTACCGTACAGTCCGGTCTCTTGGTCAGATATGTCACATATCGCATCCTGGGTATGGTATAACGTCAGACCCCAATAGCCTGATAAGTCATGCCGATGCAAAGTACATAACGGTTCGAGAAACTACTGATAACACTTACCGGTAGATCTCAGCAACCCTGACCAGGGATTTCCTGTTATGGCCAATCGAGCATAGCGCAACATCAACTCCCTATACCGGGAGAGACGAATCCCCTCCTATCGCTCATTGCCTCCATGTGACTCAGGACTGTACCCAAAAACCACCTTTTTGCATGATCTCTTGACCGTGGTATGGTGGAAATCAAAGCACAGTAGGAATCACACAAGACTCTATGACGATCTAGGGTCGACAGACTAACCTGTACCGGTGTCACCAGAGAACTGCTATCTGACAATAGGTATAATACCACTAGGAGTTCCCGGCGAGTCCATCCAATGTACCCAGTCTCCACTGAGCACCCGTATACCTTCTCTGATGTCAAACACCAATGGATATGGGATCATCCATCGCCCATCACATGGGTCGAGAAGTGTATACGCTAGTCTACACTGCAGTATCGATGCCCTGTCTCGATACTCCCACGACTAGGAACATTTGAAGGATGTACTTACCGACTACCCTGTCCCCACTAGTATGATCTGCATCATAGTCCTGATAGTCAAGAACTCATCCTAAGGGCTTTATCAACATGTAATAGAGAGACAATAAGTGTGCATGTTAAGATAAAGAAGAACTAGATAGCATACTATCATGTCGAGCAAGAAAGTCAGTAATAGCCTCTAGGGCATACATATAACTAACAATCTCCTACTTGCACTAAGGTCATTTGTTGCAGTATCTCATACTCAATGTCCTATAGAAGTCTATCTAGGGTAAGGCCTTTGTGAGTGGATCCGCTGTGTTATCCTTCATGTCTACTCTCCTGACCTCGATCCTTTAGAGATCAGCCATCTTCCTGATCAGGTGATACTAGCCTCAGAATATGTCTGAAACGCTGATGGGACCGGTGTTCCTAGGCCAAAACCACAACTCTATTGTTGTCACAATAACATTTATTGGACGCTCAATAGTAGGAACCATGTTCATCTCATGAACAAGAAATGCCCAGACAGCCACTTTCGCAGCATCGTTGGTAACAATGTATTCATCCTTTATCGTCTAGTATGTCACGGTATATAGCTTGGAACTCTTCCAACATACCGTCCCTCCACTCAGGGTAAAGACAATACCTGTGACTGACTTTCAGTAGTCCTTATCACTCTGGAAGCTCGAACCAAGAACTTTCTTTTAGTGCTTCTCAAGTACTTAAGAATGTCCTCCACAGCTATCCAGTGATTCTCCAAAGATCCGATTGATTCCTGATCACTACACCTAGTGATTTAGCTACATCTGGTCTGGTACATAACATCGCATACATGATAGAGCCTACTTCCGAAGCATAGGGTATCCCTTGTACGCGAGCTCTCTCCAAATCAGTCTTGGAAGACATCTTTTTGGAGAGAGTGATTCCTGAGTAAGTGGACGAACGACCACGCTTAGAATATTCCATACTAAACCCCTTTAGTATGGTGTTAATGTACCTGGATTTGGGACACTCCCAACATCCACTTAGATCTATCACCATAGATCATAATCCACAAGATGTAGGTATCATCCAGATCTTCCATGGAGAATCCTCATGATAAGAGAAGCCTGACCAAGTGTAGCATAGGAAACCATTTCCTATCAAGAGCATGTCATCTATATACAATACGTATAAGACAATCTTACTCTCTACAACCTTCTTGTATATACAAGGTTCATCTACCATTTTGAGAAAGTCAAACTCTTTGACTGCCACATCAAAATAGATGTTCTAACCCCGCGATGCGTGCTTTAATCCTGATGGACTTAAGCATAGCTTTGAAAGTCTCAACTTTTCCATCTACACCAAGAATCTTCTCAAGATCCATTTGCTCCTGATGGGTTTTACCCCTTTAGGTGCAACATTCAAAGTCATACTTTGTTGGTGTACACGGATTCCATCTTTGACTGCATAGCAGGCAGCCATTTCACAAAGTCTCCACTTGTGATGGCCTGCCTGAACCTAGTTGGGCCATCATCTACCATGATGCAATCCTCGCTCCCACCGTCACCAAAGAAACCGTAGTATCCCTCAAGTGGATAAGGAACCCTACCAGATCCGCGGAGAGGCTGAGATTCGTTGGAGACTATTGAATCCTTTGGTTTCACTAAATCATCAGCTGTTAGTTTGTCTAGCTGGAACAACTTCCAGTTCTACCTCATGACCATAAATTTCTTCACAAGAAATTCCTTTTCTAAACAGGTAGCATGTTGAGAAACAAAACACCTTTTTGCTCCTCAGTTAGGTAGAAGATATACCCTCGCAAATGTTTGGGATATCCTAAAAACTTACAGAACTGACCTTACCTCGAGCTTGTCCGGATTCTGCCTTTCAATATAGGCCGGACAAACCCCATATCTTAACTCGTTTAAGATATGGTCTCTTCCCATTCCATATCTCATATGTAGTGGTAGGCCCTGATTTGGATGGAACCTCATTCAATAGGTATGCAGCTTCTCAAGTGCATAACACCCAAAAGAAAACAGGTAACTCAGCAGTACTCATCATAGAGCGTGCCATATATCATAGGGTGCGATATCTCCGCCCCGATACACCGTTGTGCTGTGGTGTATACGAAGGAGTAAGCTGAGAGAGAATCCCATTTTCCTTTTAGAAATTCCAGGAACTCCATGCGCAAGTATTCCCTTCTCCGATCACATCGAAGGACTTAATACTTCTACCCGTCGGTTCTTAACTTCAAGCTTATATTCCTTGAATTTCTCAAAAGTTTCAGACTAGTGTTTCAACAGGAACATATGTCCAAATCCTGAGAGAAGATCAGTGAATATAATGAAGTACAAAGAACCAGCCTTGGCATTTGTAGACATAGGACCGTATACATCATCATGTATCCGTCCCAAGAGTTCAGCAACTCTTTCTCTATTTCGAGTAAACGGAGTATTGGTCATTTTATCTTTGAGACAAGACTGGCAAGTAGCATAAGATGAAAATTCGAACAGATTCTCATATTCATCCTTATGTAACTTAGCTGGTCGTGTCGCATTGATATGACCTAGTCTACAATGCCTCAAGAAGGATTCGTTCATTTCTGAACTACTCCTCTTGTGTGTGTTCTATATAGTTTGAACTGTGGTTTGATTTAGAACGTATATGCTATTATATAACGTGCCTGGTCCAATCAACTCTTGATTCAGGAAAATGTTCACAACATTATCCTCCAATACAGAATTATATCCTTCTTTAACTCATTAAAGAAACAGATGTAATGTTGTATATCAGGTTCGGTATGTAATAACATTCGTTCAAAATCAATATATTAATACAAGGTGATATTTGCCAACTGACTTGACTGCAACAATTGCACCATTCTCTAACACTTAGAGACATATCACTCATTCTCAGTTCTCTGCTTTTCTGTAGCCCATGTAACAGATTACATATATGCGATCCTAATCCGGTATCTCATACCTACGACGTAGAGGATACTGAGAAACAGTTCTAGGTAATCTGACACACCCGAAGAATATGCATCAACATGCCTATTCTTCATTTGGGTTGCGTGGAAATCCGGATATTCCTCTATTTCCTGCTCGGACTTATAACAATTATAAGATAAAGCGGAACCAACGTTCCCTAGCTCATTATAATAAGCAGGTTCGGTCAATGCATCCATATTATTATCTTGATTAAGGCATGACATGGTTGCTACCAGGAGAGAGAGAGAAGAAAAAACTCTGCGTGCGCTCAATCAAGATTAGATTGGTTATTATTTTATCTAATCAGGATGGCTCCCACTGTTTTTATCAAATCTTCCTTCAAACTCTAAAAGGTAAGACTAGCCGGGATTAATTACACCCTACAAGTTCGCCAATCTTTCGGCCAGGCCAGTGTCGGTACTTTGAGGGAGATTCCCCATGCTTTCGTACGGACCTAATTAAAATAAACCTCGTTTTCCCAGAGGCGTAACCCCGTTAACACCTTTCTAGACACCTACTTGATCGGCTAATTTTAATGTGTAAAACTCTCCAAGGAGTAACTCTTACTCGCAGTGGGAATCGGGATCCAACTATCTCATAGAAGGTATGCAATCTCATTGCAAATTTCAACACTTAAAATTCCCGATAATCTTCTGCCCCAAGCGTCCTATGACCTTGACAGAGGTCAACAAACCATAGGCTTCTAGTCAAGTTTAACCCGCCATTTCATGATTGAAATAAACCCACCCGCACGACCCTTGACAGAGGCCAACAAGGTCGCACGACTACCCTAATCCAATCGCATCATATGCTTTGCAGATAAGCACTAATCAGCTATCACATACTACACCTTGAAAGAGGTCAACAAACGCATCACGAATACAAAATATTAGTTATCTGAAATGACGGAGAGCTACGACAGGTTTTTAAGAAAACCCTTTGCGTAATGAACTTGATATCGTTGTAGAATCGAGTGAATTTTAAAAGGAGTGTTTTTAAGGCCTTTAATAGTTTCGCTAAAGATGTCACTCCCGGTGAAGGGATCTCGGCTCTTTCCTTATCGAATAAGATGCAGGATATTTTATAAATACCACTATGCAAAGCAAAAGCTATAGAAGCAATCAAAAGACAAACCGAGTGGGTTGTAGCATCTGCTAGTTTCGCTAAAGAGGTCACTCCCGGTGAAAAGATCTCGGCTCTTTCCTTATCGAATAAGGTGCTGGATATTCTACAAGGAATACCGCTATGCAAAGCAAGAACTAGAGCTACCAGTTTTTAAAACAAGTTTCTACAACATCTTTAGATTTCTTTTATTTCATTAATCTCATTAATGAAGTCCCATCAAATTATACTTCCTAAGTATCACAGAAGAAACGAAAGCATCAATAGTTATTATATATCATATATATAATATAGGCATTCGTCTCAGAACATATCAAGTGATTACATCACAAAATATCAGCAGCAGAAGAACACATATGAAATATTGGATATACTAGGAATTCCGTGTTTTAAATTAAGCCACTATAAAACACGAATTCCACAGTCGTGATGAATAACCAAACCCACATCCCTAGACCCCTACGAGAGCGTCAAGCAACCCTACCAATTCTAGAGTTAGGAGATCCGGTCTCGACTCCTCGAGATGGTCTCCCACTGGACTCTAGAACCCGGTTACTTGTGCTCTCCTCCTTGGGTCTATCCTAATGCGGAAAAGTAAATAATATACATCAATGGTGACATCATCCTCAACCCGGAAGTGCCCCAATAAAAGAATATTATATACAAGCTTTTACATGAATGAATATGAAAAAACTCTCATCTCACATAAAAAATACCCGGCTATTCAAAACATGATGATCCAATATAATATATCACAGCAACACATAACATCACATGTCATCAACGTAAGTAAATATGCGTATCCCAATTGTCGTTGACATATAGTAACGAAACCGGTGATACACCACATATTACACTTACGATCGCAGAAAAGAAAGTGAAAAACTACAACAATTGGAATCCGCAACCAGCTTAGACATCATAAACCCAATGTATCACATACTTTAGATTTCATGCCTAATAAAATGAATTCCTTAGACATCACATGCCTAACAATTATAAACCCCGCATTTTAGTCTCGATATTGAAAACACTTTCCAATAACATGTCGGGTAATTCAACAAGATTCCTGATAACCTGATCGAATGATCGTCGGAAACTTTAGTAGATGGCCACACCCCCGATGCCGTCGACGAAGTGTACTAAGGCGGAACAACGCGGCTGTGAGCACCCAAACGGATGCTTTTGGCGACGGGGTTCTCCTACAGTCACTTGGTCGGGGCTATAGGGCATGGCTATCTAGTAAGGTTACCCGACGAGTATCCGCGTACACTACGTAATTGCGACGGACTTTTGATCCACATCAAAATTCCGTGGCAACCAATCAAATGAGACTAAACTGCTAGATTTATAAAATTCAAACTAGTTATCACATAACTAAATTTGTGGATTCCAAATATTGTATCAAAATCACATATAGCTAGACAATGTTAAACTTTTCGACCGAATAAACAAATACCCAAAATTTCCCAAAGAGCTCAACACTTGAGCGGAGTTCAAAAAGTACCCAGAATATGCCACAGCTACTATGAACCATCCGTAGAAGGGCCGACCCATGTCTCACTCATGTCGCCACAGAACTGCCGCAAAGCCTAGGGTATTACTGCGGTTCCGCGATCCAAAAAGTCGAGTTTGGGTATCGTTCTTCTAGAGGGTCCACAGAATCGCTTGCATGATTTTCTGAAGATTTTAAACTTAAAAAAATCCAACTCTTGGAAAATTTTCAGCGAGAGAAAATATGGGTTATTGATATCCGTTAGAACTTTTTAACGTCGTCTAAATAACCCGAATACATGTTAGAATTATGACTACGAAACACTCCGAATTGCCTTTGCAGAAAGTTAACATCACATGCAAATTTAGCAGAAACAAGAAACACCTGAAACACCAAAACCCAGATACTGGAACACCCTAAAAATTTGAAGCCAAAAGCCCACCATTGGCTGGGTGAGCTCGGTTTTAGTAGTGATGTGGCCGGCCAAAAACTTGCCAAATTGCTTCAAATTTTGATAGTGTTCATGTTATATCACATACAATATTCTGCAGTTTCTTAAAAAAAATTTACACCTTTAAAAATTCAACAGAAACTAGATTTTGATATCGGGTGTTTCAGAGTTGTTTCGATTTCGTAATCTAACAAATATCGTCTAATTCTCTGGCTTGGCTCTGATACCACTGTAGGGTTACTTAGCGTGGCAGTAAGGTTTCGGGAGGTATCGTCCATACCGTTTTCAAAAATTTGCCGTTCTAAAGAACCCTGACCCTAGAATCTTAACTAGATATTTAAACAAAACAACATACAAACAACTTTGCATACAAAGTGAATGAGGAATACAACCTTTGTAGACTGGTCCTTCACTTCAAAAGTTCCATGTAGTAGTCTCTTCGCTCCAAGTAGTGAACACCCGAACTCTAGTAATGGTTCACATGAAGAAATGAACAAGCTCACTCGATGTCTTCGAGCCCGAAGATGATCTATGTCAAGGAAACTCAAGCACATGCTACCTTTTCACTAATGGTATATTAGTGAAGCAAACACTCTAAACTAAATGGCTAATATAGTAAAGGATGATGAAGTAGGAAATGGGTTCACTTTAGATTTAATTTTCTCACAATATTTTCTCACTTAGAAAAAACTAGAAAGCTTTTTCTCAAATGAAGAAGAAGATGAAGAATAAACTCATGAGGTTAGAATTGCAACCATGGTGAGTTAGTGTCATATACTAACACATGTAGAGAATAAACCATGACTAAGTGATTATGGTTAGGTTTACAAATATCTTTAAGTAAAAAAAATTTGGTGGACTAAGTCAATGGTTGTGATGAGCTTCTCCAAGCTTCCAACCATGACTAAATTCCACACAAATTTGAATTACCAAAATAAATAAAACCCTAAACATTATCATGGTCATGGTGTAAGTCTCACACATACAAGTTGAATATATAACCTAGCATGATACATTAATATGTATCACATATATATCATGTATGCACAAGTGAGAAAAAGAAATGGTTAAGTGAGCTAATATTAGTTAATGTAATTTAATATATCAAATATATAATTATACATTAAATTATTAAATCAACACTTGATTTAATAATCCGGTTATATCACATACAACCAACTAGTATCATATGAATCAACTTACCGAATCAACACTTAATCCGATAACCCGGCTATATCACATATAACCGACCGATATCACATCGCTTGAATAGAATACGGTATCACATACTCGTATTAATCTTGGTCTCGCACATATCACATATGTGCTCCTACTTCGTTTCGCATGAACCAGGAAACCTCTGTGTAGGACTCTAAAGACTCGTCAATACGCCGGCAGTAAGTGATGATCATATCAAACACCCACAAGCCGCAAGCGGTCTGCTAAACGTAACGGCCACCCGGGTATTGAGTGATCAGAAGATCAACAAGTAAGCCTGCTCATACTTCTGCGAATCCAATCAGTAACACTACCGTACAGTCCGGTCTCTTGGTCAGATATGTCGCATATCGCAGCCTGGGGGTGGTATAACGTCAGAGCCCAATAGCCTGATAAGTCATGCCGATGCAAGGTCCATAACGGTTCGAAAAACTACTGATAACACTTACTAGTAGATCTCAGCAACCCTGGCCAGGTATTTCCTGTTATGGCCAATCGAGCATAGCGCAACATCAACTCCCTATACCGGGAGAGACGAATCCCCTCCTATCGCTCATTGCCTCCATGTGATTCGGGACTGTACCCAAAAACCACCTTTTTGCACGATCTCTTGACTGTGGTATGGTGGAAATCAAAGCACAGTGGTAATCACATAAGACTCTATGACGATCTCGGATCGACAAATTAACCTGTACCGGTGTCACCAGAGAACTGCTATCTGACGATAGGTATAATACCATCTAGGAGTTCTCGGCCAGTCCGTCCAGTGTACCCAGTCTCTACTGAGCACACGTATACCTTCTCTGATGTCAAACACCAATGGATATGGGATCATCCATCGCCCATCACATGGGTGAGAAGCGTATACGCTAGTCTACACTGGAGTATCGACGCCCTGTCTCGATACTCCCACGACTAGGAACATTTGAAGGATGTACTTACCGACTACCTTGTCCCCACTGGTATGATCTGCATCATAGTCTTGGTAGTCAAGAACTCATTCTAAGGGCTTTATCAACATGTAATAGAGAGACAATAAGTGTACATGTTAAGATAAAGAGGAACCAGATAGCATACTATCATGTCGAGCAAGAAAGTCTTCCTTATATATGTCCAAGCATCCATTACAATATACATCACATGACAGTAATGGCCTCTCGTGCATACATATAACTAACATTCTTCAGAGCGAATATTAGAGCCAGGCATTTCTTTTCGATCGGGGAATAGTTGTGTTCCGCCCCTACTAAAGTTCGACTGAGGTGGTAGAGGGCGTTCTTTTTTCCCTTTTCGTTGTTCTGGGCAAGGAGCGCACCGAGTGACTCATCTAGCACGGCAGTATAGAGAATCAACAGTTTATTTGGAATAGGAGCAGCAAGCACTGGAGGGTGCAACAGGTACCGTTTGATACTTTCGAACGCTTCTTGACATTCAGCATCCCAGACAAAGGGAGCTCCCTTCTTCATGAGCTTCGAGAAGGGCCTGCATCTTCCTGATAGGTTCAGGATGAACCTTCGTATGTAAGTGAGCTTGCCTTGAAAGGATCTTAGCCGCGTCAGATTCTTCGAAGGAGGCATTTCTATGATAGCCTTTATCTTGGATGTAAGTGCACGGCGGCGCCCCGGCCGTCAATCCGACGGCCAAATGCGGAAGCGGTGATAAACTTTAATTTTACTTGAACTGGCAAACCGCCGCGCACTAATACCCGGATCGAACCACTAACTAGTCCTAGCTATCAACAAGAAAGGGAAGAGAGATATACCGACGATCCAAGTCCTCCGGTCTTCTCATCATCGTCCCGATCTCATGCGGAATGTCCCGTCTCCTCCTCGTCGCCGGAAGTGTACCACATCGCCTACTTCTTTTACGGGCTCCCACCTCAATGCCGAGGCAACTCGGGCACGAAGCCGGCTACTCGACGTGCCCAAGATTCGCTGTAGAATATGTAGTACTCAAGTCTCACTTTGGGGTTCATGGAGATGCCATTTTAGGTGGAGGGATGATACAAGAACAATGTAGAGGAACTTTGGGGATTTTGGAACATGAAATGAGCAAAACCCCACACCACAAAAACTTGGACAGCCCACCCTCATGGTGGCCGGCCATCACTAGAGGAGAGGGAGGGTGAGAATGAGGAAAAAAAAACCACAAAAATAATGGGAGCCATCTCATATCATCCAAGAGAGAGAGAGAGGAATGGTTATCATGAAAAGCAATGATCACAAAATCAAACCCATACTCCAAAAACCCACCCACCACAACCATGATTGCTCACAAAGTCAAGCAATCATGAAAGAAGAAGTCAAGGTCAAAAGAATGGTGCACCATCATGATACAAGTATGCAAAGACCCCCTCCACAAATGCTTATTTGCAACAATGCAAATAAGCCCTCCTCCACCAAACTTCGGCCATTGAAAGATACAAATGAAAATGGCCGAAACGGAAAGCAAACTGGCAACTCCAGAAAACTGGTCCCGTAATAAATTACAGGAAAACCCCGATACTGTGCATACACACCCGCATCTGTATTTCGACCGAAATACAAATGCAAAGAGACAAAATCTACACTGTACTATACTAGGATCCGGCTTATACCAAAACCGGCTAGTAATATCTGTCCGATCCTGATCCGTGCAATACCGCACGTATCTGATTGAACCCTGCCATATAACCATACGGCCTATAGTACAAACTGTCCGATCCTGATCCGTGCAATACCGCACGTATCTGATCGGACCTTGCCATATCTCCATACGGCCTCTACAACCTTTCGCCCGAAAGCTGAGTAACTGAAATGTGGGGGACTCTAAAGACTCATCAACACCTTGGTTGTGGATTTAACCACTAGCACGTCAGAGGTATAAGCCAATACGTAACGGGCTACCAGGTACTGACTAAAAGGGATGTCTGTGAGCGAACTCAGCCTGACAACCCTACTGAGCCTGTCAGTGACAATATCCGTACAGTCCGGTCCGTTCGTCTATGAGCATCGCATGGCGGGCCTAGGGGGTTGGTAAAAGTCAGACCCCCAAAACCGGTACAAGTCGTGTCGGAGTGTAGCCCAGAACACCCTGAGATACTACTGGAATACCTACCAGTAAATCTCCTTGCCTCGGCCGAGGGCTTCGTGTAATGGCTCTCCTAGACACAGCACGACCTCACCCCCAATACCGGGAGAGACGAACCCCTGAAGATACGCTCACTGCCTCCATGTGGCTCGGGACTGTACCCAACTAAAACCTGTTTGCACGACTCCTTTGAGCCGTGGTAGGGTAGTAATCAAAGTACAGTGGGAACTCACACGAGACAAATAACGATCCCCAGGTCGATGAACTAACCTGCACACATGTCACCAGGGAACTGCCATCTGACGTCTGGTATATGACCAACTAGCATGTTCCCGGCGAGTCCTGTCCGGTGTACTCATAACCCAATGAGCACCTGTATACATCTTAGGTGATCCAACTAACACCAGTGGCTTGTGAGACCGGCCACCGCCCCTCGTCGGGGTCTCGACTGTATACACTAGTCTACTATGGAGAATCGATGCCCTGTCTCGAAACTCTCACGACTAGGGACCTTTTAAGGATATGCTTATAGACCCCCAGCTCCCACTTATATGATCGCCCTCATACTGCTGGTGGTCAAGCAAGAATCCTAGGGGCTCTATCAACGTGTAATAGCGACGTGTCAGGTCACTTAAAACAGTACACGATGATAAAGGTAAACCAGATAGCATACTATCATCTCGAGTAAGACTGTCCTACCGGGATAGGTCCTCCATCAATCATTACAATCACGTACCTGTGACCTAATAATTGACTCTGAGGGCACTATCTCCAACAATCTCCCACTTGCACTCAAGGCTAATTATTGCGATGTCGCATACTCACAGCCCGTGTGATACCGAACAGCCAACTCCTCTACTAGTCAGTCTCACAAAGCTCGTTTGCGAAACTATTGCGTTCGAGGAATAGCCTCAGTGAGTGGATCCGCTTTGATGTTTCTTTCTATGTCTCTCTAAATCTCAAGTTCGCGGAGAAAGCCATCTCCCGAAAAGAGTAATACCAGTCTTTGAATGTGTCTGGATGTCTGATGGGACCTAGCTCATAAATGAACTCCAAATCCAAACTTCTTAGACTGTATCGACTACTGAACTTAATCAGTGTCCTGCGCCATGCCTCCCTCAGTATTGCCTTGGATCACCTGTCCAAAATACTGCCCCTCGTCATAAGGGAAAACTATAACTCTGACAACGTCCTTGTCGTCCAGGTCACCTTGGAAGCCTGGAATGATAACTGTCTCCCGCATGAGGCTATCGTTATCATATCCCTAGAACATCCACTTATGTTCTATAACTGCTTCCGACTGTTTCTCCAGGATTGGATTAATGTCAACTTATTGCATCTAGTGCAAGAACAACATCTGGCGTGGTACTTGACATTTCATGATTGACTCAATTGCCTGAGCAAGTGATCTGCCAATCATGCACTTCCCTCTCTACTTTAGTCTATAAGACACCTTTAGAGAGGGTGACTCCATCACCTGCAGGTATAATACCGTGCCAGGAGTCATCCATTCTAAATACCCTTAGAATGCTGTCTAAGTACCCAGATTGGGAGACTACCCAAATCTAGATCTAAAACCATAGATCCAGTAACCAGTATGTCTGATATAATGTCCAAGTCCTGTGTGGAGAAACCACTGTGTGACGACCAAAGTATAACCGATTGTAGTATAGGAGTTTCCTTTCCTACTCTGTGTATGTCATCCAAATACCAGGATATCACACCCTACTACCTTCTCAACAGATCCATCCCCTATTCTGATGAAGTCAAACCTATGACTGTCACGTCAGAAATAGATGATCTATCTCCGCTACTGGTGCTTCAGTCTATAAATAGACATAAGCTACCTGTCCACCAATGCTTCCGCTGCTCCCACTGACTACGACAACCCTCTGGCAGAGTCATATACACGTACACTTCTAAAACTAGTTTAGAACGACGCTATACTCATCCTCCCGCCGGGTCTCGCATCCTGGAACAACAGCAATGGTAATTGTGGGTAAACAAGAACTTCCCTGTCACCGTCCTTGAGGCTACCGTAGTACCTCTCGGGTGCCTGAAGTTACCCACCTTATCTGCGGAGTGGCCAATGGAATGTCAATCCAGATTGAATCTTTAGGTTCCTTATCAAATCTTCAGTAATCGTTTGTGGTTCTGGAATCACTTCCAGTTCTACCATACTCCCACTACTGTTTTCTGAAAAAATCCATTTTTATTAAAACTGTGGCGAGTCTAGAACAATATTGCTATTGTTCATCCAGATGGTAGAAAGTCAACCCGCGTCATAGCCTGGGTCAACCCACAAACAACCATTACAGAAACGTGCCTTGAGTTGTCCAGTGTCTGGTTTTAAACATAAGCCGGACAACTCCCCGTACCTTAACATCGTTAAGATACGAACTGTTCTATATCCCATATAGGACCAGAGGCACTGATTTAATTGAACCAGATCCAAATCATGCAACTGTCTCCAGTGCATGTCAACTAAATGGAAGGAGGCGGATCAGCGTTACTCAACTTAGAAATGCTTCCAATTATGAGTAACCTGAAAGAGAAGCAAGATCTCTTAATCATTACTATCAACTGAATACCAAATACAAGTATCTACATCTTCGATCACTTTGAAGAATCCCGATACTTGCTACACCTGGTTCTCTACTCCATTCAAATACCTATAACTTCTCAAAATTCGGACCCTGTGTTTCCTACGAAACACCTGTCTAAAAACTAGAGAAGTCATAAGTAAACCGAATATAGTACGAGGACCAACCCCTCTGTCCTGATGGACCCTGGACAACATACAATACTCTGTATAAGTCCCTTGAGTCTGATAACTCATTCACTGTGTGTCGTAGGTTGAAAACTGTACTTATGGTTAAGAAGAATTACACCGCTGTTCAATGCTCCTTACCTAACCATCCACTGATATAGGTAAATGTTATCGACATAATATCAAAAGGTATATCTCACTCTATGAAAATAGACGTACAGATATATCAATTTGAAATTGGTGCATAACAGCGGATATTCAAAACCAAATATTTGCCGACCGGCAAACAGCCCAGGTGATTTCCTCAAATATCACCGATTACAACGAATCCCGATATAATGAGGATGATCACCCAATTCCCAATAACTTACTCCCACTCATCATCTGTAAAGCCATACAAATGTGAGAATCGTAACTGGTAAATACATACCCTGGAGTAAGTATCTAATCGGGAAATCAGTTTTCCTTTAACATTACACAGTGAAACTGAAACATTGAAATGTTCCGATGGGGTATTCTGGTATTCCTAGTAATTCCTCTTCCAGATTCACGACTGTAACCGTATAGTTCTTTTCCACCTCTCCAAATCCCTTCATATGTCTTTAGTCTTTACCTTCTGCACACCCCTTTAGGCCAAATGGTTTTCTTCCTTCCCTACCGTTCGGCACCAGCCTATGGTTTGGAAGAAGACTATCCAATAAGCATAATGGGTGTACTGTCCCAATCCTAGGAACACTCGCAATGAGAGAGGGTGAAGATAAAAGACAACCGAATAAAACCTTATTCCTATTTCTCCTGGACCAGAATCCATCCCCGAACTGGAACAAGTTCCTTTCGAGTTCGTATATAACCATACGATGGAGTATCCAATAAACTGTGGATCTTCGTAGTGATACGGAGTGTCCTGGAGAAATACAAAGGTGATGTGGGAGTGGTAACGAAATATTTGGTTTGGTCGTGAATATCTGTTGCAATTTACTTTGCCCTCTTACTAATCCCTTGCTTTGTCTGAACTTAATACCTTCTGTACACCATCGTTAGGCTAATTGGTTTTCTTCATTCCCTACCGGTCGGCACCAGCCTAAGGTTTGGAAGAAGACTATCCAATTTTCGTAATAGGTGTACTATCTCCTAAACCAAGGAGTACTCGCAACCTGAGAGAAGGTAAAAGGAAAAGACAACTGAATAATCCTATCCGTTTTCTCCAGAACCGGAAACCATCCTCGAACAAATTCTTTCGAGTTCGTATCTAACCATACGATGGTTTTGTCCAATGGAAGTGGACGTTCGTGGTAAAACGGGGTGTCCTGGAGAAAAGGGTAAAAGTAGGAGTGGCAATGAGGTTTGCAACTCTGACAATCCAAAAGCCAGTGTTTAAGAAGGTTCGGTTAACTTGGTCACTGAGTCATAGTCTTAGGGTCGGGTCAATGGTCGCTGCCAAAGAGAGAGAGAAAAGAAACACTCAGCGTGCACTCTAACCTAGATCAGAATGGTTACCAATTTATCTAATCTGGAATCCTCCCACTGTACCTCAAATTCTCCTCCAAACCTGAAAGAAGAATTAGTCGGGGTCACCCGAGGAGTAAACTAACTCATCAGTGGGAATCGGGATCCAACTATCATCACATGATAACGTGACGGAATCCGCTCACGCTACCACACTCCAGAAGGTATGCGCATATCTGGCAAGTTTCAGTTCTTTTGAAACTCCCGATGTGATTTCTGCCCCATGCTCTTATGACCTTGGCGTGAGGTCAAAATATCATAAGTCACATGTCAAGTTCTGCCCATCATTATCCAGGTTAATTTGAACCCACCCGTACATACCCTTGACGTAGGCCAAAATAGTAGTACGACTGTCCCAAACCAACGCATCTATCTATGCAACAGATAAATACCCGGCAGCTACCAAACACTATGCCTTGGCGTGAGGTCAAAATACATAGCTTGAATACTACCGAATATTTAACTGAAATGATGGAGGGCTACGAATGGTTTCTGGCGAAAACCTTTAACGTAATGAACTTGATATCGTTGAAGGAACGGGATAGCATTTAAAAATATAGTGACGAAAACCGTTGCTAAAGAGGTCACTCCCGGTGAAGGGATCTCGGCTCTTTCCCCGTAGAATGGGGTGCAGGATATTCCAACTGAATACCACGGTGCAAAGCAAAAGTAATCGGCTATAGTGAAGTCATTGCCCTGACGCAAACTTTTTGTCCAAGGGGTCACTCCCGGTGAAGGGATCTCGGCCCTTGCCTCGTCGATTGAGGAGCAGGATATTCCAAATGAATACCACGATGCAAAACAAAAGTGAACGTCCTTGCAATAACAGCTTTTTGAAAAAGTGTTCCAACAACATCAGATTAGGTTTGTTTTTAACTTGCATTGATCCGAATCAACGCAGTCCCATCAATTGATCACACCACAAAGAACGAAAATATACTGATGTACGTATATGCCATCCGCATTCGCCACTGGGTCCCGTCATTACCCGTTAGGTTAGCTAACTAACGACAGAGCGGGGACTGGACTAGCGCGGATGCAAAACATATACAACATCTACTAATATATATACCAATATATTATATTCGCTCAAGGCGTGAATAAAATGCAACATCACAGAAATGTACAGCATCACAGAACAATACAGATATCTGGGATCCCCGGGTTTCACAGAGCCACTGCTGAAACCCGACGTTCCCCTGGTCGTGTGGATAGCCTGTGCAATGAGATCCTAGACCCCTACGGGCGCGGCAAGTTACCCGCCAAAACCTGAAGCGAGGCAGCCCCCTTCAGCGCCGTGAATGGACCACCCAGCACTTCACGGAATCCGGTAACTTGGGCACCCCTCCTGGGTCAACCTGTACCCCCTACGAGTGCGGCGAATAGCCCGCCAATTCTAGAGTGAAGCCCCCTCCGTCTCAATGCCATGAGATGCGGGCTCGTTGCCCTTTAGAACCCGGTTATCCGTGCACCCCTCCGCGGGGCAATCCTAGTACAGAAAGTAAAATATACATACACCGGGTACATCGACCGCAACCAGGTCGTGCCCCAAAATAATAATACAAACAGGCAGTGACGGCAGTCCACATGTCGGACGCTCGCCCCGCAATATCAAATGTACATAATACAACCACAACTGTACTAGCATTGCATCCAGGCTATCCCCACGACCGATCCGCAACATCACAGCAAAAACAGAACATCAACGTGAAAGTCACGTTCGCAAATCCGTCTAACCGGGCTATAGCAGTTAGACCGGATTTACCGATCGAGTGACATTCACGGTCGCAGATATAATGTAAATACTGTGAAATAATGTGTTTAAAATATCCGATCAATCAAAATTTTAACAAGTGGGCCCCAAGCACTACTGTAGCACATCAAGAAATTCTGGGCCCAATATGAATATTCCAGAAACCCTATTTTCACCTAAGAAAGGAACTGTAGAAATTGGATACAGTGATCACTCCATTGTGCGGCGGAACCGCGGCCCAAAGGGGGGTTTGGCCGCGGTTCCGCGCTCCCATTGGTGAATCACAGTGTCGAATTTCTACAGTATCCTTATAATTTCCAGTACATCAATTTTATACAACCTGAAAAATTTTTCGACACCAAAAATTTCCAACAGAAAACTGATGTGATCAAAATATGGTTTTTGGAATTTTGGTCGATCGGAAATGCAAAACACATTAAACCAAGCTAGACTAAGTTAATGGCGAGGCTCTGATACCAATGTAAGTGCACGGCGGCGCCCCGGCCGTCAATCCGACGGCCAAATGCGGAAGCGGTGATAAACTTTAATTTTACTTGAACTGGCAAACCGCCGCGCACTAATACCCGGATCGAACCACTAACTAGTCCTAGCTATCAACAAGAAAGGGAAGAGAGATATACCGACGATCCAAGTCCTCCGGTCTTCTCATCATCGTCCCGATCTCATGCGGAATGTCCCGTCTCCTCCTCGTCGCCGGAAGTGCACCACATCGCCTACTTCTTTTACGGGCTCCCACCTCAATGCCGAGGCAACTCGGGCACGAAGCCGGCTACTCGACGTGCCCAAGATTCGCTGTAGAATATGTAGTACTCAAGTCTCACTTTGGGGTTCATGGAGATGCCATTTTAGGTGGAGGGATGATACAAGAACAATGTAGAGGAACTTTGGGGATTTTGGAACATGAAATGAGCAAAACCCCACACCACAAAAACTTGGACAGCCCACCCTCATGGTGGCCGGCCATCACTAGAGGAGAGGGAGGGTGAGAATGAGGAAAAAAAACCACAAAAATAATGGGAGCCATCTCATATCATCTAAGAGAGAGAGAGAGGAATGGTTATCATGAAAAGCAATGATCACAAAATCAAACCCATACTCCAAAAACCCACCCACCACAACCATGATTGCTCACAAAGTCAAGCAATCATGAAAGAAGAAGTCAAGGTCAAAAGAATGGTGCACCATCATGATACAAGTATGCAAAGACCCCCTCCACAAATGCTTATTTGCAACAATGCAAATAAGCCCTCCTCCACCAAACTTCGGCCATTGAAAGATACAAATGAAAATGGCCGAAACGGAAAGCAAACTGGCAACTCCAGAAAACTGGTCCCGTAATAAATTACAGGAAAACCCCGATACTGTGCATACACACCCGCATCTGTATTTCGACCGAAATACAAATGCAAAGAGACAAAATCTACACTGTACTATACTAGGATCCGGCTTATACCAAAACCGGCTAGTAATATCTGTCCGATCCTGATCCGTGCAATACCGCACGTATCTGATCGAACCCTGCCATATAACCATACGGCCTATAGTACAAACTGTCCGATCCTGATCCGTGCAATACCGCACATATCTGATCGGACCTTGCCATATCTCCATACGGCCTCTACAACCTTTCGTCCGAAAGCTGAGTAACTGAAATATGGGGGACTCTAAAGACTCATCAACACCTTGGTTGTGGATTTAACCACTAGCACGTCAGAGGTATAAGCCAATACGTAACGGGCTACCAGGTACTGACTAAAAGGGATGTCTGTGAGCGAACTCAGCCTGACAACCCTACTGAGCCTGTCAGTGACAATATCCGTACAGTCCGGTCCGTTCGTCTATGAGCATCGCATGGCGGGCCTAGGGGGTTGGTAAAATTCAGACCCCCAAAAGCGGTACAAGTCGTGTCGGAGTGTAGCCCAGAACACCCTGAGATACTACTGGAATACCTACCAGTAAATCTCCTTGCCTCGGCCGAGGGCTTCGTGTAATGGCTCTCCTAGACACAGCACGACCTCACCCCCAATACCGGGAGAGACGAACCCCTGAAGATACGCTCACTGCCTCCATGTGGCTCGGGACTGTACCCAACTAAAACCTGTTTGCACGACTCCTTTGAGCCGTGGTAGGGTAGTAATCAAAGTACAGTGGGAACTCACACGAGACAAATGACGATTCCCAGGTCGATGAACTAACCTGCACACATGTCACCAGGGAACTGCCATCTGACGTCTGGTATATGACCAACTAGCATGTTCCCGGCGAGTCCTGTCCGGTGTACTCATAACCCAATGAGCACCTGTATACATCTTAGGTGATCCAACTGACACCAGTGGCTTGTGAGACCGGCCACCGCCCCTCGTCGGGGTCTCGACTGTATACACTAGTCTACTATGGAGAATCGATGCCCTGTCTCGAAACTCTCACGACTAGGGACCTTTTAAGGATATGCTTATAGACCCCCAGCTCCCACTTATATGATCGCCCTCATACTGCTGGTGGTCAAGCAAGAATCCTAGGGGCTCTATCAACGTGTAATAGCGACGTGTCAGGTCACTTAAAACAGTACACGATGATAAAGGTAAACCAGATAGCATACTATCATCTCGAGTAAGACTGTCCTACCGGGATAGGTCCTCCATCAATCATTACAATCACGTACCTGTGACCTAATAATTGACTCTGAGGGCACTATCTCCAACATTGGATGGGTCAACTTCGATCCCCCGATGTCGGACTATAAATCCCAAGAATTTTCCCGATGACACGCCAAAAGTGCACTTCAGAGGATTCATCTTCAGATCGTGTTCCCTCAGTCGGGTGAAAACGGTCCTGAGGACTCGGATGTGATCGGCCTTGGCTTTAGCCTTAATAACCAAGTCATCAACATAACATTCGATGACTTTATGGATTAAGTCATCAAAGATTTTGTTCATTGCCTTTTGATATGTGGCGCCTGCATTCTTCAGACCGAACGGCATAACCTTGTAGCAGTATATTCTGATCGGGGTTCGAAATGCTGTGTATTTCTCATCCTCGGGCGACATCTTGATCTGATTGTACCCAGACGAGCCATCCATGAAAGTGAACAGCTCGTAATTTGAGGTATCGTCGACCATCATTGCCATGACCGGAAGCGGAAAATCATCTTTAGGGCATGCCTTATTGAGATCCCTGAAATCGACGCAGACTCAAATCTGCCCATTCTTATTTTTCACTGGTACGATGCATGCGATCCAGTCCGCATATTTCTATTCTCTGATGAAACCGGCATCTGTTCTCCTTCGAATACAGAGACGGAACCGCATAGGTTCGTCTTTCCTGAATTTGGAGGCAGATGCTAATTGGTGCTATCCGTCCACCTTTCCGAAGATGCCAAGTTGATTTAAGACACCATGTATCGAAGGTTTAAACGGATGCGGCCGATATAGCAGACTTCATCAGATTCCCCCTCGTTGAGGGGTTTTTGATTGTGGGGACGCTCTTCCCTGCAGGCGCAAGCCCCTGCAGTTAATTACGCTACCGCATCGCGGTAACCACTTTCTCCTTCTCCAGATGGTCACTTCGTGACGTGTGTGTTTGTTTTGTTTTTGGTTGCCCGTGGATTATATACGGAGACTAATTTATATTGTCGCCCGTAGGGCGTGGATTAGTCCAAATCCGTATCTTCTTAGATTTGAGTTTGGGGTTGGGTTTAAGAATACGTTAGTCTCGTTTGAAACTAAGATCAACTTAAACGTTTGCTAAGGATGCATTAGTCTAATTTCAGACTAAGATCAACTTAACAGGATCATTTAGATCCAACAAGAGAGTATTTGGGCTCTATTATTTAGTTTAGGGACATTGCGGTCGATTAGTTTAAGGACATTACGGTCCAAGGTTAAGGACATCATAGTCCATGGGGTTAAGGACCCCACAGTCCGAGGTTAAGGACATCATAGTCCATGGGTTTAAGGACCCCATAGTCCAAGGTTAAGGATATCATAGTCCATGGGTTTAAGAACCCCATAGTCCAAGATTAAGGACATCATAGTCCATGGGTTTAAGGACCCCACAGTCCATAGTTTAAAGACATCATAGTCTATAAAGTTTAAGGACATCATAGTCCATGAGTTTAAGGACCCCATAGTCCATGGAATGATTGGTTATCGGGACGCGTCACTGTTCCCCACCGAAACACGGAGACGCGACCGCGCAGGTCCATCTTGCAAGAATTTCGGGGCAGATGCTAATTGGTGCTATCTGTCCACCTCTCCGTAGATGCCAAGTTGATTTATGACACCGTGTATCGGAGGTTTAGACAGATGCGGCCGATGTAGCAGACTTCGTCAGATTCCCCCTCGTTAAGGGGTTTTTGATTGTGGGAACGCTCTTCCCTGCAGGCGCAAGCCCCTGCAGTTAATTACGCTGCCACATCGCGGTAACCACTTTATTCTTCTCTAGATGGTCAATTCGTGTCGTGTGTGTTTTTTTTGTTTTTGGTTGGCCGTGGATTGTATACGGAGACTAATTTATGTTGTCGCACGTAGGGCGTGGATTAGTCAAAATCCGTATTTTCCTAGATTTGGGTTTGTTGTTGGGTTTAAGGATACGTTAGTCCCATTTGAGACTAAGATCAACTTAAACGTTTGTTAAGGATACGTTAGTCTAATTTTAGACTAAGATCAACTTAACAGGATCGTTTAAATCCAACAAAAGCGCATTTGGGCTTTATTGTCTAGTTTAGGGACATTGCGGTCGATTACCAGTTTAAGGACATGGTGGTCCAATGTTAGTTTAAGGACATCTCGGTCCAGTTTAAAGACATCATAGTCTGTAAAGGTTAAGGACATCATAGTCCATGGGTTTAAGGACCCCACAGTCCAGGTTAAGGATATCATAGTCCATGGGCTTAAAGACACCACAGTCCAGGTTAAGGACATCATAGTCCATGGGCTTAAGGACCCTACAGTCCAGGTTAAGGACATCATATTCCATGAGTTTAAGGACCCCACAGTCCAGGTTAAGGACATCATAGTCCATGAGTTTAAGGACCCCACAGTCTATAGTTTAAAGACGTCATAGTCTATAAAGTTTAAGGGAATCATAGTCCATGAGTTTAAGGACCCCACAGTCCATGGAGTGATTGGTTATCGGGACCCGTCACCTCTTTGAAGACGTTGAAGGATTACAACGACAAATATCAGAGGAGTGAAGAGATGTACCCTTGAACCAAAGTTGATTCGGAAATCTGCAGTCCAATTTTGGGACTAAGATCAATTAATTAGATCATGAGCACATTGGCTCAGTTAAATCTGAATTGAGGGCTTATGGCCAACTTGGGCTAAGTCCAATTAGGTTTGAAATGTTGAACCTTTGTTTTGGACTGTTGAACATTTGTCTGGGTTTAGCCCCCTATTATTTAGCAATGCTAAACAGGGGTCTGGGTTTTGATAATATTTTGTCTTTGGCTGAGCACTAACCATTCATTAGCTCTGGACTGATTAATTTTGAGGTTCAGTTGAGGGGGATATTTGCCTCTGGAAAAACTCAGCCAATTTAGGCTAAGACTGGTTTTAAAATAGTATTAAACACTAGAGCATATTTGGTGATCACGTGTTCCCGCGTGATGCGCTTAAAATAGTGTTAAACATTAGGGACAAAACGCTCAAAATAGTGTTAAACACTATAAATGAGGTGGTCACGTGGGGTTACGTGAAGCGCCTGAGAATGAGCCAAACCTCCTTTATTTTACTCTCCAAATCTGCCAATAAGTGTTAAACACTTAATCTTTGTAATCATCACGTGTGGGCACGTGATAGTGCCCATGTATTGGGTATTAATTCCTCTGTTTTCCCTAATTTGCCCTTTTTTAAAAAGGTGTTAGTCAGGGGTCACGTGGGGACACGTGAGGCACCCTAAATCAGTATTGTCTTTGGCTTTATTCCCTTTAGTTTTGAGGGTCACGTGTGAGCACGTGAGGCATTGCCTCCAAGTCTTTTCTTTCTCATTTTGAGGAATCTGTTTAGGGGTCACGTAGGGGCACACGACCTAGTCTTGTTCATTCCTTTTTACTCATTGGGGATGCAGGTCACATGTTACCACGTGACCAAGTTGGGTAATGACCTCTTTACGTGCATGGAGATTTTTAAATCCTTTGTTTAAGAATTAAATTCTTTGGTAGAGTTAAACCCTAATTTTGTTTTGAGAAATTAAATTACTATGTATCTGGAAGAATTAAATCCTTATGTAGGGTTAAACCCTAGTTTCATTTGGAGGAATTAAATTCCTATGAATTTAGGGGAATTAAATTCCTTAAACTCAAATTCTCTCTCTAAGTTTTGGATCTGCATGGCAGAATCTCCCCGATGAGAATTAAATTCTCAACTTGTGGGGAGATCTGCTTCTGCAGATCTTCAACCAAAGGAAGAACTAAGTTCTTATTCAGAAGAGTTAAACTCTTTATTTGAGAATTAAATTCTCTTTTGTTTTATGGAACTTAGATATCTTTCCCCTTTCTCACCTAGGGTTTCTTTTCTCTTCTGAAGAAATCTTCTTTTCTCTCTTGAGAATTAAATTCTCCTCTCTTTTTTCTCTCTGTTGTTGTATTTTCTCTAAAAAATTCCCAAAGCCCTTTCTCTTCTCTTCTTGGCTCCTATTTATAGGAGAAAGAAAAGAATCAATCTGTTTAGTCAATCTTTCATTAAAAGATTTTGGTTGTTTTTGTAATCAACATGATCTTTTAGATCATCCAGTGAATTTTATGCACCATTGGATTTTTAATCCAAAAGATATTTTATCTGTTGTTCTTGGCAAATTTCAGGGAAATCTTTCCTTGTATAAAATCTTTCAATAAACTGGTGATTTTTAATCACCATTGGATTTTTAATCCAACGGTGCTCCACTTTACAGAGCACAATTTTTTTTGTTTGGAAAGATTTAGAAAAATATTTTTCCAGTTAAGGTTCTCGATTCCCACTTAATTAGAATTTAATTCTATTAGTTCAGAAGGCTTAAGAGGCTCTCACGTGTTGGCACGTGACCCCATTGTTTGATCATTTAAATAGAATTTAATTCTATTAATTAAAGATCTTAGGAACCCGTCACGTGTTGACACGTGACCCCCCCCCCCGATTAAACATTTTAACCAGAATTTAATTCTGTTGTTTTAAAGAACTAAGGAATCATCACGTGTCAGCACGTGACCCTTGGTCGCGTGTGAGCACGTGATGCCCCATTGGGGATTCTCCTTAGTTGTTTTATTATGCCTTTTAATTCTTTCAGTGGGTTTTTTAAAGGCCCATCACGTGTGGGCACGTGACTCCACTAATTGCTTGCTTGATTAGAATTTAATTCTATTATAACAAAGTCCCAGGAAACCATCACGTGTCTGCACGTGACCCTTGGTAACGTGTGAACACGTGATGCCCCATTGGGGTTTTTCCTGATATTTTATGAGGGAACAAATGCCCCCACAGCGTTGTTCTCACGTGTTTGCACGTGAGTGCAACGCTGTCATCTTTTGTGGCCGTTGGATCTGCTTAGGGAAGGAGGCAGATGAACTGTTTCCCATCACATCCTATAAATGCAGGGTATCTTCAGAAGCGCTTCCACTCTTTCATCTTCTTCCTCGCTTGTTCTTGCCTTGAGAATTTAATTCTCTTTCCCAGATCTCAGTTCTCTGTTTTAAAAACTTTCAGAGTTTAACTCTGTCAACAAAAGATTTCCTTTTTCAGGTAAGGATCTTGAATGGTTGAAAAACTTCTTGTAGAAATTTTCTTTTGGATTTTAAATCCACAACAAGGGTTTTTCCCTTCAAAGAACCCATTTATCCAAGTTCTTATAAATAATGAACCTCTTTTGTTAGGGCTTCTCTGATCTCAGGGATCGATGGTGACACTTATCCTCTCTGGAATTTAATTCCATTCCAAAGAGCTTTAGCTCTGAAAATGTTTTCTGGGAATTTAATTCCTCTATTAAAAAGGAATTTAATTTCTCTAAAGAACTCAGTTCTTCACAGAGAACTTCTTGGGACTTTCTTGCCCTGAGTTGTTCTTTGCAAAAAAAAGAAAATTTCTAGAGGGATCTTTCATGATTTGCATAGAGTTCTGCAGTAGGTGTTCTCCTTGGGGAATGTATAGAGTTGTTTGAAATCCACTGTTCATTTTAACAAGCATTCTTTTTGATTAAATTCTCACTGATCTTTATTTCAGATACTATGGCTGCTCATTTGTATGATCTTGACGAGATCATTTCTTACAGAGACATCCGCGTACTGGGCCGTAGCCAAAACCAAGAGTTCACCAACACTCAGTGTGCTGAGATCATGAGCCGCTTCAATGAGTACAACGGTCGACTACTCCCTCGTCGCTCTTCTCTTTTGAAACTCATCATGAGAGCAATCTGGGAAGCACTTCCTTTATTCTATGCAGGCATGCCGCTTAAGGCTTTGGATGATGCCAAAGATAAGGTAAACTCAGCGTATCTGATGAGCCTAATCTCAAAGAAAGGACGAAACGATCTTGTTGATATCATGCATCAAGCTTTCCAACAGGCGGCGATACTCTCGGCCTATCGGAGGGTGGAGGACATCAGCAGAGATCCTGACGGTTGCGAGCACGAGAGGAAGCACACGAGAATGGCCAGAGAGGCCAGAAACATTTTGGACAGCCTTAATTTTGAATTCTTCAATCCATGTCCCGGATTTGATGTCTTACCATTGTAACATTTTCTCTTATTTTTGTACGAACTTTCAAAGTATGCATGATAAGTCTTTCCTTTCCCTTTTGTGTTTGCATGCCTTCTTCATGAAATTTTGTCAAATCGTTGTTGCTGCTCACATGTTTGGCTTATGAGGCACTGTTGGGGATTTTGATCTCATATCGGCATCCACCCACGTATTATTCACACGTGACACTGTTTTAATTTTCAGTACATGCCAAGGTTGGTGTTAGTTATATGTATGCCCTAGAGGCCATTACTGTACATTGGATATATATTGTAGTGGATGCTGGGACATATATAGGTAGGACTTTCTTGCTCGACATGATAGTACGTTATCTGGTTGCTTTTTATCTTAACATGTATACTTTCTGTCTCTCTGTTACATATTGATAAAGCCCTTAGGATGTGTACTCGATTTCCAGGACGATGATGAAGATCATACTAGTGGGGCCTGGGTAGTCCATGAGTACATCCTTCAATGTTCCTAGTCGTAGGAATATCGAGACGGGGCATCGATATTCCAGAGTAAACTAGCGTATGTCTTCTCGACCCATGTGATGGGCGATGGATGATCCCATATCCATTGGTGTTTGACATCAGGGATGGTATGCGGGTGCTCAGTGGAGACTGGGTACACTGAACGGACTCACCGAGAACTCCCAGATGGTATTATACCTCACGTCAGATGGCAGTTCTCTGGTGACACTGGTACAGCTTAGTCTGTTGACCCGAGATCGTCATAGAGTCTTGTGTGTCTCCCACTGTACTTTGATTTCCACCCTACCATGGCTTTACTGAGTTGTGCAAACAGGTGGCTTTTGGGTACAGTCCCGATTCACATGGAAGCAATGAGCGATAGGAGGGGATTCGTCTCTCCCGGTATTGGGGGTTGATGTTGTGCTATGCACGACTTGCCATAACTGGAAATCCCTGGCCAGGGTTGCAGTGATCTACTGGTAAGTGTTATCAGTAGTTTCATGATATGTTATGGACCTTATATCGGCATGACTTATCGAGCTACTGGGGTCTGACGTTTACCACCCCTAGGCGAGATATGCGATATATCAGACGAACAGACCGGACTGTACGGTAAGTGTTACTGGTTGGATTCACAGGAGTGTGAGCGGACTTGCTCGTCGATCTTCTGATCGCTCAATACCCGGGTGGCCGTTACGTTTAGCAGACCGGTTGCGGCTTGTGGGTGTTTGATATGATCATCACCTACTGCCGGCGTATTGACGAGTCTTTAGAGTCCTACACAGAGGTTTCCTGGCTCAAGCGAAACGAAATAGGAGCGCATATGAGATATGTGCGGGACCGAGAATAATGCGTGTATGTGATACCGTATTCTATTCTCGCGATGAATGTATCGATTGGTTGTATGCGATATAACCTAGTTATCGAATCGAGGATTGATTCGATAAGTCGATACATCGGATATTAGTCGGTCATATGCGATATGACCGGATCGTTTAATCAAGTGTTAATTTAATGATTTAATGTATAATTATATATTTGATATATTACTTTGCATTAACTAGTATTTGTTCACTTAAGATGGATTTTCTCACTTGATGTACACAAGTTGTATATGTGATATACTTTTGTGCGCTTGTTTGTATCATGTTTGATGATACATGCAAACTTGGGTTTGTGTTTACTTTAAACCATGTTTAAGTGAATGGTTAGGGTTTTGTTTATTTACTTATTCATTTATTTATTTATTCATTTTTGGCAAAATAAAAATGGTGGCTAATTTTGTTTCTTTGCTTTAGCTTCATGAAGCTTCTTTAGATTATCTACCATTTTGTCTTTTGCCTAAACCTAACCATTCACCTAACCCTAGTTTATTCTCTACACTTAACCAAGGTTGCATTATGATAAGAATGAATGGAATTTTCTTTTCAAGATAATTCTATATATTCTTTCATCTTCATCATCTTCATCAAGCTTCATGAAAGCTTGCTAGCTTCAATGGTGAAATGAGAAAAAGAGTGAGAAATCCAATTCTAAAGTGAATCCACTTCCTATTTCTTCATCCTCTACCACTTGCCATGTAGTATAGGGTGTTTTCTTCACAAGTTTCATGGCTTGGTGAAGTTGGAGCTTGATCTTGAGTTGCCTCGACGTAGATCATCTTCGGCATCGAAGTCGACGACCTAGCCCGATCTTTTCTCCGATGAAACCACCGCGAGAGTCTAGGATTCTGATGGGTACAGCGGAGGGACGTCATCACGGAGCCAAGGAAGTGGAGGACCGGATCTACAAAGGTTGTAGTCACTTTCCTTTAGCAATAAAGTCGTTTACTTGCTTGCATCGCCTTACCTCTAGTAACGATCTAGTTTAGGGTTTCTCGGCACATAGAAATTTTTTGAATTGGCCATGTTTGATCACTTGTAGAACCTCATAGGTGTGCCTAGGAACCCTACAGTGGTATCAGAGCCTAGCTAGAACCTTAGGCGATGCGTAGACGGAATTAGAAACCCGATCGAACCCGAAACCCTAATCCATAACCCCTCTCTGTACATTTTTGAAAATTGTGGATTTTTCTGAATTAAAAATTCCTGAAAAATACAGCAGGAAAATATAAGAATTGTGGTGAAAAAAGACCCCCTAAATCGTACATTCCACCGTGGAACCGCGGCAATAGCCTGCTTGGGTCGCGGTTCCGCGGCCGTACAGAAGGGTTAGGTTATCATTTTGGCACCATAATTCCTATTTCTGTGATTTATATTTTATGGGTATTTTTATTTTGACTCAAGAGTTGAGTGTTCTGGGGTTGTATTGGGGACTCGATGATTCGATCGGATTATTTAACTTTGTTTACTGTGTTTTTCCGGGTATTTTTAGAATATGTTAAAAAGTTCGACCGGATATAAATACCCACTTTTTCCCCTGCCGGGAAATTTCCAATTGTTAGATTTTCCATAGTTTAATGACGTTCTAAGTAGTGCAAGTAACGCGATGGTCCCTCTAGAAGACAACAAAGCTTAACTCGATTATGTGACCGTCATGAACTGCCCTTTGAACCTTAGGGTTTAGGGCAGTACGGCGTGCCACATGTGAGGCGTTGGCTTGACCCTTCTACGGCTGGACCGTTGGTACTGAGGCATGAAGTGAATGTTTTTAAACTTATGTCATGTGTTGAGCTGTTTCGGGAAAACTTGGGTGTTCGATTGTTCGATCGGAAAGTTTAACATTTTCTATTTATCCGGAATGTGATACAATAATTGGAATTCACAAGTAGTTATGAGATAACTGAATGAATGTTATAAATCTAGCGGTTTAGTCTCACTTGATCGGTTGCCACGGAATTTTGATGTGATCAAAAGTCCGTCGCAATCATGTAGCGTACGCGGATACTCGCCGGATAAACTTAATAGACAGCTACACCCCTTAGCCCCGACCAAGTGACTGTAGAAGAACCCCGTCGCCGAAAGCATCCGTTCAGGGGCTCGCGGTAGCGGTGTTCTGCCTTGGTGCACTTCGTCGACGGTATCGGGGGTGCGGCCGTCTACTAAAGTTTGCGACGAGCATTCGATCAGTATGTCGGGAATCCTGTTGAATTGCCCGACTTGATATTGAAAAGTGTTTTCAATAATGAGACTAAAATGCGGGGTTTATAATTGTTAGGCATGCGATGTCTAAGGAATTCATTTGGTTAGGCATGCGATGTCTAAAGAGTTTGCGGATTCCAACTGTTGTAGTTTTACACTTTCTTTTCTGCGACCGTAAGTGTAATATGTGATATCGCCGGTTTCGTTGCTATATGTCAACGACAATTGGGATGGGCATATTTACTTACGTTGATGACATGTGATGTTATGTGTTGCTGGATATGTTATATTGGATCGTCGTGTTTGAATAGCCGGGTTTTTTTTATGTGAGACGAGTGTTTTTTTCATTTTCATTCATGTAAAAACCTGTATGTAATATTCTTTTATTGGGGCACGTCCAGGTTGTGGAAGATGTCACCATTGATGTATATTATTTTCTTTTCCGCACTAGGATAGACCCAAGGAGGGGAGCACAAGTAACCGGGTTCTACGGTCCAGTGGGAGACCATCTCGAGGAGTCGAGTCCGGGTCTCCTAACCCTAGAATTGGTAGGGTTGCTTGCCGCTCTCGTAGGGGTAGAGGGGTGTGGGTTTGGCTATTCATCGCGACCGTGGAATCCGTGTTTTATACTGGCTCATATTAAAAACACGGACGTCCTAGTATATCCAATATTTCATATGATATTTTCTGCTGCGTTATCTGTGATGTGATCATGTGATATGTTCTGTGATAAATACTGTATATAGTATATATGATATATTATATAGACGTTGCTTATGTTTTACACCCGCGCTAGCCCTGCCTCGCTCTGGCGTTAGTTACCTAACCTAACGGTGCAGACGGGACATCGAGGCGAATGTGGATGGCATAAGCGTACGTTATATTTATCTGTGATGTTTAGGTGGACTTAAATGATGGGATATTCATTAATGAGATTAATGAAAGAAAATAAACCTAAAAGATGTTGTGGAATCGAATTTCTAAAATAAAACAAGTTGCTACAGTTCTTGCTTTGCATCGCGGTGTTCCTTGTAGAACATCCTGCACCTTATTCGGTAAGGAAAGGACCGAGATCCCTTCACCGGGAGTGACTCCTTTAGCAATGACTGGCAGATGCTACACACTCGGTTTGTATTTTGATTGCTTCTATAGTTTCTGTTTTGCACAGTGATATATATGATATATCCCGCACCTTATTCGATGAGGAAAGGGCTGACGATCCCTTCACCGGGAGTGGCCCCTTTAGCAAAACTAGAAAAGCCTCAAAGACACTCCATTTAAAAACCATTTGATTCCGCAACGAGATCAAGTTCAAAGCGTTAAAGGTTTTCTTAAAAACCATCCGTAACCCTCCGTCATTTTAGGAAGTAGAGTACTTAGTATTTGTGCTACGTTTGTCGACCATAGCCGAGGCGTAGTGTACGGTAGCTAAGTGATGTCTTCCTACACCGCATATGATGCGATTAGTTAGGACAGTCATATGGCTTTGTTGACCTTAGCCAAAGGTCATGTAGATGGGTCTAACTAATCACGAAATGACGGGTAGAACTTGACTATTGCTTATGATTTGTTGACCTTAGCCAAGGTCATAGGTGCTAGGGGTAAAAACCTTTATCGGGAGTTTCATGTGTTGATGCAATGAGATTGCATACCTTCTATATGATAGTTGGATCCCGATACCCACTGCGAGTAATTGTTACTCCTGGGAGAGTTTTGCACTTTACAATTAGCCGATCAAGTAGGTGTCTAGAAAGATGTCAACGGGATTACGCCTCTGGGAAAACGAGGTTTACTGTAATTAGGTCCGTGCGAAAGCACGGGGAATCTCCCTCAAAGTACCGACACTGGCCTGGCTGAAAGATTGGCGAACTTGTAGAGTGTAATTAATCCCGGCTAGTCTTTCCTTTTAAGCTTTGAAGAAAGATTTGATAAAAACAGTGGGAGCCATCCTGATTAGATAAAATAAATAACCAATCTAATCTTGTAAAAGCGCACGCAGAGTGTTTTCTTCTCTCTCTCTTCAGGTAGCGACTATATCACGCCTTAATCAAGATAATAATACGGATTATTGACCGAACCCGCTTGTTATACTTGGCTGGGGAACGTTGGTCCCGCTCCAACTTATAATTGTTATAAGACAGAGCAGGAAATAGGGGAATACCAGAATTCCTATGCCGCCCAAACGAAGAAAGTGCATATGATGCATCTCCTTCGGGTGCGTTCATTACAAAGAACCATTTCTCAGTATCCTCTGCATCCTGGGTATTTGATACCGGATCAGGATCCCAGATATGTAATCTGTTACATAGGGCTACAGAAAGGTAGAGATCTGAGAACGGATGATAAGTTTCATGAGACAGAAAACGGTGCAAGTGTTGTAGCCAGGTCTGTTGGTCACTGTCACCCTGTATTACAAATACATTGATTCTGAACAAATGCTATTAGATACCGAACCTGATATACAAAATCATATCAGTCTCTTTATAAGTAAAGAAATGATAAAATTTTGTATTGTTGGATAATGTTTTGAACATTTCCTATATCAAAAGTTGATCGGTTCAGGCACGTTATCTAAAAGCATTGATGTTCTAAATCAAACTATAGTTCCTAGTATACAGAACACATACAAGAGGAAGAGTTCAGATATGAACGAATCCTTCTTGAGGTATTGTAGACTAGGTCATATCAATGTAACCCGACTGGCTGAAGTTACATTTTAGATGCATATTTAAATCAGTTTGAATTTATATCTTGTGAAACTTGCCAGTCATATCACAAAGATAAGATGACCATAGCTCTGTTTATTGGAAACAGAGAAAGAGTTGTTAAACTCTTGGGACTGATACATAGTGATGTATGCAAGGTCCCCTGTCTACACATGCCAGGACCGGTTCTTTGCACTTCATTACATTCTCTGATGATCTCTCAAGGCTCAGTCATATGTTCCTGTTGAAACATAGGTCCGAAACTTTTAAGATATTCACAGAATATAAGTTAGAAGTAGAGAACCAATAACGGGTATAAGCATTATGTCCTTTGATGCGATCAGGGAGGAGAATACTTGTGCATGGCATTCCTTGACTATTCTAAAGGAGAATAAGATTCTCTCTCAGTGTTACTCCTCTGAATATACCAAAGCACATCGGTGTATCAGGGCGGAGCGATCGCACCATATTAGATATAGTGTGCTCTATGATGAGTACTACTGAGTTACCTATTTCCTTTTGGGGGTTGTGCACTTGAGAAGCTGCATACCTATTAAATTAGGTTTGAATCAGATCACTGCCTACCACTCCATATAAGATATGGTATGGGAAGAGCCTATCTCTTAAGTAAGTTAAGATTTAGGATTGTCCGGCCTATGTCTAAAGCAAAATCCGGACAAGATCGAGGCAAGGTCAGTTCTGTAGAACTGGAAAGGTTCCAGTTATACAAAACTGCAGCTGATGATTTGATAAAACCAAAGGATTCAATAGTTACCAACGAACCTCAGCCTCTCCGCCAATCTAGTAGGGTTCCTCACCCGCCTGAGAGATACTTCGGTTTCTCGATGACAGTGGGAGCGAGGATTGCATCATGAGATGATGACCCAACTAGTTTCGAGTAGGCCATCGAGAGTAGGGACTCTGTAAGAATGGCTGGATGCTTAGCGATCTGAGATGGAATCCATGTACACCAACAAAGTATGGACTTTGGTTGCTATATCTGAAGGGTTAAATCCCCATCAGGAGCAAGTATATCTTGAGAAGATTACTTGGTGTAAATGGAAAAGTTGAGACTTTCAAAGCTAAACTTGTTAAAGGTTTTCATCATCGACCAGGCGTGGATAATGATGAAACCTTTTCCAGGGACTATGCTTAAGTCCATCCAGATCCTACTTGCCACTGCTAGATGCCATGACTACGATATCTGGTGGTTGGGTGCCATGACTGCTTTTCTAAAATGATTTAGAAAAGAACGTCTATAAGAACACAGCCAGAGGTCTTCGTAAACAGTGGGAGCAGCGAAAACGTGTGCAAGTTGCTTTGCATGATAAAGCAGGCATCGCGGAGTTGGAACGTCTGTTTTGATGTGGTAGTCGAAGTGTTTGACTTCATCAAAATGGTAGATGAACCTTGTATGTACAAAAAGGTAGTAGAGAGTAAGGTGGTCATCCTCGTATTGTACGTGGACAACATACTCTTGATAGGAAAAGAGTTTCTTATGCTACGCACGGTCAATCTCCTCTTATCACAAGGATTCTCCAAATAGGATAAAGGTGAATCACTGAAAAGGTTCCAGGGTGATAAGGACGACTGAATGTCAGTCGCAGGCATTGTCTTTACCCTCAGTAGAGGGACGGTATGTTGGAAGGGTTCCAAGCTAGATACCGTGGCAAACTAGACGATAAAGGCTGGTAACATCGCTATTAAAGATACTACCAATGAGGCAGTTTGGGTGTATATTGGTTCATAAGATGAACTAGGTTCCCACCATTGTGTGACAATGGAAGTGTGGCTTTGGCCCAGGAACCCTGGTCCCATCAGTGACCCAGACATATTCTGAGGCAGCATCACCTGATCATGGAGATAGTTGATCTCCAGGGTGATCGAGGTTAGGAGAGTAGACTCAGAGGACAACACGGCGGATCCACTCACAAAGGCCTTTTCCCATAGAGAGACTTTTATGGGATGGTTGAGTATTAGATACTGCAACCACTGCTACAGATGGCCCTAGTGCAAGTGGGAGATTGTTAATTATATGTATGCCCTAGAGGCCATTACTGTACATTGGATGTATATTGTAGTGGATGCTGGGACATATATAGGTAGGACTTTCTTGCTCGACATGATAGTACGCTATCTGGTTGCTCTTTATCTTAACATGTATACTTTCTGTCTCTCTGTTACATGTTGATAAAGCCCTTAGGATGTGTACTCGACTTCCAGGACTATGATGAAGATCATACTAGTGGGGCCTGGGTAGTCCATGAGTACATCCTTCAATGTTCCTAGTCGTAGGAATATCGAGACGGGGCATCGATATTCCAGAGTAGACTAGCGTATGTCTTCTTGACACATGTGATAGGCGATGGATGATCCCATATCCATTGGTGTTTGACATTAGAGATGGTATGCGGGTGCTCAGTGGAGACTGGATACACTGAACGGACTCGCCGAGAACTCCTAGATGGTATTATACCTCACGTCAGATGGCAGTTCTCTGGTGACACTGGTACAGCTTAGTCTGTTGACCCGAGATCGTCATAGAGTCTTGTGTGTCTCCCACTGTGCTTTGATTTCCACACTACCACGGCTCTACTGAGTCGTGCAAACAGGTGGCTTTTGGGTACAGTCCCGATTCACATGGAGGCAATGAGCGATAGGAGGGGATTCGTCTCTCCCGGTATTGGGGGTTGATGTTGCGCTATGCACGACTTGCCATAACTGGAAATCCCTGGCCAGGGTTGCAGTGATCTACTGGTAAGTGTTATCAGTAGTTTCATGCTATGTTATGGACCTTATATCGACATGACTTATCAAGCTACTGGGGTCTGACGTTTACCACCCCTAGGCGAGATATGCGACATATCAGACGAACAGACCGGACTGTACGGTAAGTGTTACTGGTTGGATTCACAGGAGTGTGAGCGGGCTTGCTCGTCGATCTTCTGATCGCTCAATACCCGGGTGGCCGTTACGTTTAGCAGACCGCTTGCGGCTTGTGGGTGTTTGATATGATCATCACCTATTGCCGGCGTATTGACGAGTCTTTAGAGTCCTACACAGAGGTTTCCTGGCTCAAGCGAAACAAAATAGGAGCGCATATGAGATATGTGCGGGACCGAGAATAATGCGTGTATGTGATACCGTATTCTATTCTCGCGATGAATGTATCGATTGGTTGTATGCGATATAACCTAGTTATCGAATCGAGGATTGATTCGATAAGTCGATACATCGGATATTAGTCGGTCATATGCGATATGACCGGATCGTTTAATCAAGTGTTGATTTAATGATTTAATGTATAATTATATATTTGATATATTACTTTGCATTAACTAGTATTTGTTCACTTAAGATGGATTTTCTCACTTGATGTACACAAGTTGTATATGTGATATACTTTTGTGCACTTGTTTGTATCATGTTTGATGATACATGCAAACTTGGGTTTGTGTTTACTTTAAACCATGTTTAAGTGAATGGTTAGGGTTTTGTTTATTTACTTATTCATTTATTTATTTATTCATTTTTGGCAAAATAAAAATGGTGGCTAATTTTGTTTCTTTGCTTTAGCTTCATGAAGCTTCTTTAGATTATCTACCATTTTGTCTTTTGCCTAAACCTAACCATTCACCTAACCCTAGTTTATTCTCTACACTTAACCAAGGTTGCATTATGATAAGAATGAATGGAATTTTATTTTCAAAATAATTCTATATATTCTTTCATCTTCATCAAGCTTCATGAAAGCTTGCTAGCTTCAATGGTGAAATGAGAAAAAGAGTGAGAAATCCAATTCTAAAGTGAATCCACTTCCTATTTCTTCATCCTCTACCACTTGCCATGTAGTATAGGGTGTTTTCTTCACAAGTTTCATGGCTTGGTGAAGTTGGAGCTTGATCTTGAGTTGCCTCGACGTAGATCATCTTCGGCATCGAAGTCGACGACCTAGCCCGATCTTTTCTCCGATGAAACCACCGCGAGAGTCTAGGATTCTGATGGGTACAGCGGAGGGACGTCATCACGGAGCCAAGGAAGTGGAGGACCGGATCTACAAAGGTTGTAGTCACTTTCCTTTAGCAATAAAGTCGTTTACTTGCTTGCATCGCCTTACCTCTAGTAACGATCTAGTTTAGGGTTTCTCGGCACATAGAAAATTTTTGAATTGGCCATGTTTGATCACTTATAGAACCTCATGGGTATGCCTAGGAACCCTACAGTTGGTGCTCACGTGCCCTGCACGTGGAGCTATATTGATGGGATTGTTTAATTTCCCATGCTATATTTTCTATGTACAACATTGAATGCTGAAAGGGAGCCTTGGAAATAGTTCCACCTCTTTGATTTCCAATGCCTTTCCTTTTTCCGGGCCTTGGAAATAGTTCCATCATGCAATATTTTCCGTGTACAGCATTGAATGCTCCCCTTTATAACCTAGATCCATGCGTTTCTTTCTCTCTTCACAGAGAAATCCATTCATAACTTAGGGTAGCCATCTTGAGAAAACAACTAAGTGTTATGGCTTGCAACCGCCCCCATGCCCGTCGACAACCATGGGAAGTGCCCGTTAAGGAGATGATTCCTCACTTTGCCGCGCGACTAGTGGATTCCCTTCTCACTGATTCCGAATGTGACACGTGACGTATGAACTCCTGATTCATAGGGGGTCTCCTCTTCCAATGGTCTTCATTTGGCTTCGGATGATCTTTCTTGCAGTGCTTGCTGACATCCCTCCTCACCCGGCAGAGATGACCCTTGCAATCCTTGATGCGGCCGAAGACAAGCTCGAGTGTTTCTATGAGGCTTGCTTGATTACCCAGACTCTGAAAGATTGCACGGTTCATCTTTTGGGCCAGATAAGAGCCCGGCGGGCTATTATGTCTGCTTTTGCGAATGAACATGGCGCCAATCGGTGGGAAGCAACTCTTCATGAAAATCGTCGTTTCGACGTGCTGGAGAAGGCAGAAAGGGAGCTAGAAAATCTTGTATTTTGTTTTGTTAACCCCTGTACCACTGATCCTATGTTTGGTGACCTTTTTCCGGTAGCGTAGTATATTTATATTAATGTACGCTTCTTATCATTGTCCGTTGCATGCTTTCTGTTGAATTTTCATGTATGTCGTATACTTATACATGCGTCTTGTTTGTGTAGATGAGCTTTTATATTTTCCCATGGGAATTTTCTTTAAGTGCGGACACCATCGTTATGTTGCCTATACATCAGTGTTTTGGGTATCATTTCCTTTTAAACAGACATATAGTTGCGAGTGCACGCTTGATAGGATACATATCTAAGACTCTCCTTGTTGCCTCCAATATTCTGTTCTTGCTTTGGGTCGAGTATTGTCGTCGAATAGAGGCTTGTATATATAGTCTTGAGTGCTCACGTCTTCTTTCAGAATTTGTAGCTGCAAAGGCGAATTTGCGGGGGCTCATCGAACGATGCGCCTCAAATATACTGTCATATGAGAGGCTCAGCCGAAAATTCTCAGAGAGGAAGCTGGCTTCAACTGTGCTGGGGGAACATCAAGCCAACCTCACGGCCAAGACCACTCGAGCGTATGAACTTTGGCGAAGGCTTCAAAAAGCTATCAGGGTGGTGGTAGCCATTGATAAAGCCGTCATTTTCACTCGTGAAATGGTCGAAGCTCATAAGATTGCCGAAAAGTAACTTGAAAGTCGGCTTGCCTCATACCAGGCCTAACAGGCTCAAGCGAAGGCCCGTCTCTTAACGATAAGAAATCACGAAGCCGAGGCCCAGCGGAAAAAGGATGAACTGGTGAACCTATTAAATCGTCCACCGGCTTGAAGAATTGTATATTTTTTATTCTTCTTTTGTACATACTCCTGAATGAGAGTATATATTTTTTATTCTTTCATAAATTGTACTTTGTATTCATTTTGATTCATGAATAAAAGACATATTTTGCTTCATGATGGTGTGTCCCTTTTAGTAAATGCATTTTGTGGATAATCTATTTTGATCTCCTTGCAGGACAGCGATGGCTTAGGAGTCAGGTTCAGATCTGCCTCCTAAGGCTTTCCAACTTTATGAGCCGTGGGGGTCTTATAATGAATTTTCTCCCTACCGGTCGAGAGGATCCCGTATGTGTATCTTCTCCTTAAGAATCGAGAGGATTCCTAAGTGCGTTTTCTTTTGAGAGTCGTAAGGATCTCACAAAGGAGTTTTCTCCCTTACGAGTCGAGAAGACCCGTAAGTGATGGATGAGGTTGACATTATCCGCATTTCACGGGATCAGGGGTTGCTCTGGCCATTTCTCACGGGGTCAAGATTAACTTTAGCCATGTTCTATGAGACCAGGATTTTCTCTAGATGCTTCCCACGGGGTCACATAAGCCGTGTTCCGCAAGAACCATGTTCCGCTCTGGATGCTTCCCACGGGGTCAGGATTGACATAAGCCGTGTTCCGCAAGGACCAAGATTTGCTCTGGATGCTTCCTACGGGGTCAGGATTGACATAGCCGTGTTCCGCAAGGACCAGGATCCGCTCTGGACGCTTCCCACGGGGTCAGGATTGACATAAGCCATGTTCCACGAAACCAGGATTTGCTCTAAACGCTTCCCAAGGGGTCAGGATTGACATAAGCCGTGTTCCACGAAACCAGGATTTGCTATGGATGCTTCCACGGGGTCAGGATTGACATAAGCCATGTTCCATGAAACCAAGATTTGCTCTGGATGCTCCCCACGGGGTCAGGATTGACATAAGCCGTGTTCCGCAAGAACCAGGATCCACTCTGGACGCTTCCTATGGGGTCAGGATTGACATAAGCCGTATTTCACGAGACCAGGATTTGCTCTGGATGCTTCCCACGGGATCAGGATTGACATAAGCTGTGTTCCGCAAGGACCAAGTTCCGCTCTGGATGCTTCCCACGGGTCAGGATTGACATAGCCGTATTCCGCAAGGACCAGGATCTGCTCTGGACGCTTCCCATAGGGTCAGGATTGACATAATCCGTATTCCACGAAACCAGGATTTGCTCTGGATGCTTCCCACGGGGTCAGGATTGACATAACCGTGTTCCGCAAGGACCAGGATCCGCTCTGGACGCTTCTTACGGGGTCAGGATTGATATAAGACGTGTTTCACGAGACCAGGATTTACTCTGGATGCTTCCCACGGGGTCAGGATTGATATAAGCCATGTTCTGTAAGGACCAGGTTCCGCTCTGGATGCTTCCCACGGGGTCAGGATTGATATAAGCCGTGTTCCACGAAACCAGGATTTGCTCTGGATGCTTCCCACAGGGTCAGGATTGACATAGCCGTATTCCGCAAGGACCAGGATCCGCTCTGGACGCTTCTCATGGGGTCAGGATTGACATAAGCCGTGTTCCACGAAACCAAGATTTGCTCTGGATGCTTCCCACGGGGTTAGGATTGACATAGCCGTGTTCCGCAAGGACCAGGATCCACTCTGGACACTTCTTATGGGGTCAGGATTGACATAAGCCGTGTTCTACGAAACCAAGATTTGTTGACTCTCGGTTTTCTGTGCATCGTCGAGTCATGGAACTGGGAACTTCACCGCAGCTCCGATTTGCTGATGTTGTGTCTGTTGTAATGAGACGAATGTTGAGATGACCTTCAGGCTGTCTATGAACCATCAAGATTTGGAACAGGGACTTTGCTATGGCTCCAAGGTTGATTGTCGTGTCTGAACCCTGCTGGAATGAGGAGGAACGCTGTTGGTGATCTCTAGGCTGTAGATGCGGCCGTCGAGACTTGGAACAAGGGACTCTGCCATGGCTCCTTTTTGCTGACGTCGTATATTCCTGCAGAGACACTGATTTCTCTGCGGGTCGACGTGAATCGAGATGCTCTCGTCAAGGACGCTGATTTCCCTGAATCGAGGTATTTGCCAAGGACACTGATTTCCCTGGGGGTCGAGATGAATCGAGAGATTCCTGTAAAGACACTGATTTCCTTGCGGGTCGACGCGAATCGAGATACTCTAGTCAAGGACGCTGATTTCCCTGAATCGAGGAGGTTGCCAAGGACACTGATTTCCCTGGGGTTGAGACGAATCGAGGTATTCCTGCAAAGACACTGATTTCTCTACAGGTCGATGCGAATCGAGAAGTTCTCGCAAGAATGTCCTAACGTTACAGTTAACCTCTGCTCTTTACGACAGAGGGCCGTTAAGGTCTTTGGTACTAGGGTTTTGCCCGTCGTACCGTCGCGTTGGCTGATGTATTCCTCGATAGGCAATCTTGCTGTTCGAGTAGCCTTGCGACTGTCGTGTCTCTGATCACTTCGGGGGCTGGACAAGACGTCTTCAAGCAATCTTCCTAGACAGTTTGACCGTCGGAAGAACAAGCGTTAGGAATTTTGCCATGCCGCTTTTTACTTGAGGTTAGGTTCAGTTTGGGGAGCCCCGATGAGGCATAACCACTCCACGCTGGTATGGGATGATCTCCGATAGTCTTTCAGGTTTTATATGAGTTGCCGTCAAGACCCTGAAGTTAGGAATTTGGCCTTCGCTTCGTTAGCTTTGGCGCCGCGTCTGCTGTATCGAGACGAACGTCGAGGTGGTGACCACTCCGCGCTGGTATAGGATGATCTCCGATAATCTTTCAGGTTTTATATGAGTTGCCTTCAAGACCCTGAAGTTAGGAATTTAGCCTTCGTTTCGTTTTGCTGGCATCGCGTCTGCTGTATCGAGACGAATGTCACGGTGGTGACCACTCCGTGCTGGTGTGGGATGATGTCCGATAGTCTCTAGGTTGTTGGTGAACCGTCGAGATTTGGAACTAGGGATTTTCCCATGGCTGCGTTATTTTGACCCAGGGATCGTTTGTTGATGTCGCATCTGCATCCCACTGGACTGTAAAGGAACGCCGTTGTTGACACTGCGTCTGCTGTAACGAGACGAATGCTGAGGTGGAGCTGGGATTCTGCCATCACTCAGCTTTATTTCGACCATGGGGTCTTTCGTTGACGTTGCATCTGCATCCTGCTGAACTGCGAAGGAACGCCATTGTTGACATTACGTCTGGTGCAACGAGACGAATGTTGAGGTGGAGCTGGGATTCTGCCATCACTCTGCTTTGTTTCGACCATGGGGTCTTTCGTTGACGTTGCATCTGCATCCTGCTGGACTGCGAAGAAACACCGTTGTTGACACTGCGTCTGGTGTAACAAGACGAATGCTGAGGTGGAGTTGGGATTTTGCCATTACTCCGCTTTGTTTCGACCGTGAGGTCTTTCGTTGACGTTGGATCTGCGTCCTGCTGGACTGAGAAGGAACGCCGTTGGTGATCTCCTGAGATGCAGATGTTGCCACCGAGACATGGCTCTCTTTCTGATTGAGCCTGGTGGGATGATATGGTTCCCTCTTTGTTTGTGCCCCTGGATTGTATACAGGGATCGATGTGATCTCACATGTAGGGCAAAAGGTTTCATTTTATATATTTTTTATTTTCTTTCCGCGTGCTCTATCATTTCAACATTTTTTATCGCGCAAGTCGCAATTGCCCAATCATTTCAGCTATTTTTCACGGTGCCCAATCATTTCGGCTATTTGTTTTTATTTACACGCTGTCTTTTATTGCAAGTAGCCCAACCATTTCGGCTATTTTGTATGCATACATTTTTACTTGCTGATTTCATTGCAAGTTGCCTCATCATTTCGGCTATTTCATATGCATTTCTGGCTCGTTGACTTTGTGCCACGAGTATGGAACTTGGAATCCGGTACCAATCTTAGCATCAGCATCGCTGCGACTGGAATATTGCCAGGAGAGAATCATCATTTGCCATGAAAGGACTTGGAATTTGATATTAATTTAGGCATCAGCATCGCTACAGCTGGGATATTGCCAGGAGCGAATCATCATTTGCCTCTGTCGATATCGAACAAAGGTGGCTTAGCAAACAGGGTTAGAATCCCGTCGACTAAGGCTTTTGACTTCATGAGCCGTAAGGGTCTCATAAAGGTGTTTCTCCCTACGAGTCGTGAGGATCTCGTAGGTGTGTTTTCTCCTTAAGAATCGTGAGGATTCCTAAGTATGTTTTCTCTTGAAAGTCGTAAGGATCTCATAAGAGTGTTTTCTCCTTATAAGTCGAGAGGTCTTACAAGGGCTGTCCACTGTGTAAACATATCCCTAGTCGCGGGTGGGACTTTGTTAAGGAAAATATTTATTCGCGCCCGTGGATTGTATACAAGGATCAGCATTGAAATTCTTGTAGGGCAAAATCGGGGGGTATGATTGCCTAAGAACAGGTTCAGATCACTGTAGCTTAAGGCTTTTGAACCCTGTGAGCCGTGAGGGTCTCAAAAGGGAAATTCTTCTTACGAGTCGTGAGGATATTGTAAGTGTGATTTCTCTTTAGGAATCGTAGGGATTCCCAGATGTAAATCCCCGTTTCCATCTTAATAAAAGTTCCTATTTTCTAAATTCCAGTGATTTCCTTTCTTTTTCCCTTCGTATTTTAATTGGTTGTTTAAGCTTAATATTTAAACCTTATTTTTCCAACTCTTTTGAAATCATAGTCCAAACCCTAAAAGCCAAATTAAATTAATACCAAAACTAAAACAAGTAAAACATTTTAAATTTAAACCCCAACCTTACTTAAGCCCATTATTTAAAACCCTCAGCCCACTATATTTTTTTAAGGAATTATTTTGTAGAAACGAGCCCGGCCCACAAATTTTGTTAAAGGAATTTTTTTTAAAAAACTCCTCAGCCCAACTTCTTGGCCCGCTTCCTCAACACCCGACCCGACCCTCTCCTGTGCTTCTCTCCCCCAACGGCTCTCCCCCATTCTCGCTCGCGATCTCCCCCTACGCCGCAGCTCGCGCCCATGCCCACGCCCCCATTCTTGCAACGTTTCACCCACGACATTCAACCCTCATTCATTCCTCACGCCCTCACCTCTCTCTTCTCCTTCATTTTCAGAAATCTCCTCACCTCTCTCCATTCACCAAAAACTCACCGAGCACCCAACTCCGCCGTTGTCCCTCACTCCACCGCCGGCGACAACCCCTCGGCAACCCTCGCTCACTCCTCCACCAACATAACTCCTCTACGACTCTACCCGACCCTGCACACCAACTCCCCTGCACACAGACCCATTACACCCGAACTCGGTCACCTTACACCCTCGACGTCGGCGAACTCCCCATCACATCGCCGACCACCCTATGACCTCCTCGTCATCAGCATCAACACCCACGCTCCCCCTACACCTACACAACCGAGCCTCTCTCTCTCTCTCTCCCTCCAAAACTGCCAAACTTAAATCGATATCCCCACGCTGCGAACTCACTGTTGCTCTCCGCCGGAGCACCGTCGTCGACCCCAGCAAGTCCCAGGCCAACCACAGAGCACCACCTCCGCTTCCAGCAAGCACTTGATGGCTCCGGGCAACTCCGACGCAAATTCCGTATCTCGAGCCAAGCTCGCGTAATCCGTTTCACGGCGTACATCACGCGTTCGTGACGCCGCTGCTGCCGTGCGACCCCGAGACGTTTCCAGACAAGTGTTTACTTGCTACATGCTAATATAGTTGTGGTACAAACCTAAATCATATAGTTATAAATTTACCGATTTCCGATATACTATGCGACCTATGTGTTCGATGCTAGATCCCAATGAAAATAATTGTTTAATTCGACAGAAATAGATATTTTCTGTTGGCCCTCATAATGATAAATATAGTGTATAAATCTCACTGGAAAATACGATTGTTAGTGACTAAAATTGATACCCCCAAATATGCCGATAAAATTAGAATTTTCCCGTATCTGAAAATGAATAAAATCACTGTAAATTATGTACATACTAGAATGATACGTTCGAGGGCTTAAATCGAAGCCGACTCGACGAACTTTAACCCTATGTAAACTTCTAATGATTTCTGTCCTGTAACTGCGATGATATCTAGATCGGAGTGCGACTCTGGACTGCAGTCCAGAGCGACTCTGATTATTGTGTACTGTCCCAAAATGCGTGTCACTGTGTTTCCTGAAATCGTATGTTACGGAACTCTACAGTAGATTAAAGATAATTCTGTTAGCTAAACAAAACAAGTGGTTCCATTCCGTTTCATTGCCGTTTGCTATTTTAAACTGTAAATAAAAGGGCAGAACGTATAACTGTCCAGAACAGATTCAGAAGTGATATACTGATGTTAAGCTGTGTGTAACTTTCAACGTACAGACGCGATTGAGGATCCGTCTGTTGCGTTGAATACTCTATTGAAAACCCTAGATTTCATTCAACTGTATCATCGCTAAAATCTGAACCCAACTGGGTGCAATTCGTGTCGCGAAACGGACGTTCAGTTCTGAAACTGAATTTCCAGCCGCGAGCACTTAAAATGAAACAGCTGCATCTTGAAAACCGAAATCCCGATTGAACTGAAACTAATTTTGATGAATTGCTGACTGAGCGTTCTATTTATCCTACTTGTATCATTTTGCTGAATCCTTAACATATTAATGTATGCAATTTATGTAAGTTAATGACATGCATATTGATTCACCATACACTTAGCTTAATGATGGCATACATACATATATCATACCCATTTGCCATATACTTAGTGTTAGTGCGTGTTAGGATCAGTGGACATTGCATTATCGTGCGTAATAGATGTTGGTTTAGGAGTGACGAGTACACCAGTGGAAAGTGAATATTCATGACAGTGATTGATACAGTGGACAGTGATAAAACCGTGCCATTGGTATACTTGTACACGACTAAATCAAGATCATAAATAGTGTAAACCTCGGGATAAAGGGGAAATCGAAGTGGAAAGAGAATCATATTTAGCGGGACCGTGTTTTAGAGGATGATCATTCGAGCAGTGATATATATATTAGGTAGGATCTAGCGATCCGGCTGACAGGGTTATGTTCCGAGCATGTGGGCCGTTGTCTCGGGTATGTACGAGACTCCTGTTAAACATGATCCTCCTTCCACTTTACGATTTCAAACTTGACCTAGAGACCGATAGGGATACAGAGCATATTCTGCATCATATAGTGACATAGTGATTACTCGCATTGTACTTTCACTAGTATTACCCCTTTTACCTGTTTCATCTTATTATATAATATTGTTATTGTGTCGCTCTGACGACCTGAGTATGCATGCTCAGATTCCGTGGAAGGACCAGCACAGGAGACGGATCTACCTTTCGAGTTCACGGAGATATAGTCTGGTGTACTTCCTATCTTTACTGCTTTTCATAAAAGTGATCGTGAGATTGAACTTGGTTAGTAATTGTTCTTGTTATCTGTAATTTATGAACAATGGATTTTAATGTAATAAATTAGTGATGTGATTCCTTTACTATTGTGCTTTATTTACTGATTACCATGTAATGCTAGAAGTCGAAGTGTGACTACGGCGGGATGATTCCTTGACCATAGGAGCATGGCTGGCCTAGTCATCCCTCGTTTTCCGTATTTTGGGAAGCGGGGCCAGGTTTAGTATCAAGGGATAACATTAACTATATTGTATTACGTTATTCTTGTTTCACTACTCTTGATTTTCATCCTTGAATCTGATCTTATCCTTTGAATCTTCCAGTGATATGACGTCCCCGAACGACCCCTCCTCGGACTCCAGCACTCAGGACCGTACAGAAAGAATACTTAGTGCACTGACCTCTCTCGCGGAAGCTCAGGAAAGGAAGACAGATTTACTCGCTGAAGGACTCAGGGCGATTACCGCCGCAGGAGGACCCTCCACACTCTTTACCACTCCCGAGGGCGCTACCCCACCAGCTTATCATGCTAGGGCTGGTACCATATCAGACTTCCGACGGTTACATCCAGCTGCATTCACAGGGCTAGCTGAACCCCTTGAGGCTAAGCAATGGCTGGTGAACATGGAGAACTTATTGACAACCGCCAGGGTTCCAGAGGAAGATAGGGTGGACGTGATAAATATACAATTGGAAGACGAAGCCCGTACATGGTGGTCGGTGGAAGAAAGCAGACTGGACGGGCCAATTGAATGGAGCAAGTTTAAGGAGTGCTTCCTAGATCATTATTTTCCTTCCACAGCCAAGGCAAAAATGGAGGAAAGGTTTATTCTTTTGAAGAAGAATGGACGCCCAGTGGACGTATATGCGGCAGAGTTCAACCGTCTGAGCCGCTTTGCTCCATACATGGTCAAATCAGAGGCCACCAGGGCCAGACGCTTCCTTCAGGGGTTAGATTTCGAGTTGCAGCAGTTGATTGCATCGTTGGATTTGCAGACTTTCGCACAGGTACTCAACGCGGCGAGAGTTCAGGAGCAATTGATTAACAAGTTCAGGAGACCCCCAGTAGTTCCAGCATGTACCCACGCGCCTTCTCGAGGAGCCATACCGGTTCACAGGCCAGGAACGACACAAATGAAGCGTCCGTTCGTACCACAGCATCGTCCCCAGAGACAGGGCGTAGTTTGCGGCTATTGCGGTAGAGGTGGGCATACCCAGAAGGACTGTCGCCGAGCCAAGGGGCAGTGCTTGATTTGCGGATCCAGTCAGCACAAGATTAACAGTTGCCCTGAGCGAGCAGAGATACAGGGAGGTTCTGGACCGCTACAGCAGAAGCCGCAGGAGCAGAAGCAACCCTTTACAGGTCGGGGTCAGGGACGGGCTTTCACCTTGACCGCCGAGCGGGCAGAGGCGTCAGGAGACGTTGTTACAGGTACTCTACTTGTACATTCCTTGCCAGCTAGAGTACTATTTGATTCGGGAGCATCGCATTGTTTCTTGTCTGAGCATTTCACTGATACACACTCCATACCACATGAACCACTAACCAAGAGATGGGAAATTCATACAGGTAATGGCATTATAATATCTAGTCGAGAATGTAGATTATGCCCGGTTGTAGTGTGTGGCAGGGAATTCTATGCGAATTTCCTTCTGATTGGGACAGGCAGTTACGACGCAATTCTCGGGATGGATTGGATGAGCACGTTCCATGCAGTTATCGATTGTCGGGCAAGGAATGTGATCTTCCGCATTCCCAATCACCCAGAGTTTATTTTCGAGGGCGGAAGTGAATCTTTGGAGCCAGCTAAGTACAGAGCCAAGCCCAAGGAACTGACAGCTATGGAGATTGATAAGAACCCAGTCCCAGAAATTGTTCGGGACTTTCTGGAAGTATTTCCCGAAGATCTACCAGGTCTACCACCTTCTCGAATCTTGGAGTTCTCAATCGATTTGACTCCAGGTACAGCCCCAGTATCCAGAACCCCATACAGAATGGCACCAGTCGAGTTGGCGGAATTGAAGAAGCAGGTTGAAGAACTATTGGAGAAGGGATTTATTCGGTCGAGCGCTTCACCGTGGGGTGCACCAGTTCTGTTAGTAAAGAAGAAGGATGGATCACTGCGAATGTGTATAGATTATCGGGAGCTGAACAAGGTCACAATAAAGAACAAGTACCCAATCCCGCGCATTGACGACCTATTCGATCAGATAAGTGGAGCCAGGGTGTTCTCGAAGTTGGACCTCCATTCTGGATATCATCAAATCAGAGTAGCGGCCGAGGATGTGTGCAAGACGGCTTTCAGGACCCGATACGGACATTACGAGTTCCTTGTGATGCCGTTCGGTGTTACCAATGCCCCAGCAATATTCATGGACTTGATGAATAGGGTGTTCGCAAAGTACTTGGACACGTTTGTCGTTGTGTTTATCGACGACATACTTGTCTACTCGAAGACCCGGGAAGAGCATGCTGAGCATTTGTGCACGGTCCTACAAATTCTTCGGGAAGAGAAGCTGTATCCAAAGCTAAGCAAGTGTGAATTCTGGCTCGACAAGGTTCAGTTTTTAGGACATATCGTTTCGGGCGAAGGCATCTCGGTGGACCCGGCAAAGATAGAATCTGTCAGAGATTGGCCAACGCCGAAGTCAGTGGCCGAGATCAGGAGTTTTCTGGGATTGGCAGGTTATTATCGGAGATTCGTCCAAGATTTCTCAAGAATCGCTGAACCATTGACGAGGCTGACACGGAAGGATGTGCCGTTTACATGGACAGAGGAGTGCACTCAGGCATTTGACACACTGAAGCAGAAGTTAACCACGGCGCCTATTCTTACAGTACCATATAATTCCGGTGGTTTGGTGATACACAGTGATGCCTCAGGGAAGGGATTAGGCTGTGTCCTAATGCAGCACGGCCGAGTGGTTGCTTACGCCTCTCGACAACTGAGAAACCACGAGAAGAACTACCCTACGCACGACTTGGAGTTAGCTGCGGTAGTCTTTGCGTTGAAAATTTGGAGGCACTATCTATTGGGTGAGAAAGTGGAGGTGTACACTGATCACAAAAGTTTGAAGTATGTTTTTACTCAGAAAGAACTAAACATGAGGCAGCGTCGATGGCTAGAGCTGATGGCAGATTATGACCTGGACCTTCAGTATCACCCGGGGAAGGTGAATGTTGTACCAGATACGCTCAGTCGCAAGCCAGCGGTCATGATGTTGACTGATCAGAGGAGCATTATAGAAGACTTTCAGAGACTTGAACTTGAAGTCGTTACGCCGAACGCACTCAGTCAACTTTGGCAACTACAGGTGCAATCTTCTCTGGTGGATCGCATCAAGATTGCACAAGCGGATGATCCCCGATTGCAAAAGTTCAGAGAGCAAGTGGAAGATGGACTGAGAACGGATTTGATTATACATGAAGATGGCTCTCTGAGATTCGGTAGCAGACTCTGCGTACCCAAGGGAGAGGTTCGAGAAGAAGTATTGGCTGAAGCACACAGTTCAGCTTATTCTGTGCATCCGGAAGGTACTAAAATGTATCAGGACCTAAAGCAGCACTTTTAGTAGAACGGAATGAAGCGGGAAATTGCGAGGTTCGTATCCAGGTGCTTGGTATGTCAGCAGGTGAAGGCGGAACATCAGAAGACAGCAGGATTGTTACAACCACTGCCGATACCTGAATGGAAGTGGGAGCACATTACTATGGATTTCGTGACGGCCTTACCACGGAGCCCTAGGGGCAATAACGCCATTTGGGTTATCGTCGATCGTCTCACGAAAGCTGCACACTTCCTACCTTTCCGAGTGGGACAGTCGACAGAATCACTGGCAGAAAGATATATGCAGGAGATTGTACGACTTCACGGTGTTCCAGTCAGCATTGTGTCAGACCGGGACACCAGATTCTTGTCACACTTTTGGAAGAGCCTACAGGAGAGTTTGGGAACCCGCCTTAATTTCAGCACAGCGTATCACCCGCAGACGGATGGACAATCCGAGCGTACAATTCAGACGCTCGAGGATATGTTGAGAGCCTGTATGTTGGACTTTCAGGGTTCCTGGGAGGACCATCTGCATCTAGTCGAGTTCTCTTACAATAATAGTTATCAGGCTAGTATTCAGATGGCTCCTTTTGAAGCACTATACGGGCGAAAGTGTCGATCCCCAGTATGTTGGGATGATGTGGGAGAACGAAGATTACTAGGCCCCGAACTCATTGTTCAGACAGTCGACAAGGTCCAAATGATCAGACAGCGTATCAAGGCGGCTCAGGATCGACAGAAGAGTTGGGCAGATACCAGCAGGATGGCACTAGAATTCAAAGTCGGAGATCACGTATTCTTGAAGATTTCCCCTACTCGTAGAGTCATCAGGTTCGGAGGTCGGGGAAAACTCAGTCACCTCTCCTTTTGAGGTGCTAGAGCGAGTAGGAGAGGTGGCCTATCGACTTGCCTTGCCTCCATCGCTAGCTGGTGTGCACAATACCTTCCACGTGTCACAGTTGCGGCGTTATGTTCGGGATGAGAGCCATGTCCTGGACCATTCGGAGCTGGTTTTGGGTACCGATCTATCGTACGAGGAGCAGCGTACTACCATCCTCGACCGCAGAGAGAAAGTGCTGAAGAATAAGATCATTCCTTTAGTCCGAGTGTCTTGGGACGGTCGTTCCCCAGGAGAATCCACCTGGGAGCGGGAGGAAGATATCCGTGATCGTTATCCACATCTCTTTGTTTAGTACATTGTCTCCTTGTATCCTTGTTAAATTTCGAGGACGAAATTTTTGTTAAGGGGGGTATGATGTAAATCCCCGTTTCCATCTTAATAAAAGTTCCTATTTTCTAAATTCCAGTGATTTCCTTTCTTTTTCCCTTCGTATTTTAATTGGTTGTTTAAGCTTAATATTTAAACCTTATTTTTCCAACTCTTTTGAAATCATAGTCCAAATCCTAAAAGCCAAATTAAATTAATACCAAAACTAAAACAAGTAAAACATTTTAAATTTAAACCCCAACCTTACTTAAGCCCATTATTTAAAACCTTCAGCCCACTATATTTTTTTAAGGAATTATTTTGTAGAAACGAGCCCGGCCCACAAATTTTGTTAAAGGAATTTTTTTTAAAAACTCCTCAGCCCAACTTCTTGGCCCGCTTCCTCAACACCCGACCCGACCCGCTCCTGTGCTTCTCTCCCCCAACGGCTCTCCCCATTCCCGCTCGCGATCGCCTCCTCCGCCGCAACTCGCGCCCATGCCCACGCCCCCATTCTTGCAACGTTTCACCCACGACATTCAACCCTCATTCATTCATCCCGCCCTCACCTCTCTCTTCTCCTTCATTTTCAGAAATCTCCTCACCTCTCTCCATTCACCAAAAACTCACCGAGCACCCAACTCCGCCGTTGTCCCTCACTTCACCGCCGGCGACAACCCCTCGGCAACCCTCGCTCACTCCTCCTCCACCAACATAACTCCTCTAAGACTCTACCCGACCCTGCACACCAACTCCCCTGCACACAGACCCATTACACCCGAACTCGGTCACCTTACACCCTCGACGTCGGCGAACTCCCCACCACATCGCCAACCACCCTACGACCTCCTCGTCATCAGCATCAACACCCACACTCCCCCTACACCTACACAACCGAGCCTCTCTCTCTCTCTCCCTCCAAAACTGCCAAACTTAAATCGATATCCCCACGCTGCGAACTCACTGTTGCTCTCCGCCGGAGCACCGTCGTCGACCCCAGCAAGTCCCAGGCCAACCACAGAGCACCACATCCGCTTCCAGCAAGCACTTGACGGCTCCGGGCGGCTCCGGGCAACTCCGACGCAAATTCCGTATCTCGAGCCAAGCTCGCGTAATCCGTTTCACGGCGTACATCACGCGTTCGTGACGCCGCTGCTGCCGTGCGACCCCAAGACGTTTCCAGACAAGTGTTTACTTGCTACATGCTAATATAGTTGTGGTACAAACCTAAATCATATAGTTATAAATTTACCGATTTCCGATATATTATGCGACCTATGTGTTCGATGCTAGATCCCAATGAAAATAATTGTTTAATTTGACGGAAATAGATGTTTTCTGTTGTCCCTCATAATGATAAATATCGTGTATAAATCTCACTGGAAAATACGATTGTTAGTGACTAAAATTGATACCCCCAAATATGCCGATAAAATTAGAATTTTCCCGTATCTGAAAATGAATAAAATCACTGCAAATTATGTACATACTGGAATGATACGTTCGAGGGCTTAAATCGTAGCCGACTCGACGAACTTTAACCCTATGTAAACTTCTAATGATTTCTGTCCTGTAACTGCGATGATATCTAGATCGGAGTGCGACTCTGGACTGCAGTCCAGAGCGACTCTGATTATTGTGTACTGTCCCAAAATGTGTGTCACTGTGTTTCCTGAAGTCGTATGTTACGGAACTCTGCAGTAGATTAAAGATAATTCTGTTATCTAAACAAAACAAGTGTTTCCATTCCGTTTCATTGCCGTTTGCTATTTTAAACTGTAAATAAAAGGGCAGAACGTATAACTGTCCAGAACAGATTCAGAAGTGATATACTGATGTTAAGCTGTGTGTAACTTTCAACGTACAGACGCGATTGAGGATCCGTCTGTTGCGTTGAATACTCTATTGAAAACCCTAGATTTCATTAAACTGTAGCATCGCTAAAATCTGAACCCAAGTGGGTACAATTCGTGTCGCGAAACGGACGTTCAGTTCTGAAACTGAATTTCCAGCCGCGAGCACTTAAAATGAAACAGCTGTATCTTGAAAACCGAAATCCCGATTGAACTGAAACTAATTTTGATGAATTGCTGACTGAGCGTTCTATTTATCCTACTTGTATCATTTTGCTGATCCTTAACATATTAATGTATGCAATTTATGTAAGTTAATAACATGCATATTGATTCACCATTCACTTAGCTTAATGATGGCATACATACATATATCATACCCATTTGCCATATACTTAGTGTTAGTGCGTGTTAGGATCAGTGGACATTGCATTATCGTGCGTGATAGATGTTGGTTTAGGAGTGACGAGTACACCAATGGAAAGTGAATATTCGTGACAGTGATTGATACAGTGGACAGTGATAAAACCGTGCCATTGGTATACTTGTACACAACTAAATCAAGATCATAAATAGTGTAAACCTGGGGATAAAGGGGAAATCGAAGTGGAAAGAGAATCGCATTTAGCGGGACCGTGTTTTAGAGGATGATCATTCGAGCAGTGATATATATATTAGGTATGATCTAGCGATCCGGATGACAGGGTTATGTTCTGAGCATGTGGGCCGTTGTCTCGGGTATGTACGAGACTCCTGTTAAACATGATCCTCCTTCCACTTTACGATTTCAAACTTGACCTAGAGACCGATAGGGACACAGAGCATATTCTGCATCATATAGTGACATAGTGATTACTCGCATTGTACTTTCACTAGTATTACCCCTTTTACCTGTTTCATCTTATTATATAATATTGTTATTGTGTCGCTCTGACGACCTGAGTATGCATGCTCAGATTCCGTGGAAGGACCAGCACAGGAGACGGATCTACCTTTCGAGTTCACGGAGATATAGTCTGGTGTACTTCCTATCTTTACTGCTTTTCATAAAAGTGATCGTGAGATTGAACTTGGTTAGTAATTGTTCTTGTTATCTGTAATTTGTGAACAATGGATTTTAATGTAATAAATTAGTGATGTGATTCCTTTACTATTGTGCTTTATTTACTGATTACCATGTAATGCTAGAAGTCGAAGTGTGACTACGGCGGGATGATTCCTTGACCGTAGGAGCATGGCTGGCCTAGTCATCCCTCGTTTTCCGTATTTTGGGAAGCGGGGCGTGACACTAAGTGTGTTTCTCCTTTGTGATTTGTAAGGATCTCACGCAAGTGGTTTCTCCTTACAGGGTCGAAAGGACCTTACAAGTGTCTTTTAACGAGATTGCGCGCTTTCGGGTTTTCACAAAACTCGCCGGTAGTCCTGGTGTTTTTACTCATGAAGCCCTTTCGGGTTTTCATCCGTGCCCATCCTGCTTATGGACATACCATTTTTTTTGCGTCAGCCTTGGGATACTGCGGTCCATAGTAGTTTATCGACGTCTCGGTCAATAGCCAGTTTTAGGACATAGTAGTCCATTGTTAGTTTAACGACGTTTTGGTCTGCCGTTGCCGTATTTGAGGCGAATTCCTAGTTTACGGACTTTTCGGTCCATGGGGCTTTCTCTATGAATGAGCATGATGCCCCTGGCATGTCCATCTTTTTCGGATCATGTGGTTGTGGCGGGTTCATCTTCCAGTTTTCGGACAATGCGAACTTGTCTTATTGGTATTGATCCTCAATCCAGCCTTTGAAGATGAAGCAATTTTCGATTGGATGGCTCACTGCTTGGTGGTAAGGGCAATAATTAGGGTTGTTGACATCGCCTGGCTGCAACGGACGTTTTGGATCCGGCAGATTGATGAGTCTGTTGCGCACTGCCAACTCGAACAGTCTCCTCGTTTTATCCCGGGGAAACGAGTAAGGACGTCCCAGTCTTTCCTCGAAGGATGGGCGTGGACGCATGTTATTTTTGCGAACAACCGGTTTTAAGTTGCTCGACTGTTGTTGAGTATTGGCGACGAAGGTTGGTTTCCCTTTCCCTTTCTCATTCTGCGGATCCGTCTTCGAAGAGGAAGGCATGTGGCCCATCTGGTCTATTTGGGCTAGCTTGTCAATCAAGGCCTGGAACGTAGTCGGCTTGAAGAACATCATGAATTGAGATATGGTCGCCTGCGGATTGAGGATCCCTACGAACATGCCTACCGCAGGCGCTTCTTCGATGCGCTGCTCGCACTTCGAGCAAAAATTCCGCCACCGTATCGCGTACCGGATCTAAGTTTCTCCCGGCTTCACCCTGGCATTGATCAATGCCGTGATTGGGGTACGTTCGCTGGCGCTCGCAAAATGTTGTGTAACAACTCCAATTTTTGTATACATAAAATTGATTTAAATTTGAAGTATACTTGGGGTATTTAATGTTGCTGTTACCACTTTAAGTATTTATTTTCCCACAATAATTACAAGAAGGAGCTTGTAGCTCATTGGTAACACCTCGCACTGCTGAACCAAGCCATCAGAGTTCAAATCCCCTGCCCCACATTATTTTTAGATTATTTTTGTTTTAAATTCCTTGGAAGCCCAACAGTCCACAGACCATAACTCCCAAACTTTGAACTTCACATGAAAAACTAAAAATACCAGGAGCCACATCTGACGACCCCCACCCACCGACCACCTAACTCGGCCGGACGGCCGAGTCCCCAAAATGAAAAGTGCGTTCATTTTTTAGACCAATGCGAGAAATGTTTGAGACTCCACTCCGGAATTCAATCACTACTAATTGGTATATTTATTCCTCTAAAGGGATAAAAATAGTGTTGTTACCTTTCATCAAACTAGTTTTCAATCTCGTTTGAGTAGGTGAAAAGTTTCATTAGCAGCTCAGCTCCGGTAACAACGGCGGTTCTTTTCTTTCTCCTTCGAAAAAGCGAGCTTTCCTAAGCTAAAGCGCTTTCTAGTTTGAGAGATGGAAATGCCAAGAAAACTAACGCGCAACGGCTCAGTCCGTTGCTTGTTCAGTTCGTTGCTTGCTCTATGTCTTTGGGAAGGTTTGAGGGACTGTAACTAAGGGAAGCTGTGCAAGAAACCTAAACCATGGTCAATGAGGCCTCTTCGCCTTCTTTAACCCCCTGCATACTCCAAATTAATGGATCGGTTCCCGAGACTTCAATATACCCTATTTACTACGATTTTTAATGTTTTTCCCATATTTTTTTATCGAAAACCCTTCATCTACCCCACCCTAGCCTACCCTATAAATACACCCCCTACTCTCTGTCCTCTCATCCCAAAACCCTAAGCTCACTCTCTCAAAATCTTCTCAAGAGTTGTGTACTTTGAAAACAAATTCGCGGCGAAGCTCCGACGAAATTCCGGCGGAAATTCCTACGACGTTTTTAGGAACAACCGACGACGAAGCAACGCCTCGGCAACCCCTTTAGTCCCCCCTTCACTCCTTTGCTTAATCGAAACCCGTAAGTCCCATTCTATCTCTCTTTCTTATTCTCTAAAATACGAAATTACAAAACACGACGGAATCGGAACAAATCCGATTTCCGATTCGATTTTCTATAAAATTTCACTTCTCACCAATACATTCATGCTTAAATATCTTTATGTTGACTATTAAACATTTAACAAACAATTTGAACAAGTTTCATCACATAAAATGATAGCCTTTCCAATTTATCGTATTTTTTACTTTAATACCATAATATTTCGATTTCATATTTAACCCCTTAACTTTGCTATACATTTAAAGTAAAGCACGAGGCAATGACCTACCTCCACACACACGGATATACAACCTAAAATGACATCATCAAAAACTTAGAATACGATAAAACAATACTTTCATTTAAATACCATATTCTTAATAAAATCATTTCTAAAAGTTTTAGCTTTGATACACTTTTAAATAAATACCTCTTATTAGGAAAACACGATAAGTTGTGGACATCGATCGTTTATCTAAACCTGACTTTATGGTGTCTAGACTAGGCAAGTGAGAAAATGTAACTTTAAAAGGCCCGTCTCACGGTGATTCGTAAGCGGATCCCTCCTTTCCTCATTTGTACTTACCTGGCCACAATTGGCGGTGAAGAGGCAATTTGAGGCTTCTAACGACTTGTCGTTTAGTCCGTTTAGAAATAGGCTAGTTGACTTAGGAAACCCTAGAATCTAAAATACGGAAAATTTACACTTTTGCAAATAAATACCTTTTACTTTATAAAACCGTTTTCTAAAGGATTAGTATTTTACAATCTTTGCAAAGCGCCGCTACAACCCATTTTTGGGGAACCCGTTCGGGATGGTTCGGATTATCGCGCATTCTCGGGCTTAGTAGTGCGAGATTCAGACCTCCGCAAGGAGCATTCGGACTCGAAAGGTTTAAAATACGACATCTTAAGAAAATAAGATTTTTAGAATATGAAATATTTATTAAAATTATTTTTGTATAAATATATGTATTTTTATCATTTAAATATCTATTTTATTATGATATAAATATTCCACCTTTTTCTAAAAATCACACGAATAGATTTTACACTAAAGTACCATGAACTTCAAATAAATCAATATTACAGATAAATACCCTTATTTATAAAACTAGGATATTTTCACTAGAAATGTCACAATATAAAATCCACCCTCATTACAACTCTAAAGATGAGTAATAAATACTTGAGGTGTATTTTGAAAAGTATATAAAATTATTTTTACATAAAAAACCCCTCAAGTTTTATAAATTTCCCTAAGGACCCTAGCAATTATAAGACTTCGATTCACAGTTCTGACTGTCTGACTCGGGTTTGAGTCTGATTATTCTGACTTGAATATGATTCAAGTCAATCTACAATCTACAAGATTCCAATTCAATATGAACACATGAATCCATGAATACAATTATCAATTTATACAACTTGACCGAACCGAACCATGGATATATTCCTTTTACATGATTCTCAGTATTCCATTTACATGACCCTACGGTTACAACCGTTTCCTGATATCATGGTTTCGGTCAGTCAGTCAATCAATCTTACAATCAATACAATTTACAAGATAACAATACAAACAAGACATCGCGGGGTTTAAGGGGTAGATTGGTACGGAAGGTGTTAAAGGTGGCACGAGGTGATCAGATTAAGACACCTAACCTATATTCCGTTGCTGTTGTACTGTGGCTTAACGGTTCCTTGTACATTCCGTTTGCCCTGGTCTCTAGCATATAGAGACCCCCCTCGTATACACGGGCATCCTTCTATACCAAGCTACAAACAACAGCGTTAACACAAAAGTACAACAATAGTTAAAAGATATCTCCTTATTCTATCTATTCTACTTTCCTCTTACCTTTGGGACTTACCGAGCGACCGTTCGCTGACGACATTTCTTTCTTCTTTAAATGTCGTCAGGTGATTTGGACCCGGCAGAGATCGAGCCATCGCAAGAAGACTTGGAGCAGTTTACCGAAGATCCTGCACTTTAGTTCCATTGTACACTTTTCCTCTCTGTACTTTTCATTTCCTGTTATGCCACTATTTAGGCATCTTTTTATTTCAGTTGTATTTCCTTTCATGCATTGTACAAAGAATGTTAATGAATAAAAGTTGATGTTCTTTCTATTTCTTGTCTCTTGTGTATTTATTTTATATTGCTTAGATACGCTTAGCGTATGTACTTCTGAGTATATACGTAGCGGACCTCGTCGCGTCCCCTTCGCCGTACACTGGAAAGCGGGGCATGATATGTTGGGTGAATAACAACTCCATCTCTGCAAACTTCTTGACAGAGTCATTTGGGAGTTCGGAATACCACTCGAATGCCGTCTCCAACAAATGGCCAACGAACTGGCGAAGTAGCAGTTTATCGTCACCTCCAGTGTTGCCACATAGAGCCCTGAACTGGGCGACATGCTGGTGGGGATTGCCCGTCCCTTTATATACATGGAATTTAGGGATCGTTTATCCCGGTAGGTACCTTATCTGGTCATACCAGCCCGGATAGGGTCGTCCAGTCTTAACAATCTGCCCGGTCGTTTCGCTCACATTATGAACTCGTATTTACTGAGCAATGTAATCATCCAGAGCGGCCTTGGAGATGGTCTCCTCCTTGGCTACCGAACGAGCCGGAGGAGGGTTCTATGTCTCTCCTCTATCATCTTCAATGATAATCGGGGGGTCTTCAGCTGGAGGTTCCGGCTGTAACATCATCCCAGCCATGTCTTGGAAGAGAAGAGCCATTCATTTTATATTGGCCACCTATTCCGCGACCTCTTTTTCTTTCCTCTCGAGCATTCTTCGGAGGAATTCAGCATCGGTTTCTTGTTCCTGACGCTGCTCTGAGGTCTCCAGATTTTCTTTCGGCCCAGTGAGTGCGGCCATTGCAGTTAGCATCTCCTGAAGTTTCTGCTGTTGCTGCTCCTAAGCCTTTGTTATCGATCGAGTAAGCGGTCGATGACCCGTAGAAGCACGGCTTTCCTCTTTTCCGGATATATGTTACCATGCCCCCAGACTTGGGGCGTTTAGATTCAGCGTCCTTGCGGTTCGCCGCGGTCACGGGGGCTTTCTACGGCCTCCTTCTCTTGTGAGCGGTTGAAGTTGAGGGAGCCGTTGCAGCGGGCACCCAGACGGATGACATCTTCTATGGTATTACGGGATGGCTCTTTTCTTGCTGCGCTTTAGTCTTCTTTGGTTGGCGAGAGTAGTCTTGGTTAATCACCGATTCCTGGACCTGCCGCCAGACTTTGTAAATTTTGGAGGACAGACGCTGAGAGGGCTGCTCCGACTTCTTTTCTGTAGCATTCTCCACCGGTGGAGGAGATCTTTTCAGCATGGCAGTTGGAAAGTTCTTGCGAACCTTCCTTAGCGGTTCAAAGCTGTTCCCGGTTAGAACAGCAGCATCGATTTCCATCGTTGGAACCGGCGGAGTCAGTCCAGAAGGAGAGTTGCCCCCAGCCTTCCTTACTCGGCGCCAGTGGCGACGTCGAGCGTGTCGAGCCGTTGGGATTGTCTCGGCTATAGGGGTGACTTCCTCATGCCTCTTGTGTTGGTCAGAAATAGTCGTTGTCAGCCTATTGAGGACTGATGTTCGCTGAGTGGGGATAACCAACCTATCGAAGGCAGACTTCCGAGCAGGGGAATCAGCCTTGACGATTTCGCATGGAACAGCAGCTGAAACAGTCAGTCTTGTGAAGACCGACCCTTTAGCAGGAGAACCCACCTTGACGACTTCATGAGCAGGAATGGCTATCCGCTTAGGGATAACCCTTTCTGGTATCGCGGGCTTCTTCATGGGCCCAAATGAGCTTTAGCCCAGTCTATCAAAGACTGAGGCGTTTGATCTGGACGATCCGTTGAGAGGGGCCGCAGTAGTTGTGAGCCGATTAAAGACCGAGCTCTTCGGAGCTTCTTGCAATGGTACGGGGGCATTGAAGCTCATCGGTAGGAGCATGGTCCCAAAGAATAGCCCAGTGGTGGCTTAAGTTACCTGCTCCACTGGCATTGTGAAAAGGGAGGCCGCTTGGGGCCCGTAGGTTACACCTTCAGATGAGGCGGAACGGGAGTTGCAGTTGCAGTTGGAGCAGTTAGAGGCCATTGATGTTCTTTTTTCTATACGGAGCAAGACACCAAATCTTAGTACCTCGAATCCACAGGCAACCATAGAAAACCGCGATTCGTTCACGAACACGACACACGAAGCGTGGAGTGGAAAGAGGAAAAGGTCCCACCGGGCGTGTCAGAATCTGTTCCCCGCTGAAACATGGAAACGCGACCGCGTGGGTCCGTCATGCCTGAATTTCGTGGCAGATGCTAATTGTTGCTATCCGTCCACCTCTCCGAATATGCCAAGTTGATTTATGACACCGTGTATAGGAGGTTTAGACAGATGCGGCCGATATAGCAGACTTCGTCAGATTCCCCCTCATTAAGGGATTTTTGATTGTGGGGACGCTCTTCCCTGCAGGCGCAAGCCCCTGCAGTTAATTAAGCTACCGCATCGCGGTAACCACTTTCTCTTTCTCCAGATGGTCACTTCGTATCATGTTTGTTTGTTTTGTTTTTGGTTGCCCGTGGATTGTATACGGAGACTAATTTATGTTGTCGCCCGTAGGGCGTGGATTAGTCCAAATCCGTATTTTCTTAGATTTGGGTTTGTGGTTGGGTTTAAGGATACATTAGTCCCATTTGAGACTAAGATCAACTTAAACATTTGTTAAGGATACGTTAGTCTAATTTTAGACTAAGATCAACTTAACAGGATCGTTTAGATCCAAAAAAAGAGCATTTGGACTCTATTGTCTAGTTTAGGGACATTGCGGTCGATTACCAGTTTAAGGACATGGTGGTCCAATGTTAGTTTAAGGACATCTCGGTCCAGTTTAAAGACATCATAGTCTGTAAACGTTAAGGACATCATAGTCCATGGGTGTAAGGACCCCACAGTCCAGGTTAAAGACATCATAGTCCATGGGCTTAAGGACCCCACAGTCCAGGCTAAGAACATCATAGTCCATGAGTTTAAGGACCCACAGTCCAGGTTAAGGACATCATAGTCCATGAGTTTAAGGACCCCACAGTCCATAGTTTAAAGACGTTATAGTCTATAAAGTTTAAGGGCATCATAGTCCATGAGTTTAAGGACCCCACAGTCCATGGAATGATTGGTTATCGGGACCCATCACCTCTTTGAAGACGTTGAAGAATTACAACGACAAATATCAGAGGAGTGAAGAGATGTACCCTTGAACCAAAGTTGATTGGGAAATCTGTAGTCCAATTTTGGGACTAAGATCAATTAATTAGATCATTAGCACATTGGCTCAGTTAAATCTGAATTGAGGACTTATGGCATGTAAGTCTACGTTACCTGTCCCGGTTCTTTCGGGGTTGCGGAAACGGTGAAAAACAATTTTTAGGGCTAGGGTAACATGGACTAGAAACCGGATCTTTGCTAAACAACACACAAGAAACTAACTACAAGATTTACTACTCGGTTAGAGGGTTATACCTAGTCTTGAACTCCTTCTCTTCTTCTCCTTGGAGTGGGTTGAATGGTTCTCCTCGTCGCCTTCTCTTGCCGAAGAAAGATCCACCCGAGGGCCTCTACCTTGAGCTCCTTCCTCGAACTTGAGGTAACTAAAGTGTTAGGTTTGCTAAACCTTCAACCTTAGGATGAGTAGAGAGTGGTTTTGGTGTTTTATCTCAAAGGAAAATGGTTCTCAACTCATAAGAGGGATTTTTCCTTGAGCTAGAGGAAGAGGGAAAGCAATGGATGAGAGAGAAGATGCAAGTGAGAATGAGAAGAAAAATAACAACCATATCACACATATGTGAATTAATAATTAACAATATTAATTAAAAAGAAAAAGGTGATGGTTGATTTGATGAGACCATTATCATTTCACATTTAATGATTTTTGCAAAGATCAAAGAGCATCTTTGTGTGAAATGATTATGGTCAACATTTCAACTTTGGTCAACAGGTCAACAAGTCAACCAAGGTCAAAAAGTCCACAACCCTAACCATGACACAATTTCCTTTTAATTAACATTATTAATTATATTTCACATATTCATTAGTGTTTGGAAAAAGACAACCGTCATCAACCCTAATGAGAATCCTCTGCCTCTGCCTCAATCAACTGTGCATACACACCTGCATCCGTGTTCCGAGGATCACGAATACAATGAGATAAAACCAATCCCAAAACATGTACTAGGATCCGGCTTAAACCAAAGCCCGCTAGTAATAACTGTCCGGACACCAAACGTGCACAAGTGCGCGGATGTGAGCGAACCCCATCGCAAAACCATGCGACCTCTACTCTGTTCTGCCCAAAGGCGAATAACCCTCTGTGTGGGACTCTAAAGACTCGACACTACGCTGGCAGTGGGTTTAACCACAGACCGCAAGCGGCTAACGGTCCCCAGGTAGATGCCGATAAGAAGACTGATGAGGTGAACCCATCCGAACTCTTACTGAGCCTGTATGTGACAATCTCCGTACAGTCTGGTCTTTTCGTCTGAGAATATCGCATGGCGGGCTTAGGGGGTGGTAAACGTTAGTCCCCTTATAGCGGTACAAGTCGTGTCGGAGTGCAGCCCAGAACACCCTGAGGAAACACTGGAAACCTACCAGTGTATCTCGCTTGCCCTGGCCAGGGACGACTATGTGTAATGGCTCTCCTTGACACAGCGCGATATCAACTCCCAATACCGGGAGAGACGAATCCTGTCTAACCGTCACTGCCTCCAAGTGCTTCGGGACTGCACCCAACTACTACCTGTTTGCATGACTCCTTTGAGCCGTGGTAGGATAGTAATCAAAGTACAGTGGGAACACACTCGAGGCGAAGTAACAGTGTCAAGTCAGCGGACTAAGCTGTACTCATGTCACCTGGGAACTGATAACTGACGATAGGTATAATACCAACCAACAGTTCCCGACGAGTCCTGTCCAGTGTACTCGTAACCTAACGAGCACCCGCATACTATCTCAAGTACGATGTACTGACGGCTGTGGGACAGACCGTCTCCCCTGCTGGGATGAGAAGCGCATACGCTAGTCTACTCCGGAGTATCGATACCCCGTCTCGATAATCCTACGACTAGGGACCTGTATAAGGATGTGCTTGTAGATTACCCAGCCCCCACTAGTGTGACTGCCATCACAACGCTGGTAATCAAGCAAAGATCCTAAGGGCTCCACTAATGTGTGTAGGCGATATGCTAAAAGAAACACATGCACACATTAAAGTAGAAACAAACCAAGTAGCATACTACTATTTCGAGCAAGATTGTCTATACAACTGTGAATATCCCAAGCTTCCATCAAGTAATATACAAACTAGTATGATACAGTAATGGCCTCTAAGGCATATACACTAACAATCTCCCACTTACACTAAGGCCATGTACTGGCGTATCGAAGACCTATCATCTCGATCAGCCGCTCGAACTGAGTCTGGGGTAAGGCCTTCGTGAATGGATCTGCAGTGTTATCTTCTGAAGCAACCCTCCGAACCTCGATCTCCTGGCGATCCACAATCTCCCTGATCAGGTGATACTGCCTTAAGATGTGTCTGGATTTCTGATGGGACCTGAGTTCCTTCGCTAAAGCTATAGCCCTGTTGTTGTCGCAATACAGAAGTATTGGATCAACAATGGACGGAACCACCTGAAGTTCTTTCAAGAACTTCCTCATCCAGATGGCTTCTTTTGCGCCATCAGATGCAGCAATATATTCCGCTTCCATCGTCGAGTCAGCAATGGTTTCCTATTTGGAACTCTTCCAACACACCGCCCCTCCATTGAGGGTAAAGACATAACCCGACATGGACTTGGAATCATCCTTGTCACTCTGGAAACTGGAGTCAGCAAAGGCCTCAATCTGGAGGTCTTTTCCGCTATACACCAAGAACATCTCCTTAGTCCTTCTCAGGTACTTGAGAATGTTCTTTACCGCTATCCAGTGCTTCTCCCCAGGGTTTGACTGATACCGGCTTACCATACTCGGTGCATAAGCTACATCTGGTCTTGTACACAACATCGCATACATTATAGATCCTACCGCAGAAGCGTAGGGTATAATAGACATGCGATCCCTTTCCAAATCAGTCTTGGGAGACATCTCTTTGGAGAGGGTGATCCCGTGACAAGCCGGTAGATTACCGCGCTTGGAATCTTCCATACTGAATCTTTTCAGTATAGTGTCGATGTACCTGGACTGTGAAAGTCCTAATATCCTCTTGGATCTATCACGATGGATCCGGATCCCCAGAATGTAAGAGGCATCACCCAGGTCTTTCATGGAGAACCTGTGTGACAAGAACCCTTTGACAGATTGTAGCATAGGAATGTCATTTCCTATCAAGAGAATGTCATCCACGTATAAAACAAGGAATACGACAGTTCGTGCTAAAATTTTACTATAGATGCATGGTTCATCTGGATTTTTGATAAAGCCAAAATCTTTGACCGTCTCATCAAAACAGATGTTCCAACTCCGCGATGCCTGCTTTAGTCCATAAATAGACTTAAGCAACTTACACACCTTTCCGCTGCTCCCGCTCTGAATGAAACCCTCTGGCTGGTCCATATAGACACACTCCTCTAAATTTCCATTTAGAAAAACGGCCTTTAGGTCCATCTGCCAAATCTCATAATCGTGGAAGGCAGCAATGGCAAGAAGGATCCGAATGGATTTAAGCATAGCCACTGGAGAAAAGGTTTCGTCATAGTCCAAACCAGGTCTTTGACGAAAACCCTTTGCAACAAGTCTAGCTTTATAGGTCTCAACCTGCCCATCTACACCAATCTTCCTCTTGAAGATCCATTTGCATCCCACGGGTTTTACCCCTTCTGGAGCAACGTCCAAAGTCCATACTTTGTTGGTGTACATAGACTCCATTTCGGTTCGCATTGCATCCAGCCATTTTACCGAGTCAACGCTCTGAATGGCCTGCTGGAAACTAGTCGGCTCATCACTATCAATGATGCAATCCTCTCTATCCCCGTCTATGAGAAAACCGTAGTATCTCTCGGACGGATGAGACTGCCTACTACTTCTGCGGAGCGGCGCAGGAATGTCCTGTTCTTTCGAACCCTCTGGTTCTACTAAGCTTTCAGTAATAGCTCGTGGTTCTGAAATTTCTTCCAGCTCTATTGCGCTCCCACTTATCTGATTTTCCAAAAATTTAGTTTCCAAAAAGTAGGCATGACGAGAAACAAAAACCTTTTGTTCCTCTTCGCAATAGAAGAAATATCCCTTGGAGTTCTTTGGATATCCCACAAACTTGCACTGTACTGAGCGTGCCTCGAGTTTGTCCGCATGCTGCTTTTTGACAAAAGCTGGACATCCTCATGTCTTAATGTGCTTAAGATAGGGTTTCTTCCCTCACCATATCTGATATGGTGTGTTAGTTATATGTATTCCCTAGAGGCCATTACTGTACATAGGATGTATATTGTAGTGGATGCTGGGACATATATAAGTAGGACTTTCTTGCTCGACATGATAGTATGCTATCTGGTTGCTCTTTATCTTAACATGTATACTTTCTGTCTCTCTGTTACATGTTGATAAAACCCTTAGGATGTGTACTCGACTTCCAGGACTATGATGTAGATCATACTAGTAGGGCCTGGGTAGTCCATGAGTACATCCTTCAATGTTCCTAGTCGTGGGGAATATCGAGACGGAGCATCGCTATTCCAGAGTAGATTAGCGTATATCTTCTCGACCCATGTGATGGGCGATGGATGATCCCATATCCATTGGTGTTTGACATCAGAGATGGTATGCGGGTGCTCAGTGGAGACTGGGTACACTGAACGGACTCGCCGAGAACTCCTAGATGGTATTATACCTCACGTCAGATGGCAGTTCTCTGGTGACACTGGTACAGCTTAGTCTGTTGACCCGAGATCGTCATAGAGTCTTATGTGTCTCCCACTGTGCTTTGATTTCCACCCTACCATGGCTCTACTGAGTCGTGCAAACAGGTGGTTTTTGGGTACAGTCCCGATTCACATGGAGGAAATGAGCGATAGGAGGGGATCCATCTCTCCCGGTATTGGGGGTTGATGTTGCGCTATGCTCGACTGGCCATAACTGGAAATCGCTGGCCAGGGTTGCAGTGATATACTGGTAAGAGTTATCAGTAGTTTCACGCTTGTTATGGACCTTACATCGGCATGACTTATCGAGCTACTGGGGTCTGACGTTTACCACCCCTAGACGAGATATGCGACATATCAGACGAACAGACCGGACTGTACGGTAAGTGTTACTGGTTGGATTCACAGGAGTGTGAGCGGGCTTGCTCGTCGATCTTCTGATCGCTCAATACCCGGGTGGCCGTTACGTTTAGCAGACCGCTTGCGGCTTGTGGGTGTTTGATATGATCATCACCTACTGCCGGCGTATTGACGAGTCTTTAGAGTCCTACACAGAGGTTTCCTGCCTCAAGCGAAACAAAATAGGAGCGCATATGAGATATGTGCGGGACCGAGAATAATACCAGTATGTGATACTGAATTCTATTCTCGCGATTTGTATCATCGGACGGTTATATAAGATATAGCCGGGTTACCAAATCAAATGTTGATTCGATATATTGATACACTTGATATTAGTCGGTTATATGCAGTATGACCGGATCATTAAATCAAGTGTTGATTTAATGATTTAATGTATAATTATATATATGATATATTACTTTACATTAACTAGTATTTGTTCACTTAAGATTGATTTTCTCACTTGATTGTGCACATTGTATATATGATATATGTTTGTGCACTAGTTTGTATCATGTTTGATGATACATGCAAACTTGGGTGTGTATGCTTTAAACCATGTTTAGGTTAATGGTTAGGGTTTTAACTTATTTATTTGTCTTATTCATTTATTTTTGGCAAGAAATAAAATGGTGGCTTTCTTTGGTTTTTACTTGAAGCTTCATGAAGCTTTGAAAAGTCTAGCCATTTTGTTTTATGTCTTAACCTAACCATTACACATAAACCCTAGTTTATTCTCTACATGTGTTTACTTCACCCATGGTTGCATTATGATAAGTATTCACTTGATTTAATATTTTCAAGAATAATTCATTTTCCTTCTTCTTCTTCTTCTTCTTCATCTTCTTCAAGTGAAGAAAAACCTTTCTTGAAAATTCTCAAGTGATGAAATCAAGTGAGAAACCCAATTCCAAAGTGAACCCACTTCCTATTTCTTCATCCTCTACCACTTTCCATGTAGTAGAGTGTGTTATCTTCACAAGTTTCATGACCTAGTGAAGATGGAGCTTGAGTTTGAGTCGCCTCGACGTAGATCATCTTCGGCACCGAAGTCAACGACCTAGCCCGATCAATTCTCCAATGAAACCAACGCTAGAGTCCGGGATCCCGATGATCGCAGCGAAGGGACGTCATCAAGGATCTAAAGAAGTGGAGGACCGGATCTACAAAGGTTGTAACCCCTTTCACTTGTAGTTAAGTTGTTAACTTACTTAGTTTCGCCTTATCTCTAGTTAACGATCTAGCATTAGGGTTCTTTGGCACATGGAAAATTTGATTTTGGCATAGTTGATCAGTTGTAGAACCTCATGAGTATGCCTAGGAACCCTACATGGTGTAGTAGGCACGGTCTTAGTTGGAACTCGGTTCAAAAGGTATGCAGCTGATTCTAGCGCATATCTCCAAAATGATCGCGGCAACTCAGCGTTACTCATCATGGAACGTACCATATCCAATAGGGTTCGGTTCCGTCTCTCCGATACACCGTTATGTTGTGGAGTGTATGGAGGAGTAAGCTGAGAGAGAATTCCATTCTCTTTTAGGTAATCCAGGAACTCGGCGCTCAAGTATTCACCACCACGATCAGATCTCAGTGTCTTGATACTTTTGCCTGTTTGTTTTTCTACTTCATTCTTGTATTCCTGGAACTTTTCAAAGGCTTCAGATTTATGTTTCATTAAGAAGATATATCCGTACCTTGAAAAGTCATCCGTAAAAGTAATGAAGTAAGAATAACCGTTTTGCGCATGTGTAGACATTGGACCGCGCACATCACTGTGTATGATCCCCAAGAGCTCACTCGCTCTTACTCCGTGTCCAGTGAACGGAGTCTTTGTCATCTTTCCTTTGAGACAGGATTGACAAGTTGCATATGAATGATATTCGAATGGATCCAAATATCCTTCTGTATGTAACTTAGTCAACCTTCTCTCATTGATGTGACCCAGTCTACAATGCCATAAGAAAGCATGATTTATTTCTGGAGACTTTCTTTTGTGTGTATTCTGGACATTGAAAATCTGTGGTTGGTTTAATACGTATATACCATTGCTTAATGTACCCGACCAAATCAGAACTTGATTAAGGTGAATGTTTACAACATTGCTTACGAATGCAAATTCATAACCTTCTTTAGACATCAAAGATACAGATATGATATTACAAGTTGCATTGGGTACAAAATAACAATCACGCAAAACCAAAACATGCCCATCTGACAATCCCAAGTGATAGTCCCCCACGGACTCAGCATCCATGCTAGCTCCGTTTGCAACTTTGAGGGTCATATCACCTGTCTTCAAAACCCTACGTCTTCTCAGTACCTGCAAAGAGTTACAGATATGAGATCCTGATCCGGTATCCAATACCTAGGAAGTAGAGTTTATTGATAGATAGTTTTCAATAACATACACACCTGAAGCCGAAGCCGCAACTTGCTTCGGAATTTGGTTTCTGGCCTTCCAAGCCCTGCAATCCTTTTTCCAGTGTCCACTCTTGTGACAGTAAAAGCACTCTTCCTTTCCCACAAGCTTTCCCGCTACCTTTGTTGCCTTTGCCTTTCCCTTCGTTTCCACTTTACTAACACCGCCCCTTGGTTTGGTGGGGGTTTTCTTCTTCTTTCCCTTGGCTTTCGCCTTGGACCTAGAAGCGGAAGGTCCTCCAACAAACAAAGTGGATGTTTCCCTACCTTTCTGTAGGATGCCCTCTGCACTCCTCAACATGTTGAGGAGCTCCGGAAGTTCAACTTCTTTTCCTTACAAGTTGAAGTTCAGGATAAACTGGGCGTAAGTGGAAGGAAGGGACTGGAGAATCAAGTCCGTGTAGAGCTCGTTCTCTAACGTGGTCCCAAGGTCCGCGAGCTCTTCAATGAAGCCAATCATCTTAAGCACGTGTTCCGCTACGGATGATCCTACGGCCAATCTCGCCGAAAACAACTTTTTTGAGACTTCGTATCTGGCGATACGGGATTGCTCTCCATGCAGTTCTTTTGTATGAAGAAATATGGATTCTAGGTCTATATTCTCGTGCCTCCTCTGATGTTCATTGTCCATAGAGGCAAACACGAGGCACTTGGCCTTCGTGCAGTCGATCTCCCATGTCTTACGGATTTCTATATCCGCAACGCTGGAGGTGGGACCTGGGACAGGGGGAGCTTTGGTGGTAAGGAGATACCCCAACTTGTCGTAAGTGATTGCCATTTTGACATTCTTGAGCCAATCTTTGTAGCTTGGCCCTGTCAGTACATTTTTATCTAGTAATAACTTAAGTCCGGTCATGATGATTGGTCGCTGCAATTAAGAGAGAGAGAAGAAACACTTTAGCATGATGCTCTTGCAAGTTTAGAGTGGGTTTTAGTTTGTCTAAACAGGATGGCTCCCACTGTCTCTCGAATCCCTCCTCAAACCAAGAAGGAAGAATTAGTCGGGATCAATCTCACCATACAATACTTGCTTAACCGTTCAGCCAGGCCAATGTCGGTACTTCGAGAGAGGTTTTCCAACGCTTTCACGAAATTCCTTAATTTAAGAACCTCTTTTCCCTGGGGGCGTAGCCCCGCTAACACCTTTCTAGATACCTACTTGGTTTATAGCATTGATCGTTAAGTGAGAAATTTCCCGAGGAGTAGCATATACTCCCAGTAGGATCGGGACCCAAATATCATCGTGTGACAAAACTGAAGGAATCCTACCAGAATCATCACACTCCAAATGATATGCAGCACTAGCAAGTTTCAGTTTCTTTAGAAACTCCCGATGTGGATTTTTTCCCCATGCTCTTATGACCTTGACTTTGGCCAACAAATCATAAGTCACATGTCAAGTTCTACCCATCATTCTCCAGGTTAATTTGAACCCACCCGTACCTACTCTTGACTTTGGCCAACAAGGCAGTACGACTGTCCCAAACCAACGCATCTATCTATGCTGCATATGAATATCTAATAGCTACAAATCATTGTTCCATGACTTTGGCCAACAAACACAGCTTGAATACTATTGACTATCCATATGAAATGACGGAGGGCTATGAATGGTTTTGGCGAAACCGTGAACGTAGTGAACTTGATATAATCGATGGAACGAGATAGCTTTTAAAAGGAGTGGTTCAAGCTCCGCGTTTAAAAGTTGGTTTTTTGAAAAGAACCGAGTGGTTTTGAAAGTGTTCCAACGACTTTACTTTGGTTTATTTTCTTGCATTAATTTAATACGTCCCATCATTTAATCCTACCATTGCAGAAAACAACGAAAATATGACGTACGCTTATGCCATCCGTATTCGCCACGGGGTCTCGTCATCACCCGTTAGGTTACTTAACTAACGACAGAGCGGGGGCTGGACTAGCGCGGATGCAAAACATAAGCAACGCCTAAATAGATATCATATATAGATATACACATTCGTCAGATGCAATGATAGCCATTCCAGATCATAGATGAACACATTGGATATACTAGGAATCCGCGTTTCGTTCGAGCCTGTAACGAAAAGCGGATTACACGGTCACGATGAATAGCTAATACCCCACCCTAGACCCCTACGGGTGCAGCAAACTACCCGCCAAATACCTGAAGCGAAGCAACCTCTCTCAACAACGTGAGTAGGCCACTCGGCACTTCGAAGTACCCGGTAGTTTGTGCACCCCTCTTTGGGTCTATCCTAGGAGCAAAAACAGTAAAAAGAAATTATACAATGGCGGCTACAATCTCATCCCGGATGTACGGCCATACAAATAATATTACATCAATTTACATATTACATGAATTGAAAGATAAATAAAACTCTCATCTCACAACCCCCCGGCTATTCATCCGCGACAATCCAATGAATTCATATACACAAACCATCAACATTATAAATCACAGATATGTATAACCCCCACTAATCGACATATAGCGATTAGTAGACGTTTAATACATATATCACATCACAGATACAACCCATTAGCCAAAATCTAGAGAAGTTCGATCAAAATACGGATTTGTAACCACCCCAAAAAACAAATTTGTTCTCTGGAAATTCTGGGCAGAAACAAACCATCCTAAAAATCCCAAAACACCATACTAAGAACATTGCAGGAAAAACGACCCACAGCCGAGTCAACTCGGCCGAAGATCTGCAGCAAGAAGCATGTTCTTGCCGCGGTTCCGCGGTGAGTTGGTCGACTCATTGACTCGTTTTTCTTGTGTGTTCTTTAAAAACCCTGAGCCGATTTTTAGTGTATGATTAATTATTTTTTGAACAGAAATAAAAATCGGCAGAAAGTTCATATTTTTGACGTGTTTTGCGATTTTTTTGTCTGATCGAAATTCTAGATACTTTGCTAACATGCTAGTGTGTGTTTACCTAGGCTCTGATACCACTATAAGTCCGCGTTACCTGTCCCAGTTCTTTCGGGGTTGCGGAAACGGTGAAAAACAATTTTTAGGGCTAGGGTAACATAGACTAGAAACCGGATCTTTGCTAAACAACACACTAGCAACTAACGACAAGCTTTACTTACTCGGTTAGAGGGTTATACCTAGTCTTGAACTCCTTCTCTTCTTCTCCTTGGAGTGGGTTGAATGGTTCTCCTCGTCGCCTTCTCTTGCCGAAGAAAGATCCACCCGAGGGCCTCTACCTTGAGCTCCTTCCTCGAACTTGAGGTAACTAAAGTGTTAGGTTTGCTAAACCTTCAACCTTAGGATGAGTAGAGAGTGGTTTTGGTGTTTTATCTCAAAGGAAAATGGTTCTCAACTCATGAGAGGGATTTTTCCTTGAGCTAGAGGAAGAGGGAGAGCAATGGATGAGAGAGAAGATGCAAGTGAGAATGAGAAGAAAAATAACAACCATATCACACATATGTGAATTAATAATTAACAATATTAATTAAAAAGAAAAAGGTGATGGTTGATTTGATGAGACCATTATCATTTCACATTTAATGATTTTTGCAAAGATCAAAGAGCATCTTTGTGTGAAATGATTATGGTCAACATTTCAACTTTGGTCAACAAGTCAACCAAGGTCAAAAAGTCCACAACCCTAACCATGACACAATTTCCTTTTAATTAACATTATTAATTATATTTCACATATTCATTAGTGTTTGGAAAAAGACAACCGTAATCAACCCTAATGAGAATCCTCTGCCTCTGCCTCAGTCAACTGTGCATACACACCCGCATCCGTGTTCCGAGGAACACGAATACAATGAGATAAAACCAATCCCAAAACATATACTAGGATCCGGTTTAAACCAAAGCCCGCTAGTAATAACTGTCCGGACACCAAACGTGCACAAGTGCGCGGATGTGAGCGAACCCCGTCGCAAAACCATGCGATCTCTACTCTGTTTTGCCCAAAGGCGAATAACCCTCTGTGTGGGACTCTAAAGACTCGACACTACGCTGGCAGTGGGTTTAACCACAGACCGCAAGCGGCACTAGCTATACGTAACGATTCCCAGGTAGATGCCGATAAGAAGACTGATGAGGTGAACCCATCCGAACTCCTACTGAGCCTGTATGTGACAATCTCCGTACAGTCCGGTCTGTTCGTCTGAGAATATCGCATGGCGGGCCTAGGGGGTGGTAAACGTCAGTCCTCTAATAGCGGTACAAGTCGTGTCGGAGTACAGCCCAGAACACCCTGAGGTAACACTGGAAACCTACTAGTGTATCTCGCTTGCCCTGACCAGGGACGACTATGTGTAATGGCTTTCCTTGACACAGCGCGATATCAACTCCCAATACCAGGAGAGACAAATCATGTCTAACCGTCACTGCCTCTAAGTGCTTCGGGACTGCACCCAACTACTACCTGGTTGCACGACTCCTTTGAGCCGTGGTAAGGTAGTAATCAAAGTACAGTGGGAACATACTCGAGGCGAAGTGATAGTGTCAAGTCAGCGGACTAAGATGTACCCATGTCACCTGGGAACTGATAACTGACGATAGGTATAGTACCAACCAACAGTTCCCGACGAGTCATGTCCAGTGTACTCGTAACCTAACGAGCATCCGCATACTATCTCAAGTAAGATGTACTGACGGCTGTGGGACAGACCGTTTCCCCTGCTGGGATGAGAAGCGCATACGCTAGTCTACTCCGGAGTATCGATGCCCCGTCTCGATAATCCTACGACTAGGGACCTGTATAAGGATGTGCTTGTAGATTACCCGCCCCCACTAGTGTGACTGCCATCACAACGCTGGTAATAAGCAAAGATCCTAAGGGCTCCACTAATGTGTATAGGCAATATGCTAAAAGAAACACATGCACACAATAAAGTAGAAACAAACCAAGTAGCATACTACTATTTCGAGCAAGATTGTCTATACAACTATGAATATCCCAAGCTTCCATCAAGTAATATACAAACTAATATGATACAGTAATGGCCTCTAGGGCATATACACTAACATGGCCAACTTGGGCTAAGTCCAATTAGGTTTGAAATGTTGAACCTTTGTTTTGGACTGTTGAATATTTGTTTGGGTTCAGCCCCCCCATTATTTAGCAATGCTAAACAGGGGTCTGGATTTTGATAATATTTTGTCTTTGACTGAGCACTAACCATTCATTATAGCTCTGGACTAATTAATTTTAAGGTTCAGTTGAGGGGGAGATTTGCCTCTAGAAAAACTCAGCCAATTTGGGCTAAGGCTGGTTTTAAAATAGTGTTAAACACTAGAGGATATTTGGTGATCACGTGTTTCCACGTGATGCGCTTAAAATAGTGTTAAACACTAGGGACAAAATGCTCAAAATAGTGTTAAACACTAGAAATGAGGTGGTCACGTGGGGTCACGTGAGGTGCCTGAGAATGAGCCAAACCTCCTTTATTTTACTCTCCAAATCTGCCAATAAGTGTTAAATACTTAATCTTTGTAATCATACGTGTGGGCACGTGATAGTGCCCATGTATTGGGTATTAATTCCTCTTTTTTCCTTCATTTGCCTTTTTTAAAAAGGTGTTAGTCAGGGGTCACGTGGGGACACGTGGGGCGCCCTAAATCAGTATCCCCTTTGGATTTATTCCCTTTAAATTTGAGGGTCACGTGTGAGCACGTGAGGCATTGCCTCCAAGCCTTTTCTTTCTCATTTTGAGGAATCTGTTTAGGGGTTACGTGGGGGTACGTGACCTAGTCTTGTTCGTTCCTTTTTACTCATTGGGGATGCGGGTCACGTGTTACCATGTGACCAAGTTGGGTAATGATCTCTTTACGTGTATGGAGATTTTTAAATCCCTTGTTTAAGAATTAAATTCTTTGGTAGAGTTAAACACTAATTTTGTTTTGAGGAATTAAATTCCTATGTATCTGGAAGAATTAAATTCTTATGTAGGGTTAAACCCTAGTTTCATTTGGAAAAATTAAATTCCTATGAATTTGGGGGAATTAAATTCCTTAAACTCAAATTCTCCCTCCAAGTTTTGGATCTGCATGGCAGAATCTCCCCGATAAAAATTAAATTCTCAACTTGTAGGAAGATCTGCTTCTGCAGATCTTCAACCAAAGGAAGAACTAAGTTCTTATTCAGAAGCTCTTTATTTGAGAATTAAATTCTCTTTTGTTTTATGGAACTTAGATATCTTTCCCCTTTCTCACCTAGGGTTTCTTTTCTCTTCTGAAGAAATCTTCTTTTCTCTCTTGAGAATTAAACTCTCCTCTCTCTTTTCTCTCTGTTGTTGTATTTTCTCTAAAAAATTCCAAAGGCCCTTTCTCTTCTCTTCTTAGCTCTTATTTATAGGAGAAAGAAAAGAATCAATCTGTTTAGTCAATCTTTCATTGAAAGATTTTGGTTGTTTTTGTAATCAACATGATCTTTTAGATCATCCAGTGAATTTTATTCGCCATTGGATTTTTAATCCAAAAGATATTTTATCTGTTGTTCTTGGCAAATTTCAGGGAAATCTTTCCTTGTGTAAAATCTTTCTATAAATTGGTGATTTTTAATGACCATTGGATTTTTAATCCAACGGTGCTCCACTTTACAGAGCACAATCTTTTTTGTTTGGAAAGATTTAGAGAAATATTTTTCCAGTTAAGGTTCTCGATTCCCACTTAGTTATAATTTAATTTTATTAGTTCAGAAGGCTTAAAAGGCTCTCACGTGTTGGCACGTGATCCCATTGTTTGATTGTTTAAATAGAATTTAATTCTATTAATTAAAGAGCTTAGGAACCCATCATGTGTTGACACGTGACCCCCCCGATTAAACATTTTAACCATAATTTAATTCTGTTGTTTTAAAGAACTAAGGAATCATCACGTGTCAGCACGTGACCCTTAGTCACGTGTGAGTACGTGATGCCCCATTGGGGATTTTCCTTAGTTGTTTTATTATGCCTTTTAATTCTTTCAGTGGGGTTTTTAAAGGCCCATCACGTGTGGGCACGTGACTCCACTAATTGCTTGCTTGATTAGAATTTAATTATATTATAACAGAGTCCCAGAAAACCATCACGTGTCAGCACGTGACCCTTCTTCACGTGTGAACATGTGATGCCCTATTGGGGTTTATCCTGATATTTTATGAGGGAACAGTCACCTCTCTGAAGACGTTGAAGAATTACAACGACAAATATCAGAGGAGTGAAGAGATGTACCCTTGAACCAAGGTTGATTGGGGAATTTGTAGTCCAATTTGGGACTAAGATCAATTAATTAGATTATGGACACATGGGCTCAGTTAAATCTGAATTGAGGATTTATAGCCAACTTGGGCTAAGTCCAACTAGGTTTAAAATGTTGGTCCTTTGTTGGGACTGTCGAACATTTGTCTTGGCTCAGCTCCCCATTATTTAGCAATGCTAAGCATGGGTCTGGGTTCTGACCATATTTTGTCTTTTATTGAGTGTTGAGAACTCATATGCCATATGAGATGATCAATCTTGGAACACAAGGGTGTATTTGAGGCTCAGTCAAAAGGGGAGTCTTGCCTCTGGAAGACTTAGCCAATTTGGGCTAAGACCATTTTGCATATAGTGTTGAACACTAGCACATATCTGGCGGTCACGTGTTCCCACGTGATGCATAGTGTTAAACACTAGGAATGAAATGCTTTAAATAGTGTTAAACACTAAAGGTGAAGCGCTCATGTGGGGTCACGTGAGACGCTTTAGGATTGGGTCAAGCCTCCCTTATTTTATTCTCAGAATAAGTGTTAAACACTTTTAGTCTTCAAGGCCATCACGTGTGGGCAGGTGATGGGCATCCATACACTGGATATTAAAAGGATTTTCTAGGGGTCACGTGGGGACACGTGAGGGCGCCCGAAGTTTGTTCTGCCTTGGTTTTATTTTGAGGAATTTATCCAAGGGTCACGTGGGAGCACATGACACCATCTCATTCATTCTTTTCTGACCATTGAAGGGAGGGTCACGTGTTGCCACGTGATCAGGTTGGACACCGACTTCTTTACGTGCATGGAGAGTTTTAAGTCCCTTTTTTAAGAATTAAATTCTTTTGTAAGGTTAAACCCTAATTCTATTTGGAGGAATTAAATTCCTATGAATTTGGAAGAATTAAATTCTTTTATACCCAATTCTCCCTCTAAGTCTTGGATCCGCATGGCAGAATCTTCCCGATGAGAATTAAATTCTCAACTTATGGGGAGATCTGCTTCTGCAGATCTTCAATCAGAGGGAAGAACTAAGTTCTTATATTAAGGGTTAAACCCTATCTTTGTTGAAGGAATTAAATTCCTATGTGTTCTGTGGGAGAATAAAATTCTCTGGACTTAGGTTCTCCCCCAGGCTTTAGATCTGCATGGCAGAATCTCCCCGATGAGAATTAAATTCTCAACTTATGGGGAGATCTGCTTCTGCGGATCTTTAACCAAAGGAAGAACTAAGTTCTTATTCAGAAGAGTTAAACTCTTAGATTGTGAATTAAATTCACTTTTTTTTTTATTTTGTGGGAGTTTATAGAATGATCTCTCACCTAGGATTTCTTTCTTTTTTTCAAGAAACCTTATTTCTCTCTGAAGAATTAAATTCTCTTTTTTTTATCTCAAAATTTCCTTTCTCTATTGGTCTCCTTTTTTTTCTTCTTGACTCATATTTATAGGATAAAGAAAAGAATCAGTTTGTTTAATCAATCTTTCATTGAAAGATTTTGTAACCAACATGATCTTTTAGATCACTCAGTGAATTTTATTCACTATTGGATTTTTAATCCAAAAGATATTTTATCTGTTATTCCTGGCAAATTTCAGGGAAATCTTTCCTTGTATAGAATCTTTCTATAAATTGGTGATTTTTAATTACCATTGGATTTTTAATCCAACGGTGCTCCACTTTACAGAGCGCAATCTTTTTATTTGGAAAGATTTAGGGAAATATTAGGGTTTTTGATTTCTCTCGGTTAGAATTTAATTCTATTAGTTCAGAAGGTTTAAAAGCATATCACGTGTCGGCACGTGACCCCACAGAATAAGTATTTAACCAGAATTTAATTCTGTTGTTTTAAAGAACTCAGGAGGAATCACGTGTGGGCACGTGATGACCCATTGGGGTTTTTTCCTTACTGTTTTATTATACTTCAGTAGGCTTAAAGGCCTATCACGTGTGGGCATGTGACCCCTTTAATTTATTATTTAATTAGAATTTAATTCTATTAATCACAGAGCTTAGGAACCCATCACGTGTCTGCACGTGACCTCTGGTCACGTGTGGGCACGTGATGTCCCATTGGGGTATTCCTTGCTGTTCTATTATATATTTTAATCCTTTTTCAGGGCTTTTAAAGGCCCATCACGTGTGTGCACGTGACCCCTTTTGATTAGAATTCAGTTCTATTATAACAGAGTCCCCAGGAAACCATCACGTGTGGGCACGTGATGCCCCATTGGGGTTTTTCCTGATATTTTATGAGGGAACAAATGCCCCCACAGTGTTGTTCTCACATGTTTGCACGTGAGTGCAACGCTGTAACTTTTATGGCCGTTGGATCTGCCTAGGGAAGGGGGTAGATGAACCATTTCCCATCACATCCTATAAATGCAGAGGTCTCTTCAGAAGCGCCTCCACTCTTTCATCTTCTTCCTTCCTTGTTCTTGCCTTGAGAATTTAATTCTCTCTCTCAGAGCTCAGTTCTCTGTCCCAAAATTTTTTCAGAGTTTAACTCTGTCTAAGAAAGAATCCTTTCTTCAGGTAATGGTTTTGAACAACCGAAGAACTTTTATACATAAAAAGAACTCCTTTTGTATTTTAAATCCACACCAAGGGTTTTTCCCTTCAAAGAACCCATTATTCTGATCTTTAGGAGTGCACAATCTCTGGGTAGCAAACCCCATTGTCAGGCATTTTTCTGATCTTAGGGGTTCGATGACTGCCTCTGTTTTTCTCTGGAATTTAATTCCATTTCCAAGAGCTTAGCTCTGCCAATTTTCTGGGAATTTAATTCCTTTAAAGAAGTTAGTTCTTCACAGAGAATTTCTTGGGATTTTCTTTCCCTGAGTTGTTCTTTGCAAAAAAAAAAGTTTCCAGAGAGATCCTTCTTGATTTGCATAGGGTTCTACAGTGGGTTTTCTTCTTGGGGAATGTGTAGAGTTGTTTGAATTTATTGAGAATCTTCCTTTTGTTCTCATAATGATTATTCTGCCTCATCATTAGTGAGCCGACGTCTTAATTATGTGGGGCCCCTGTGTTTTGTAACCAATGGTCCCATAAAATAAGTTTTTTGTCGCTTTCTTCCACTGTCTTTATATATATATATATATATACATGTGTGGGCTTCATTAACAATTTCCTTTCTTTTGTTTCAGGAACAATAGCTTCTCTTCCATACTTCCCTTTCACCCGCTCGGAGGCTGCCTTTCCTCAGTCACCGTCTGATGAAGAGGTGATGGCGATGATTAGAGCTCACGACCCTAATTGCACCAACTTGCTTTTATGGGGGACCTGGTATGGGCATATCATTCGGGGTCGCCGCAGCATTCTTTGCAAGATACCAACATAGCCTACCTACCCATTTTTGCCGATGGAGCTTCCACGGACCGCCTTTGCTCTGGAGATGTTGAATTGGACCCCTACGGGACGGCTTGAGCCATCAACAACTGGGATTCCAAACCACCTTGTGCCAGCTATAGACATCTTAGGGCGTCGTACCTGCCAAGGTGAAGCCCGGCCCTGGGTACAGGTTTACAAAATAGGGCTTACTCCTCGACATCCCACGGGCTACCTTCTCTGGGCTCGTTATATCCTGTCTGCCCATCGTGCGCAACTGCAGAGGGTCGGGCTCTATCAGGCGGTGTACGCGTCTCTCTTCCACTATCAGTCCCCCCATGTCTGGTGGGATAAGGCTTTCCTAAATCAATGGAATCTTCCTACCAACACCTTCTTGCTAGGGGACCGCGAAGTTTCAATTTCTATGGAAGAGTTTCGCAAGATCTCGGGGTTGCCGATCAGGGGGACGCTCTATGAAGAGCTGCTGCCTCCTGATGAGTATGTTTTCGAAGCTGAGCTTGTTATGCTTAACGGCTTGTTGACTGAAAATGCCGTCTTTCACAAGCACCCAAGTATAATCAAGACTCTGGGCATTTTTGAGAAGCTGTTCACAGAGTCCGAGGAACAGGGCGTCACTTTCAAAAGCTATATCGCCTGCTTCCTTTGCGGAGACGTTTTATCAAAGACGGCTCCAAAGTTCGCGAATATCAACGACCCCTTCGGGTTCGGTCTAAGTAAGCTACCGGCTAGAGAAGAGGATTTGCCACAGTTCTACATTCCAATCCTGTCGGCTGTACATTTTGAGTCGATCGCAAATCCTGGCATAGATGAAGAGACTTTCTTCGTAGGTTTTATCAGCGTTTGGCTCAGTTGGTTCGTTATTCCAACGCACCGTCGATTCATGAGAGCTTCGGTCATTTACCCTGCTCATCACATCACCGGAGGGACACGACTAGCCGTGGGCATTACGAGGCTAGCGCATCTGTATCATGGGCTAAGCGCTGTAGCCAATACCTCAACCCCAGACGTGAACGTAATGAATTTCTCTCTTCATTGCTTTACGTCATGGATTGAGATGCACGTGCTAGGGGCATTTGCCGCGCATTAGAGACCCAGCTTTTATGATGCCTACACTTTTCCGTGGTTCATGAGGTTGGTGGACGCTTCTGCTCCTGATCCGACTCAGTCCGGAGTTATTCGTGTGCTGCTTAATCCCTATTCCAATATGGGTAGGATGGTATTTAACGATCGAGTCCTCTCTGCTCCTTCAGGACCGATTCAACAGCTTTTTGACTCGTCGAAAGAGGGAGCACCCTCCCTAAAGCCCAAGGAAGCCATGCACTTATATTCGATCAGACCGGGTTATCTGGTGTTTCGACAGAATGGTGCGGCCTTTTTTATGCGGTACAACCCACACCGCTTTGCTCGGCAACTGGGATATGACCAGGGTGTCCCTTTTGAGGCGTTTACAGTGGAGCCCAGCCCGTCATCGGAAGTTGTTCGTGACGCCGCTCATCACTTCATGCGGCTGAATACCGGCTCTCGCTTCATGATTCCTGAGGCTGACTACATTCCTCGATGTGTAGGGGCTTTCACGGGCTGGTACCTCCACCGAGTCAGTCCCATTATTGTTGAGGAGAGGTGGATGCTCCTTGGATATAGGGCGCCCACTCCGATCCAGGCTACGGGAGTCCCGCTGCGACCACGGGCAGTAGTTTGCCCTCCTCTGAAAGATACTGGTATCGTGCTTATTCCTGAGGCGGCGGAAGTGGATCTAACTCCCACAGCTGGTATGCCTCTGCGCACTAGAGCTCAAGCAAGGGCCAATAAGGCGCCAGAGGCAATATCATCAGCTGCGGCATCGGCATTGGCAGTGTGGTCATCGGTAGCACCACCGAGAGAAGATATTGAAGGCGAAGTGGGTCAACGTCACACTAAAGCACCGAGGGGAAAGAAGCGATCATTTTCTGGTGTTAGTTCTGGGTCGAAAAGGCGAAAGAAGACGGTCACCAATCTGCTCTATTTTTTAGTGGAATCCGAGCCTATCTTTCAAGATGAACCACTAGCTATGCAAGAGTCGGATGGTGGCCTTCTTTTTCTGGGTTCATCTGCCGAGGAAGCCGCACAATTGGCTGAGCCTATAAGACGCTCTCAGGATGAGACTGAGAATGTAAGGATCCCGAAAAGGCCTTATCCTGCTGTCATCTTCAACGAAGATTCTCCATCGATACGGCGGATATTTATAGGTCCTATGAAGGAGGGAGCTGAGATAGCCCTTAAGCAGCCTATCTCGGCCGATGCCGAAGATGCGCTGTCGTTGTGGACCGGTGGCCACAAGTCTACCCTCGCACCCCGGCGAGCACGAATTCTTGAGAAGGAATGCCGGCTTGAACAACCCATACTAGAAGCTCCTTTGCGCATTAGTACATTTATATTTCTTTTTTTATAGTATTTTGCACTGCTTATATATATATATATATATATATATATATATATATATATATATATATCCTTATCCTCGTGAAAACTTTGTAGGGACTTCGGCAATGGCAGAGGATTTGAGCTCGAACCGCGCCTTGACTATGGACTCTGTAAATATCCCCGATGCACTGGTAAGTGTGGAGGGGGTCAATACAATTGTTGTTCCTGCCACGAAGATCCCCTCGGTGACTCCCGTTCCCCCGGTGCTTGCTCCCCCAAAAGAGGCATCTTCATTGGCCGCGGTGTCATGCCCCGCTTCCCAGAGTGCGCTAAGATTGGCACATGACAAAACCAACCATGCTACCTGTAGATAGGAAACATCCCTCCACGGTCACATTACGGTTGTCTAGAGATATCAAGAACAGTAGAAATAAAATAAACTATCTAGTACATGTCTATGAGCCAGAATAAACGAGTCAAGAAATAATATGGTCTCGGTGTGCAACTAGATATGTAATAAACCGTACGGATACAGACGGATACTATAAAACTGTAAATCGGTAAAATTTGCTGAATATTAAAATACAAGCACTATTATTTATTAAATAGATATTGATATAATAATATTAACATGGATAACATATTCAAACCGATTAATAACTATAAAAGTGATATTGATTAACCATGCACAAGAAAGTTCCGTTCAGAAATTCAGCGTCATCCTGATTTGTAAAATAGCTTAAAAATAACAAACGTTCTCCAAAAGAGACGTGTTTTATACCAAAACAAAGATAATTCAATAAGGTTTTTATTTTTATAAGTTGAAGTATCTCAAGTTGTTTCTACAAAAGGTTATGAACATTCGAAATTGAAAGTTTGCTGCTGGAATTTCCCTAGACAGCAGTTTAGAGATACTTTCATTTGCATTTTACGTTATTTAAACAATTTATTTTGCAAGTAAATATTTCATAGAGTTATAGTATTCTGAGTTAACTTCGTAACGAACTAAAGAACGTATACTAATAATTTTTCTATGATTTATAATGAATTTTATAAGGTAAAATGTACAGTAAATTTCAGATTTGTCGTATCCGCTTTGCAACGACGTTTCATGTGTAAACTATAATATTTTCAAACTATATTTTGTATAACATTATAAAATGCAGATTATAAACTAATTAAAGATAATAATAATAAGAAATATTACGACGATATATATTTTAAATGATATGTATGCAATCGGGTATCCGAAAACAGTAAAACTTCAGTATGGATGCATAATACTATACCTAGTATATAGCAAGATGAATTAGCATTCGACTAGACATGTAAATAATGATACGGATGTACACGGACGTCATATAACAGTAAAAATGATAAACTGGTAAATGCAAGATGTACAACTAAACAATATGAAATGTAAATATTCCATTGGGTGCAGTATATTGTAATATAGTATGTAACAAGATAGGTTTGCATGCACTAGATGTGAAATAACTTGCACGGATGCACGCGGATATCCGAAAATGGTGAAACATGCAAAATGATAATGTGGGATGCATAACTAATCATTATGTGTTGTTATTATTCAAATGAATATAGAATATAGTAGTATAGCATGTAGCAAGATTAACTTGCCTCGACGGATCACGAAACGGATATGTACGGCACGTCCGACGTCGGTAAAACGTCGCAACGCATGCACGACATACAGGACAAGTCTAAACAATGCAAGAGGGTGATCACGCAGGCAAGGTACGTTCACTAGATCTCTCAGATCGTCAGCGATGAGCACGGCTCCGGCGGTGATCACCAGAATCAAGAAATAAGATCAAGAAAAAGAAATAAGAAATAAGAAGAAGAAGTAAGAGGAAGAGGCTGTGTATTAAATAAGGAAAGAAAAATAAATAAATAAAATATATATAAATATATATATGCAGAGGAGAGAGAGAGGTTGTTAGTTTGTTAGGAAATTAGTTTAGATTTAAATTTAAAAAAATCTTTTATTAGTTAACTAAATTTTAATTTGTATTAGTTTTTAATATTATATAAATAAAATTTGATATTCTGGTAAATACAAATATAATCCAAAACATGCCCGGGTGGGGTCTAAAATTCAGTTTTAAAATACGAAAAATATACATATCGAACAAAATAAAAAATGAATGTCCGGATAACGAAAATGTATATCCTTAAGAACGAATGCAGGTACGTGCGCGTAGCCATCCAAACAAGTCTGTTTCACTGAGCGGGGCGAGAACAAGATGCGCGGATGCTACCACGGGGCTAAGGGTATCATGCAGGCCATGCAATATATTTTTAAAATATTTTATGTGATTTTAAATGTTATATTGTAAAAATGCAGATACCAGATAAAATGCCAGTATGCAAGATATATAAATTAAAATGAAAGTGCACGAGTCCATGTAACAGGTCAGGATAAATCATAAACATGAATCAAGACAGGTTTCAAGCAAGCGGGTCGGGTAAAATGCAAATACAAATGTCAAATACACTATTCGCACCCAAAACACAGTAAATCAGGAAAATACCATAAATAAAGAAAAACTAGAACTGGTATAAACGAACTAGGGTGTTACATTATACCCAACTACAAAAGAATTCCGTCCTCGAAATTCCCAAAACAAGAAAAATAAACAAACATGAAACTACAGGAAGAGATCTGGAAACTTCTATCGAATCTCGTCTTCTCGTTCTCAAGTCGATTCTCCATGCGAGCGATTCCCCCAAGAAACAAGTACGAGAGGGATAACCTTATTCTTAAGGACATTTTCTCTTCGATCAACAATCGACATCGATCGTTCCTCAAAGGTCAAATCTCTCTTACAGTCAGCTCTGAATGATCCAGCACGTGTGTTTCATCTCGAACATACTTACGGAGTTGGGATACATGAAACACGTCATGAATATTCGCCAAAGATTGTGGTAAAGCCAATCGGTAAGCCACTTCTCCAACACGCTCCAAAATCTCGAAAGGCCCTACGAATCGAGGACTAAGCTTGCCTCGACTCCCAAAACGAATCACTCCTCTAGTCGGTGATATCTTCAAGAATACTAGATCACCAACAGCGAACTCTAGAGGTCTTCTCGATGTATCGGCCTAACTTTTCTGCCGATTTTGTGCTGCCTTCATATGATTCCGGATAGTGTTAACTTTCTCAACTGTTTGCACGATTAAATCCGGTCCCAACAATCTTCGTTCTCCAATATCGTCCCAACAGCGGGTGAACAAGACTTGCGACTATACAATGCTTCAAATGAAGCCATCTGAATAGTCGCCTGAAAGCTGTTATTGTAAGAAAACTCTACCAAGTGTAGATGATCCTCCCACGAACCCTTGAAGTCTAACATGCAAGCTCTCAACATGTCTTCAAGAGTTCAGCATGCTCCTCTAGGCTCCTCGAGTAAACCAGAATATTATCGATGAACACCACTATAAACTGGTCCAAGAACGGTGAAAGATTCGGTTCATCAAGTCCATAAATATTGCTAGTGCATTCGTGACTTCGAATGGCATCACTAACTACTCTTAATGTCCATACCGAGTTCGGAACGCAGGCTTGCCAATATCCTTTGATTTAAGTTGGACCTGATGATATCCGGATCGCAAATCCAGCTTCGAGAATACCCTCGCGCCACTGAGTTACTCGAACAATTCGCCAATGCGGGGGATCGGGTACTTGTTCTTAATAGTCCCCCGGTCTAATTCTCGATAATTGATGCACATCCTCCTTATGCCATCTTTCTTCTTTACTAGAAGAACTGGATCTCCCCAAGGTGAATTACTGCTGCGAATCCAACCCTTCTCTAGCAATTCAGTAACCTGCTTATTTACTTCTTCCAACTCCGCCGGTGCCATTGGATAGTACGCCTTTGAGATTGGTGCTGCACCAGGAACAGGATCGATCACGAACTCTACATCTCGTTTTGTCGGTAAACCCGAGATGTCCTCAAATACCTCCATGAACTCTTGAACTACAGCTGGCGCTTCCTCCATAGCAACTTCCATTAATGAAAGAACACTGTTTGTCGGCCTAGTCTTAAACTCGACTGGCCCGACAGAACTACTACCTCCAGCAAAAACAAACTCCGGATGTCCGGGAATCTGGAAAATCACTTTCTTTACCCTACAATCAATGTAAGCATGGAAAGTGCCGAGAAAGTCCATTCCCATGATACCATCATAACTGCCGGTATCGATCACCAAGAAATCTGCAAATAACTCTCGTCCGCAAATAACAACTGAACAATCATTGTACTCACTACTAGCTATCATCTTCCCATTCCCAGTGTGTATATCCCAACAACGAGACAGGGTCGTGCAATAAATCGAATATGCAGCAATAAACTTGGACGACATAAAACAATGGGATGCACCAGAATCGAATAATGCTAATGCGGGAAAATCATGAACAAGTAAGATACCTAAAACAACTTTATCTGAATCCTTGGCCTCTTCAGCCATCAGGGTAAGGCTCGAGCTTGATTAGGTCCCTGAGTTATCTGCTTCTGCCCCTGAAACTATCTCTGCGGTGGTTTCTGAACATCTTCCTTCAAACGAAATTTCGACGGACAAGCATTGATAGTATGATCCGATGTTCCACAGACCAAACAAAGTCCCAACATCTTTCGAAAATCTCTCCTTAGGTGCCCAGGTAGATGGCAAAAGTTACAAATCATGCCCTTTCTCTGATCTGCAACGACGGGCTTCTTCATCGGTGCTACGCCACATCGGTTTACTGGAATACCTCTGCGTATAGGCGCTTGATTCGACGTAAACGCCGGCTTCCATACCACAACTGCCTGCTGCTGCGTACCCTCAGTCTTTAATGATAAACTCTGTTGCTCCCTGGTTGCTTTAAGCACTTACGAGAAAGTGGTCAATCCCAGAGATATAATGTGCCTCTGGATTTCCACGTCCAAACTGTGCATAAACCTTCTTGCCCTATCAGCTTCTTTGGCCACCAAAGGTCCAGCGAATCGACTGAGCCGTGTCCACTCAGCCACATGCGCATCCACGGATACACCATTCTGCTTCAAACTGATAAACCTTTCTTCCATTTCCTCCCGTGCAGTCTGCGGGAAAAACTTCTCCAAGAAACTTTCGAAAAATCTGCCCAACTGATCGGCTTGGGCAAGCGGGTCTCTTCCACAAGCCACCATTCACGGGAATAGTCTACCAATTGGATGTGTATAACATCAACTCTCTTGTCCTCTGGAATCTATACCGCAACGAGCAAATTCTCCATATCAACCAGCCACTGCTCCGCTGGCAACGGCTCGTCCAGACCAGTGAAAATGGATAGACCAAGTCTCCTGAAATCTGCCACGGTACCCACACGCTCTACTGGTTTGGCCGCAACATTGTTTACGGACTGTTGGACGGTCCGCAAACCTTCCTAAAAAGTCTCGGCTTGCCACTGGTTCAGCTCGGTCTGCCGCTTCTGGTCCTCAAGCATCCCATGAATTACTCCAAGCAAAGCGGCGTCATCAACATGCCTCTAGTACGATCGTAGATTCCTGTCTGCCATGATCCTGCAACCAAGACACCGAAAAAAATTAGTATGATAACAAGATTCAAAACTTGCGATGAATAATGACCATAAATCAAGGATATGAATCAAGATTAGAACTCCAAGTTACTTAAATAGAGTACCGCATTGTAGTCATACCGCGGTACATAGTTACAATCACATAACTCCACTCAAGTCGCCCAATCCTAGTATCAGAATCAAGGAACAGGGAGAAACAATATGGAACCAAAAGATTTCAAGTCGAGATGCAAAGTGGTTTGCATATCGTCAAGGCAAAGGATTAAGAGAAAGATATGATTTAAGAATCATGATAACAATGTGGCAGGACATGTTTCTAATCACGGATTTTATGATTCGTGTATTGGGTCCAATACCCAACTACAAAAAGAATCAAACCCGATTAACCTAAATCCTATGTCTCTGATACCAAACAAACCCTGTCACGCCCCGCTTCCCAGAGTGCGCTAAGATCGGCACGTGACAAAGCCAACCATGCTACCTGTGGATAGGAAACATCCCTCCATGGTCACATTACGGCTGTCTAGAGATATCAAGAACAGTAGAAATAAAATAAACTATCTAGTACATGTCCATGAGCCAGAATAAACGAGTCAAGAAATAATATGGTCTCGGCTTGCAACTAGATATGTAATAAACCGTACGGATACAGACGGATGCTATAAAACTGTAAATCGGTAAAATTTGCTGAATATTAAAACGCAAGCACTATTATTTATTAAATAGTTATTGATATAATAATATTAACAAGGATAACATATTCAAACCGATTAATAACGATAAAAGTGGTATTGATTAACCATGCACAAGAAAGTTCCGTTCAGAAATTCAGCGTCACCCTGATTTGTAAAATAGCTTAAAAATAACAAACGTTCTCCAAAAGAGACGTGTTTTATACCAAAACAAAGATAATTCAATAAGATTTTTATTTTTATAAGTTGAAGTATCTCAGGTTGTTCCTACAAAAAGCTATGAACATTCGAAGTTGAAAGTTTGCTACTGGAATTTCCCTGGACAGCGGTTTAAAGATACTTTCTTTTGCATTTTACGTTATTTAAACTATTTATTTTGCAATTAAATATTTCATAGAGTTATAGTATTCTGAGTTAGCTTCGTAACGAACTAAAGAACGTATACAAATAATTTTTCTATGATTTATAATGAATTTTATAACGTAAAATATACAGTAAATTTTAGATTTGTCATATCCGCTTTGCAACGACGTTTCATGTGTAAACTATAATATTTTCAAACTATATTTTGTATAACATTATAAAATGCAGATTATAAACTAATTAAAGATAATAATAAGAAATATTATGACGATATATATTTTAAATGATATGGATGCAATCGGGTATCCGAAAACAGTAAAACTTCAGTATGGATGCATAATACTATACCTAGTATATAGCAACATGAATTAGCATGCGACTAGACATGTAAATAATGATACGGATGCACACGGATATCATATAACAGTAAAAATGATAAACTGGTAAATGCAGGATGTACAACTAAACAATATGAGATGTAAATATTCCATTGGGTGCAGTATATTGTAATATAGTATGTAACAAGATAGGTTTGCATGCACTAGATGTGAAATAACTTGCACGGATGCACATGGATATCCAAAAATGGTGAAACATGCAAAATGATAATGTGGGATGCATAACTAATCATTATGTGTTGTTATTATTCAAATGAATATAGAATATAGTAGTATAGCATGTAGCAAGATTAACTTGCCTCGACGGATCACAAAACGGATATGTACGGCACGTCCGACGTCGGTAAAACGTCGCAACGCACGCACGGCACACGGGACATGTCTAAACAATGCAAGAGGGTAATCACGCAGGCAAGGTACGTTCACTAGATCACTCGGATCGTCAGCGACGAGCACGGCTCTGGCGGTGATCACCGGAATCAAGAAACAAGATCAAGAAAAAGAAAGAAGGAAGAAGAAGAAGAAGAAAGAAGAAGAGGCTGTGTATTAAATAAGGAAAGAAAAATAAATAAATAAAATATATATATAAATATATATATATATATATATATATATATATATATATCCAGAGAAGAGAGAGAGGTTGTTAGTTTGTTAGGAAATTAGTTTAGATTTAAATTTAAAAAAATCTTTTATTAGTTAACTAAATTTTAATTTGTATTAGTTTTTAATATTATATAAATAAAATTTGATATTCTGCTAAATACAAACATAATCCAAAACATGTCCGGGTCGGGTCTAAAATTCAGTTTTAAAATACGAAAAATATATATGTCGACCAAAATAAAATGAATGTCCGGGTAACGAAAATGCATACCCCCGAGAACGGATGCAGGTACGTGCACGTAACCATCCAAACAAGTCCATTTCACTGAACGGGGCGAGAACAAGATGCACGGATGATACCACGGGGCTAGGGATATCGTGCAGGTCATGCAATATACTTTTAAAATATTTTATGTGACTTTAAATGTTATATTGTAAAAATACAAATGCCAGATAAAATGCCAGTATGCAAGATGTATAAATTAAAATGAAAGTGCACGAGTCCATGTAACAGGTCAGGATAAATCATAAACATGAATCAAGACAGATTTCAAGCAAGCGGGTCGGGTAGAATGCAAATACAAATATCAAATACACTATTCGCACCCAAAACACAGTAAATCAGGAAAATACCTTAAATAAAGAAAAACTAGAACTGGTATAAACGAACTAGGGTGTTACACGCGGATTCAATGGATCTTTCTGGGGACGGCCCGAAGAACAGGGGACAGGTAGTCGAGGCTACCGTCCTTCCGTTGGAGCTTGCAGTGGTGGCCACTGCTCCTCAATTGGAAGTTGTTATACCGGCCCACGTCCCCGATGATGTGCCTGGGGGCATGGAGGAGGCTGCCGAAGCTGCTATCCCTCCAGTCCAGAGTGGGAGGAGCATCGAAGGTATTCTTCTATCTTTTATTTTAATGATCTCTTCATTATCTGAACCTTCTTGTCTTTTCAGAGCTACGAGGATTGGCGGCGTCCATATGGACTTGTCCCCCAGGAAGTGTTTTCAATGTCTGCTAGAGATGGCCGCTCCGCAAGCAATATCCCCTCAACGCATCGTCCTCTCTTCCGGGCAAGGTTAGCGTTATTTGCCTTCTCATCACGGCATTATTATTATTTCATATAACGATACTGGCGTCTTCTGCAGTTCTGGAAGCCGATGACGAAGTTGAGATTCTTGTCGGGCCTGGGGATCCTTCAAACCCTTCTTGCATGACTGTGAGTAAGTAAAGTTTCGACGTTATCCCATCTGCTTTTTGCTTGCAAGTCTCGCTGATTGTTTTATAAATCTTAACAGCTTTGCCAGTTCTTACCATACTGAAATCTCGCATCGTCATGCCTCCTGGCCCCTATGCCCTACGTGCTTCGGAACGGATGGCAAAGCTAAGCCTTCACCCTTTGTCAGCTCTGATCGAAGACCTTCGTGCTGGTAGTTTGATCACGGCCAAAGAATTTGCCGCCGAAGCCAACAGTTCTCTCTCCTTTCTTGTTGCTTACCATAGCGAAACATTGGTGCAAGTCTGGGTTGAGTTTTGTCATCGGGTGGAGGCTTGCTTACAGAGCCTTGAGTGCTCGCATCTTCCTTCAGAGGTTATGGCTGCAAAGGTGAGCTTGCGGGGGCTAATCGAACGGTGCGCCGCAAATATATTGTCATGCGAGAAGAGGCTCAGCCGAAAATTTTCAGAGAGGAAGCTGGCTTCGACTGCGCTGGGGGAACTTCAAGCTAACCTTACGGCCAAGACCACTCGGGCGTATGAACTTTGGCGGGTGCTTCAAGAAGCTATCAGAGAGGTGGTAGCCATTGATAAAGCCGTCATTTTCAATCGCGAAATGGTTGAAGCTCATAAAATTACCAAAAAGGAGCTTGAAATCGGCTTGCCTCATACCAGGCTCAACAGTCTCAAGCGGAGGCCCGTCTCCTAGCAATAATGAATCATGAAGCCAAGGCCCAGCGGAAAAAGGATGAACTGGCAAATCTATTAAATCGCCCATCGGCTTGAAGAATTATATATTTTTCTTTTATTCTTCTTTTGTACATTCTCCTGAATGAGAGTATCTTTTTTATTCTTTCATAAATCGTACTTTGTATTCATTTTGATTCATGAATAAAAGATATATTTTGCTTCATGGTAGTGTGTCCCTTTTAGCAAATGCATTTTGTGGATAATCTATTTTGATCTCCTTATAGGACAACGATGGCTTAGGAGTCAGGTTCAGATCTGCCTTCTAAGACTTTTCAACTTTATGAGCCGTGTGGGTCTTATAAAGAATTTTCTCCCTACGGGTCGAGAGGATCCCGTAGGTGTATTTTCTCCTTAGGAATCATGAGGATTCCTAAGTGCGTTTTCTCTTGAGAGTCGTAAGGATCTCACAAGAGAATTTTCTCCTTACGAGTCGAAAGGACCCGTAAGTGATTGATGAGTTGACTTGCTCCTGAATCAAAGAATTGTTTTGACAGGGAAGTCGAGGGTTGACTTTATCCTCATTTCACGGAGTCGGGGGTTGACCTTTATCCGCATTTCACGAGGTCAGAGGTGCTCTGGACGTTTCCCACGGGGTCAGGATTGACATTAGCCGTGTTCCACAGGACCAGGATCCGCTCTGGACGCTTCCCACGGGGTCAGGATTGACATAAGCCGTGTTCCACGAAACCAGGATTTGCTCTGGGCGTTTCCCACGGGTCAGGATTGATATAAGCCGTGTTCCACGAAACCAGGATTTGCTCTGGGCGTTTCCCACGGGGTCAGGATTGACATAATCCGTGTTCCACGAAACCAGGATTTGCTCTGGGCGTTTTCCACGGGGTCAGGATTGACATAAGCCGTGTTCCATGAAACCAGGATTTTCTCTGGGCATTTCCCATGGGGTCAGGATTGACATAAGCCGTGTTCCACGAAACCAAGATTTGCTCTGGGCGTTTCCCACAGGGTCAGGATTGACATAAGCCATGTTCCACAGGACCAGGAGGGGTTGACTCTCGGTTGTCTGTGCATCGTCAAGTCATGGAACTGGGAACTTTACCGCGGCTCCGATTTGTTGATGTTGCGTCTGTTGTAATGAGACGAATGTTGAGATGATCTCTAGGCTGTCTGTGAACCGTCGAGATTTGGCTCTTTTTCGGATGGAGCCTGGGGGGAAAGTATGGTTCCCTCTTTGTTTGTCCCCCTGGATTGTATACAGGGAGTGATGTGATCTCACATGTAGGCAAAAAGTTATATTTTTTCTTTCCGCGATGCTCTATCATTTCAACTTTTATATCGCGAAAGTCGCGATTGCCCAATCATTTCGGCTATTTGTTTTTCGCAGTGCCTAATCATTTCAGCTATTTGTTTTATTTACTCGCTGCTTTTTATTGCGAGTTGCCCAACCATTTCGGCTATTTTGTGTGCATGCATTTTTACTTGCTGATCTGCAAGTTGCCCAATCATTTCGACTATTTCATATGCATTTATGGCTCGCTGACTTTTCGCTGTGAGTTTGGGATTTGATACCGATTTAGGCATCAGCATCGCTACAACTGGGATATTACCAGGAGCGAATCATCATTTGCCTTTGTCGATGTCGAACAAAGGTGGCTTAGTAAACAGGGTTAGGATCCTGTCGACTAAGGCTTTTAACTTTACGAGCCGTAAGGGTCTCATAAAGGTATTTCTCCCTACGAGCCGTAAGGATCTCGAAGGTGTGTTTTCTTCTTAAGAATCATGAGGAGTCTTAAGTGTATGGTCTCCTATAAGTCGTAAGGATCTTACAAGAGTGCTTTCTTCTTATAAGTCGAGAGGACTTATAAGGGTTGTTCACCGTGTAAACATATCCCTAGTCGTGGGAAGGACTTTGTTAGGGAAATGTTTATTCGCGCCCGTGGATTGTATACAAGGGTCGATATCGAAATGCTTGTAGGGCAATGTTGGAGGTTGTGATGGCTTAAGAACAGGTTCAAATCCCTGTAGCTTAAGACTTTCGAATCCTATGAGCCGTGAGGGTCTTAAAGGGGGATTCTCCTTACGAGTCGTAAGGATCTCGTAAGTGTAATTTCTCCTTAGGAATCATGGGGATCCCTAAGTGTGTTTCCCCCTTGTGAGTCGTAAGGATCTCACGCAGGTGGTTTCTCCTTACAAGGTCGAGAGGGCCTTGCAAGTGTCTTTAACGAGATTGCGTCCTTTCGGGTTTTCACAAAACTCGCCGGTAGCCCTGCTGTTTTTACTCATGGAGCCCTTTCGGGTTTTCATCCGTGCCTATTTTTCTTATGGACATACCGTTTCCTTTTTTTGTGTCAGCCTTGGGATGCTGCGATCCGTAGTAGTTTATCGACGTCTCGGTCAACAGCCAATTTTAGGACATAGTGGTCTTTTGTTAGTTTAAAGACGTTTCGGTCCGAAAGCTGGCTACTATTTATAGAGTTTGGGCTTAGGAATATAGCGAGCGGACATAGGCGTCGTTATCTATCATTGACCTAGGCCGTGAATCGTCAGGCGTAGTATTTTTTCAGGAAGCGACCGTTTATTGGCCTGAAAGGTCTTTCACCATGCATGTCCATGAGTAGATAGGCTCCACCCTGGTAGACTTTATCTATGATATACGGGCCTTCATAGTTCGGCTCAAATTTCCCCCGCTTGGCACGATTGGGGATCATAGGTTTCTTGACCACTAGCACGAGTTCACCTTGGCGGAATGTTCTCGGTTTTGTCAATCTTTCGTATGAGCGCGTCATCTTTGCTTTATAAGCCTTCAGGTTTTGTTGCGCCATGAGCCGGGTTTCATCAAGGGCGTCGAGCTCCTCAAGCCGAAGGTGAACATTTTCTTCGTCTGTTAGCTCGTAGTGAACCGCCACTCATAGAGAAAGTAACTCTGTCTCGAGGGGGAGTACCGCTTCTATGCCGAATACCAATGCATACGGCGTTGTGTTCGTGGCTGTTTTGAACGTAGTTCGATACGCCCAGAGAGCTTCATGCAGTCTCTTGTGCCAGTCCTTATTTCGAGACACCATCTTTTTCACGATCTTCGTCAAGGTCTTGTTGAAAGCCTCAGCTAGACCGTCAGCTCGGGGATTATAAACCGAAGAGTATCTCCAGTCTATGTTATACTGTTGTGCGAAGCGGCTGATTTTATGGCTTCTATAGGCTGGCCCGTTATCGGAGATAATCCATCGCGGAGTGCCGAACCGGTAAATGACGTGTGTCTTAAAGAAATGAAGGATATTCTCCATCTTCACTTCTCTTAGTGGTACTGCTTCTGCCCATTTGGAGAAGTAATCAGTTGTTGTCAAAATGAATCGATGTCCTTTGGAAGATGCTGGTTCGATGGGCCCGATTATGTCGGTTCCCCACATTTCGAACGACCAGCTAGCCACCGTCGGATTTAGTGGATTTGGATGATGGTGGATAAAGTCTCCGTGAATCTGGCACGAGTGGCACTGCTTCGTGTATTCTAGGCAATCTTGGATCATCGTGGACCAATAGTAGCCCATCCTTTTGATCGTTAGTTTCATCTTCGGCCCGGTTTGGTGAGAACCGCAGAGTCCGTCGTGAGTTTCTTGGACGATTCTCCTTGCCTCTTCAGGTCCCAGGTATCTTAGCCATAGAGAATCAAATGATCTCTTATACAGAGTATCATTGACAAAGGCGAAGGATAGAGCTCGTTTCATGAGCTGATGTCTTGACGACGCATCTTCAGGTGTTCGACGGGATTTGAAGTAGTCTATAAAGACCTATCTCCAATCCATAAACTTTTCCTGGTCTTTTATTTGTAGGGTCGTTTACATGGTAGCTCCCTTTTCCTCGGACGACTCCGGAGATATTTCTACCGGTGCAAGAACCCGACGGCTTTGCACAACGATCCTCACGTCATCGAGATTCTTGTCGGCTAGTTCTTTAGCGAGTTTGGCCAGTGCATCCGCTTTGATATTTTCCGCACGCGGAATACTTTCCAGCATGTAGGAGGGAATTTGAGTCAGTAATTGCTTCACTCTCTCACCGTACTTTACCAGCTCTGGCTTTCACGTTTGATAGTCGCCGTTTACTTGACTAACGATCAGCTGGGAGTCTCCATGTATAAGAAGGTTCTCGATTCCCATGTCGACAGTGATCTCAGGACCTGCTATCAAAGCTTCATATTCGGCTTCATTATTCGTCCTTGGCTCTGTTAAGGAGAAGGCAAAGCGTATTATCCCTCATTGTGGAGTTACGAAGATGAGGCCCACCCCGGATTTGATTATAGGGGTGTTTTGTTTGCGCTTCTTCATGGAAGATGCCCCATCAAAACAGAGTTCCCATCGAGTATCATTCTCTCTTCTCTCCCCGTCGATCGTATCAAACGCGTGCTCGTCTGGCAATTCGCAGTTCAAGGGAGAGTCGGTAGGTATCGGATGCTCAGCGAGGAAGTCGGCGATGGCCTGGCCTTTCACTGCCTTGAGAGGACGATAAGTTATCGAGAACTCCATCAAGAGCAGGCCCATTTAGCGAGTCGTCCCGTTAATATAGCCTTTGACATCGAATATTTGAGAGGATCCACCTTTAATATGAGATGGACCTCGTGTGCCAACGCATAATGTCTGAGCTTCGTTATCGCGAAGATCAATGTCGGGCAGTGTTTTTCAATGGGGGAGTAATTTTTTCTGCCCCCAGGAGAACTCGACTCAAATAGTAGAGAGATATTTCCTTCCCTTGGTCGTTCTCTTATGCCCACAGTGCACCTAAGAAACCTTCGAGGGTTGTTATATACAGGACGAGAGGTTTTCCTTTAACGGGAGCGGCCAGCACTGGCAGATTCTGCAGGTATTGCTTTATTTCGTCCAGTGCGCTTTGGCATTTGCGATCCCAGACGAACGGGGTTCCCTTCTTCATTAGGTGACTGTAAAGACGGCACTTGCCTGAGAGATTGGCTATAAATCGTCGGATATACGCGAGCTTTCCTTAGAGAGACCGCAGTTGCTTGAAAGTCCTTGGCGGAGGCATTTCCATGATCGCCTTGATCTTCGACGGGTCTATCTCGATACCTCGGTGTCGGACGACGAATACTAGGAACTTTCCCGAGGAAACTCCGAACGCACTTGAGAGGGTTCATCTTCAAATTTTATTTCCGAAGGCGCTGAAACACGATCTTCAGATTTGCTAAATGTTCCTCGTATGATTTGCTTTTAACTACGAGGTCGTCGATATAGCATTCGACGATTTCATGTATGAGGTCATCGAAGATCTTCGTCATGGCCCTCTGATAGGTAGCACCGGCGTTCTTTAGACCGAAAGGCATCACCCTGTAGCAGAATATGCCCAAAGGGGTCCAGAAAGTGGTATGCTTCTGGTCCTCGGGATGCATCTTTATCTGATTGTATCCTGATGAGCCATCCATGAAGGAGAAAACTTCGTGAGTCGACGTATTATCTATCATCAACTCAGTGACCGGTACTGGAAAGTCGTCCTTTGGGAAAGCTTTGTCGAGATCCCGAAAGTCCACACATATGCGCACCGTCCTATTTTTCTTCGTCACCGGGACGATGTTGGTGATCCAGTCAGGATGTTGAACCTCTTGGATGAAACCGGAGTCGATTAGCTTCTTGACCTCAGCGTTGATGCTCATCTCAAGCTCGAACCGCATTCTTCTCGGTGATTGTTCGATCGGCTTGACGTCTGGAGAAATCGCCAATTTGTAGACATCAATCTCTGGATCAAGTCCCGGCATCTCTGAATAGTTCCATGCGAAGCAATTTTTATACCGCATGAGCATGTCTTTGAGCATAGCCACCTTTTCTTCAGACAACAGTTCACTGACGAAGGTCGGCCGTGGGTCGTTTGCCATTCCCAAGTTGATTTTTCTGAGATCATCTGCAGTAGTATGTATCCCATCTTCTAGCTCTTTTGGCGCCGGTGGAAATTCTGAGATTAACTCATCTTCATCGTTTTCGAAACACCAAGAAAGGCCATCCATATTCTCAGGTTCTTCTTCTGACAGCGTTATCACGTGACAGGTACGAGACACTTCCAAGACCGATGTTGGTCTGGTTCTAGTCTCTCCATACATGTCGCTTTCGGTTCATGCTTCTGTGGCGGGGTTATCTTCCAACTGCTGGATAGAGCGAACCTGCCTTGTTGATTTTGGTCTTCGACCCAGTTCTTGAAGGTGAAGCAGTCTTCGAGAGGATGTCATATTGCTCGGTGATAGGAGCAATAGTCTGGGTGAGAGACCTTGTCTGCTTGCTCGGGGTGATTGGACTCCGGGAGTGTCATCATCTGATATTTTACGACAAGATTAAATATCTTCTTTGTCTTGTCCTGGAAAAAAGAATATTCTCGACCCATCTTCTTTATAAGAGACGGATCCCAGCTGCTTGATCCTCGATCGCGTGGCTTCTTAGACCTGCTACGCTGCTGTCAAACATTTTTTCCGTTCTTTGGTTTATTTTTGCCTCTATGCCGGGTCTTTTGTATGACGGGTTGGCGACGAGGAACATTGTCGCTCTCCACGGCCTGTTGAAAGAGGCGCTGTGTCCTGGCTTTCTCATAAATGGCCATTTCGTGGCTATGGTCATCCCGGACCTTTTGACCCGCTTCCCTTATTAGCTTGTCCAACTTTTCTTCAAACGACGGACTCGGCATTTTCATGGCGGGACCTCGTTTTGGTTCAGGGTTGGCGTCTTCTAACAGAGCATTTCCTTCTTCATCGAAGTCATGTACAACGTAGCAGTCATGGAATCGTTCCCGTCTCTTGGATTGAACATATCCAAGCCCGATCGTTTTCATTCTCCCGTTGGGCAATTTTCGCTGAGTTCCAGGGACGTCCCATGTTCCCCCTCCGAAAGACGGCGCACAAGACTACGAAGTCCTGGCGCTGAGATTCGGGTTAGATACTACTTGGTTTTATCCGTCCACCTCTCCGAAGATGCCAAGTTGATTTATGGTACCGTGTATCGGAGGTTTAGACGGATGCGGCCGATGTAGCAGACTTTGTCAGATTCCCCCTCGCTTGAGGGGTTTTTGATTGTGGGGACGCTCTTCCCTGCAGGCGTAAGCCCCTGCAGTTAATTACGCTACCGCGTCGCGGTAACAACTTTCTCCTTCTCCAGAATTTCACTTCATGTCGTGTGTGTTTGTTTTGTTTTTGGTTGCTCGTGGATTGTATACGGAGACTAATTTATGTTGTCGCCCGTAGGACGTGGATTAGTCCAAATCCGTATTTTCTTAGATTTGGATTTTGTGTTTTGGTTTAAGGATACGTTAGCCATATTTGAGGCTAAGATCGACTTAAACGTTTGTTAAGGATACGTTAGTCCGATTTGAGACTAAGATCGACTTAACTGGATCGTTTAGATCCGACAAAAGAGCATTTAGGGGATCTATTGTTCCAGTTTAGGGACATGGTGGTCCATTGAATGTATGGCCGTCGGGACCCGTCACCTCTCTGACGTCGTTGAAGGATTACAACGATAGGTGTCAGAGGAGTTCAGAGATGTACCCTTGAACCAAAGTTGATTAGGGAATTTATAGTCCGATTCGGGACTAAAGTCTGTTTGAAAGTTTAAGAATACGTTAGCCATTTTTGAGGCTAAGATCAACTTAATCAGGATCGTTTAGATCCGACAAAAGAGCATTTGGGGCTCTATTGTTCCAGTTTAGGGACATGGGGGTCCATGTTCCAGTTTACGGACATGGGGGTCCATTGGTAGTTTAAGGACATTGCGGTCCATTGAATGTATCGCCGTTGGGACCCATCACCTCTCTAACATCGTTGAAGGATTACAACGATAGATGTCAGAGGAGTTCAGAGATGTACCCTTGAACCAGGTGTAAATTGATTTAAGAGAGCAGCCGTGCTCAGTCAATTTTAATTTGAGGACTTACGGCCAGAATTGGGTTAAGTCCAGTTGAAAATGTTCAACGTTTTTATTTGTAGTTGGCCTGTTAGGCCTTTATTAGGGCTCTGCCCCTGCACTGTATTTTATTCTGGCCTGTTAGGCCTTTTAAGTTGGGCTCTGTCCCCTTTTTATAATGCAGAGCATTTGTTTTGTTCCATTGGGCCTCTTAATTGGGCTTTGCCCCTTAATAATGCGTTGCATTAATTAGTCTGACAGAGCACCACGTGGCTTGTCAGGCGCTTTGCGCCAATTGAGAAGCGCAAGGCACAAACTCATATGGAGGTGACACGTGCCACGCTCTGATGAGCGCAAGCGCAGTGCGCTGCGACAGTGCGCTGCGTTGTTGCGCTGCTGACATGTGGCGCGCTCTGGTGAGTTGCGCCAATGAGAGCAGTGCTCTGATTTTAGAAGCGCATAGCGCAGATCGTTATGGGGCCGACACGTGGCGCTCTCTGGTGGCTTACACCAACCCGAGTGTAATACCCAGCCCCTTTTTATACCAATATCCGTATTTATGTAAATTGTCACTTACAAATTCGTTAGTTTATATTTAAAAATTATTTTAGTTTAAAAACCCTATTACCTACCTATTTTATATTTTTCCCAAACTCTTTTATTGCTATTTCCAAGCCGGCCCCTCTTTTCTAATTTTCCCTATTCTTATTTATTTCCAAACCAGGCCCACTTCCCTTTCTTTGTAAAATTGAAACTAAATGATTTCACTCTTGAAACCCCAGCCATCCTCCCTTTTCCTTCTGATTTACCCTTACTGCCCAAACCCAAATCTCTTCTTTTCTTTTTCCCATTATTCCTTAACAACTCAGCCCATTTCTTTTTACTTATTAAAATTAAACCCAAACCATCTAATAATTCCCTCAGCCCAGCAAACTCAGCCCATTCTTTTTTTAAATAAATTTAATCCCTTTTTCCTCCTAAAAACCCAGCCCACCCGAGCCCGGCCCACTCTCTATTTTCTCATCAATTTTTCCTTTTTCTCCAAGCCCAGCGGCCTGCGCCCGCTCACCCAACCCGACCCGGCCCGCTCTTCATCTCCTCCCCCAACGGCTCTTTTCTTCCTCCTGCTCACTACGCCGCACCCCACGCCAACGCTCGCGCACGTTACCCCACGACGCGCATCCCTCGTCCCCTCTACCCTTCACCACCTCTCTCCTCTCGTACACACCCACACACACACTCTCTCATCTCGCACTCCCTCTCCCTTCTCTGTTCCCGCTCCCTCTCTCGAACTCATGGCCGCGCTCACCTCGTCGCCGTCGACACCACCCTTGCCTTCCTCTCTCTCTATCTCCGCTCACCTCCTCACTTTTCTCGACTTCTCCCCTTGCAACCATCCCCACAACGAGACCCACCACACCCCTAAACCACCGCCGGCTCTAACTCCCATCGCCATAACTCACACCACGGCCGTCCTGTTGCACTCGACGCCGGCGACCCCATCTTCCACTGCCGACGGCACGGCACCACCCAGCCTCCTCGTCATCAACCCCTTCCACCGATCTTCCCACTGCACCACCTCTCGGCCACTACCCGCACCCGAGCTCCACCCCTGCACCCTCACACCGGCGAGCTCCCCACCACAGCGTCGTCTCCCCTACACCCTCTGCGTCGTCAACACCATCACCATCGTAACTTCCCGAGCACCACCTCCTTATCACCGCCGAGCCCTCTCTCTCTATTTCTCTCTCTCTCTCCCCCTCTGCATCCCTCTCGAACTCCTCGAAGCCGGGCTCAAGCCCCGTCGAACACTTAGTTTCCATCACCGCAACAGCCACCGTTGACGACTCTATCGGCGGTGTTGTTGTCTTTGCCATCTCTGTGATCATCACCGTCACCGTAGTAATCGCCGTCGCACCCACCGAGCCGTCGAATTCAAGAGCCCGAGCCCGAGCCGAGGCCGCGAACCCTAACCGCGCAGTTCATCGCGCGTTCGTACCGTTACCACTGCCGTGCATCGCCAAGACGTCTCCAGGCAAGTACTTTACTTGCTACATGCTAATATATTCAAGTTACAAACTTAAATTGTATAGATTACAAATTTACAACTTCAAATCGATTATGTGCCATACCTGTTCGATGTGTGATCCCAATGAAACTACTCACCTAATTTGACGGAATTGGAATGTTTATGTTGGCCCATGTAGTGATGAATACCTGGTACAAATTTCACTGGAAAATATGACCGTTAACGACTAAAACGATTACCCCCAAGTATACCCGTAAAACTAGAAATTTCCCGTATCTGAAAATTATTAAAATCACCGTAAATTATGTGCATATTCGAATGATGCGTTCGAGAGCTTAAATCGAAGCCGACTCGACGAACTATAATCCTATGCAAGTTTCTAATGGCTCCTGTACTTAAATTGTGACGATATTTGGTTCGGAATGCCACTCTGGACTGCAGTCCAGAGCGACTCTGATTATTGCTTACTGTCCCGTAATGGGTACCACCTTTTTTCCTTAACTCGTATGTTGCGGAACTCTGCTGCTTATTAAAGGTGAATCTGTTAGCTAAATAAAAAAAGTGGTTTCATCCTGTTTCGTCATCATTTGCTATTTAACTTGTAATTTAAAAGAGCTGGACGTATAACTGTCCAGAACAGATTCAGAAGTGACATACTAGTGTTAAACAGTGTATAACTCCTGACGTATAGATGCAATTGAGGATCCGTCTATTGAGTTAAAAACCTTACTGAAAACCCTAGATTCCATTCAACTGTAGCATTGCTAAATTCTGATCCCAACTAGGATTAAAATGCGTTGCGGAATGGACTTCCGATTCTGAAACCGGATTTCCAGCCGTGAACGCTTAAAATGAAATGGCCATAACTAGTGAACCTGAAACCCGATTGACGTGAAACCAAACTCGCTGGATAGATACTCAAACATACTATTTAATCCCCATTCATCGTTTCGCTAAACTGTACACATATGATTTATGATAAATTATGCAAGTGGTAGATTACTGATTTATGACATCCTAATCATGCTTTACATACTGTTTACTCATCATATCATACATATGTCACTGCATTGATAACCTAGTGATCATGTGCATTACCCAGTGTTAGGCATTAGTGATGATTGTGGCAAGTACGTTAGTGTTCGTGCATGAGTGAATAAGTGAAAGTGACACGTACTTGTACACAATCAGTGAACCTTATTATTCTATTGCATTGTCGACGTCTGTGGGACGTGTGTACGTGTGACTATAAGTGGTATGGGACACTTATGGAAGCTCTTGAATGGGTATCACAGATAAGGCACCAGACACTGCCATTTATCATGAGTATTAGTCGGGACGTGCTTGATGGAGATCCTGTCTCCAGTTCTCGTGCAGACTTGTCACAGACCGACTGGTATTTGAGGTTATGGTTAGCGTTTGATGTAGACCACGGGGTGTGGGGTAGTTTGAGTGTGAGTTCTACAGAATCTCGGGAGTCCCATGCCGGCTTATATATATGGAGATATATGGAGATTTACATGGTACATGATTATTACCGTGAGTTACATGTTGGGCCCGTGGTCCCTTGCCCTTGGGTCCTACCCTTGGGTGGAGGACACTCGCGAGTGGTTGACTCTCACACTTGGACTGACGATAGGCTTAGTGACCTGTACAGTGAGACTTAGAGACTGATAGGGATAATGGCATTGATATACATTACTTACTGTGTTGACATACCTGGCATATTATTTTACTGCTTTACTGTTCACTTGATCTATTAGACACTTCTTTGGTTACTGCATGTTCATACCTATACCATCTTGATTTATTGTCATATATATCTATTATCACTGTTCGAGTTGTCACTTGTATCAATATATTATATTGCTATTGTGTCACTCTGACGACCTGAGTATGCATGCTCAATGTAAGGAGTGGATTTAGCCGGGACCAGGACCAGACGCACATCACGGACATCGTGATTAGCTATCCAGAGTTATACCGTTTTGTTTCCCATCAGGTCAGTTCTTTATATTATTTTGTTTCAGTTACTGCATTTCTCATTACCTGCGCATTATTTACTGATTACCACGTAAAGCTAGAAACCGAAGTGTGACTACGGCAGGTTATTTTCTTGACCGTAGGAGTATGGCTGGCCTTGTCAACCCCTCGTGTTCCATATTTTGGGAAGCGGGGTGTGACACCGAGAGCGCAACAGTGCAGATTTTGCAAGTGCAGGGCACTGTTTTATTATTTTGATCAATTTTAGATCAAGAAAAAATAAATTTTCTTGTTTTCAAAGAACCAGTGGTTCATCAAAAGGCAATGCCTTTGTTATTATTATTATTTTTTTTATTGAAAATCCTTGATCTTTTTCTTAGATCAATGATCTTTTCAGAAGAAATTCTTCTTTTTTATTCAAAGGGTTTACCTTTTTCTCTTTTTGAGTTCTTCTCAAAATTTTCTTTAGAGGAGTTCTCTCTCTGTTTCTTGAGTTTTTCTATTCTCTGTGTTGTGTTTTTGAATTGGGGTCTAGGGGCCTTTTTATAGTGCCAATGATTTGTTGAATTGGTTAGAGAGATCTTTCTCTGAGTGATTTGGGGATTTTTCCCCACCGTTGGATCTTTGATCCAAGAGCTTCTGTTTTACAGAAGGCAATCTTCTTGTTTTTAACAAGAACAGAAAGATCTTACTGAAATTTTAATTTTGTTTGGCGCAAACGCACCTGCGCTTGAAACGTGTCGCGCTACTGTGCTAGCGCAACTGCGCTGCCACGTGTCGTAAAGCGCAAAGCGCAGCGCAACTGCGTTAGCGCATCTGCGCTGCCACGGTCGCGCAGCGCAGAGCGCAGCGCAACTGTGCTGCCACATGGCGCGCAGCGCAGAGCGCAAATCAGCTGAAGCGTTGCTTCTTTAATTTTTTAATTTTTTATTTTAATTTTCAGAATAGAGCCTTGCTCTGATTGAGGGAAACATAAGCGTTGCTTCGTTTCCCGCCTTGAAATTTGAACAGAGCTTTGCTCTGATTGGGGTAAACAAATGCCCCCTCACCGTTGCGCTTATGTGGCCCCCAAACGTGAGCGCAGTGGTGACAGAATTCCAACCGTCGCGCCATCCCTTGGAAGTTGAAACGGCTCTTCAAAACTTATAAATAGGACCTTTGGTCCCTTAGATGATTTTCATCTCTTCATAAGAATTTTGTTCAGAGCCCTGCTCTTTTGTTTAAGTACCTTTTAAAGTTCAAACTCTAGAGAATTTTAGGTAAAAATTAATTTGGATTAAATTAAATCAATTTTAAGAGCCTTGCTCTCAATAGATCCCTGATCTTAAGAAAACCCATTTAGGGTTTCACTTAGCAGAGCTTTGCTCTAAGGGGGTCTGAAGAGAACTAAAGGGAACCCTATTAGAGTTCCATTAATAGAGTTCCGCACTACGAAAGATTTTTTCTTATATATTCCTAATTCACCAATGGAGCTTTGCTCCTTCCAAATCATATAGAAGAACTCTTAAGAGTTTTTCATAGATCCTGGTGGTTAGAGATGACGTTCTATTTTTTAATGAATTATACTGTCTTGCTTAATCAGGCCGTCTGCTAATTTTGTTAGGTTTCTTTTACAGAAGTAATGGACGCCCACATGTACGACCTTAACGAGATCATTTCTTACGGGGACATCCGCCGACTCGGCCATTCCCAAAATCGAGAATTTACTAATGCCGAGTGTGCCGAGATCATGAGTCGTTTCGATGCATACAACGGTCAATTGCCTCCCCGACGTTCCTCTCTCTTGAAGTTTATCGTGGGAGCCATCTGGGAAGCGCTTCCCTTATTCTGTACTGGTGTGCTACTTGGGGCATTGGATGGCGCCGAGGATAAGGTGCACTCGGTGTATCTGATGAGCCTAATCTCAAAGAGGACGCGAGATAACCTTATCGATCTTCTGCACCAAGCTTTTCAACAGTCTGCGATACTTACTGCCTATCGGAGGGAGGAGGACATCAGTGGGGATCCCGACGCTCGTGCTCGCGAAAGGAAGCACACTAGGATGGTTCGCCAGGCTTGGAAAGTTTTAGATAAGGTTACTTTCGAATTCCTCAACCCATGTCCTGGGTCTGAGGTTATACTGTTGTAAACATTTCTATAATGTTGTTGTTTATTTCTTTATTGATGTAAAAACTTTCCAAGTATGAATGACAACTCTTTTGCCTCCTTCCTTTTATTTTCTGCTTTGTTACTGGCACATTCTTTAAATAAGCATATCCTGTAAGCGATACAGAACATTCTGTCTTGAACATCATGGGGAGTAGTGATGGCTTAGGCAGCAGGTTCAGGTCTGCTACCTAAGGCTTTTCAACTTCATGAGCCGTGAGGGTCTCATAAAGACTTTTCTCCCTACGAGTCGAGAGGATCTCGGAGGTCTATTTTCTCCTTAGGAATCGTGAGGATTCCTAAGTGCGTTTTCTCTTATAAGTCGTAAGGATCTTATAAAAGAATTTTCCCTCTTGTGAGTTGAGAGGACCCGTAAGCGGTTGTTTCCCTCCTTGTCGAGATTCGACTTCGGAGAGTGAGACCCGTGGATAGTATGCAAGAGACCGTTTTGGGCCGACTTGCAGGATCCCAGTGCTTAGGAAACAGGTTTTTTAATCCCCGCTGCCTAAGGCTTTTCCTCACGAGTCGAGACGAATCGAGCAGTTCTCGCAAAGACATCAACTTCCTCACGAGTCGAGACGAATCGAGCATTTCTCGCAAGAATATCCTAACGTAACAGTTAACCTCTGCTCTTTATGACAGAGGTCCGTTAGGGTCTATGGTACTTAGGGTTTTGTCCGTCGTACCGTCGCATCAGCTGATATATTTCTCGATAGTCAATCGTGCTGTTCGAGTAGCCCTGCGACTGCCGTGTCTCTGATCCCTTCGGGGGCTGGACAAGACGTCTTCAAGCAATCCTCCTTGGCAGTTTGACCGTCGGAAGAGCAAGCGTTAGGAATTTTGCCATGCCGCTTTTTACTTGAGGTTAGACTCATTTTGGAGAACCCCGATGAGTCATAACCACTCCGCGCTGGTGTGGGATGATCTCCGATAATCTTTCAGGTTTTATGTGAGTTGCCGTCAAGACCCTGAACCTAGGAATTTGGCCTTTGCTTCATTTGCTGACATTACGTCCTCTATATCGAAACGAATGTTGCGGTTATCTCTAGGTTGTTGGTGAACCGTTGAGGTTTGGAACTAGGGACTTTGCCATGGCTCCGCTGTTTGATGATGTCGCGTCTGCTGTGTCGAGACGAACGTCGAGGTGGTGACCATTCCGCACTGGTGTGAGACGATCTCCGGTTGTCCTTCAGGCTTTATATGACTTGCCGTTAAGACCTTGAAGCTAGGAATTTGGCCTTTGCTTCATTTGCTGACATTACGTCCTCTATATCGAGACGAATGTCACGGTTATCTCTAGGTTGTTGGTGAACCGTAGTGGTTTGGAACTAGGGACTTTGCCGTGGCTCCGTTTGTTTGATTGTCGCGTCTGAACCCTGCTAGAGGAAGAACGCTGGGGTGACGTCTCGTCTGCTATATCGAGACGAACGTCGAGGTGGTGACCATTCCAAGTTGGTGTGGGATGATCTCTGGTTGTCTTTCAGGCATTATATGACTTACCGTCAAGACCTCGAAGCTAGGAATATGGCCTTTGCTTCATTTGCTGACATTGCGTCCTCTATATCGAGACGAATGTCACAATTGTCTCTAGGTTGTTGGTGAACCGTCGAGGTTTGGAACTAGGGATTTTGCCGTGGCTCCGCTGTTTGATTGTCGCGTCTGAATCCTATTGGAGAAAGAACGCTGGGGGTGACATCTCGTCTGCTGTATCGAGACAAACGTCGAGGTGAAGCTGGGATTTTGCCGTCGCTTCGCAATGTTTCGACCGCGAGGTCTTTTGTTGGCGTTGTATCTGCATCTTGCTGGACTGAGGAGAAACGCCGTTGGTGATCTCTAAGTTGTCGATGTTGACGTCGAGACCCTGAAGCTAGGGATCTTCCTTTGCTTCACTTGTTGACATTGCGTCTGCAATATTGCGACAAATGTCAAGGTTGCCTCTAGGTTGTCTATGAACCGTCGAGATTTGGCTTCGCTTTCTGATGGAGCCTGGGGGGGAAGATGTGTTTCCTTCTTTGTTTGTGCCCCTGGATTGTATACGGGGATCGATGTGATCTCACCCGTAGGGCAAAAGTTTCATTCATTTTTTTTATTACTATTATATTTCCGCGATGCTCTATCATTTCATCTTTTATATCGCGAAGGTCGCGATTGCCCAATCATTTCGGCTATTTTTCGCGGTGCCCAATTATTTCGACTATTTATTTCATTTTCACTCGCTGCTTTTTATTGCGAGTTGCCCAATCATTTCGGCTGTTTTTTATTTTTATTTTACTCGCTGCTTTTTATTGCGAGTTGCCCGATCATTTCGGCTTTTTTTTATGCATACATTTTTGCTTGCTGCTCTTTATTGCAAGTTGCCCCATCATTTCGGCTATTTCGTATGCATGTATTGCTCGCTAATTTTCTTTTATCGCGAGTGTGGAATTTGGAATCTGACGTCAATCTCAACATCAGCATCGCTACAACTGGAATATTGCCAGAAGCGAATCATCATTTGCCATAAAAGGACTTGGAGTTTGATACCGGTTTAGGCATCAGCATCGCTACAACTGGGATATTGCCAGGATCGAATCATCACTTGCCACTGTCGATGTTGAACAAAGGTGGCTTAGTAAACAGGGTTAGGATCCTGTCGACTAAGGCTTTTGACTTCATGAGCCGTAAGGGTCTCACAAAGGTATTTCTCCCTACGAGTCGTAAGGATCTCGTAGGTGTATTTTCTCCTTAGAAATCGTGAGGATTCCTAAGTGTATGTTCCCCTGTAAGTCGTAAGGATCTTACAAAAGGGTTTTCTCCTTACAAGTCGAGAGGACTTATAAGGGTTGTTCACCATATGGACATATCCCCAGTCACGGGTAAGACTTGGTTAGGGAAAAGTTTATTCACGCCCGTGGATTGTATACAAGGGTCAATATCGAGCCGCCTGTAGGGCAATATCGGAGGTTGTGGGGGTTGCTTAAGAACAGGTTCAGATCTCTGTAACTTAAGGCTTTCAAATCTTATGAGCCGTGAGGGTCCCATAAGAGAGTTCTCCTTACGAGTCGTGAGGATCCCACAAGTGTAATTTCTCCTCAGGAATCGTGAGGGTCCCTAAGTGTATTGTTCCTTTATAAGTCGTAAGGATCTCACGCAGGTGGTTTCTCCTCATAAGGTCGAGAGGACCCTGCAAGTGTCTCTTAACGAGGTTGCGCCCTTTCGGGTTTTCACAAACGCTCGCCGGTAGCCCTGCTGTTTTTACTCACGGAGCCCTTTCGGGTTTTCATCCGTGCCCATTTTGCTTATGGACATACTGTTTTAATTAAATTTTTTTTATTATTTTTTTATTTTTTATCACGTCATCCTGAGGATGCCGCGGTAGTAGTTTAAAGACGTTTCGGTCATCAGCTAGTTTTAGGACGTAGTGGTCCGTTGTTAGTTTAAGGACATTTCGATCCGTCGTGAGTTTAAGGACGTTTCGATCCGTCGTCGCCGTATTCGAGGCGAATCTCTAGTTTACTGACTTTTCGGTCTATGGGGCTTTTTCTATGACTGAGCATGATTCCCCCGGCGTATCCATCTTTCTCGGAGCATGCGGTTGTGGCGGGCTCACCTTTCAGTTTTCGGAGATGACGAACTTGCCCTGTTGGTATTGGTCTTCAACCCAGTTTTTGAAGACGTAGCAATCCTCGATCAGGTGACTTACCATTTGGTGGTAAGGGCAATAATTGAGATCGTTAACATCGCCTGGCCGCAACGGACGTTTTGGACTCGGCAGATTGATGAGTCTGTCGCGCACTGCCAACTCGAACAGTCTCCTTGTTTTATCTTGAGGAAGCGAGTAAGGACGTTTCAACTTTTCATGGAGGAGTTGCCGCTTGTTGTTTCGGCAAACAACCGGTCTAGGTCCACTCGATTGCTGTTGAGTGTTGGCTACGAGGGCTGTTTTTCCCTTCCCTTTATCCTTTCTGCTCGATCCTTTGTTTGCGGGGCCGAGATTTTTTTCGAGTATCGTGCAATTGCACGGCTGAACATTCTCGCAACTCCTCAATTCTTTCATTTTTGAAATGGATTCCTTGAGGAGAGGGTTGAGGGCAGCTTCTTCGTCAGAGACGCTTCCAAAGGTGATAACTTGCGATCCCTTGGTGTCGGCTATGTGACAGTCGTCGGCGCCTCTTTTGCGCTCATCTATCGCATTTTTCTGATGTCTACGAGCTTCACGCTTTGTCCTGTTGAAGTGTTTCTTTTGAGCGACATACCCTTGCCACCAACACTTAAACGAGTCGCAGTCTTCGGTAGGATGTATAATCTTCTGATGATATAAGCAGAAGTTACGATGCATCTCTACACCACCGAGAGTATTTTTTTCAGAGGGTGGTAGCTTCATTCCCACTGATAGGGCCTTAGCAAACCTTTTCCTCGTCTTGAATTTATTTTTATCCGCAGCGGATGACTTTTGATTTGATGAAAGTGCCTCGACTCTTTGATCTAGTCGGCGGTGTTTTGCTCCTTCCAGTATGGCCATCTCACGTTCTTGATTGGCTTTAACTTTCAGACGAATCTCATTCAGGAAGGCATCGATCATCTCATCTGGCGGCCACAGAATTTCTGGTTCAGGGTCCGCCTTCGGTTTCTCAGCGCAAGGAGCCTCTTTATCATCCACTAATGAGTGAGAGATCATATGACAACTCGCTACATAGTCTTCGGATTCATCTGATGAGTCTTCTCCATCGATTTCGTCCTCAACAAAAGAACAAGCTGCCCCCGGCATGTCCGTCTTCTTTGGAGTGTGCGGCTGTGGTGGGTTTACTTTCCACTTTTCAGACAGCGCAGACTTGCCTTGTAGGTACTGATCCTCGACCCATCCCTTAAAGACGAAGCAATCCTCGATCGGGTGACTTACCGTTTGGTGGTAAGGGCAATAATTGGGATTATTGAGATCGTCTGGCTGCAATAGACGTTTTGGGCTCGGCAGATTGATGAGTCTGTTGCGCACTGCCAGCTCAAACAGTCTTCTCGTTTTATTCTGAGGAAACGAGTAAGGACGTCCCAGTCTCTCCTCGAGGGATGGGCGTGGACGCACGTTGTTTCGGCGAACAACTGTCTTTGAGTTGCTCGGCTGTTGCTGAGCATTGGCGACGACGATCGCCTTCCCTTTCCCCTTCTCATTTCGAGAGTCCGGTTTTTGAGGAGACGGTCCATGGCCCATCTGGTCCATTTGGGCTAATTTGTCGATCAAGGCCTGGAAGGTGGTCGGCCTGAAGAACATCATGAATTGCGAGATGGTTGCTTGCGGATCAAGAGTACCCACGAACATGCCTACCGCAGGTGCTTCTTCGATGCATTGTTCGCATTTCGACCATAGGTTCCGCCATCGTGTTGTATATTGGACCCACGTTTCGCCTGGCCTTATCCTGGCGTTGATCAGCGCTGTTATCGGGGTGCGTTCACTAGCACTTGCGAATCGCTGAGTAAACAACAACTCCATTTCAGCGAAGGTCTTGACGGAGTCATTTGGGAGTTCGGAGTACCACTCAAATGCCGTCTCCGATAAGCTACCGACGAACTGGCGAAGCAACAATTTATCATCACCGCCGGTATTGCCATAAAGAGCCCTGAACTGAGCAACATGTTGATGTGGATTCCCCGTCCCTTTATATACATGGAACTTAGGGATCGTATATCTCGGCGGGTAACTGATTTGGTCATACCAGCTTGTCACGCCCCGCTTCCCAGTGTACGGCGAAGTGGACGCGACGAGGTCCGCTACGTATGTATTCAGAAGTACATACGCTAAGCGTAGCTAAGCAATATAAAATAATCACAAGAGACAAATGATATTAAAATAACAGCAACTTTTATTAATAACATTCTTTGTACAATGCATGAAATGAAAATACAACTGGAATGAAAAAGCAAAGCCTAAACAGTGGCATAACAGAAATGAAAAATACTGGAAAGAACAAGGTACAATTATCTAGAGCTCTGGGTCTTCTTGGAACTGCTCCAAATCTTCACCGGTGGGCTCGATCTCAGCTTGGTCCAACGCACCTGACGACATTCAAAGAATAAAGAAATAGAATGTCGTCAGCGAACAGGTCGCTCGGTAAGTCCCAAAGAATAAGAAGAATGAGAATGACAGAGTAACGGTGTTTGCTAAAGTATTACATTGTTGAATATTATGGAATATTGAGTTAACGCTGTTGTTTGTAGCTTGGTACAGAAGGATGCCAGTGTATACGAGGGGGATCTTTATATGCTAGAGATCAGGGCAAAAGGAAATTACAAGGAACCGTTATGCCACGGTACAACAGCAACAGGATTCAGGTTAGGTGTCTTAATCTGACCACCTCGTGCCACCTTTAACACCTTCCGTACCAATCTACCCCTTAAACCCCGTAGTGTTTTAACAGTATTGTAGTATTGGAATATGTAAATTGAGTGACTGACCAAAACCATGATATCAGTAAACATGTTGTAACTGTGTAATCAGGAAAATGGAATATCAGGATAATGGATGAATATCCATGGTTTGATTCAGTCAAAAAGAATATATTGTTAACTGGATTCAGGGTTTCATGTATTCAAATTGTATTGGAATATAAAATAATATAGATTGACTTGAATCATATTCTAGTCAGGAATAGTCAGACTCTAACCCAAGTCAGACTAAAAGAAAAATAATTTGAAGTTCAATATTAGTTAGGGGCCTTATTGTAATTTGTAAAACTTGAGGGGGTTTTCTGTAAAAAGTACTTTTGTATAGTTTTCGAAATACACCTCAAGTATTTAATAATCGTCTTTATTGTTATAATGAATGTGAATTTTATTTGTGTTATTCTAGTGAATATATCCTAATAAAAGTATTAATTGTTTTATCTGAAATTCATGGTATTTTAATGTAAATTTTAATCTTGTAATTTTTTTAGGAAAATGTGGAAACTTTATATTATAATAAAATAGGTGTTTAAATGATAATTATATATATAAACACTTGGATAATTTTTAAATGAATATTTTATTTTCAAAAATCTCATTTTTCTTAAATATCGTATTTTAAACCTTTCGAGACCGAATGCTCCTTGCGGAGGTCTGAATCTCGCACTACTATCCTGCGGGTGCACGATGAACCGTACTATCCCTAACAGGTTCCCCAAAAGTGGGTTGTAGCGGCACTTTGCTTAGCTTTTATAAATACTTCTCATTTAGGAAAACGGTTTTATAAATATAAGGTATTTATTTGCAAAAGAGTTTAGTTTTCCGTATTTTAGTTATTAGGGTTTCCTAAGCCCACTAGCCTATTTCTAAGGTCTAAACGATGAGTCATTAGAAGTCTCAAATCGCCTCTTCACCGTCAATTGAGGCCAGGTAAGTACAAGTGAGGAGGGAGGGATCCGCTCACGAATCGTGAGACGGGCCTTTTAAAGTTACCCAAGCTCACTTGCCTAGCCTAGACACCACAAAGTCAGTTTAGATAAACGATCGATGTCCATGACCAATCGTGCTTTCATTTTATTAAAAGATTTTACTTAGAAATGTTTACAACTTAAAGCTTTCAATAAAGGTTATAAAGATTAGGGTAATTTAGTGAAAAGTCCTGTAATTTCGTATTCTGTATTTTTGATATTTATCAATTAGGGTTATATTGAGTGTGTGTAGGGGTAGGTCATTACCCCGTGACTTATATTAAGTTTTGGTGAAGTTTAAAGGTAAAACATGCTATGTTAAACTTAAAGGTATTATAGCGCAAGACTACGGTATTCGAAAACGTTATCATTTTATGTATGAAATTTCATTCAAAATGGGTTCTACAAGTTTAGTGATCAAGATAAACCTATTTAAGAGTGAGGGAAATAATTAAACTAAGAAAAATGAACTTCATGGTATTTTTATGAAAAGAGTACGGTTTTGCAAAGAACTTATCATTTCATGTGAAAAAGTTTGATTAAATTGGTTTATGGGTGATTAATAGTCAACATGAATATGGGTATATATTATGTATTATGTGACAAGTGGAAATTTATAGAAAAGCCGAATCGGAAATCGGTTTGTCTGATTTCCGTCGGGTTCCAAAAAATCGTATTTTTACATTTATAGAAAAGAGAGAGAGAAGAGGTGGGACTTACGGTTTGGACAAGCTAAGGAAGCTAAGGGATGTGGTGGTTGTCGATTCGTCGAAAACGTCGCGAAGGTTCTGATCCGGTCGCCGGAATCCGTCGTCGATTTCGGCAGCGCTTCGCTTCTCGCTCTTCGTACCGAGTTCTCGAGAATTTGGGAGAGTAGACTTAGAGTGGTGAGGTGAAATGGTAGAGGGTAGGGGTCTTTATATAGGGCTAGGCTAGGTTAGGGTTAGGATAAAAAATATTAAAAGAAAATATAAAAAACATTAAAAATTCATTAAAAATCATTAAACCTAGGAGTAAAAGGGATTTATTGGCCAAATCAAAACCGATCCAGGTATAATAAGTGTGCAAGAGGGTTGACCAAGTCAAGAGCCAACTTTTCTCAGTTGGTGACTCGGCCGTCCGGCCAAGTCCGGCCGGCGGCACCGAGTCGGGCCGAGTCAGGGTTCCAGTGGCCGGGGATTTTCTGGGGGTACAATTTGGTATATTTACTTTTTGTTGTCCAGTACATATTTTGGGAGTTATGGCCTTTTTACCGTTGACTTCCAAAAAAAAATTAAAACAAAATAAATACAAAAATAATGTGGGGCATGGGATTTGAACTCCGGTGGCTTGGTTCGGCAGTGCAAGGTATTACCAATGAGCTACAAGCTCCTTCTTGTAATTATTGTAAGGAATTAGATACTTAAATTGTTTCCAGCAACATTAATACTCCCAGTATACACTATATTTAAAGCAAATTTTTGGTATACAAAATTGGAGTTGTTACAATCTACCCTCCTTACAAAAATTTCGTCCTCGAAATTTACAACTTTTATTTAAGGACTAATTTACAAAAAGGTGCGGATATTTTGCACGCATCTCATCCTCCCTTTCCCACGTGGATTCTCCTGGAGTGTCTTTCCTCCACATTATCCGGACCAAATTAACTTCTTTGTTCCGAAGTGTCTTCACTTTCCTGTTCAGGATCTCCACTGGTTGTTGCTCACAAGACAAATCGGGCTGTATCGTGAGTTCGGAATGATCAAGTACATGGCTGGGGTCACTCACATACCTTCTGAGTTGAGATATGTGGAACACGTTATGCACTCCTTCCAGTGAGGGTGGAAGCGCTAAACGATATGCCACTTCACCGACTCGTTCGAGTATATCGAACGGTCCAATGTATCTCGGACTCAACTTTCCCCGTCTTCCAAATCTGATCACTCCGCGGTTCAGAGAGATTTTCAGAAATACATGATCTCCTGGCTGGAACTCCAAGTGTCGTCTCTTCGCATCAGCCCAGTGTTTCTGTCTATCTTGGGCTATGCGCATTCTTTCCCTGATAGTACGAACCACATCGACGGTCGCTACTATCATCTCTGGTCCAAGGAGTTCTCTATCTCCGATGTCGTCCCAACTTAATGGCGATCGACACTTCCTTCCATATAATGCTGCAAAAGGTGACATTCCTATGCTTACTTGGTAGCTGTTGTTGTACGCAAACCCCACAAGATGCAGGTGATCCTCCCACGATCCTTTGAAGTCGAGCATACATGCTCTGAGCATATCCTCCAAGATCTGAATAGTTCATTCCGACTGACCATCTGTTTGTGGATGATAAACCGTGCTGAAGTTCAGACTTGTTCCCAAGCTAGCTTGCAGACTTTGCCAAAATTGCGATCGGAACCTGGTGTCACGATCGGAGACAATGCAGACCGGTACTCCATGAAGTCTCACAATTTATTGTATGAGTTTATAGGTATCAGAGATAGTACATTTTGAAGAATTTTTAAATCTAAATTAGATTATTACCTCCATGTACTTCTTCGCTAATGTCTCAGTTGATTGGCCAACTCGAAATGGGATGAAGTGAGCCGACTTTGTGAGTCGATCCACAATAACCCAAATCGCATCGTTACCCTTTGTGCTACGAGGAAGAGCAGTTACAAAGTCCATCGTGATGTGCTGCCACTTCCATTCTGGAATTGGTAACGGTTGAACTAGTCCAGCTGTCCTGTGATGTTCAGCTTTTACCTGCTGACACACCAAACATTTTGCGACACTTCTGGCTACTTCACGCTTCATTCCATGCCACCAATAATTCTGACGTAGATCCTTGTACATTTTGGTACCTTCAGGATGTACTGAATAGGGAGAGCTGTGAGCTTCTTTCATTAACTCTTCCCGAACAGGACCCTTTGGTACACACAATCTGCTGCCGTATCTCAAAGATCCGTCTTCATGGATGATGAAATCTGTTCTGAGTCCATTCTCCACTTGTTCTCTGATCTTTTGCAACTTAGCATCGCTGGCTTGAGCTACTTTGATCTGATTGACAATATTTGATTGAACTTGCAGATTCATCAAATTTGAAACATCACCTGGCATGACTAGTTCGATCTCCATCTGATGTAGGTCTTGCTGAAGCTTCCACTGAGCGGTGAGATTCATTGCTAATGGTTGGCGACTAAGAGCATCAGGTACTACGTTTACCTTTCCTGGATGATATTGCAAGTTGATGTCGAAGTCCGCCATGAGTTCTAACCATCTTCTCTGCCGCATATTCAACTCCTTCTGAGTAAACACATACTTCAGACTCTTGTGATCTGTGTAGATGTTCACTCGTTCACCAAGTAAGTAGTGGCGCCAAATCTTGAGAGCAAAAATGACGGCTGCCAACTCCAGATCATGCGTCGGATAATTGCGCTCATGAGTCTTCACTTGTCTTGAAGCATAAGCCACAACCTTACCGTGCTGATGTAGAACACATCCTAGTCCCTTACCGGATGCATCACAATTTACTTCAAATCCTCCAAATTGATCCGGTATGACGAGAATAGGTGCAGATGTCAGTCTTGATTTGAGTTCTACGAAAGCTTGCTCGCATGTTTCTGACCACACAAATTCTTCATCTTTTCGTGTGAGCTTGGTAAGGGGTGTTGCTATCTTCGAAAAGCCTTCAATGAATCTTCTGTATTATCCAGCTAAGCCCAAGAAACTCCGAATATCCTTCACTGATTTTGGTGTAGGCCATTCGCTGACTGCTAAAACTTTTGCTGGATCCACAGAAATCCCTTCTCCTGATACGATGTGTCCAAGAAAACCAACTTGTTTTAGCCAAAACTCGCACTTGCTGTATTTGGCGTAAGGCTTATGTTGTCGAAGAGTTTCCAGGACAATTCGTAGGTGCTCCGCATGTTCTTTCCGATTCTTAGAATATACCAGGATGTCGTCGATGAAAATGACAACGAACCTGTCTAAATACTCCCGGAAGACTTGGTTCATAAGGTTCATGAAGATCGCTGGTGCATTGGTCACTCCAAATGGCATTACTAGAAATTCGTAATGTCCATAGCGAGTTCTGAAAGCTATTTTGTGAATATCAGCCTCCTTGACCTTCACTTGATGATAACCTGAACGAAGATCTAGTTTAGAGAAGACACAAGATCCACTTAGTTGATCGAATAAATCGTCGATGCGCGGGAGTGGATACTTGTTCTTTATAGTAACTTCGTTCAAGGCCCTATAGTCGATGCACATTCTGTATGAACCTTCCTTCTTCTTCACCAATAGTACAGGTGCTCCCCAACTTGAAGTGCTAGGACGAATCCATCCTTTCGCCAGTAATTCGTCCAACTGTGTTCGAACTTCCTTCAATCCTTCCGGACTCAGTCTATACGGTGCTTTGATTACTGGTTGTGCTCCTGGTACTAAGTCAATACTGAATTCAAGAGCTCGATCGGGAGGCAAACCTGATATATCGTCAGGGAATACATCGTCGAACTCTCGAACTACCTCCGGTCTTGATTGTTCCTCTGCCTGAGCTGCTGCAACTACTGCTTCCCTTGGCTTTGCTTTGTAAGTACTTGGCTCCAGGGTGCGATCTCCACTCTTGAAGTAGAAGACCGGATGATCTGGAATCTCAAATACTACCCTCCTTTGACGACAGTCGATGGTAGCATAAAAGGTTCCAAGCCAGTCCATTCCTAGAACCACATCGAAGTTTGGTATGTCCAGTACCTTGAAGTCAGCGTAAAACTCTCGACTGCAGACGACGACTGGACACATGCTGTATCCCATAGTTGCCTTTAGAACACCATTTCCAGAACTGACGTTCCAGCTGGATACAAGCGGTGAGACTGGAATCGCATGGGTTCGGACAAACCGTTGCGACATAAAGCAGTGGGATGCTCCAGTATCAAACAGTGCAAGTGCAGGTAGTGAAGCTACTAGGATTGTACCTAAGGTATTAGGGATAGGTTTTAGGTATAGGGAAAGTGTGTAGCTAAACAAAACTAAAAGATAAGTTTGAGAAAGAAAGTTTACCAGTAATGACTTGGCCAGTGGCCTCAGCTTCTTCCACAGACATCATGAAAGCCTGGCGCTTCGGCACATTCCTCCTGGCCTGAGGAGCATTCCTCTGAACGTTCCTTTGAGCTTGATGGAACTGTCGAGGAGGTGGTGCATCTTGTGGTCCCCTAGGTGGTGCAGGCAGTGTAAGTCTGGTAGCAGGTGCCTGAAGAGCTGGTCGTTGCTGATAAGTATTTGCTGGTCTGGGTGCAGCAACTGAGTTCTGCCTTTGGGGACAAGACCCAATATCATGAGTGGCTGAACCGCAGACTAAGCAGAGGCGGTTGGCTCGATGGCAGTCCTTCATCATATGTCCAGTTCTCTTGCAGTAGGTGCAAAAGGCTGGGCTAGGACGATGAGTTGGTACTCCGGGTCGCCTCGGCACGAAAGATGGTCTGGACGTGGCTCCACCTGCCATCTGGTTGGCAGGGCGCTTGACTCCTGCAGACTGAGGTTTGCCCCTCTCTTTTATGACTGCCTCATAACTGCGGGCAGCTTCTAGGGCTTCCTCATGAGTCAAAAACTTTCCTGTGGCTAGAGCAGCCTTGATCTCTGTGTCCAAACCTTGCTGAAAACGACGGGCTCTGATCTCGTCCGTCGGTATCAGGTGTGCCGCGAATCTGTTTAAAGATTGTGTTAGCTGTGTAGTATGTGATATTTTAAAAATTGAACTATTGTGACATATCTTACCGGCTCAACATAGTGAACTCAGCATCGTATTCATCTACCGATTTCTCCCACATTGATCCCTGCTGTAGATGAATAAACTGCAGCTCCATAGCGAACCTGGCAGTCACAGGGAAACATTTCGCGTCAAACTTCTCGCGAAATGTCTTCCATTCGATCGGCTGCGCTAGACGGGTTTCTTCCGCCTTCCACCAATTGCGAACATTATCCGTGAGCTGTAGTTTCGCTACACGGACCCAAGCGTGGTCTGGCACTAGAGCTGCTGCCAGATCGTCTTCGATGCTTTTTGCCCATTCTTCCGCTTCAAGAGGGCTTCCTTTACCAGAGAACTGCTTTGGGTGCAAAGCCCTGAATTGCTTTACTCCCGGTGCATCGTTATCAGGACGGCTCAATAGTTGTCCCTCGAGAAGACTGCGGATCGCATCAAATAGCATTGTTTGCTCAGTGGGTGGTGCCGGAACAACTGGTGTGAGAGGTAGTGCTGGAGGGGTGTTGTTGACGTTTGTGCTGGTGTTGTTAGGGAAATCCATAACCCTGAAGAAAAATTTGGATTAGGACAGATTCAAATACATGAAATGATAAGATTCAAGGAATAGAGTTTTGCAAGATTCAAAGAACATGAATTGTAAAGAATGTTTTAGTTGCTGGTTCTTGTGTTATATTGCTTAGGTTGTTCACGCAGACCAGAACTGCATGACAGGGATACATACAGCTCAGACCTGCATGGGCCACCAACAAAACCTGTCACGCCCTGCTTTCCAGTGTACGGCGAAGTGGACGCGACGAGGTCCGCTACGTATGTATTCAGAAGTACATACGCTAAGCGTAGCTAAGCAATATAAAATAATCACAAGAGACAAATGATATTAAAATAACAGCAACTTTTATTAATAACATTCTTTGTACAATGCATGAAATGAAAATACAACTGGAATGAAAAAGCAAAGCCTAAACAGTGGCATAACAGAAATGAAAAATACTGGAAAGAACAAGGTACAATTATCTAGAGCTCTGGGTCTTCTTGGAACTGCTCCAAATCTTCACCGGTGGGCTCGATCTCAGGTTGGTCCAACGCACCTGACGACATTCAAAGAAGAAAGAAATAGAATGTCGTCAACGAACAGGTCGCTCGGTAAGTCCCAAAGAATAAGAAGAATGAGAATAACAGAGTAACGGTATTTGGTAAAGTATTACATTGTTGAATATTATGGAATATTGAGTTAACGCTGTTGTTTGTAGCTTGGTACAGAAGGATGCCAGTGTATACGAGGGGGATCTCTATATACTAGAGATCAGGGCAAAAGGAAAGTACAAGGAACCGTTATGCCACGGTACAACAGCAACAGGATTCAGGTTAGGTGTCTTAATCTGACCACCTCGTGCCACCTTTAACACCTTCCGTACCAATCTACCCCTTAAACCCCGTAGTGTTTTAACAGTATTGTAGTATTGGAATATGTAAATTGAGTGACTGACCAAAACCATGATATCAGTAAACATGTTGTAACTGTGTAATCAGGAAAATGGAATATCAGGATAATGGATGAATATCCATGGTTTGATTCAGTCAAAAAGAATATATTGTTAACTGGATTCAGGGTTTTATGTATTCAAATTGTATTGGAATATAAAAGAATATAGATTGACTTGAATCATATTCTAGTCAGGAATAGTCAGACTCTAACCCGAGTCAGACTAAAAGAAAAATAATTTGAAGTTCAATATTAGTTAGGGGCCTTATTGTAATTTGTAAAACTTGAGGGGTTTTCTGTAAAAAGTACTTTTGTATAGTTTTCGAAATACACCTCAAGTATTTAATAATCGTCTGTATTGTTATAATGAATGTGAATTTCATTTGTGTTATTCTAGTGAATATATCCTAATAAAAGTATTAATTGTTTTATCTGAAATTCATGGTATTTTAATGTAAATTTTAATCTTGTAATTTTTTTAGGAAAATGTGGAAACTTTATATTATAATAAAATAGGTGTTTAAATGATAATTATATATATAAACACTTGGATAATTTTTAAATGAATATTTTATTTTCAAAAATCTCATTTTTCTTAAATGTCGTATTTTAAACCTTTCGAGACCGAATGCTCCTTGCGGAGGTCTGAATCTCGCACTACTAGCCTGCGGGTGCACGATGAACCATACTATCCCTAACAGGTTCCCCAAAAGTGGGTTGTAGCGGCACTTTGCTTAGCTTTTATAAATACTTCTCATTTAGGAAAACGGTTTTATAAATATAAGGTATTTATTTGCTAAAGAGTTTAGTTTTCCGTATTTTAGTTATTAGGGTTTCCTAAACCCACTAGCCTATTTCTAAGGTCTAAACGATGAGTCATTAGAAGTCTCAAATCGCCTCTTCACCGTCAATTGCGGCCAGGTAAGTACAAGTGAGGAGGGAGGGATCCGCTCACGAATCGTGAGACGGGCCTTTTAAAGTTACCCAAGCTCACTTGCCTAGCCTAGACACCACAAAGTCAGTTTAGATAAACGATCGATGTCCATGACCAATCGTGCTTTCATTTTATTAAAAGATTTTACTTAGAAATGTTTACAACTTAAAGCTTTCAATAAAGGTTATAAAGATTAAGGTAATTCAGTGAAAAGTCCTGTAATTTCGTATTCTGTATTTTTGATATTTATCAATTAGGGTTATATTGAGTGTGTGCAGGGGTAGGTCATTATCCCGTGACTTATATTAAGTTTTGGTGAAGTTTAAAGGTAAAACATGCTATGTAAACTTAAAGGTATTATAGCGCATGAATACGTTATTCGAAAACGTTATCATTTTATGTGTGAAATTTCATTCAAAATGGGTTCTACAAGTTTAGTGATCAAGATAAACCTATTTAGGAGTGAGGGAAATAATTAAACTAAGAAAAATGAACTTCATGGTATTTTTATGAAAAGAGTACGGTTTTGCAAAGAACTTATCATTTCATGTGAAAAGTTTGATTAAATTGGTTTATGGGTGATTAATAGTCAACATGAATATGGGTATATATTATGTATTATGTGACAAGTGGAAATTTATAGAAAAGCCGAATCGGAAATCGGTTTGTCTGATTTCCGTCGGGTTCCAAAAAATCGTATTTTTACATTTATAGAAAAGAGAGAGAGAAGAGGTGGGACTTACGGTTTGGACAAGCTAAGGAAGCTAAGGGATGTGGTGGTTGTCGATTCGTCGAAAACGTCGCGAAGGTTCTGATCCGGTCGCCGGAATCCGTCGTCGATTTCGGCAGCGCTTCGCTTCTCGCTCTTCGTACCGAGTTCTCGAGAATTTGGGAGAGTAGACTTAGAGTGGCGAGGTGAAACGGTAGAGGGTAGGGGTCTTTATATAGGGCTAGGCTAGGGTTAGGGTTAGGATAAAAAATATTAAAAGAAAATATAAAAAACATTAAAAATTCATTAAAAATCATTAAACCTAGGAGTAAAAGGGATTTATTGGCCAAATCAAAACCGATCCTGGTAAAATAAGTGTGCAAGAGGGTTGACCAAGTCAAGAGCCAACTTTTCTCAGTTGGTGACTCGGCCGTCCGGCCAAGTCCGGCCGGCGGCGCCGGACCGAGTCGGACGATTCGCCGGCCGGTGGCGCCGAGTCGGGCCGAGTCAGGGTTCCAGTGGCCGGGGATTTTCTGGGGGTACAATTTGGTATATATATTTTTTGTTGTCCAGTACATATTTTGGGAGTTATGGCCCTTTTACCGTTGACTTCCAAAAAAAAAATTAAAACAAAATAAATACAAAAATAATGTGGGGCATAGGATTTGAACTCCGGTGGCTTGGTTCGGCAATGCAAGGTATTACCAATGAGCTACAAGCTCCTTCTTGTAATTATTGTAAGGAATTAGATACTTAAATTGTTTCCAGCAACATTAATACTCCCAGTATACACTATATTTAAAGCAAATTTTTGGTATACAAAATTGGAGTTGTTACAATCTACCCTCCTTACAAAAATTTCGTCCTCGAAATTTACAACTTTTATTTAAGAACTAATTTACAAAAAGGTGCGGATATTTTGCACGCATCTCATCCTCACTTTCCCACGTGGATTCTCCTGGAGTGTCTTTCCTCCACATTACCCGGACCAAATTAACTTCTTTGTTCCGAAGTGTCTTCACTTTCCTGTCCAGGATCTCCACAGGTTGTTGCTCACAAGACAAATCGGGCTGTATCGTGAGTTCGGAATGATCAAGTACATGGCTGGGGTCACTCACATACCTTCTGAGTTGAGATATGTGGAACACGTTATGCACTCCTTCCAGTGATGGTGGAAGCGCTAAACGATATGCCACTTCACCAACTCGTTCGAGTATATCGAACGGTCCAATGTATCTCGGACTCAACTTTCCCCGTCTTCCAAATCTGATCACTCCGCGGTTCGGAGAGATTTTCAGAAATACATGATCTCCTGGCTGGAACTCCAAGTGTCGTCTCTTCGCATCAGCCCAGTGTTTCTGTCTATCTTGGGCTATGCGCATTCTTTCCCTGATAGTACGAACCACATCGAAGGTCGCTACTATCATCTCTGGTCCAAGGAGTTCTCTATCTCTGATGTCGTCCCAACTTAATGGCGATCGACACTTCCTTCCATATAATGCTGCAAAAGGTGCCATTCCTATGCTTGCTTGGTAGTTGTTGTTGTACGCAAACTCCACAAGATGCAGGTGATCCTCCCACGATCCTTTGAAGTCGAGCATACATGCTCTGAGCATATCCTCCAAGATCTGAATAGTTCGTTCCGACTGACCATCTATTTGTGGATGATAAGCCGTGCTGAAGTTCAGACTTGTTCCCAAGCTAGCTTGCAGACTTTGCCAAAATTGCGATCGGAACCTGGTGTCACGATCGGAGACAATGCAGACCGGTACTCCATGAAGTCTCACAATTTCTTGTATGAGTTCATGGGTATCAGAGATAGTACATTATGAAGAATTTTTAAATCTAAATTAGATTATTACCTCCATGTACTTCTTCGCTAATGTCTCAGTTGATTGGCCAACTCGAAATGGGATGAAGTGAGCCGACTTTGTGAGTCGATCCACAATGACCCAAATCGCATCGTTACCCTTTGTGCTACGAGGAAGAGCTGTTACAAAGTCCATCGTGATGTGCTGCCACTTCCATTCTGGAATTGGTAACGGTTGAACTAGTCCAGCTGTCCTGTGATGTTCAGCTTTTACCTGCTGACACACCAAACATTTTGCGTCACTTCTGGCTACTTCACGCTTCATTCCATGCCACCAATAATTCTGATGTAGATCCTTGTACATTTTGGTACCTTCAGGATGTACTGAATAGGGAGAGCTATGAGCTTCTTTCATTAGCTCTTCCCGAACAGGACCCTTTGGTACACACAATCTGCTGCCGTATCTCAAAGATCCGTCTTCATGGATGATGAAATATGTTCTGAGTCCATTCTCCACTTGTTCTCTGATCTTATGCAACTTAGCATCGCTGGCTTGAGCTACTTTGATCTGATTGACAATATTTTATTGAACTTGCAGATCATCAAATTTGAAACATCACCTGGCATGACTAGTTCGATCTCCATCTGATGTAGGTCTTGCTGAAGCTTCCACTGAGCGGTGAGATTCATTGCTAATGGTTGGCGACTAAGAGCATCAGGTACTACGTTTACCTTTCCTGGATGATATTGCAAGTTGATGTCGAAGTCCGCCATGAGTTCTAACCATCTTCTCTGCCGCATATTCAACTCCTTCTGAGTAAACACATACTTCAGACTCTTGTGATCTGTGTAGATGTTCACTCGTTCACCAAGTAAGTAGTGGCGCCAAATCTTGAGAGCAAAAATGACGGCTGCCAACTCCAGATCATGCGTCGGATAATTGTGCTCATGAGTCTTCAGTTGTCTTGAAGCATAAGCCACAACCTTACCGTGCTGATGTAGAACACATCCTAGTCCCTTACCGGATGCATCACAATGTACTTCAAATCCTCCAAATTGATCCGGTATGACGAGAATAGGTGCAGATGTCAGTCTTGATTTGAGTTCTACGAAAGCTTGCTCGCATGTTTCTGACCACACAAATTCTTCATCTTTTCGTGTGAGCTTGGTCAGGGGTGTTGCTATCTTCGAAAAGCCTTCAATGAATCTTCTGTAATATACAGCTAAGCCCAAGAAACTTCGAATATCCTTCACTGATTTTGCTGTAGGCCATTCGCTGACTGCTAAAACTTTTGCTGGATCCACAGAAATCCCTTCTCCTGATACGATGTGTCCAAGAAAACCAACTTGTTTTATCCAAAACTCGCACTTGCTGTATTTGGCGTAAAGCTTATGTTGTCGAAGAGTTTCCAGGACAATTCGTAGGTGCTCCGCATGTTCTTTCCGATTCTTAGAATATACCAGGATGTCGTCGATGAAAATGACAACGAACCTGTCTAAATACTCCCGGAATACTTAGTTCATAAGGTTCATGAAGATTGCTGGTGCATTGGTCACTCCAAATGGTATTACTAGAAATTCGTAATGTCCATAGCGAGTTCTGAAAGCTGTTTTGTGAATATCAGCCTCCTTGACCTTCACTTGATGATAACCTGAATGAAGATCTAGTTTAGAGAAGACACAAGATCCACTTAGTTGATCGAATAAATCGTCGATGCGCGGGAGTGGATACTTGTTCTTTATAGTAATTTCGTTCAAGGCCCTATAGTCGATGCACATTCTGTATGAACCTTCCTTCTTCTTCACCAATAGTACAGGTGCTCCCCAACTTGAAGTGCTAGGACGAATCCATCCTTTCGCCAGTAATTCGTCCAACTGTGTTCGAACTTCCTTCAATCCTTCCGGACTCAGTCTATACGGTGCTTTGATTACTGGTTGTGCTCCTGGTACTAAGTCAATACTGAATTCAAGAGCTCGATCGGGAGGCAAACCTGATATATCGTCAGGGAATACATCGTCGAACTCTCGAACTACCTCCGGTCTTGATTGTTCCTCTGCCTGAGCTGCTGCAACTACTGCTTCCCTTGGCTTTGCTTTGTAAGTACTTGGCTCCAGGGTGCGATCTCCACTCTTGAAGTAGAAGACCGGATGATCTGGAATCTCAAATACTACCCTCCTTTGACGACAGTCGATGGTAGCATAAAAGGTTCCAAGCCAGTCCATTCCTAGAACCACATCGAAGTTTGGTATGTCCAGTACCTTGAAGTCAGCGTAAAACTCTCGACTGCAGACGACGACTGGACACATGCTGTATCCCATAGTTGCCTTTAGAACACCATTTCCAGAACTGACGTTCCAGCTGGATACAAGCGGTGAGACTGGAATCGCATGGGTTCGGACAAACCGTTGCGACATAAAGCAGTGGGATGCTCCAGTATCAAACAGTGCAAGTGCAGGTAGTGAAGCTACTAGGATTGTACCTAAGGTATTAGGGATAGGTTTTAGGTATAGGGAAAGTGTGTAGCTAAACAAAACTAAAAGATAAGTTTGAGAAAGAAAGTTTACCAGTAATGACTTGGCCAGTGGCCTCAGCTTCTTCCACAGACATCATGAAAGCCTGGCCTGAGGAGCATTCCTCTTGGCCTGAGGAGCATTCCTCTGAACGTTCCTTTGAGCTTGATGGAACTGTCGAGGAGGTGGTGCATCTTGTGGTCCCCTAGGTGGTGCAGGCAGTGCAAGTCTGGTAGCAGGTGTCTGAAGAGCTGGTCGTTGCTGATAAGTATTTGCTGGTCTGGGTGCAGCAACTGAGTTTTGCCTTTGGGGACAAGACCCAATATCATGAGTGGCTGAACCGCAGACTAAGCAGAGGCGGTTGGCTCGACGGCAGTCCTTCATCATATGTCCAGTTCTCTTGCAGTAGGTGCAAAAGGCTGGGCTAGGACGATGAGTTGGTACTCCGGGTCGCCTCGGCACGAAAGATGGTCTGGACGTGGCTCCACCTGCCATCTGGTTGGAAGGGCGCTTGACTCCTGCAGACTGAGGTCTGCCCCTCTCTTTTATGACTGCCTCATAACTGCGGGCAGCTTCTAGGGCTTCCTCATGAGTCAAAAATTTTCCTGTGGCTAGAGCAGCCTTAATCTCTGTGTCTAAACCTTGCTGAAAACGACGGGCTCTGATCTCGTCCGTCGGTATCAGGTGTGCCGCGAATCTGTTTAAAGATTGTGTTAGCTGTGTAGTATGTGATATTTTAAAAATTGAACTATTGTGACATATCTTACCGGCTCAACATAGTGAACTTAGCATCGTATTCATCTACCGATTTCTCCCACATTGATCCCTGCTGTAGATGAATAAACTGCTGCTCCATAGAGAACCTGGCAGTCACAGGGAAATATTTCGCGTCAAACTTCTCGCGAAATGTCTTCCATTCGTTCGGCTGCGCTAGACGGGTTTCTTCCGCCTTCCACCAATTGCGAGCATTATCCGTGAGCTGTAGTTTCGCTACACGGACCCAAGCGAGGTCTGGCACTAGAGCTGCTGCCAGATCGTCTTCGATACTTTGTGCCCATTCTTCCGCTTCAAGAGGGCTTCCTTTACCAGAGAACTGCTTTGGGTGCAAAGCCCTGAATTGCTTTACTCCCGGTGCGTCGTTATCAGGACGGCTCAATAGTTGTCCCTCGAGAAGACTGCGGATCGTATCAAATAGCATTATTTGATCAGTGGGTGGTGCCGGAACAACTGGTGTGAGAGGTAGTGCTGGAGGGGTGTTGTTGATGTTTGTGCTGGTGTTGTTCGGGGAATCCATAACCCTGAAGAAAAATTTGGATTAGGACAGATTCAAATACATGAAATGATAAGATTCAAGGAATAGAGTTTTGCAAGATTCAAAGAACATGAATTGTAAAGAATGTTTTAGTTGCTGGTTCTTGTGTTATATTGCTTCGGTTGTTCACGCAGACCAGAACTGCATGACAGGGATACATACAGCTCAGACCTGCATGGGCCACCAACAAAACCTGTCACGCCCCGCTTCCCAGTGTACGGCGAAGTGGACGCGACGAGGTCCGCTATGTATGTATTCAGAAGTACATACGCTAAGCGTAGCTAAGCAATATAAAATAATCACAAGAGACAAATGATATTAAAATAACAGCAACTTTTATTAATAACATTCTTTGTACAATGCATGAAATGAAAATACAACTGAAATGAAAAAGCAAAGCCTAAACAGTGGCATAACAGAAATGAAAAATACTGGAAAGAACAAGGTACAATTATCTAGAGCTCTGGGTCTTCTTGGAACTGCTCCAAATCTTCACCGGTGGGCTCGATCTCAGCTTGGTCCAACGCACCTGACGACAGTCAAAAAAGAAAGAAATAGAATGTCGTCAGCGAACAGGTCGCTCGGTAAGTCCCAAAGAATAAGAAGAATGAGAATGACAGAGTAACAGTATTTGCTAAAGTATTACATTGTTGAATATTATGGAATATTGAGTTAACGCTGTTGTTTGTAGCTTGGTACAGAAGGATGCCAGTGTATACGAGGGGGATCTCTATATGCTAGAGATCAGGGCAAAAGGAAAGTACAAGGAACCGTTATGCCACGGTACAACAGCAACAGGATTCAGGTTAGGTGTCTTAATCTGACCACCTCGTGCCACCTTTAACACCTTCCGTACCAATCTACCCCTTAAACCCCGTAGTGTTTTAACAGTATTGTAGTATTGGAATATGTAAATTGAGTGACTGACCAAAATCATGATATCAGTAAACATGTTGTAACTGTGTAATCAGGAAAATGGAATATCAGGATAATGGATGAATATCCATGGTTTGATTCAGTCAAAAAGAATATATTGTTAACTGGATTCAGGGTTTCATGTATTCAAATTGTATTGGAATATAAAAGAATATAGATTGACTTGAATCATATTCTAGTCAGGAATAGTCAGACTCTAACCCAAGTCAGACTAAAAGAAAAATAATTTGAAGTTCAATATTAGTTAGGGGCCTTATTGTAATTTGTAAAACTTGAGGGGGTTTTCTGTAAAAAGTACTTTTGTATAGTTTTCGAAATACACCTCAAGTATTTAATAATCGTCTTTATTGTTATAATGAATATGAATTTTATTTGTGTTATTCTAGTGAATATATCCTAATAAAAGTATTAATTGTTTTATCTGAAATTCATGGTATTTTAATGTAAATTTTAATCTTGTAATTTTTTTAGGAAAATGTGGAAACTTTATATTATAATAAAATAGGTGTTTAAATGATAATTATATATATAAACACTTGGATAATTTTTAAATGAATATTTTATTTTCAAAAATCTCATTTTTCTTAAATGTCGTATTTTAAAACTTTCGAGACCGAATGCTCCTTGTGGAGGTCTGAATCTCGCACTACTAGCCTGCGGGTGCACGATGAACCGTACTATCCCTAACAGGTTCCCCAAAAGTGGGTTGTAGCGGCACTTTGCTTAGGTTTTATAACTACTTCTCATTTAGGAAAACGGTTTTATAAATATAAGGTATTTATTTGCAAAAGAGTTTAGTTTTCCGTATTTTAGTTATTAGGGTTTCCTAAGCCCACTAGCCTATTTCTAAGGTCTAAACGATGAGTCATTAGAAGCCTCAAATCGCCTCTTCACCGTCAATTGCGGCCAGGTAAGTACAAGTGAGGAGGGAGGGATCCGCTCACGAATCGTGAGACGGGCCTTTTAAAGTTACCCAAGCTCACTTGCCTAGCCTAGACACCACAAAGTCAGTTTAGATAAACGATCGATGTCCATGACCAATCGTGCTTTCATTTTATTAAAAGATTTTACTTAGAAATGTTTACAACTTAAAGCTTTCAATAAAGGTTATAAAGATTAGGGTAATTTAGTGAAAAGTCCTGTAATTTCGTATTCTGTATTTTTGATATTTATCAATTAGGGTTATATTGAGTGTGTGTAGGGGTAGGTCATTACCCCGTGACTTATATTAAGTTTTGGTGAAGTTTAAAGGTAAAACATGCTATGTTAAACTTAAAGGTATTATAGCGCAAGAATACGGTATTCGAAAACGTTATCATTTTATGTGTGAAATTTCATTCAAAATGGGTTCTACAAGTTTAGTGATCAAGATAAACCTATTTAGGAGTGAGGGAAATAATTAAACTAAGAAAAATGAACTTCATGGTATTTTTATGAAAAGAGTACGGTTTTGCAAAGAACTTATCATTTCATGTGAAAAAGTTTGATTAAATTGGTTTATGGGTGATTAATAGTCAACATGAATATGGGTATATACTATGTATTATGTGACAAGTGGAAATTTATAGAAAAGCCGAATCGGAAATCGGTTTGTCTGATTTCCGTCGGGTTCCAAAAAATCGTATTTTTACATTTATAGAAAAGAGAGAGAGAAGAGGTGGGACTTACGGTTTGGACAAGCTAAGGAAGCTAAGGGATGTGGTGGTTGTCGATTCGTCGAAAACGTCGCGAAGGTTCTGATCCGGTCGCCGGAATCCGTCGTCGATTTCGGCAGCGCTTCGCTTCTCGCTCTTCGTACCGAGTTCTCGAGAATTTGGGAGAGTAGACTTAGAGTGGCGAGGTGAAACGGTAGAGGGTAGGGGTCTTTATATAGGGCTAGGCTAGGGTTAGGGTTAGGATAAAAAATATTAAAAGAAAATATAAAAAACATTAAAAATTCATTAAAAATCATTAAACCTAGGAGTAAAAGGGATTTATTGGCCAAATCAAAACCGATCCAGGTATAATAAGTGTGCAAGAGGGTTGACCAAGTCAAGAGCCAACTTTTCTCAGTTGGTGACTCGGCCGTCCGGCCAAGTCCGGCCGGCGGCGCCGGACCGAGTCGGCCGATTCGCCGGCCGGCGGTGCCGAGTCGGGCCGAGTCAGGGTTCCAGTGGCCGTGGATTTTCTGGGGGTACAATTTGGTATATTTAATTTTTGTTGTCCAGTACATATTTTGGGAGTTATGGCCTTTTTACCGTTGACTTCCAAAAAAAATTAAAATAAAATAAATACAAAAATAATGTGGGGCAAGGGATTTGAACTCTGGTGGCTTGGTTCGACAGTGCAAGGTATTACCAATGAGCTACAAGCTCCTTCTTGTAATTATTGTAAGGAATTAGATACTTAAATTGTTTCCAGCAACATTAATACTCCCAGTATACACTATATTTAAAGCAAATTTTTGGTATACAAAATTGGAGTTGTTACACAGCTCGGATAGGGTCGTCCGGTTTTGACGATTTGCCCGGCCGCTTCACTCGCCTGATGAGCTCGTATTTGCTGAGCTATATAGTCATCCAGTGCAGCCCTGGAAATAGTTTCTTCCTTGGCTGCTGAAAGAGCCGGAGGAGAATTCGATGTCTCTCCCCTGTCATCTTCAAGGACGATCGAAGGATCTTCAGCAGGAGGATCTTGCTGGGTCATCATACCCACCATGTCCTGGAACAGAAGGGCCATTCGTTTTATATTGGCTGCTTGTTCCGCAGCCTCTTTATCCTTCTTTTCCATTATCCTGCGAATGAATTCAGCGTCAGTTTCTTGCTCCTGGCGTTGATCCGAGGACGCTTCGGGGCTTTCTTTTGGCCCAGTGACCGCGGCCATCGCATTCATCATTTCTTGGAGCTTCTGCTGTTGCTCCTGAGCTTTAGTCACCGATCGCGTAAGCGGTCTATGACCTGTAGATATACGGCTGTCCTCTTTCCCGAACGCCATGTAGACGGTATGGACCACAATGCCCCCGGACTTAGGGCGTTTGGGCTCACCGCCTTTGACATTTGTCGCCGGCACAGGGATCTTCTCCGGCCTTCTTTTCTCAGGAGCGGTCGAAGTTGAGGGAGCCGTCGAGGTGGGCACCCGGACAGCTTTTCGTGGTTTAGCAGGATGGCCGACTTCCTTTTGGACCTTCAGTTTCTTGTGCTGGCGGGAGAAATTTGGATCGATCACCGAGTCTCGGGCCTGGCGCCAGACTTTATAGATCTTGGAGGACAGTCGTTGAGAGGATTGAGACCGTTCTGGATTTGCTTCTGTAACCTTCTCCGGTGGAGGAGGAGACCTCTTCAGTACAGCGGTAGGAGAATTCCTACGCACTTTATTTAGCAGTTCAAAACTGTTCCCAGTTGGAACAGCAGCATTAATTTCAGCCGTCGAGGTTGGAGGAGTTAGCCCGGAAGGGGAGTTGCCTCCCGACTTCCTCACTCAGCGCCAGTGGCGACGTCGAGCATGTCGTGCTGCGGGAATTGGCTCGGTGACGGGGACGGCCTTGTCTTGCCCCCTGTTCAGGTGAGAGGCTGTAGCTGGTGTCAGCCTATTAAAAACTTATGTCTTCTGAGCAGCAGGTGTTAGTTATATGTATGCCCTAGAGGCCATTACTATACAAAGGATGTATATTGTAGTGGATGCTTGGACATATATAGGGAGGACTTTCTTGCTCGACATGATAGTATGCTATCTGGTTGCTCTTTATCTTAACGTGTACACTGATTGTCTCTCTGTTCCATGTTGGTAAAGCCCTTAGGATGTGTACTTGACTACCTGGACTATGATGTGAATCATACTAGTGGGGACATGGTAGTCCATAAGTACGTCCTTCAAGGTCCCTAGTCGTGGGTGTATCGAGACGGGGCATCGATATACCAGTGTAGACTAGCGTATACCTTCTCGACCCATTTAGTGGGCGATGGATGATCCCATATCCATTGGTGTTTGACATCAGAGATGATATACGGGTGCTCAGTGGAGACTGGGTACACTGGACGGACTCACCGAGAACTCCCATATGGTATTATACCTTACGTCAGATGGCAGTTCTCTGGTGACACTGGTACAGGTTAGTCTGTAGACCCGAGATCGTCAAAGAATCTTGTGTGATTCCCACTGTGCTTTGATTTCCACCTTACCACGTCCAAGAGGGCGTGCAAAACGGTGGTTTTTGGGTACAGTCCCGAATCACATGGAGGCAATGAGCGAAAGGAGGGGATTCGTCTCTCCCGGTATAGGGAGTTGATGTTGCGCTGTGTTCGATTGGCTATAACCGGAAATCCCTGGCCAGGGTTGCTGAGATTTACTGGTAAGTGTTACCAGTAGTTTCTCGAACTGTTATAGACCTTATATCGACACGACTTATCGAGCTATTGGGGTCTAACGTTTACCACCCCTAGGCGAGATATGCGACATATCAGACGAACAGACCGGACTGTACGGTAAGTGTTACCGGTTGGATTCACAGGAGTGTGAGCGGGCTTGCTCGTTGATCTTCTGATCGCTCAATACCCGGGTGGCCGTTACGTTTAGCAGACCGCTTGCGGCTTGTGGGTGCTTGATATGATCATCACCTGCTGCCGGCGTATTGACGAGTCTTTAGAGTCCTACACAGAGGTTTCCTGGCTCAAGCGAAACGAAATAGGAGCGCATATGAGATATGTGCGGGACCGAGAATAATGCGTGTATGTGATACCGTATTCTATTCTCGCGATGAATGTATCGATTGGTAGTATGCGATATAACCTAGTTATCGAATCGAGTATTGATTCGATAAGTCGATACATTGGATATTAGTCGGTCATATGCGATATGACCGGATCGTTAAATCAAGTGTTAATTTAATGACTTAATGTATAATTATATATTTGATATATTACTTTACATTAACTAGTATTGGTTCACTTAAGATTATTTTCTCACTTGAATGTGCACATTGTATATATGATATATGTTTGTGCACTAGTTTGTATCATGTTTGATGATACATGCAAACTTGGGTGTGTGTTTACTTTAAACCATGTTTAGGTTAATGGTTAGGGTTTTAAATGTTTTATTTATTTTCTTTAATTCATTTTTAGCAAAAAGGAAAATGGTGGCTTGCTTTGTTTTATAGTTGAAGCTTCATGAAGTTTTGAATAAGTCTACCATTTTTGTTTTATGCTTAACCTAACCATTAAACCTAAACCCTAGTTTATTCTCTACATGAGTAAACTTCACCCATGGTTGCAACATGATAAGTATTCACTTGAATTTTTATTTTAAATGATTATTCATTTTTCTTCTTCTTCATCTTCTTCTTCAAGTGAAGAAAAGAAAAGTTTTCTAGAAAAGATTCAAGTGATGAATCCAAGTGAGAAATCCAAATCCAAAGTGAACCCACTTCCTATTTCTTCATCCTCTACCACTTGACATGTAGTATAGGGTGTTTTCTTCACAAGTTTCATGACTTGGTGAAGGTGGAGCTTGAGTTTGAGTTGCCTCGACGTAGATCATCTTCGGCATCAAAGTCAACGGCCTAGCCCGACCATTTTTCCAATGAAACCAATGCTAGAGTCTGGGATCCGATGATCGCAGCAAAGGGACATCGTCACGGAGCTAAGGAGGTGGAGAACCGAATCTACAAAGGTTGTATTTTCCGTTCACTCTTAGTTAAGTTGTTAACTTATATCGTTTTCGCCTATTCTCTAGTAATCGATCTTACATTAGGGTTTCTCGACACCAGAAAAAATTGATTTTGGCATGGTTGATACCTTGTGGAACCTCTTGAGTGTGCCTAGGAACCCTACAGTGGTATCAGAGCCTAGCTAGAGCTTTAGGTGAACTGTAGACGATATTAGAAGTCCGATCGAAACACGAAACACTAATCCGACCCCTTCTCTGTACCTTTTTCAAAACTATGCATTTTTCTAAATTAAAAATATGCAGAAAAATCAGCAGGCTTTTCTAAGAAATATTGTGCAAAACGAGAACCTAACTCAATTAAACCGCCGCGGAACCGCGGCAGAAGCCTAGCTCGTGCGGCGGTTCCGCGGCCGTAAGGTCGCTTCTTCCATTAAATTTTGCACAGTAATTCCTATCTGTTGGTGCTGTATTTTCTGGTAATTATTAAATTCTACTCAAGAGTTGAGTATTCTGGGTTGTATTGGGAGTTCGTAGATTTGATCGGATTGTCAAACTTTGTCTGTGTGTTTTTCCAGGTAATTTTAGAATATGTTAAAAAGTTCGACCGGATATAAATACCCACTTTTTCCCCTGTCGGAAAATTTCCAAATGTTGAATTTTTCCGTGGTTTAAAGACGTTCTAAGTAGTGCAAGTAACTCGATGGACCCTCTAGAAGACAACAAACCTTAATTCGATTATGTGACCGTCTTGAACTGCCCTTTGAACCTTAGGGTTTGGGGCAGTACGGCGTACCACATGTGAGGCGTTGGCTTGACCCTTCTACGGCTGGACCGTTGGTACTGAGGCATGAAGTGGATGTTTTTAAACTTATTTCATGTGTTGAGCTGTTTCGGGAAAACTTGGGTGTTTGATTGTTCGATCGAAAAGTTTAACATTTTCTATTTATCTGGAATGTGATACAATATTTGGAATCCACAAGTAGTTATGAGATAACTGAATGAATGTTATAAACATAGCAGTTTAGTCTCACTTGATCGGTTGCCACGGAATTTTGATGCGATCAAAAGTCCGTCGCAATCACGTAGCGTACGCGGATACTCGCCGGATAAACTTAATAGACAGCTACACCTCTTAGCCCCGACCAAGTGACTGTAAGAGAACCCCGTCGCCGAAAGCATCCGTTCGGGTGCTCGCGATAGCGGTGTTCCGCCTTGGTGCACTTCGTCGACGGTATCGGGGGTGCGGCCGTCCACTAAAGTTTGCGACGAGCATTCGATCAGAATGTCGGGAATCCTGTTGAATTGCCCGACTTTATATTGAAAAGTGTTTTCAATATTGAGACTAAAATGCGGGGTTTATAATTGTTAGGCATGCGATATCTAAGGAATTCATTTGGTTAGGCATGCGATGTCTAAAGAGGTTGCGGACTCCAACTGTTGTAGTTTTACACTTTCTTTTCTGTGACCGTAAGTGTAATATATGATATCGCCGGTTTCGTTGCTATATGTCAACGACAATTGGGATATGCATGTTTACTTATGTTGATGACATGTGATATTATGTGTTGCTGGATATGTTATATTGGATTGTCGTGTTTGAATAGCCGGGGGGGTTTATGTAAGAAGAGTGTTTTTTTATTTTCATTCATGTAAAAACTTGTATGTAATATTCTTTTATTGGGGCACTTCCAGGTTGCGGAAGATGTCACCCTTTGTATATTATTTACTTTTCCGCACTAGGATAGACCCAAGGAGGAGGGCACAAGTAACCGGGTTCTAGGGTCCAGTGGGAGACCATCTCGAGGAGTCGAGTCCGGGTCTCCTAACCCTAGAATTGGTAGGGTTGCTTGTCGCTCTCGTAGGGGTCTAGGGGTGTGGGTTTGGCTATTCATCGCAACCGTGGAATCCGTGTTTTATACTGGCTCGTATTGAAAACACGGACGTCCTAGTATATCCAATGTTTCATATGTTTCTTCTGCTGCGTTATCTGTGATGTGATCATGTGATATGTTCAGATAGATATTATATATAGTATATATGATATATTATATAGACGTTGCTTATGTTTTACACCCGCGCTAGCCCTGCCTCGCTCTGCCGTTAGTTACTTAACCTAACGGTGCAGACGGGACATCGAGGCGAATGCGGATGGCATAAGTGTACGTCGTATTTATCTGTGATGTTTAGGTGATTTAAATGATGAGACTTCATTAATATGATTAATGAAAGAAAAGAAACCTAAAGATGTTGTGGAATCGAATTTCAAAATTAAAACAGGTAGCTACAGTTCTTGCTTTGCACAACGGTATATATGATATATCCTGCACCTTATTCGATGAGGAAAGGGCCGAGATCCCTTCACCGGGAGTGACCCCTTTAGCAATAACTGGCAGATGCTACACACTCAGTTTGTCTTTTGATTGCTTCTATAGTTTCTGCTTTGCACAGTGATATATATGATATATCCCGCACCTTATTCGACGAGGAAAGGGCCGACGATCCCTTCACCGGGAGTGACCCCTTTAGCGAAACTAGAAAAGCCTCGAAAACACTCCATTTCAAAATCATTTGATTCTACAACGATATCAAGTTCATTACGCAATAGGGTTTCAGAAAAACCTGTCGTAGCCCTCCGTCATTTCAGATAAGTGGTAGTTAGTATTCGTGTTACGTTTGTTGGCCTGTGTCAAGACGTAGTGTACGGTAGCTAACTAGTATTTATCTGCTTATGCATATGATGCAGATTGGATTAGGGTAGCCGTGCGACTTTGTTGGCCTACGTCAAGGGTCGTGCGGATGGGTTTAATTCAATCAGGAAATGACGGGTTGAACTTGACTAGCGCACTATGATTTGTTGGCCTGCGTCAAGGTCATAGGACGCTAGGGGCAAAATATTATCGGGAATTTCAAGTGTTGAAATTTGCAATGAGATTGCATACCTTCTATGAGATAGTTGGATCCCGATACCCGCTGCGAGTAATTGTTACTCCTGGGAGAGTTTTACACATTACAATTAGCCGATCAAGTAGGTGTCTAGAAAGGTGTCAACGGGGTTACGCCTCTGGGAAAAACGAGGTTTACATTAATTAAGTTCATGCGAAAGCACGGGGGACCTCCCTCAAAGTACCGACACTGGCCTGGCTGAAAGATTGACGAACTTGTAGCGTGTAATTAATCCCGGCTAGTCTTTCCTTTTAGGGTTTGAAGGAAGATTTGATAAAAAACAGTGGGAGCCATCCTGATTAGATAAAATAATAACCAATCTATTCTTGCCAGAGCGCACGCAGAGTGTTTTCTTCTCTCTCTCTCCAGGTAGCGACCATATCACGCCTTAATCAAGAAAATAATACGGATATTTGACCGAACCCGCTTGTTATACTGAGCTGAGGAACGTTGGTCCCGCTCCAACTTATAATTGTTATAAGACAGAGCAGGAAATTGGGGAATACTAAGATTCCCCTGCCGCCCAAACGAAGAAGGTGCATATGATGCATCTCTTTCGGGTATGTTCATTACAAAGAACTGTTTCTCTATCCTCTACGTCCTGGGTATTTGATACCGGATCAGGATCCCAGATATGTAATCTGTTATATAGGGCTACAGAAAGGTAGAGAACTGAGAACGGGTGATAAGTTTCATGAGACAGAAAACGGTGCAAGCGTTGCAGCCAAGTCTGTTGGTCACTGTCACCCTGTATTACCAATACATTGATTCTGAACGAATGTTATTAGATACCGAAGCTGATATACAAAATCATATCAGTCTCTTTATTGGTAAAGAAAGGATATAATTTTGTATTGTTGGATAATGTTTTGTACATTTTCTATATCAAGAGTTGATCAGTTCAGGCACATTATCTAAAACCATTGACGTTCTAAATCAAACTACAGTTCATAGTATACAGAACACACACAAGAGGAAGAGTTCAGAAATGAACGGATCTTTCTTGAGGTTTTGTAGACTAGGTCATATCAATGTGACCCGACTAGCTTAAGTTACATAGTAGATGCATATTTAAATCAGTTTGAATTTACATCTTATGAAACTTGCGAGTCATGTCACAAAGATATAATGACCTCAGCTCTGTTTATTGGAAACAGAGAAAGAGTTAGTAAACTCTTGGGACTGATACATGATGATGTATGTAAGGTCCCCTGTCTACACATGCCAGGACCAGTTCTTTGTACTTCATTACATTCTCTGATAATCTCTCAAGATTCAGACATGTGTTCCTGTTGAAACACAAGTCCGAAACTTTTGAGATATTCACAGAATATAAGTTAGAAGTAGAGAACCAAAATAAGGGTATAAGTATTATGTCCTTTGATGTGATCAGGGAAGAGAATACTTAAGCACAGAAATCCTGGACTATTCTAAAGGAGAATGAGATTCTCTCTCAGCATTACTTCTCCGAATACACCATAGCACGATGGTATATCGGGACGGAGCAATAGCACCATATATGATATGGTGTGCTCTATGATGAGTACTACTGAGTTTCCTATTTCCTTTTTGGGAGTTATGCACTTGAGAAGATGCATGCCTATTGAATAGGGCTTCAATCAAATCAGATGCCTACCACTTCATATGTGATATGGAAAGGAAAAAGCCCATATCTTAAGTTGGTTAAGATTTAGGGTTGTCTGGCCTATGTCTAAAAGCAAAATCCGGACAAGCTCGAGGCAAGGTCAGTTCTGTAGAACTGGAAAGGTTCTAGCAATACAAACTGCAGCTGATGATTTGGTAGAACCAAAGGATTCAGTAGATTCCAACGAACCTCAGCCTCTCCGCCCATCTAGCAGGGTTCCTCACCTGCCTGAGAGATACTTCGGTTTCTCGATGACAGTGGGAGCGAGGAATGCATCATGAGATGATGACCCAACTAGTTTCGAGCAGGCCATCGAGAGTAGGGACTCTGTAAGAATGGCTGGATGCTTAGTGATCTGAGATGGAATCCATGTACACCAACAAAATAGGGACTTTGGTTGCTATATCTGAAGGGTTAAATCCCCATCAGGAGCAAGTATATCTTAAGTAGATTACTTAGTGTAGATGGAAAAGTTGAGACTTTCAAAGCTAGACTTGTTAAAGGTTTTCATCATCGACCAGGCGTGGATAATGATGAAACCTTTTTCCAGTGGCTATGCTTAAGTCCATCCAGATCCTACTTGCCACAGCTACATACCATGACTACGATATCTGGCGGTTGGGTGCCATGACTGCTTTTCTAAATAATGATTTAGAAGAGAACGTCTATAAGTACACAGCCAGAAGGCTTCGTAAACAGTGGGAGCAGCAGAAACGTGTGCAAGTTGCTTCACAAAATAAAGCAGGTATCGCGGAGTTGGAACATCTGTTTTGATGTGGTAGTCAAAGAGTTTGACTTCATCAAAATGGTAGATGAACCTTGTATATACAAAACGGTAGTAGAGAGTAAGGTGGTGATCCTCGTAGAGTATGTGGACAATATACTCTTGATAGGAAAGGAGTTTCCTATGCTACGCTCGGTCAATCTCCGCTTATCACAAGGATTCTCCAATAGGATAAAGGTGATACCTCCTAAATCCTGGGATTTGGGTCTATGAGATAGATCTAAATAGATGTTAGGATTCTCACTAGCTGTAGTAAGATGGTATCAATCGATCCTGGGGAGAATCACTGGAAGGGTTCCAGGGTGATAAAGACGACTGAATGTCAGTCACAGGCATTGTCTTTACCCTCAGTAAAGGGACAGTATGTTGGAAGAGTTCCAAGCTAGATACCGTGGCATACTAAACGATAAAGGCTGGATACATCGCTACTTAAGATGCTACCAAAGAGGAAGTCTGGGTGTATATTGGTTCATGATATGAACTTCGTTCCTACCATTATGAGACAATGGAGTTGTGGCTTATACCAAGGAACGCCCGTCCCGTCAGTGATCCAGACATATTCTAAGGCAGTATCACCTGATCATGGAGATGGTTGATCTCCAGGGGATCGAGGTTAGGAGAGTAGACTCAGAGGACAACACGGCGGATCCACTCACAAAGGCCTTTTTCCAGAGAGAGACTATTATGGGATGGTTGAGTATGAGATACTACAACCACTGCTACAGATGGCCCTAGTGCAAGTGGGAGATTGTTAGTTATATGTATGCCCTAGAGGCCATTACTATATATAGGATGTATATTGCAGTGGATGCTTGGACATATATAGGGAGGACTTTCTTGCTCGACATGATAGTATGCTATCTGGTTGCTCTTTATCTTAATGTGTACACTGATTGTCTCTCTGTTACATGTTGGTAAAGCCCTTAGGATGTGTACTTGACTACCTGGACTATGATGCGGATCATACTAGTGGGGATATGGTAGTCCATAAGTACGCCCTTCAAGGTCCCTAGTCGTGGGTGTATCGAGACAGAGAATCGATATATCAGTGTAGACTAGCGTATACCTTCTCGACCCATTTAGATGGGTGATGGATAATCCCATATCCATTGGTGTTTGACATCAGAGATGATATACGGGTGCTCAGTGGAAACTGGGTACACTGGACGGACTCGCCGAGAACTCCCAGATGGTATTATACCTTATGTCAGATGGCAGTTCTCTGGTGACACTGGTACAGGTTAGTCTGTAGACCCGAGATCGTCATAGAGTCTTGTGTGATTCCTACTATGCTTTGATTTCCACCTTACCACGTCCAAGAGGGCGTGCAAAACGGTGGTTTTTGGGTACAGTCCCGAATCACATGGAGGCAATGAGCGATAGGAGGGGATCCGTCTCTCCCGGTATAGGGAGTTGATGTTGCACTGTGTTCGATTGGCTATAACCGGAAATCCCTGGCCAGGGTTGCTGAGATTTACTGGTAAGTGTTACCAGTAGTTTCTCGAACTGTTATAGACCTCATATCGACACGACTTATCGAGCTATTGGGGTCTGACGTTTACCACCCCTAGGCGAGATATGCGACATATCAGACGAACAGACCGGACTGTACGGTAAGTGTTACTGGTTGGATTCACAGGAGTGTGAGCGGGCTTGCTCGTTGATCTTCTGATCGCTCAATACCCGGGTGGCCGTTACGTTTAGCAGACCGCTTGCGGCTTATGGGTGCTTGATATGATCATCACCTGCTGCCAGCGTATTGACGAGTCTTTAGAGTTCTACACAGAGGTTTCCTGGCTCAAGCGAAACGAAATAGGAGCGCATATGAGATATGTGCGGGACCGAGAATAATGCGTGTATGTTATACCGTATTCTATTCTCGCGATGAATGTATCGATTGGTTGTATGCGATATAACCTAGTTATCGAATCGAGGATTGAATCGATAAGTCGATACATTGGATATTAGTCGATCATATGCGATATGACCGGATCGTTAAATCAAGTGTTGATTTAATGATTTAATGTATAATTATATATTTGATATATTACTTTACATTAACTAGTATTGGTTCACTTAAGATTATTTTCTCACTTGAATGTGCACATTGTATATATGATATATGTGTGTGCACTAGTTTGTATCATGTTTGATGATACATGCAAACTTAGGTGTGTGTTTACTTTAAACCATGTTTAGGTTAATGGTTAGGGTTTTAAATGTTTTATTTATTTTCTTTAATTCATTTTTGGCAAAAAGGGAAATGGTGGCTTGCTTTGTTTTATAGTTGAAGCTTCATGAAGCTTTGAATAAGTTTACCATTTTTGTTTTATGCTTAACCTAACCATTAAACCTAAACCCTAGTTTATTCTCTACATGAGTAAACTTCACCCATGGTTGCAACATGATAAGTATTCACTTGAATTTTTATTTTAAATGATTATTCATTTTTCTTCTTCTTCAACTTCTTCTTCAAGTGAAGAAAAGAAAAGTTTTCTAGAAAAGATTCAAGTGATGAATTCAAGTGAGAAATCCAAATCCAAAGTGAACCCACTTCCTATTTCTTCATCCTCTACCACTTGCCATGTAGTATAGGGTGTTTTCTTCACAAGTTTCATGACTTGGTGAAGGTGGAGCTTGAGTTTGAGTTGCCTCGACGTAGATCATCTTCGGCATCAAAGTCAACGACCTAGCCCGACCATTTCTCCGATGAAACCAATGCTAGAGTCCGGGATCCGATGATCGCAGCGAAGGGACATCGTCACGGAGCTAAGGAGGTGGAGGACCGGATCTACAAAGGTTGTATTTTCCGTTCACTCTTAGTTAAGTTGTTAACTTATATCGTTTTCGCCTATCCTCTAGTAATCGATCTTACATTAGGGTTTCTCGACACTAGAAAAATTTGATTTTAGCATGGTTGATGCCTTGTGGAACCTCTTGAGTGTGCCTAGGAACCCTACAGCAGGAGCGGGAGTGGGAGTTGGGACGATCAGTCTTGCGAAGACCGACCTCTTAGCAGGAGAAGCCGCCTTGACGACTTCAGGAGTAAGTTTGGCTACTTTTTTTTGAGTAACCTTCTCAGGGACCGCAAGCTTCATCGTGGGCCCACATGAGTTTTGGCCTAGTCTGGAGAAGACCGAGACATTGGTGTTGGGCGACCCGTTGAGAGGGGCCGCAGCAGCTGTAAGTCGATCGAAGACCGACTTCTTAAGAACTTCTGGTACGGGCACTGGGGCAGTGAAGCTCATTGGCGGGAGCATGGTCCCGAAAAATAGTCCAGTTGTAGCCTGGGTGATTTGTTCCGCTGGCATCGTGAACAATGATGCCACCTGAGGTCCATAGGCTACACCTCCAGGAGAGGCGAAGCGTCGGTTGCAGTTGCAGTTGGAGCAGTTCGAGCAGTTGAACGCCATTGATGATTGATTTCTGCGCCAGGCAAAAGTCCAAATCTTAGTAACTTGAAACCCAAAGGCAACCATTAACAAACCGCGATTCGTTCACAAAGACGACACACGAAGTGTGGAGTGGAAAGAGGAAAAGGTCCCACCGGGCGTGCCAGAATCTGTTCCCCCTCCGAAAGACGGCGCACAAGACTGCGAAGTCCTGACGCTGAGATTCGGGACAGATGCTATTTGGTTTTATCCGTCCACCTCTCCGAAGATGCCAAGTTGATTTATGGCACCGTGTATCGGAGGTTTAGACGGATGCGGCCGATGTAGCAGACTTCGTCAAATTCCCCCTCGCTTGAGGGGTTTTTGATTGTGGGGACGCTCTTCCCTGCAGGCGCAAGCCCTTGCAGTTAATTACGCTACCGCGTCGCGGTAACAACTTTTTCCTTCTCCAGAATTTCATTTCATGTCGTGTGTGTTTGTTTTGTTTTTGGTTGCCCGTGGATTGTATACGGAGACTAATTTATGTTGTCGCCCGTAAGACGTGGATTAGTCCAAATCCGTATTTTCTTAGATTTGGGTTTTGTATTTTGGTTTAAGGATACGTTAGCCATATTTGAGGCTAAGATCGACTTAAACGTTTGTTAAGGATATGTTAGTCCGATTTGAGACTAAGATCGACTTAACTGGATCGTTTAGATCCGACAAAAGAGCATTTAGGGGCTCTATTGTTCCAGTTTAGGGACATAGTAGTCCATTGAATGTATGGCCGTCGGGACCCGTCACCTCTCTGACGTCGTTGAAGGATTACAACGATAGGTGTCAGAGGAGTTCAGAGATGTACCCTTGAACCAAAGTTGATTAAGGGACTTATAGTCCGATTTGGGACTAAAGTCTGTTTGAAAGTTTAAGGATACGTTAGCTATTTTTGAGGCTAAGATCAACTTAAACAGGATCGTTTAGATCCGACAAAAGAGCATTTGGGGCTCTATTGTTCCAGTTTAGGGACGTAGTAGTCCATGTTCCAGTTTAGGGACATAGGGGTCCATGTTCCAGTTTAGGGACATGGGGGTCCATTGGTAGTTTAAGGACATTGCGGTCCATTGAATGTATGGCCGTTGGGACCCATCACCTCTCTGACGTCGTTGAAGGATTACAACAATAGATGTCAGAGGAGTTCAGAGATGTACCCTTGAACCAGGTGTAAATTGATTTAAGAGAGCGGTCGTGCTCAGTCAATTTTAATTTGAGGACTTACGGCCAGTATTGGGCTAAGTCCAGTTGAAAATGTTCAACGTTTTTATTTGTAGTTGGCCTGTTAAGCCTTTATTAGGGCTCTGCCCCTGCACTGTATTTTATTCTGGCCTGTTAGGCCTTTTAAGTTGGGCTCTGTCCCCTTTTTATAATGCAGAGCATTTGTTTTGGTCCATTGGGCCTCTTAATTGGGCTTTGCCCCTTAATAATGCGTTGCATTAATTAGTCTGACAGAGCGCCACGTGGCTTGTCAGGCTCTTTGAGCCAATTGAGGAGCGCAAGGCGCAAACTCATGTGGAGGTGACACGTGTCACGCTCTGATGAACGCAAGCGCGGTGCGCTGCGACAGTGCGCTGCGTTGTTGCGCTGCTGACACGTGGCGTGCTCTGGTGAGTTGAGCCAATGAGAGCAGTGCTCTGTTTTTAGAAGCGCATAGCGCAGATCGTTATGGGGCCGACACGTGGCGCTCTCTGGTGGCTTGCGCCAACCCGAGAGCGCAACAGTGCAGATTTTGCATGTGCAGGACACTGTTTTATTATTTTGATCAATTTTAGATCAAGAAAAAACAAATTTTCTTGTTTTCAAAGAACCAGTGGTTCATCAAAAGGCAATGCCTTTGTTATTATTATTATTTTTTTTATTGAAGATCCTTGATCTTGTTCCTAGATCAATGATCTTTTCAGAAGAAATTCTTCTTTTTTATTCAAAGGGTTTACCTTTTTCTCTTTTTGAGTTCTTCTCAAAATTTTCTTTAGAGGGGTTCTCTCTCTGTTTCTTGAGTTTTTCTATTCTCTGTGTTATGTTTTTGAATTGGGGTCTAGGGGCCTTTTTATAATGCCAATGATTTGTTGAATTGGTTAGAGAGATCTTTCTCTGAGTGATTTGGGGATTTTTCCCCACCGTTGGATCTTTGATCCAAGAGCTTCTGTTTTACAGAAGGCAATCTTCTTGTTTTTAACAAGAACAGAAAAATCTTACTGGAATTTTAATTCTGTTTGGCGCAAACGCACATGCGCTTGACACGTGTCGCGCAGTGCAGAGCGCAGCGCAACTGCGCTGCCACGTGTCGCGCAGCGTATAGCGCAGCGCAACTGCGCTGCCACGTACTGCGCTAGCGCAACTGCGCTGCCATGTGTCGCAGAGCGCAGCGCAACTACGCTAGCGCATCTGCGCTGCCACGAGTCGCGCAGCGCAGAGCGCAGCGCAACTGTGCTGCCACGTGGCGCGCAGCACAGAGCGCAAGTCAGCTGAAGCATTGCTTCTTTAATTTTTTAATTTTTTATTTTAATTTTCAGAACAGAGCCTTGCTCTGATTGGTGGAAACAGAAGCATTGCTTCGTTTCCCGCCTTGGAATTTGAACAGAGCTTTGCTCTGATTAGGGTAAACAAATGCCCCCCTACCGTTGCGCTTACGTGGCCCCCAAACGTGAGCGCAGCGGTGGCAGAATTCCAGCCGTCGCGCCATCCCTTGGAAGTTGAAACGGCTCTTCAATGCCTATAAATAGGACCTTTGGTCTCTTAGATGATTTTCATCTCTTCATAAGAATTTTGTTCAGAGCCCTGCTCTTTTGTTTAAGCACCTTTTAAAGTTCAAATTCTAGAGAATTTTAGGTAAAAATTAATTTGGATTAAATTAAATCAATTTTAAGAGCCTTGCTCTCAATAGATCCCTGATCTTAAGAAAACCCATTTAGGGTTTCTCTTAGCAGAGCTTTGCTCTAAGGGGGTCTGAAGAGAACTAAAGGGAACCCTATTAGAGTTCCATTAATAGAGTTCTGCTCTATGAAAGATTTTTTCTTGTATATTCCAGATTCACCAATGGAGCTTTGCTCCTTCCAATTCATATAGAAGAACTCTTAAGAGTTTTTCATAGATCCTGGTGGTTAGAGATGACGTTCTATTTTTTAATGAATTATACTGTCTTGCTTAATCAGGCCGTCTGCTAATTTTGTTAGGTTTCTTTTACAGAAGTAATGGATGCCCACATGTACGACCTTAATGAGATCATTTCTTACGGGGATATCCACCGACTCGGCCATTCCTAAAATCGAGAATTTACTACTGCCGAGTGTGCCGAGATCATGAGTCGCTTCGACGCATACAACGGTCAATTGCTTCCCTGACGTTCCTCTCTCTTGAAGCTTATCGTGGGAGCCATCTGGGAAGCGCTTCCCTTATTCTGTACTGGTGTGCCACTTGGGGCATTGGATGCCGCCGAGGATAAGGTGCACTCGGTGTATCTGATGAGCCTAATCTCAAAGAGGAGGCGAGATAACCTTATCGATCTTCTGCACCAAGCTTTTCAACAGTCTACAATACTTGCTGCCTATCGGAAGGAGGAGGACATCAGTGAGGATCCCGACGCTCGTGCTCGCGAAAGGAAGCACACTAGGATGGTTCGCCAGGCTTGGAAAGTTTTAAATAAGGTTACTTTCGAATTCCTCAACCCATGTCCTGGGTCCGAGATTATACTATTGTAAACATTTCAATAATGTTGTTGTTTATTTCTTTATTGATGTAAAAACTTTCCAAGTATGAATGACAACACTTTTGCCTCCTTCCTTTTATTTTCTGCTTTGTTACTGGCACATTCTTTAAATAAGCATAGCCTGTAAGCGATATAGAACATTCTGTCTTGAACATCTTGGGGAATAGTGATGGCTTAGGCAGCAGGTTCAGGTCTGCTACCTAAGGCTTTTCAACTTCATGAGCCGTGAGGGTCTCATAAAGACTTTTCTCCCTACGAGTCAAGAGGATCTCGTAGGTGTATTTTCTCCTTAGAAATCGTGAGGATTCCTAAGTGCGTTTTCTCTTATAAGTCGTAAGGATCCTATAAAAGAATTTTCCCTCTTATGAGTCGAGAGGACCCGTAAGCGGTTGTTTCCCTCCTTGTCGAGATTCGACTTCGGAGAGTGAGACCCATGGATAGTATGCAAGAGACCGTTTTGGGCCGACTTGCAGGATCCCAGTGCTTAGGAAACAGGTTTTTTAATCCCCGCTGCCTAAGGCTTTTCCTCACGAGTCGAGACGAATCGAGCAGTTCTCGCAAAGACATCAACTTCCTCACGAGTCGAGACGAATCGAGCATTTCTCGCAAGAATATCCTAACGTAACAGTTAACCTCTGCTCTTTACGACAGAGGTCCGTTAGGGTCTATGGTACTTAGGGTTTTGTCCGTCGTACCGTCGCATCAGCTGATATATTCCTCGATAGGTAATCGTGTTGTTCGAGTAGCCCTGCGACTGCCGTGTCTCTGATCCCTTCGGGGGCTGGACAAGACGTCTTCAAGCAATCCTCCTTGGCAGTTTGACCGTCGGAAGAGCAAGCGTTAGGAATTTTGCCATGCCGCTTTTTACTTGAGGTTAGGCTCATTTTGGAGAGCCCCGATGAGTCATAACCACTCCGCGCTGGTGTGGGATGATCTCCGATAGTCTTTCAGGTTTTATGTGAGTTGTCGTCAAGACCCTGAAGCTAGGAATTTGGCCTTTGCTTCGTTTGCTGACATTACGTCCTCTATATCGAGACGAATGTCGCGGTTATCTCTAGGTTGTTGGTGAACCGTCGAGGTTTGGAACTAAGGACTTTGCCATGGCTCCGCTGTTTGATGATGTCGCGTCTGCTGTGTCGAAACGAACATCGAGGTGTTGACCATTCCGCACTGGTGTGAGACGATCTCCGGTTGTCCTTCAGGCTTTATATAACTTGTCGTTAAGACCTTAAAGCTAGGAATTTGGCTTTTGCTTCGTTTGCTGACATTACGTCCTCTATATCGAGACGAATGTCACGGTTATCTCTAGGTTGTTGGTGAACCGTAGAGGTTTGGAACTAGGGACTTTGCCGTGGCTCCGTTTGTTTGATTGTTGCGTCTGAACCCTGCTGGAGGAAGAACGCTGGGGTGACATCTCGTCTGCTGTAGGTGGTGACCATTCCACGTTGGTGTGGGATGATCTCTGGTTGTCTTTCAGGCTTTATATGACTTTCCGTTAAGACCTCGAAGCTAGGAATTTGGCATTTGCTTCGTTTACTGACATTGCGTCCTCTATATCGAGACGAATGTCACAGTTGTCTCTAGGTTGTTGGTGAACCATCGAGGTTTGGAACTAGGGATTTTGCCGTTGCTCCGCTGTTTGATTGTCGCGTCTGAATTCTATTGGAGGAAGAACGCTGGGGGTGACATCTCGTCTGCTGTATCGAGATGAACGTCGAGGTGAAGCTGGGATTTTTCCGTCGCTTCACGTTGTTTCGACCGCGGGGTCTTTTGTTGGCGTTGTATCTGCATCTTGCTGGACTGAGGAGAAACGCCATTGGTGATCTCTAAGTTGTCAATGTTGACGTCGAGACCCTGAAGCTAGGGTTCTTCCTTTGCTTCACTTGTTGACATTGCGTCTGCAATATTGCGACAAATGTCAAGGTTGCCTCTAGGTTGTCTATGAACCGTCGAGATTTGGCTTCGCTTTCTGATGGAGCCTGGAGGGAAAGATGTGTTTCCTTCTTTGTTTGTGCCCCTGGATTGTATACGGGGATCGATGTGATCTCACCCGTAGGGTAAAAGTTTCATTCATTTTTTTTATTATTATTATATTTCCGCGATGCTCTATCATTTCAGCTTTTATATCGCGAAGGTCGCGATTGCCCAATCATTTCGGCTATTTTTCGCGGTGCCTAATTATTTCGGCTATTTATTTCATTTTCACTCGCTGCTTTTTATTGCGAGTTGCCCAAGCATTTCGGCTGTTTTTTTTTTATTTTACTCGCTGCTTTTTATTGCGAGTTGCCCGATCATTTCGGCTATTTTTTTTTATGCATACATTTTTACTTGCTGCTCTTTATTGCAAGTTGCCCCATCATTTCGGCTATTTAGTATGCATGTATTGCTCACTAATTTTCTTTTATCGCGAGTGTGGAATTTGGAATCTGACGTCAATCTCAGTATCGGCATCGCTACAACTGGAATATTGCCAGGAGCGAATCATCATTTGCCATGAAAGAACTTGGAATTTGATACCGGTTTAGGCATCAGTATCGCTACAACTGGGATATTGCTAGGAGCGAATCATCACTTGCCACTGTCGATGTTGAACAAAGGTTGCTTAGTAAACAGGGTTAGGATCCTGTCGACTAAGGCTTTTGACTTCATAAGCCGTAAGGGTCTCACAAAGGTATTTCTCCCTACGAGTCGTAAGGATCTCGTAGGTGTATTTTCTCCTTAGAAATCGTGAGGATTCCTAAGTGTATGTTCCCCTGTAAGTCGTAAGGATCTTACAAAAGGGTTTTCTCCTTACAAGTCGAGAGGACTTATAAGGGTTGTTCACCATATGGACATATCCCCAGTCACGGGTGGAACTTGGTTAGGGAAAAGTTTATTCGCGCCCGTGGATTGTATACAAGGGTCAGTATCGAGCCGCCTGTAGGGCAATATCAGAGGTTGTGGGGGTTGCTTAAGAACAGGTTCAGGTCTCTGTAACTTAAGGCTTTCAAATCTTATGAGCCGTGAGGGTCCCATAAGAGAGTTCTCCTTACGAGTCGTGAGGATCCCGCAAGTGTAATTTCTCCTTAGGAATCGTGAGGGTCCCTAAGTGTATTGTTCCCTTGTGAGTCGTAAGGATCTCACGCGGGTGGTTTCTCCTCATAAGGTCAAGAGGACCCTGCAAGTGTCTCTTAACGAGGTTGCGCCCTTTCGGGTTTTCACAAACACTCGCCGGTAGCCCTGCTGTTTTTACTCGCAGAGCCCTTTCGGGTTTTCATCCGTGCCTATTTTGCTTATGGACATACCATTTTTATTATTATTTTTTTTATCACGTCAGCCTGAGGATACCGCGGTAGTAGTTTAAAGACGTTTCGGTCGTCAGCTAGTTTTAGGACGTAGTGGTCTGTTGTTAGTTTAAGGACGTTTCGGTCCGTCGTTAGTTTAAGGACGTTTCGGTCCGTCGTCGCCGTATTCGAGGCGATTCTCTAGTTTACTGACTTTTCGGTTTATGGGGCTTTTTCTATGACTGAGCATGATGCCCCTGGCGTATCCATCTTTCTCGGAGCATGCAATTGTGGCGGGCTCACCTTCCAGTTTTCGGAGATGACAAACTTGCCCTGTTGGTATTGGTCTTCAACCCAGGTTTTGAAGATGTAGCAATCCTCGATCAGGTGACTTACCGTTTGGTGGTAAGGGCAATAATTGAGATCGTTAACATCGCCTGGCCGCAACGGACGTTTTGGACTCGGCAGATTGATGAGTCTGTCGCGCACTGCGAGCTCGAACAGTCTCCTTGTTTTATCTTGAGGAAACGAGTAAGGACGTTTCAACTTTTCATGGAGGGGTTGCCGCTTGTTGTTTCGGCAAACAACCGGTCTAGGGCCACTCGATTGCTGTTGAGTATTGGCTACGAGGGCTGTTTTTCCCTTCCCTTTATCCTTTCTGCTCGATCCTTTGTTTGCGGAGCCGAGATTTTTTTCGAGTAGCGTGCGATTGCACGGCTGAACATTCTCGCAACTCCTCAATTCTTTCATTTTTGAAATGGATTCCTTGAGGAGAGGGTTGAGGGCAGCTTCTTCGTCAGAGTCGCTTCCAAAGGTGATAACTTGCGATCCCTTGGTGTCGGCTATGTGACAGTCGGCGGCGGCTTTTTTGCGCTCATCTATCGCATTTTTCTGATGTCTACGAGTTTCACGCTTTGTCCTGTTGAAGTGTTGCTTTTGAGCGACATACCCTTGCCACCAACACTTAAAGGAGTCGCAGTCTTCGGTAGGATGTATGATCTTCTGATGATATAAGCAGAAGTTAGGATGCATCTCTACTCCACCGAGAGTATTTTCTTCAGAGGGTGGTAGCTTCATTCCCAGTGATAGGGCTTTAGCAAACATTTTCCTCGTCTTGAATTTATTTTTATCAGCAACGGATGACTTTTGATTTAACGAAAGTGCCTCGACTCTTTGGTCTAGTCGGCGGTGCTTGGCTCCTTCCAGTATGGCCATCTCACGTTCTTGATTGGCTTTAACTTTCAGACGAATCTCATTCAGGAAGGCATCGATCATCTCGTCTGACGGCCGCAGAATTTCTGGTTCAGGGTCCGCCCTCGGTTTCTCGGCGCAAGGAGCCTCTTTATCATCCACTAATGAGTGAGAGATCACGTGACAACTCGCTACGTAGTCTTCGGATTCATCTGATGAGTCTTCTCCATCGTTTTCGTCCTCAACAAAAGAACAAGCTGCCCCCGGTGAGTCCGTCTTCTTTGGAGTGTGCGGCTGTGGTGGGTTTACTTTCCACTTTTCAGACAGCGCGGACTTGCCTTATAGGTACTGATCCTCAACCCATTCCTTAAATACGAAGCAATTCTCGATCGGGTGACTTACCGTTTGGTGGTAAGGGCAATAATTGGGATTATTGAGATCGCCTGGCTGCAACAGACGTTTTGGTCTCGGCAGATTGATGAGTCTGTTGCGCACTGCCAGCTCAAACAGTCTTCTCGTTTTATTCTGAGGAAACGAGTAAGGACGTCCCAGTCTCTCCTCGAGGGATGGGCGTGGACGCACGTTGTTTTGGCGAACAACCGGCTTTAAGTTGCTCGGCTATTGCTGAGCATTGGTGATGACGATCGCCTTCCCTTTCCCCTTCTCATTTCGAGAGTCCGGTTTTGGAGGAGACGGTCCATGGCCCATCTGGTCCATTTGGGCTAATTTGTCGATCAAGGCCTGGAAGGTGGTCAGCCTGAAGAACATCATGAATTGCTAGATGGTCGCTTGCGGATCAAGAGTACCCACAAACATGCCTACCGCAGGTGCTTCTTCGATGCGTTGTTCGCATTTCGACCATAGGTTCCGCCATCGTGTTACATATTGGACCCACGTTTCGCCTGGCCTTATCCTGGCGTTGATCAGCGCTGTTATCGGGGTGCGTTCACTAGCACTCGCGAATCGCTGAGTAAACAACAACTCCATTTCAGCGAAGGTCTTGACGGAGTCATTTGGGAGTTCGGAGTACCACTCAAATGCCGTCTTCGATAAGCTACCGACGAACTGGCGAAGCAACAATTTATCATCACCGCCACTATTGCCACAAAGAGCCCTGAACTGGGCAACATGTTGATGTGGATTCCCCGTCCCTTTATATACATGGAACTTAGGGATCGTATATCCCGGCGGGTAACTGATTTGGTCATACCAGCTCGGATAGGGTCATCCGGTTTTGACGATTTGCCCGGCGGCTTCACTCGCCTGATGAGCTCGTATTTGCTGAGCTATATAGTCATCCAGTGCGGCCCTGGAAATGGTTTCTTCTTTGGCTGCTGAAAAAGCCGGAGGAGGATTCGATGTCTCTCCCCTGTCATCTTCAAGGACGATCGGAGGATCTTCAGCAGGAGGATCTTGCTGGATCATCATACCCACCATGTCCTGAAACAGAAAGGCCATTCGTTTTATATTGGCTGCTTGTTCCGCAGCCTCTTTATCCTTCTTTTCCAGTATCCTGCGAAGGAATTCAGCGTCAGTTTCTTGCTCCTGGCGTTGAACCGAGGACGCTTCGGGGCTTTCTTTTAGCCCAATGAGCGCGGCCATCGCATTCATCATTTCTTGGAGCTTCTGCTGTTGCTCCTGAGCTTTAGTCACCGATCGCGTAAGCGGTCTATGACCTGTAGATGTACGGCTGTCCTCTTTCTCGGACGCCATGTAGACGGTATGGACCACAATGCCCCCGGACTTAGGGCGTTTGGGCTCACCGCCTTTGACATTTGTCGCCGGCACAGGGATCTTCTCCGGCCTTCTTTTCTCAGGAACGGTCGAAGTTGAGGGAGCCGTCGAAGTGAGCACCCAGACAGCTTTTCGTGGCTTAGCAGGATGGCCGACTTCCTTTTGGACCTTCAGTTTCTTATGCTGGCGGGAGAAATTTGGATCGATCACCGAGTCTCGGGCCTGGCGCCAGACTTTATAGATCTTGGAGGACCGTCGTTGAGAGGATTGAGACCGTTCTGGCTTTCCTTCTGTAACTTTCTCCAGTGGAGGAGGAGACCTCTTCAGTACAGCGATAGGAGAATTCCTACGCACTTTATTTAGCAGTTCAAAGCTGTTCCCAGTTGGAACAGCAGCATTAATTTCCGCCGTCGAGGCTGGAGGAGTTAGCCCGGAAGGGGAGTTGCCTCCCGACTTCCTCACTCGGCGCCAGTGGCGACATCAAGCATGTCGTGCTGCGGGAATTGGCTCGGTGACGGGGACGGCCTTGTCTTGCCCCCAGTTTAGGTGAGAGGCTGTAGCCGGTGTCAGCCTATTAAAAATTGATGTCTTCTGAGCAGCAGGAGCGGGAGTGGGAGTTGGGACGGTCAGTCTTGCGAAGACCGACCTCTTAGCAGGAGAAGCCGCCTTGACGACTTCAGTAGTAGGTTTGGCTACTTTCTTTTGAGTAACCTTCTCAGGGACCGCAAGCTTCATCGTGGGCCTACATGAGTTTTGACCTAGTCTGGAGAAGACCGAGGCATTGGTGTTGGGCGACCCATTGAAAGGGCCCGCAGCAGCTGTAAGTCGATCGAAGACTGACTTCTTAAGAACTTCTGGTACGGGCACTGGGGCAGTGAAGCTCATTGGCGGGAGCATGGTCCCAAAAAATAGTCCAGTAGTATCCTGGGTGATTTGTTCCACCGGCTCGTGAACAGTGATGCTGCCTGAGGTCCATAGGCTACACCTCCAGGAGAGGCGGAGCGTCGGCTGCAGTTGCAGTTGGAGCAGTTCGAGCAGTTGAACGCCATTGATGCTTGATTTCTGCGCCAGGCAAAAGTCCAAATCTTAGTAACTTGAAACCCAAAGGCAACCATTAACAAACCGCGATTCGTTCGTGAAGACGACACACGAAGTGTGGAGTGGAAAGAGGAAAAGGTCCCATCGGGCGTGCCAGAATCTGTTCCCCCTCCGAAAGACGGCGCACAAGACTGCGAAGTCCTGACGCTGAGATTCGGGGCAGATGATATTTTGTTTTATCCGTCCACCTCTCCGAAGATGCCAAGTTGATTTATGGCACTGTGTATCGGAGGTTTAGACGGATGCGGCCGATATAGCAGACTTCGTCAGATTCCCCCTCGCTTGAGGGGTTTTTGATTGTGGGGACGCTCTTCCCTGCAGGCGCAAACCCCTGCAGTTAATTACGCTACTGCGTCGCGGTAACAACTTTCTCCTTCTCCAGAATTTCACTTCATTCTTGTGTGTTTGTTTTGTTTTTGGTTGCACGTGGATTGTATACGGAGACTAATTTATGTTGTCGCCCGTAGGACGTGGATTAGTCCAAATCCGTATTTTCTTAGATTTGGGTTTTGTGTTTTGGTTTAAGGATACGTTAGCCATATTTGAGGCTAAAATCGACTTAAACGTTTGTTAAGGATACGTTAGTCCGATTTGAGACTAAGATCGACTTAACTGGATCGTTTAGATCCGACAAAAGAGCATTTAGGGGCTCTATTGTTCCAGTTTAGGGACATAATGATCCATTGAATGTATGGCCGTCGGGACACGTCACCTCTCTGACGTCGTTGAAGGATTACAACGATAGGTGTCAGAGGAGTTCAGAGATGTACCCTTGAACCAAAGTTGATTAGGGGATTTATAGTCCGATTTGGGACTAAAGTCTGTTTGAAAGTTTAAGAATACGTTAGCCATTTTTGAGGCTAAGATCAATTTAAACAGGATCGTTTAGATCCGACAAAAGAGCATTTGGGGCTCTATTGTTCCAGTTTAGGGACGTAGTGGTCCATGTTCCAGTTTAGGGACATGGGGGTCCATGTTCCAGTTTAGGGACATGGGGGTCCATTGGTAGTTTAAGGACATTGCGGTCCATTGAATGTATGGCCGTTAGGACCCATCACCTCTCTGACGTCGTTGAAGGATTACAATGATAGATGTCAGAGGAGTTCAAAGATGTACCCTTGAATCAGGTGTAAATTGATTTAAGAGAGCAGCCGTGCTCAGTCAATTTTAATTTGAGAACTTACGACCAGAATTGGGCTAAGTCCAGTTGAAAATGTTCAACGTTTTTATTTGTAGTTGGCCTGTTAGGCCTTTATTAGGGCTCTGCCCCTGCACTGTATTTTATTCTGGCCTGTTAGGCCTTTTAAGTTGGGCTCTGTCCCCTTTTTGTAATGCAGAGCATTTGTTTTGGTCCATTGGGCCTCTTAATTGGGCTTTGCCCCTTAATAATGCGTTGCATTAATTAGTCTGACAGAGCGCCACGTGGCTTGTCAGGCGCTTTGCGCCAATTGAGGAGCGCAAGGCGCAAATTCATGTGGAGGTGACACGTGTCATGCTCTGATGAGCGCAAGCACAGTGCGCTGCGTTGTTGTGCTGCTAACACGTGGCACGCTCTGGTGAGTTGCGCCAATGAGAGCAGTGCTCTGTTTTTAAAAGCGCATAGCGCAGATCGTTATGGGGCCGACACGTGGCGCTCTCTGGTGGCTTGCGCCAACCCAAGAGCGCAACAGTGCAGATTTTGCAAGTGCAGGGCACTGTTTTATTATTTTGATCAATTTTAGATCAAGAAAAAACAAATTTTCTTATTTTCAAAGAACCAGTGGTTCATCAAAAGGCAATGCCTTTGTTGTTATTATTATTATTATTTTATTGAAGATCCTTGATCTTGTTCTTAGATCAATGATCTTTTCAGAAGAAATTCTTCTTTTTTATTCAAAGGGTTTACCTTTTTTCTCTTTTTGAGTTCTTCTCAAAATTTTCTTTAGAGGAGTTCTCTCTCTGTTTCTTGAGTTTTTCTATTCTCTGTGTTGTGTTTTTGAATTGGGGTCTAGGGGCCTTTTTATAGTGCCAATGATTTGTTGAATTGGTTAGAGAGATCTTTCTCTGAGTGATTTGAGGATTTTTCCCCACTGTTGAATTTTTGATCCAAGGGCTTCTGTTTTACAGAAGGCAATCTTCTTGTTTTTAACAAGAACAGAATAATCTTACTGGAATTTTAATTCTGTTTGGCGCAAACACACCTGCGCTTGACACGTGTCGCGCAGTGCAGAGCGCAGCGCAACTGCGCTGCCACGTGTCGTGCAGCGCAGCGCAACTGCGCTAGCGCAACACGTGTCGTGCAGCGCAGAGCGCTAGCGCAACACGTGTCGCGCAGCGCAGAGCGCTAGCGCAACTGCGCTGCCACGTGTCGCGAAGCGCAGAGCGCAGCGCAACTGCGCTAGTGCATCTGCGCTGCCACATGTCGCGCAGCGCAGAGCGCAGCGCAACTGTGCTGCCACGTGGCGCGCAGCGCAGAGCGCAAGTCAGCTGAAGCGTTGCTTCTTTAATTTTTTATTTTAATTTTCAGAACAGAGCCTTGCTCTGATTGGGGGAAATAGAAGCGTTGCTTCGTTTCCCGCCTTGGAATTTGAACAGAGCTTTGCTCTGATTGGGGTAAACATCCCAGATCCTGTTGTAGAACAGAGCTTGTCGAGCAGTCTGTTTGAAGGGTACGCCTTGGCGCCTCAACAGCTTTTTTAATCCTTCTGTGTAGTATCTGGGCAGACGGATGGGCTGGAGCTCGTCAAGTGTAGAATCGGCACCATACCAAATTTCTTTCTCCACTTTGGTTTCCGTGGATTGATAAAAGAGGATCGCCTTTTCATCCCTTCGCCTGGGAGGGACATAGAATGTCTGTAGTTCCTGCACATTATAGGTATCAAGTGCGTCGAGCTCTTTGTAATGCTCTTGCGGAACCATGGCGATTTGCAAATTCCGATCATCGCCAGCGGAGGCTTGTATTGATCACCGAATGGAAAATATGGCATTGACATCATCTTCCGAGTCGCTGCCGAAGATCAACATAGGGGTGGACGGTCCCGGCTTGTTGCATTGGGGCGGCCCTGAATAAACTATTCCTTCTTCGTCCTCAGTGTCACTCCCGAAGACTGGAATAGTGGTGATAGCTTTGTTCTTCGGTTTATGGCATCTTTCCGTGTCTTCGAAATCTGGTAAGAAGTATTTTGCATCTTTGTACTTTCGGACTTCATTCATGGAGAATGGGTTCAACTCCCCTGTCACAGTATACTCGAGACCATCCTTGAAATACTTCATACACTGATGTTTTGTAGAAGGGATGATGTTGTACTCGTGTAACCAAGGCCTGCCGAGCAAAGCGTTGTAGCAAGTCTTGGTGTCAATGATGTGAAATTTGATGTCTGTGACGAGCAGCCCAAAGCGTAACGTCGGTATCACAAACCCGAGCGTCCGTGACGACTGGGAGTCAAACCCAGAGATGGTGATTTTATCACGAGCGAGGTGCTGAACGCTCATGCAGATTTCCTTCAACACTCTAACATTGTGCAGATTGACGGAGGACCCATTGTCAACCAGGATCTTGCCTATCTTAATACCATGACAGTATCCAGAAACATAGAGGGGACGGTTATGCTCGCACGTCCCGAGGAGGAGATCTTCATCACCGAAGGTGATATCGGCCGTGTGCACTTCTTCCAGCTCGTCCTTCATCTTTTCTTCGGCGAGGAAAGTTTGGAATTACTCGGGCTCTTACAGTGCCTCGATCAAAGAATCTCTCGCCTCTTTAGATAGCAGAAGGGTGTCAAGAATACTTAGCTGTGAGGGTATCTTCCTCAGGTGTGCCAGAACGTTGTAATCCACCTTACTTTTCTTGGGCGGGTCCTTAGCAGTTAGCTCTTCGACGGCTTGATCATCGAGGATGATATCCACAGGGACCTTTTCTTTTCTCTTATCCTTTTTGTTCGATTCCTTGTTCATAGGTCCAAGATTCTTTTCAGATAATGTGCAATTGCGCAGCTGAATGTTCTCACAGCTCTTCGGTTCTTCCTCTTTTCCTGAGGTGGATTCTTTGAAGAGAGGGCCGATAGTCATTTCTTCATCAGAGTCGCTCCCGAAGGTGAGAACTTCCGATCCCCTGCTATCAACCATGTGACAGTTGTCGGCTGTTCTTTTATACTCATCAGTTGTGCTCCTTTGTTCCCGACGAGCCTTGCGCTTCATTCGCTGAGCGTGTTGTCGGTGGGCAATATATCCTTGCCACCAGCTTTTAAAGGCCATGCATTCTTCAGTAGGGTGTGCAATCCTCTGATGGTATAAGCAAAAGTTAGGATGTGTGTATGGTTCATCAAGATGTATATCGCCAGGATAATTTCCTCTGAACGAGGGCAATTTCATTCCCATTGACAGGGCTCTGGCGAACCTTTTCCTTGTCTTGAACATGTTTTTATTTGCGGCGAATGTACTTTGATCTGGTGGGAGTGTTTCAACCCTTTCGTCCAGTTGCCGGCGTTTGGCTTTTTCAAATATGGCCATCTCACACTCCCGGACAGCTTTGTTTTTCAAAAGAGCTTCGTTTAGGAATGCTTCAATCATCTCGTCTGATGGTCCTAGAAGTTCCGACTCAGGATCTACCCTTAGTTTCTCTGCATCCAGAGCTTCTTCATTGTTTATTAACGAGTGAGAGATCACATGGCAGCTTACCACATAATCCTCAGGTTCATTCGACGAGTCTTCTCCATTGTCGTCATCTCCGTCCTCAAGGACGTGGCTGAGAAATTCTTGGAGTGTGACTGTGGTCCGCGCCTTCTGGTTATATTATTCCAGCGCATCAATCTGTTTTTGCAGGTCCGTGCACCTATCACCATACTTCACCGGCTTTTTGGTCTTCTTCTTCTTCTTCGAAGACTTTGACGGCTAGGTGTGAGCGCTTTGGCTATCACCACCAATTTTTGGAGTTGGGCGCGGCTTCAACATTCCCTCGATGATCTCGGGTTCTAGCTGATTTTTTCATCTGATCGCCGGGTATGTTTGGAGATCCTTCAGCATCCTTTTTGTTTTGGCTGAAAGAGCGATCTCCCATAGAGCTTCTTCGACAAAAGAGCACGATGCCCCAGTATGTCTCCCCTTTTAAGAGCGTGCGGCCGAGGCGGGCTTACTTTCCAATTCTCGGACAGTGCGAATTTGCCCTATTGGTATTGATCTTCAATCCAATCTTTAAAGACGAAGCAATCTTCAATTGGATGGCCTATCGCTTGGTGATAGGGACAATAATTGGGATTATTAGCCTCACCGGGTTGCAATGGGTATTTCGGATTCGGCAGATTGATGAGCCTGTTGCGCACCGACAGTTCAAACAGTCTCCTCGTTTTGTCCCGGGGAAATGAATAAGGGTGCTTTAATTTCTTATTAAAAAATCACCGTCTCTCGTCCAGGCGATCAGTTAGTTTTGGGCCATTGGGCTGCTGTTGAGCATTTACGACGAAGATCACTTTCCCTTTTTCATTCTGTGGCTCCATTTTCGAGGAAGACGGTCTATGGCCCATTTGATCCATTTGGGCCAGCTTGTCTATCAGGGCCTCGAAGGTGTTCGGATTGAAGAGCATCATGAATTGTGAAATGGTCGCCTGAGGGTCAAGGGTCCCCACGAACATGCCTACCGTAGGCGCTTCTTCGATGCGCTGCCCGCACTTCGACCATAGATTCCGCCACCGTATTGCATACTGAACCCACGTTTCTCTAGGCTTCACCCTGGCATTGATCAATGCCGTTATTGGGGTGCGTTCACTAGCACTTACGAAACGCTGGGTGAATAGCAACTCCATCTCTGCAAATGTCTTGACAGAGTCAATTGGGAGTTTAGAATACCACTCGAATGCCATCTCCGAAAAGCTGCCAACAAACTGGCGGAGCAGTAGTTTATCATCACCTCCAGTGTTGCCGCACAGAGCCCTGAATTGAGCAACATTCTGGTGTTCTCCTCCGAACACAGAGACGCGACCGCGTAAGTTCGTCTTGCCTGAATTTGGGGGTAGATGCTAATTGGTGCTATCCGTCCACCTCTCCGAAGATGCCAAGTTGATTTATGACACCGTGTATCGAAGGTTTAAATAGATGCGGCCGATGTAGCAGACTTCGTCAGATTCCCCCTCGTTTGAGGGGTTTTTGATTGTGGGGATACTCTTCCCTGCAGGCGCAAGCCTCTGCAGTTAATTACGCTACCGTATCGCGGTAACCACTTTCTCCTTCTCTAGATGGTCACTTCGTATCGTGTGTATTTGTTTTGTTTTTTGGTTGCCCGTGGATTGTATATGTCACGCCCCGCTTCCCGGTGTACGGCGAAGAGGACGCGACGAGGTCCACTATGTATATACTTAGAAGTACATACGCTAAGCGTATCTAAGCAATATAAAAGTAAATCACAAGAGACAAGAGATATAGAAATAACAGCAACTTTATTAATAACATTCTTTTGTACAATGCATGAAAAGTAAATACAACTGAAATGAAAAGCGATGCCTAAACAATGGCATAACAGGAAATGAAAATACTGAATAGAACAAGGTACAATGTCTAGAGCTCAGGGTCTTCGTGAAACTGCTCCAAGTCTTCACCAGTGGGCTCGATCTCTGCTGGGTCCAAAGCACCCGACGACATTCAAAGAAGAAGAAATAGAATGTCGTCAGCGAACAGGTCGCTCGGTAAGTCCCAAAGATAAAGAAGAATTAGAAAAGACAAAATAAGAGATATTTTCTAAAGAGATTGTAAAATATTGTAGAATATTGTGTTAACGCTGTTGTTTGTAGCATGGTACAGAAGGATGCCAGTGTATACGAGAGGGGTCTCTATATGCTAGAGACCAGGGCAAACAGAATGTACAAGGAACCATTAAGCCACGGTACAATAGCAACGAAATATAGGTTAGGTGTCTTAATCTGACCACCTCGTGCCACCTTTAACACCTTCCGTACCAATCTACCCCTTAAACCCCGTAGTGTTTTGATTGTATTGTTGTATTGTATTGTGTAAGTTGGATGACTGACCAAAACCATGATATCGGTGAACAGATCGTAACTGCATAATCAGGTAAATGGAATAACGGGATAATGGATGTATATCCATAGTTTGGTTTAGTCAAGTTGTATAGATTGTTAACTGGATTCTGGGATTCATGTGTTCATATTGAGTTGGAATATTAAAGAATATAGATTGACTAGAATCATATTCAAGTCAGAAAATAATCAGACTCAAACCCGAGTCAGACTAAAAGAAATGTAAGTCAAAGTTCTATATTTGTTAGGGTCATTATTGTAATTTATAAAACTTGAGGGGGTTTTATGTAAAAATACTTTTGTATAGTTTTCAAGATACACCTCAAGTATTTATTATTCGTCTTTATTGTTATAATGAGCGTGATTTTTATTTTGTGTTATTTCTAGTGATAATATCCTAATTACATAAATAAAGGTATTAATTTGTAGTATCGATTTATTTGAAATTCATGGTATTTTAATGTAACTTTTAATCTTGTAATTTTTAGGAAAAGGTGGAAACTTTATCTTATAATAAAATAGGTGTTTAAATGATAAATATACATATGTTTATACAAGAATAATTTTTAATAAATATTTTATTTTCCAAAAATCTCATTTTTCTTAAATGTCGTATTTTAAACCTTTCGAGACCGAATGCTCCTTGCGGAGGTCTGAATCTCGCACTACTAAGTCCGAGGGTGCACGATAAACCGTACTATCCCTAACGAGTTCCCCAAAGGTGGGTTGTAGTGGCGCTTTGCAAAAATTTAATAAATACTAATCATTTAGAAAACGGTTTTATAAAGATAAGGTATTTATTTGAAAAAGGGTGTAAATTTTCGTATTTTAGCTTCTAGGGTTTCCTAAGCCAACTAACGTATGTCTAAATGGTCTAAACGATGAGTCATTAGAAGCCTCAAATCGCCTCTTCACCGCCAATTGCGGCCAGGTAAGTGCCAGGTGAGTGGGAGGCTCTCCACTACAAGTAGTGGCCCTAATTAAGTAACCACTCGCCTTAGACACACTTGCCTAGTCACCACAAAGTCAGATTTAGATAAACGATCGATGTCCATGATATATCGTATTTTCCTTTTAAAAGATATTGTTTTAAAATTGTATATAACTTAGAACATTTAAAAAAAGGTTTTAATAAGAAATTGGTATTTTAATGTAAAATCTTGTTTTGTCGTATTCTAAATTTTCAAGGTAGCGTGTTATGATTGCATATGAGTGTGTGTGGAGGTAGGTCATTATCTCGTGATCTATTTTAAGGTATAGCAATGTTAAAGGGTTAAATGTGATAAACTAAACATGGTGGTATTTAAGTGCAAAAATACGGTATATTGCAAAACCTATCATTTCATGTGTGAAAACTTGTTCAAATTAATTTTTAAGTGATTAGTAGTCAACGTAAATATGTTTAAGCATTATGGAATTAGTGATAAGTGGGTTTTGATAGAAAACCGAATCGGAAATCGGTTTGTTCCGATTTCCGTCGGGTTTGAAAAATCGTATTTTAATGGAAGAAAGAAAGGTAGAAAAAAGGGGACTTACGGGTTTGGACAATGCTAGAGAGTGAGATAGAGGTAGAGGGTTTGCCGGCGCATCGCAACATCTTCGAGAGCTCTTAGCACGATCACCGGAAAGTCACCGCCGATTTCATCAGCGCTTCGCCTTTCGCTCGTTTTCCGACGTACCAAGTTCTCTTGGGATTTTGGGAGAGTGGACTAAGGAATTTAGGATGAAAGGGTAGAGGGTAGGGGTGTTTATATAGGGTTAGGCTAGGGTTAGGGTTTTAATAAAAAATATATAAAAAACATTAAAAATCATTAAATTTTTGGAGTAAAAGGGATTTATTGAGAATTTGATAACCGATCAAAAAATTTAAAGTATGCAGGTGAGAAGACCAAGTCAACACGGAATTTTTCCGTGTTGATGACTCGGTCGTCCGGCCGAGTCCGGCCCGCGGCGCCGACCCGAGTCGGCCGGTCCGCCGGCCGACTGACCGGCCGACTCGGTCGAGTCGGGCCGAGTCGAAGGCTCGTCGGGTGGGGTTTTTCCTGAGGGGAATTTTGGTGTATTTAGTTTTTTATGTTCAGTTCAAGTTTTGTGAGTTATGACGTTTTGACTGTTGACTTTCCAAAAATTTAAAACAAAATAAATATAAAAATAATGTAGGGCATGGGATTTGAACTCTGGTGGCTTGGTTCAGCAGTGCAAGGTATTACCAATGAGCTACAAGCTCTTTCTTGTAATTATGGAGTGAAATAAATACTTAAAGAGATATCAGCCGCAATAAATACTCCAAGTATACATTGAATTTAAACTGATTCTTTGTACATTAAAAATGGAGTTGTTACAGTATACGGAGAATAATTTATGTTATCGCCCGTAGGGCGTGGATTAGTCCAAATCCGTATTTTCTTAGATTTGGGTTTCGGGGTTGGGTTTAAGGATACGTTAGTCTAATTTCAGAGTAAGATCAACTTAACGGGATCATTTAGATCCGACAAAATGGCATTTGGGCTCTATTGTTTAGTTTAGGGACATTGCGGTCGATTACCAGTTTAAGGACACGGTAGTCCAAGGTTAAGGACATCATAATCTATGGGTTTAAATGATCCCACGGTCCGAGATTAAGGACAACATAGTCCGTGGGTTTAAGGACCCCACAGTCCGAGATTAAGGACATCATAGTCCGTGGGTTTAAGGACCCCACAGTCCGAGGTTAAGGACATCATAGTCCATAGGTTTAAGGACCCCACAGTCCGAGGTTAAGGATATCATAGTCCATGGGTTTAAGGACCCCACAGTCCGAGGTTAAGGACATCATAGTCTATGGGTTTAAAGGACCCCACAGTCCATAGAATGATTGGTTATCAGGACCCGTCACCTCTCTGAAGACGTTGAAGGATTACAACGACAAATATCAAAGGAATGAAGAGATGTACCCTTGAACCAATGTTGATTAGGAAATCTGTAGTCCAATTTGGGACTAAGATCAATTAATTAGATTATGAGCACATGGGCTCAGTTAAATCTGAATTGAGGACTTATGGCCAACTTGGGCTAAGTCCAATTAGATTTGAAATGTTGGACTTTTGTTTGGACTGTTGAACGTTTGTCTGGGTTCACACACACACACACCCCAATTATTTAGCAATGCAAAACAGGGGTTTGGGGCTCTGACTATATTTTGTCTTTCATTGAGTGTTTAGCACTCATATGCCATATGAGATGATCAATCTTGGAAGATAAGGGTGTATTTGAGGCTCAGTCAAAAGGGGATACTGCCTCTGGAAAACTTGGCTAGTTCAAGCTAAGATTGGCTTGGATATAGTGTTAAACACTAGAGTACACTCGGCTATCACGTGCCCCCACGTGATGCGCTTAAAATAGTGTTAAACACTAAAGATGCAGCGCACAAAACAGTGTTGGGCCCAAACTTCCTTTATTTTATTCTCAGGATATGCAGGTAAGTGTTAAACACTTTAGTCTTCACGGCCATCACGTGTAGGCACGTGATGAGTACCCATGCACTGGATATTAAAAGGATTTGCTAAGGGTCACGTGGGAACACGTGAGGACGCCCATGCATTGGATTTTAATCCTTCAGTTCTTTCCATCTTCTCTTTTTTAAAGAGGTGTTTGTCAGGGGTCACGTGGGACCACGTGAGGGCGCCCAAAATCGATTCTGCCCTGGCCTTGTTCTGTTTATTTTGAGGAATTTATCCAAGGGTCACGTGGGAGCACGTGACCCAATTTCATTCGTTCTCTTTTGATCACTGAGGAGGGGAGTCATGTGGGCACACGTGATCAGGTTGGGTACTGATTTCTTTTACGTGCATGGAGAGTCTGAGTCCCTTGTTTAAGAATTAAATTCTTTTATAGGGTTAAACCCTAATCTTATTTAGAGGAATTAAATTCCTACGTATATGGAAGAATTAAATTCTTTTATACCCAATTCTCTCTCTATGTCTTGGATCAGCATGGCAGAATCTCCCCGATGAGAATTAAATTCTCAACTTATGGGGAGATCTGCTTCTGCAGATCCTCAACCAAAGGAAGAACTAAGTTCTTATTCAGAAGAGTTAAACTCTTAGTTTAAGAATTAAATTCTCTTTTTGTTTTGTGGAGCTTATGATCTCTTTTCCTTTCTCACCTAGGGTTTCTTTCTCTTCTGATGAAATCTTCTTTTCTCTCTGGAGAATTAAATTCTCTTCTTTTTCCTCTTTGTTCTTGTCTCTCTCTAAAAAAAAGATCCTCCTCTTCTTTTCTTGGCTCTTATTTATAGGAGAAAGAAAAGAAGCAGTTTGTTCAGTCAATCTTTCAATGAAAGATTTTTATTGTTTTTTGTAACCAACATGATCTTTTAGATCACTTAGTGAATTTTATTCACCATTAAATTTTTAATCCAAAAGATATTCTATTTGTTATTCTTGGTGAATTTCAGGGAAATCTTTCCTTGTATAGAATCTTTCTATAAATTAGTGATTTTTAATCACCATTGGATTTTTAATCCAACGGTGCTCCACTTTTCAAAGCACAATCTTTTTGTTTGGAAAGATCTAGGGAAATATTTTTCCAGTTAGGGTTTTTTATTTCCCTTAATTTAGAATTTAATTCTATTAGTTCAGAAGGTTCAAAAGCTTATCACGTGTTGGCACGTGACCCCACTGTTTAAGCTTTTAACCAGAATTTAATTCTGTTGTTTTAAAGAACTCAGGAATTATCACGTGTCAGCACGTGACCCTTGGTCACGTGTGAGCACGTGATGCCCCATTGGGGTTTTTAATTGTTGTTTTATTATACTTTTAATTCTTTTCAGTCGGTTTAAAGGCCCATCATGTGTGGGCATGTGACTCCACTGATTGATTGTTTGATTATAATTTAATTCTATTAATCAGAGAGCTTAGGAACCAATCACGTGTTTGCACGTGACCTCTGGTCACGTGTAGGCAAGTGATGCCCCATTGGGGTATTCCTTACTGTTTTATTATATCTTTTAATCCCTTTCAGAGGGTTTAAAGGCCCATCACGTGTGGGCACGTGACTCCTGTTGATTAGAATTTAATTCTTATTACTTTAAAGGGCTTAAGAGCCCATCACGTCTCTGCACGTGACCCATGGTCACGTGTGGGCACGTGATGCCCCATTGGGGTTCTTTCCTGATGTTTTATGAGGGAACAGCTGGTGTGGATTACTCGTCCCCTTATATACGTGGAATTTGAGGATCGTGTATCCCGGCGGGTACTTTATTTGGTCGTACCAACCCGGATAGGGTCGTCCAGTCTTAACAATTTGCCCAGCCGCTGCATTCGCCTGGTGAACTCGTATCTGCTGAGCGATGTAATCATCCAGGGCAGCTTTGGAGATTGTTTCCTCCTTGGCTGTTGACAGAGCCGGCAGAGGATTTGATGTCTCTCCTCTATCATCTTCAATTATTACTGGAGGGTCTTCGGCTGGAGGGTCTGGCTGGATCATCATGCCTACCATATCTTGGAATAGAAAGGCCATTTGTTTTATATTGGCCACTTGTTCTGCAGCCTCTTTATCCTTCTTCTCAAGCATTCTCCGAAGGAATTCAGCATCAGTTTCCTGCTCACGGCGCTGCTCCGAAGATGTCTCCAGGATTGCTTTCAGTCCAGTAAGTGCGGCCATAGCTGTTAGCATTTCTTGGAGCTTTTGTTGTTGTTGCTCCTGAGCCTTAGTCACCGATCGCGTAAACGGTCGATGACCTGTGGAGATACGGCTATCCTCTTTTCCGGATGCCATATAGATGGTGTGCACCACTATGCCCCCAGACTTGGGGCATTTAGATTCAGTGTTCTTGCGATTCGTCGTAGACTCAGGGGTTTTCTCCGGCCTTCTTTTCTTGTGAGCAGTCGAAGTTGAGGGGACCGTTGCAGTGGGCACCAAGTAGCTGTCGCTTTTTGTGGCTTAACAGGACGGTCCTCTTCCCGCTGAACTTTCACCTTTTTCTGTCGGCGGGGATAATCCTGATCAATTACCGAGACTTGGACTTGACGCCAGACCTTGTAGATTTTAGAGGACAGCCATTGAGGGGGCTGTTCCGGCTTCTCCTTTGGGGCATTCTCCATAGGTGGAGGAGATCTCTTCAGCACAGCAGTAGGAGAGTTCTTGTGGACCCTCCTGAGTGGTTCAAAGCTGTTCCTAGTTGAAACAGCAGCATCAACCTCCACCGTTGGAGTCGGCGGAGTCAGTCCGGAATGGAAATTGCCCCCAGCCTTCCTCACTCGGCGCCAGTGGCGACGTCGAGCGTGTTGAGCCGTTGGGATTATCTCAACTGTAGGGTGACTTCCTCATGCCCCCTGTGTTGGTCAGAAGTTGTCGTTGTCAGCCTACTGAAGACTGATGTCTGCTGGGTGGGGATAACCAGCCTATCGAAGGCAGACTTCCGAGCAGGAGAAGCAGCCTTGACGATTTCGCCTGGAACAGGAGCTGAAACAGTCAGTCTTGTGAAGACCGACCCTCGGGCAGGAGAAGCCGCCTTGACGACTTCATGAGCAGGAATGGCTATCCGCTTAGGCATAACTCTTTCTGGTATCGCGGTCTTCTTCATGGGCCTAAATAAGCTTTGGCCCAGTCTGTCAAAGACTGAGGCGTTGGAGCTGGACGACCCGTTGAGAGGGACGCAGTAGTTGCGAGCCGATTAAAGACCGAGCTCTTCGGAGCTTCTTGCAATGGTACAGGGGCGTCGAAGCTCATCGGTGGGATCATGGTCCCAAAGAACAGCCCAGTGGTGGCCTGAGTTACTTGCTCCACTGGCATCTTGAACAGGGAGACCGCTTGAGGCCCGTAGGTTACACCTCCAGATGAGGTGGAACGGGAGTTGCAGTTGCGGCTGTTAGAGGCCATTGATGTTCTCTTTTCTGCACGGGAGCAAAACCAAATCTTAGTACCTCGAACCCAAAGGCACCCATATCAAACCGCGATTCGTTCGCGAATACGACACACGAAGTGTGGAGTGGAAAGAGGAAGAGGTCCCACCGGGCGTGCCAGAATCTGTTCTCCTCCGAATACAGAGACGGAACCGCGTAGGTTCGTCTTGCCTGAATTTAGGGGCAGATGCTAATTGGTGCTATCCGTCCACCTCTCCGAAGATGCCAAGTTGATTTATGGCACCATGTATTGAAGGTTTAAACGGATGCGGCCGATGTAGCAGACTTCATCAGATTCCCCCTCGTTGAGGGGTTTTTGATTGTGGGGATGCTCTTCCCTGCAGGCGCAAGCCCCTGCAGTTTACACCACCGCATCGCGGTAACCACTTTCTCCTTCTCCAGATGGTCACTTCGTGTCGTGTGTGTTTGTTTTGTTTTTGGTTGCCCGTGGATTGTATACAGAGACTAATTTATGTTGTCGCCCGTAGGGCATGGATTAGTCCAAATCCGTATCTTCATAGATTTGAGTTTGGGGTTGGGTTTAAGGATACATTAGTCTCATTTGAAACTAAGATCAACTTAAACATTTGCTAAGGATACGTTAGTCTAATTTCAGACTAAGATCAACTTAACAGGATCATTTAGATCCAACAAGAGAGTATTTGGGCTCTATTGTTTAGTTTAGGAACATTGCGATCGATTAGTTTAAGGACATTACGGTCCAAGGTTAAGGACATCATAGTCCATGGGCTTAAGGACCCCACAGTCCGAGATTAAGGACATCATAGTCCATGGGTTTAAGGACCCCATAGTCCAAGGTTAAGGACATCATAGTCCATGGGTTTAAGAACCCCACAGTCCATAGTTTAAAGATGTCATAGTATATAAAGTTTAAGGACATCATAGTCCATGAGTTTAAGGACTCCACAGTCCATGAAATGATTAGTTATCGGGACCCGTCACCTCTCTGAAGACGTTGAAGGATTACAACGACAAATATCAAAGGAGTGAAGAGATGTACCCTTGAACCAAGGTTGATTGGGGAATCTGTAGTCTAATTTGGGACTAAGATAAATTGATTAGATTATGGGCATATGGGCTCAGTTAAATCTGAATTGAGGACTTATGGCCAACTTGGGCTAAGTCCAATTAGGTTTAAAATGTTGGACCTTTGTTGGGACTGTCGAACATTTGTCTGGGCTCAGCTCCCCATTATTTAGCAATGCTAAGCATGGGTCTGGGTTCTGACCATATTTTGTCTTTTATTGAGTGCTGAGCACTCATATGCCATATGAGATGATCAATCTTGGAAGATAAAGGTGTATTTGAGGCTCAGTCAAAAGGGGAGTCTTGCCTCTGGAAGACTTGGTCAATTTGAGCTAAGACCATTTTGCATATAGTGTTAAACACTAGCACATATCTGACGGTCACGTGTTCCCACGTGATGCATAGTGTTAAACACTAGGGATGAAATGCTTAAAATAGTGTTAAACACTAAAGGTGAAGCGCTCACGTGGGGTCACGTGAGGCGCTCTAGGATTGGGTCAAGCCTCCCTTATTTTATTCTCAGAATAAGTGTTAAACACTTTTAGTCTTCAAGGACATCACGTGTGGGCACATGATAGGCATCCATGCACTGGATATTAAAAGGATTTGATAGGGGTCACGTGGGGACACGTGAGGGCACCCATGCATTGGATTTTAATCCTTCAGTTCTTTCCATCTTCTCTTTTTTAAAAAGGTGTTTGTCAGGGGTCACGTGCCCGAAGTTTGTTCTGCCTTGGCTTTATTTTGAGGAATTTATCCAAAGGTCACGTGGGAGCACGTGACACCATCTCATTCATTCTTTTCTGACCATTGAAGGGAGGGTCACGTGTTGCCACGTGATCAGGTTGGATACTGACTTCTTTATATGCATGGAGAGTTTTAAGTCCCTTTTTAAGAATTAAATTCTTTTATAGGGTTAAACCCTAATTTTATTTGGAGGAATTAAATTCCTATGAGTTTGGAAGAATTAAATTCTTTTATACCCAATTCTCCTTCTAAGTCTTGGATCTGCATGGCAGAATCTCCCCGATGATAATTAAATTCTCAACTTATGGGAAGATCTGCTTCTGTAGATCTTCAATCAGAGGGAAGAACTAAGTTCTTATATTAAGGGTTAAACTCTATCTTTGTTGAAGAAATTAAATTCCTATGTGTTCTGTGGGAGAATAAAATTCTCTGGACTTAGGTTCTCCCCCAGGCTTTAGATCTGCATGGCAGAATCTCCCCGATGAGAATTAAATTCTCAACTTATGGGGAGATCTGCTTCTACGGATCTTTAACCAAAAGAAGAACTAAGTTCTTATTCAGAAGAGTTAAACTCTTAGACTGAGAATTAAATTCTCTTTTTTTTTATTTTGTGGGAGTTTATAGAATGATCACTCACCTAGGATTTCTTTCTTTTTTTCAAGAAACCTTCTTTCTCTCTGGAGAATTAAATTCTCTTTTTTTATCTCAAAATTTCCTCTCTCTATCGGTCTCCCTTTTTTCTTCTTGACTCATATTTATAGGAGAAAGAAAATAATCAGTTTGTTTAATCAATCTTTCATTGAAAGATTTTGATTGATTTTGTAACCAGCATGATCTTTTAGATCACTCAGTGAATTTTATTCACCATTGGAATTTTAATCCAAAAATATTTTATCTGTTATTCCTGGCAAATTTCAGGAAAATCTTTCCTTATATAGAATCTTTCTATAAATTAGTGATTTTTAATCACCATTGGATTTTTAATCCAACGGTGCTCCACTTTACAGAGCGCAATCATTTTGCTTGGAAAGATTTAGGGAAATATTAGGGTTTTTGATTTCCTTCGGTTAGAATTTAATTCTATTAGTTCAGAAAGTTTAAAAGCATATCACGTGTCGGCACATGATCCCACAGAATAAGTATTTAACCAGAATTTAATTCTGTTGTTTTAAAGAACTCAGGAGTTATCACGTGTCAGCACGTGACCCTTGGTCACGTGTGGGCACGTGATACCCCATTGAGGTTTTTTCCTTACTGTTTTATTATACTTCAGTGGGCTTAAAGGCTTATCACGTGCGGGCACGTGACTCCTTTAATTGATTATTTAATTCTATTAATCAGAGAGCTTAGGAACCCATCATGTGTCTACACGTGACCTCTGGTCACGTGTGGGTACGTGATGCCCCATTGGGGTATTCCTTGCTGTTCTATTAATATTTTAATCCTTTTTTAGGGGGTTTAAAGGCCCATCACGTGACCCCTTTTGATTAGAATTCAGTTCTATTATAACAGAGTCCTCAGGAAACCATCACGTGTTAACACGTAACCCCTGGTCACGTGTGGGCACGTGATGCCCCATTGGGGTTTTTCCTGATATTTTATGAGGGAACAGCATCGATAAGTTTCTTGGTTTCCTCGATGACCTTTTCTTCCAGTTCTCTTCTCATTCTTCGAGGAGTTTGTTTGACTGGCTTGGCATCAGGAGATATAGCCAACTTATACACAGCCACTTCAGGGGAGAGGCCATGCATTTCTGTGTACATCCACGTGAAGCAGTCGGCAAACTCATGCAGCAAAACGATTATCTGCTCTTTCATTTCCTCTAACAGGAGCGAGCTGATGTGGGTCGGCCTTAGATTATCGGACGTTCCCAAATCAATCTCGGTTAACTCGTCGAAGGTTGCTTGTCCGCCGTCTTTGAGCTCTCGAGGGGCTTCTTCTGGCTCAGCTAGCTCGTCGTCATCATTTGACCCCTCGCTGGCTTCACCAACATGGATCATGTAGCATGCTTTGTCATCAGGTTGAATGAAACCTATGCCCCGTCTGTCTGGGATTCGTCCATCGATGAGTGCTCGGACCTGAGGCGGATGCCGTAGCCCTTCATAAAACTTCGCTTCGGATTCGGTTCGATATAACCGGCATCCGCACTTTTTAAAATATTCTCGCATCTTGGGCGCATAATATCTGGGGTTTAGGACGGCTCTTATGCCTCTTTCATAGGGAAGGCACGTGACAGACAAACCGTCCGGGTGCACGACAGGATTTGACCCATAAAACAGGATGCCCTTCTGTCAACTTTTCCTTCTGGGAACGTAGAAAGTTTTCAGCTGGTCCATGGTGAAGACTGACAATGCATCGAGCTCTTTGCACATCTGCTCCGTCACCCTTGTGACGGTTAGAGACCCTTCTGTAATCTCGAAGGTTTCTCTTAGCTTCACTTTTTGCATGAGGACCCAATCTGCATAGTTGTTGCAAAACGAGTCTTCTTCCTCCAACTCTTCAGTGTCGCTGCCTAAACGAGGGCAAATTTTGCTGTCGAATGGGCCTTCAATATCAGACTCATCCGTATCACTACCGAAATGAGGACGAGTTTTACGGAAGGACGGACTTCCAGCATCGGATTCATCAGTGTCGCTACCGAAACGCGGACGCACATGGGGTTTTTTGCTTTTGAAAGTGAAAGCCGGCTCAGATTTACTTTTGAGTTTCAGGGTCGTTCTATCCTTGGTCCGTTGTGGCTTAACATTTTGGGGGTTCACAAAGTACCGAGAATCTTCATATCGGACCTCATGTACACCAAACGGCTGGATGTCTCCGTCAATGCGTCTTTCTTCGCCATTTTTAGTATATTTCATGCATTGATGGAGAGTTGACGGAACGATGCCGTAATCGTGGAGCCACGGTCGTCCCAGAAGAACCTTATAAGACGTGTCAGCGTCGATCACGTATATCTTAGCTTCGGTTTGCAGATCCCCAAATTTGATTGGCAGAGCTATAGACCCTAGAACTTGCTGGAAGTTTTGATTGAAGCCTTGAATGACAATCCTTTCCCTTGACAGGTGTCGGATGTCCATTGACAAACTCTTCAGAGTCCGCAAGTTCATGATGTTCACTGAGGATCCCGGTTCAATCAATATGCGATTAATCCGATCTCCATCACTGTACCCGGTCACGTAAAGCGGCCGATTATGCTCAGCCGTTTCCAGTAGCAAGTCTTTGTCCTTAAATGTGATGGCGGCGGCGTGCAGAGTGTACTGGGCTTCTTTCATATTAATTTCTGCAAAACGGGCCTGATACCACTTGGGGTTTTGTAGAGCGTGAATGAGAACATCTCTAAGCTCTTTAGATAGGACCAAGGCATCGTAGATGTTCAGGAGAGACGGAAGCTTCCGGAGATGAGCCAAGACATTGTAGTCTACTGAGGATGGACTTGAGTTTTCATTATCCAGTTCTCTGCCATCTTCCTCATTAACCACCTGTTTTTCCTTTCCTTTTGAGGTGTTGCCCTGATTTGGTGGTAGAGCCTTGTCGCTTCTGAGCTGGATTTGGTTGGCTTTTGTGGCAAGCTCCTCGTCCTCTTCGGGAAAATGGAGCTCCTCCTCAGAGTCGCTGCCAAGATGGATGGCATAATAGGTCATTATAGGGATCTCTTCATTGGAGTCTTCTTCTAGCTCCTCCAGAATCTCGGCTACTTCTACAGAGAAGAACTCCTTCAATTGAATTAGAGTTCTTTCCTTTTGTTCATAATTTTCGAGGGAATCGATATATTTTTGAATGGTCGATCTCCCTGCAGACTCTTTTTCGCGTCAAGCTGCACTTTTCTTCTTCTTGCACTTTTTGGATTTTGAGCTTGATTGAGCCAAATTGGCAGCTGGAATGGCGGGCTTCTTCTGCCTTTCCCATTCTGTTCTGGGCTCTTTCCGAAGTAGCTTTAGCATCTTCTTCGTCTTGTTAGATATGAGCATACTCCAGGGAGGCTGCGGTGAGTCGGTTTCATTTCTCAGGGCAGCGAATTCAACTGTTTGTCCCCAGAAGGCTTCAGCTTCTGTCTGTATAAAGTTGGTGGTTGCAACTTGATTGTTTACCGCACACTCTTAGATAGCTCGATCTCTCCGGTCTTGTACTGCTTCTCGACCCAATCTCTGAAAATATAGCAATCCTCGATCGCATGGCTCACGACTCTGTGGTACGGGCAATACAGGGTATTGTCGGTCATTTTTGCTTCGTGGGGTCTCTTCGACTCCGGCAATTGTAGATCATTGTTTAAGGCATCTTTGAATATCTTGCGCGCCCTGTCCCTTCTAAAAGAGTAAACCTTGTTCTTTTTCTCCTATAGGGAAGGCCCTTCTCCTCCCAATAATGGATTTTGAGACCAGTTGGTTTTGGAATCGCCTGCCTTTCGCTTGTCTTCATTGTCGGATGCATTGAAGACATTGGTACTGCTGGAATTCCCGCTTCTACGGTTGTCGTCCCTCTTGCTCTTCCAAGTCTTGTCCCTCTGAGAGTCCGGGGTAGACTCTTACTTCAAGCGTTCTAGCATTTGGACTTTCTTGGTCAGCTCCTGAAACGTCTTGAGGCCTGCTGTACATAAGAATGGGACCATCCAATTGCTAAGCTTACCAATGAGAAGACTGATGGACTGGTCCTGCTCCAGCGGCGGTTCGCACTTGACAGTGAAATTACGCCATCGGGCGATAAAGTCGGTGTTGCTTTCATTCTTCCCCGGCTTGGTCCTCACAAGGTAAGCAATGGAGATTTTATCACTGACACTCATGAACTTTTGCCGAAACAGAGACTCCATTTGGGCAAAGGTAATGACAGACCCGTCTGGTATACTCGCGTACCAATCGAAAGCGACACCGGTCAAGCTGTTGACAGACTGACGAAGAAGTAGCGCATCATTTCCCCCTGTATTTCCGCACGGTGCTTTAAAGTGGGCGACGTGCTGATTTGCATTTCCCGTCCCGTCAAATCTTCCGAACTTAGGAATGACATAGCCGCTCGGAAACTCGATCAGATCATACTGTGTGAGATATGGCCGCCCACTACTGCCAATTTCTTTCTGAGCTTTGGCTTTGGCCACCAATGTTCTAACCTTGCTAGTGACCAGATCCATTATCCGATCTTGTGTTATAGGGATGGTGCTATCTGGGGCCAAAGCGTCCCCAGAAGCGGAATATGGTCGGCTTTCGTGCGGCTCGCCTAATGTTGGACCCAAGGGGACAGGCATCGGTTGCTTTGGATTGTCATCACCCGGCTCATGAGTAGAGACTTGTGCTTGATTGGGAGGCGCCCGAGCAATTTGAGCCGTGAGCTGCATCACAACGTTCGTTAGGTCGTCAATTTTCGAATAGAGCTTGGCTATCTCTTTATCTTTGCTCATGAGCTGTTTTCGAAGCTCTTGAAGCAGCTCTTGCTCTGCAGTCTTGGGGCGGAAAGTCGGCTCTTCCTCGTTGTCCGATCTTGACTCCACCTAGACTGAGGGGTCCTTGTGCCTATCGGTCTCATCGAGAGGGTTTTCATCGTCCAGCGGAGGCGGCTGATCTTGGGAAATGACAACCACATTCAAGCCAGATTGGGCTTGGGATGTGGTGGCCCCATCCTTGTTTTTGCTGCGCAGGTTGTCGCTGGGACGGGCGCCCGCCATATAGACCGTATGGATAACATATCCGGCCGTCTTTTCATTATTGGCAGCGGATTTCGTGGATCGCTATCGTGGCCCTTCTGTTTTGGTAATGGACAATTGATTAAAGATGGTTGGCCTGACCGGATTCATGAGTGGTGCTGGCGCTTCTTTTCGGGATTTGCCTCGCTGCTTTCGCGCGGCACAGAGCGCCTGATAGACTCTTGAAGAGATGGTGTCATGCTTTCTCTTCTGGGGCTGGGACACATCCCTTTGTGGCATTGTTTGGACCGATGTCTTCTTGATTCTGGCGGTCATGGCATTTTTCTGAAACCACTTCGGAGGTTCGAAGGAATTGCTGACTTTTACGGCCGACTCAGCCATCGTCACGGAGTAACCCTTCTCTTGGAACCTCACAAGATTCAACAAGGCTGAAGTCCTGGCCCTCCTGTTGGCTCGATACCTGAGCCGTTTCATTCTCAACCTTTCTATTCTGAGAACTTGGCGAGTTCCGGCTCTTCAAGACGACGTCATAGACTGACTAACAGAGAGTCCAGAGAATATGCCTGCTCGCTCGATCGTCAAGAGCAACGTCTGAGCTTGCTGGAGCTGCTTTGTAGCCCCATTGGTGTTGATGGCCTTGCCCCCAATTGGAACAGTGGAGAGCTGTTCGAATACATATTTGCATTTGGGGTGGGATGCTTTAGTGACCACAACGTTCGGCCTCCTACCCCTTGAGGTCGGTTTGGCCGCTTGGTTTGCCGTTACCTTCGCCAGATGAGTACTTCCGGCAGGGTAGATGATGACGGAACCAAATTGACAGGGTGGATCCTCCCATTGCCGGCTGAGACTGACAGGGAGAACCACACGAGCATCGATCTTGACCACGTATAAGATTGGGGTCGCGTCGGCAGCTGAATTCATCTTAGGAGACATCGTCGTTGAAAGTTGATTGCTGCATAAAAGGAACATTACTTCAGTACAAACATCGGTATATATGTTAAATGAGTTTGCATGAACGCTTAACCCGAGATATGGGAGGAGAGAAGTGTCCCACAGGGCGTGCCAGAATCTGTAGGGTGTTTTTTGTCACCCCATTGAGATAGGAATACGCGTCGCTTGTCAGGCGTATACAGATTCCCCCTGCCTAAGGTAGACCGGGGTTTATTAATTATGGGGATCCGAATCTCCGGCAGCAGCGGACTAAGCTGCCGTTTATTACCCCTCGCCTTTGGAGCGAAGGAAGTTCCGATTGACGGGTCAATTAGTCATGCGAACTCAGTGTGCATTGTGCGTGTGTTGTGTTTTGAAAGGGGTTTTGGATATATCGGGGGCCTCACAGAGTTTACGGGGATCCCGCTACCCAGATAGCGGGCTGGGGGTCAAAAGGGCTAGCTGCCCCCTTGCGGGTGCGGGGGTAGCGTCCCGTTAGAAAAAATTTCCTAACGGGGGATGTGTTTCTGGTATGGAGTGCATGGAAAATGATGGGTGAGGAGCGTCATAAAGACGCGTGCCTGGCGTGTAGGCGCTAGGCGTCCGTGGGTCACGTGCCTAGCACGTGGACGCTTGGCGTCCGCAGGTCACGTGCCAGGCGCGTGGGCGTTGGGCCCCCGCGGGTCACGTGCGCAGTACGCGACCGCTGGGCGCCAGCGGGTCACGTGCACAGCACGCGACCGCTGGGCTCCAGCAGGTCACGTGAGCTGCACGCGACCGCTAGGCGCCACCGGGTCACATGCGCAGCATGCGACCGCTGGGCGCTGAGTGCCCGCCATAGTCACAAATTCGTGATTCGGGTATAATTCGGCGAGGTCGAAAATTCGGATTCGGAGAACTATTCGGAAAAAATCGGCAGGTATTCGGAAAAGATTCGGCAAGTGTTCGGGAAATGTTCGGGAAGGATTTCGAGCAGGAAATTAATATATGAGACGCTAGGTTTTGATTTTGTGAATTATTCACTATTTTTTGAATTATTCGCTGTTTTTAGAATAATTCGAGAATAATTCGTGAATTATTCGCGAATTATTCGACCCGTTCGGTAACGGCGATTAAATCAGAGATTTAATCGGCAGATCAAAAATTCGCGATTTATTCGCAAATTCGCCGAATAATTCGCGAATTATGTGACTATGCCACCCACAGGTCGCGTGAGGCGCACGTGGGCGCTTAGCACCGGTGGGTCACGTGTCCTGCACGCGACCACTGGACGCCCGCGGGTCACTTGCGCGGCACGCGACCACTGGAAACACCAGCGGAAAAGGGGCTTAGCCCCTAGGTTAGGAGTTGAACTCCTAAGGGGTTATGGAGTTGAACTTCTAACAGGGATTATGTATAGATTTGGAGTTAAACTCCTAAAAAGGGGGTTGATTTATGGAGTTAAACTCCAACGGATCTTGAATAGAGTTAAACTCCTATAAATCTTTGGATCTTCTTTTGAGCCTCGGATCCTCCTGGAATGGGATTTTTCGAGATGGGTATCTTTCTTCTTCCTCTCTGTTGGCTGGATCTTAGGGGGGAAAAGGGGAGGTGAGACTTAAAATCTCCCCTTTTAGGGATTTGATGGTAGATCCGAGCTCCCCTTCAAGGGTTTTATGGTAAAAAACTATTTATTTTTGAAAAAAGAAGAGTTAAACTCTTGATTTAATTCAAAAAAAAAGAAGAAGATTTAGAATCTTGAGGAAGGAGGAGGAGATACAAACCCTAGTTTTTTTTAGAGAGAGAAAAAGTTGTTTTTTTAATTTTTTTCATCATGTTGCATTTATAGGCTATATACACTTTATATATAGCCCCTCGGGCTTTGCTAAATGGCACTTGTACCACCCCATGCCTTGTGTGCTTATTTCTTTTTTTCCCATAAACCATGGGGTTTACAAAATTTTTGCTTTCTGCCCACTTTACATATATTTATTCCTAAAAATTACATTTAGACTAGTTTGTTGCGTCATTTTTGGTATGGAGCCGGCCCCTTCCATGCTTGGTCTTGACCTAGGCTCAGGCTCGGGCCCACTTGATTTGGGGTTGACCTTGGTTTTGACTTGGTCAACTGGGGTGTAATTTTTAACCCCAACACATATGACTTGAAAAATTCACCATAAATCACACGTATAGAATCGACCAAAACAATATAAAAGACGTACGAAGTATACATGATTATATACGCAGTAAAATTAGTTTCATGTCAATAGGAATTCAGATTAAGGATTCATCATTATTTTAAATCAGCGATCAGTTGCTGGAATTCTAGTTTCGGAACTGTAAGTTCAACTTCACGCGCGGTTTACTAGGGCTTGTGTTTAGATTCAAATGTTACTCCAGTTGAATAAAACCTAGATATATTTATTAGGTTTCCGACGCATCAAGCGGATCAATGATATACTTTTTGTACTAGGAGATGTCCTGTTTAGTGTGAATGTGTAAAAAATGTCACTGCAGAACACGTCGACAATCTAAAATATAATCAAAATACCAAACAACAGAAAAACTGAACGAGCAGAACCATATGTTAGCAAACTAAATTATCTATGTGACGATATAGGACTCTGCATATTTTCAGTTTTTTCATAGGGATGTGCAAGCGCTTAAGTTCAGGCATCAATTACGAAATACTGCTCGGGACTGCAGTACACTTCGACAGTTTAAATTGTAATTAAAATACCAAACGGTGGTAAAATTAAACAAAACCAATAGTTAGCTAACGGGACTATATTTACAAAGGTATAGGATTACACATAATTCTATGTTCGTACAATGCTACACATCATATAAAGTCAGGCATCTTCGTGGAATGCTGCTCCGGACTGCAGTCCAGAACCGTATTCCCGGTCAGTTCTCGTTGTTGTGATCTATCAGTATCGAAGAATAAACTATAGAGGGTTCTAGATTATTGAGTCGGCTTTGATATGATCCGTAAAACATTACATTCCGATATGTATCTAATTTAATATCAATTTAAAACTACAACATGTATAGTAAAACCCAGATTTGGCGTCGCCTCTTTAGAGCGATATTTTGTGATGATGTTCTCAACATTTTAAACTTAAATTACTACACAATATTATTAGTCATAACGAGAATCCCCTACACACAAGATATGAGCATTTTTTAAGATTATTCACATCGAACACTCGAGTTACATATACGGGTAATAATCGAAATATCGGTTACATCTATTTGATTCGACTAGGCAGCGTTTAATTAAATTCTAATTAGTATTGTTACAGATTAGAAGACCGAGTCGGGTTCCATTCCTCACAATCAATCTAAAAGGGTTCGCTAAAGGATTTGTTTACACGTTATCGACATGATTATAATAGATACGCACGAGCATAAGGTCATTTGTCACGATTTCTATTCAGTTAATTGATACAATAGCATGAATAAACAAGTGATTGAATTTCACTTGCCTGGCGACAATCACGACGATAATTAGCACGAGCAAGGCACGATGAGCAGCAGCAACACAGCGACGGCGATCGCACGGACACGTCACGGCAACAACAGCACACACGGGGATTTGGCCACGGCGGGGACTTTGGGAGCTTCGATGGGGCACGACGAGGGGCCCGTGGGTGTGGGGTGATTGAGACGGTAGCCCTGAGGTTTGGCGATGGCGGCTTGGATGGGCCGACGGCGATGGTCCAAGTGAAGGGCAGATACGGATAGCGAAGGTGATGGATTCAGCACGGGTGGGTGCTGGAGAAAGGGAGTGGTGCAGAGAGGTGGTGACGATATCGCAGTGACAAGGCGACGTCGAGAGGGGATGGCCGGCGATGGATTTGCGGGAAGGTGGTGATAGGGAGGAGATAAGGGTTGGATTGGTGAGGTGGTGATCTTAAGAGGTAGGCTCGGTTGCAACAAGAGAGAGGTGGAGGCGGCGCTGGTTGGTGGTCGACATGGAGTACGGTGGTGTTGGTAGCGGGGTGGACGAGGAGGAGGGGGAGAGGTGGTTGCGGATGTGATGGTGGTGGCAAAAAGGTTGCCGGAGGTGGAATAGAGAGGGATTTGAGGAGGAAGTGAGGGAGTGTGAGGGAGTGAAAGATTAGAGATAGAGATAGAGGGATCGGTTGAGAGAGAGGAGGAACGGCGAGAGATTTGAGGAGGAAGGGATCTCGGGGTGTGGGCGACGTTAAGGGGAGCGGGTCATGCGGGGACAAGCGCGAGTGGGAAGGGAGCCATTAGCGATAGAGATAGAGGAAACGAGAGGGGATGGAGGAGGTGGTCGTGGAGATCGCGGAGATCGTTGGCGTGGCGAGGACGAGGTCGGGGGCGAGTGCGAGAGAAGGGGAGAGGGACGTTGGGGTGAAGCGGGAAAAGAAAGAGAAGTAGAGGAAGAAGAAAAGGGTGGGGAAAACGGGTCGGGTCGGATCGGATTGGTTTTGGGTTTGGGGTTAGGGATTGGGTTTAGATTGGGGAAAATATTAAATAAAAATTAAAAAATATTTTTAAAAATTAAAAATAATAATAGGAAAATTTTGGGGGAAATACGGAAAAAATATATACACGGAACTGAGGATCTACAATATCTTAACAACTAAAGGTGTTAAATTTTTAAGGCAAAATGCGTGTTTTAATGGATTTACTTTCAGGCAAATGTGAGAGGCTACATTTTAGCCTTCTTTTAATAGTGTATATCCAGAATAAAAATATCCAGCCCTATTAATTCTTTCCAACACGTGTGTGTAGAGAGGAGTGTCATATTGCAATTCGGTTAGCGTAATTTTAAAATCGAGAACTCCCGATCTACAACATATTTTAACGATACGATTTATTAAGGTTGATCACGCTATCCTAAAATTTTATGTGTATGAAAAATCAAAGAATTTGAAAACCTCTACCTATGGATTGGATGGATGCAAAAAAATAAACGTCTTTACCAATGAGCAATAACTCAGTTAGTTGGTATGGACACTTCCTCACTTGGGGAGAGTGCCCGGTTCGAACCCACGAACCCCAAGAAGGGGAAGTGATCACAAATTAACACATTCGGAGAAAATTCATGGGAATCTCGGGGGGGGTGAGTTGTGTGCTTGTGTGTGATATGTGGGTGAGTGTGTTGTGTGCGTTGTGTGCGTTGTGTGCTGGGTTAGGGCTTACAGTCCAGTAACCAAAAAAATGAACGTCTTTCAATAATGCAGCATAAAGTTCATCTAATGCATAGATTAGAGGTCTTCAAGTCTTTTGATTTTTCACACACACATATAAAGGTAGGGTGATCAACTTGAGCGGATTGGATCGTTAAAATATGTCGTAGACCGAGAGTTCCCATTTTTAATAAAATGCAAACTGGTCTGCAATAGATCCGTCTCATATATATATATATATATATATATATATATATATATATATATATAGAGAGAGAGAGAGAGAGAGAGAAGGTATATGAGGTGGCGGCCCCTTTTTGAAAAAGGGCCCCCGTCTCAAACACACGTATCATCCATGTTTTTCACTGATTCAAACCGGTGATCTTGATTTACATATCATGAAACCCTTATATACAAAAAATTTCGAAATTTAAAGACCTCTAACACGTTCATCAAAGGGATAGAAAAATCAGCGGTTTATCGATATTAAAAAAATGTTTTCTTTTGATGGACGGACTGGAGTTTCTCATATCTCGAGATTTTTTTTACACAGGGGTTTCATAATATATAGAACAACATGACCGATTTGGATCAGTAAAATACATGGGGTAGATGTGTTTTGGGGGCGGGGCCCCTCTTTGGAAAAGGGGCCGTCGCCTCATACCTCTTTTTCTATGTGTGTGTGCGTGGAGGGGGGGAGAGAGTATGCTCTACTCGATAGGATATTAAAAAAATACAATCTAGTTTTTAGTCATTAGGTTTGTTTTAAAATTTGTACAAACAATGATATCATGATTGAAATAAATGAGAGTTTTTTCTGGTAATTATGGAAGTTGTTGGTAGTTTCTTGCCAAAAAGACGCACATTTTGAATTTTTTATAATTAAAACTTATCCAATACCGGTAGGCTTATTTCACATAAACGACTTCTGGTTTACTCGAGCTTTCGGAAACCTCCTTATAGTTTAAACCCATCACAAAAAAAACCAACTTTTATTCTGTTACATAGAAATCCCATGCGTTATTTATTATAAACATTGACTAAATTAACCTCTTATTTAATAAAAAAAAATACGGATCCTATGGCATTGTAGGTAAACCATACACTTAGTGCGGTTTAATGGGCAATTTGCCCAAATTTGGAGGAGGGGGGTTTAGATTTGAGGATTTAAAGAAGAAACTCAATTTGAAATTGAATTGTAATTTAAAGATTGAGAGCCGATACAATGAGATTAAGATAGATAATTTAGAATAAACCTACAAGAATCTGTCAAATATGGGGATTGCATGATCCATTAATCACTAAAAAACTTTACAAATCAAACCACCACGGGAATTTGTACAACAAACTGAAAGTTTATAGAGGTTTCGTGATGAGTTTGAACTACATAGTGGTGTTGGAGAACATGAGCAAATCACAGGTGGTTTTTGTGAAATAAGCCAGAGTAGTATTCTGCATTAAATATTTAGATATTCTGAAAAAATATCAAAACTATTTCAAGATTTTTAGTTTTAAAAATATGAGATAGTAAAAGGTTTTAAGATCAGATTTTTAACTATATATATGAGAAGATCTGTACAATTTGAAATGAGATGAATTCTTAAATATAGTTTTTCCACAAAAACTATGAGTTTCTTTGTTATCGATGAACAATAGCTCAGTTGCTATGAGCACTTCCTCTCTTGGGAAGAGTGCGGGATTCGAAACCCCAAGAACCCAAAAAAAGGGTAAGTATAACGTCCGTGCCCATTTTAAAATAAATAAAATTTTGTTTAAATTTATTCTTGTTTGTTTTGTTTCTTAAATTATAGTGGAGAATTTTATTTTTGGAAAAGGAAAGGGAAAACTATTTTGGTTAAAAGAAATAATTTATTAGTTTTAGAAAAGAAAAGAAAATGAAGTTTTTGTTTTAAAAAAAAATTGTTAGATTTTTAAAGAGTATTTTTTTAAGAAAATATATAGGATTTTTATTTAAAGCATTTTTGTTAGAGAAAATAAATTTCTGAAAAGATAAAACTATTTATTTTAAAATAAATAGGAAAGCTTTTGTGATTTTTAAGATTTAATTGGATTTTAGAAAAGTTGTTTTTTAAAGTATGAGATTAGTTAAAAGTTTTTTTTTTAAAAGAAAAAGGATTAATTAAGATATTTTATTACAAAGCTTTTGGAAACATAAATTATTTATTAGTATTTTTTAAAGCGATGAGAAATAATTTGTTGATTTAAAGAAAAAGATTTGTTTTTAAACTAAAACCTCTTTTTAGAAAACCCCACTCTAAGCCCTTAGATCGAATTTAATTTAATTCTACCCATTGATCTCTAAAAACCATAATCCCTAATCCTAAAAACAAACCTTTTGTCCTCCCCCTCTCTTATAATTTTTGGTCACGGCAAAACATCGTTTTTGAGGCATTGTAAGAATTTCAAGTCGTTCAGGGTCTCGATCTCTGAGTTAGGGTTTTGGTAAATTGATTGTTATATCGATTTGCAGTAATTTTCCTTTGTCTGCATATTTATATTTTCTAGAAGCTTTTATCACATTTTCCTACTGAAGAAATTATGTGGCGATTACATGTTTCCATCATATAGTTTTCCCAAGTTTTTATTCATGTTTTATGAGATATTACAAATTATATCGGTTTACTTTTCGCATGAGATACTTGATACGTGATTACTAATTTATATGCGATTGATACTTGATTCACTGGTTAACTCTTGTTTATAGAAAATTCATGCTTTATATTGTACACCGTTTTTGACATGGGCAATAGGAGAGCTGGGAAAGGAATAGAATTGTATATATTGAGAAGGCATTAAATTCTATTGCATGCGGAACTAAGTACCATGCTAAGTCGGTGGAGACAACCTCTTGAATCCATGGGAGCCATCTTTAGAATCCACATAAGATGTTCTGACATGACGAACGAAATATTCATGATGTTGCATGCTCTATTCTTATTTCGACTCGTACAAGATAAAACATGGTTTTAAAAATATATACGTCATTATCTTTTTACATGATCTTGTATTATTACTCCTTTCTATTTACTGAGTTGCTCTTATTTTACCAATACCACATTACCTTTATTGGATTTTTGGGAGACCTACCGAGTGTTAGTTCGCTGACGGACATTTCATATGTTCACTTTTTCTTGAAATGTTCGTCAAATTCTATTTTAGGAGGGGCAAAGCAGTGACCGTGAGGAGGACGTATCAACCCAATATCTTTCACACTTCCAGCCATTTCCGGAGTAATAGGTTCTCCTTTTGTTATTGATCGCTTTACAACATGTATCTTATATATCGCTTGAAATTTGTTACTTTGTTGTGAATCTTGATTATCTTGTTTAATAAATATTGTCATAAATTCTTGTGATACAACTACTGCATATGCAGACACTTAGCGTATCTATATCGGGAAGTTGTGCTTCTTGATATAGATACGTCACGGGCATCGTCGCGTTCTTGCAACTTATTATTTTAATATTTTTGTCAACCCTATTATTTTTGGGAAGTGAGACGTGACAATAAACGGCAACAAATTAATGCTTTCAGGGTAAATTCTTGGATCTCCTGGGTGCGTGTGTATATTGCGTGTGATGTGTGAATGGGTGTGATTGTGTGTGCATATGTTAGAGCTTATAGGCCAGTGCAGGAAAAACAAAGTTTATTTCTTGTCATACGATCACGCTTGAGAATCGAACTTCAAAATTTATTTGAGAATCGGACATCAAAATTTATTATAGATACCCATTTTTGGAGTTATATGGCAGAGATATGCCGAAAAAGCATAGCTCTTGCTGTGAAACTTTCCTTTCTAAAATGAGATATCACCAATTCATCTATGTGATCGCATCAGAGATTTACAGCTGCCTCTATAACCTTACAATAAAGCCTCAATAAGTATGGTATTCAATTCCCGCTTGCAATATATTACAACTATAAATTTTTTGTGGGATGTAGGGGGCGCGTGTGTGGGGAGAAAATAGAAATATGGTGGTAGAGAAACATACAAAAGCTTATTTGCAGGATATTACTATTGCATATAATTCTTTTATTTGGCGTCAATTCAATTCATGAGACTGGCCTGGTGAACTCGTCATCCTTAAAAGGTCAGACACACTATCAAATAAAACAATCACAACAGATTCTCAAATACCATATTTCTCTAATTCTATTTGTATAAGCAAAGAGGTTAATCGAGGTAAGTTACGACTTAACTAAGTTGGCTAAAATATATAAGAGTAAGAAGAAAGACTTGTCCAACTAAAATGATATATAACTTAAAAATAATGGGCCTCATTCCCTTTCCCCCTCTCACATATCTTAACTTAAATCTAAGACATACCTTAGCTCCATTTTTTCCATGAGCAAATGCCTGATGTTAAAAGAGAAATACAGCTGCTCTATCTCTGCTCTGGAGATACAATTAAAGCTACAACAATTTGCATGCGAAATTCCGAAAATTGCATAATACAGAAAATTGATAAACAAAACGGCCTTGGCCCAGGAGACTGAGAGATCCCATTATACTAAAATTGCTAAAAAAAAAATAATAATCATGCTTTGTTCATACATCCACTCAATTTGCATTTATAGAACTTACCCATCTCCATCGTTTACCCAAGAACTGAACATTTTATGTCCAATAGCTCTCAAGGCTTAGACCATTGCGACAATGAAGTGAATAATGTAAACTAACTCGTCTGCAAGTTAACTAAGAGTTATAAATGTGAATGCATTTAAGAAATAACAAATACTTCTTCTAACAGAAAAAACTTGCATGACGGAGGATAAGACATCATGCTCCAGCTTTACGACGGCCGACAAGCGCCATGTATCCAGCCTTGATAGGCGCAACCGATCGTGAAGAGCCACACTGCAAAAAAAACACAAATCATCAGGTATATCAAAGATAAAGCAGGAGCTGAGAAAGGCATGTGTCGACTAGCTTTTACTCGATCAATTCTGGAGCTTCTGATATTTCAAAATTGTTGTGTTGATAGATAGTTCTCATTTAAAGGTTTACACAAGTCCGTTGTTTTTATGTTAAGTACTTTTTGAATATATCTACCGATACGAGCTATGTTTTAATTTTCCTTGGGAAATAACATAAACCATTGATATATTATAAGAGCAAGTCGTCTAAGCCTTCTTACATCAAGAAATGGGATCAGCTATGTAGCTAGGATCCATGAAAGATTTTTGGCCAAAACACCATAAGATTTGAATTATGTGCATTATAGAAAATAAAGTCGTCGCCGTTGTCACATCACTATCATCTAAGCCTTTTCCCATAAAGACGATGAAATCGGTTATAAGGGGAAAGCTTCATCAGCAATTCAACAAATTTTTACACAATAAGCAGTTGAATTATGTTCACCGATAAGGCAATGATAAAACAAGGGAGCAAATAAAAAAAATTCTGTCCAAAAATATGTAGATTTGAAGGTTTGGTGGGAAAAAATTAAATGTGGTTATATGATGATTTAAAAAGTGGCACTTTTCCATCCAATGGTTATCCCTGCAAGTAAATCACAAATAACGAATTCTATTCCATGAATTCATGTCAAATACACTGCAAGAAGCAGTAGTCGTGATAACCTATGGAAATAAGTTTCTGTATAACAATTAATTATCTTAGAAAATGATCACAATTATTTTCTCTGGAAGGGGGGCACGTTCTGAGGTTACTAGGAGCTAGACTAAAAGTATCATTCTATTATCTATTTTTGATTGGATTTTTATTTAAATTAGCCGATTCCAAAAGTTTGGGACAAAGGCTTCTTATTGTTTTATATTTAAAGTTGCAAAGTAGAACTACAAACTGCTTTGACAAGTAAACAAAATATATATTATAAACATTAATATGTTACCTGCTCACACCGAAGAAAGAACAATCGATTCTCCTTAGAAAGTATTGTATCTGGGCTTTTGCAGCCATTGCATATGACATATTCATCTGGAGAAAAAGATGGTGGAAATAATATAAACTAAGCGATAGCTTAAATATGTAATTATAATAGTGCGAAATAGAGGGAAAATTTAGAGTTTCTGACGGATGTACAATATGTACACTTGATATCAAATGATGAAGTGAACAAATGGGGTTGAAACAATTAGCTCGTACATCCAATAGATGACCTCATTTATATAAAGAATCATAATCTGTGTTCTTAAATGATGGAATTTAGTTTCTCAAATCATAAAAGACGTTTTAATAACAAGGTTGCACCTGTATCTCAAACTCGATAACTAAAAATCGAAAACAATCAAGAACCATCTGTTTTCTACTTCTTGGGCATATTTAGCAAATTGCTGAGAATGTACTTAGAGTGATACATAAGTCATTCTCTTTTGCCATCATGATAATTAAATCGAGCTTCTATATAAATGTACGCACGTGCGTGCGCGGACACACACACACACACTGTGTATGTATATGTGTGTATGTATACGTACACATGTAATATATGTGTACATATGTGTGCAAACATGTACATGTACATATATTACATATTATACATGCATACACTGTGTGTACACATTCATATATGTATATGTATATACACACGTATATGTATTTATACATGTCTATAGATATACATCTGTGTATGTATGTGTATACATGTGTACATATATGTATGAGCATACATGTCCACATATATGTATATCTATGTATGTGTACACGTGTACGTACGTATTTTTGTGTATATATGTATGTACATGTGCATACGTGAATGTATGTATGTATGTACATGCATGTGTCCATGCGCGCGCTCTTCCAAGAAAATTCAAATTTTACACCTTATACGCCTTTATAATAATTCAAAAGCCTAATTTTCCATGGGGCAGAATCAATGATACTGATCTTACTATTTGTATGCCTGTAATCCAATGTGAAAGACAATGCTCAAACATGCACGTCTAAGGCAATTTTGAAATAACACATGAAACACTAAATGTGATGGACAAAAGAGGTAATCAAGTCAACAAAATTACAAGCACCGCACACAACTATAGTTGTATAGACCCCAACAAGTATAAATGACCAATCCTAAAGCCCTTCAATATGGAATTTGAATGGACATGCCACGGACATGGGCAGACCAAACAAAAAATCCTTGGGTATTAGGATGAGATATGGAACAAGTAAAATAAATATACTATGAACTTAGCATTTTTGCTATAACCATGAACATAAGAAGTTGATCAATGGTAATTTGACAAAATATTTAATTCATATATTCATCATCTTTTTCCATAAAAAAGGGAGGCTATGGAGCACGACTCTATAAATTTTGCCACCGACAATTCACCTGAATTCACAAGCAAGTAATCAATAGAAGAGAGGGGTGACTAGAAAAGGGGAAGACGATGTGTCTTGCTATATAGCTCGCATTTATCTCTAAAATATTTCACAAGATGAAGAGCTAAAAGAAGTACAATAAATAAGAATTGAAGTCGAGTGCAGATAAATTCCTTTGAGGTTTGGAAGAAGGGTGAACTCTCTGGTTTATAATTTTGGGATAAATAGAATTGCATCCATCTCTCTAGAGCATTGAAACAATGGAAGATCCAAAAGGAGACTTATTCAAAAAATTGAAGCCAAATGCAAATAATTCCTTTGAGGTTTGGAATAGGTGAAGAACTCTCATGTTCATAATTTTGTTCATAACATATGTGTCTGTATAGTACTCAATATGTTTTGCAGCTTCTGGAAAGATTCTACCCAGTAATTTTGGTTTGTGGGTAGTCATCAAATAAGTTTTACACAGCAATTAGGATTGGTCTCCTGCGCAATCCTCGATGAAAGATTTACATCGAGGATTGTGCAAGAGACAAAATGTAAAGCTAGGCCATTAGTAAGAAATAACAACACAACGAAAAATTTGTAGTTCTACCTGGAGGATCAATAAAATGGATCTGTTCAAAAAGGAACAGAAAGAACAGAAAATTTTCACAGATGAATGTAGCATTTGTCAAGCCAGATTTAGACATTTTCATACGATATATATTTGTATTCATAAACTCATATGGGATTCTAGCTTAGTAGAAAACTAATCATTCTTGCAGGAAAAATCATCATTCAAATACAGAAAGAAACCATGGTACCAAGAAGTAAATCATGATACTAGGAGTGAAAACAAATACATGTATACATTCCATAAAGCAAATAAGACACAAAATGCGGCTTAGGAGTTGCAAAAGCTTACAGCCCCCTCCTGTTTAAGAGTTAAAAGGGGCTTCACTTATGAACGCTAAATCTGTCAAGTAGTATGCAGTGGAGAAGATGCTGCCAAATATTTAAAGCATATATCGTAGAAAGGGAAATATATATTAGTTTTGTCTTGTCTGATAATTGGCATTATAGTTTTGGTACTGCTGAAAGGAAGAATGTGACATGCCGAAATCATTAAAGCAGGGGAGATGCGAAGTGTTTATGGTATATCATGAATCAATTCATCGCCATGGGAGTTAAGTGATTGGCTAATAAGGAACCAGGAATGTGCATAGTTCAGAATGTTTAGCAATAAAGAAGATTCAAATTGATCAGAACATGCATTGAAAAAACAGAGAATTATAAGATGAAGGGATGGTAAGACCATATAAACAAGGTATGAAGGAAAGGATAAGAAGAATAATGTGTTGCACACATTGAAGAGATGAAGAATCAGATTAGATGTATAAACAAGCAACAAGGGATTTATACAGTCCCAGCAGTGAAAATAGATTTTGTCAGGTAAAGAAAGGTAGTGCTGAACTGCTGATATAAGCACCATCATCACACCTAGGATTTCACCTATCAAAATAAGGTCTGTGGCAGCATTTCATCAATATGAAACATAAGTGCAATCACTGATACAACTGGCGTGGAAAGATTATATTTTAGAGTAAGAGAAACTAATAAACATTAGAGTTTTCTCGATGACTTTTGAGTTCTTCTATTCTCACATTGCTTGTGTTTGTGAAATTATTATGTTTGAAATTCTTCACCTAAACTAGGAGAATTCTCAGAAACAGATATAAGGTTTTATGAATATAATTAGCTCCCAGTGACTTCTATACAACACCTGCCCATAGGAATTAAATGAAACTAATACATAACTAACTCCATGATAATTAAGAGAAATCCATAAAAGAAGAGAAAAGAAACTGCTACAAGAGCGAGAGAGAGAGAGAGAGAGCGCGCTTACTGATGTATTTTCTAAGGATACTCTCAAAATTTTTAGGTGCAAATCTCCCCTTTACAACCAACCTCTGTTGTCCATCAAGAGATCCAGTTGTACCAAGCTCAGCCAACAAAAAATCATTAACATGTTCTGGACGCCTATGCATCCTGAACATAAAAAGAAAAGTAAGATCACATTGAATAAATGGTCACCAAAATGAAATTGGGGTTAAGGAAAAGACCAGACGACTGCCATCTAAGTTGGTTGCTTAAAACTTCAAGCAGCCTAAGATTCATCTTGTGTATGCTCATAATTGCTTGCACGGAAATTAAATCTGAAAAGATTTTCCATTCCTTTGATTTTGATTGTGAATCTTCTTATAAATATGTTTACACATAGGTCAGTGCAATTCCATCATTTTAACAATGACAAAGCTAACAAGTAATGACCATTTAAAAAGACTTTGTAGCATTGCACCAAAAGATATATCTACTGTTAATTCAAAAATAAATTAACTTAGTATTGTCCTTTGGTAAACTGCAGTTGTGGTTAGTATATGTCCAACCCCAATATGTCATGATAAAAGAAGGTTAAGATCTCACCAACACATAACTCGGTCACGTCAAGTGGTCAATTTCATGAAACCCCGTGTTTTTGGGTAACATCATGATAATGCATAGAGAACAGTATTATAGAAAAACAGAAATAAGTTTCTCCACTTTTTTTAAATAGGTATCAGAACCAACAGTTAATTGAGAAAAAGTGTGTCGAGAGATTTTTCATCAGTAACATTGGAAGTAATATAGTTATATGCAAGGGAAAGAATGCATACGTCTTGCAGAGATCCATAAAATTCGCAAAAACGGTTTTCTTAGTTCCTTCTCTAAGGACTTGCGGGGGCCTCAGTATCGTTCTTCGCCTGTCCCCAGCAAGATCCGGATTGTTCTCACGCAATATATTGAACACTCTATCCAGAAGCTGCTTGATCAAAGAAAAATAAACATCAATATTCAATCATGGCTTTCGCAGGAAGAATAAGTATGAATCATTATGGGACAATTATGGAAAGAACAAAATGTATATAAACATTTAACGATAAGCAAGTGGTTTGTTTAACTAATGCTCATTTATCGCTGGTGGAAAATACATGCTTAAAAATGTAAAATTTGGACAAATGTTTAAATGATACTGCCAAAGGTATCAAAAACCTTTCTCTAACTGTGAATAAGAGTTCTCAAAGACAAACTCCACAATAATGGTATGAATTGAGGCAGCGAGAGGGGAGAGCGAGGGTGATTGGGGTGGCGGTAAAGATGATGAACGGTGGTGGAGGGGGTAGAAATAGACAGTGGAGTCGAACAGTGGGCGGCCAATAGGGGGGAGAACGCCGGGCAGGCAACAGGCAGATGGTAGGTGGCAGAAATAGTCATGATAGTAGTTGTGGTAGGATGGTAAAGACTCTTACAAGAGGGGATATTGGTTACCCACTTACTCTGATGGAAATGAGATTCCCTCTGAATATGCCCAAGAGAATCCTTTATTCCCTGGAATCCCTTATTTGTGTTATTTCAAACTTTGAGGATAATTCATGGGAATTGATGATTCCCTCTTGGATTACTATGTACACGCAGGCCCTACCCTCCATGAGAAGTCAATTCTTCAATTTCTTGAAAACATGACAAGACACAGAGAAATTTACCCACACCATGACACAATTAAGAAATGAGACCTTGTGGAGTAACCTTGACCTTCGCTTCTCTAAGGTCTCTGAATTAACCATCAAACCCCATAGCTGATTAGGAAGAAAGCACATCAAAGTTTTTAGATGTGATTATTAGATTTATTCTGTTGAAGAGCTTAACCATCCCGTCGGAATCTCTAAACTATTGTTCTCAAATTAAAACTTTCATCTTACCAGGCAACATCTAGTTTGTTGAATAAGACCAAGAGACATGCGAATCAAAAGCAAGATAATGAATTTTAAAAAAATTCCATATATGAATAACCCAGTAATTTGAAAGTTTCTAGAACCCATTTCAATGAGTTCACTGCCCTAATAATTCTCTTAGCGTAATAGGCTGAATATCAATTGTATTTATGCACATGACAGCGTTAACTCATGAAAAAACTCACGTGTCATCTCATCTAATATTCCACATAAGTGAGGTCTTGATAGATTCATTGAACACGATACAATTACAACTTGTAAAAATATACTACAAGATTGTTTTTTATTCCAAATTAACCACTAAAGTTGTCATCAAAAACCTTCAATTCGAACAAAATGAAGGTTATTGCAGTCTACAACATTATTCCACCAGCAATAGATCGATTTCCTTCAGAATATCTACATGGAGTTTTAATAAAAAACTTTGTTCTCACAATATGCAAGAGTTCTCATAAACTTATCGTCAAGTCGCCGACTAAAAGTATTCATGTCAACTCTTATAGACTATTTCATCCATATATAAGATACAAATCAATATTACACCTAATCTTACAGGTTAACTGGCAAATGTATCCATATAAATGAATAATATTACCGCACGAGAAAGCTCGTGCGTGCGATTTAAGCTTAAATTCTGCTTGCGCGAGGTTTCAATGGGTCACTGACCACGATAACTCTAGAAGAATTTATTACAATTTAGACCCATCTATGCGCAAAATCACAGTTGACCTAATATACCTTTAATTTAAGCAATGTTTTGGGTATTATAGCCTATGAAAATTATCCTTGAGCAATCAATCTGCGGAATTATTTCACATCCATAAATCAATATCTCTAATAATGTCTAAGTAGAGTTAACAATTTTTTCGTCAAAATATCAATGAATTAATTCGATACTCATCACCAAGAAAGCAACATTTGTCTATTCAGACTTTCTAATCCAGGTCTGGAACTATTAACAAGAAACTCCATGTTTAACCTTTCTATTGTACAATGTAGCTTTTGAATTCTAGAGTAACCACGGTTAGACGCAAGTCACCAACTCAAAAGCTACAAAAAAAGGCTTTCTCATGAACCTTTATTCTTAGTCTACCACCACATAGAAGTCAAAATATTCTAGGCAGTTTAACAAAATATGTTCTAATTATATAATAAAAAAATCACCAGGTACAATTATTCTTTATGGTATTACATCTCTTGCTTGTTTTTTATTTAAAGATAAATTCTTAACGCTAAAATTTTCACCAGGTACAATTGTTCTTTACAGTATTACATCTCTTGTTTGTTTTTTATTTAATGATAAATTCTTCATGCTAAGTGTATCTCTATTATTAGCCTGCTCAAGTCCAAAACATTAAGATGCCTTGGAGGTTTTAACCAAGGAACATGTGGATCCCAATCATGCATAGTTCACCCTCCTACTAGTAGTACCAAGAGTAGAGATCTTAAGGGCATGTCTGATAAAAGATAAGACGAGAACGTGAAAAGTAAAAAATAAATGAACCATTCTTCAACTTTTCCTATATGGCAATAGGAAAGTGACAAAATGAAATGATTACATGTAACCTGCTACATAAAACTTGACAAGTGGCTTCCCACTTTTCAAAACTATCTATGACCTATGAATGTCTTGTCCATGTCCAACATGTATCAGGCACCGACACTCACCCGACACATCTTCGACGCACCGAAGTGTTGAATACACAGTATGTGCTGTATACTTGTCATATGCGTATAATAGGTGTCCTATGCGTGATTCATGGCTTCATGTATCTTATAGGTGTCTTTAATAAATAAAAAACATGTTATAGTCATATTTTTTGTTAAAACGATTCGTCTTTAAATCTACTTGATGTGACTAGCTATATTCATATACACATTTAATTGATAAATAAATTTTGTTTAGATTTCTGTTCATTGTTATTGTTAACTTTTAGTTGTTTATATAACATCTTCTCTTCTCATGGAACATGTCTTTCGATTTATTATTTAGATAGATTTACTTTGTTGCTAGTAACATAAGTATCAATTTATATTTTTACTCCTTCAGTCCTACCTTTTTGGGGCATAGTTGCTTGTTAATACTTGTATATGAATAGTATGGTCGTGATTTTATAGTTGATAATCTATTTAGTTTTGCAAATATTATATAAATATATGTTAAAAATTTGCCGTGCCATTGGTAGAGTAGTGCCCTATTTTTAAGGAATTCGTCGTGTCGCCTTTGTAAACCCGCCGTTGCCGGTCCCAAGTCCGGATGAGAAAAGGTGAGGGTTGTGGTAGGCTTGTGACAGCCAACGTAAAACTGTCACATTCTATGACATGAACCATAATAAGAATATCGTTGGGGCGTCCCCTACTCAGCGACGCGCTACATCGGATCCCGGGTGTAGTGTTAAGTATGGAAGGGATTCTAGGTCGTCGTCCAAAAACGGCGCGCTACATCGGACCCCGGGTGTAGTGACAAATAAGCAAGGGTCGTCGTCCAGAAACGGCGCGCTACATCGGACCCCCGGTGTAGTGACAAATAAGCAAGGGTTTCATAGGATCCGTCTAGCTTCGTGGAACACAGGTTCCCTTACGGGTAGACTAATAGAATTAGTGAAGGTGATGATTAGGAGGAGGGTTGGTATTATGTGTTTGCAAGAAACTAAGTGGGTAGATGAAAAGAGTAGAGTCATAGAGCCTAGGATTATAGTATACGGGTAGAGATAAAAATCGTAATGGGGTAGGCATAATCATAGATAGACAGTTGCTTGAGGATATAGTTGAGATTAGGAGAAAAGATGATAGAATTTTACTGGTTAAGCTTATTCTAGGTGAAGAGATCCTTAATATTATTAGTACTTATACACCACGGATAGGTCTTGATGAGTAAGCGTCTATTCTGGGAGGATTTAGATGAGATGGTGCAAAGTATGCCTAGTAGAGAGAAGTTATTTATTGGTGGTGATCTTAATGGACATGTAGGTACTAGTCGTAGTGGGTTTGATACTATCCATGAAGGTTTTGGTTTTGGACAAAGGAATGAAGTAGGTGGCTCGATTCTAAATTTTGCCTTATCTTATGACTTGATCTTAGCAAACACCTGGTTTAGGAAAAGAGTCCCATCTTATCACTAGGAGCAGATCAAGTGCTAGTCAAATAGACTTTTTTCTGACGAGAAGAATAGATAGAGGTTGTTATATCGACTGTAAGGCAGTGCCAGGTGAGAGTGTAACCACTCAATATAGACTTTTAGTTCTAGATTTTCGATTTAGAAGAAAACCTAGGAAGATTAGACGTAAGGTAGAGCCTAGAATTAAATGGTGGCGATTGAAAGAAGGCAACCAAAAGGCTTTTATAGATCGTGTAGTCTAAGAAGCGAATTGGCAGTCGGAAGATGATTCAGACAGAATATGGAACAAAATGGCTAGTTGTATCAAGAAGGTAGCTAGAGATCTACTTGGTGAGTCGAGAGGTGGTGCTCCATCATCTAAGGACACATTATAGTGGAATGAAGAAGGCTGCTATTAAAATTAAAAGGGATTCTTATAAAGATTTGAAGAATAGTAGAGATGAGAGATTTGAAAAGTATAAAATGGCTAAAAAGGAAATTAAGAAAGCTGTTCGGGAAGCTAAATTTAAGGTCTACAAGGAGGTGTATGAGAAATTAGACACTAAAGAGGCTGAAAATGATATATACCGGATTGCTCGGATGCGGGAAAGAAAGACTAGAGACTTATGTACGGTGAAGTATGTCAAAAATGAAAATCAGAAGATTTTAGTTCGAAATGAGGATATCAAAGAAAGATGGAGAGATTATTTTGACAAATTGTTCAATGAGAGCTTTACTAAGAATTTGGATGGACTTGTCATTCAATCTCAAGATATAAACCGTGATTTCATACGTAAAATAAGACTACCTGAGGTTAAAGAAGCTTTGAACAGAATGAGTTTAAAAAAAGCGGTTAGTCCTGATGTGATTCCTATCGAGATTTGGAGATGCTTAGGACAAATAGGCGTTAAACGGCTGACAGATTTGTTTAATAAGATTTGGCAGACAAAAAAGATACCAAATGAATGGAGGAAAAGTATCCTTGTACCTATATATAAGAACAAGGAAGACATTCAAAGTTGCTCAAACTACCATGGAATAAAACTTATGTGTCACACCATGAAACTTTGGGAGAGAGTGATTGAAAACATGCTAAGGAAGTATATTAAGATAACAGAGAACCGGTTTGGGTTCATGCCTGGACGATCGACGACAGAGGCTATTCATTTGCTTCATCAACTCGTCGAGCGTTTTCGAGAGAGGATCAGAGATTTGCATATGATATTTATTGATTTAGAAAAAATATACGACAAAGTACCTAGAAAGGTATTATGGGGGACAATGATGAAGAAGGGGGTCTTCATCAAGTATATTGACATAATCAAGGATATGTACAATGGAGTAGTCGCAAATGTCAGAACTTGCGGCGGCTTAATGAGTGATTTTCCGATTACAATTGGTTTACATCAAGGATCTGCATTAAGCCTATTCCTGTTTACTATCGTGATGGATGAGCTTACTAGAACTATCCAAGATGATGTACCTTGGTGTATGCTATTTGCTGATGATATTGTTCTAGTAAATGAGACGAAAGCAGGGGTAAATGCCAAATTGGAATTATGGAGGCAAACATTGAAATCTCGGGGATTCAGATTGAGCAGGTCCAAGACAGCATATATGCATTGCAAATTTAGTAACCAGAGAGGTCAAAACCATATTGGTATAACATTGGAAGGGCAAGAGAGATCACCGAGCGACCAGTTTAGATATCTAGGTTCCATCATCCAAAAGAATGGGAAGATCGATAGTGATATTAATCAAAGGATCCAAGCTGGTTGGTTGAAATGAAGGAGTGCAACAGGGATTTTGTGTGATCGTAACTTTCCGTTAAAATTGAAAGAGAAGTTTTATCGGAGCGCTATTCGGGCTGTCTTATTATATGGTACAGAATGCTGGGCTCCTAAGAAGCATCGTACACAGAAGATGCACGTAGCGGAGATGCGCATGCTTCGTTGGATGTGTGGTAACACTGGAAAAGATAAGGTGTGAAATGAGGATATTCGTGCAAAAGTTGGTGTAGCACCTGTAGAGAATAAGATGCGGGAAAACCGGCTAAGATGGTTTGGTCATGTGCGGCGCAGACCTATGGAAACACCGGTTCGACGAATAGACACTCTCGATATGGGCAATGGCAAAAGTGCAAAAGGGAGACCGAAAAAAATGGATGGAGGTGATACGAAACGATATGGTTGCCAAAGGACTCAATGAAAGTATATTGTTCGATAGGAGTGAGTGGAGGCGGAGGATTCATGTGCTGGACCGGCGTGATTCTCATGTTGGTTCATGTAGCCTACGCCATATGCTTGGGATAAAAGGCTCAGTTGTTGTTGTTGTTGTCGTGTCGCCTTTGTCTGTATCTTGTGTCTTTGTCAATGCAACATGGTCTAGGAGAGTGGAAAGACATTACAAAGTGTTGGTAAAGAATTTTAATCAAAACCCTCTGTACATTTCACATCTACACCATCATCTACATCTACTTCTCTTGTTCTCTTACCTTGAAACAATCATTCTCATGTGGATATTCAAGAGAAGGTTCTTCGCTTATTCTTTCACTAACCTAGTATTCCACTGCTTTCGATTTGCTGAACATGTCCTAGAAATAGTTTTTGGTTATATACTTCAGTCCTATGTCACATGAAAACTAGCCCTTATTGTTCCTATTTTGGAAGTTTTGTTCTCAGACAAGAAGCCGCTTCATTTCATAATGCAAAATTTGGCGTTCCAAAGAACAATTACAACATGGATTATGAATATATTCCCAATGCCTACTAATTTTTTTTTAAAAAAAGTTGTATAAAGTATAAACTTTAATTGCCATTCAATAGCCATCAATTACAGCATGGACATTCCTATAGAATGACTAATTAAACTCTTGAGTGTGCATGCATAAGCTCATATTCTATATTGTTTAACTAGACAGATACTATAGAGTACTAATATACATTATTATAACCAAAACTGGATGCTAGAGGGCCCAGAACTAACATTATATAATTTCACAATAAAAAACCCTCTTGCAAACATGTACAGAATTTGATATTGTCCGAGTACACATGTATATCCAACTACATAAGATAAAGATAGATATATACATATATATACGGTCAAGTGGCCCTAAAGTGACTAGGAGTCACCCTTTTACACTTCATGAATGTCTTTAGCTCTTAAATGCATTATGCATGGACCTTCATTAATTATATTGGCATTTATTTATGAGATAAGGCCTCTCATAAAATGCCACATAGAGTGGAAATTGGTCAGAGAGGGTGGAAATTAAACGGTGTTAAAATATTATAAATAAGCTTCGAAATTAAAAAAGATCCTCTAATGTACATCAAAATTTGAAATCACTAATGATAAGCATAATTTTAGAATACACTAGATTTGTTAATCCCCATGCATAAAGAAAAAAAATATATGAAAATGACGAGACAGATTCGAACTCTACCCTCCACCATAAAAATCCTAAGTCCAACCACCAAGACTGAAGTTCATTTTGTTAATGAAGTACTTAATTACTGTATATTAGTTAATATAAATGCATATATATATATATATACCGGAATCCAAAAATCGAAGTGAGGCGGATAAAATCCAGGTGAGGTGTCCGCCTCACCTGGGCTCTATGTAGATTCGCCAGTGGCCACATAAGCGACTCCTTAGGTTGCATCCGAAGATGTCGCCTTAGGAACATTTTTTCCCATATATATATATATATGACAAATGTTGTAGTAGTAGTAACTCTTTCATGGGAAAGCTATAGAATTTCCAAACAAACCAGATGAGCTTAAGATTCAGGGGGGGTAACCAAAAAAGCAAACAAGAACGCACAACACCCCCTCTTCATAGTTAACATCTAAGTACAACATTTCATCCTGTTACCGAGCAAAAAAAATGCATGCGTGTAATTATATTCTTAAACAAGTAGAAAAATGCACCTCTTCGTAATGATAATCTCGAACAGTGCCTTCCCAAGGATATTGACTACCTCCCAAGACAATGCCCTCCCCTTGCTCATCCTCGTTTAATTGGTCCCCTATATATTATATTAAATAAAAGCCACTATGCAATTAATATTGCTGCAAAATCAAAGAAGTTAATGTCGTTGATTTGAACAGTAAACAACTGGTTTGATTTCATTAGTTCGAGTGAGATTTTAATTAGTCCAGAAAATTTTCAATAATACAAGATGCTTACCACTGCCATCTTCTCCAGCATCACCATTCTCATCCTCAAGGAAGTTTGTTTCCACCTAAAAGACCATAAAAAATAACAATTAGCTCTACCAACGGCACAAACAAGAGTGCATGTGATATTCAAATAGGTATGATAGAATGGTCTGCATGCAGACTAACTTGTTTCTTTTTCTTCTTCTTCATGCCAACAAAACTAGGTTCCCCAACATCAGCAACTGCATGGGAGGAAATGTAAATTTCCAAACTTAACATTAACACACATCACATATAATCAAGTGTGTTCTTCATCATGAGTCTTGTTCAAAGCAAACCTGACAAGTCTTCGGTTTTCTCAGCCAACTTATCCACCGCTTCAGTGGGATCTGAAGCTTTCTTCTTTTTCTTCTTCTTCGTTGGATCAAAGGGCGCAAGCTATACAATACAACGCGTAATAATAAGCGATGCATCAAATCGAGAATATTCAAAGTAGGATATTCCCAGAAAAGATTACGAAAAGGCAACATCACAAGTCCTTGTACAGTGTAATTATTTCTTTCTTTCAAGTTTCAATCCTCTCACAACCAACTAAAAAGTAAAAATTACAATGAAACCCAATTCACTCAAAACTTGTGTTTTTTAAATCTTCAGACAGGGTATGGAATCTTTATCTACAGTACACATAACTCCGTCTAATTTTCAGGAAAGAATGTAATTCTTCCAAACTTTTTTAAAACTGGTTTTTGGGAATATAATTCTTCAATCTGAATCCATGCATAATACGACTAAACTTATTATGGTTTGAGCAGAAGTATAAGAAAATTAACTTAAAGAGGGAAAAGGTGAAATTTTTACCCCTGAAATCTCATTTGGTTCTTCGTCCGCCATATTCACTGATTGCTGCAGCTTCAATCCAAATAAAATAGCTGAAAATATCCACACACAAAAAAAACAATAAAAAAAAAACTCTAAACCCTAAATCAGAAATAGAACTTAGAAACCATGCAAACCCTAACAATCGATGCTCAATTTGTTCAAATTAACAGGATTAAAGAAAGATAAGTCCTTGGTTGAGAAAAAGCCCTAAATCCCTAACACAATCGACGGCTCATTTAGGTTTTAGGGCAAAAAAGAGGAAAAATGAAGGGGAGAGAATCTTTGTTTATCTCCGTATAGCATGAATTAACAATCAAACATACCTTTAACCAACGAAGGGGATCGCGAAGTTTGGGAGATTGGCGGCGAGAGAATTTGGATGAATCTTGAGGAGAAATAAGTTTCAGGGCAGAGCCGCCGTTTGCTCTCTATATGTAAAAATAGGGCAACAAAGTTTTTTAAATTATATATATATATATATTTTTTTTATGGGTTAATTTTCTATCTAACCCCCAAAACTTTGACTTTTAAATATTTTACCCCCAAAAAGCTTGATATTTCTATATGTCGAAATCTTTGATATTTTTATGTATCGCCCCCAAATATTCGACATTTTCATATTTCATCCCAAAGCCGTTAAGTTTCTCAAAAATCCCCACTACTAAATATAGAAATACCTTCCAAGCTTAGAGTTTTTGGGTGTGAAATATGAAAATTCAAACATTTGGTATGAAAGAAGAAAATATTTCGGGATGAAAAATGAAAATATCAGGTTTTGGGGTTGAAATATGAAAATATCAAAGCTTTGGTATAGGATATTAAAAAAACCCTTATTTTATTGCATATTGAAATCCATAATAGATTATTGGCTAAATGGCAAGAGATACGCCTAACATTTAATCCAATAGCTTGAAATACCCCTGCATTTATAAAATCGGTACTTTGCCCACCTCGACTTTAATTGATTTCTAAAATACCCTTTATTTAAATAATTAATTAAAATATTTATATCAAGGTTTTCTGAAATACCCCCTAAAATTCTATGCAGATTCGATATACCTCATCATTCTTCGATATTACCTACGTCTCCGGAAATTCTTTAGGTTTTTAAATACAACATCATTAAATGACGATTAATTTTGACAGATATCAATAAAAAATTTAAATATCCTCACAGTCCCTTCTTATTTCTTATATGCTTTCAAATTCCTAAAACAAAAATTACTTGATCGAATTAGGTTTTCTTATAAGATTTGATTGATTTAGGCGTTCTATTTCGTAAGTGTTGATTGATTTGTTTTTTTATATTAGGATTTGCATAATCCTAGCTTTTGGGATAGAATTTTCTAAAATTTGGGATCTGTTGTGTTAAGGTTTCATAATTTGAAACTAAATAAAGGAAAAGAAACAAGGAACTTATGAGAACAAATAAGAAGAGAAGAAGATTAGGATGAATGGGACTAAGGAACGAAAAGAAAGAAAATGAATATGGGATCTGTGATGAAGAAGAGGATGACGACGACGACAAAAGTAAAATTGTTATTTTAAAATTAAATTAAATTGAAAAAATCAACTTAACAGTCGCTTGATAAAATTTGAGGTGTTGAAAAAACTTACGGAATTTTGAACGGCGTGGATAATATCGAAAAATAACGAAGGTGTATAAGAAAAGGAGAAAAAGAAATATTTTTTAATCAAGTATCTATATAAAAGGTATTTTAGAACTCGATTAAAGTCAAATGGGAAAAGCGTTGGTCTTAGAAAGTCAAGAATATTTCCTGCTATCGGGTATGTTAGGGATATTTCGTGCCGTTTAACCTAGATATAATAGTAGATAATAGCAAATTTATGGCTGTATGTTATCGCGGGTGTTCTCAAAGCATGTGCAACTGAAAATGAAAGCTTTTGATCTTTTTCCTTAAGAGCTAGTGAGCAACAACCACCAAAGCCAAAGTAAATTTACTCATTTGAAAAGAAATTTATGTCGAAGACAAAAGAGATCCATATCTTGAAAATCCTCGTTCGAACTCTTATAAAACTATAAGCATGGCAACAATCTTCGACATATTATTTACTAATTTATAGCGCAATCGTAATGAATATGTAATAACCAGTTCTTTTTGTATGTGAAACTCCGTATTTAAATAAATTTTAATTCCAAATTAATCCAAAAAATGTCTTGCTGTTTTTCCCTTCTCTCTTTTCCTATTTTTCCCTTTTAACTCCTAACCTACACCCAGGCCGGCCTCTCTATTTTCCTACTCTTCTTTTTAATTATTCTTCCTGGGCCCGGCCAAAAGAGCTACACTCCTTTCCAACCCAACCGAGCCCCACTCTTTTCCGTCTCTTTTTCTCTTCTTCTTCCTCTCCTCCTCCTTACTCGTTCCACACCCTACGACCTGCGCATCTCCTCCCTCGCAACGACCCCCGCGCCCATCTCCGATACTGCGGCCCATCAACAATCTCCCCACTCTCTCAATATCTTCACATCTCTCTTTCAAAACTCACGATCCCTTCCATGCATCATCATCTTGTATCGCCACCGGCCACTGCCATCATCAACGACGAGACCCCACCTCCACTGCACCATCGAGCTTTCCCCCGATCTCCACTAACTCGGCAACCCCAACTCCTCCATGCCGTTACCGTCACTACCACTACACCAACGGTCGAGCTCCCCGCTGCACAACGCCCGAGCCTTCACCTTTCTCCTTCCAGCACCCGAGCTCATCTTGCAACCGCCGCCATCGCCGTTATCCCGTCGTCGTCGACAGCCTCGTCGCTATCCAAGCTGCCGCCATTGTTGCTGTGGACATCCTCGCCGCTGTTGCCGCCATCAACGCAGCCGCCGTGTTATGCTCACATCACGCCCATATCGCACCGTGTCCGGCACCACGCTGTCTCGTCACCATCTCGTGTGTCGAGACGATCCCCTGCACGTCGTGTCGCTTCCAATTCAGCGACCTAACGCAAGTGATACCGTCCACTTACTTTCATGCTATTTATATGTATATCATAATTATTACAATCGGAGCGCAATTTATGTTTAAATTATATTGTGATCGAATCGGATAATTATTATGAATTGTGAGCGTGCGCAACGTGATGAACTGAACATATAACAGGTGTAATACCACGTGTTAAACTTATAGAACCTACAGGGATCAAATCCCGTTCATATCGGTCGGTTAGTTAAAACTCATATTTCGATAGTTATATAATTATATGTTAAGCGCTCGATGTGATGTTATGAACTAAAACATAATTTAAAATGCTCAAATCTTTTATCAATAGATTCGTTTTCTGTTAACAAGTAATGTGTAGAATATTGGGATCAAAATTATAGGGTTTCGAACATAAAATGCCGTCCCCAATGGGCGACGTCAAATCTGAATATTTATGTATATATCACCTTGTGAAATTCATGTTAAATCACAAAAAAATCGTATTATAACGTGTGTAGGCTCGTATCGAATCTAACTGGATAATATGAACATCTGTAATAAATTTTACTGAAATTTGTGTGGTTATGATATCGTGAACTGAGAAGAAATATGGCTTTGAACTGCAGTTCAGAACAGTAATCTTTCCTGACGTCTGTTTTTAAAACCTGATATGACCCTGTATATATACGGTACTATGTTGAGAATCATATCGTTGTGTAGATGATTGAATCAGCTATCATATGTCACTGGTATTAATCATTTTCATTACCGTTTGATATTTTAATGTATCTTATACTGCTGATATATTCTGCTGTGGTATTTAAACCTATCGACCTTGCAATAACCATAAATCGCTGTACACCAATGATTTTAATGTTTCATCTGTTGCGTTGGAAATCTATGTTTAAAATATAAAATTCATTGAACTATAGCGATCCTATATTCAGAACGCAACCTAAACTAAAATCCATTCAAAGTTGGACTTCTTGTTCTGAAACTGGAATTCTAGCATTGTTCACCTATTTTAAAATGAGCATAACTCCCTAATCAGAATACATATCGGGATTAAACCATTTTTTTTGTTTGGCTGAACAAGTCTATTTTCTATGACTTTTATATTGTTCTGCCTGATTCTGATCTTAGGTAGTTTTAATAAATTTCGCAAACTGATTGATACTTGCTATTCATAAATGGTTAAGGTTTAATTGATGTATTTCTATCATGTTGTATGATTACTTTACGCTCATGTCTAGTACCCACTTATATTGACACTTCATTGTAATCTGTGAGACACGTAACGTATACTCAAGTGCCGGTATAGGACGGGACCGAACTGTACGTTAGCTGGTATGACATTAAAATGCGGTCACCGACTGAAATGCTAAATTACATATCCTGGAATATTTATTCGTGTTTATGTGTTTTCCCAGTCCGTGATATTATTATGATTATTCGTGATTCGTGTACAGAACATGTCCAATCAACATTCATGTTTAGTGATTGAGGTTTAGTGTTGTAATATAACCTAGAAATGCGGGGTGTTCGGGTAGTTTGAGTGTGAGTTCGATCAACGGAATCTCAGGAGCTCTATTACAGGTATATTTCGTGAATATGTGTTGCTGCAGTACCGAACTGAAACGGTATATTTCGTGAATACGTGTTGCTGTGGTACTGAGCAGGAATGATACATTATATTACCGACTCTTGATTCAAGCCCGTGTTTCTTTTCCCCAAATGATAACCTTAGGTTTGAGAATACTCCTGCGGTGGTTGACACTCACGTTCGAACGAATGATAGATTAGCTTATCCTTATTAAACACGACAACACTTTTCCACCGTTCAATTTTAAATGATATAGAGACTGTAGATTTAGTGACATACATAGTATCTTAGACTATTGTCGTGAGTCACATGTTATATTGGTTACCTGTTCATGTTGTTTCATGCCATCCTTATTACTTCATGATTTCTATATCATGTTTATTATTATTGCAACACATATTATATTATTATATTGTATCATCTTGATGGCCCGAATACGCATGCTCAGAGGAAAAAGAGACCCAAGTCCCATAGCAGCACCTGTCTTATTTCGACAAGCTTGTAGAGATTTAGACCAACGGCATCAGCGTTATCGTCCCTTTTGTTTTCAATAACAAATACTTGTTATCTTTTGGTTAGTCATTTCTCTAATTGCCTAAATTCTTTTATCCATTAAACTCTTTTGTTTAAATGTAATAAAGTAGTGATTGTGATTTCTCTTTACTTTGTGCTGTGTTTACGGCTTACCATGTAATGCCAGAAACCGAAGTGTGACTACGGTTGGGTTTTTTCTTGACCGTAGGAGCATGGATGATCTAGTCACCCATTGTATTCCGTATTTTGGGAAACGGGGAGCGACGGAATAATAGATGTAAATGGAAAAAAAATAAACCATAAGCAACGAAAAATCGAATTAGCTGTATCGAAAAAATAATAATAGGAAGAAAAAGCAAAATTGCAAGTCTCTTGCAATTGTGTTTTGCTCTCGACCACAAAGAGAAATCCAATAGCTTTGTGAAGAAATCAGATATTTGTCAATATTTTGTTTAAAAGCTAATGCATGCATGTCACATGTTGAGGACAACAATATTTTTTAATTAAATATTTATATAAAATGTATTTTGGGAATCGATTGAAGTCAAGTAGGAAGGTACTAGTTTTAGAAAGTCAGGGATATTTCTTGTTATTGGGATAAATATAGGGGGTATTTCCTGCCATTAAACCTATATATAATAGTAGATTTATGGTTGTAGGTTATTGTGAGAGTTCTCAAAGCATGTACAACTGAAAATGAAAGCTTTTGATCATTTTCCTTGAGTGCTGGTGAGCAACGACCACCAAAGATGAAGTAAATATACTCATTTGAAAAGAAACCTATGTGGAAGACAAAAGAGATCCATATCTTAAAAATCCTTGTTCGAAATCTTATCAAATTTAAAGCATGGCAACAATCTTCGACATATTATTTAGTAATTTATAGCATAATCATAATGAATAATAGATGTAAATGGAAAAAAAAAAACTAAAGTACAAAGTAAGGAAAAACCAAATTAGCCGAGCCTAAAAATTAAAATAGGAGGAAAAGGCTAAAACTTGCTCTCAACCACAAAAAGGAACCCATAGCTTTTGTAAGCATCCGAATAGCTTCGCGGAAGTCGGCAGAAATTTAATCAACATTCTGTATATAAGCGTAAGGGAAAGGAAATCTATGCTTGCACGCAATTGCTGCCGATGGTGTTTCATACTTTTATTTATATATATAACTCGTTATTTTCACAAAATCCAATGTGGGATTTAATTTATTACCAAATGGATGTGGACTATTAATAATTCCATTCATTTAATCAAACCAATTCACTGCTACTTCCCACTTGCGGTTTGGGTAAAAATTGACCACAAACAATTGCCAATATAATATCTAGCAATTAAAGAAAGAATAAGAATAATGAACAGATTAATGATCATTCAGCCCAAGAGAAAGAGTTAGGAAATCGAGGGGAATCAAAGTGCCGATACGGATACGAATTCTCGAATGGTTTTGGGGAAATAAAAATTATAGGTAAAAAATCGAATACGGATACGGATATGGGTATTAAATGAATGTTGGAAAAACATACGCAATAAAGTTGAATCTTAATATTTTTACTTCAGATACAGACAAGAAACGGATATAGGTATTACAGTATCCGTATATACTCGATGGAAACAGACAAGGATACAGACAGTCATCAGAAACTAAAATTACTAGCAGTATCTGATAAAATCGGATACGAATGCAAAGCCAACTTAGATTATTCGTATGCGTGGACATCCCTAGTGAATTATGAAGATATTTGCATAGTCCATTTTTTTTTTTTTTTGGCTAAACGGCATGAAATACTCTTAAAATTTATCCCAATAGCAGCAAATACCCCTAACTTTCTAAAACTAGCATTTCAACCCCACCCCCGGGGCTTTAATTGATTCTCAAAATGACATTTATATAAATATTTAATTAAAAAATATTTCTTTTACTGTCTTTCTTATATACCCTTAATATTTTACGATATTATCCGCATCTTTCAAAATTCTTTAAGTTTTTCAAAATACTCCAAACTTATTAAGTGACTGTTGAGTTTATTTTCTCAATTTAATTTATTTTTCAAATACCAACGTACTTTCATTATCATCTTCTTCATCACAATCCGACAAAACCCACCTTCATCTTCTTTTTTCTTGTGCCTTAGTCCCATTCATTCCAATTCTCTTCTCTTTCTCTTTATTCTCATAAGCTCTTTGTTTATTCTTCTCTCCTCTGTTATATTATTTGTATAATATAAGTAATTTCAATAAATAAATTTTTATTTTTTTTTGTTTTTTCTTTGGTTGAACATGATCAAACTCATTTGAATTCAAATATCCCTCCCATTTTATTAGAGGGAGTAGTTATGAGAGTTATAGGTAGTTATGGGGATTTAAATTTTGAATTCAAACGGTGAAAAGATTTCATTCGTATCCTTTCAGCTCTTATTTATACCAACTTGTTTTCTTTGTTCCACAGACACGATAACAATTATTTTCTTCTCTTCTCTTTTTGGGTTTTGGTGCTCAAAAAATCAAGTTTTCGGAGCAATTCTCTGCGAGTGCAACACGGAGGATTGAAACACAAGATTGGGTTGTTGTATCCTGAAAGCAATTCGTACAAACCCCTGTTGCATTGCAGGGAGCGAAAATTATTTTAAAGATAGCGATTACGTGCCTTAACTCAATTTATTGTGTTTTTTAGCCATTGTATTCGACTAGCGCAACAATAATTTAAAGCAATTTTTTGGGTTTATCGATGAAATCGGAAACATCTACGATGAAGATGACAAATCACAAACTTGTCAAACTCGACTGCTTCAACGAGATTTCTCAAAATAGAGAAGAATCAGAAACCAAGGATGGATTCATCACAATGATTTCTGAAATTAATGTGGTTGGAAGTGATATAGACTGGTATTTTAATTCGGGTGCCACTAGGCATGTAATGAATAATAGATCTATATTTATAACTTTCAAGGAAGAAAGTGATAGCCATCAACTTTTCATGGGTAATGAATCGACTGCAGCAGTTAAAGGCATTGAAATGGTTAATTTAAAATTCACTTCGGACAAGTCAAATGAAATTGACTGAAATATTGTATGTTCCAGAAATTTGTAAGAGTTTAATGACTGTAAGTTTGCTATGTAAATATGGTTTTAAAGTTGTATTCGAGTCCGATAAAATCGTAATTACTAAGAGTGGAATATGCTAGTTGGAACTAAATTTTAGATGAGTCATTATCAACTAGTGGTTGGGTTTTTACTTAAGAGGGTGCTGCGATTTCTTGGAAATTAAAGAAGCATACCATTATTACGCATTCTACGATGGAATCAGAATTTATTGCTCTTACCGATTATGGTAAGAAAGCAGAGTGGCTAAGAAATCTTCTCTTAGAATACCTTTATAGTCTAAGTCTATGCCACCAATTGTCATTAATTGAGACAGTGAAGCCGCTAGATCGGTAGCCCATAATAAAGTTTATAATAGAAAATCTAGACATTTGAGTCTAAGACATAGTTATATTTGACAATTACTCGATGATGAAGGAATAATTGGAATTAACTATATTCGTACAAATCAGAATCTTGCCGATCCTTTTACTAAAAACTTGCCAAGAGATTTGCTATAGAAATTATCATTGGGGATAGGGTTAAAACCTTACAAATAAATCAACTATCGTTGAAATCCTACTTGATGCTTATGCCCCTAGTTCAAAAAAAGGAAGAGCAGATGTTATGATTGATGTAAAAGTATAAAAACTTATTCTTATCCCTAAAATGATCATGCTTGAATCTTATAGATAAAGGAAGATGAAGAATTATTTCTTAATAGGTGATAAAGTGTGATTACAAGACACACTAAATTGACTAACTATATGAATGTGAGGGTGTGACCGCCTTCTAAAAGAAAAACTTACTTCATAGCATCCAGATATTTCACAGAGTCCCTACCTATGATGGCCTGCTCGAAACTAGTAGGGTCATCATCTTCCATGATGCAGTCCTCCCTATCACCGTTTATGAGAAAACTGTAGAATCTCTCAGATGGATGATGAATCCTACCAGATCTGCGGAGTGTCTGAGGTTCGTTTAGGACTATCGAATCTGATGGTTCAGCTAAATTTTCAGTGTTAGTTAACAGTTCTGGAATTTCTTTTAGTTCTACCTACCATACTCCCATTGATTTCTTTTGAAAGAAATTGCCTTTCTAAAAAGGTGGCATTCCTAAAAATAACAATCTTTTGTTCCTCTGCAAGGTAGAAAAGATATCTTCGCGAATACTTGGAATATCCTACAAACTTAGATAACACTGAACATGCCTCGAGTTTATCCGGATTCTGTTTTTTAATATAAGCCAGACAACCTCATATCCTAATAAATTTAAGACATGGTCTCTTCTTACTCCATATCTCATATGGAGTTATATGCACTGATTTGGACAGAACTTGATTCAATAGATATGCTACTGACTCTAGCGCATATCCCCAGAATGAAAGAGATAACTCAACACTACTCATCATAGAGCAAACCATATCCAATAGCGTGTGATTCCTTCGCACTGATACACCGTTGTGCTGTGATGTATACGGAGGAGAAAGCTGGGAGAGAACACCATTCTCTTTTAAATAGTCAAGGAATTCCGTGCTCAAGTATTCCCCTTCTCGGTCAGATTGAAGGATTTTGATACTTTTACCCGTTCGGTTCTCTATTTCGCTCATATATTCTTTGAATTTCTCAAAATCATCAGATTTGTGTTTCAACAGGAATACATATCCGAACCTAGAGTGATTATCAGTGAATGTAATAAAGTACGAGAACCCACCCCTCATATTTATAGACATTAGACTACATACATCACTATGTATAAGTCCCAGGAGCTTTGTAGCTCTCTCTCCATGTCCCGTAAACAGAGCTTTGGTCATTTTTCCCTTATGACAAGACTGACAAGTTTCATAAGATGTAAATTCGAACGGATCCAAATATCCAGCCTTATGCAACATAGCTAGTCAGGTCTCGTTGATATGACCAAGTTTACAATGCCACAAGAAAACTTCGTTTATTTCTGAACTCTTCCTCTTACGTGTGTTATGTATATTAAAAGGTGTATTTTGATTGACAATATATATACTATTACATAATGTACCAAACCTAATAAACATTTGATTCGGAAAAATGTTCATAACATTTTTTCTAAGGCAAAGTTATATCCATCTTTATCTAATAAAGAAATGGATATTATATTGCAAAGCATAAACGGTACATATTAACAGTTGTTCAAAATCAATGTATTGCCATTAGACAACACAATGTGATATTCGCCAATGGTGTTAGCAGCAACAATTGCTCTGTTCTCTACTCTGAGAGACATATCACCGGGTCCAACAAACCTATTTTTTCTCAAACCTTGCAATAAATTACAGATATGAGATCCCGATATAATGACACTGAAATTCCTATACGATTGTAACTTATTCAATGTATATAAAGATGTATTTCTGCCCTGATCATGCGTTACAAGATAAATTTGTTCAATAAAACCAAGAAGCAACTTGCAGCTCACTGCTTAAGCCTCTCCATCACTGTTCCTTAGCCCGCGTGTTCGAATCTTATCAGCCCCAAATTATTTTAATATTTTTCTTTTTAATTTTTCGGAAGCCCAAGAGTTACATGTGCATTATACGGAGAAACGAAAAGTTGCAAATAAATTAAACAAGATAAATGAGTTAAAACCAAATAAAACACATGACACGAACTTCAAGACGGATGACGAAGATCTGGCCACCCAAAATCTAATAAAAACCGCTATGGGCGGCTGGGATCATCCCAAATTCTTCCATGCTCTTCCCGTGTGACCTTTAGACTCCCCTGTACTCCTTTTTACTATTTGATTTCCTTGCAATTAACCAGAGAGTTTTCAATCCTTTCATCTACCCCATTAACACTATTTTAATTCTTTTTAATTCACACACTCTTATATTTTCCCCCAATAAATACCTGACCATATTACCCTACTCCTCATTTCTTAAAATTCCACTGAAATCCTCTCTAAAATTCTTAAGTCCAAGCAATAGAAGTTAAGCCTATCCTCAAGTGAAGTTGCCCATGTCAGAGCGCCGTCGATCGATCGATCCTTTCCATACCTCCTAGTCTTGGTTCTACTAACCGAGGCATCCTTTTCTCTCTTTGAATCGCGCAAACCATAAGTCCCCTCCTTTTTTTATCATTTCATCTCAACTCTTCTTAGAAAGATACCGATAAAGCGGAGTTAGCAATATAATAAATTCTTTTAAATAATTTTATCACAATTGTCATTCTAAATAAATTACACGAATCCTTTAACAACAACCTTAAAATAATATTCCTCCAACTAACTTTGAACGTGTTTAGAGTTTCATGTTAAATAGACCGTATATCGAACTTTACATTAAAATACCATGAATTTTATATATATCTTTTATCGTTATCATGACATATACCTATAAAAAACTCACGGGGTAACAACCTACCCCATTGACATACACTATGGTTTCATAGCACGATACTTTAGTGTCATGTTTTATGCTAAAGAAACATTTTTCACTAAAATACCATCTGTTTATCGCCGAAAACGGGGAAGACAAACGTCTTGCCTGAATTTGGGGGAAGATACTATTTGGTTTTATCTGTCCACCTCTCTGAAGATGCCAAGTTGATTTATGACACCGTGTGTCGGAGGTTTGTACGGATGCGTCCGTTGTAGCAGACTTCGTCAGATTCTCCCTCGTTTGCGAGGGGTTTTTGATTGTGGGGATGCTCTTCCTTGCAGGCGCAATCCCCTGCAGTTAATTATGTCATTGCGTAGTGATAACCACTTTCTCCTGCTCCAGAATGTCACTTCATGTCGTGTGTGTTTGTTTTATTTTTGGTTGCCCGTGGATTGTATACGGAGACTAATTTATATTGTCGCCCGTAGGGCGTGTATTAGTCCAAATCCATATATTTTTAGATTTGGGTTTGGGTTGATTTATGAATCGTTAATCTCGTTTGAGATTAAGATCAACTTAAATGTTTGTTAAGGATACGTTAGTCCGATCTTGGGCTAAGATCTACTTATCGGGGGTTTAAGATCATTTTTATCCAACCAAAGAGCATTTGAGCTCTATTGCTTTAGTTTAGGGACGTTACGGTCCGTTGATCACCATTTTAGGGTAAGGGTATGTTGTCGCCAGTAGGGCGTGGATTAGTTCAAATCCGTATATTCTTAGATGTTTACCGCCAGAAACCGGGAAGACGAACGTCTTGCCTGAATCTGGGGGCAGATGCTAATTGGTGCTATCCATCCACCTCTTCGAAGATGCCAGGTTGATTTATGGCACCATGTATCGAAAGTTTAAACGGATGCGGCCGATGTAGCAGACTTCGTCAGATTCCTCCTTGTTTGAGGGGTTTTTTTATTATGGGGACGCTCTTCCTTGCAGGCGCAAGCCCCTGCAGTTAATTACGCTACCGCATCGCGGTAACAACTTTCTCTTTCTCTGTATGGTCACTTCGTGTCGTGGGTGTTTGTTTTGTTTTTGGTTGCCCGTGGATTGTATACGGAGACTAAGTTGTGTTGTCGCCCGTAGGGCGTGAACTAGTCCAAATCCGTATCTTTCTTAGATTTGGGTTTGGGGGTTTGGGTTTAAGGATACGTTAGCCTCATTTGGGACTAAGATCAACTTAAACGTTTGTTAAGGATACGTTAGTTTAATTTTAGACTAAGATCAACTTAACGGGATCGTTTAGATCCAACAAGAGAGCAATTGGGCTCTATTGTTTAGTTTAATGACATTGCGGTCGATTAGTTTAAGGACATTACGGTCCATCGTTAGTTTAAAGACATCGCGGTCAATTGTTAGTTTAAAGACATCGCGGTCGAGGTTAAGGTCATCATAGTCCGTGGGTTTAAAGACCCCACAGTCCGATGTTAGTTTAAAGACATCACGGTGGAGGTTAAGGATATCATAGTTCGTGGGTTTAAGGACCCCCCAGTCCGATGTTAGTTTAAAGATATCGCAGTCGAGGTTAAGGACATCATAGTCCGTGGGTTTAAGGACCCCACAGTCCGATGTTAGTTTAAAGACATCGCGGTCAAGGTTAAGAACATCATAGTCCGTGGGTTTAAGGACCCCACAGTCCGATATTAGTTTAAAGACATCACGGTCGAGGTTAAGGACATCATAGTCCGTGGGTTTAAGGACCCCACAGTCCATAGTAATGTGTGGTTGTCGGGACCCGTCACCTCTCTGACGACGTTGAAGGATTACAACGATAGATATCAGAGGAGTAACGAGATGTACTCTCGAACCAGTGTGAATTGTTTGAGAGATCTGTAGCCCAGTTTGGAACTAAGATCTGTTGAATATTTATGAGCAGATTTGCTCAGTTTAATATAAGTTGAGGACTTATAGCCAGAATTGGGCTAAGTCCAATTAAAAATGTTTAACATTTTTATTTTGTTCTGGCTATTAAGCCTTTATTTGGGCTTAGCCCTTTTAATAATGCTAGGCATTGGGCTCTGACATTTTTGTCTTGATCAGAAAAAATTGTGTTCTGACAATGCGCCACGTGGCGCGCCAGGCGCTTTGCGCCAGTTAAAGAGCGCATTGCGCTTCTGTCAGGTACCGCACACGAAGAGGACACGTATCGCGCTTAGCGCTAAGCGCCAGTTCATTAGCACATTGCGCTTTTAATTTATGAGCGCTTTGCGCTAGTCTGTTGGCGCGCCAGTGAGTGACACGTGGCGCGCTTGGCGCTGAGCGCCAGCCCATGAGCGCAGTGCGCTGTTTCAGAAGCGCAAAGCGTAGATTGTGTTTTTGATTGACACGTGGCAGCTTTTGGCGCTGAGCGCCGGTCCAATAAGCGCAAGAGCGCAATTCATGAGTGCAAGGCACTTTCTAATAGCGCAAAGCGCATTTGATCAGATTTAAGATCAAAGAACAAATTTATGTTCTTCTTAAAGGAGGCCCTGCCTCAAGATTCAAGAACAAAAGTTCTTGTTTTCATAAAAGGCTCTGCCTTTATAGATCAAAAATATGTGAATGAAGTAAAATACTTCTTTTATTATATGATGATTAGATCTTTTGATCTTTTTCTTTTTATCAAAAACCCTGGTGTTTTTTCAGATCTATGATCTTTTTAGAAGATGGTTCTTCTTTTTACGAGATGGTTTCATCTCTGTTATTCAAGAACATAGTTCTTTACCTTAAAAATGAAAAGATGTTCTTTTTTCTAAGAGTTTGCTCTTCTTTTTCTCAAAGTTTTGCAAAGGGTTTTTCTCTTTCTTTTTTGTATATCCCTTTAGACTTGAAGTCTAGGGGCCTTTATATAGGGCCAATTGATTTGTTGAATCAGTTTTAAGAGATTTTTCTCTGATTGATTTGGGAATATTTCCCACCGTTGGATCTTTGATCCTAAGGCTTCTGTTTTACAGAAGATAATCTTCTTATTTTAATAAGATTGGAAAGATCTTTCCATAACAGAATTTCGGTTCTGATTAATTAATAATTTATTATTAGTAGATCTTTTGATCTAACGGTGGGAGATTTTTAATCCCAGCGCTGGCACACCTTGCGCTAACTGCGCTAGCGCGTCCGTGCTTGACACGTGGCGCGCAGCGCAGAGCGCAACGCAACTGCGCTAGCGCGTCCGTGCTTGACACGTGGCGCGCAACGCAGAGCGCTGGATCTGAAGCGTTGCTTCAACTTTTAAATTTTGAATTTTAAAACAGAGCTTTGCTCTGATTGGGGGTGCGCCGCCTAGGGCGCAGCGCTTCTGGCGCTAGCCCATCTGTGTTTGACACGTGGCGCGCAGCGCGCAGAATCTGAAGCGTTGCTTCAATTTTTGAATTTTGAAATTCAAAACAGAGCATTGCTCTGATTGGGGGAAACAAATGCCCCCCCACTGTTGTGCTCACGTGGCGCACACGTAAGTGCAGCGGTGGCAACATCTGAGCCCTTGAATCAACTCAGAAGTTGAAGAGGCGGTTCAGTGCCTATAAATAGGACCTTTGGTCCCTTAGATGATTTTCATCTTCTTCTTGAGAATTTTATTCAGAGCCTTACTCTTCAGTTAAGAACTTTCAAGAGTCATAACTCTTTCCAAACTTAGGTAAAAATTAATTTTTTTAATAAATTAGGGTTTTTACCCATTAACAGAGCCTTGCTCTTCATAGATCTTTGATCTAAAGAAAACCCTTTTAGGGTTTCATTAATAGAGCCTTGCTCTCATGAACCCATAGATCTAAAGAGATCTTTTCTTGGGGTTTCTTATCAGAGCTCTGCTCTTTGATAATATATATGGCTCTTTTGATCTTTGATGAAGAACTCTTAAGAGTTTTTTTCATGGATCTTGAAGATCCCAGAATTTTTAATTCACAAAAATCAATTAATTTTAAGTAATATTTGTTGGATTTTCCATCATCATTACAGAGCCATGCTCTTTAAGGAATTTTATTCCTTCATGACTAGAGTTTGACAAGTGTCACTCTGTTATAGAGTTTTGCTCTCAAAGGGAGATTTCCTCCTTTTCCCGAGAGATTTCTCATTCAATGAGAAAATTCTTTGAGGATTTCCTCCTTTATTGACAGTCTCTGTTTTATTAATTGATGCATTGTCATCTGGATTTTGTGGGTCCCCCTTGGGTCCCCTTTCCACTGTATTGCAGTGTGGTACAAATTTTAAAGTGTCGAGCGTCAGAATTTTAAGATTAAATTATAGTACTGATAATTGAATTCTGTTCTCTCTCGCAGGCGACATGTCTTCCGATCTCTTTTTCCCATTTTTTCGTACAGAGGGGAGGATTCCCTGAAGCACCTGTGGATCGGGAGGTTCTCGCGCTCATTAGAGACTATGACCCAGAACACAAAAACCTTCACTTGTAGGGTAGGTGGTATGACCAGATCATCAAAGGTCGTCAGAGCTTCTCCTGTGTGACGCCGTCGGAGCCGATCTCGTCGATTTCGTATGCAGATGCACCCTCGGTGAACTATGCCGTGGAGGTTGTCAATTGGACTTCGGAGGGGCTTCTTCAGCCTCCAATTGCCGCCATACCCATGCAGCTGCCGGCAGCTTTGGATACCTTGGGGCGACGCATATGCCAGGGCGAGTCGCGCCCTTGGGGACAACCCTACAACATCGGGTTGACTCCCCGACATTCGGCCGGGTATTTGCAGTGGGCCAGATACATTTTGTCAGCGAAGAAAACGCAACTGTTGAAGCTCGGTCTATATCCCGCGATTTATGCTTCGCTGTTCCAATATTCTGCTCCTCTGACATGGTGGATTAAGGCGTTCTTGGAGCAATGGAACATCCCAACCCATACCTTTCTTCTACTAGACAGAGAAGTCTCCATTTCCTTAGAAGAATTTGGTGAGATTTCCGGTTTGCCGGTTAAGGGGGAGCACTATGAGGAGCTGCTTCCTCTGGACGAATACGTTTTCGCCACCAAGCCAGTGGTGATGGGTCTAACACCGGAGAACGCCATCCAGCACCAGTTTCCTGGTCTGATAAAGGTGCTGAACATGTACGAGAGCCTCTTTTTGGAATCCGGAGGCCGGGGGGTTAGTTTCGCAGACTTCATTGCCCGGTTTCTTTGCTCGGAGATTCTATCGCAACGAGGCGAAAAATTTGCCAAGCTCGACGACCCCTTCGGTTTTGGCTTGGACCGTCGACCGGTCTTGGAACATGATCAGAAGGGTTTTTTTCTCCCTGATGCCGCGATCATTCCTCTGTCAGAAATCGCCGCTCCGGGCATTGACGAGGAGGTGTTCTTCCTTGGGTTTCTTGGGCCGTGGTTGTGCTGGTTCGCGCTTCCTATGCACCCTCGCTATATGAGGCCGTCCGTCTTCTACCCGGCGCATCGAATGGTGGCCAGGATACAAGTGGCCATTGGGATTGCGGGGTTAGCCCACCTGTACCATGGTCTTAGCATGGCGGCGGATACAACTGAACCGGGGGTGCATGCCGCCAACTTCCCGATGCATTATTTTACTTCGTGGATGGAAATGCACGTGCTCGGGGTATTTGGCATTCATAAAAGACCCTCGTTTTTCGAGAAATGCAAATTCCCAAGAATTATGCGGCTGGTTGACGCTTCTATCGTGAATCCGTCTCAGCGGGAGGCTAGGGGGTTGCTTCTTCGTCCGCGCACGGTCGGAGCTGGTATGTTTTTTACGGACAAAGTCCTGACGATCGGCCAGGAAACTTCCAAGACGGTGCTGGCATTGCGCGACACCTTTAAGGACGGGGCCTCCGTGTTGAAAGCCCGGGAGATTCTATATCTATACTCCATCTGGCCGGGCTTTCTTGTATTCAGGCAAAATGATGCGGCGCTTTTTATGAGATACAACCCCCATCATTTTGCCCAGCAGCTGAGTTATAACCAGGGGGTTCCACTGGAGGCGTTCTTGGAAGAACCTGCTGCCACCAGAGAGGGAATACGGGGTGCGCTGCATCACTTTATGCGCTTGAATACGGGCTCCCACTTCTTTATTAGCGAGCCGAGCTGCATTTCGAGGGCCCTTAATGTACACGAGGCCTGGTATCAACACGCGATGGGCGCTGTTATCAGGGAAGAGAGGCGGCTGCTGCTCGATCGCAAGAGTGCTCCCCCTGCCAGCGATCGCAACGTCCCTTTGAAACGACAGATCGCTGTCCCTCCTCCGCTAAGAGGGGTTGCTGCAGTTGAGCCTCCACGTATGCTAAGCCCCACGCGTGGACTGCCCCATGCTCCTGTGGAGACGGTGGACGTGCCCTCGGTGCCCCGCGCTCCCGTGGAGACGGTAACTGTAGCTTCACCCGAATCTGGCGTGGGCTCGGATATCGGGACTCGCCGTCCCAAACTGCCCACGAAGCACAAGCTGGTTTTGGCTGCGACCGAAGCTTGCTCACTGAAGAAAAAGAAGTCGATCTTTTCTATCGACGTTGTACTTGGCCAGGAGCCTCACGCTCCTTATGGCGACGGTCTGAGCGAGTATGGGACGAACGAGGGCTTATTCATGCCGCCAGACGATACTGATTTGGTGGCTGCCATTGCAACTTCTAAACAATTGGCCATCCACGAAGAGGGGTTGGCTATCCTGGCGCGATCAGGTACTCATTAGCTGTATTTTTCGCCATCGCATCGTATTTCTATTATTGTGTTATGACTGACGTTTTTCTTCTTTAACAGGCATTTCTACCGAAGAAGCTATTGCTGCCTCTCTCAAGACTTTTGACGAAGAGGAACGACTTCGAGCATCCTTAGGCATCGGTACATTTCGGTTCACCATGTTCCTGCTCCCGTTTCTTATGAGTAATCTGACACTTTCTTTGTCTTATCACATGGACCACAATACCGATCCCGCAAGCTGATGCGGAAACTCTTCCCTGGTCAGCTACCGAAGTCCCGGCCTCTTCGGCACTGCTGAAAGAGGCCTTACTTAAATGACCGATGACGGAAGCCTTGACGGCTCTAGAGGTAACCCTGGATGCGGACGATGACGTCTTGTTGAAGGAGGCTTCTAGAAGGTCTGCTTTGACGGCCCGGGAGGAAAGGAAGCGCTGGATGCGCGCAGCAAGGGAGCGTAGTGTTGCCTTAGCTGCGGGAGCTGGTTCGAGCGCCGCTACCCCTGTTGCTACTCCTTCAGAGGAGTCTCCGGTTGCCTTGTCTACTGCTTACAGACGGGCGGCACGTGCGGCTTGGGAAGCAAACGGTAAATCAACTCCAGGTAATGCGCCGTGAGGTTCCGTTGTCAAAGTTTTAAATTATCAGTTCTCATATACCTTATCTTGCAGGGCCGAGCCTTACCGAAGAATTGGCGGCGAACGCCGAGCCTGAGGTAGCGGCGGAGGAGGTAGCTGCTATTGCCAAACCCGGGGCGGCGGTAGGCGATGCGGCCGAAATTGCTGGGCTCGAGGTAGTGGCTGACGAGACAGTCACGATTGCTATGCCCGAGATAGCTACCACCGCCGAGCCTGAGGTGGCGGCGGGTGAGATGGCTACCACGGCCGAGCTTAAGGCAGCGGTGGATGAGACGGCTACAATTACTGAGCCCGAGGTGGTAGCGAGCGAAACGGGTACAATTGCTGGGCCCGAGATGGCCGCTCTTTCTCAAGAGTCGGGCACCGCCCTGATCATCGCTCTTCCCGTCTACGGTTCTTTGCCGTCTCCTGGCGTCGCAAGTGTGACGACGGCTCTCATGGAGTCAGAGGATGAGGCGACGGGAGGTGAGACCACCCCGATGGAGGAGGGAGACGCCGCTGTTGTATTAAGTGATGCCCTCGTCACGGTTCCGGCTGGCGACTCATCAGGTAGATTTTAGGTCACCGCACTTTTTTTATTCCGCAATCTTTTTCAATATTTTCTGACAGGGTTTATCTTGTTTCTAATGCAGGTGCGTTAGTGCTGATGTCGCGCTACCCAAGGCAGCGCCGTCAGTTACCGCCCTGACGGTGACCACCTCTCTACCTTCTTTCGCACCGTCTCAGATGCTGGAAGGTATGGATTTGTGATCCATCAGTCTTATCTCTAGGCTGTATAATTCATGTACTGATGTTGCGTCTTTGTAGGAATCCTTTTTGACCTCCTGTATCAGGTGCTGCACCCCCACTTCTCCTTCCCGTCGGATATTACTTCATCCAGTGGCGCTGGTGAATACAGCCTTCAGTTAATGTTCTTTCTTTTACCAACAATGAAATCATTTCTGATTTTTCTTTGCCTTGATTGCAGTACTACAGATTGAAGGAGGAGATAAGAGAACAGTTGCGCCATTGGTCCTTAGGCTTTGCCACCTGCTGCAGCTGGTATAGTAAATCCCATTGTTCATGAACCTCTTATACTTCTTAAACTGTCATCTGATTGTGATTTGTTTTGCAGCGGTCGCTTCGACTCCGGCCTCTTTCGAATCTCGCATCATGATGCTGGCCGGGCCCTTTTCCAGACGCCCATCCTCAAAAGGTGCTGTGACCAGCCTGCGTATGCTGAGCGAATACGTCGAGGAGCTTGACGCGGAGGCTCCTACATCTGCCGCAGATTTCGCTGCCGAGGTCAATCCAATGCTGGTGACGCTTGTAAACTTCCATAATGAAGGCGTCGTCGAGTCTTGGGTTAATCAATGCAGGAAGATTGAGGCTTGTTTGCATCAGCTTGAACTTATGCGTCCTGCCCCTGAGACTCAGGCTTTGAACTCCCAGCGGGCCGCATGGGTTGAGCAGAGTGTTCCGTTCCTTCGCTATCTCGAACGAGAGGCAACCCTTAAGCGAAAGGAATGTGAGGCGACTTCTGCCGAATCTGCCCAACTGCGCGCTGAGGTTGCAGCTAATGCTGCCCAGCTGAACACCATTTTTGAAAACCTTCAACGATGTGTCTCAGAGGGGCTGGTGTTGAGGAAGAAGCTTGATCTTAACGAGCAGGTCGCACAGAATCAGGAGGCTGCCCAGCAGGAAGTTGATCAGAAACTCTCATCCTGTTTGCAACAACGGGCCCAAGTTGAAGCAGAGCTGGCCGCGGCAGCTGATCGTGAGGAAGAGCTGAGAAGAATGCGCGAGCAGCTAGCTGGTCTATTGAAGGCGCCTCCCTCCCAATAGCTGCTTTTGTATAGATTGAACACTTGTAATCTTTGAACAACATGTATCCATTTTTTATTCTTTTATACGATTTGCCTTGTACTCAATTGAATTCATGAATAAAAGATACACATTTTTTTTTGTTATACTGTTGCTTTCTTCTCCTTGCTGTGTTGTTTGCCATGTGATTTTAGCAAGTGCGGTCTATAGATAGTATATAACTGTCAATCTTGAGCTCTTTATAGGGTGGTGATGGCTTAGAAAACAGGGTTAGGATCTGTTACCTAAGACTTTTCAACTTTATGAGCCGTGAGGGTCTCATAAAGAATTTTCTCCCTACCGGTCGAGAGGATCCCGTAGGTGTAATTTCTCCTTAAGAATTGTGAGAATTCTTAAGTGTGTTTTCTCTTGAAAGTCATAAGGATCTCACAAGAGAATTTACTCCCTTACGAGTCGTGAGGACCCGCAAGTGATGGGTGAAGTTGCCTTATCTGCATTTCACGGGGTCAGGGGTTGCTCTGGATGCTTCCCACGGGTTCACTGCCGTGTTCTGCGAGGACCAGGCTCCGCTCTGGATGCTTCACACGGGGTCATTGCCGTGCTCTGCGAGGACCAGGATCCGCTCTGGACGTTTCCCATGGGGTCATTGCCGCGTTCCACGTAACCAGGAATTTTGCTCTAGATGCTTCCCACGGGTTCACTGCCGTGTTCGGCGAGGACTAGGCTCCACTCTGGATGCTTCACACGGGGTCATTGCCGTGCTCTGCGAGGACCAGGATCCGCTCTGGACGTTTCCCACGAGGTCAGGATTAACATAAGCCGCGTTCCACGTAACCAGGAATTTTGCTCTGGATGCTTCCCACGGGTTCACTGCCGTGTTCGGCGAGGACCAGGATCTGCTCTGGATGCTTCACACGGGGTCATTGCCGTGCCCTGCGAGGACCAGGATCCGCTCTGGACGTTTCCCACGGGGTCAGGATTTGACGTAAGCGGCGTTCCACGTAGCCAGAAATTTTGCTCTAGATGCTTCCCACGGGTTTACTGTCGTGTTCGGCGAGGACTAGGCTCCGCTCTGGATGTTCCACACGGGGTCATGCCACGTTCCACGTAACCGGGAATTTTGCTCTAGATGCTTCCCACGGGTTCACTGTCGTGTTCGGCGAGGACTAGGCTCCGCTCTGGATGCTTCACACGGGGTCATTGCCGTGCTCTGCGAGGACCAGGATCCGCTCTGGACGTTTCCCACGGGGTCAGGATTGACATAAGCCGCGTTCTACGTAACCAGGAAGGGTTGACTTTATCCGCATTTCACGGAGTCGGGGTTTGACTTTCGGTTATCTGTGCACCGCCGAGTCATGGAACTGGGAGTTGCCGCGGTTCCGCTTTGTTTGATGTTGCGTCTGTCGTAACGAGACAGATGTTGAGATGATCTCCAGGCTACCTGTGAACCATTGAGATCTGGCTTCTTCTCTTGATGAAACCTGGGGAGGAAAGGTGTGATTCCTTCTTTGTTTGCGCCCCTGGATTGTATACAGGGATTGCTGTGATATCACCTGTAGGGCATAAATTTCATTTTTTTAATTTCTTTCCGCGATGCTCTATCATTTCAGCTTTTATATCGCAAAGGTTGCGATTGCCCAATCATTTCGGCTATTTTTCGCGGTGCCCAATCATTTCGGCTATTTTTATTTTTACTCGCTGCTTTTTATTGCGAGTTGCCCAATCATTTCGGCTACTTTGCATGCATACACTTTTACTTGCTGATTTTGTTTGCAAGTTGTCCCATCATTTCGGCTATTTCGTATGCATGTGTGGCTTGCTGGCTTTTCGCTTCCAAGCTAGGAATTAGACATCGATTTTCGGCATCAGCACCGCTACAACTGGGATATTGCCAGGAGCGAATCATCATTTGCCTCCGTCGATATCGAACAAAGGTGGCTTAGCGAACAGGGTTAGGATCCTGTTGGCTAAGGCTTTTGACTTCATGAGCCGTAAGGGTTTCATAAAGGTATTTCTCCCTGCGAGTCGTGAGGATCTCGTAAGTGTGTTTTCTCCTTAGGAATCGTGAGGATTTCTAAGTGCATGTTCCCTTATAAGTCGTAAGGACCTTACAAGAGTATTTTCTCCTTATAAGTCGAGAGGACTTACAAGGGGTGTTCACCGTGTAGACATATCCCTAATCACGGATGGGACTTTGTTAGGGAAATGTTTATTCGCGCCCTTGGATTGTATACAAGGGTCAGCATTGAGCCGCTTGTAGGGCAGTATCGGAGGTTGTGGTAGCTGCTTAAGAACAGGTTCAGGTCACTGTAACTGAAGACTTTTGAATCTTATGAGCTGTGAGGGTCTCATAAGAGGGTTCTCCCTACGAGTCGTGAGGATCTCGCAAGTGTAATTTCTCCTTAGGAATCGTGGGGATCCCTAAGTGTGTTGCTCCTTTGTGAGTTGTAAGGATCTTACACGGGTGGTTTCTCCTTACAAGGTCGATAGGATCCTGCAAGTGTCTTTTAACGAGGTTGCGCCCTTTCGGGTTTTCACAAACACTCGCCGGTAGCCCTGCTGTTTTTACTCACGGAGCCCTTTCGGGTTTTCATCCGTGCCCTTTTGCTTATGGCCATACCGTTTTCTTTCTTTTTTTTAAATTTTAACGAGGTTGCGCCCTTTCGGGTTTTCACAACACTCGCCGGTAGCCCTGCCGTTTTTACTCACGGAGCCCTTTCGGGTTTTCATCCGCACCCATTTTGCTTATGGACATACCGTTCTTATTTTTTTTATTCTTTTTTTATTCTTTTTTTTTCTTTCTTTGTATCAGCTTTGAGATGCTGCAATCCACCGTAGTTGATCGATGTCTCGGTCAACATCTAGTTTTAGGACATAGTGGTCCATTGTTAGTTTAAGGACATTTCGGTCTGTTGTTAGTTTAAGGACATTTCGGTCCATTGTTAGTTTAAGGACATTTTGGTCCGTTGTGTTGGCTACTACTTATGAAGTTTGGGCTTAGGAAGACAGCGAGCGGACATAATCGTCGTCATCTATCATTTACCTAGGCCGTGACTCGTCAGGCATAGTACTTCTTCAGGAAGCGACCGTTTATTGGCCTAAAGGGCCTTTCGCCGTGCATGTCCATGAGTAGATAGGCTCCACCCTGGTAAACTTTGTCTATAATATACGGGCCTTCATAGTTTGGCTCGAATTTCCCCCGTTTAGCACGATTGGGGATCATAGGTCTTTTGACCACTAGCACGAGTTCGCCTTGGCGGAATGTCCTCGGCCTGGTCAATCTTTCATATGAGCGCATTATCTTTACCTTATAAGCCTCTAAATTTTGTTGCGCTATGAGCCGGGTTTCATCAAGGGCATCGAGCTCCTCGAGACGAAGGTGAGCGTTCTCTTCGTCCGTTAGCTCGTAATGAACTGCCACTCGTAGAGAGGGCAACTCTATCTCGAGGGGGAGTACTGCTTCTGTACCGAATACTAATGCATATGGAGTTGTGTTCGTGGCCGTTTTGAACGTAGTCCGGTACGCCCAGATAGCTTCGTGCAGTCTCTCGTGCCAGTCCCTCTTATTTTGAGACACCGTCTTTTTCACAATCTTCGTCAAGGTCTTGTTGAAAGCCTCAGCTAGACCGTTAGCTCGGGGATTATAGACCGAAGAGTATCTCCAGTCTATGTTGTGCTGTTGTGCGAAGCGGTTGATTTTGTGGCTTCTGTAGGCTGGCCCATTATCGGCGATGATTCGTCTCGGAGTGCCAAACCGATAAATGACGTGTGTCTTGAAGAAATGGAGGATATTCTCCGTCTTCACTTCCCTCAGCGGTACTGCTTCTGCCCATTTAGAGAAGTAATCAGTTGTCGCCAAAATGAATCGATGTCCTCTGGACGATGCCGGTTCGATGGGGCCGATTATGTCAGTCCTCCACATTTCGAACGGCCAGCTAGCCACCGTCGGATGTAGTGGATTTGGATGTTGGTGGATAAAATCTCCGTGGATCTGGCACGAGTGGCATTGCTTGGCATACTCGAGGCAGTCTTGGATCATCGTGGGCCAATAATAACCCATCCGCTTGATCTTCAGCTTCATATTCGGCCCAGCTTGGTGAGAACCGCAGAGTCCGTCATGAGTTTCCTGGACGACTCTTTTTGCTTCTTCAGGTCCCAAGCATCTCAACCACAGAGAATCGAATGACCTTTTATACAGAGTATCATTGACGAAGGCAAAAGATAGGGCTCGCTTCATGAGCTGATGTTTTGAGGACGCATCTTCAGGCGTTCGACGGGATTTGAAGTAGTCTATAAAGACCTCTCTCCAATCCTCAACCGTTTCTTGGTCTTTTACTTGTAGAGCCGCTGGCTTGGTCGTTACCTTTTCCTCGGACGTCTCTGGAAATATTTCTGCCGGTGTGAGGACTCGATGGCTTTGCACAACGATCATCACGTCATCGAGGTTCTCATCAGCCAGTTCCTTAGCGAGCTTGGCTAATGCATCCGCCTTGCTATTTTCCGCACGCGGTAGGCTTTCCAAGGTGTAGGAAGGAATTTGAGTTAGCAGTTGCTGTACTCTCTCACCGTACTTCACCAGTTCTGGTTTGCACGTTTGATAGTCGTCGTTTACTTGACTAATAACCAGTTGGGAGTCTCCGTATATGAGGAGGTCTTAAATTCCCATGTCGATAGCGATCTCAAGACATGCTATTAAAGCTTCATATTCGGCTTCATTGTTTGTCCTCGGCTCTGTTAAGGAGAAAGCAAAGCGCATTATCCCTCCTTGTGGAGTTATGAAGATAAGGCCTACCCCTGATTTGATTATAGGGGTGCTTTTCTTGCGTTTCTTCATGGAAGACGCTCCATCAAAATAAAGTTCCCATCGGGTGCCATTACCGTCGATCGTGTCAAACGCATGCTCGTCTGGTAGTTCGCAATTCAAAGGAGAATCGGTAGGTATTGGATGCTCAGCGAGGAAGTCGGCGATGGCTTGGCCTTTCACTCCCTTAAGAGGCTGATAAGTTATTGAGAACTCCATCAAGAGCAAGGCCCATTTAGCGAGCCGCCATGTCAATATGGCCTTTGACATCAAATATTTGAGAGGATCCACCTTCGATATGAAACGGACTTCATGCGCCAACGCGTAGTGCCTGAGCTTCGTTATTGCGAAGATCAATGCCAGGCAGTATTTTTCGATGGGAGAATAACTGCTTTCTGCCCCCAGTAGAACTCGACTCAAATAGTAGAGGGCTCTCTCTTTCCCTTGGTCGTTCTCTTGTGCCCATAATGCGCCTAAAGAACCTTCGAGGGTTGTTGTATAAAGAATGAGAGGCTTTCCCTTGACCGGAGTGGCTAGTACTGGCGGATTTTGTAGGTACTGCTTGATTTCGTACAGCGCGCTTTGGCATTTGCGGTCCCAGACGAAAGGGGTTCCCTTCTTCATCAGGTGGCTGTAAGGACAGCACTTGCCCGAAAGATTGGCTATAAATCGCCGGATATACGCGAGCTTCCCTTGGAGAGACCGCAATTGTTTGAGAGTCCTTAGCGGGGGCATTTCCATGATCGCTTTGATCTTCGACGGATCTATCTCGATGCCTCGGTGTCGGACGACGAACCCCAGGAATTTGCCCGAGGAAACTCCGAACGCGCATTTGAGAGGGTTCATCTTCAAGTTGTATTGCCGAAGGCGTTGAAATACGGTCTTCGGATGCTCTAGATGTTCCTCGTATGATTTGCTTTTAACTACGAGGTCGTCGATATAGCAATCAAAGATTTCATGTATGAGGTCATCGAAGATCTTCGTCATGGCCTTCTGATAGGTGGCACTGGCGTTCTTTAGACCGAAAGGCATCACCTTATAACAGAATATACCTAGAGGGGTCCGAAAAGCGGTGTGCTTCTGGTCCTCGGGATGCATCTTTATCTGGTTATATCCTGACGATCCGTCCATGAAGGAGAAAACTTCGTGAGTGGACGTGTTATCTATCATCAGCTCAGTGACTGGTACTGGGAAGTCGTCTTTCGGGCAGGCTTTATTGAGATCCCGGAAGTCCACACATATGCGCACCGTCCCATTTTTCTTCATCACTGGTACGATGTTGGCGATCCAATCAGGATACTGAACTTCTTGGATGAAGCCGGAGTCGATTAGCTTCTTGACCTCGGCGTTGATGCTCATCTCAAGCTCAAGACACATTCTCCTTGGTGCTTGCTTGATTGGCTTAACGTCCGGGGATATTGCCAATTTGTGCACAGCAATCTCTGGATCTAATCTTGGCATATCGGAATAGTTCCATGCGAAACAATCTCTATGTTGCATAAGCACGTCTTTTAGTGCAGCTACCCTTTCTTCAGACAATAGCTCACTGACGAATGTCGGTCGAGGGTCGCTTGCCGTCCCCAAGTCAATTTTCTTGAGGTTATCGGCAGTAGTATGTATTCCATCTTCCAGCTCTTTCGGCACCGGTGGAAATTCTGAGATCTCCTCGTCATCATTATTTTCGAAGCACCAGGGGAGGTTATCCATATCCTCGGGCTCTTCTTCTGATAGCGTTATCATATGACAAGCACGAGCTCGCTTCCAAAACCGATGTTGATCTGGTTCTACTCTCGTTATACGCGTGGCTTTCGGTTCATGCTTCTGTGGCGGGCTTACCCTCCAACTGCTGGATAGCGCGAACTTGCCCTGTTGATATTGGTCTTCGACCCAGTTCTTGAAGGTGAAGCAGTCTTCGAGATAATGTCCTGTTGCTTGGTGATAATAGCAATAGTCTGGGTGAGAGACTTCGCCTGCTTGCTCGGGGTGCTTGGATTCCGGGAGTGCAATCAGTTGATGTTTTATGGCAAGATCAAGTATCTTCTGTATTTTGTTCTGAGGAAAGGAGTATGCTCGACCCATCTTCTTTATAAGAGATGAATCCGGATTGCTCGGTTCTCGATCGCGTGGCTTCTTGGACCCGCTTTGTCGCTGTCGAACGCTTTTCCCGTTCTTTGGTTTGTTTCTGCCTCTGCGTCGGGCCTTTTGTATGACGGGTTGACAGGGAGGACATTTTCATCTTTCGCAGTCCGTTGAAGAAGGCGTTGCATCCTGGCTTTCTCGTAGATGGCCATTTCGCGATAATGGTCGTCTCGAACCTTTTGGCCCGCTTCCCTTATAAGCTTGTCCATTTGTTCTTCGAACGACGGACTGGGCATTTTACCTCCGGGAGCTCTTACCGGTGCAGGGTTAGTATCTTCCCATAGAGCGTCCCCTTCTTCATCAAAGTCATGTACGACGTAGCAGTCGCGGATTAGCTCCCGTTTCTTGGATTGAACATACCCAAGCCCGGTCGTTTCTATTTTCCCGTTGGGCAATTTCCGCTGAGTTGCAGGGACGTTCCAGATCCTGTCATAGAACTTAGCGTTCCGAGCGGTCTGTTTGAAAGGTATGCCTTGGCACCTTAACAACCTTTTTAGTCTGTTCGTGTAATATCTGGCCAAACGGATGGGCTGGAGCCTTTCAAGTGTAGAATCCGCGCTGTTTCGCCCAATCAGAGCAAAGCTCTGTTGAAATTCGAAATTCAAAATTTTGAAGCAACGCTTCAAATCTCTATTAAAGGAAGCAACGCTTCCACATGTCAGGCGCTGATACGTCAGCGCAGCGCCCAAGAAGGCGCGCCCAATCAGAGCAAAGCTCTATTAAAGGAAGCAACGCTTCAGTTGCGCAAGCACTGCGCTGCGTGACACGTGTCAGCGCAGATGCGCTAGCGCAGTTGCGCTGCGCGACACGTGTCAGCGCAGTTGCGCTGCGCTGTGCGACACGTGTCAGCGCAGTTGCGCTGCGCTGTGCGCTCATGCGGTGGGGCATCTGCGCTAAACAGAATTAAATTTCTAAGAAATCTTTTCTGTTCTTGTTAAAACAAGAAGATTTTCTTTTGCAAAGCAGAAGCCCTTGGATCAAAGATCTAACGGTGGGGAAAATTCCCCAAATCACTCAGAGAAAAATCTCTTTAACAAATTTAACTAATTTATGGGCACTATAAAAAGGACCCCAGACCTCAATTCAAAGAGAGGATCATTTTTCCAAAAAAAAAAAGAGAAAGAGAACTCTGAAGAACTCCTCAAGAGAAAAAAAAGGTAAAGACCTTCAAGAGAGAAAAGAAATCTCTTTTAATAAATCCTTGATCTAAAAAAAAAAAACAGATCAATGTTCTTCACATAATAAACAGTTCTTTGCACTTCTCATGAACCTCTGGTTCTTTAAAAGACAAGAAAACAAAAAAATAAAAATGGTGCTTTGCACCTTTATGAACCTCTGGTTCTTGAAACAAAAAGAAAATTTTTATTTTTCTTTGATCTAATTTAGATCAAGAGATCAAATAGTGCTTTGCACTTCTGTTCTTGAATCTAAAAGATTCTTAGTGCTCTGCACTTCCAAACTGCGCTGTTGCGCTCTTAAGAGAGCGCCACGTGTCAGCTATAGAACCACTTGCGCTACGCGCTCTTGAAAAAGAGCTTTGCTCTCTGGAATTGGCGCAACTCACCAGAGCACGCCACGTGTCAGCAGCGCAACAGCGCAGCGCACCGCGCTGTTGTGCTTGCGCTCACCAGAGCATGACACGTGTCCTCACCACAAGCGCTTGCGCTCAGTAATTGGCGCAAAGCGCCTGACAAATGCAATGCATTTCTTTCCTGAGGGGCCAGGCCCAATTAAAAGACCAAACATGCCTAATTAAATTGATGCTCTGCATCATTTATAAATGGGCAAAGCCCAAACAAAATAATAAAATGCTGTGCAGATGCCTTGCAGAGCCCAAAATAAATTGATGCTCTGCATCTTTTATGGGCAGAGCCCAAACAAAAAAAAATATAGAAGTGATGCAATGCATTATTTAAGTGTGGGCAAAGCCCTAGCACAGGTCTAATAGACTAAAAATAAATAAAATGTTGAACATTTTCAACTGGACTTAGCCCAATTCTGGCCGTAAGTCCTTAAATTAAATTGAACTGAGCACAAATGCTCTCTCAAATCAATTTACATCCGGTTCGAGGGTACATCTCCGAACTCCTTTGACATCCATCGTTGTAATTCCTCAACGACGTCAAAGAGGTGACGGGTCCCAACGACCACACATCAATGTGGACTGCGGGGTCCTTAAACTCGTGGACCGAAACGTCCTTAAACTAATATTGGACCGGAACGTCCTTAAACTAATGGTGGACCGGAACGTCCTTAAACTAATATTGGACCGGAACATCCTTAAACTAATGTCGGACCGAAACGTCCTTAAACTAATGATGGACCACTACGTCCTTAAACTGGCGACGGACCGAAACGTCCTTAAACTAATGATGGACCACTACGTCTCTAAACTGGCAATGGACCCCCATGTCCCTAAACTGGAACACGGACCACTACGTCCCTAAATTGGAATAATAGAGCCTTCAAATGCTCTTTTGTCTGATCTAAACGGTCCCGTTTAAGTTGATCTTAGCCCCAAACACGGCTAATGTATCCTTAAACATTCAAATAGACTATAAAACCCCAAATTGACTTTGGTTCAAGGGTACATCTCTGAACTCCTCTGACATCTGCCATTGTAATCCTTCAACGACGTTAGAGAGGTGACGAGTCCCGATGGCCAGATATTAGATGGGTTATCCCGTTAAGTTGATCTTAGTCTCAAACAGGACTATCGTATCCTTAACGAACGTTTAAGTTGATCTTAGCCGCAACGCGACTAATGCATCCTTAAACTAAAAACACCAAACCCAAATCTAAATAAATACGGATTTGGACTAATCCACGTCCTTCGGGCGACGGCATTACTCAGTCTCCGTATACAATCCACGGGCAACCACAAACAAAACAAACACACACGACACGAAGTGAAATTCTGGAGAAGGAGAAAGTTGTTACCGCGATGCGGTAGCGTAATTAACTGCAGGGGCTTCCGCCTACAGGGAAGAGCGTCCCCACAATCAAAACCCCCTCAAGCGAGGGGGAATCTGACGAAGTCTGCTACATCGGCCGCATCCGTCTAAACCTCCGATACACGGTGCCATAAATCAACTTGGCATCTTCGGAGAGGTGGACGGATAAAACCAAATAGCATCTGCCCCAAATCTCAGCGTCAGGACATCGCGGTCCTGGTGCGCCGCCTTTCGGAGGGGAACAGATTCTGGCACGCCCGGTGGGACCTTTTCCTCTTTCCACTCCACACTTCGTGTGTCGTCTTCGCGAACCAGTCGCGGTTTGTTAATGGTTGCCTTCGGATTTCAAGTTACTAAGATTTGGTCTTTTGCCTGGTGCAGAACTCAAGATTCAATGGCCTCTAATTGCACCAACTGCTCGAAGTGCCACTGCAACGCACGCTCCACCTCACTGGGAGGTGTAGCATATGGGCCTCAAGCATCTTCCTTCCTCGCTTTGCCGGTAGACCAGGTGACTCAAGCCACCACTGGCCTGTTCTTCGGGACCATGATCCCATCTACAAGCTTCCCTGAGCCAATACCTGCACCGGAAGTGAACAAGAAGTCGGTCTTCGACCGGCTTACTGCTACTACGACCCCTATCAACGGGTCGCCCACTACCAAACCGACAGCCTCTGTTTTCGCCAGGCTAAACCAGAACTCTAAATTGGTTGTCCCGAGGAAGGCAATAATTGTTGCTCCCGAAGTCGTTAAGGCGGCTTCCCCTGTCAAAGAGTCAGTCTTTTCAAGGCTGACGATTCCTGCTCCTCCCCCTACTCGAGGATCTGTCTTTGACAGGTTGAATATCACCCCTCAAAAGACAACCTCAGTCTTTAAGAGGTTAACACCGGCGGTGCCCCATGCAGACAGGGGGCAAAAAGAAGATGTCTCAATCTCCGAGCCAGTCCCAACGGCTCGTCATGCCCGACGTCACCATTGGCAACGAGTGAGGAAGGCAGGGGGAACTCTCCCTCAGGGCTGACTCCACCGGCTCCAGTGGTGGAAGTCAACGCTACTGTCCCTACCGGGAACAGCTTTGAACTGCTGTGGAGGGTACGGAAGAACTCTCCAACCGCTACACTGAAGAGATCTCCTCCACCTGCGGAGAGAGTTTCAGAAACGAAACGAGAACAGCCCCCTCAACGGCTGTCCTCAAGAATTTATAAAGTTTGGCGGAGGGTTCAAGACTCCGTGATTGACCCAGGTCACTCTCATCACCAGAAAAAGGCGAAGGTGGAAAAAGACAAGGACTGCCCTATTAAACAGCAGGGGACAGCAGCTGCAAGGCTGCCCCCTTCACCGGTTCCTTCAACCTCAACGGCCCACAAAAGAAGGAGGCCAGAGAAAACTCCCGCGTCAGCGGCAAAAGTTAAAAATAGTGAACCTAAACTCCCCAAGTCAGGGGGCATAACAGTTCATACGGTTTACATGGCATCGGGAAAAGAAGATAGCCGCATATCAACAGGTCATAGACCGCACACGAGGTCAGTGACCAAGGCTCAGGAGCAGCAGCAGAAGCTCCAAGAGATGATGAACGCTATGGCCGCACTTACAGGGCCAAAAGAAACCCCTGAAATATCCTCGGACGAGCGTCAAGAACAAGAAACGGACGCAGAATTCCTTCGTCGCGTACTGGAGAAGAAGGATAAAGAAGCTGCGGAGCAGGCAGCCAACATAAAGAAAATGGCCTTCCTGTTCCAGGATATGGTGGGTATGATGATTCAACAAGATCCACCTGCTGAAGATCCCCCGATCATCCTTGAAGACGATAGGGGAGAAATGTCGAATCCTCCACCAGCTCTGTCCACAGCTAAAGAGGATGCAATCTCCAAAGCTGATTTGGATGAGTACGTCGCCCAACAAATACGGGTTCATCATGCAACCGAAACAGCCGGCCAGGTTGTGAAAACGGGGAGGCCATATCCGAGTTGGTACGATCAAATCAAGTACCCGCCAGGTTATACGATTCCCAAGTTCCATGTCTACAAGGGGACGGGTAATCCTCATCAGCATGTTGCCCAGTTCAGGGCACTCTGCGGCAATACCGGCGGTGACGACAAGCTGTTGCTTCGCCAGTTTGTTGGAAGCTTATCAGATACGGCGTTTGAATGGTACTATGAGCTCCCGAACGACTCTATTAAAACCTTCGCGGAGATGGAGCTGTTGTTTACTCAGCGTTTTGCAAGCGCCAGTGAACGTACCCTGATGACAGCACTGATTAACGCCAGGGTAAAACCCGGCGAGACGTGGGTTCAGTACGCTATACGATGGCGGAACTTATGGTCAAAGTGTGAGCAGCGCATTGAAGAAGCTCCCGCGGTAGGTATGTTTGTGGGAACCCTCGATCCACAAGCAACCATCTCGCAGTTTATGATGTTTTTCAAGCCGACTACTTTCCAGGCCTTGATTGACAAACTAGCGCAAATGGATCAAATGGGCCATAAACCCCCTCTTCCAAGGCCAGACACCCGAAATGACAAAGGGAAGGGAAAAGCGATCGTCGTCGCTAATGCTCAACAACAATCGAGCGACTCGAAGCCGGTTGCTCGTCAAAATAATACGCGACCGTACGTGCCCCTTGAGGATAGGATGGGACGTCCTTATTCCTTTCCCCGCGATAAAACGAGGAGGTTATTCGAGCTGGCGTTGCGCAACAGACTCATAAATTTGCCGGATCCAAAACGTCCGTTGCAACCAAGTGACGTCAACGAGCCGAACTACTGTCCTTATCATCGAGTACTAGGCCATCCGATCGAAGATTGCTACGTTTTCAAAAATTGGCTTGAAAACCAGTACCGACAGGGCAAGTTCGCGTTATCTGACAAATGGAAGGTGAATCCCCCGCAGCCCCACACCTCTAAGGGGACGAATACGCCGGGGGCAACATGCTCCGTCATTGAAGAAGCTCCTTGGGAGGTTGTATTATCAGCCAAGACAAAGAGGATGCTAAACGATCTTCAGACATGTCCAGCGATCAAGTGGAAGAATCCGTTGGAACCGCAGGTCATTGAAGGGATGTTGAAGCCACGTCCAACTCCAAAGACCGATGGTGGCGGTTTAAGCACTTGCAGCCAGCCGTCAAAATCTTCAAAAAAGAAGAAGAAGAAATCTAAGAAGCCCGTGAAGCCTGGCGGCAAACGCACGGACTTACAAAAACAAATTGACGCGTTGGATGAATACAACCAAAAAGCACGGACTCCCATTACGCTCCAAGAGTTCCTCAATTACGTCTTTCAAGAAGAAGATGAGGGAGAAAGTTCATCGGATGAATCCGAGGAATATGTAGCGAGCTGTCATATGATTTCCCATTCGTTCACGAACGATGAGGAGACTCCTTGCACCGAAAAGCTGGGGGCAGATCCTGAACCAAAAGTTCTGGGGCCATCGGATGAAGTAATTGACGCACTCCTTAATGAAGCTCGGTTGAAAAGTAAAGCTGATCGGGAGCGCGAGGCGGCTATATTTGAAAGGGCCAAGCGCCGGCGACTTGATGAAGGAGCTGAGACAATCCTATTGGAGCTGAACACCTCCGCTACCGACAAAAGCCAATTCAAGATGAGGAAAAAGTTTGCTAAGGCCATATCAATGGGCATGAAGCTACCATCCTCTGAAGGAAACATCACCGGTGAAGTGGAAACGCACCCCTCCTATTGCTTATATCATCAAAAGATTTCGCACCCCACACAAGAGTGCAAAGCTTTCGATAGATGGTGGCAAGGATATGTTGCTCATCGACAACGCTTTAAGCGGGAGAAGCGTAAAACTCGTCGAGAGCAAAGAAATACGACCGAAGGGAGTAAAAGAACTACCGGTGATTGTCGCGTAGTTAACACCGGCGGGTCACAAGTGCCTACATTCGGGAGCGATTCTGATGAAGAGCTGGAACTTGCCCCTCTCTTTAAAGGGTCCGCTTCGAGAAAAGAAGAAGAACCGAAGGTTTGCGAAAATATCCGGCTACGTAATCGCACGTTGCCTGAAAAGAACCTCGGACCCTCGAACAAAAAAGATAAAGGGAAAGAAAAGGCCTCTGGGGATATCGTCTTAGATGACCAAGCGGTGGAAGAGTTAGCTGCCAAAGATCCACCAAAGAAGGATAAGGTGGACTACAACGTCTTAGCACATCTGAGGAAGCTGCCCTCACAGCTCAGCATTCTTGACGCCCTTTTGCTATCGAAAGAGACGAGAGATTCGTTGATTAAGGCACTCCAAGACCCAGAACAATTCCAAGCATGCCTGGCCGAGGAAAAGATGAAGGATGAATTGGAGGAGGTGCACACGGCCGATGTTATTTTTGGCGATGAAGACCTTCTACTTGGGACGTGCGAACACAATCGCCCTCTCTATGTCTCGGGATACTGCCATGATATAAAGATAGGCAAAATCCTGATCGATAACGGGTCGTCTGTTAACCTACTCAACGTGCGGGTGTTGAAGGAAATCTGCATGAGCGTCCAGCACCTTGCTCGGGATAAGATCACCATCTCCGGGTTCGACTCCCAATCGTCAAAGACTCTTGGATCTGTGATACTGACACTACGCTTCAGGCTACTCGTCACGGACATTAAGTTCCATGTCATAGACGCTAAGACATGCTACAACGCTTTGCTCGGCCGACCATGGTTACACGAGTACAACATCATCCCTTCTACACAACATCAGTGTATGAAGTATTTTAAGGATGGTTTCGAGTATACCGTGACGGGAGAACTGAACCCTTTCTCTGTGAACGAGGTCCGTAAATACGAAGATGCCAAATACTTCTTACCGGATTTCGAAGACACGGAGAAGTGTCACAAGCTGGAGAATAAAACTAACGCTACCATCCCTGTCTTCGGCAGTGATACTGAGGAGGAAGAAGAGATAGTTTATTCGGGTCCGCCCCAATACAACACGCTGGGACCATCGGCTCCTACATTGATCTTTGGCAGCGACTCAGAAGATGAGATCCGTGTTGTATTCTCTGCTCGACCTTCCATACGAACGTCCGCTGACGAAGAACAAAGTCTACAAGTCGCCATGGTGCCGCTTAAACACCATAAAGAACTGGATGCACTTAATATCTACAGTGTAGAAGAGTTGCGGACGTTCTATATTCCTCACAGGCGAGAGAGCGAGAAAGCAATTCTGTTTTACCGCTCTGAAGAAACCAAGGTGAAAAAAGAAATCTGGCATGGCGCGGATCCTGCGCTCGACAGGCTTCAGCCTATCCGTCTTCCCAGATATTATACAGAGGGTTTGAAGAAGCTGCTGAAACGCCAGGGGATATCCTTCAAACAGACCGTTAGAGAGGCCAAATTCTATGACAGGGTCTGGAACGTTCCCGGGACTCAACGCAAACTGCCTAATGGGAGAATGGAAACAAAAGGGCTTGGATACATCCGGTCAAAGAAACAAGAGTTACTGCCCAGCTGTTACGTCATGTATGACCTCGATGAAGAAGCGGATGCTCAATGGGAGGACGCTAATCCTAAGCCAGTGAAAGTTCCAGATGCAAAAGAGCCCAGTCCGTCGTTCGAGGAACAAATGGACAAACTTATAAAGAAAGCCGATCAAAAAGTCCGAGATGATCACAACCGTGAGACGGCCATCTATGAGAAAGCCAAGACGCAACGCCTTCTCCAACAGGCCGTAAAGGATGAAAATACCGCTCCTTGTCAACCTGTTATAAAGAAAGCTCGGCGCAAAAGCAGAAATAAGTCGAAAGGCCAAAAAGACGCTCAACAACAACAAGACGGGGCTAAGAAACCACGCAAACGGAAGGCGAGCATTATTGATCTATCCCTCATGAAGAAAATGGGTCGAGCATACTCTTTTCCTCGGGACAAGACGAAGAAGATACTTGATCTTGCTCTAAAACATCAAATACTTACACTGCCGGAGTCCAAAAACCCCGAACAGGCAGGCGAAGTCTCTCACCCGGACTATTGCCCTTATCACCGAGTTATAGGGCATCCTCTTGAGGATTGCTTCACCTTCAAGAATTGGGTCGAAGATCAGTATCAGCTTGGCAAGTTCGCTCTATCCGACAACTGGAGGGTAGCACCGCCACAGAAGCACGAGCCCAAGGCCACGAAAGGAGAACCGGTTCCACATTGGGATTGGAAACGAATTCGCACCTGTCACATGATTACAATATTAAAAGAAGAGCTCGGGGACATAGAGGAGCTCCCTTGGTGCTTCGAAAACAACAACGATGAGATAATCTCAGAATTCCCACCAGCGCCAAAAGAGCTGGAAGATGAAATCCATACCACTGCAGATAACCTTAAGAAAATTGAGTTGGGATCGGCAGACGATCCACGACCGACTTTCATCAGCGAATTACTATCTGAAGAAAGGGTAGCTGCGTTAAAGGATGTGCTTCTGCAGCATAGAGATTGCTTCGCGTGGAACTATTCCGAAATGCCGGGACTAGATCCAGAAATTGCTGTACACAAATTGGCGATATCCCCGAACATCAAGCCAGTCAAACAGGCGCCGAGAAGAATGCGACTCGAGCTTGAGATGAGCATCAATGCCGAGGTCAAGAAGCTGATCGACTCTGGCTTCATCCAGGAGGTTCAATATCCTGAATGGATCGCCAACATCGTCCCGGTGATGAAGAAAAACGGGACAGTGCGTATATGCGTAGACTTCCGGGATCTTAATAAAGCTTGTCCGAAGGACGATTTCCCAGTGCCAGTCACCGAGCTGATGATAGACAACACGTCCACTCATGAAGTTTTCTCCTTTATGGACGGCTCATCAGGGTATAATCAAATAAAGATGCATCCCGAAGACCAGAAGCACACCGCCTTCAGGACTCCTTTGGGTATATTCTGCTACAAGGTGATGCCCTTCGGTTTAAAGAACGCCGGTGCTACTTACCAGAGAGCCATGACGCAGATATTTGATGACCTTATACACGAAGTCGTCGAATGCTATATCGACGATCTCGTGGTTAAAAGTAAATCATACGAAGAACATCTCGAGCATTTAAAGACCGTATTTCAACGCCTTCGGCAATACAACTTGAAGATGAACCCTCTTAAGTGTGCATTCGGAGTTTCCTCGGGCAAATTTTTAGGATTCATCGTCCGACACCGGGGTATCGAAATAGATCCGTCCAAGATCAAGACGATCATGGAAATGCCTCCGCCGAGGACTCTTAAACAGTTGCGGTCTCTCCAAGGGAAGCTCGCATACATACGGCGATTTATAGCCAATCTCTCAGGCAAGTGTCGCCCTTACAGTCACCTAATGAGGAAAGGAACTCCATTTGTTTGGGATCACAAGTGCCAAGGTGCACTGGACGAGATCAAGCAGTACCTGCAGAACCCTCCAGTTTTGGCTGCTCCGGTTAAAGGAAAGCCTCTCATTCTTTACACAACCGCCCTTGAAGGTTCTTTAGGCGCGTTATGGGCACAAGAAAACGACCAAGGGAAAGAAAGAGCACTTTACCACTTAAGTCGAGTTTTACTGGGGGCAGAAAGCAACTACTCCCCCATTGAGAAACACTGCCTGGCGTTGATCTTCGCAATAACAAAGCTTAGACATTACGCGTTGGCGCATGAAGTCCGTCTTATTTCAAAGGTGGACCCTCTCAAATATCTAATGTCAAAGGCTATATTGACGGGACGACTCGCTAAATGGACCCTGCTCTTGATGGAGTTCTCGATAATATATCAACCTCTCAAGGCAGTAAAAGGCCAGGCCATCGCCGACTTCCTCGCTGAGCATCCGATACTGGCCGATTCTCCTTTAAACTGCGATCTTCCAGACGAACATGCGTTTGATACCGTCAACGGTGATAATACTCGATGGGAGATTTATTTCGATGGCGCATCTTCCATGAAGAAGCGCAAACAAAGCACCCCTATAATTAAATCGGGCGTAGTGCTCATCTTTGTAACTCCACAAGGAGGGATAATGCGCTTTGCTTTCTCCCTAACAGAACCGAGGACAAACAATGAAGCCGAATACGAAGCTCTGATAGCAGGCCTCGAGATCGCCATTGACATGGGAATTGAAAACCTCCTCATATACGGGGATTCTCAACTGGTCGTTAGTCAAGTAAACGACGACTACCAAACATGCAAACCAGAATTGGTAAAGTACGGCGAAAAAGTGCAACAACTGTTGACTCAAATTCCCTCCTATACTTTGGAAAACATACTGCGCGCGGAAAACAGCAAAGCAGACGCATTGGCCAAATTTGCTAAAGAACTGGCTGACGAGAACCTCGGTGACGTTAGAATCGTGGTGCAAAGCCGTCGGGTGCTTGCCCCAACAGAATATCTCCGGAATCATCCGAAGAAGGAGCGAGCGAGCAGATGGCTCTACAAATAAAAGACCGGGAAAAGGCCGAGGATTGGAGGGAAGTCTTCATAGACTACTTTAAGTCCCACCGAATGCCCGAAGAAGCGTCCACAAGACATCAGCTCATGAAACGAGCTCTGTCTTTCGCCTTCGTCAATGATACTCTGTACAAGAGGTCATTTGATTCTCTATGGCTGAGATGCTTAGGACCTGACGAAGCGAAAAGGGTCGTCCAGGAAATTCACGACGGACTCTGCGGTTCTCACCAAGCAGGCCCGAAGATGAAGATGAAGATAAAACGGATGGGCTACTACTGGCCCACGATGATTCAGGATTGCCTCGAATATGCGAAGCAGTGCCACTCATGCCAAATTCATGGGGACTTCATCCATCAGCATCCAAACCCATTACATCCAACGGTGGCTAGCTGGCCGTTCGAAATGTGGGGAACTGACATAGTCGGCCCCATCGAACCAGCATCGTCTAGAGGACATCGTTTCATCCTGGCGACGATTGACTACTTCTCCAAATGGGCAGAAGCAGTACCGTTAAGAGAAGTGAAGACGGAAAATATCCTCCACTTCTTCAATATGCACATCATATATCGGTTTGGAACGCCAAGACGGATCATCTCCGATAACGGGCCAGCCTACAGAAGCCACAAGATCAGTCGCTTCGCGCAACAACACAATATAGATTGGAGATATTCCTTGGTTTATAATCCGCGAGCTAACGGTCTAGCTGAGGCCTTCAACAAGACCTTGACGAAGATCATGAAGAAAACAGTGTCGCGAAATAAGAAAGACTGGCACGAAAGACTGCAAGAGGCTCTCTGGGCATATCGAACTACGTTTAAAACAGCCACGAATGCAACATCATATGCGTTAGTATTCGGGGCAGAAGCAGTACTCCCCCTCAAGATAGAGTTACCCTCTCTACGAGTGGCAGTCCATTACGAGCTGACGGACGAAGAAAATGCTCACCTTCGGCTTGAGGAGCTTGACGCCCTTGAAGAAACACGACTCATAGCGCAACAAAATCTGGAGGCCTATAAAGTAAAGATGACGCGCTCATATGAAAGACCGACCCGACCGAGGACATTCCGCCAAGGCGAGCTTGTGCTAGTGGTCAAAAGGCCTATGATCCCCAATCGCGCCAAGCGGGGAAAATTCGAGCCAAACTATGAAGGCCCGTACGTCATAGATAAGGTCTATCAGGGCGGGGCCTATCTACTTATAGATATGCACGGTGAAAGGCCTTTCAGGCCGATAAACGGTCGCTTCTTAAAGAAATACTATGCTTGATGAGCCACAGCCTAGGTCGATGATAGATGACGACGACTGCGTCCGCTCGCTATCTTCCTAAGCTCAAGTTTTATAAGCAGTAGCCCGCCTCTCAACGACGGACCGAAATGTCCTTAAACTAATAGCAGACCGAAACGTCTTTAAACTACTACCGCAGCATCTTTAGGCTGATAAGATAAAAAAAAACATATAAAAAAAAAACGGTATGTCCATAAGCAAAAAGGGCACGGATGAAAACCCGAAAGGGCTCCGTGAGTAAAAACAGCTGGGCTACCGGCGAGTGTTCGTGAAAACCCGAAAGGGCGCGACCTCGTAAAAGAAAATATAAAAATAAAAAGAATAAAAAAAAACGGTATGTCCATAAGCAAAATGGGCACGGATGAAAACCCGAAAGGGCTCCGTGAGTAAAAACAGCAGGGCTACCGGCGAGTGTTTGTGAAAACCCGAAAGGGCGCAATCTCGTTAAAGAACACTTACAAGATCCTCTCGACCTTATAAAGAGAAACCACCCGCGTGAGATCATTACGACTCACAAGGGAGCAACACACTTAGGGATCCCCACGATTCCTAAGGAGAAAATACACTTGCGAGATCCTCACGACTCGTAAGGAGAACTCTCTTATGGGACCCTCACGGCTCATAAGAGTTGAAAGTCTTAAGTTACAGAGACCTAAACCTGTGCTTAAGCAACCCCCACAACTTTCGATATTGCCCTACAAGTGGTCCAACACGGGCTCTTGTATACAATCCACGGGCGCGAATAAATATTTCCCTGACCAAGTCCCATCCGTGACTGGGGATATGTTCACATGGTGAACAACCCTTGTAAATCCTCTCGATTTATGAGGAGAAAATCCTCTTATAGGATCCTTACGACTTACAGAGGAACAAAACACTTAGGAATCCTCACGATCCCTAAGGAGAAATTACACCTAAAAGATCCTCACGACTTATAGGGAGAAATAACTTTGTGAGACCCTTACGGCTCGCGAAGTCAAAAGCCTTAGCCGACAGGACCCTAACCCTGGTCGCTAAGCCACCTTTGTTCGACATCGACAGAGGCAGATGATGATTCGCTTCTGGTAATATCCCAGCTGTAGCGGTGCTGATGCCGAAATCAGTTTACAGCGAAAAACCAATAGGCCGCACATGCATACGAAATAGCCGAAATGATAGGGCAACTTGCAATAAAAAGCAGCAAGTGAAAATGTATGCATGAAAAATAGCCGAAATGATTGGGCAACTCGCAATAAAAAGCAGCGAGTAAAAATAAAAAATAACCGAGATGATTGGGCAACTCGCAATAAAAAGCAGCGAGTTAAAATAAAATAAACAGCCGAAATGATTGGGCACCATGAAAAATAGCCGAAATGATTGAGCAATCGCGATCTTCGCGATATAAAAGCTGAAATGATAGAGCATCGCGGAAATAAAAAAAAAGAAATGATAAAACTTTGCCCCTACAGTTAAGATCACATCGATCCCTGTATACAATTCAAGGGCGTAAACAAAGACGGAACCATACTTTCCCAACAGGCTCCGCCAGAAGACAAGGCCAAATCTCGACGGTTCAGTCCAACTCCGAAGAAACCAGTGTCTTCAGCAGACACCTCAACTCAGGGAAACAAACAATCCTTGACGAGAGCCTTCCGATTCGCGTCGACTCGCAGAGCAACCAGTGCCTCCGTGGGAAATCCTCGACTCGTTTCAAACCCCAAGGAAACAAATAATCCTTGGCGCTTGGGAAACAAATAATCCCTAGCAAATTCCTTGACTCACGGATACAAACACTCCTTGACGAGAGCCTCCTGATCCGCGTCGACTCGCAGATCCACCAGTGCCTCCGTGGGAAATTCTCGACTCGTTTCAAACCCCAAGGAAACAAATAATCCTTGGCGCTTGGGAAACAAATAATCCCTAGCAAATTCCTCGACTCACGGATACAAACACTCCTTGACGAGAGCCTCCTGATCCGCGTCGACTCGCAGAGCCACCAGTGCCTCCGTGGGAAATTCTCGACTCGTTTCAAACCCCAAGGAAACAAATAATCCTTGGCGCTTGGGAAACAAATAATCCCTAGCAAATTCCTCGACTCACGGATACAAACACTCCTTGACGAGAGCCTCCTGATCCGCGTCGACTCCCAGGGCCAGCAGCGCCTCCGTGGGAAATCCTCGACTCGTTTCAAACCCCAAGGAAACAAATAATCCTTGGCGCTTGGGAAACAAATAATCCCTAGCAAATTCCTTGACTCACGGATACAAACACTCCTTGACGAGAGCCTCCTGATCCGCGTCGACTCGCAGAGCCAGCAGCGCCTCCGTGGGAAATCCTCGACTCGTTTCAAACCCCAAGGAAACAAATAATCCTTGGCGCTTGGGAAACAAATAATCCCTAGAAAACTCCTCGACTCACAGATACAAACACTCCGTGACGAGAGCCTCCTGATCCACGTCAACTCGCAGAGCCATCAGTGTCTCCGCGGGAGAATTCCCGATTCGTCTCAACTCGCAAGATGAAGCCTCAGGCAGCAGGGACTAAAAAACTTGCTTTCTGAACAATGGGACCCTGCAAGTCAATCCAAAATGGTCTCTTGCATACTATTCACGGGTCTCACTCTCCAAAGTCGAGTTTCGACAAGGAGGGAAACAACCGCTTACGGGTCCTCTTGACTTATAAGAGGGAAAAATTCTCTTGTAGGATCCTTACGACTTATAAGAGAAAACCACACTTAGAGATCCTCACGATTCCTAAGGAGAAAAACCCACCTACGAGATCCTCTCAATCCGTAGGGAGAAAAGTCTCTATGAGACCCTCACGGCTCATAGAGTTGAAAAGTCTTAGGCGGCAGATTTGAACCTGCGGCCTAAGCCATCGCTATCTCTTGGAGAAATTAAGTTATCGGCCAATTAGGTTCATCGAAAACATCATGATACAAAGGGAGAAAGCAAAGAGATAGTACATGACATTGCAAAAAGAAAATGTGTATCTTTATTCATTGTCTTCAATCAAATACAAGATGAATCGTACAAAAGAATAAAGAATGGATACATATTATTTAAAAGGAAAATTTTACAAATACATTGATACAAAGACAGCTATTGGGAAGGAAGCGTCTTAAGTAGCTTTATTAGTTGTTCGTACACTTCCTTCCATGCCTTTTCCTGATTGGCCACCACTGCCAACTCCGTCTCTACTTGGGCCCGTTGCTGTGCGACAGATACAAGCTGATCCCTGACGGCCTGATGAGCAGCTTCACGGCCTGGAATGTCATGCTCGGCGACATCAAGTGCCCGCTTCAGTCTCAGCCCATTTGATATGCGCTCCAGAAGGCCCTCGAAGACGGCCTTTACCTCAGCGGCGTTTGCCTCAACTTCAGCACGCAGGCGAGCAGTTTCACTTGAAGATTCTTGGCACTCCTTTAGCCTCAAAGCTGCTTCTTGTTCCAAATGACGGAAATGAGAAGTGCTTTGCTCGAGCCATGCTCCCCGTTGAGTGCTCACGGCCAAAGTCTCAGGGGATAGGCGCATCGACTCCAGCTGATGAAGGCGAGCCTCAATCTCCCGACAATAGTTAACCCAAGAGGTGACAATGCCCTCGTCATGGAAGGTGGCAAATATCAACAACATCGGGTTAACCGTCGTAGCCAAGTCCTCAGCAGATGTAGGAGCCTCGACGTCGAGTTCCTCGATGTAGTCGCTCAACATGCGCAGACTATTCGCCGCACCTTTTGAGGGCGGACGTCTCTGGGAAAGGCCGCCCGGTATTGTAATGCGAGACTCGAAAGGCACCGAGACTGGAACGATAGCTGAAAAGGACAAAATGTGATTAGATGATGATTCAATAGATGCGGAGAAAGTCATTGATAAGATAGTTTACTATACCGGTTGAAGCAGGTGGCAAGGCCGGAAGGGCCGGTGGCGCAACCGATCATTCTTCTCCCCCTTCGATTTGTAACACTGCGGTCAGGACAAGAGAGAGTTAGAAATAATTCTACCACTGAAAAAACAAAGATATCAATCAAGAACTATACTCACCAGCACAACCAGAGGGAGAAGCGAGTTCAGATGGGAAGGAGAAGTGTGGGAGCAACACCTGATAAAGATGGTCAAAAAGTACTCCTGAAAAAACACAACAACACGACTTCAGTACGTAAATTATACATCTGAAAGATAAGACTAATAAGTTGCGGACTCATACCTACCAACATCTTAGATGGTATAAGAGAGGGTTGAGAGGTGATTACCGCCAAGGCAGTCGTTGAAGGCGCTCCTTCAAGCAGTGGGGCATCGGCGCTGGCTGCACCTGCGTTACAAGAAAGATGAACTTGTCAGAAAGGATTGTAAAATAAGAAAGACAGTAACCTAAGGTTTACCTGAGGAGCTCCCGGCCGAAACAGAAGCGACTCCCTCCTCTATCAACATGAGGCCACCGCCCGTAGCCTCATCACCTGACTCGATGGGGACCGTCGTCGTGCTACCGTGACCAGGAGACGGCAGGAGATCGTAAGCAGGGAGGGCAATGATTGGAGCGTTGCCAGATTCTTGGAAGGAAGCGGCTGACTCTTCCCCAAGAGTCGTACCCATCTCACTCGCAACTACTTCGAGCTCCGCCGTCTCCATCGGCTCATCCACTGTCACCACGAGGTCGCCGGCCTCAAGCGCCTCGTCCACCACCACCCTCGGTTCAGTTATAATGATTATATCATCTGCCACCGCTTCAGGTTCGGCAACAATGACCTTCTCGGCTGCAGGCCCCTCGACCTCCACCTTAGGCTCCAAAGCCACAACGACATTGCCCACCGTCGGCTCGAGTTCGGCAGGTACCGCCTCCTTGGTTTCTTTGGGATCAACGGTTTCCGCCTCCCCCTCGATCGGACTCGGCCCTGCAAGATAAGGGATATAAGGACCAATGACATTAAAAATCCTTATAACAAAAACTCTGAGAGAAATATTACCTGAAGCGGATTTACCGTTTGCGCTCTGAACTGCGCGCGCCACCTCTCTGCGGGCAGTGGATAAGGCAACAGGGGCCTCTTCAGATGGAGTATCAGCACGAGGGGCGGTGCTGGGGCCCGCTCCCGCAGCCAAGGTAGCCCGGCGCGCCTTCACCTCACGCCTTTGCCGCTTTCTTTCCTCTTGAGCTGTCACAATGGACCTCTATGACGCCTCTTTCACCGCGGCATCGTCATCCGTAAACAAAGAAACTTCCAGAGCCTTTAAGGCATCTCTCATCGGCTCCTCAAGACGGACTTCTTGCGGTAACCCTGAAGAAGCAGGAACGTCGGCAGACGGTAGGACATTTGCGTCACTTGGCGGGAGCGGCATTGAGGTTCCTGTGATTAAAAGGGAGAGGTTAGATCGACCATAACACAAGGGAAATGAAAGCTTAATAAATCGAAACTTACTAAGGCCCATAGATGCTCTAAGACGTTCCTCCTCCTGGAAAGTCTTCAGAGAAGCGGCAATGGCTTCTTCGTCAGTGATGCCTGTCGAAAGGAAAGAAAGAAAAGCGTTAGTCAAAAGGCAATGAAGAGGATATGTTGCAATAAAGAAAAGGAGACTAATAGTTACCTGATTGCGCAAGCTTGGCCAGCCACGCGACACGCTTTGCCAACCACGCCGAAGTTTCGAGAGCGTCTTCCAAGTCTGTATCGTCCGGCGGCGGCATCACTAGTCCTTCGTTCGTCCCGTATTCGATCAGGCCCTCGGCGGAGCATGGGGTTCCTGACCGAACACGACGTCCGCAGCGAAGAGCGACTTCTTTTTCTTTTGCCCTCCGACCCTAGGCTCACGGGGGATCGACTTCCGTTTAGCAGCCACTTTTGGACGACGGGTCCCGATGTCCGCACCCACGCTAGACTCCGGCGAGGGTACAACCACTATCTCCACTGGAGCATAGGGTGCGGGAGGTGCATCTGTGATATCAGGGAGCGTCAACTCACGTGGAGGACTTTGTGCACGCGAGGGTCTGGCTTTGGCATCTTTTAAAGGGGGGATTACCGGGGTCCTTGGCACCAGAGGAGCGTTGCGATCGCTACCTGGAGGTGCACCCTTACGATCGATCAGCAACCGCCTTTCCTCCTTTATGACCGCTCCCGTCGAATGACTATACCATTCTGTGTATACCCTAAGAAGTCAGGGGGCGCAAGCCAGCTCACTGATAAAGAAGTGAGAGCCCGTGTTTAGACGCATGAAGTGATGCAGTGCCCTCTCCATCCCTTCTTCAGTCGCGGCAGGTTCCGATAAAAAAGCCTCCAGCGGTACCCCTTGATTATAGCTCAGCTGTTGGGCGAAACGATGCGGGTTATATCTCATGAAGATCACTGCCCCGTCCTGCCTAAACACCAAGAAGCCCGGTCTGATGGAATATAGGTGAAGGGTCTCCCGGGCCGTCAAAACTGAAGCTCCATCCTTGAAAGTGTCTTGCAATGTCCGCACTGCGGTGGTGGACGTTTTTCCAATAGTCAACACCTTGTCAATGAAAGACACACCGGTTCCAACGGTGTGGGAGCGAAGGAGTAAACACCTGGCATCTCGTGGCGATGGATTTACAATTGATGCGCCGATCAACTGTAGAATGCGAGGAAAACTGCACCTTTCGTAGAACGAGGGCCTTTTACGCATGCCGAAGACACCCGCTGTATGTAGCTCGAGCCACGACATAAAGTAGTGCATCGGGAAGACCACGTGCAACACCCCAGGCTCATTAGCATCCGCTGCTCGACTGAGGCCATGATACAAGTGCGCCAAACCGGCGATCCCAACGGCCACCTTTACCCCGATAGTCATTCGGTGGGCCGGGTAAAAAACAGAGGGCCGCATGCGGTGAGAGTGCATTGGGAGCGCAAACCAACTCAGCCAAAGCCCAAGAAATCCTAAAAAGAAGGCCTCCTCGTCCATCTCGGGGGCTGCGACTTCTGCAAAAGACATGGTTGGGGAGTTAGGAAGAAAAAAGTTCTTTTGGTCTATGTCTTTCGCTGGCAGGTTATCCAAACCTAAACCAAAAGGGTCCTCAAGGTTGGCAAACTTGGCAGCTTCCGCCGAGAGGACGTTTGGATGAAGGAACCGAGCAATGAAATCCTCAAAATTAACTCCGCGGCTCCCACGCTCAATGAAAAGGGCCTCGTAGATGTTCAACACCTTGATCAGACTTGGAAATTGATGTTGAACAGCGTTCTCCGGCATGAGCCCTCTTATCACCGGCTTAGCACCAAAGACGTACTCATCCGGCGGGAGCAACTCTTCATAATGTTCCCCCATGACCGGTAGACCGGATACCTCCGTAAACTCTTCCAAAGAGATTGACACTTCCCGATCCATGGCAAGGAAAGTGTGGGTAGGAATGTTCCACTGCTCCAGGAAGGCCTTGAACCACCAGGTGGGAAGCGTGGGATACTGGAAGAGGGAAACATAGACTGCGGTATACAATCCTAATCTTATCAACTGCGACTTCTTCGTCGACAGGATATACCGGGCCCACGGCAGATAGCCGATTGGGTGGCGAGGGATCAAACCGATATTATATGATTGCCCCCAAGGTCGCGCCTCACCTTGACAGATGCGGCGCCCCAGGATATCCAAAACCATGGGACGCTGAACCGGAATCGCATCTATGGCGGGATGTAGGAAGCCCTTTGATGTCCAATCAACCATCTCCACGGCGTACTGCACCGGGGGTGAGCTGGCGTAATGAATCACCGTTATGGGTTCTGACGGCACCGCGCATGTGAAGCTCCGTCGACCCATGATGATCTGATTATACCACGACCCCTAAAGGTGGAGACTCTTGTGTTCCGGGTCGTACTCCTTAATCATGGTCAGGACTTCACGGTCCAAGGGCGCCTCGGGAAATCCCTCCTCCGAGCGGACGAACGGGAATGAAGTGTCTAGAGACATGATCGCTGCAAAAGAACAATTTAGCCGTTAGTGTTGTAATTCTAACGTTTGGCGTCTAAAAAAGAAAATGCATTAATTAAATTAAAATTGATTAATTACACCACACTGCAGCGCAGTGAGTGGGAGACCAAAGGGGGACCCAAAAAATCCGGATTCTCAATACGTAAGACAACCTCATCATTGGATGAGATTGTCAGTTGATCCTCAGAAAAACATTCCCATTTATAAAAAAAGGAGTGGGGTGAAGAATCCCTAGAGACAAGGAGAAAATCTCCTCTTTCAGAGCAAAGCTCTGTCACAGAGTGACACTTTTCAAACTCTGGCCCCAGGGAAATAAGATTCCTTAAAAAGAGCACAGCTCTATGGTAATAATGGAAAGGTCCATCAGAAAATGTCTACACCTAAAAGAATTAGAATTTTTAGAATCTTGGAAAATCCATAAAAAAAAGAACTTGTGAATTTTTTTCTTCTTCATTTTTTCAGATCTAAAAGATCTACGGATGATTCAAAGAGCAAAGCTCTGTTCATGGGTTAGAACCCATGAACAAGATCTCTACAGATCTATAAGTTTTTAAGAGCAATGCTCTGTTCATGGGTTAGAACCAATGAACAAGATCTCTACAGATCTATAAGTTCTTAAGAGCAAAGCTCTGTTTATAAAACCCCAATGGGGATTTCTTTAGATCAAAAGATCTGTGAGAGCAAAGCTCTTTGGTTAAGATTAATTTAAATTAATTTGATTTAATTTAATTTTTACCTAAAGTTTCTAACTTTGGGAAGGAGTAAAGCTCTGAAGTTCTTAAGAAAGAGCAAAGCTCTGTTGAAATCAAAAATCTTAAAACGGTAAGATTTTTCTAAGGGCCAGAGGCCCTATTTATAAGGCGCTTGCGCCCCTTGAGCTCACCCGTTGATCAACGGTCAGGATCTTGCTACCGCTGCACTCACGTGTGCGCCACGTGAGCGCAATGGTGGGGGGGCATTTGTTTCGCCCAATCAGAGCAAAGCTCTGTTGAAATTCGAAATTCAAAATTTTGAAGCAACGCTTCAAATCTCGGGCGCAACGCGCCACATGTCAGGCGCTGATACGTCAGCGCAGCGCCCAAGAAGGCGCGCCCAATCAGAGCAAAGCTCCATTAAAGGAAGCAACGCTTCAGTCGCGCAAGCACTGCGCTGCGCGACACGTGTCAGCGCAGATGCGCTAGCGCAGTTGCGCTGCGCTGTGCGACACGTGTCAGCGCAGATGCGCTAGCGTACTTGCGCTGCGCTGTGCGCTGCGCGACACGTGTCATGCGCTGGGGCATCTGCGCCAAACAGAATTAAATTTCTAAGAAATCTTTTCTGTTCTTGTTAAAACAAGAAGATTTTCTTTTGCAAAGCAGAAACTCTTGGATCAAAGATCTAACGGTGGGGAAAATTCCCCAAATCACTCAGAGAAAATTCTCTTTAACAAATTTAACTAATTTATGGGCACTATAAAAAGGACCCCAGACCTCAATTCAAAGAGAGGATCATTTTTCCAAAAAAAAAAAAAGAGAAAGAGAACCCTGAAGAACTCCTTAAGAAAAAAAAAGGTAAAGACCTTCAAGAGAGAAAAGAAATCTCTTTTAATAAATCCTTGATCTAAAAAGAAAAAACAGATCAATGTTCTTCACATAATAAACAGTGCTTTGCACTTCTCATGAACCTCTGGTTCTTTAAAAGACAAGAAAACAAAAAAATAAAAATGATGCTTTGCACCTTTATGAACCTCTGGTTCTTGAAACAAAAAGAAAATTTTTATTTTTCTTTGATCTAATTTAGATCAAGAGATCAAATAGTGCTTTGCATTTCTGTTCTTGAATCTAAAAGATTCTTAGTGCTCTGCACTTTCAAACTGCGCTGTTGCGCTCTTAAGAGAGTTCCACGTGTCAGCTATAGAACCACTTGCGCTACGCGCTCTTGAAAAAGAGCTTTGCTCTCTGGAATTGGCGCAACTCACCAGAGCGCGCCACGTGTCAGCAGCGCAACAGCGCAGCGCACTAGCGCAGCGCACCGCGCTGTTGCGCTTGCGCTCACCAGAGCATGACACGTGTCCTCACCACAAGCGCTTGCGCTCAGTAATTGGCGCAAAGCGCCTGACAAATGCAATGCATTTCTTTCCTGAGGGGCCAGACCCAATTAAAAGACCAAACAGGCCTAATTAAATTGATGCTCTGCATCATTTATAAATGGGCAAAGCCCAAACAAAATAATAAAATGCTGTGCAGATGCCTTGCAGAGCCCAAAATAAATTGATGCTCTGCATCTTTTATGGGCAGAGCCCAAACAAAAAAAAATATAGAAGTGATGCAATGTATTATTTAAGTGTGGGCAAAGCCCTAGCACAGGTCTAATAGACTAAAAATAAATAAAATGTTGAACATTTTCAACTGGACTTAGCCCAATTCTGGCCGTAAGTCCTTAAATTAAATTGAACTGAGCACAAATGCTCTCTCAAATCAATTTACATCCGGTTCGAGGGTACATCTCCGAACTCCTTTGACATCCATCGTTGTAATTCCTCAACGACGTCAAAGAGGTGACGGGTCCCAACGACCACACATCAATATGGACTGCGGGGTCCTTAAACTCGTGGACCGAAACGTCCTTAAACTAATGGTGGACCGGAACGTCCTTAAACCAATGGTGGACCGGAACGTCCTTAAACCAATATTGGACCGGAACGTCCTTAAACTAATGTCGGACCGAAACGTCCTTAAACTAATGTCGGACCGAAACGTCCTTAAACTAATGATGGACCACTACGTCCTTAAACTGGCGACGGACCGAAACGTCCTTAAACTAATGATGGACCACTACGTCTCTAAACTGGCAATGGACCCCCATGTCCCTAAACTGGAACACGGACCACTACATCCTTAAACTGGAATAATAGAGCCTTCAAATGCTCTTTTGTCGGATCTAAACGGTCCCGTTTAAGTTGATCTTAGCCCCAAACACGGCTAATGTATCCTTAAACATTCAAATAGACTATAAAACCCCAAATTGACTTTGGTTCAAGGGTACATCTCTGAACTCCTCTGACATCTGCCGTTGTAATCCTTCAACGACGTTAGAGAGGTGACGAGTCCCGATGGCCAGATATTAAATGGATTATCCCGTTAAGTTGATCTTAGTCTCAAACAGGACTATCGTATCCTTAACAAACGTTTAAGTTGATCTTAGCCGCAACGCGACTAATGCATCCTTAAACTAAAAACACCAAACCCAAATCTAAATAAATACGGATTTGGACTAATCCACGTCCTACGGGCAACGGCATTACTCAGTCTCCGTATACAATCCACGGGCAACCACAAACAAAACAAACACACACGACACGAAGTGAAATTCTGGAAAAGGAGAAAGTTGTTACCGCGATGCGGTAGCGTAATTAACTGCAGGGGCTTGCGCCTGCAGGGAAGAGCATCCCCACAATCAAAAAACCCTCAAGCGAGGGGGAATCTGACGAAGTCTGCTACATCGGCCGCATCCGTCTAAACCTCCGATACACGGTGCCATAAATCAACTTGGCATCTTCGGAGAGGTGGACGGATAAAACCAAATAGCATCTGCCCCGAATCTCAGCGTCAGAACATCGCGGTCCTGGTGCGCCGCCTTTCGGAGGGGAACATGCGCCGTGCCAGATTTCTTTCTCCACTTTGGTTTTCCTGGATCGGTAGAATAGGATCGCCTTTTCACCTTCTCGCCTGAGAGGGACATAGAACGTCTGCAGCTCTTCCACACTGTAGGTATCAAGCGCGTCTAGTTCTTTATGATGCTTGGGGGGAACCATGGCAACTTGCCAAATTTGCTTTTCATTAGCGAATGTTTGTATTGAAGGCCGAGCAGAGAATATAGCATGAACCTCATCTTCCGAGTCGCTGCCAAAGATTAACATAGGAGTGGACGGTCTTGGCTTGTTGCACTGGGGCGGACCTAAGTAAACTATCTCTTCCTCCTCCTCGGTATCACTCCCGAAGACCGGAATGGTAGGGATAGCTTTGTTTTCCGGTTTGTGATATCTCTCTGTGTCCTCGAAATCTGGCAAGAAGTATTTTGCATCTTCGTATTTCCGGACTTCGTTCACGTAGAATGGGTTTAGCTCTCCTGTCATAGTATACTCGAGACCATCCTTGAAATACTTCATATACTGGTGTTGTGTAGAAGGGATGATATTGTACTCGTGTAACCAGGGCCGACCGAGCAAAGCATTGTAGCATGTCTTGGCGTCAATGACATGGAACTTGATGTTCGTGACGAGCAGCCCAAAGCGTAACGTCAGTATTACGGACCCAAGCGTCCGTGATGACTGGGAGTCGAACCCGGAGATGGTGATTTTGTCGCGAGTAAGGTGTTGAACGCTCATGTAGATTTCCTTTAACACCCGTACGTTAAGGATATTGACGGAGGACCCATTGTCGACCAGGATCTTGCCTATCTTGATATCGTGACAGTATCCTGAGACATAGAGGGGACGATTGTACTCGCACGTCCCAAGGAGGAGAACTTCATCGCCGAAGGTGATATCGGCTGTGTGCACTTCTTCCAGCTCGTCCTTCATCTTTTCTTCAGCGAGGAAAGCTTGGAATTGCTCTGGCTCTTGTAACGCCTTGATCAATGAATCTTTCGCCTCTTTGGATAACAGAAGAGCGTCGAGAATGCTTAACTGCGAAGGTAGCTTTCTCAAGTGTGCCAGAACGTTGTAGTCCACCTTACTTTTCTTCGGCGGGTCCTTGGTTGTCAGCTCTTTGACGACTTGGTCATCTAGGGCGATATCTTCAGGGATTTTTTCTTTTCCTTTATCTTTTCTATTCGTGGGTCCAAGATTCTTTTCTGGAAGTGTACGGTTGCGCAGCTGAATATTTTCACAGGCCTTCAGTTCTTCCTCTTTCCCCAAAGTGGATTCTTTAAAGAGAGGGCCAAGAGCCATTTCCTCGTCAGAGTCGCTCCCAAAGGTGAGAACCTGCGATCCCCCGGTGTTGACCATGCGACAGTTGCCGGTAGTTCTTTTACGCTCCTCAATCGTATTTCTTCGCTCTCGACGAGTTTTACGTTTTATCCGCTTAAAATGTTGCCGGTGAGCAACATATCCCTGCCATCATCTTTTAAAAGCGTTGCACTCTTCGGTGGGGTGCGCAATCTTTCGATGATATAAGCAGTAGCTAGGATGCATTTCTGCTTCACCAAGAGTATTTCCTTCGGAGGGTGGTAGCTTCATTCCCATTGATATGGTTTTGGCGAACCTCTTCCTCGTCTTGAACCTGTTTTTATTCGTGGCGGATATACTTTGATCTGGCGAGGGCGTTGCACCCTTTCATCCAGTTGCCGGCGCTTGGCTTTTTCAAATATGGCCATTTCACGCCCCGGGCAGCTTTGCTTTTAAGTAGCGCTTCATTCAGGAACGTATCAATTATTTCATCTGATGGCCACAGGAGTTCTGGCTCAGGACCTGCCCCCAGTTTCTTTGTGCAAGGAGCCTCTTCATTGTCTAGCGATGAATGAGAGATCACATGGCAACTTGCTACGTAATCATCAGATTCGTCCGACGAGTCTTCTCCATCATCTCCGTCTTTAAGAACGTGGCCAAGGAACTCTTGGAGCGTGATTGGAGTCCGCGCTTTCTAGTTATACTCTTCCAGCGCGTCGATATGTTTTTGCAGGTCCGTGCGCTTGTCGTCAGGCTTCACGGGATTCTTGGATTTCTTTTTCTTTTTCGAAGATTTCGATGGCTGGGTGTGAACACCTTGGCTATCACCACCAATCTTTGGAGTTGGGCGCGGCTTCAGCATCCCTTCGATGATCTGGGGCTCCAGCGGGTTCTTCCACCTGATCGCCAGGCATGTCTGGAGATCATTCAGCGTTCTTTTGGTTTTGGCTGAAAGAGCCACCTCCCATGGAGCTTCTTCAACGAAAGAGCACGTTTCCCCCGGTGTGTCCATCTTCTTGGGAGTGTGCGGTTATGGTGGACTTACTTTCCACTTCTCAGACAACGCAAACTTGCCTTATTGGTACTGATCCTCGATCCATCCCTTAAAGACGAAGCAATCTTCGATTGGATGGCTTACCGTTTGGTGGTAAGGGCAATAATTGGGATTATTCACTTCGCCGGATTGCAATGGTCGCTTTGGATTCGGCAAATTGATATGCCTGTTGCGCATCGCTAGTTCGAACAGCCTCTTCGTTTTATCCCGCGGGAATGAGTAAGGGCGCTTCATTTTCTCATTATAACAGCGTCGTCTTTATTCCAATTGATCAGTTAGTCTTACAGCACTAGGCTGCTGTTGGGTGTTCGCAACGAAGGTCGCCTTCCCTTTATCCTTTTCATTCCGCGGTTCCGGTTTCGGAGGAGACGGTCTATGACCCATCTGATCCATCTGGGCTAGTTTGTCGATTAAAGCCTGGAATGTGGTCGGTTTGAAGAACATCATGAACTGTGAAATAGTTGCATGAGGGTCTAGAGTGCCCACGAACATGCCCACTGCTGGTGCTTCCTCAATGTGTTGTTCGCACTTCGACCACAGATTCCGCCATCGGATCGCGTACTGAACCCACGTCTCGCCCGGCTTCACCCTGGCATTGATCAATGCCGTTATTGGGATGCATTCACTAGCACTCGTGAATCGCTGGGTGAATAACAACTCCATTTCTGCGAAAGTTTTGATGGAGTCATTTGGAAGTTCGGAGTACCACTCAAACGCCGTCTCCGATAAGCTGTCGACGAATTGGCGGAGCAAAAGCTTATCATCGCCACCGGTGTTGCCACAGAGAGCCCTGAATTGAGCGACATGCTGATGGGGATTGCCTGTCCCCTTGTACACATGGAATTTGGGGATCGCGTAGCCCGGCGGGTACTTTATTTGATCGTACTAGCCTGGATACGGTCACCCAGTTCTAACGATTTGCCCAGCCACTTCATTCGCCTGGTGAACTCGTATCTGCTGAGCGATATAATTATCCAGGGCGCGCTTGGAAATAGTTTCCTCCTCGGCTGCTGAAAGTGCCGGAGGTGGATTTGATGTTTCTCCTCTATCATCTTCAATTATTACTGGAGGATTTTCGGCTGGAGGATCCGGCTGTAACATCATCCCGACCATGTCTTGGAAGAGAAGTGCCATTCGCTTTATATTATCCGCTTGCTCTGCGGCTTCTTTGTCCTTCTTTTCGAGAACTCTGCGAAGGAAGTCAACATCGGTTTCTTGTTCATGACGCTGCTCCGATGATGCCTCAGGGTTTTCTTTTGGCCCGGTGAGTGCGGCCATCGCAGTCAGCATCTCCTGAAGCTTCTGCTGCTGTTGTTCCTGAGCTCTTGTGATGGATCGGGTGAGTGGACGGTGGCCCGTAGAAGCGCGACTATCCTCTTTCCCGGATGCCATGTAAACAGTATGGATCGTTATGCCCCCAGACTTGGGGCGTTTGATCTCAGTGTCTTTGTGATCTGCCGTAGTCACAGGGGCTTTCTTCGGCCTCCTTCTTTTCTGAGTAGTTGAAGTCGAGGGGGGCGTCGCAGCGGGCACCCAGACAGCTGTTGCCTTTTGTGGCTTAGCAAGACGGTTCTCTTCTTGTTGAATCTTTGCCTTTTTCTGTCGGCGAGGGTAATCTTGATCAACTACTGAGTCCCGAACCTGTCGCCAGACCTTGTAGATTTTGGAGGATAGCCGCTGAGGGGACTGTTCTGGTTTTCCTTCCGCAACATTCTCCACGGATGGAGGAGATCTTTTCAGTACGGCGGTAGGAGAATTCCGGCGTACCCTGTTCAGCAATTCGAAACTGTTCTCGGTTGGAATAGCAGCATTGACTTCCACCGTTGGGACTGGTGGAATTAACCCAGAGGGTGAGTTGCCTCCAGCCTTCCTCACTCGGTGCCAGTGGCGACGTCGAGCTGTTGGGATGGTTTCAGCTTGAAGGGTGACTTTGTCTTGCCCCCTGTTCAGGTGAGGGGTTGTTGCTGGTGTCAGCCTCTTGAAAACTGATGTTCGTCGAGAAGCGGTATCCAACCGGTCAAAAACATACTTCTGAGCAGGGACAGGAACCGTAGTGGGAACCGGAACAGCCAGCCTTGTAAAAACTGACCCTTTGGTAGGAGAAGCCGCCTTGACGACTTTAAGAGCAGGGATAGCTATTCTCTTCGGAATAACCTTTTCTTGAGGTGCAGGCTTCATCATGGGCCCACCTGAACTTTGGCCCAATCTGGCGAAGACTGAGGCTGTAATGTTTTGAAAATCGTTTCGGTGAAATTTCGGAAAATCGGTAAAATAAGGGGGTTTTCTGTAAAAAATCAAAATATAAATATCTTTATTATAAAATTAAATATACATATTCTAGCTATGTAATTTCTAGTGTTTGGTGTTTATTGAGCCACTAGTAAAATTTCTAATTTTCTGAAATTTTTTCCGAAATTAATTATTTTAATATTATTTTAAGCCGTCACTAATACATTTAATGAGGGAAAATTACAAATTGGAATGGGTTGAAACAAATTTTGTGCATTATAACACATTAAACAAAATTTTAGCATATTGTTTTTGAAATAAAATGAAACTGTCAAACGGTTTTAGAAAATATCGAAGAAAAAGGCTTAAATAGTGAAATTAGTGTAAATGGATATTGGGGTATAACATTTATCATTTTTCCCGCACCCACACTCACCTACACCCTCTCTCCCCTCTCCAAATCAACAGCCCCAAGTGCCCCTCATTTTCCCCACTTGTTTTGCAAAAGAAAAGAAAAGAAAACAAAGGAAATTAATAAAAAAAAGAGTATGGGCTTGGATTTTGAGTTGACTTGACCTTATTTCCTCACCTCACTCTCTCTCCTCTCTTTCCCACACCATGTGGCCGAGCCCTCCCCTTCCGCAATCAGCAGCAGCCCCTCCCAAATCCCCTCTCATTTCTCATCAAAAAATTTACCAAAAATGCTTCAATTTCCATAAAAAATCAAGCTAAAATCCAAATCAACCTCCTACCCATTTTTCCTTGGCTACTTTAGCATGGATTTAGGGATCAAGATTTCAATTTGGGAGGCTAAGTGTGCTTGAGAGATCTTCAAATTAAATGGGTATAATTCTAATCTTTTTGCTTAATTTGTTGTTAATTGCTTTAAGTTAGCTTAATTAAGTGTTTAATTAGGTTTTAATTGGTTCTAATTGCATATTTTAAAATTTCAAAAGAGGGGTTTGAATTCAATTTGGGGTTTTGTGTTGTGAGATTATGGTTGTATGATGTATTTGACATGTTAATGTTATGCCAAATCAAATCTAGTTGCTAGTTTGCATTTTTGTTAATTTAAATTTATGATAATTATATAAATTGCAAACTAGGTTTTAAAAATATATATATTTTGGTGAGATAAAATTCTAATTATGGTTTCATGACATTATTAACATTATAAATTGTGGTTTAATACTTTAGTATATGCAAAACCAAGCTTAATTGTAAAATTATGAATTTTACTTTAAAAAGAGTTAAAATCGGTATTTTTGCAAACTAGGAATTTGGAATTTATACAAATCGATGAGATTAATTTATGAAAGTGATTTGTATGACCTAATTATGTTATTTAATGAGTATTTTGGCCATTTGAATCGTTAAAATTTGTAGATTGGTTAAAACATCAAGTTTTGAACCGAAATGGGAATTTGTGCTCACTAGGTTTTTAGAAAATAAAACGATTGGTTTAATTTTATGGTTTTGACGAATTAAACCCTATTTCTTATACAGTTAGTGAGTTTTGAAACCATGATTGGTACGTTTGGTGTTTTTCTTGATCAATCGACGTTTGCACGCCGATATCGAGGGTTTTTGGGTTGATTTGTGAAAGCAAACCATAGGTTTTGACCTATGTGGGATTCGTGTGTCGTTTTGGTCATGAGTCGAATTTTAATGCGATACGGTGCGTTATGATATGTAGGTACCCCATGTGGACTTAGAGGCGACAAGCAAGAGCGTGGCGACGTCGGCACCGGCGAGCGAAGATCAGGTGAGTAGATTTATATCTACGGGGAGAAGTCGGGTGGATGGCGTATAGCACCCCCGCAAAATTATGAGGAATGAGGTGATGCGGTAACAATATACTTTTATATGTTAATAGGAGATATGAACACCGAATAAGAGAAGCCTTAGGAGCTTATAGGTTTAGGGTTAGCGAAAATTGAAGAAACGACTTTAGCGGATTTCTTAGTCACGAAACCTAGAGTAAGGATTTGCATACACGCACACATATACACTTGCATATATCATCTTCTTGTGCGTATATGGGAATGTGTATATATGTATATACACATGGGTATGGGACTATGCATATATACATTCATATATACACGCATGAATGTTGAGGATATTTCATGATATTTGGAGACGAGTCGATGAGATTGGGCTTGAGGCCGTGAGATCGGTGATGTGATGTGGTCCGTATTTGAGATACGACATGATAGTTTAGCGGGTTCTTTAGGCGTGGTGTTTTCATACACCCGCATGCATTTCATGGATGGTATCAGTATTGTACTAGACGTAGATCAGTGCCCCGATCATGATATTTGATAACGAGGATACCAGATGATTAATGTGATAGATGCGACATTTGACCCGTACCCAGATTTGGGAGGCCGTACGACGGATTTACCGTACGAGCTATATATTGACGATAGATCCGCACTCTTGATTCGAGGATGTCATATGATATGTTGTATCGTACATGATATTATTGAGGCGGGATCACCGACTATTATACATGTGTGTGTGTGTGTGTATATCGACTCAGATGTAGGTGGTTTCCGTACCCCTTTTGATTAGTTATTAGTTAGACCTGTAGTTTACCTAGTAGATGTCAGACTGGACCCGAGTCATACCTATTTCCAAAACCGACGAATCGTGAGAATTTTAAAGACATACCAAGGGATACTACGGATATTTTAAAAGACGTATCTTTTCTTAAAAACACCGTAGTCCTTATTTTCAAACACCACGATTCGTACTATTTCAAACGGCAAAACAGTATAACACATGTATAGTAATGTAGATTCCTTGTTGTTACGTTATTATTCATGTTCCGCATATTATTTTTGTATTTACTATTCATTTTCCATATTTTGTTGTTATCGCCTCATTGCATGCCATTGTGTACGTAGTAATTATAAAACCTTGCTGTTAGAACACCAGCATCATTACCGATGACGCGTATTCTCCACGTACACTCGCTTGCTGGCTCACACACATCTTCATCGGTAATTGCCATGTCACGTACACTTTAGAAAATACCTTTTCATTGATATAACTTGATAACTGATAGTCGCAATATGTTATAGCTTCCATATGCTAGTTAAATAATGCATTCATTGCATGATATTAGGTGCATTCATATATTCATTGGTTATGCAGTATTATGGAGATTTATGCCCGTATTCACCGTTTATTGGTATCATGATTTTGATGATTTCGGATTTACATGAGATTTCTGGATTTGGGGGAAAACCGCAAGAATTTAATAAAAGCTTAGTATCATCATTTGAAAAATGCAAATTGCGGTTTTCTCATAATGTATGAGTCGTCCACCATGAGTTTACATGATTGTTGTTGGATTTCGAGACCCGATTCGAGGAGTTGGATGAACCGTCTCGGGTACATGGTGGGCCCGGTATGGTACCCCGGGGCCAGAAGCTCGAGTTGTATTCGATGAGCCTGGCAGGGGAGCACTACCTACCGGTGATATTATTTGGATTCGTCGGTTATCCGGAGGATACCGTCCGGAGTCATAGGATAGTTATAGGTTGATCCGTTTTGCCGGAGCCCGCGGGCCGATCCCGCAGATGATACAGATGCCTGAGATATTGATATTGAGATTTGAGATTTGAGATTTGAGATATTGAGATTTGATACTGAGACTTATGTTTTGTGTCGATACTTGACACTGATTTCTCTGTTGCATTCATTGATGATACGTGATTGACATACATATAGAAATCTCATTGATTAAAGAAAACAGTTGTCTCACTCATGATATATTCTGTTTCAATTCGTAATGCATTCATACATCATATATCTGATATGTTGCTATCTGGGGAACGGACACGAGCAAGTAGTATTACACTATACATAGCTGGACCAGGATTTTTATTTGAGGATATTACCTGATATGACCTAGGATAACGTTATGCATGCGATTTCTGCTCGTAGATGTTTTTCTACTCACGAGTTGGTAACTTATCCCCGTTGTGCCACAGTTCCTTGCAGGTTTTGTCGTACAGGTTCTTTGCGGCTTTGCTGACACACTGTTCTTTCCGGGTGATTGTTTTGGCAGGTGGGTTCTTTACATCAGGACCACCATTGTTTATTTTTATTTCAGTTGTATCTAGAAACTCCATCAACCAGATTGTATATTTGAGAGAGTTAGAAGACCAGTTTGTTATTCTTTCGACCTTAGAGTCACGCGTTGTATTATTATGTTTTTCATGTTGTTTTAGGTTTCTTTTGAGTTTTGATCCTCGCCCTTGGCATTGTATATTATATTGCTTGCGTGGTTGTGACCGTCGATTGACGAAGAGCTAGCTCCCGCTTGGGGATGCCTTTTTATTGATTTCGTATACTATTCATGTTGTATCCCGTTTAGGGGCCTGTATTTACAAAGGAGACTCTGCCGAAATTTTCAGAAAATACTTGATATTTTTAAAAACGCATAATTCGGCTTATGCTATTAAAACTACTTGCTTTAATTTGGTTTTTCCTTCACTCTACTGCTTCTTTGGTTTTGATTTCTGGGTTTTGGCTTACTTAGATTACGTACGCCTCGAGACGTCCGTAATTTAAGTGCCGGTCATGTTCCGTACTTTTCGGGTCGTGACAAAGTTGGTATCAGAGCGTTAGGTTTTACCTTCGGAGTGTAGGATGACCCTTGGTTGATGGATTAGGTAGCTTGAGAAGAGTGACGTACCGTACGTATATTCCGCGGCATATTTACGATACGCTACTCCGCTTAAGAAGCCTTAGGATGTACATTTCCTTACACAGTATTATATTCCTTCCTATGATCTAGCCTCATCGGTACCAGTTATGGTTTTGTTACCACGGTTACACGGGTGTGGAGAGCTACGACTAGAGTTGCGGTCAGCACGAGCTCGTCACGAACGAGGACTGACCAGGGCGTGATTCCAGGGACATACGATTGGATAGGGAGGCTTCGTTTTATTGCGTTTTTAAGCTACGAGCGTTTGATGGATCGCTTTTACGAGATTTCTCGGACGTGCAGATCAGCACCAGAGGATAGGGCCACTGCAAGAGGCCAGCCAGAATGTGATGACCGTCGATGCACCGTCTATTCTTGATGATTGAAGCACTGTTCAGTGTGCGGACGAATGAGCCAGTTGTTGCGGCGAACGACGAGATATTGCCCCAGATGTTGGAGCTATTGCAGTACGAGTTGTACTTAGAGATTTGATAAAAGGTCGCTAGTCACCCGAGGATGAAAGACTAGGACATGTGGTTCGTTCGCTTACCCGATGCGAGGTCATCAGATAGATTGATTCCAGCTAGAGACGACTTCACGCGGATACGTTGAGAGTCGACAGAGGCGATCGAATGTCAGAAACCCATATTCCAAGTTTAAAGTATTCGGAAAGACATGCAGGCAATTCTATGGACCCTCTAGAAGAATGAAACCCTAACTCAACATAATGACCGTGTGAGAGCCTTTGAAGCTTAGGGTTTGCGGCAGTTCCACGGCGCCATTAGTGAGGCTTGGGTTTGCCCTTCTACTGCTGGTCCACCGATATTGTGGTATGTACTCGATACTATTAAACTGTACCCAAGATATTGAGCTCTTGGGGGATTATGAGGTTTTGATGAATCAGTCGAATGGTTCGACTTCATTCGGATGCTATGCGATGGGATGCATTGCTTGGGAGACTCCAGATACGAGCATAGCCGTTGGAGCACAGTCCATGCAGCCACGACGAGGCGAGTCCGAAGCAGTCGACATTAGAGAAAAATGGAGTAAGAGATTCGTACGAGATCTTGATGAGGCGACGTTCCACTCCGCCGACATCAAAGATGTGATACACAAGCAGGAGCGTTGACTATAGATATATATTTCAGGAGGAGTCGTGATGAGTATGCAGCCGTTCTGGAACAAGAAATAGATATAGTAAAAGGATGATAACTTCCGGGCAGTTCGGTAGAAACGAGACTTGGGAGAGACTTTGACAGGACCTTTATGGAAATACTGAACGAGAAGACCTGGACCCAGGAGCGGTCATATGACGCACACCCAGTAGGCCAGAGTTCGTCATCGTCGACGAGACATGTTATGAGTAATTATGATAGTTGGCCAGAGATCTTTAGAGGATGTGTTAGAACGGACTGCTTCCGTTATCGTTTCTATATTGGACCGTTGAGCCGAGGAGCTATGTACTTAGCAATCTGCAGTGAGAGACGAGAGCCTAAGGACACTAGGCGACATGCCATGATCAGAAGGCAAGTAGATATCTTGCTCTGCTAGTATTGGATGCACCGACACTATCTCAACTTTAAAGGACGGACATATCGACGACAGTATTTATGAGTTGTGATTTTGTGATTGACCATAGCGTATCCGTCACTTTGGATTTCAGTATTTTTGGGTGATTTATTTTATGACTGAGTTTTGATGACCGAGTTTCATGATATTTGATTTCATGCCCAGGGCATGCATATGATTTGACTTATGCTTTCGGCATATGTTTCATGCAGTTTTAGTATTTGATTGGCTTTTGTGCACGCCGATGCACAGGATGGTGAGATTTTATACCACGGTATACTTGATTAGGATTTTGATTGAAGTGTGTTGTATACCGTCGATTTCGATTGTGATATTCTATATTCATTTTCATGCACATTGTGCACTTTATTTGGATTTTGCGCATACTTAAAGCACCTGATGCGATTTAGGTGCACACCAGATGCACTAAATCGAGATTTTTCATGCATATCAGATACACCTGGTTTTGCTGTCAGGCACCACGTTGCCCTTGACAGGTGTTTTCGTGCACACCCGTTGCACTTAGATTTGGTTTTTGGTGCACATGTATGGCACATTCATGGATTTCGATTTCCGTGCGCACCAGACGCGTGTGGCATTCATATATTTTGGGATTGATTTCTTTTGGAGCAGTATATTTTATGATACTTGCTATTTGGTTTAGTACCGAGCAGGACTAGTCAGAGGACAGTACCTGAATAAATTTGGTATGCATTGCTTCCAGATGTTTTAATGATGTTTACCTATATAGTTTTGACGTTTACAGGTATAGTTTTGATGTATATCATATTGATTTTCGTTTTGGATCTTGACATTGGTGTCTTCATCATAACTCCGATGATTGCGGGATATTTAACGGAGTTTTGATTTTTGGTTTATATATCTACTTTTCGTGCGCATACATTGCGCTACGATGTGTTTTATGTATTTATGATTTCAGAGCCCCAGCGATTTAATGGTTTTGGCTGAAATATTTTAGTATTTGGGGGAGAGTTTTAATTTAAATTCGGGAACCGAATTTCTTTAAGGGGGGAAGATTGTAACGTTTTGAAAATCGTTTCGGTGAAATTTCGGAAAATTGGTAAAATAAGGGGGTTTTCTGTAAAAAGTCAAAATATAAATATCTTTATTATAAAATTAAATATACATATTCTAGCTATGTAATTGCTAGTGTTTGGTGTTTATTGAGCCACTGGTAAAATTTCTAATTTTCTTAAAATTTTTCCGAAATTAATTATTTTAATATTATTTTAAGCTGTCACTAATACATTTAATGAGGGAAAATTACAAATTGTAATGGGTTGAAACAAATTTTGTGCATCATAACACATTAAACAAAATTTTAGCATGTTGTTTTTGAAATAAAATGAAGCTGTCAAACGGTTTTAGAAAATATCGAAGAAAAATGCTTAAATAGTGAAATTAGTGTAAATGGATATTGGGGTATAACATTTATCATTTTTCCCGCACCCACACTCACCTACACCCTCTCTCCCCTCTCCAAATCAGCAGCCCCAAGTGCCCCTCATTTTCCCCACTTGTTTTGCTAAAGAAAAGAAAAGAAAACAAAGGAAATTAATAAAAAAAAAAGAGTATGGGCTTTGATTTTTGGTTGACCTGACCTTATTTCCCCACCTCACTCTCTCTCCTCTCTTTCCCACACCATGTGGCTGAGCCCTCCCCTTCCCCAATCAGCAGCAGCCCCTCCCAAATCCCCTCTCATTTCTCATCAAAAAATTTAACAAAAATGCTTCAATTTCCATCAAAAATCAAGCTAAAATCCAAATCAACCTCCTACCCATTTTTCCTTGGCTACTTTAGCATGGATTTAGGGATCAAGATTTCAATTTGGGAGGCTAAGTGTGCTTGAGAGATCTTCAAATTAAATGGGTATAATTCTAATCTTTTTGCTTAATTTGTTGTTAATTGCTTTAAGTTAGCCTAATTAAGTGTTTAATTAGGTTTTAATTGGTTCTAATTGCATATTTTAAAATTTCAAGAGAGGGGTTTGAATTCAAATTGGGGTTTTGTGTTGTGAGATTATGGTTGTGTGATGTATTTGACATATTAATGTTATGCTAAATCAAATCTAGTTGCAAGTTTGCATTTTTGTTAATTTAAATTTGTGATAATTATATAAATTGCAAACTAGGTTTTAAAAATATATATATTTTGGTGAGATAAAATTCTAATTAGGGTTTCATGACATTATTAACATTATAAATTGTGGTTTAATACTTTAGTATATACAAAACCAAGCTTAATTGTAAAATTGTGAATTTTACTTTAAAAAGAGTTAAAATCGGTATTTTTGCAAACTAGGAATTTGGAATTTATACAAATCGATGAGATTAATTTATGAAAGTGATTTGTATGACCTAATTATGTTATTTAATGAGCATTTTGGCCATTTGAATCGTTAAAATTTGTAGATTGGTTAAAACATCAAGTTTTGAACCGAAATGAGAATTTGTGCTAACTAGGTTTTTGGAAAATAAAACGATTGGTTTAATTTTATGGTTTTGACGAATTAAACCCTATTTCTTATACAGTTAGTGAGTTTTGAAACCATGATTGGTACGTTTGGTGTTTTCCTTGATCAATCGACGTTTGCACGCCGATGTCGAGGGTTTTTGGGTTGATTTGTGAAAGCAAACCATAGGTTTTGACCTATGTGGGATTCGTGTGTCGTTTTGGTCATGAGTCGAATTTTAATGTGATACGGTGCGTTATGATATGTAGGTACCCCATGTGGACTTCGAGACGACAAGCAAGCACGTGGCGACGTCGGCACCGGCGAGCGAAGATCAGGTGAGTAGATTTATATCTACGGGGAGAAGTCGGGTGGATGGCGTATAGCACCCCCGCAAAATTATAAAGAATGAGGTGATGCGATAACAATATACTTTTATATATTAATCGGAGATATGAACACCGAATAAGAGAAGCCTTAGGAGCTTATAGGTTTAGAGTTAGCGAAAATTGAAGAAAGGACTTTAGCGGATTTCTTAGTCATGAAACCTAGAATAAGGATTTGCATACACGCACACATATACACTTGCATATATCATCTTCTTGTGTGTATATGGGAATGTGTATATATGTATATACGCATGGGTATGGGACTATGCATATATACATTCATATACACACGCATGAATGTTGAGGATATTGTATGATATTTGGAGACGAGTCGATGAGATTGGGCTTGAGGCCGTGAGATCGGTGATGTGATGTGGTCCGTATTTGAGATACGACATGATACTTTAGCGGGTTCTTTAGGCGTGGTGTTTTCATACACCCGCATGCATTTCATGGATGGTATCAGTATTGTACTAGACGTAGATCAGTACCCCGATCACGATATTTGATAACGAGGATACCAGATGATTAATGTGATAGATGTGACATTTGACCCGTACCCAGATTTGGGAGGCCGTACGACGGATTTACCGTACGAGATATATATTGATGATAGATCCGTACTCTTGATTCGAGGATGTCATATAATATGTTGTATCATACATGATATTATTGAGGCGGGATCACCGACTATTATACATGTGTGTGTGTTTGTGTGTGTGTGTGTGTGTGTGTGTGTGTATCGACTCAGATGTATGTGGTTTCCGTACCCCTTTTGATTAGTTGTTAGTTAGACCTGTAGTTTACCTAGTAGATGTCAGACTGGACCCGAGTCATACCTATTTCCAAAACTGACGAATTGTGAGAATTTTAAAGACATACCAAAGGAAACTACGGATATTTTAAAAGACATATCTTTTCTTAAAAACATCGTAGTCCTTATTTTCAAACACCACGATTCGTACTATTTCAAACGGGAAAACAGTATAACACATGTATAGTAAGGTAGATTCCTTGTTGTTACGTTATTATTCATGTTCCACATATTATTGTTGTATTTACTATTCATTTTCCATATTTTGTTGTTATCGCCTCATTGCATGCCATTGTGTACGTAGTAATTATAAAACCATGCTGTTAGGACACCAGTACCATTACCGATGACGCGTATGCTCCACGTACACTCGCTTGCCGGCTCACACACATCTTCATCGGTAATTGCCATGTCACGTACACTTTAGAAAATACCTTTTCATTGACATAGCTTGATAACTGATAGTCGCAATATGTTATAGCTTCCATATGCTAGTTTAAATATTGCATTCATTGCATGATATTAGGTGCATTCATATATTCATTGGTTATGCAGTATTATGGAGATTTATGCCCGTATTCACCGTTTATTGGTATCATGATTTTGATTATTTCGGATTTACATGAGATTTCTGGATTTGGGGGAAAACCGCAAGAATTTAATAAAAGCTTAGTATCATCATTTGAAAAATGCAAATTGCGGTTTTCTCATAATGTATGAGTCGTCCACCATGAGTTTACATGATTGCTGTTGGATTTCGAGACCCGATTCGAGGAGTTGGATGAACCGTCTTGGGTACATGGTGGGCCCGGTATGGTACCCCGGGGCAAGAAGCTCGAGTTGTATTCGATGAGCCTGGCAGGGGAGCACTACCTACCGGTGATATTATTTGGACTCGTCGGTTATCCGGAGGATACTGGCCGGAGTCATGAGATGGTTATAGGCTGATCCGTTCTGCCGGAGCCCGCGGGCCGATCCCACAGATGATACGGATGCCTGAGATATTGATATTGAGATTTGAGATTTGAGATATTGAGATTTGATACTGAGACTTATGTTTTGTGTCGATGCTTGACACTGATTTCTCTGTTGCATTCATTGATGATACGTGATTGACATACATATAGAAATCTCATTGATTAAAGAAAACAGTTATCTCACTCATGATATATTCTTTTTCCATTCGTAATGCATTCATACATCATATATCTGATATGTTGCTATCTGGGGAACGGACATGAGCAGGTAGTATTACACTATACATAACTGGACCAGGATTTTTATTTGAGGATATTACCTGATATGACCTAGGATAGCGTTATGCATGCGATTTCTGCTCGTAGATGTTTTTCTACTCACGAGTTGGCAACTCACCCCCGTTGTGCCACAGTTCCTTGCAGGTTTTGCCGTACAGGTTCTTTGCGGCTTTGCTGGCACACTTTTCTTTCCGGGTGATCGCTTTGGCAGGTGGGTTATTTGCATCAAGACCCCCATTGTTTATTATTATTTCAGTTGTATCTAGAAACTCCATCAACTAGATTGTATATTTGAGAGAGTTAGAAGGCCAGTTTGTTATTCTTTCGACCTTAGAGTCACGCGTTGTATTATTATGTTTTTCATGTTGTTTTGAGTTTCTTTTGAGTTTTGATCCTCGCCCTTGGTGTTGTATATTATATTGCTTGCGTGGTTGTGACCGTCGATTGACGAAGAGCTAGCTCCCGCTTGGGGATGCCTTTTTATTGATTTCGTATACTATTCATGTTGTATCCCGTTTGGGGGCCTGTATTTACAAAGGAGACTCTACCGAAATTTTCAGAAAATACTTGATGTTTTTAAAAACGGCTTATTCTGTTAAAACTACTTGCTTTAAGTTGGTTTTTCCTTCACTCTACCGCTTCTTTGGTTTTGATTTCTGGGTTTTGGCTTACTTAGATTATGTACGCCTCGAGACGTCCATAATTTAAGTGCCGGTCATGTTCCGTACTTTTCGGGTCGTGACAGAGGCACTAGAGCTGGACGACCCGTTGAGAGGGGCCGCGGTAGTAGCCAGCCGATCAAAGACCGACTTCTTAGGAGCTTCTGGTGTTGGTACAGGAGTGCTGAAGCTCATCGGCGGGGGCATGGTCCCGAAAAACAATCCGGTGGTGGCCTGAGTAACCTGGTCCACTGGCATCGTGAACAAAGAGGCTGCTTGAGGCCCGTAAGATATGCCTGCAGAGCGCGAGTTGCAGCTGCAGTTGGAGCACTTTACGGAAGTAGATGCCATTGCTGTTTTGCTTTCTGCACCAAGTAAGAAACCAAATCTTAGTAACTCGAACCCATGGGCAATCATTAGCAAACCGCGATTGGTTCGTGAACACGACACACGAAGTGTGGAGTGGAAAGAGGAAAATGTCCCACCGGGCGTGCCAGAATCTGTTTACTGCCGGAAACCGGGAAGACGAACGTCTTGCCTGAATCTGGGGGCAGATGCTAATTGGTGCTATCCGTCCACCTTTCCGAAGATTCCCGGTTGATTTATGGCACCATGTATCAAAGGTTTAAATGGATGCGGCCGATGTAGCAGACTTCGTCAGATTCCCTCTTGTTTGAGGGTTTTTTTATTATGGGGACGCTCTTCCCTATAGGCGCAAGCCCCTGCAGTTAATTACGCTACCGCATTGTGGTAACAACTTTCTCCTTCTCCGTATGGTCACTTCGTGTCGTGGGTGTTTGTTTTGTGTTTGGTTGCCCGTGGATTGTATACGGAGACTAAGTTATGTTGTCGCCCGTAGGGCGTGGACTAGTCCAAATCCGTATCTTTCTTAAATTTGGGTTTGGGGGTTTGAGTTTAAGGATACGTTAGCCTCATTTGAGACTAAGATCAACTTAAACGGATACGTTAGTCTAATTTTAGACTAAGATCAACTTAACGGGATCGTTAAGATCCAACAAGAGAGCAATTGGGCTCTATTGTTTAGTTTAATGACATTACGGTCGATTAGTTTAAGGACATTACGATCCATCGTTAGTTTAAAGACATCGCGGTCAATTGTTAATTTAAAGATATCGCGGTCGAGGTTAAGGACATCATAGTCCGTGGGTTTAAGGACCCCACAGTCCGATATTAGTTTAAAGACATCACGGTCGAAGTTAAGGACATCATAGTCCGTGGGTTTAAGGACCCCACAGTCCGATGTTAGTTTAAAGACATCGCGGTTAAGGTTAAGGACATTATAGTCCGTGGGTTTAAGGGCCCCACAGTCCGATGTTAGTTTAAAGACATCACGGTCGAGGTTAAGGACATCATAGTCCATTGGTTTAAGGACCCCACAGTCCGTAGTAATATGTGGTTGTCGGGACCCGTCACCTCTCTGACGACGTTGAAGGATTATAACGACAGATATCAGAGGAGTAACGAGATGTACCCTCGAACCAGTGTGAATTGTTTGAGAGATCTGTAGCCCAGTTTGGAACTAAGATCTGTTGAATATTTATGAGCAGACGTGCTCAGTTCAATATAAGTTGAGGACTTATAGCCAGAATTGGGCTAAGTCCAATTAAAAATGTTTAACATTTTTATTTTGTTCTGGCTATTAAGCCTTTATTTAGGCTTAGCCCTTTTAATAATACTAGGCATTGCGCTCTGACATTTTTGTCTTGATCAGAACAAATTGTGTTCTGACTATGCGCCACGTAGCGCGCCAGGCGCTTTGCGCCAGTTAAAGAGCGCATTGCGCTTCTGTCAGGTAGCGCACACGAAGAGGACACGTGTCGTGCTTAGCGCTAAGCGCAAGTTCATTAGCACATTGCGCTTTTAATTTATGAGCGCTTTGCGCTAGTCTGTTGGCGCGCCAGTGAGTGACATGTGGCACGCTTGGCGCTGAGCGCCAGCTCATAAGCGCAGTGCGCTATTTCAGAAGCGCAAAGCGCAGATTGTGTTTTTGGTTGACACGTGGTAGCTTTTGGCGCTGAGCGCCGGTCCAATAAACGCAAGAGCGCAATTCATGAGTGCAAGGCACTTTCTAATAGCGCAAAGTGCATTTGATCATATTTAAGATCAAAAAACAAATTTATGTTCTTCTTAAAGGTGGCTTTGCTTCAAGATTCAAGAACAAAAGTTCTTATTTTCATAAAAGGCTCTGCCTTTATAGATCAAAGATCTGTGAATGAAGTAAAATACTTCTTTTATTATTTTATGATTTGATCTTTTGATCTTTTTCTTTTTATCAAAAACCCTGGTGTTTTTTCAGATCTATAATCTTTTTAGAAGACAGTTCTTCTTTTTACGAGATGGTTTCATCACTGTTATTCAAGAACATAGTTCTTTACCTTAAAAATGAAAAAATCTTCTTTTTTCTAAGAGCTTGCTCTTCTTTTTCTCAAAGTTTTGCAGAGGGTTTTTCTCTTTCTTTTTTGTATATCCCTTTAGACTTGAAGTCTAGGGGTCTTTATATAGGGCCAATTGATTTGTTGAATCAGTTTTAATAGATCTTTTTCTGATTGATTTGGGAATATTTCCCACCGTTGGATCTTTGATCCTAAGGCTTCTGTTTTACAGAAAATAATCTTTTTGTTTTAATAAGATTGGAAAGATCTTTCCATAACAGAATTTCGGTTCTGATTAATTAATAATTTATTATTAATAGATCTTTTGATATAACGGTGGGGGATTTTTAATCCCAGCGCTGGCACACCTTGTGCTAGCGCGCTCGTACTTGACACGTGGCGCGCAGTGCAACTGCGCTAGCGCGCCCGTGTTTGATACGTGGTGCGCAGCGCAAAGCGCTGGATCTGAAGCGTTGCTTCAACTTTTAAATTTTGAATTTTAAAACAGAGCTTTGCTCTGATTGGGAGTGCGCCGCCTAGGGCGCAGCGCTCCTGGCGCTAGCCCATCTGTGTTTGACACGTGGCGCGCAGCGCGCAGAATCTGAAGCGTTGCTTCAATTTTTGAATTTTGAAATTCAAAACAGAGCATTGCTCTGATTGGGGGAAACATTAGATTTGGATTTGGGTTGATTTATTGATCGTTAATCTCGTTTGAGATTAAGATCAACTTAAATGTTTGTTAAGGATACGTTAGTCCGATTTTGGACTATGATCTACTTAACGGGGGTTTAGGATCATTTTGATCCAACCAAAGAGCATTTGGGCTCTATTTCTTTAGTTTAGGGACGTTACGGTCCGTTGATCACCATTTATGGAGCGAGGGTTTAGTTTAAGGACGTTGCGCTCCGTAGCTTAGTTTAAGGACGTTGCGGTCCGTAGCTAGTTTAAGCACGTTGCGGTCCGTAGCTTAGTTTAAGGACGTTGCGGTCCGTAACTAGTTTAAGAAAGTTGCGGTCCGTAGCTAGTTTAAGGAAGTTGCTGTCCATAGGGATATGCCCATCAATTTGGGAGTGCACCAAAGTGGTTATTGGGACTCACCACATTTCTGAAGACGTTGAAGAATTACAACGACATGTATCAGAGGTGTGAGGAGATGTACCCTTGAACCAATGCTCGTCGGAAGATCAGTAATCGTGTTTGGGACTAAGACCAATTTAGAAAGTGATAAGCACATGGGCTCGGTTGATCTGAATTAGGGATTTTTGGTCAACTTGGACTCAGCCCACCCAGTCTTTTGAATAAAGTGTTAAACGCTTGCTTGGGCTCAGTCCCTTTTCTGTGCAAACAATGCTGGGCATTGATATGGGTTCTGGCGCTCACCCTTTACTTTACTTTATTTTCCTTTTTTTGTTTTGTATGGAGTGTTAAACACTCTTTATGGCGCCCACGTGCGGAGCACGTAAGGCGCTTGGCGCTGAACGCCAACCATTGAGTGCTAGACATTCTTTATTAAGCAGCGCCCACATGAGAGGTACGTGAGGCGGTTAGCGCTGAGTGCCAATCTTTGAGTGCTAGGCACTCTTTATTGAGTAGCGCCCACGTGAGGGACACGTGAGGCGCTTGGCGCTGTGTTTTCTTTATGTATTCTATTCCGAGGAGTTCAATTCTCTGTTCTTTTCTGGATCTTTGATCCCCAAGAACAAGTTCATCCCCGTGAGAATTAAATTCTCATTTGTGGGAGACTTGTCTCATGGATCTCCGATCTAGGGAAAGAACTAAGTTCTTTTATAAGGGTTAAACCCTTGGATATGCAGATGAGATGCTCTGATCTCTATTATTTTTATTTACCTCGAAGAGTGGTGTTCTTCTTTCTTCCCTCTTCAAGCTTTCTGCTTTTTTTGGAAGCTTATAGGGGGTTTCTCTCTACAAGACCTGAAGTCTTGAGTCCTTTATATAGTAGAGGCGAGCTTGTTGATTTAGTTAAGAAAATCTCTCATTGAGAGATCCTGATTGATTTGGGGATTTTATCCACCGTTGGATTTTTTGTCTAAGGACTTCTGTTTTACAGAAGATATTTTCTTGTTTTTAACAAGATTAGGGAAATATCTCCCCATACAGAATTTTTCTGTATATATAGGTGTTTTTTAATCACCATTGGATTTTTTAATCCAACGGTGCTCTGTTTTACAGAGAATAATCTTTCTTCTTTAGAAAGATTTGAGGAATATTTTCTCAACAGAATTTAATTCTGTATTTTGATGATTTATCATCTCCGTTGGATCTTTGATCCAATGGTTCTGTTTAACAGAGAGATTTTAGTTCTGGCGCTGGCGCCCTCATGCGAGGCACGTGAGGCGCTGCCTCAGAGTTTTAACTCTTGGCGCCCTCGTGCAAGGCACGTGAGGCGCTGCCTCAGAGTTTTTTAACTCTTGGCACTGACGCCCTCGTGCAAAGCACGTGAGGCGCTGCCTCAGAGTTTTTAACTCTTGGCGCCGCCTTTCAAATTTTGAACAGAGTTTTGCTCTTTTATTGGGGGAAACAAATGCCCCCCATCATTGCGCTCACGTGGCTCACACGTGGGTGCAGCGGTGGTCGTCTTTCCACCATTGGATTTTCTTGGAAGTTGGATCGACTTCCTGTGCCTATAAGTAGGGCCTTTGGCCCTTGAGATGACTGTTGTTCATCTTCTCTTGTTCTTCTTTTTTCTGAGAATTTAATTTTCCCTTCAGAGCTTATATCTCTGTCCAAAGAAACCCCTTCTAGAGTTAGAACTCTGCCCAAAAATTTGGTAAGGATCATAATCGAACCCCTTAACAGAGCTTTGCTCTTCTTAGACCGTAGATTTTAAGATGTATTTTAGGGTTTCTTAACCCCATTAATCAGAGCTTTGCTTATCTTCCATGAAGAACTCTTAGAGTTTGTTTTACAGATCTTAAAGATCTTGGGATCTTACCCTGGTTAAAAGCTTTGCTTTTGAGGGTTCTGTTAGATTACCCCATCGTCTTTACAGAGAATAGCTCTTTAGAATTTTTTTGGGGAATTTTATTCCCTCTTAATTAGAGTTGACAGATGTGAAATCTGTTTACGGAGCACAGCTCTCGAGAGGAGTTTAACTCCTTGGCCCAATGAGGTTTCTCATTAAATGAAAATCCCCTCAGGATTTCATCCTTAATGAGTGACTGCCCCATCAATGATGGGACGTCATCTTGATCTTATTTTAGACTCGAAGAATCTTGATATTTAATTGCTAATCTTTTATTGAATTTTCTTTCCAGATACTATGGCTGTTTATCTGTATGATCTTGACGAGATTATCTCCTATGAAGACATTTGCGTCCAAGGCCGCTGTCAAGACCAGGAGTTTATGGATGCCCAATGCGCTGAGGTGATGCGTTGCTTTGATGAATATAACGGTCGACTACTCCCCCGTCGCTCCGCTCTTTTGAAAATTATCGTGGGGGCGATTTGGGAGGCACTTCCCGAATTTAATGAGGCCATGCTGCTTGAGGCGCTTGATGATGCCGAGGACAAGGTGCACTCAATATATCTGTTGGGCATAATCTCGAAGAGGCGGCGAGATGATCTTGTTGATATTTTGCATTAGGTCTTCCAACAGACGGCGATAATCTCCGCCTACCAAAGGACGGACGATATCAGCGGGAATCCCGACGCTTGCATTTGTGAGAAAATGCATAAGAAAATGGTCAGAGAAGCCAGAAGCATTTTACTCAGACTTGCTTCTGAATTCCTAAATCCATGCCTAGGATTCGGTGTCTTGCCCCTGTAAACATTTTGATGATATTTTATTTTGTTGTTACCACTGATGTATAAATTTTCTCGAGTATGAATGGCAAAATTTCCTTTTCTTTTATGCGACTGCTCATAGGTGTTTCATGTGAAGTAGTAGTTATTCGTGTATAAAATGCTGGGGCCCCCATGTTATACGTGCGGGCATGTGAGGCGCTGCCTCAGAGTTTTTAACTCCCGGCGCTGGCGCCCTCGTGCAAGGCACGTGAGGAGCTGTCTCATTACTGAAGGCGCCTTTTCACCTTCTTTCTTTGTTTTCTATGTGTCAACTATCTTGTTCCCCATGCCCCTTTTCCGGCCTTGGAAATAGTTCCGCTGTGCACAAAATTTTCCGTGCGTTGATTTGAACGTTTCTCTTTATATCCCGAAGCTATGTCTCCCTTCTTCTCTTCAAAACCCATTTCTACTAACAGAACTCAAACAAACCAAGAGCTATGGTTTGCAATCGTCCTCACGCTTGTCGGCAACCATGGGAGGTTCCCATCGAGGAAATGATTCCTCGTTTTGCTGCACGGCTAGTAGACCCTCTTCTTACTGATGCTTACTGTGACGCGGTGATATATGAGCTCCCGACTCGTAGAGGCTCTCCTCTTCCTATGGGCTCCATTTGGTCCCGGATGATATTTTTATCCGTGTTTGTCGACATCCCTCCTCATTCAGCAGAGATGACTCTGGCGATTCTTGATGCGGCGGAGGATAAGATCGAGTGCTTTCACGAGGCACGTTTGATTACCCAGTCTTTGAGAGACCGATCAGTTCAGCTGTTAAGCCAAATACGGGCTCAACGGGCTATCATGTCCACCTTCGCCGATGAGCACGATGCTAATCGATGGGGAGCAACTTCTCGCGAAGACCGCCGCTTCAACATGGTGGAGATGGCAGAGCGGGAATTGGAGAACTTTGTATTTTGTTTTGTCAACCCCTGTATCACTGATCCCATATTTGGTGATCTCTTCCCCGTAGAATAGTATATTTACATCAATGTATTTCTCTTATTATTGACTGTTGAATGTTTCCTGTTGAATGCTTCCTTTTCATCGCATATTCATAGATGTATCTCGTCTCTGTGCATGAGCATTATATTTTATCCTTAGGGATTTTTGCTAAGTGCGAGCGCCATTGTAGTGTCGTACATGAATTAACACGTTTTGGACACCATTTCCATTTAAGCAGGCACGCAGTCGTGAATGAACGCTTAGTGGGGCATGAACCAAAGACCCTCCTTACTGCCTTGCACAGTACATGGTTGGTGCTCGTGGGTTGCGCCTTTCTGTCTTGACTGGACGTGAAATAGTCTATATATTCATTCCGGAGTTTGTTTAATTTACCTTCCAAGTCGACATTCGACCACAATTTATTTTGCAGCAATTGTACCTACATGCTCCAGCTCCTTTTGAGTCTTGCATTCTAATGCCCGCAGGGCCCTTCGCTTAACGCATATTTTCTAGGGGCGCCGCAAATAGCCGGCGAATGTTAAGCGAATTTATCGAAGATCTCGATGCTGAGGCCCTCAATTCTGCTACGGATTTTGCCATTGAGGTCAATCCAATGCTGGCGACACTCGTGAACTTCCATGATGAAGATCTTGTCGGCTCTTAGGTTGATTATTGCAGAAAGATTGAGGCTTGCCTGCACGAGATTGAGCTCAAGCGTCTCGCTCCTGAGGTGTTGTCTTTGAACTACCAGCGGGCTGCGTGGGTTAAGCATAGCATTCCTTTTATTCGCCATTTTGAACAAGAGACGACCCTGAGACGAAAGGAACATGAGGTGGCTTCCAGCGAATCTGTCCGATTACACGCCCAGATTGAAGCGAATGCTGCGCAGTTAAAGGCTATTTTTGACAACCTTCAGCGATGTATCTAGGATGGGTTGACGCTTGACTTCACTGAGTGGGTCATGTAGGACTGCGAAGCTTCCATGCTAGAAACTGATGAAAAGCTTTCGTACTGTTTGCGGCAACGGACTCAAATTGAAGCGGAGTTGGCCGCGGTAGCTTACCACGAGAAAGGATTGAGAGGAGCGCGCGAGCGGATTGCTGATTTGCTGAAGACGCTTCCTCCTTAATAACCATCTTTGTACCTTTTTGTACCGACTGTAAACTTGTGATTCATGAATAACATGTATTCATTTTGATTCTTTTATGAAATGTATCTTGTATTCACTTGAATTCATGAATTAAAGATATATTTTATTTCATACTGGAATGTAACTCTGGCGAATGTGGCCTGTAGGTAGTCCATCTTGACTTCCTTGTAGGGCAGTGATGGCTTAGGAAATATGTTCAGATCTACCGCCTAAGACTTTTCAACTTTATGAGCCGTGAGGGTCTCATACAGACTTTTCTCCCTATGAGTCGAGAGGATCCCGTAGGCGTATGTTCTCCTTAGGAGTCGTGAGGACTCCTAAGTGCGTTTTCTCTTGAGAGTCGTAAGGATCTCACAAGAGAATTTTCCCCTTTACAAGTCGAGAGGACTGGTAAGTGGTTTTTTCCCTCCTTGTCGATATTTGACTTTGGAGAGTATGGCCCGTGGATAGTACACAATAGTCCATCTTGGACTTACTTGCAGGGCTTCAGTGCTTAGGAAACAGGTTAATATCCCCGTTGCCTAAGGCTTTTTCCCTACGAGTCGAAACGAGTCGAGAAGTTCTCGCAGGAACATTATTTTCCCTATGAGTCGAGACGAGTCGAGAAGTTCTCGCAGGAACATTATTTTCCCTACGAGTCGAGACGAATCGAGAAGTTCTCACAAGAATGTCCCAACGTCACAGTTAACCTCTGCTGATAGAAGTCCGTTAGGGTGTGTGGTACTGAGGTTTTTGTCCGTCGTACCGTCGTGTTGGCCGATGTATTCCCCGACATGCAATCTTGCTATTTGGGTAGCCCCACTACTGTCGTGTCTCTGATCCCTTCAGGGGCTGGACTGTTAGTTATATGTATGCCCTAGAGGCCATTATTGTACATGTGATGTAATATAGTGGATGCTTGGATATATATAGAGAGGACTTTCTTGCTCGACATGATAATATGCTATCTGGTTGTTCTTTGTCTTAACATGTAGATTTGTATTGTGATACTGTCTTGCTCTCACATGTCGATAAAGCCCTTAGGATGTGTACTTGATTACCAGGACTATGATAGAGATCATACTAGTGGGGATAGGGTAGTCCACAAGTACATCCTTTAATTGTTCCTAGTCGAGAGAGTATCGAGACAGGGCATCGATATTCCAGTGTAGACGAACGTATACACCTCTTGACCCATATGACGAGCGATGGATGATCCCGCATCCATTGGTGTTTGACATCAAAGATGGTATACGGGTGCTCAGTAGAGACCGGGTACACTGAACGGACTCGCTGAGAACTCCTAGTTGGTATTATACCTATCGTCAGATAGCAGTTCTCTGGTGACATTGGTACAGGTTAGTATGTAGACCCGAGATCGTTATAGAGTCTTGCGTGATTCCCACTGTGCTTTGATTTTCACCTTACCACATTCAAGAGAACGTGCAAACGGTGGCTTTTGGGTACAGTCCCGAATCATATGGAGTCAATGAGTGATAGGAGGGGTTTCGTCTCTCCCGGTATTGGGGGTTGATGTTGCACTGTGCTCGATTGGCTATAACAGGAAGTCCCTAGCCAGGGCTGATATGGAGATCTATTGTTAAGTGTTATCAATAGTTTCTCGACCCGTTATGAGTCTCATATCGGCACGACTTATCGGTTACTGGGGTCTGACGTTTACCATCCCTAGACTAGATATGCGATATATCAGACGAAGAGACCGGACTGTACGGTAGTGTTACTGACAGGATTTACAGGAGTATGAGCAGGCTTACTTGTTGATCTTCTGATCGCTCAATACCGGGGTATCCGTTACGTCCAGCTAGTACCGCTGACGGCTTGTGGGTGCTTGATATGATCATTACCTACTGCCGGCGTATTGACGAGTCTTTAGAGTCCTACACAGAGGTTTACTGGCTCAGGTAAAATGAAGTAGGAGCACATATGTGATATGTGCGCCGTATTCTATTCTCGCGATATTGGTATTGCTCGGTTATGTGTGATATAGCCGGGTTATCGAATCAAGTGTTGATTCGATAAGAAGATACATATGATATTGGTCGGTTATATGTGATATAGCCGGATTATTAAATCAAGTGTTGATTTGATAATTTAATGTATAATTGTATATGAGATATACTAATTTACATTAACTAATATTAGCTCACTTAAGCATTTTTTTCCTTACTTTTTGCACACTAATTATATATGTGATATATATTTTTGTGTCATGCTAGTTTATATATGCAATATGGGTGTATGAGACTTACACCATATATGAGATAATATTAAGGTTTTTATTTATTTAAGTAATTCAAAATTGAGTGGAATTTGTCATGGTTGCAAGCTTTGGAAACTTGCGGATAACCATTGACTTAGTCCACCATTTTTGTTTTGCCTTAGATATTTATAAACCTAACTATTGTCTTTAACTATGGTTTATTCTCTACAAGGGTTATATGAGATATTTCTCACCCATGGTTACCATTCACTCTCTCATCTCATTTGTTCATCTTCTTCAAGCTCAAGAGAGAGCTCACTAGCTTTTGAGCAAGTGAGGAAAAATACTGAGAAAAAGAAATCTAAAGTGAGCAAAATTCATACTTCATCATTCTCTACTAGATTAGCCATTTAGTTTAGGGTGTTAGCTTCACTAATCCCTAATTAGTGAAGAGGTAGCTTGAGTTAGTCTCTCCTCAAAGTAGATCATCTTTGTCTTTGAAGACTTCAAGCAAGTTTGCATCTTTCACCTTGTGGAGTCTCTCAAGAGTTTGGGAGATCATTACTCGCAGCGAAGGGACTTCTACACGGAGCATTTGAAGTGAAGGACCGGTCTACAAAGGTTGTATTCCACATTCACTTAGTTGTAAAGTTGTTTACATATCGTATCGTCTAAATCTTTAGTTAAGATTCTAGGGTTAGGGTTAAGTAGCATGGCAAAAATTTGAAAATGGCATGGACGATGCTTCCTGAAACCTTGCTGTCGTGCTAAGTAACCCTGCATGGACAAGACGTCTTCAAGTAATCTCCCAGATCATATTATCGTCGGAAGAGCAAGCGTTAGGGATTTTCCATGCCACTTTTTTTTACTTGAGGTTAGGCTCAATTTGGGAGTCCTGATGAGTCATGACCACACCGCGCTGGTGTGGGATGATCTCCGATAGTCTTTCAGCTTTTATTTGAGTTGCCGCCAAGACCTTGAAGCTAGGGATATTCCTTTGCTTCGTTTGTTGACATTGTGTCTGCAATATTGCGACGAATGTTGAGGTTGCCTCTAGGTTGTCAGTGAACCGTTGAGTCTTGGATCTAAGGATTTTGGCATGGCTCCATTGTTTTGACCCCGGGGTCGGTTGTTGACGTTGCATCTGCATCTTGCTGGAGTGAGAAGGAACGCCGTGGTGATCTCTAGGCTGTAGATGTTGCCGTCGAGACTCTGAAGCTAGGGATCTTCCTTCGCTTCATTTGTTGACATTGTGTCTGCTATATTGCGACGAATGTCGAGATTGTCTCTAGGTTTCCCGTGAACCGTCGAGGCTTGGAACTAGGGACTTTGCCATGGCTCCATTGTTTTGACCTTGGGGTCGGTTGTTGACGTTGCATCTGCATCCTGCTGAAGTGAGAAGGAACGCCGTGGTTGATCTCTAGGCTGTAGATATTGCCGTCGATATTTGGCTCTCTTTCTGATGGGGCCTGGTGGGAAAATATGGTTCCCTTTTTCGTTTGTGCCCATGGATTGTATACAGGGGTCGATGCGGACTTACCTGCAGGGAAGAAGTTTCATTTTTTTTGTTTCTTTCCGCGATGCTCTATCATTTCAGCTTTTTATATCGCGAAAGTCACGATTGTCCAATCATTTTGGCTGTTTTTCGCGGTGCCCAATCATTTCGGCTGTTTTTCTTTTTACTCGCTGCTTTAAATTGCGAGTTGCCTAAACATTTTGGCTATTTTTGTATGCATATATTTTGCTCGCTGGTTTTTATTGCGAGTTGCCCAAACATTTCAGCTATTTTTGTATGCATATATTTTGCTCGCTGGTTTTTATTGCGAGTTGCCCCATCATTTCGGCTATTTCATATGCATTTTTTGCTCGCTGATTTTTGTTACGAGTATAGAACTTGAGATCCGATACCAATCTTAGCATCAGCATCGCTGTGACTGGCATATATCCAGGAGCGAATCATCATTTTCTTTGAGAAGACTTGGAATTTGCTACCAATTTAGGCATCAGCATCGCTACCGCTGGAATGTTGCCAGGAGCGAATCATTATGTGCCTTTGCTGGTCTGAACAAAGATGACTTAGTAAACAGGGTTAAGATCCTGTCGACCAAGGCTTTTGATTTTATGAGCCGTAAGGGTCTCATAAAGAGGCTTTCTCCCTATGAGTCGAGAGGATCCCGTAGGTGTAGGTTCTCCCTAAAAGTCGTGAGGACTCCTAAGTGATATTTTCTTTTGCAAGTCGTAAGGATTTTACAAGAGTGTTTTCTCCTTACAAGTCGAGAGGACTTATAAGTGTCGTTCACCACATAAGGACATTCCTCGTCATTGTTGGAACTTGTTGGGGGAAATTGTTTATTTGTGCCTGTGGATTGTATACAAGGGTCAATATTGAACCACTTGTAGGGCAACTTGGGGAGTGTGATGGCTTAAGAACAGGTTCAGGTCCCTATATCTTAATGCTTTTGAATCCTATGAGCCATGAGGGTCTCGTAGGGGGGATTCTCCTTATGAGTTTCGTGAGGATCTCGTAAGTGTAATTTCTCCTTAGGAATCGTGGGGATCCTTAAGTATGTTTCTCCCTTATGAGTCGTAAGGATCTCACACAGGTGTTTTCTCCTTACATGGTCGAGAGGACCTTTCAAGTGTTTATTTTTTTAACGAGACTGCACCCTTTCGGGTTTTCACAAACTCGCCGGCAGCCCTGCTGTTTTTACTCACGGAGCCCTTTCGGGTTTTCATCCGTACCCATTTCGCTTGTGGACGTACCATTTTTTTAGTCTTCGCTGTGGGAGCTTTGATTGCAACACAGACCCCAGAAAAGATATCGTCATGTTTGGGGCAAAGAGTACTAGTTTAGGGACATTTCGGTCCATTGTTAGTTTAGGCACATCACGGTCCGTTGTTAGTTTTAGGACATCTTGGTCCATTGTTAGTTTCGAGTCAAAGTTTTGCCGGATACTACTTACAGAGTTTGGACTCAGAAAGACAGCGAGCGGACACGAGCGTCATCATCTATCATTAACCTGAGCCGTGACTTGTCAAGCGTAGTATATTTTAAGGAGCCGACCGTTTGTTGGCCGGAAGGGTCTTTCGCCATGCATATCTACGAGCAAGTAGGCCCCCACCTTGGTAGACCTTGTCTATGATGTATGGGCCCTCATAGTTTGGCTTGAATTTCCCCCGTTTGGCACGATTGGGGATCATAGGTCTTTTTACAACTAACATGAGCTCGCTTTGGCGGAATGTTCTCGGCCCAGTCAGTCTTTCGTATGAGCGCGTCATCCTTGCTTTGTAAGCTTCCAGGTTTTGCTGCACCATGAGACAAGTTTCATCAAGGGCATCGAGCCCCTTAAGCCGAAGATGGGCATTCTCTTCATCCGTCAGCTCGTATCGAACTGCTACTCGTAGAGAGGGTAGCTCTATTTCCAAGAGGAGTACCGCTTCCATGCCGAATATCAATGCGTATGACGTTGCATTCGTGTCCATTTTGACCGTGGTTTGATGCGCCCAGAGAGCTTCATGCAGTCTCTCGTGCCAGTCCTTTTTGTTTCTGGACACTATTTTCTTTATGATCTTCGTCAAGGTCTTGTTGAAAACCTAAGCTAGACCGTTAGCTTGGGGATTATAGACCGAAGAATATCTCCAATCTATTTTATGCTGCTGTGCGAAGCGGCCGATCTTATAGCTTCTGTAGGCTGGCCCGTTATCGGAGATAATCCATCGCGGAGTGCCGAACTGGTAGATGACGTGCGTCCTGAAGAAATGGATGATGTTCTCTGTCTTCACCTCCCTTAAGGGTACTGCCTCGGCCCACTTGGAGAAGTAATCGGTCGTTGCCAATATGAATCGATGTCCCTTGGATAATGCCGTCTCAGTGGGGCCAATTATGTCAGTTCCCCACATTTCGAAGGGCCAACTAGCCAATGTTGGATGTAGCGGATTCGGATGCTGGTGAATGAAGTCCCCGTGAATCTGGCACGAGTGACACTGTTTCGCATATTCGAGCCAGTCCTAGATCATCGTGGGCCAATAGCAACCCATTCTCTTGATCTTCAGCTTCATTTTTGGCCCAGCTTGATGGGAACCACAGAGTCTGTCGTGAGTTTCTTGGACGACCATTTTTGCTTCTTCCGGTCCCAGGCATCTCAGCCAGAGAGAGTTGAACGATCTCTTATAAAGAGTATCATTGGCGAAGGCGAAAGACAGGGCTCGCTTCATGAGCTGATGTCTAGCTGATGCATCTTCGGGCGTTCGATAGGATTTGAAGTAGTCTATGAAGACTTCTCTCCAACCCGTAGTCTTTTCTTCGTATTCTATTCGGAAGGCCGCTTGTTTGGCCGCTTCCTTTTCTTCAGACGACACCAGAGATATTTCTGCTGGTACGATAATCCGGCGGTTTTGCACAATGATCCTTACATCATCGAGGTTTTCATCAGCCAGTTCCTTAGCAAGCTTGGCTAATGCATCCGCCTTGCTATTTTCCGCGCGCGGAATGCTCTCCAGAATGTAGGAGGGAATTTGAGTCAGCAGTTGCCGCACTCTTTTGCCATATTTTACCAACTCCGGTTTGCATGTCTGATAGTCGCCATTCACTTGGCTAACGACTAGCTGGGAGTCTCCATATATGAGGAGGTTTTCGATGCCCATGCCGACAGCGATGTCAAGACCTGCTATCAAAGCATCATACTCAGCCACATTGTTTGTTCTCGGTTCTATTAAGGAAAGGGCAAAACGCATTATCCCTCCCTGCAGAGTCACGAAGATAAGGCCCACCCCAACTTTAATTACGGGGGTGTTTTGATTTCACTTGTTCAGGGAAGATACTCCGTCGAAGTAGAGTTCCCATCAGGCATTATTTTCCTCCGTCTTCCCTTCGATTGTGTCGAACGCGTGTTCGTCTGGCAATTCGCAATTTAAGGGAGAATCAGATGGTATCGGATGCTCAGCGAGAAAGTCGGCGATGGCCTGGTCTTTCGCTGCCTTGAGGGGCCGATACGTTATTGAGAATTCTATCAAGAGGAGGGCCCATTTGGCAAGCCTTCCCGTTAGTATGGCTCTTGACATCAAATATTCGAGAGGATCCACCTTTGATATGAGATGGACCTCATATGCCAAGGCATAATACCGAAGCTTTGTTATCGCGAAGAGTAATGCCAGACAATGCTTTTTGATATGGGAGAAGTTATTTTCTGCCCGCAGGAGGACTCGACTCAAATAGTAGAGAGCTCTCTCCTTCCCCTGGTCGTTCTCTTGTGCCCATAGTGCGCCTAAAGAACCTTTAAGGGCTTTTGTGTACAGGATGATGGGCTTTCTCTTGACCGGAGCGGTCAGTACTGGCGGGTTCTGCAGGTATTGCTTGATTTCGTCCAGTGAACTTTGGCATTTACGATCCCACACAAACGGAGTCCTTTTTTTTTCATTAAATGGCTGTAGGGACGACATTTGCCAGAGAGGTTAGCTATGAACCGTCGGATGTACGCGAGCTTTCCTTAGAGAGACCACAATTGCTTGAGAGTTCTTGGTGAGGGAATTTCCATAATCGCCTTGATCTTTGATCTGTCTATTTCGATGCCTTGGTGTCGTACGATGAATCATAGGAATTTGCCTGAGGATACTCCAAACGCGCATTTCAGAGGGTTCATCTTCAGGTTATATTTCCGAAGACGCTGGAACACTATCTTCAAATGCTCCCAGTGCTTCTCGTATGATTTTCTTTTCACCATGAGGTCGTCGATATTGTTGGGGTAAAAATTTTTACACCCCGGTTGACCAAGTCAAAATCAAAGTCAACCCCAAGCCAAGTGGGCCCAAGCCCAGATCCAGTAGGCCCATGCCCGGGTCGAGCCCGAACATGAAGCGGCCGGCCTCCCCCCATGCCAAGATAAAAATTTTGTAATAAATAATTTTGTTGTATTTCTTTTATTTTATTTTATGGATAAATGTAAGAAAAATAGGCATAAAGCCAAATTTTTGTAAAGCCCATGGCTTATGTGCAAAAAGAAATGGCACATGAGCCATGGGATAGGCAAAATGCCATTTTGTGAAGCCCAAGGGGCTATGTGTAAAGTGTATAGCCTATAAAGGCAAAGATAATGAAATATCTCAACAACTTTTTCTCTCTCCAAAAAAAAGTCTCAGAGCTGAGCTCTTTCTTCCATCTTCAAGGTTCCAAAACCTTCTTCTTTCTCTTGAATTAAATCAAGAGTTTTACTCTTCCTTTTTCAAAACAAAATAGTTTTTCACCACAAAACCCACAAAGGGAAACTTGGATCTATCATTACATCTGAAAAAGAAGAGATTTTGAGATTTCACATCTCTTGATCTTCAAGATCCAGCAAGCAACAGGAGGAAGAAGAACATCGTTCACTAAATCCAAAAAAAAAAAAAAAAACAAAAAAGAAACACACACTCAGGAGTCCAACTCCTCTCTGATTTCTCTTCTGAGAAATTTGTTTTAGCAGCGCGCAGCGCACGTGCGCAAAGGGCCCGCGTGCCGACACGTGGCGCGCGCGCTTGCGCAAGTGCGCAAAGCGCCCGCGTGCCGACACGTGGCGCGCGCGCGCGCTTGCGCACCTGCGCGCTTGCGCAAGAGCGCAAAGCGCCCGCGTGCCGACACGTGGCGCGCGCTTGCGCTTGCGCACCTGCGCGCTTGCGCAAGTGCGCAAAGCGCCCGCATGCCGACACGTGGCGCGCGCTTGCGCTTGCGCACCTGCGCTCTTGCGCACGTGCGCAAAGCACCCGCGTGCCGACACGTGGCGCGCGCGCTTGCGCGCCTGCGCGCTTACGCAAGTACGCAAAGTGCCCACGTGCCTACACGTGGCGCGCTTGCGCACCTGCGCGCAGCGCTCATGCGCAAAGCGCCCACGTGCCGACACGTGGCGCGCTTGCGCCTGAGCGCACAGCACCTAAGCGCACAGCGCCCAAGGTGCTGCCCCACGCATCCTTTGGATGCCCTTTTCCCCTTTATTTATATATACATGTATATATATACATATGTATACAAATGTACACATACACATACTCCGCCACACTCTCCCCCTCAAAAAAAATTTTCGGGCCGGGGCGCTGCCCCGAACCCCGCAAGGGGGCTGCTAGCCCCCTTGACCCCCAGCCCACTATCCGGGTAGGGGGACCCCCGTAAAAACTCTGCGTGGCTCCCGATATATCCAAAACCCCCCTTTCAGAACAGAACACACGTACAATGCACATTGAGTTCGCATGACCAGTTTAACCCGTTAATCGAAGGTTCCCTCGCCCCAAAGGCGAGGGGTAATTAACGGCAGCTTAGTCCGCGGCTGCCGGAGATTCGGATCCCCACAATCATTAAACCCCGGCCTACCCTAGGTAGGGGGAATCTGTAGTACGCCTGACAAGCATGCGCGTATTCCCATCTCAATGGGGTGACGAAAAAACACCCTACAGATTCTGGCACGCCCGGTGGGACCAATCTCTCCTCCCATATTTCGGGTTAAACGTTCATGCGAACTCAATTAATATACATATCTATTGTCTATACTGAAATGATATTTTCTTTTCTATGCAGCAATCAACCTTCGACGACAATGTCTCTCCAGATGAATTCAGCTTCCAACGTGACCCCGATTCCATACGTGGTCAAGATCAACGCTCGTGTGGTTCTCCCTGCAAGCCTCAGTCGACAGTGGGAGGAACCGCCCCGCCAGTTTAGCTCCGTCATCATCTACCCTGCTGGAAGCGCTCATCTGGCGGAAATCCCGGCGGAACAAGTGGTCAAGCCGGTCCCAAGGGGCAAGAGGCCGAATGTTGTGATTGCTAAGGCACCACAACCGAAACTTAAGATGGTGTCTGAACGATTCCCTGACGCTCTAGCTGGGGGCAAGACTTCCGGTGCGAAGGGCAACAACAAATGTCGCGGACGAGCTCAAGCGATGACTCCAACAAACGCACAATCGAGCGTATCTCCAAAGCCCTCCGTCGCCCGGTCTGCGGCGTCTTCCTAAAGAGCTGAAGTCTGCCAGGTGCTTAGAACAGAAAAGTTAAGGCAGAAGCGGCTCAGGTATCGAGCCAGCAAAAGGGCCAAGGCTTCGGCCAAATGGAATCATGTGAAGTTCCAAGTGCAGGGTTTCCCCGCGACGACGGCTGAGTCGGACGTAAGAATCAGCAATTCCTTCGAGCCTCTTAAGTGGGTTCAGAAAAACGCCATGACCGCCAGAATCAAGAAGACAGCGGTCCGAACAGTGCCACAAAGAGACGTGTCCCCGCCTCAACAGAAAAAGTACGACACTATCTCTTCAAGAGTCTATCAAGCGCTCTGTGCCGCACGAAAGCAGCGGGGCAAACCCAGAAAAGATGTGCCAGCACCATTTAAGAACCTGGTTAGGCCAGCCGCCTTCAATCGACTACCAGCTACCGAAACAAGGGGGTCAAGACAGCGACCCATGAAATCAGCTGCCAATGATAGAAAGACGTCCGGATATACCATCCATACGGTCTATATGGCGGGCGGGCGCCCTAGCGACAACCTTCGCAGCAAAAGCAAGGACGGGGCCACCACATCCCAAGCCCAATCTAGCCTAAATGTGGTTGCTGCCGCCCAAGAACAGCCGCCCCCGCTGGATGAAGAAAACCCTCTCGATGAGGATGATAGGCAGAAAGACCCCTCGGTCCATGCAGAGTCAAGCTCGGACAGCGAGGAAGAGCCGACTTTCCGCCCCAGGACTGCGGAGCAAGAGCTGCTTCAAGAGCTTCGAAAACAGCTCAGGAGCAAAGATAAAGAGATGGCCAAGCTCTATTCGAAGATTGACGACTTAACGAATGTGGTGATGCAGCTTACGGCTCAAATTGCTCGAGCGCCTCCTAATCAAGCGCAAGCCGCTACTAATCAGCCGGGTGAGGACAATCCGAGGCAGCCAATGCCTGTTCTTTCGGGTCCAAGACTGGTCGAGCCACATGAAAGCCGGCCACACTCCGCTTCTGGGGACGCCTTGGCCCCAGATAGCACTATCCCGTTAACACAGGATCGGATAATGGATTTGGTCACCAGCAAGGTTAAAACATTGGTGGCCGAAGCTGAAGCTCAGAAAGAAATCGGCAGTAGTGGGCGGCCATACCCCGCGCAGTACGATCTGATTGAGTTCCCAAGCGGCTACGTCATTCCTAAGTTCGGAAGATTTGATGGAACGGGGAATGCAAATCAGCACGTCGCCTACTTCAAAGCATCGTGCGGAAATACAGGGGGCAATGACGCGCTCCTTCTTCGTCAGTTTGTCAACAGCCTGACCGGTGTCGCTTTCGACTGGTACGCGAGCATACCAGACGGATCCATCATTACCTTTGCCCAAATGGAGTCTCTGTTCCGGCAAAGGTTCATGAGCGTCAGTGATAAAATCTCCATTGCCGACCTTGTGAGGACCAAGCCGGGGAGGAATGAAAGCAACACTGACTTTATCGCCCGATGGCGTAATCTCACGGTCAAGTGCGAACCGCCGCTGGAGCAGGACCAGTCCGTCAGCCTTCTCATTGGGAACCTCAGCAATTGGATGGTCCCATTCTTGTGTACAGCGGGCCTCAAGACATTTCAGGAGCTAACCAAGAAAGTCCAAATGCTGGAACGCTCAAAGCAAGAGTCCCCGCCGGACTCTCAGAGAGAGAAAACTTGGAAAAGCAAGCGGGACGACAACCGTAGAAGCGGGAGTTCCAGCAGTACCAATGTCTTCAATGCGTCCGACAATGAAGAAAAGCGAAAGGCGGCCGAATCCAAAACTAACCGGTCTCGAAAGCCATTGCTGGGAGGAGATGGGCCTTCCCTAGAGGAGAAAAAGAACAAGGTTTACTCTTTCAGGAGGGACAAAGTCCGCAAGATATTTAAAGATGCCTTGAACAACGGCCTCCAATTGCCGGAGTCGAAAAGACCCCAAGAAGCAAAAATGACCGACAATCCTCTGTATTGCCCGTACCACCGAGTAGTGAGCCATGCGATCGAGGATTGCTATATCTTCAAAGACCGGGTCGAGAAGCAGTACAAGGCTGGAGAGATCGAGCTGTCCAAAAGCGTGTTGGTGAACAATCAAGTTGCGACCGCCAACTTTATACAGACAGAAGTTGAAGCCTTCTGGGAGCAGACAGCTGAACCCGCTGCCCCGACAAACGAAACCGACTCATCGCAGCCTCCGTGGAGTACGCACATATCTAATAAGACAAAGAAGATGCTAAAGCTGATTCAGAAAGAGCCCAGGATGGAATGGGAAGGACAGAAGAAGCCTACCAGTCCAGCTGCCAATGCGGCTCCTTCAGGCTCAAAATCCAAGAAGCTCAAGAAGAAGAAAAGTGCAGCTCGGCGCGAAAAAGAGTCTGCAGGGAGATCAACCATTCAAAAATATATCGATTCCCTCGAAGAATATGAACAAAAGGAAAGAACATTGATTCAATTGAAGGAGTTCTTCCCTATACAAGCGGCTGAAATTCTGGAGGAGTTAGAAGAAGACATCAATGAAGAGATCCCAGTAGTGACTTGCTACGCCATCCATCTTGGCAGTAACTCCGAGGAGGAGCTCTGTTTTCCCGAAGAGGATGAGGAGCTCGCCACAACGGCCAATCAAATCCAGCTTAGAAGCGGCAGGGCTCTACCGCCAAATCAGGGCAACGCCCCAAAAGGGAAGGAAAAACAAGTCGCTAATGAAGAAGATGGCAGAGAACCGGCTGATGAAAACATAAGTCCTTCCTCGGTGGATTATAATGTCTTGGCGCATCTCCGGAAGCTTCCGTCTCTCCTGAGCATCTACGACGCCTTGGTCCTATCTAAGGAGCTTAGAGATGTTCTCATTCACGCTCTACAAAACCCCGAGCGGTACCAGGCTCACATTGCGGAAATTAATATGAAAGAAGCCCAACACGCTTTGTATGCCGCCGCGGTCACATTTAAGGATGAAGACTTGCTACTGGGAACGGCTGAGCATAATCGGCCGCTTTACGTGACCGGGTACAGCGACGGAGATCGAATTAATCGCATATTGATTGATCCGGGGTCCTCAGTGAACATCATGAACTTGCGAACTCTGAAGAGTTTGTCAATGGACGTCCGACACCTGTCAAGGGAAAGGATTGTCATTCAAGGCTTCAACCAAAATTTCCAGCAAGTTCTGGGGTCTATAGCTTTGCCAATCAAATTCGGGGATCTGCAAACTGAAGCTAAGATATACGTGATCGACGCCGACACGTCTTATAAGATTCTCCTGGGGCGGCCGTGGCTCCACGATTACGGCATTATTCCGTCAACTCTCCATCAATGCATGAAGTATACTAAAAATGGCGAAGAAAGACGCATTGACGGAGACATCCAACCGTTCGGTGTGCATGAAGTCCGATATGAAGATTCTCGGTACTTTATGAACCACCAAAATGCTAAGCCACAACTGACTGAGGATAGACCAGCCCCAAGGCTCAAAAGCAAATCTGCGCCGGCTGTCACTTTCAAAAGCAAAAATGCCCAAGTGCGCCCGCATTTCGGTAGCGACACTGATGAGTCCGACGCTGGAAGCCCGTCCTTCCATAAAACTCGCCCTCGTTTCGGCAGCGATACGGATGAATCCGTCACTGAAGCCCCATCTAGCAGTAAAGTCCGCCCTCATCTTGGCAGCGACACTGAAGAGTCAGAGGAGGAGGACCTGTCGTGCAATAGCGGTGCAGATTGGACCCCCACGCAACAAGCGAAACTGCGAGAGACCTTCGAAGTTGCAGAAGGATCCCTAGCCGTTACAAGGGTACCAGAGCAAATGTGCAAAGAGCTCGATGCATTATCAATCTCCACCGTGGACCAGCTGAAAACTTTCTACGTTCCCGGGAGGAAAAGTGGACAGAAGGGCATCTTGTTTTATGGGTCAAACCCCGTTGCGCACCCGGACGATTTGTTTGTCGCGTGCCTTCCATATGAGAGAGGCATAAGAGCCGTCCTCAATCCCAGATACTATGCGCCCGAGATGCGGGAATACTTTAAGAAGTGCGGATGCCGGTTATATCAAACGGAGTCTGAAGCAAAGTTTTACGAAGGGCTATGGCATCCTCCCCAGGTCCGAGCACTCATCGATGGACGAATTCCAGACAGACGGGGAATAGGTTACATTCAACCTGATTCCAGAGCGTGCTACATGATCCATGTTTGTGAAGCTGGCGAAAGATCAAATGATGACGACGAGATAGCCGAGCCAGAAGAAGCTCCTCAAGAGCTCGAAGATGGAGGACAAGCAACCTTTGACGAGCTAACCGAGATTGACTTAGGAACGCCCGATAATCCAAGGCCGACCTACATCAGCTTGCTCTTGTCAGAGGAAATGAAAGAGCAGATAATTGCCCTGTTGCGTGAGTTCGTTGACTGCTTCGCGTGGACATACAAAGAAATGCCTGGCCTTTCCCCTGAGGTAGCCGTGCATAAGCTGGCTATATCTCCTTATGCTAAGCCAGTCAAACAAGCTCCTCGAAGAATGAGAAGGGAGTTGGAAGAAAATGTCATCGAGGAAACCAAGAAACTCATCGATGCCGGCTTCATCAGAGAAGAGAAATATGCGGACTGGATCGCATGCATAGTCCCAGTCAAGAAGAAAAATGGGCAGATCCGAGTCTGTGTCGATTTCAGGGACCTCAATAAGGCATGTCCTCAAGATGACTTCCCGCTACCGGTCATGGAAATGATGGTCGATGACACCTCAAATTACGAACTGTTCACCTTTATGGACGGCTCGTCTGGATATAATCAGATCAAGATGTCGCCTGAGGATGAGAAGCACACAGCATTTCGAACCCCGATCGGAATATATTGCTACAAGGTAATGCCATTCGGACTGAAGAACGCAGGTGCTACATATCAAAGGGCGATGACTAATATCTTTGATGACCTAATCCATAAAGTCGTCGAATGTTATGTTGATGATCTGGTCGTCAAGACTAAAGCCAAGGCCGATCATATCCAAGATCTCAGGACCGTTCTCACCAGACTGAGGGAATACGATCTGAAGATGAACCCTCTGAAGTGCGCTTTTGGCGTGTCATCGGGAAAATTCCTGGGCTTCATAGTCCGACATCGAGGGATCGAAGTTGACCCATCAAAGATAAAGGCCATCATGGAGATGCCCCCTCCGAAGAGTCTGACGCAGCTAAGATCTTTTCAAGGCAAGCTTGCTTATATACGGAGGTTTATCTCAAATTTATCGGGGAGATGTAGGCCCTTCTCAAAGCTCATGAAGAAAGGAGCTCCTTTTATCTGGGATGCCGAATGTCAAGCAGCGTTCGAAAGCATCAAACAATACTTGTTGCACCCTCCAGTGCTGGCTGCTCCCATTCCAAATAAACCGTTGATTCTCTACACTGCCGCGCTAGATGAGTCACTCGGTGCGCTCCTCGCCCAGAATAACGAGGAGGGAAAAGAAAATGCCCTCTACTACCTCAGTCGAACTCTAGTCGGGGCGGAACACAACTATTCCCCAATCGAAAAGCAATGCCTGGCTCTGATATTTGCTGTGAAGAAGCTGAGGCACTATCTGCTGGCTCATCGGGTTATGCTGATCTCCAAGGTTGACCCGCTCAAACACTTGATGACCAAAGCAAGCCTAGCCGGCAGGATGGCAAGATGGGCTGTCATGCTACTTGAGTTTGACATAGTTTATACCCCTCAGAAAGCAGTAAAAGGGCAAGCTATTGTAGACTTTCTCGCCGCTCATCCCATACCAGAAGGGTCGCCGCTAAATTGTGAGTTACCCGATGAACAAGTGCTGCACCTCGAGGAAGATGAGCCATGTTGGGAGCTCTACTTCGATGGAGCCTCGTCAATAAGGACCTCCAGTAAATCAAGCGTCCCGGAGATAAAAGCAGGGATAGGATTGGTGTTCATCACACCATCAATGGGAACCCTACGACGTTCTTTTGCTCTCACCGAGCCTCGAACGAACAATGAAGCTGAGTATGAAGCTCTGATAGCTGGTTTGGAACTCGCCATAGAAATGGAAATCCTTCGGCTACGAGTTTACGGTGACTCCCAGCTTGTCATCAACCAAGTAAGCGGCGACTATAAGATATACAAACCCGAGTTAGCTCGGTACAGAGGTAGGGTGGTGGAACTCATGAAACGGTTCACTCATATCGAACTAACGAGAGTCCCTAGAGCGTTGAACGGAAAGGCTGATGTACTCGCTCGCTTGGCCAAGGAGCTGGCTGATCCTGACATGGACGAAATTCTGATCACAGTCAGGAGCCGGCAAATTCTACCCCCAGTCTCTCTACGAGAAGAGGAAAGCGCGGAACAGAAGAGCAGTCCTGCGGAAGAAACTTCGATCATCCAAGACGAGCCCGATTGGAGAGAACCCTTCATAGAGTACCTCCGATACGACAAGCTGCCCGAAGAAAAATCTGCGAGGATTCAGCTGAAGAAAAGAGCTCTCCGATACGTGTTTGTAAATGACACGTTATACCGCAGGTCATACGACCAACTATGGCTCAGGTGTCTGTCATTGGCCGAAGCCCAAAAGGTCATGAAAGATGTCCACTCGGGCGTTTGCGGTGCTCACCAATCTGGCCCCAAGATGTGACTTCAAATCAAACGGCTTGGGTATTACTGGCCCACCATGATACGGGATTGCGGAGAGCATGCAAAGAAATGTTATATCTGCCAAATTCACGGTGATTTTATTCACAAGCATCCCAATCCATTGCATCCTACAGTGGCGTCGTGGCCCTTCGAAGTCTGGGGCACCGACATTGTTGGCCCAATTGATCCTCCGTCATCCAAAGGCCATCGGTTTATACTGGCCGCGACAGACTACTTCTCCAGATGGGCTGAAGCTGTCCCGCTAAAAGAAGTTAAGACAAAGGATATTCTGACATTCTTCCAGCATAATATTCTATACCGCTTCGGTACACCAAGAAGAATCATTTCTGACAACGGGCCTTCTTTCAAGAGCTTCAATGTCTCAAGGTTCGCTACTCAGCACAAGATAGACTGGAGATATTCCTCCATCTATAATCCAAGAGCCAACGGGCTAGCCGAAGCCTTCAATAAGACTCTATGCAAGCTCCTGAGGAAAAATGCTTCAGCCAACAAGAGAGACTGGAATCTCAAACTTCACGAGGCGTTGTGGGCATATCGTACCACACACCGTACTCCAACTCAGTCCACTCTATACTCATTGCTCTTCGGAGTGGAGGCGGTCCTCCCCCTCGAAGTTGAAGTTCCAAGCTTAAGAATGGCCGTCCAACATGAGTTGACGGAGGAAGAAAACGTGCTCCTTCGACTTGAAGAACTCGATGCCCTCGAAGAAAAGAGGCTCGCGGTGCAGCAAAATCTGGAGCTATACCGAGCCCAAATGTCACGGGCCTATGACAAGATAACCCGTCTCCGCGCTTTCAAGAAAGGTGAATTGGTGTTGGTCCTCAAAAGACCGATCATCCCCAATCGACATGCCAAGGGAAAATTCGAGCCGAACTGGGAAGGACCATACGTCATCGAGAAAGTGTTCGACGGAGGATCCTACCAACTAATAAGTGCCGAGGGAGAAAGGCCCATGCCACCCATCAATGGCCGATATCTCAAGAAATACTACACATGAATGCTCCAAGTCGCAGGCGAATTGAGCACATCGGCCCTACGGTCTGGATCAGACATCCTGCAAAACCGTATACAATCCACGGGCGTAAATGACCCCTATTTCTCCCAAATCCTGCCGGTGAGACTACTTTTAAAGTCCCACCAGCGGCAAAAAAAAAAAAAAAACAAAAACAAAAACAAAAAAAAACGGTATGTCCACAAGCAAAACGGGCACGGATGAAAACCCGAAAGGGCTCCGTGAGTAAAAACAGCAGGACTACCGGCGAGTCTGTGAAAACCCGAAAGGGCGTAAACTCGTGAAAAGAGATGAAATACACTCGCAAAGCCCTCTCGACCTTGCTAGGAGAAAACCCCTGCGTGAGATCCTTACGACTCACAAAGGAGCAACACACTTAGGAATCCTCACGATTCCTAAGGAGAAAATACACCTGCGGGATCCTTACGACTCGTAGGGAGAAAATGCTTTTATGGGACCCTCACGGCCCATAAAATTGAAAAGCCTTGGGTGGTAGGGACCCAAACCTATCTCCTAAGCCATCGTTCCCCAACGGGCAACGGCAAATGATGAGTCGCTCCTGGCATTTCGCTTCAGTGTTAGCGGTGCTGATGCCGACCAAAAACCCAAATCCCAAGTCCTCCCAAGGCAAATGATGAGTTGCTCCTGGCATTATTCCAGTGCAGCAATGCTGATGCCAAACAAGATCCAAATTCCAAGTCCCCAAATGGCGAATGATGAGTCGCTCCTGGTACCATATTCTAGTGCAGCGATGCAGACGCCAACCAAATTCCAAATCCCATACCCCAACGGTGAATGATGAGTCGCTCCTGGTACCACATTCCAGTGCAGCGATGCAGACGCCAACAAATCCCTGAAATCTTTCTGGCCCTACGGTCTGGATCATACATCCTGCAAAACCGTATACAATCCACGGGCGTAAAACAATCCCAATCTCTCCTAAGTCCTACCGGTGAGACCACATTCAAAGTCCCACTAAAAAAAAAAAGGGTATGTCCACAAGCAAAATGGGCACGGAGGAAAACCCGAAAGGGCTCCGTGAGTAAAAACAGCAGGACTGCCGACGAGTTTGTGAAAACCTGAAAGGGCGCAAACTCGTGAAAAGAAGATGAAATGCACTCTCAAAGTCCTCTCGACTTTGAGAGGAGGAAATTCCCGCGTGAGATCCTTACGACTCACAAAGGAGCAACACACTTAGGAGTCCCCACGACTCCTATGGAGAAAATACGCCTACGAGATCCTTTCGACTCGTAGGGAGAAAATGCTTTTATGGGACCCTCACGGCCCATAAAATTGAAAAGTCTTAGGTGATAGGGATCTAAGCCTGCCTCCTAAGCCATCAATTCTCAAATTCTCCCGGGGCAAATGATGAGTTGCTCCTGGCATTATTCCAGTGCAGCAATGCAGATGCCAAACAAAAACCAAAATCCCAAAATCCTCTCAATGACAGATGATGATTCGCTCCTGGTACCATATTCCAGTATAGCGATGCTGATGTCAACCCAAATCAAAATCAACAAGTCAACTTCTACTCCGACACCGCAGAAAGCGAGACGAGTCAGAATCCAATCTCGACACCGCAAGAAGCGGAGCAAGTCAAGTCTACCCCTGACACTGCAAGAAGCAGAGCAAGTCAAATCAAGCACCGACCGTCCACGTCGCTAAAAGGGCAGCACCGACCGTCCAAGTCGCTAAAAGGGCAGCACCGGCCGTCCACGTCGCTAAAAGGGCAGCACCGACCGTCCAAGTCGCTAAAAGGGCAGCACCGACCGTCCAAGTCGCTAAAAGGGCAGCATCGACCGTCCACGTCGCTAAAAGGGCAGCACCGACCGTCCACGTCGCTAAAAGGGGCAGCACCGACCGTCCAAGTCGCTAAAAGGGCAGCACCGACCGTCCACGTCGCTAAAATGGCAGCACCGACCGTCCAAGTCGCAAAAAGGGCAGAACCGACCGTCCACGTCGCTAAAAGGGCAGCATCGACCGTCCAAGTCGCAAAAATGGCAGCATCGACCGTCCACGTCGCTAAAAGGGCAGCAACGACCGTCCACGTCGTAAAAAGGGCAGCACAGGATTCCTACAAAGCGGGAACCATATCACTCCGGGCCAGGGAAATGTCTATCACGGACACTCCGTCTCAGAGACATGTCAAGCAACGACCGTCCATGTCGTAAAAAGGGCAGTGCCAGCTTCCCAAAAGGTGGGAACCAAATCAAGCCGCCTCCACGTGAAAGAAGATCCATCAATTTCATGCACACGACCTACATATGTGGTGTGCATTTATTGATGGGGGGCAATTTGTTGGGGTAAAAATTTTTACACCCCGGTTGACCAAGTCAAAATCAAAGTCAACCCCAAGCCAAGTGGGCCCAAGCCCAGATCCAGTAGGCCCATGCCCGGGTCGAGCCCGAACATGAAGCGGCCGGCCTCCCCCCATGCCAAGATAAAAATTTTGTAATAAATAATTTTGTTGTATTTCTTTTATTTTATTTTATGGATAAATGTAAGAAAAATAGGCATAAAGCCAAATTTTTGTAAAGCCCATGGCTTATGTGCAAAAAGAAATAGCACATGAGCCATGGGATAGGCAAAATGCCATTTTGTGAAGCCCAAGGGGCTATGTGTAAAGTGTATAGCCTATAAAGGCAAAGATAATGAAATATCTCAACAACTTTTTCTCTCTCCAAAAAAAAGTCTCAGAGCTGAGCTCTTTCTTCCATCTTCAAGGTTCCAAAACCTTCTTCTTTCTCTTGAATTAAATCAAGAGTTTTACTCTTCCTTTTTCAAAACAAAATAGTTTTTCACCACAAAACCCACAAAGGGGAACTTGGATCTATCATTAGATCTGAAAAAGAAGAGATTTTGAGATTTCACATCTCTTGATCTTCAAGATCCAGCAAGCAACAGGAGGAAGAAGAACATCGTTCACTAAACCCAAAAAAAAAACAAAAAAAACAAAAAAAAAACACACACTCAGGAGTCCAACTCCTCTCTGATTTCTCTTCTGAGAAATTTGTTTTAGCAGCGCGCAGCGCAAGTGCGCAAAGCGCCCGCGTGCCGACACGTGGCACGCGCGCTTGCGCAAGTGCGCAAAGCGCCCGCGTGCCGACACGTGGCGCGCGTGCGCGCTTGCGCACCTGCGCGCTTGCGCAAGTGCGCAAAGCGCCCCCGTGCCGACATGTGGCGCGCGCGCTTGCGCACCTGCGCGCTTGCGCAAGTGCGCAAAGCGCCCGCATGCCGACACGTGGCGCGCGCTTGCGCTTGCGCACCTGCGCTCTTGCGCAAGTGCGCAAAGCACCCGCGTGCCGACACGTGGCGCGCGCGCTTGCGCGCCTGCGCGCTTGCGCAAGTGCGCAAAGCGCCCACGTGCCTACACGTGGCGCGCTTGCGCACCTGCGCGCAGCGCTCATGCGCAAAGCGCCCACGTGCCGACACGTGGCGCGCTTGCGCCTGAGCGCACAGCACCTAAGCGCACAACGCCCAAGGTGCTGCCCCACGCATCCTTTGGATGCCCTTTTCCCCTTTATTTATATATACATGTATATATATACATATGTATACAAATGTACACATACACATACTCCGCCACACTCTCCCCCTCAAAAAAAATTTTCGGGCCGGGGCGCTGCCCCGAACCCCGCAAGGGGGCTGCTAGCCCCCTTGACCCCCAGCCCACTATCCGGGTAGGGGGACCCCCGTAAAAACTCTGCGTGGCTCCCGATATATCCAAAACCCCCCTTTCAGAACAGAACACACGTACAATGCACATTGAGTTCGCATGACCAGTTTAACCCGTTAATCGAAGGTTCCCTCGCCCCAAAGGCGAGGGGTAATTAACGGCAGCTTAGTCCGCGGCTGCCGGAGATTCGGATCCCCACAATCATTAAACCCCGGCCTACCCTAGGCAGGGGGAATCTGTAGTACGCCTGACAAGCGTGCGCGTATTCCCATCTCAATGGGGTGACGAAAAAACACCTTACAGATATAACATTCAACAATCTCGTGTATGAGGTCATCAAAGATCTTCATCATGGCCCTCTGGTAGGTAGCACCAGCACTCTTCAAGCCGAAGGGCAACACCTTATAGCAGAATATGCCTAGCTAGAGTATCATTGACGAAGGCGAAGGATAGAGCTCGTTTCATGAGCTGATGTCTCGAAGATGCATTTTTGGGCGTTCGAGGGGATTTGAAGTAGTCTATGAAGACTTCTCTCCAATCCTCAGCCTTTTCTTCGTCCACTACTTGGAAAGCCGCTTGTTTATTCTCTTTCTCTTCTTTAGACGACTCCGGAGATATTTCTGCTGGCGCGAGAATCCGGCGGCTTTGCACAATGATCCTTACGTCATCGAGGTTTTCGTCGGCCAGTTCTTTAGCGAGCTTGGCTAACGCATCTGCCTTGCTATTTTCCGTACGCGGTATGCTTTCCAGGGTGTAGGAGGGGATTAGCGTCAGCAATTGCTGCACTCTCTCGCCATATTTTACCAACTCAGGTTTACACGTCTGATAGTTGCCATTAACTTGGCCGACGACCAGCTGGGAGTCTCCATATATGAGGAGGTTTTCGATCCCCATGTCGACAACGATCTCAAGACCCGCTATCAAAGCTTCATATTCAGCCTCGTTGTTTGTTCTTGGCTCTGTTAAGGAGAGGGCGAAACGCATTATCCCTCCTTGTGGAGTCACAAAGATAAGGCCCACCCCGGCTTTGATTATGGGGATGCTTTGCTTCCGCCTTTTCATAGACGATGCCCCATCGAAGTAGAGTTCCCATCGGGTATCACTCCCTTCTTTCTTCCCGTCAATTGTGTCGAACGCATATTCATCTGACAATTCGCAATTTAAGAGAGAATCGGCTGGTATCAGATGCTCAGCGAGAAAGTCGGCGATGGCCTGGCCTTTTATTGCCTTGAGGGGTCGATATAGTATCGAGAACTCCATCAAGATGAGGGCCTATTTGGCAAGCCTTCCCGTTAGTATGGCTCTTGACATCAAATACTTGAGAGGATCCGCCTTTGATATGAGATGGACCTCATATGCCAAGGCATAATGTTGAAGCTTCGTTATCACGAAGATCAGTGCTAGGCAATGCTTTTCAATAGGGGAATAGTTGTTTTCTGCCCCCAGAAAGACTCGACTCAAATAGTAGAGAGCTCTTTCCTTCCCTTGGTCATTCTCTTGTGCCCATAGCGCGCCTAAAGAACGCTCAAGGGTTGTTGTGTACAGAATGAGGGGCTTTCCCTTAACCAGGGCGGTCAGTACAAGCGTATTCTGCAGGTATTGCTTGATTTTGTCCCGTGCACTTTGGCATTTCTGATCCCAGCCGAACGGGGTACTCTTCTTCATTAGATGGTTGTAAGGATGACATTTGCAGAATATATTGACTTTGGAGTTTGAAACCTGTTTAGGCATCTGTATCGCTACAACTGGGATATTGCCAGGAGCGACTCATCATTTGCCTTGAGAGGACTCAGAATTTGATACCGATTTAGGCAACAACATCGCTACAACTGGAATAGTGCCAAGAGCGAATCATCATTTGCCCCTGTCGATTTGGACAAAGGTGGCTTAGTAGATAGGGTCAGGATCCTGTCGACTAAGACTTTTGACTTTATGAGCCGTAAGGGTCTCATAAAGGGTTTTCTCCCTGCTAGTCGTGAGGATCTCATAGGCGTATTTTCTCCTTAAGAATCGTGGGGATTCCTAAGTGATGTCTTCTCTTGTAAGTCGTAAGGATCTTCCAAGAGTATTTTCCTCCTTATAAGTCAAGATGACCTACAAATGTTATTCACTATATGGAGACATTTCTTGCCATTTGTAGAACTTGGCAAAGAAATATTTATTCGTGCCCATAGATTGTATACAAGGGTCAATATGGACCGCCTGTAGGGCAATTTGAGAGATATGACGGCTTAAGAACATATCTAGATCCATGTAACTTAAGACTTTTGAATCCTATGAGTCGTGAAAGTCTCACAGAGGGGATTCTCCTCACGAGTCATGAGGATATTGTAAGTGTATTTATTTTAACGAGGTTGCGCCTTTCCGGGTTTTCACAAGCTCGCCGGCAGTCCTGCTGTTTTTACTCACGGCGCCCTTTCGGGTTTTCATCCGTGCCCATCTTTCTTGTGGACGTACCGTTTTTTTTAGCGGGGTATTCCACTAGATTGTAGGACATGTTTGTAAGCCCCTTAATATCCTTCTTGTCCTTCGAGAAGGAAGGAACATTCTACATAGAGATTCTTCCGCCAGTGAGAAATATGCCCCCTGTGTATATCTCGGGGGAACGAGTACCCACGCCGTCGCTATTTTGGCGACATGTTGCTTCAGAGCCGCTTATTTTTGTTGAGCGCAGGCGACAAACGCCATCACTCGTTATCATCGGATGAGAAAGAGTCTTGACTCATTTGATCCAATCGAGCCATTTTATCCGTGAGTTCTTGGAAGGTCAGGAACGCCTTTGAATTTGGGTCAAGTGTGGCTATGAGCATTCCCATGGCTGCAATTTCATCGATGCATTGCTCGCATTCGACCAGATATTTCGCTATCGAGTAACATATTGAACCCAAGTCTCATTCGGACTAACCCTTTCGTTGACCAGCGCCGTCACGGTAGTACGTTCGTTCTCATTAGCGAATCCCTGACAGAAGAGCATATCCATTTTGTCGAAGCTCTTCACGAAATCATTTGGGAGTTCCGCATACCATTCGAAGGTGATGCCCGCCACACCGCTGACGAACTGTCAAAGGAGTAGTATATCATTTCCTCTAGTATTTCCGCACATGGATTTAAATCGTGCAATGTGCTGGCGAGGATTCCTAGTTCTTTTGTACATGTGGAACGTTGGAAGTGTGTACTCTGGCGGGTAGTGTATTTGGTCGTACCACGTCGGATGCGGTCGACCAGTCTTGATTGATCTATTTGCGGCTTCACTAGCGTAGTGAGCTTTGATTCGCTGAACGATATATGTGTCCAGCTTTTCTTTTAGGAATCATTTCCTCCTCAGCCGTTGATGAGATTCGCAGAGGATTTGAAATGTAATCCTTATATTTAAGAACAACTACTGGCGGTTCATTTGTCGGTGGTTCCGATTGCACCATCATTCCAGCCATATTCTAAATCAGAAGGGCCATCTGGTTCATTTTAGTGGACATTTCTTCCGCTTCTTCATCTCTCTTTTTCAGAGCGCGCTTTAAGAAATCAATATCCGACACCTTCTCTACTTTTTCTTCGGGTGCGTCCTCGGGATTTTCCTTAGGCGATGGATTATCGTTTGCTGCCGCCTGAGCGAGCATCTCCTGCAGCTTTTCATATTGCAGTTGAACTTTTATCAGGGACCGAGTTTGAGGTCAGTGACTGGTATAAGCTCGAACTTCGTCTTTGGAATTCACCACATATATATATAACAACACCTCATGGAGGCACATATGAACATTGGCGTAGAGAAAAGGGGGGAGTTGTGTCATTCATACTTCAAAGAAATTTACACATTAATGATAAAAAGGGAAAAAAATATCATTAAAACATCTACAATGGCAAGACGCTGAATTCCGGACACAGATTCATGAACTTAGAGGCAAGTGTTCCCTTATAAAAAAAAAGAAGAAAGAAAACAAAAGAAAAAGCAATGAGAAAAATTCCCCTGATGGAGCATCACATGCCCACACGTGATGCTCCTATAAACAAAATTCATAGGCGCTGCGCCTAACAATTAAGGCTGAAATTAAGCCTCACGTGCAAGCACGTGAACATCTATATACAAAGTATATAGGCGCATTTTTTTTTAAAAATAAAAATAAATAACAGGCCAGAGAAGCTCACGTGTCAGCACGTGATGCCTTTTTTGGGCTGTTGCACATAAGCAAATGAGTTTAACTCTATGGGGTCACGTGCTGCACGTGAGTGATCTCAAATTCCTTCTGAGCCGATAGAATTAAATTCTAAGTAAAGGGATCAAAATCCTATGTGGAAAATATTTCTTTGAATCTTTCTAAACAAGAAAGATTACTCTCTGTAAAACAGAGTATCGTTGGATTGAAAATCCAACGGTGATTAAAAAACGCCAAGCCACAGAATAAGCTCTGTATGGGAAAATATTTCCCCAATCTTGTTAAAACAAGAAAAACATTTTCTGTAAAACAGAAGTCCTTAGATCAAAGATCCAACGGTGGATAAAATCCCCAAATCAATTAAGATCTCTCAATGAGAGATTTCTCTAACTAAATCAACAACCTTGCCTCTACTATATAAAGGACCCAAGACTTCATGTCTTGTACAGAGAGGATCCCCCCATAAGATTTGAAAGATAAAAAAAGGGAAAAGATCTCTCTTTTAGAAAAAGAAACCCTAGGTAAGAAGAAAGACCTAGAGATCATTTTATCTCTTTTTCACCGCTCCAAGAGTTTAACTCTTTTAAAAAGAACTTAGTTCTTCCTCTGGTTGAGGTTTGCAGAAGCAGATCTCCCCACAAGTTGAGAATTTAATTCTCATCGGGAAGATTCTGTCATACAGACCCAAAACTTAGAGGAAATAATTAAGTTTGAAGAATTTAATTCTTCTAAAGATATAGGAATTTAATTTCTCTGATAAAACAAGGGTTCAACCCTGCATAAGAATTTAATTCTTATAAAATAAGGGACCTGAAATTCTCAAAACACAGATCAAGATCTCCATGTACATAAAAGAAACAATTAGCTTACAACGCTATAACAATAGATCATATGTTCCCACGTGAGCACTTCTGAGGAACAAAAGGAACGACTGATATCGAGTCACGTGATCTCACGTGACCCCCTTATAATGCTTAGCACTTACAAAAGAAAAAAAGGAATAAAATAAAGTCAGTTCCTATTTTGAGGCGTCTCACGTGATCCCATGTGACCCCTAATAGTGCTTAGCACTTATAAAAGGAAAAGAGGAATAAATCAAAGATAGTTTCCATTTTGGGGCACCTCATGTGATCCCACATGACCCCCAATAGTGCTTAGCACTTATAAAAGAACAGGAGGATAAATCCAAAGAAACAGTGCCCAATTCTCAGGCGCCTCACGTGCCACACGTGAGCGCTCCAAATTTCACTGTTTAACACTGCTTTAGAGCCTTACGTGCGAGCACATGAGCGCCGAGCAAATGTTAGTGTTTAACACTATGAGAGGCCAATCTTAGCCCAAATTAGCCAAGTCTTCCGAGGCCAAAACCCTTTTGACCACCAATCAGCCGAGCCCTTCTATGCTTAGGTCTCCCCAAATCGATCCTAGTTTTAAAGATGACTAATGATCTTCTAACACATGGCATCTAAAATGATGTTCGTTTTACCATGATCTCTTCCTTCCTGGAGTTTGGTTCAAGGGTACATCTCTCCACACCTCTGATACATGTCGTTGTAATTCTTCAACGTATTCAGAGAGATGAAGGGTCCCAACAACCAACAGCTATTTGGTGCATTCCCAAACCCATGAGCACATCCCTGAGGACCGCAACGTCCTTAAACTAGCTGTGGACCGCAATGTCCTTAAACTAGCTGTGTTCCGCAACGTTCTTAAACTAAACCCTCACCCCAAAAATGGTGATCTATAGATCGTAACGTCCCTAAACTAAAACGATAGAGGCCAAATTCTCTTTTGTTGGATAAAAAAGACCCTAAACCCCTGTTAAGCAGATCTCAGTCCAAGATTGGACTAATGTAGCCTTAACGAACATTTAAGTTGATCTTAATCTCAAACGAGATTAACGATCCTTAAATCAAACAAAACCCAAATCTAAGAATATACGGATTTAGACTAATCCACGCCCTACGGCCGACAACATAAATTAGTCTCTGTATACAATTCACAGGCAACCAAAAATAAAAACAAACACACACGACACGAAGTGACCTTCTGGAGCAGGAGAAAATGGTTACCGCGATGCGGTAACGTAATTAACTGCAGAGGATTGCGCCTGCAGGGAAGAGCGTCCCCACAATAAAAAAAAACCTCGCAAACGAGGGGGAATCTGACGAAGTCTGCTACAACGGCCGCATCCGTCCAAACCTCCGATGCATGGTGCCACAAATCAATTTGGCATCTTCGGAGAGGTGGACGGATAAATCCAAATAGCATCTGCCCCCAAATTCAGGCAAGACGTTTGTTTTCCCGGTTTTCGGCGTTAAACAGCAAGTTTGAGTAAAGTGCTTCTAGCTTCGTTGACCATCTTCTTATACATTTTCTCACGAATGCAAGTATTGGGATCCCCACTGATATCGTTGATTGATTCCAGATTTGTAAAAAGAAGTGTGTCATAAATAAAGTTAACCGCAATCAATAATGGTGTCGCGAGTAGCTAGTCGAGATGAGTACGGGTCATCCGCAAGGATGCGTAGAACTTTTAATCTTGCTTTAGACGGGTTGATTGAATTTAGGGTGATTGGTTGTAGATCTATGTTGAACACGGATGTGGAATTTATGAAGAAGAGGCTTGTAGGGTTCATAGAATTTAGTAGTAATGGATGATCAATTAAAGATGAATCCTTTTATCTTTCAATAGATTTAAAACAAGATCGATAGTGATGAATGTGGATTGGGGTTCTTTTGGAAGAAACTAGGGTTTCCTCACTCTTAATCTTTATCCTTGCATTGATCTCTATTCATGTCTAGCCTTTACCAAAACAATTGTTAATCTAATCTCAAATCGCGGTCGAAACTATCACTAAATTGGTAGCGCGCCCGATAAGGATGTTAACATTTATTTTGCTAAAGTTTATAAACTTTATAAGATATAAAAGAAGTTAAGGGATTTTATCATTTATTGATCTACCCTAATCCTACGAACCCTAGCAAGCGCAGAATTACTCACGCGTGTTTTGAGAAGAAGAAGAAAGGATAGAGAAGGAAATCATAATGCAGAATTTAAATGCAGAATGTAAATGCGAAATAATTAAGCAAATGATCTACCTCTATTAATCAACGTTACAAGTACAAATCCTTCGAATTTAGATTACAAGAAGAAGTTGCTCTCGATCTCTGCCTCGTAGGAAGTAGAAGCTCCGTCGATATTCACGTCGCTCTATCACGTCGAATTGCGGACTTGTCGTGTATCTCTTGTTCTTGACGGTGATTTTCTTCGTGTTAAAGGTGATGATTTCTAACTTTAGCTCTCGATCCTTTATATATCTCTTAAATCAGAAACCCTAGATCCCATGTATAAAGATTTATTGTTGCGATCCTGATCACAAAATCACAGATCCTACGGCCATTAAATGGCCGCGGATCCGCCGCTATTTGTGTCTATTGGCCGTGGAAGCGTGGCTATTTGGGGAAGTTAGGGTTCCAAAATTCAGGTGCCTTCTCATGTTGACACGTGTAGATTTTTTCAATGCCTGGATTCTTCAAATATTTCCTGAGTCTCTGTCATTATTGATTTTACGATTTTATCGACAGATTTTGCTCCTGACATCTCGAATATCTCGATCTCTGGACCTGAGCTAAATCTGCACAATATCTCCATGAATAATATTAGTAATATTTGTTATATTAGAGATATTATTTTAATCATTTTATATGGTATTAAATCTTTAAGAAATTTGATAAAGATTATTTGATATGATATGCATAATAAAAATATTATATAATTATTATATGCATATATTTTCCTTCATAATGTTAATTATAATATATAAACACATGATAAAGAGTATTTTGTAGATAAACCCACATATGTTCTATATTTATAATAAACACCTTTAAATATTTATCAAAAGTAAGGAAAATGTTATATCAAAAGTGCAATATTTTCGACAGAACAGTCATCCATCCCCTGGTACACGGATATTACACCTTCTGTTGCAAGACGTGATACAAAACAGCGCCAAGATCATCTCTCCATTTCTTTGAGATCAGGCCCATCAAATATACTGAATGCACCTTGTCTTCAGCATCATCAAGTGCCTCGAGCGGCATAGCCTCATCAAGCCCAGGATGTAATTCCCAAATAGACCCAACGACAATCTTCAAAAGAGCAGAATGGTAGGAGAGCAATCAACCATTGTAATCGTCAACGCATCACCTCAGCGCATTGGGCGTCAGTAAACTTCTGGCCTTGATAGCGGCCTTGGATGCGAATATCCTCATAAGAGATAAGCTCTTCAAGATCATACAAATGAGAAGCCATAGTATCTGAAAAGAAAAAATAATAAAGTATTAGCAATCAAAATACCAAAATCATGACAATGGGCCCCACGAAATCAAGGTAATACCCCATCAATGATGAGGCAGGCGCTCATTGTAAGAATCCAAAAGGATTCTCATTTAATGAAAAATTTCACTTAACCGTGAAGTTCAAGACTCCCAAAGGCCTCGAAGAACGTGTTCTACAACAGATTCAAATCTGCAAGAAGAACCCTAAAAAGAAAATAAGAAAAGGGAATAAAATTCCCAAAAGAAATTTCAAAAGAAATTTTCTCAAAGCTAAGCTCTGTAGAACAAACTGGAATTGAATTCCTCTGATAGTGGGATTAAATCCCAGAAATCCCCATGGGAAACATATTGGAATTAAATTCCAGAGAAATCTTCAAAGATCAAAGTCGCCAATAGGGTAAAACCCTAAGATCTCTAAGACCCATAGTTTACCAAAATAAAGTTTTTTTAATATCTCTAAGAGATCGTTCCAAGAGAAGAGCAAAGTTCTGTTAATGGGTTAAAAACCCAAAACGAGAAGAGATTCTTTTAAGAGTTTCTTTAAGAGTTAAATCGCGGTCATAATTCTTACCAATTTTTGACAGAGTTTAACTCTGAGAAAGTTTTGGGAACAGAGATCTAAGTTCTGAGGAGAGAATTAAATTCTTAAGGAAGAAGAAGACTCAAGAAGATGATAGAACGATGGTCTATAAAAATTTCTTATGTTAGTGATATGTATGCCCTAGAGGCCATTACTGTACATACGATGTATATTGTAGTGGATGCTTGGACATATATATTGAGGACTTTCTTGCTCGACATGATAGTATGCTATCCGGTTGCTCTTTATCTTAACATGTACGATGATTGTCTCTATGTTACATGTTGATAAAGCCCTTAGGATGAGTACTTGACTACCAGGATTATGATGCAGATCATACTAGTGAGGACAGTGTAGTCGCTAAGTATATTCTTCAAATGTTTCTAGTCGTAGGTGTATCGAGACAGGGCATCGATATACCAGGGTAGACTAGTGTATAGCTTCTTGACCCATGTAGATGGGCTATGGATGATCACATATCCATTGGTGTTTGACATCAGAGAAAGTATACGGGTGCTCAGTAGAGACTGGGTACACTGGACGGACTCGCCGAGAACTCCCAGATGGTATTATACCTAACGTCAGATGGCAGTTCTCTGGTGACACTGGTACAGGTTAGTCCATAGACTCGAGATCGTCATAGAGTCTTGTGCGATTCCCACTGTGCTTTGATTTCCACCTTACCACGTTCAAGAGAACGTGCAAAACGGTGGCTTTTGGGTACAGTCCCGAATCACATGGAGGCAATGAGCGATAGGAGGGGTTTCGTCTCTCCCGGTATTGGGAGTTGATGTTGCGCTGTGTTCGATTGGTTATAACTGGAAATCCCTGGCCAGGGTTGCTGAGATTTACTGGTAAGTGTTATCAGTAGTTTCTCGAACCGTTATGGACCTCATATCGACACGACTTATCAGTTACTTGGGTCTGACGTTTACCACCCCTAGACTAGATACGCGACATATCAGACGAAGAGACCGGACTGTACGGGAGTGTTACTGATTGGATTCACAGGAGAATGTAAAGGCTTGCTTGTTGATCTTCTGATCGCTCCATACCTGGGTGGCTATTACGTTTAGCTGACCGCTTGCAGCATGTGGGTGTTTGATATGATCATCACCTACTGCCGGCGTATTGACGATTCTTTAGAGTCCTACACAGAGGTTTCCTGGCTCAGGTAAAATGGAGTAGGAGCACATATGTGATATGTGCGGGACCGAGAAAAATACGTGTATGTGATATCGTATTCGATTCTCGCGATATGTGATATCGGCCGGGTATATGTAATATAGCCGGGTCATCGGATCAAGTATTGATTCGATGAAATGTTACTTGTTATATTAGTCGGTTATATGTAATATGGCCGGATTATTGGATCAAGTGTTGATTCGATAATTTAATGTATAATTATATATGTGATATATTACGTTACATTAACTAAATATAAGCTCGCTTTAAAGATTCTTTTTCTCACTTGGATAATACATTGATGTATATGCGATATATGTTAATTGTATTATTTTCTTTTGTTACATTAAATATTATATATGTGATATATAATATTGTAACATGTTAGGGTTACAAATGCAACGAAGGTTTTGAGATTTAACCATGTTAGGGTTTGGATTAGGGTTAAGTTTTTGGATTAGGGTTTTGGATGAGCTTTGAGGAAGCTTCATGAAGGTTTGACTTTGTCCATTTTCTTTGATATTTTGGAGAGATATTTGTTAACCCAACCCAAACCTTAACCCATGGTAAAGTTTCTACAAGGGTTAAGCATGTCATGCTTAACCCTAGGTTACATTTCTAACCTCAACAATAATTCATTATTCATCACAAAAGGTTTTCTTCTTCTTCTTCCTCTTGAAAAAGCTTCACTAGCTTTTGGGTTTGTGATGATTTTAAGTGAGAAATTGAAAACAAAAGAGAGTAAAATTCCTACTTTATCATCCTCATCTATTCTAGCTACTTAGATTAGGGTGTTTACTTCACTAATACTTGATTAGTGAAGTGAGAGCTTGGGTTTGAGATTCTTCAAGGTAGATCGTCTTAGTTTTTGAAGATTAGAAGTAAGGTTGTATCATTCTCTTCATGGAGCCTCTCTAGAGTCCGGGTACTTGATGATCGCAGCGAAGGGACCTCATCTCAGAGCTTATGAAGCGAAGGAACAGACTACAAAGGTTGTAATCCCTAACTCTTAGATGTTAAAGTGTTAACATGCTAGTTTTGTTTGATTCTCTAGTTAATGATCTAGGTTTAGGGTTATTTATAATGGCAAATTTTGAAATTGGCATGTGTGATGCCACCCGAAACCTTGCTGCCGTTGTAGGTATAACAACATCTTATAGCCAAGCCCAAAATGCTCTGTTGTTTGGATCTTAAATAAAAATGATCCTTAAAATATTGCTAAGTTGATATTAGTCTCAAATTAGACTAACGTATCCTTAGTTAAAAATAAATTGAGCCCAAATGCTCATACATTTAAGTCAATCTTAATCTCAAACCAGATTAACGGTCCTTAAATAAACTTAAGCCCAAATCTAAAATATACGGATTTGGACTAATTCGCGCCCTACGGGCGACGACACAAACTAGTCTCCGTATACAATCCACGGGCAACCAAAACAAACAAAAACACACACGACACGAAGTGAACTTTCGGAGCAGGAGAAAATGGTTATCGCAATGCGGTAATGTAATTAACTGTAGGGGCTTGCGCCTGTAGGGATGAGCGTCCCCACAATCAAAAAAACCCTCATAAAATGAGGGGGGATCTGATAAAATCTGCTACAATGGTCGCGTCTGTCCAAACCTCCGATATATGGTGCCATAAATCAACTTGGTATTTTCGGAGAGGTGGAAGGATAAATCCAAATAGTATCTGCCCCCAGAATTCAGGCCAGACATCCCAATGTCTCGGTCCCTATCTTCCGTCGGTGAACAAATCCAAAAGGGCACAAACTCGTGAAAAGAAACGAAAATACACTCGCAAAGTCCTCTCGACTTTGTGAGGAGAATATCCCTCCGTGAGATCCTTACGACTCATAAAGGGGCAACACACTCGGGGGTCCTCATGACTCCTAAAGAGAAAATGCACCTACGAGATCCTCTCGACTCGCAAGGAGAAAATGCTTTTATGAGACCCTAATGGCTTATAAAATTGAAAAGTCTTAGGTGGCAGGGGCCTAAACTTGTCTCCTAAGCCATCGCTCCCCAACGGGCAACGACAAATGATGAATCGCTCCTGGCATTACGCTTCAGTGTTAGCGGTGCTGATGCCGACCCAAAACCCAAATCCTAAATTCTAAATCCCACACTCGCAAAGTCCTCTCGACCTTGTGAGGAGAATATTCCCATATAAGATCCTTACGACTCACAAAAGAGCAACACACTTGGGGAGAAGATACACCTACGAGATCCACTCGACTCGTAAGGAGAAAATACTTTTATGAGACCCTTATGGCTCATAAAATTGAAAAGCGTTAGGTGACAGGGGCCTAAACCTGTCTCCTGAGCCATCGCTCTCCAACAGGCAATGTCCAATGATGAGTCGCTCATGGCATTACGCTTCAATGTTAGCGGTGCTGATACCAACCCAAAACCCAAATCTCAAATTCCAAATCCCACACTCATAAAGTCCTCTCGACCTTGTGAGGAGAGTATTCCCACGTGAGATTCTTACGACTCACAAAAGAGCAACACACTTGGGGGTCTTCATGACTCATAAGGACAAAATACACCTACGAGATCCTCTCGACTCGTATAGAGAAAATGCTTTTATGAGACCCTTACGACTCATAAAATTGAAAAGCCTTAGGTGACATGGGCTTAAACCTGTCTCCTAAGCTATCGTTCCCCAACCGGCATGGCAAATGATGATTCGCTCCTGGTACCATATTCCAGTGTGGAGATACTGATACTAAACAAAAATCCAAATTCCAAATCCCATGCTGCAATACCTCAAATTCAGAAGTCACGCCAAATAAGGCAGGAATCGAACAAATCGACTCGTAAGGAGAAAATTCTTTTATAAGACCCTTACGGCTTATAAAATTGAAAAGCCTTAGATGACAGGGGCCTAAACCTGTCTCCTAAGTCATCATTCCCCAACAAGCATGGCAAATAATGATTCACTCCTGGTACCATATTCTAGTGTAGCGATGTTGATGCCAAATCAAAACCAAAATCCTCAAATCCTCTCATGGCAACTGTGCAAGTCCTTAATGCCCTCGCCGCAGAGGCCACGGCTGATGCAGAAGCGGAAAACAAAAATTATCGAGGGGGCAACTAGAGGCTAAAACCTAGAATCGATCCAAACACCTAAAACTAAAAACTAACATGCAAGGGTTAAGAAAATACAACTTTTGATGCGCGTCCACCTAATTGTGGAAGACCCTTCCAAACTCGTAGATGCCGCGAACGCACTTGAAAGGCAACCGCCCTTGTCGAAGATGATCCACCCGAGGAAAACTGATCTAGGCTCCGACCGACGCTCCAAACTTGCTAGGGATGGATTTTGGGTGATGTAGGAATTTTTTTCACTAATTTTCTTTCTAAATTTACCATGCTCAAAAGAGCAAGAAGAAGAAGGAGGAGGAGGTGAGGAAAGCCATGACTTGAAAACAATGGCAAAGTCTCAAGTATGCAGAGCAAGAAACCAAGTAAAAGGAATGGCTCCTATTATTTTAGCAACCATACAACAATAGTAAATCCAAATGATTTTGTAATATTAAAACCAAGACCATACCTTTCTACATATTTCTTGCCACTTCACCCTCCACTTCATTTCCATTTGATTTTCTAAAAAAAAAATCAAATATGAGGTGTCCTTCTTCTAGAAGCATTCCCATATAAATAAGGAATACTTCTCCCGGTATATGTATCGTTACATATACGCGTATCTGTATAAAAATACGGATAGCACCAAAGAGAGAAAATGAATGGTGAACAATAATACTAATATATATATATATATATCAATATATATAAATTATTAAATTAAAACTTGATTTAATAATCCGGCTTAATTCTAAGTCGGCTAGTATTATTAATCGCCCGATTAAAGTCCGTGTATCCCGTACACGTATTTAATCGGACCCCTGCACGTACCAACGTACGGCCTCTACATCTATCGTCTGAACCGGGAAAACCCTCTGTGTGAGACTCTAAAGACTCGACAATATGCTGGTAGTGGGTTTAACCATAAGCACGTCAGCGACACTAGCTGTACGTAACAGCTACTCACGTACTTGCCGAAAGGGGGTCGACAATCAAGTACGTCCTTACCCTATTGGGCCTGAGTGTGACAATCTCCGTACAGTCCGGTCTCTTCGTCTAAGAGTATCGCATACCGAGTTTAGGGGTGGATATTCCTAATCGAATACCTCTATGCAAAGAAAAAGAATACGACCAATAGTTTTGAAGAAAACCGAGTAGCCTTAAAAATTGGTTCTGACAATATCAAATATGTGTGTTTTCCTTGCATTATACAGATAATGCATTCCCATCATTTTAAGTTTCTAAGACACACAAGACACAACTAAAATAGCAAGCTTTTATATGTCATCCGCATTCGCCACGGGGTCCCGGGTTTTCACCGTAAGGTTACTTAACTCACGGCAGGACGGGGACAGGGCTAGCGCGGATGCAAAACATATAGAAGCATCTACTAATATATATATATAACAATATCGCAGGCAGATAATAGTCATCACAGGCAGATAATAATCATCACAGGCATACGAACAACAATATGTAATAGTAGATAAATTAGGAACCCGGTGTTTCATTTGGGCCGTAAATGAGACGTGACGTTCCCTAATCGTGTGGATAGCCCGTACAATTTCTGATCCTAGACCCCTACGAGTGCGGCAAGACACTTGTCAATTCTAGAAACTGGTTAACATGCCCTCAACGAAGTGAGTCGTTCACCCATTGCTTTCTAAAATCCGGTAACTTGTGTATCCCTCCGCGGGTCGATCCTATAAGCTCTACAAGTGCGGCGAGCAACCCGCCAATTCTAAAGGGTATGTTAGATATTGAAATCTTTGTGTGATCTTGTAAACACTAGTAAGGGGTGTTGTAAGAAAAGCAAGGAAAGGGGGGTTTATGCTAATTTTGCCTAAATCCTATTTAACCCCAACCCATCTCTCTCTCTCTCACCAAATCTCTTCACTCTCTCCTTAATTTTAAACCCAGGCTCATTCTTCTTCTCGAAGACCCGAGCACCCATCCTCAATCGCCGTCGCCTACACCTCTTCACCAATCACCGCCAATCAACCCACGTCTCCTTCAACCACCGTAGCCATCGACTCCATCGTCCTCGTCATCATCGAACCCATCTCCATCGCTGCAACCCATCTTCCCTGAGCACCCATCTCGTTCTTCTTCTCCTCTCCAAAACACCCGAGACCCATCTCCTCTCAACCCTACTCCACCGTCGGCGCCTCACCATCGCATTCACCCTTGCCGTCGTCGAGCAACCCACCAACCCAGATCATCAAAACCGGAGCAACAGACCCTAGCCGAGCGTCTTTAACGTCGACTCTATCGCCATCCCCTCCTCACCTACACTTGATCCTAAACCGAGACTTAACCGAGTCGAGGCCGTATTCCTTAGCCGAGGCCAACTCCAGTCATCGCCTCTTCCTCTAAACCATCACGGCAACCTTCTCGATCACCACTAGCATCGTCTCGACTGCAATCCAAACTCGAGCACCGCTACAGGGCCAAGACACCCACTTGAAGTGCAAAGTTTCGATATTGCATTGTGTAGTATTCCATTTCCATAATCATCAATTCGAGGCAAGTATCCGATACTTGCTTTACATGCTATACGACAAAATTTAAGCTTGCCATAATATTTACTATTATTACGGATAGATTGGTTATATAAATATTATCAACTTATATAAATTATCGTAAAGTTTCGAATATAAAATATTATGGTGTAGATAATATTAATCTAGACTCACAGTTATTAAACAAGTTTGTATGTATACTGATTAGAGCGATAATCATGGTAGTTATGTGTAATTACACGTACGAGGCAAGTACTTTACTTGCTACATGCTAGTTACGACAAATATATCTATAGTGTCGTGATATTTACTATTATTGCAAAATCATTTTATGTTTCCATACAATTAATAATAATATTTCAGTTTATAAGAATTTTATGTAGACTATTAAACATTATTTGATAATCTTAAAAGATAAGTTTAATATGGTTTAATCGATACTACTACTTGATATATAATCATAGCATGAAAATATATATTTCTATTACCTTCACATTGTATCAAATCTGTTAACTTGAAATAGATTGAATGTTAGGTTTATGATATTTAATAGAAGTTAAATATAAAAATAGCAGTTTAAATATATTGATGGTTACGTTTGCATTTTCTAGTTTAATAACTGTCTTTTGGTTATAAGTTTAAACATCAAATATAAAATATTCATATTAATCAATACTTGTAAAACAAACCGATATCATGTATGAACTTTTACATTGATAGGTTAGCGATAACATTGAAAACTAATCTGAAACATGATAATCAAATTTGACATTGAATCGAAAATACTAGTACAGTACTTGTTTACCTGAACCTACATTATTCTGACCATGATAGTATACTAACTGCTTTTCATGTATCCATATTATTGTATCATAACAGTTATTGTTATTGTTATCGTAATCATTATTGTCATCGTTACAGTTTTCATTATTGTGCCGATATATACCTGTCATATAATGTTTATCAATGCCAACAATCCTGATATTGACTTGATTAACCTAACATGTTGTCCTGATGGACGTAACATATACCTGATTGTTCCTGTGTTGGTATTAGGTAAATATTATATTGTTACCTGACATGAACTGGAAACCTGGGGAAAAGGGAAAATCAAGAATGTAACTAAAACGTAACTCAAGAGAATATTATTGTTACCATGATTCCGGGGATGAACGGAATAACTATTGTTGATTGTACCGCGGTCTTGTGGGAAAAAAACTGGGATACATTATACCATAGTCTCATAGGGAATGAACGTTGTTCCCTCATAAAATACCAGGAAAAACCCCAATGGGGCATCACGTGCCCACACGTGATCGAAGGTCACGTGCCGACACGTGATAGCTTCCTGAGAACTCTGAAATAATAAGAATTAAATCCTAATCAAATGGGGCCACGTGTCCACACGTGATGGGCCTTTAAACCCACTGAAAGAAATTAAAAGATATAATAAAACAGCAAGAAAAAGCCCTAATGGGGCATCACATGCCCACACGTGACCAGGGGTCATGTGCCGACACGTGATGAATTTCCGTGTTCTTTAAAATAATAAAATTAAATTCTAAATTGAATGCTTAATCAGGATCACATGCCAATACGTGATAGGCTCTTAAACCCTCTGAAACAATAGAATTAAATTCTAATTTGAATGCTTTATCAAATGGAGTCACATGCCAACACGTGATATACTCCTAAACCATCTGAACTAATAGAATTAAAATAAGAGGGAATCAAAAACCCTAATTGGAAAAATATTTCTCTAGATCTTTCCAAACAAAAAAGATTGCGCTCTGTAAAGTGGAGCACCATTGGAATAAAAATCCAATGGTGATTAAAAATCACCAATTTATAGAAAGATTCTATACAAGGAAATATTTTCCTAAAATCTGCCAGGAACAACAAATAAAATATCTTTTGGATTAAAAATCCAATGGTGAATAAAATTCACCGAGTGATCTAAAAGATCATGTTGGTTAAAAAATCTTTCGATGAAAGATTGACTAAACAAACTGATTCTTTTCTTTCTCCTATAAATAGGAGCCAAGGGGAAAGAAAAAAGGGGGATATATACAACAACAGAGAGAATACAAAAAAAAGAGAATTTAATTCTCCAGAGAGAAAAGAATGTCTCTTCAGAAAAGAAAGAAATCCTAGGTAAGAGAGGGAAATAGATCATCCTATAAGCTCCCACAAAATAAAAAGAGAATTTAATTCTCAAACTAAGAGTTTAACTCTTCTGAATAAAGAACTTAGTTCTTCCTCTGGTTGAAGATCTGCAGAAGCAGATCTCCCCATAAGTTGAGAATTTAATTCTCATCGGGGAGATTCTGCCATGCAGATCCGAAACATAGAGGGAGAATTGAGTTTAAAGAATTTAATTCTTCCAAATACATAGGAATTTAATTTCTCTAAATAAAATCAGGGTTTAACCCTATAAAAGGATTTAATTCTTCCAAATATATAGGAATTTAATTGCTCTAAATAAAATTAGGGTTTAACCCTATAAAAGAATTTAATTCTAAAACAAGAGACTTAGACTTTTCATGCAAAGTACCCAACATGATCACGTGGCAACACGTGACCCTCCCATGGTCAAAAAAGAATGAATAAGATGGGGTCACGTGCTCCCACGTGACCCTTGGATGAATCCCTCAAAATAAAGAGAACAAAGCCAAGTCAGAACAGATTTTGGGCGCCCTCACGTGTCCCCACGTGACCCTTAGCAAATCCTTTCAATATCCAGTGCATGGGTACCCATCACGTGCCCACGTGTGATTGACATGAAGATTAAGTGTTTAACACTTATTTGAATATTCTGAGACTAAAATAAAGGCTGGCCCAATCCTCAGGTGCCTCACGTGACCCCACGTGAGCGCTTCACTTTTAGTGTTTAACACTGTTTTGAGTGCATCACGTGGGAACACGTGATCGTCAAATATGTGGTAGTGTTTAACACTACATTCGAACCAGTCTTCCAGAGGCAAGACTTCCCTTTGACTAAACCTCAAATACACCATTGTCTTCCAAAATTGATCATCTCATATGGCATACGAGTGCTCGGCACTCAATAAAAGACAAAAATATTGTCAGAACCCAGACCCATGCTTAGCATTGCTAAGTAAAGGGGGGCTGAGCCCAGACAAATGTCCAACATTTTAAACCTAATTGGACTTAGCCAAAATTGGCCATAAGTCCCCAATTCAGATTTAACTGAGCACATGTGCTCATAATCTAATTAATTGATCTTAGTCTCAAATTAGACTACAGATCTCCCAACCAATATTGGTTCAAGGGTACATCTCTTCACTCCTCTGATATTTGTCGTTGTAATCCTTCAACGTCTTCAGAGAGCTGACCGGTCCTGACAACCAGACATTCCATGGACTGTGGGGTCCTTAAACCCATGGACTATGATGTCCTTAACCTCGGACTGTGGGGTCCTTAAACCCATGGACTATGATGTCCTTAAACTTTATAGACTATGACGTCTTTAAACTGGACCGTAATGTCCTTAAACTAATTATGGACCGCATTGTCCTTAAACTAAACAATAGAGTCCAAATGCTCTTTTATTGGATCTAAATGATCCTGTTAAGTTGATCTTAGTCTAAAAATTAGACTAACGTGTCCTTAACAAATCGTTAAGTTGATCTTAGTCTAAAATTAGACTAATGTATCCTTAACAAACGTTTAAGTTGATCTTAGTCTCAAATGAGACTAACGCATCCTTAAACCCAACCCCAAACCCAAATCTAAGAAAATACGAATTTGGACTAATCCACGCCCTACGGGCGACAACATAAATTAGTCTCCGTATACAATCCACGGGCAACCAAAAAAAATAAAACAAACATACACGACATGAAGTGAGCATCTGGAGAAGGAGAAAGTGGTTACCGCGACGCGATAGCGTAATTAACTATAGGGGCTTGCGCCTGCGGGGAAGAGCGTCCCCACAATCAAAAACCCCTCAAACGAGGGAGAATCTGACGAAGTCTGCTACAACGGCCGCATCCGTCTAAACCTCCGATACACGGTGTCATAAATCAACTTGGCATCTTCGGAGAGGTGGACGGTAGCACCAAATAGCATCTGCCCCCGAAACTCAGGCCGGACGTCCCAACGTCCCGGTCGTGTCTTTCGGTGGAGAACAGATTCTGGCACGCCCAGTGGGACATTTCCCTCTTTCCACTCCATCTTCGTGTGTCGTATTTCGCGAACGAATCGCGGTTTGACATGGTTGCCTTCGGATGTGAAGTACTAAGATTTGGTATCTTACTCCGTGCAGAAACATAGAAGATCAAATGGCTTTCAACTGCATAAGCTGCAACAACGGCAATAACTCTCACTCCGTCCCTGCGGGAGGAGTGACCTACGGGCCTCAGGCGGCCTCTGTTTTTATAATGCCGGTGGACCAGGTGACGCAAGCCACCATAGGGCTATTCTTTGGGGCCATGCTCCCACCCATAAGATTCAACACACCACTGCCATCACAAGAAGCTAAGAAGAAGTCGGTCTTTGATCGGCTCACAACTACTGCGGCCCATCTCAACGGGTCGTCCAAGTCCACTGCCTCAGTTTTCAACAGACTGGGCCGAAGCTCAGATGGGCCCATGAAGAAGCCCATAATTCCTGAAGAGGTTATCCCGAAGCGGATAGCTATTCCTGTCCCTGAAGTCGTCAGAGCAGCTTTCCCTGCTAAGGAGTCAGTCTTTGCAAGACTGACCGTTCCAACTCCCACTCTAGGTGAAGTCATGAAGGCTGTTTTCTCTGTTCGAAAGTCGGCATTCGCAAGACTGACTATCCCTTCTCAGCGGACGTCAGTCTTCGATAGGCTAGCGCCAATAGCAGCCTCTCCTCAAAGTAAGGAGCAAAAAGAAGCTCATCCAACAGCGGAGGTGATCCCGGCCGCACGACATGGTCGACGTCGCCACTGGCGCCGAGTGAGGAAAGATGAGGGCAATTCCCCTTCTGGATTGACTCCGCCAGCTCCAATAGTAGAAGTCGATGCTGCTGTTCCAACTAGGAACAGCTTTGAACCACTAAGGAGGGTCCGCAAGAACTCTCCGACAGCTGTGCTGCAAAGATCTCCTCCACCTATGGAGAACGCTACAAAGGTGAAGCCGGAGCAGCCCCCTCAGCGGCTGTCCTCTAAAATTTACAAGGTCTGGCGACAAGTCCAAGACTCCGTGATTGATCAAGAATACCCCCGCCGACAGAAAAAGATGAAAGTTCGGCGAGAGAAGGACCACTCTGTCGTACCACAGAAGGAATCGTCTACCTGGGTGCCCGCTGCAATGGCTCCCTCAACTTCGACCGCCCACAAGAGGAGAAGGCCGGAGAAAATTCCCATGTCTGCGACAAATGTCAAAGGCACTGAGCCTAAACACCTTAAGTCTGGGAGCATGGTGGTGCATACCGTCTATATGGCATCCGGAAAAGAGGATAGCCGTATCTCCATAGGTCATCGACCGCTTACGCGATCAGTGACTAAGGCCCAGGAGCAACAGTAACAAAAGCTCCAAGAGATGCTAACAGCCATGGCCACACTCACGGGACCAAAAGCAAGCCCAGAGACATCTTCGGAGCAGCGTCTTGAGCAGGAAATGGATGCCGAATTCCTGCGGAGAATGCTTGAAAAGAAGGACAAAGAGGCTGCGGAACAAGTGGCCAACATAAAACAAATGGCGCTTTTATTCCAAGATATGGTGGGCCTGATGATCCAGCCGGACCCTCCAGCCGAAGATCCTCCAGTAATAATTGAAGATGATAGAGGAGAGACATCAAATCCTCTGCCGGCTCTGTCAGCAGCCAAGGAGAAGACCATCTCCAAAGCCATGCTCGATGATTATATAGCTCAGCAAATAAGAGCCCATCAAGCGAATGAAGCAACTGGCCAAGTCGTCAGAACTGGACGACCCTATCCGGGTTGGTACGATCAGATAAAATACCCGCCAGAATACACAATTCCTAAATTCTATGTGTACAAGGGGACAAGCAATTCCCATCAACATGTCGCTCAGTTCAGGGCTCTCTGCGACAACACTGGAGGGGATGATAAGTTACTGCTTCGCCAATTCGTCGGCAGCTTGGCGGAGACGGCATTCAAATGGTACTCAGAGCTTCCCAACGACTCCGTCAAATCTTTTACGGAGATGGAATTGCTGTTCACCAAGCGTTTCGCAAGCGCTAGCGAACGCACCCCAATCACCGCATTAATTAACGCCAGAGTAAATCCAGGTGAAACATGGGTGCAATACGCGATACGGTGGAGGAATCTATGGTCGAAGTGCGAGCAGTGCATCGAAGAAGCGCCTGCGGTAGGCATGTTCGTGGGTACTCTTAATCCGCAGGCGACCATTTCGCAATTCATGATGTTCTTCAAGCCAACTACTTTCCAGGCCTTGATTGACAAGCTGGCCCAAATGGATCAGATGAGTCACAGACCATCTCCTTCGAAATTGGAATCTCGAAATGAAAAGGGGAAAGGAAAAGCAATTTTCGTCGCCAATGCTCAACAGCAGCCCGGTAGTCCAAAACTAATTGATCGCCAAGACGAGAGACGGCGATTCTTTAATGAGAAAATGAAGCACCCTTATTCGTTTCCCCGGAACAAAACGAGGAGATTGTTCGAGCTGGCGGTGCGCAACAGGCTCATCAACTTGCCGGATCCAAAATGCCCATTGCAACCCGGTGAGGCAAATAATCCCAATTATTGCCCCTATCACCAAGCGATAGGCCATCCAATCGAAGATTGCTTCGTCTTCAAAGGGTGGATTGAGAACCAATACCAACAGGGCAAATTCGCACTGTCCGAGAATTGGAAAGTAAACCCTCCCCAGCCACACGCTCTCAAAAATACGGACACACCAGGGGCATCATGCTCTTTGTTCCCCTCCGAACGGCGGCCGAGACATGACGTCTTGCCTGAGATTCGGGGCAGATGCTAATAGGTGCTATCCGTCCACCTCTCCGAAGATGCCAAGTTGATTTATGGCACCATATATCGAAGGTTTAAACGGATGCGTCCGATGTAGCAGACTTCGTCAGATTCCCCCTCGCTTGAGGGGGTTTTGATTGTGGGGACGCTCTTCCCTGCAGGCGCAAGCCCCTGCAGTTAATTACGCTACCGCATTGCGGTAACAACTTTCTCCTTCTCCAGCTGTTCACTTCGTGTCGTGGGTGTTTGTTTTGTTTGTGGTTGCCCGTGGATTGTATACGGAGACTGATTTATGTCATCGCCCGTAGGACGTGGATTAGTCCAAATCCGTATTTTCTTAGATTTGGGTTTGGGGTTTTGGTTTGAGGATACGTTAGCCATATTTGAGGCTAAGATCAACTCAAACGTTTGTTAAGGATTCGTTAGTCCAATTTGAGACTAAGATCAACTTAACGGGATCCTTTAGATCCGACAAAAGAGCATTTGGGGGCTCTGTTGTTCCAATTTAGAGACATAGTGGTCCGTTACATGTATGGCTGTCGGGACCCGTCACCTCTCTGACGACGTTGAAGGATTACAACGACAGATGTCAGAGGAGTTCAGAGATGTACCCTTGAACCAAAGTTGATTTGGGGATTTACAGTCCAATTTGGGACTAAAGTCTGTTTGAAGGTTTAAGGATACGTTAGCCATATTTGAGGCTAAGATCAACTTAAACGGTTGTTAAGGATACGTTAGTCCAGTTTGGGACTAAGATCGACTTAACGGGATCATTTAGATCCGACAAAAGAGCATTTGGGCTCTATTGTTCCAGTTTAGGGACATGGTGGTCCATTGCCGGTTTAGGAACATGATGGTCCATCTCCAGTTTAGGGACATGGTGGTCCATGTTCCAGTTTAGGGACGTGGTGGTCCATTGAATGCATGGTTTTCGGGACCCATCACCTCTCTGAAGACGTTGAAGGATTACAACGACAAATATCAGAGGAGCTCAGAGATGTACCCTTGAACCAATGAGTTAGTTGAAAGAGCAGATGTGCTCAGTTCAAGATGATTTGAGGACTTATGGCCAATTTGGACTAAGTCTAATTGTGTTTGAAATATTGGCTCTCTGTTGGTCCATTGAAGGAGAGGTTTTGCCTCTAGAAACTTAGCCAATTGGGCTAAAACTAGTGTTAAACACTAGAGGTCAACAGTGTTGAACACTGGGAATAAGATTAACAAGTTAGTGTTAAACACTAAAAGATAATCGGTGTTAAACACTAGCAACAGGGCTTTCAAATTAGTGTTAAACACTAAAGAAAATCAGTGTTAAACACTGGTAATCAGAGATTTCAAATTAGTGTTTAACACTAAAGAAAATCAGTGTTAAACACTGGGAACAAAGTCTTCAGATTAGTGTTAAATACTAAGGAGAGAGGGGTCACGTGTGGACACGTGAGAGCGCCCTGATTTCCCTTATTTTATTCTGTAGATCAGTGTTTAACTCTTTTAATTCTGACGGCCATCACGTGTGAGCACGTGATGGAGGCCTTCGCTCTGGTCTGTTAGAATGCTCATTAGGGGTCACGTGGTGACACGTGAGGGCGCCCTAAATGTGGAGCCAGATCTTCTTTGTTTTATCCTCAAATCTGCGAATAAGTGTTAACATTTAACACTTTTATTTTTATTTTAGAGCATCACGTGTTGGCACGTGATGGGGATCTGTGCGCCAATTGTTAAAACGTTTGCTGAGGGGTCACGTGATAACACGTGAGAGCGCCCAAAGCTTTCATTTCCTTTGCTTTTTCTTTCTGCGTTTTGGAAGTCACGTGGAGCACGTGATGACATCAAAAAGTGGGGCCAGATCCCCTTTATTTTGTTCTGCAAACAAGTGTTAAACACTTTTAATTTTCATAGCCATCACGTGTGGGCACGTGACGTATACTTATGCCCTGATTTATTAGAACATTTATTAGGGGTCACGTGGTGTCACGTGAGAGCGCCCAGAATTGTTTCTGCCTTTTCTTTTATTCCATATATAATGAGGGTCACGTGGGAGCACGTGAGGTATTGCCTCAAAGCTTTCCTCTTCTCGTTTTTGGGGATCTATTCAGGGGCACGTGGGGCACGTGACCCTAATTCTTTTCATGAACAGAGATCTTTTAAGTCTCCTTATCTTTAAGAATTAAATTCTTATTTAGGGTAAAACCCCAATTTTGATTCTGGAGGAATTAAATTCCTATTGTGAAAGAATTAAATTCTTATTTAGGGTAAAACCCTAATTTCTTTTTAAAGGAATTAAATTCCCAGATATGTAAAAGAATTAAATTCTTGATTAGGGTTAAACCCTAGTTTCGTTTTAGGAGGAATTAAATTCCTGTGAGTTTGGGAGAATTAAATTCTCAAAACTCAATTCCTCCTCTGTGTTTTAGATCTGCATGGCAGGATCTCAACCCAATGAGAATTAAATTCTCAATTCCTGGGGAGATGTGCACTTTGCAGATCCTCAAATAGAGAAAGAACTAAGTTCTTTTCTTTTTATAAGAGTTAAACTCTTTTGAGAATTAAATTCTCTTTTGAAGCCTCCCTTTTCTTACCTAGGGTTTTTCTTTTGCAGAGAATTAAATTCTCTTCTCTTTTCTTCTTTCTCTTGAGAATTAAATTCTCCTCCCTCTGTTTTCTCTCTCCAAAAAAAGTAGATCCTCTCTCTTCTTTTCTTGGCTCCTATTTATAGGAGAAGGAAAAGAATCAATTTGCTTAGTAAATCTCTCATTGAGAGATTTGATTTGTATGTTGAGAGATTTGATTTATATTTATCATTAATCTGGGCCTTTAGATTGTTAAATGAATTTTATTCACCATTGGATTTTAAATCCAAAGATATCCCTTTGTTATCTCGGTTAGATTTAGAGGGGAAATCTTTCCAAGTCCAAGATTATTCCATAAATTGGTGATTTTTAATCACCCTCAGATTTTTAATCCAACGGTCCCCATAGACCTTTTGTGTTTGGAAAGATTTAGAAAATTTTAGAATTTTAATTCTATTAACTGTAAGGCTTTCGAAACCAGTCACGTGCTAACACGTGACCCTTGGTCACGTGTGAGCACGTGACCCCCAATTGAGTTCTTTAATGGCCGCTTGTTTATGCTTCAGTTTTAACCATCACGTGTCAACACGTGACCATTGGTCATGTATGAGCACGTGATACCTCATTGAGGTAACTTCTGATTTTTAATCAGGGAACAGATTTTAGAATTTAATTCTATTCATTATTTTAGAGGCCTTAAGAGCCCATCACGTGTCTGCACGTGACCCATGGTCACGTGTGAGCACGTGATGCCCTATTGGGGTCTTTTTTTGAGTTTTTATTATATCTTTTAACTCCTCCAGCGGGTTCTTAAAGGTCCATCACGTGCGGACACGTAATGCCTCATAACTTTTGATTCCGGATGAACTATGAGGCCCATTATATATCAAATCGAAGGGTTTTTCGAGACGCTTTCGATACCATCAGAATTTATCTGTTTCTTATTTAGGAGTTTGTCAAAAAACAGCCCGGAAGATGCTGGTTCCCATTTTCTTAGGCGTATCGCCGGCATTTGATACCTTGGGCTCTTTTGCGCAGATATTTTTGGCGGGAACAAATGCCCCCCATTACTTTGCCCACGTAAATATTTACGTGGGTGAAGTAGTGCAAAGTAATGCATAGCGTATGACCAGTTTCGGGTTGGTATATTACTTTCAGAATCTTGATCTGAGAAGATAACGAACGGACACAAGCGTCGTCATTTATTATTGACTCAGATCTCGACTCTTAAGAGATATAGTTCCAAACCCTTAACTCCATGAGCCGCACCCCTCTATCTCTTCATATCTTACTCTGGCGTGAAGTAGTTTATATGCTCATGAGTAGCTTTTCCGTTTCAGTGGCATGTAGCTTTGGCGAGTCTGGCTCATAGATGGTCCATCTTGACCTCTTTGCAGGGCAGTGATGGCTTGGGAGACAAGGGTAGGATCTGCCACCTAAGACTTTTCAACTTTATGAGCCGTGAGGGTCTCATAAAGACTTTTCTCCCTACGAGTCGTGAGGATCTCCTAGGTGTATTTTCTCCTTAGGGGTCGTGAGGACTCCTAAGTGTGTTTTCTCTTGAAAGTCGTAAGGATCTCACAAAAGAATTTTCCCGCTTATAAGTCGAGAGGACTCATAAGTGGTTGTTTCCCTCCTTGTTGAGATTCGAATTTGGAGAGTGTGACCCGTGGATAGTATGCAAGAGACCGTTTTGGGCCGATTTGCAGGGTCCCAGTGCTTAGGAAACAGGTTTTTTAATCCTTACTGCCTAAGGCTTTATCTCACGAGTCGAGACGAATCGAGAAGTTCTCGCAAAGACATCAATTTCCTCACGAGTCGAAACAGCTCGAGCAGATCTCGCAAGAATATCCTAACGTCACAGTTAACATCTGCTCTTTACGACAGAAGTCCGTTAGGGTCTGTGGTACTTAGGGTTTTGGCCGTCGTACCGTCGCATTGGCTGTTGTATCCCTCGATAGGCAATCGTGCTGTTCGAGTAGCCCTGCGACTGCCGTGTCTCTGATCCCTTCGGGGGCTGGACAAGACGTCTTCAAGCAATCCTCCTAGGCAGTTTGACCGTCGGAAGAGCAAGCGTTAGGAATTTGCCATGCCGCTTTTACTTGAGGTTAGGCTCATTTTGGAGAGCCCCGATGAGTCATAACCACTCCGCGCTGGTGTGGGATGATCTCCGATAGTCTTTAAGGCTTTATATAACTTGCCGTTAAGACCCTGAAGCTAGGAATTTGGCCTTTGCTTCGTTTGGCGGCATTGCGTCCTCTGTATCGAGACGAATGTCGCGGTTGTCTCTAGGTTGCTGGTGAACCGTCGAGATTTGGAACTAGGGATTTTGTCGTGGCTCCTTTTGGTGATGTTGCGTCTGCTGTATCGAGACGAACGTCGAGGTGGTGACTACTCCGCATTGGTTCGAGATGATCTCCGATTGTCTTTCAGGCTTTATATGACTTGCCGTTAAGACGTTGAAGCTAAGAATTTGGCCTTCGCTTCGTTTGCTTTGTCATGTGCGAATCCTGTTGGAGGAAGAACGCGGTCGTGACATCTCGTCTGCTGTATCGAGACGAACGTCGAGGTGGTGACCACTCCACGCTGGTGTGGGATGATCTCTGATGGTCTTTTAGGCTTTATATGACTTGCCGTTAAGCTGTTGAAGCTAGGAATTTGGCCTTCGCTTCGTTTGCTGGCATTGCGTCCTCTGTATCGAGACGAATGTTGTGGTTGTCTCTAGGTTGCTGGTGAACCGTCGAGGTCTGGAACCAGGGATTTTGCCGTGACTCCTTTCGGTGATGTTGCGCCTGCTGTGTCGAGACGAACGTCGAGGTGGTGATCACTCCATGTTGGTGTGAGATGATCTCTGATTGTCTTTCCGGTTTTATATGACTTGCCGTTAAGACGTTGAAGCTAGGAATTTGGCCTGCGCTTCGTTTTCTTTGGTGTGTCCGGATCCTGTTAGAGGAAGGACGCTGTAGTGACATTTCGTCTGCTGTATCGAGACGAATGTCATGGTGGTGACCACTCCATGTGGGATGATCTCTGTTTGTCTTTCCGGTTTTATATGACTTACCGTCAAGACGTTGAAGCTAGGAATTTGGCCTTCGCTTCGTTTTCTTTGTCGCTTCCGAATCCTGCTGAGGGAAGAACGCTGGGGTGACATTTCATCTGCTGTATCGAGATGAACGTCGAGGTGGTGACCACTCCATGTGGGATGATCTCTGTTTGTCTTTCCGGTTTTATATGACTTACCGTCAAGACGTTGAAGCTAGGAATTTGGCCTTCGCTTCGTTTGCTTTGTCGCTTCCGAATCCTGCTGGGGGAAGAACGCTGGGGTGACATTTCATCTGCTGTATCGAGATGAACGTCGAGGTGGTGACCACTCCGCGCTGGTGTGGGATGATCTCCGATTGTCTTTCAGGCTTTATATGACTTGCCGTCAAGACCCTGAAGCTAGGAATTTGGCTTTTGCTTCGTTTGCTGGTATCGCGTCTGCTGTATCGAGACGAATGTCGCGGTGGTGATCACTCCATGTTGGTGTGAGGACAAGGATCCGCTCTGGACGTTTCCCACGGGGTCGAAGAGTGACGTTATCCGCGTTCCACGTGACCAGGAATTTTGCTCTAGATGCTTCACACGGGTTCACTGCAGCGTTAGGCGAGGACTAGGCTCCGCTCTGGATGCTTCGCGCGGGTTCACTGCCGTGCTCTGCGAGGACCAGGATCCGCTCTGGACGTTTCCCATGGGGTCGAAGAGTGACGTTATCCGCGTTCCACGTGACCAGGAATTTTGCTCTAGATGCTTCACACGGGTTCACTGCCGCGTTAGGCGAGGACTAGGCTCCACTCTGGATGCTTCGCGCGGGTTCACTGCCGTGCTCTGCGAGGACCAGGATCCGCTCTGGACGTTTTCCACGGGGTCAAAGAGTGACGTTATCCGCGTTCCACGTAACCAGGAATTTTGCTCTAGATGCTTCACACTGGTTCACTGCCGCGTTAGGTGAGGACTAGGCTGCGCTCTGGATGCTTCACACGGGTTCACTGCCGTGCTCTGCGAGGACCAGGATCCACTCTGGACGTTTTCCACGGGGTCAAAGAGTGACGTTATCCGCGTTCCACGTGACCAGGAATTTTGCACTAGATGCTTCACACGGGTTCACTGCCGCGTTAGGCGAGGACTAGGCTCCGCTCTGGATGCTTCGCGCGGGTTCACTGCCCTGCTCTGCGAGGACCAGGATCCGCTCTGGACGTTTTCCATGGGGTCAAAGAGTGACGTTATCCGCGTTCCACGTAATCAGGAATTTTGCTCTAGATGCTTCACACGGGTTCACTGCCGCGTTAGGCGAGGACTAAGCTCCGCTCTGGATGCTTCACACGGGTTCACTGCCGTGCTCTGTGAGGACCAGGATCCGCTCTGGATGTTTTCCACGGGGTCAGAGAGTGACGTTATCCGCGTTCCACGTGACCAGGAATTTTGCACTAGATGCTTCACACGGGTTCACTGCCGCGTTAGGCGAGGACTAGGCTCCGCTCTGGATGCTTCGCACTGGTTCACTGCCGTGCTTTGCGAGGACCAGGATCCGCTCTGGACATTTTCCACGGGGTCAAAGAGTGACGTTATCCGCGTTCCACGTAACCAGGAATTTTGCACTAGATGCTTCACACAGGTTCACTGCCGCGTTAGGGGAGGACTAGGCTCCGCTCTGGATGATTCATACGGGTTCACTGCCGTGCTCTGCGAGGACCAGGATCCGCTCTGGACGTTTTCCACGGGGTCAAAGAGTGACTTTATCCGCGTTCCACATGACCAGGAATTTTGCTGATTATATCCGCATTTCACGGAGTGGAGATTTGACTCTCGGTGATCTGTGTATCGCCGAGCCATAGAACTGGGAGTTGCCGCTGTTCCGCTTCGCTTGAAGTTGTGTCCGTTGTAATGAGACGAGTGTTGAGACGATCTCTAGGTTATTTATGGCCCGTCGAGATTCGGTTTCTTCTTCTGATGAAACCTGGGGAGGAGGAGTATGATCCTTTTTTCGCTTGCGTCCCTACATTGTATACAGGGGTTGATGTAACATCACCTGTAGGGCATAAATTTTATTTTTATTTTATTTCTTTTCCCGCGATGCTCTATCATTTCAGCTTTTATATCGCGAAGGTCACGATTGCCCTATCATTTCGGCTATTTTTCGCGGTGCCCAATTATTTCGGCTATTTATTTTATTTTTACTCGCTGCTTTTTATTGCGAGTTGCCCAATCATTTCGGCTGTTTTTGTATGCATACATTTTTACTTGCTGATTTCGTTGCAAGTTGCCCCATCATTTCGGCTATTTCATATGCATTTTTGGCTCGCTGATTTTTTTTTATCGCGAGTGTGGAACTTGGAATCTGATGCCAATCTTAGCATCAGCATCGCTACGACCGGAATATTGCCAGGAGCGAATCATCATTTGCCATGAAAAGACTTGGAATTTGATACCGGTTTAGGCATCAGCATCGCTACAACTGGGATATTGCCAGGAGCGAATCATCATTTGCCATGAAAGGACTTGGAATTTGATACCGGTTTAGGCATCAGCATCGCTACAACTGGAATATTGCCAGGAGCGAATCATCATTTGCCATGAAAGGACTTGGAATTTGATACCGGTTTAGGCATCAGCATCGCTATAACTGGGATATTGCCAGGAGCGAATCATCATTTGCCTCTGTCGATATCGAACAAAGGTGTCTTAGCAAACATGGTTAGGATCCCGTCGACTAAGGCTTTTGACTTCATGAGCCGTAAGGGTCTCACAAAGGTATTTCTCCCTACAAGTCGTGAGGATCTTGTAGGTGTGTTTTCTCCTTAGGGGTCGTGAGGACTCCTAAGCGTATGCTCTCCTGTAAGTCGTAAGGATCTTACAAAAGGGTTTTCTCCTTACAAGTCGAGAGGACTTATAAGGGTTGTTCACCGTATGGACATATCCCCAGTCACGGGTGGGACTTGGTTAGGAAAATTTTTATTCGTGCCCATGGATTGTAACAAGGGTCAGTACTGAGCCACTTGTAGGGCCATATCGAAGGTTGTGGGGGTTGCTTAAGAACAGGTTCAGGTTTCTGTAACTTAAGACTTTCAAATCTTATGAGCCATGAGGGTCCCATAAGAGAGTTCTCCTTACGAGTCGTGAGGATCTCGCAAGTGTAATTTCTCCTTAGGAATCGTGAGGATCCCTAAGTGTGTTGCTCCCTTGTGAGTCGTAAGGATCTCACGCGGGTGGTTTCTCCTTACAAGGTCGAGAGGACCCTATAAGTGTCTTTTAACGAGGTTGCGCCCTTTCGGGTTTTCACAAACACTCGCCGGTAGCCCTGCTGTTTTTACTCACGGAGCCCTTTCGGGTTTTCATCCGTGCCCCCTTTTCTTATGGACATACCGTTCTTTTTATATTTTTATTTTTTTTTATTCTTTTTTTTTACGAGGTCGCGCCCTTTCGGGTTTTCACGAACACTCGCCGGTAGCCCTGCTGTTTTTACTCACGGAGCCCTTTCGGGTTTTCATCCGTGCCCATTTTGCTTGTGGACGTACCGTTTTTTTTGTTTTTTTTTATTATTTTTTTTTACCACGTCAGCCTGAAGATGCTGCGGGTTGGGAGTAGTTTAATGACGTTTCGGTCATTTGCAAGTTTTAGGACATTGCGGTCCGCCGTTAGTTTAAGGACGTTTCGGTCCGCCGTCGCCGTATTTGAGACGCATCTCTAGTTTACTGACCTTTCGGTCTATGGGGCTTTCTCTACGACTGAGCATGATGCCCCCGGCATATCCATCTTTCTCGGAGCATGTGGTTGTGGCGGGTTTACTTTCCACTTTTCGGGCAGCGCGAACTTGCCTTATTGGTACTGGTCTTCAACCCAGTTTTTGAACACGTAGCAATTTTCGAATGGGTGACCCATTACTCTGTGGTAGGGACAATAGTTAGGATTGTTAACGTCACCCGGTTGCAATGGACGTTTTGGATCTGACAGAGTGATGAGCCCGCTGCGTACTGCTAGCTCGAACAACTTCTTTGTTTTATCTTTGGGAAACGAGTAAGGACGTTTCAACTTCTCATTGAGGTATCGCGGCTTGTTGTTTTGACGACAAAACGGTCTCGGGTTACTCGACTGTTGTTGAGTGTTGGCAACAAAGGCCGTTTTTTCCTTTTCCTTTCTCATTTCGTTTGCTCCGTCGTTTGCGGGTCCGAGATTCTTTCCGGGTAGCGTGAGATTGTACGGCTGAACGTTCTCGCAACTCTCCAATTCTTTTGTTTTAGAAATGAATTCCTTGAAGAGAGGGTCGAGGGCGGCTTCTTCGTCAGAATCGCTTCCAAAGGTGAAAACTCGTGATCCCCCGGGCTCGTCCCTATGACAATTGCCGGCAACTCTTTTATGCTCATCTGTCGTATTTTTTCGCTGTCTACGAGCTTCCCGCTTTATTCTATTGACGTGTTGTCTATGAGCGACATATCCTTGCCACCAACACTTAAAGGAGTTGCAGTCTTCAGTAGGATGTGCGATCCTCTGATGATATAAGCAGAAGTTAGGGTGTACGTCCGTTTCATCAAAATGTATACCACCAGGAGAATTTTCTCTGAAAGAGGGCGGCCTCATCCCCATTGATATGGCTTTGGCGAATCGTTTCCTTGTCTTGATCCTGCTTTCATTTGCGGCGGATGTACTTTGATCTGGTGGGAGTGTTTCGACCCTTTTGTCCAGTCGCCGGCGTTTGGCCTTTTCAAATATGGCCATCTCGTGCTCCCGATCGGCTTTGCTTTTAAGACGGGCTTCGTTCAGGAAGGCATCGATCATCTCGTCTGACGGCCACAGAAGTTCTGGTTCAGGATCTGCCCCCAGCTTCTCTGTGTAAGGAGCTTCTTTGTCATTTATTGACGAGTGAGAGATCACATGGCAGCTTGCCACATAATCTTCAGATTCATCCGACGAGTCTTCTCCATTGTCATCATCTCTGTCCTCAAGGACGTGGCTGAGAAATTCTTGGAGTGTGACTGGGGTCCGCGCCTTCTGATTATATTCTTGCAACGCATCAATCTGTTTCTGCAAATCCGTGCGCTTGTCGCCTGGCTTCACGGGCTTCTTGGATTTCTTCTTGTTTTTCTTTGAAGATTTTGACGGCTGGGTGTGAGTGCTGGGGCCTTCACCATTGATCTTTGGAGTTGGGCGCGGCTTCAGCATCCCTTCGACGATCTGGGGTTCTAGCGAGTTCTTCCACCCGATCGCCGGGCATGTCTGGAGATCATTCAGCATCCTTTTGGTTTTGGCTGACGGCACGACCTCCCACGGAGCTTTTTTAACAAAAGAACAAGTTGCCCCCCGTGTGTCCTTCTTTTTCGGAGTGTGTAGCTGCGGTGGGTTTATTTTCCACTTCTCGGACAGCGCAAACTTGCCTTGTAGATACTGATCCTCGATCCATCCTTTAAAGACGAAGCAATCCTCGATCGGGTGACTTACCGTTTGGTGGTAAGGACAATAATTGGGATCGTTGACATCGCCTGGCTGCAACGGGCGCTTTGGACTCGGCAGATTGATGAGTCTGTTGCGCACTGCCAGCTCGAACAGTCTTCTCATTTTATCCTGAGGAAACGAGTAAGGACGTCCCAGTCTCTCCTCGAGGGATGGACGTGGACGCATATTGTTTTGATGGACAACCAGCTTCAAGTTGCTCGACTGTTGTTGAGTATTAGCGACGAAAGTTGCTTTCCCTTTCCCCTTTTCATGCCGAGGATCCGTCTTTGAATGAGATGGTGTGTGACTCGTCTGATCCATTTGGGCCAACTTATCAATTAAAGCCTGGAACGTGGTCGGTTTGAAAAACATCATGAACTGTGAGATGGTCGCTTGCAGATCCAGGGTACCCACAAACATGCCTACTGCAGGAGCTTCTTCTATGCGTTGTTCGCATTTCGACCATTGGTTCCGCCATCGTGTTGCATATTGGACCCATGTTTCGCCTGGCCTTATCCTGGCGTTGATCAGTGTTGTTATCGGGGTGCGTTCACTAGCACTCGCGAATCTTTGTGTAAACAGTAGCTCCATCTCCACAAATGTTTTGACAGAGTCGTTAGGTAGCTCCGAATACCATTCAAAGGCCGTTTCTGCTAAGCTGCCGACGAATTGGTGAAGCAACAGTTTGTCATCGCCTCCAGTGTTGCCGCATAAGGCCTTGAATTAGGCGACATGCTGATTTGGATTCCCTGTCCCTTTATATATATGGAACTTAGGGATCGTATATCCCGGCGGATATTTTATCTGATCATACCACCCTGGATACGGTCGCCCAGTTCTAACAACTTGTTCAGCCGCTTCGTTTGCCTGGTGAACTCGTATCTGCTGAGCTATATAGTCATCCAGGGCAGCTTTAAAGATTGTATCCTCTTTGGCTGTTGACAGAGCCGGTGGAGGATTCGACGTTTCTCCTTTGTCATCTTTGAGGACGATCGGAGGATCTTCAGCAGGAGGATCTTGTTGGATCATCATACCTACCATATCCTGAAATAGAAGGGCCATTCGCTTTATATTGGCTGCTTGTTCCGCAGCCTCTTTATCCTTCTTTTCCAGTATCCTGCGAAGGAATTCAGCGTCAGTTTCCTGTTCCTGGCGTTGATCCGAGGATGCTTCGGGGCTTTCTTTTGGCCCGGTGAGCGCGTCCATCGCATTCATCATTTCTTGGAGCTTCTGCTGCTGCTCTTGAGCCTTAGTCACTGATTGCGTAAGCGGTCGATGACCTGTGGATATGCGGCTATCCTCTTTCCCGGACACCATGTAGACGGTATGTACCACCATGCCCTCGGACTCAGGACGTTTAGGCTCATTGCCTTTGACATTTTCCGCAGGCGTGGAGACTTTCTCCGGCCTTCTTCTCATGTGGGCCGTCGAAATTGAGGGAGCCGTTGCAGCAGGCACCCAAGTGGTTGTCGTCCTTTGTGATTTGACAGGGCGGTTCTTTCCTTCCTGGATTTTCACCTTCTTTTGCCGGTGAGAGTGATCTTGAATGATTACCGAGTCCTGAACCCGTCGCCAGACCTTGTAAATTTTGGAGGACAGCCGTTGAGGAGGCTGCTCCGGCTTCGCTTCTGTAACACTCTCCGCAGGTGGAGGAGATCTTTTCAACGTGGCAGTCGGAGAGTGCATGCGTACCCTCCTTAGCGGTTCAAAGCTGTTCCCAGTTGGAACAGCAGCATTAACTTCCACCATTGGAGCCGGTGGAGTTAGTCCTGAGGGGGAGTTGCCCCCGGCCTTCCTTACTCGGCGCCTGTGACGACGTTGAGCGTGTCGAGCCGTTGGAGCTGGTCCGGTGATGGGGATGGTTTCGTTTTGCCCCCGGCTCAGGTGAGAAGCCGTTGCCGATGTCAGCCTGTTAAAGACTGATATCCTTTGAGTAGCCGGAGCGGGAGTTGGAGTTAGGACGGTCAGTCTTGTAAAGCCCGACCCCTTGGCAGGAGAAACCGCCTTGACGATTTTGGGAGCAGGGATGGCTATCCGTTTCGGGATAACGCCTTCTGGTATTGCAGGCTTCTTCATGGGCCCGTTGGAGCTCTGGCCTAGTCTGTTAAAAACCGAGGCAGTGGAGTTGGACGACCCGTTGAGAAGGGCCGCAGTAGTAGCAAGCCGGTCGAATACCGACTTCTTTGGAGCTTCTTGTGACGGTACAGGGGCGTTGAAGCTCATGGGTGGGAGTATGGTCCCGAAGAATAGTCCAGCGGTGGCTTGAGTTACCTGCTCCACTGGCATCTTGAAAAGAGAGGCCGCTTGGGGCCCGTAGGTCACTCCTCCGGTAGGGATGGAGCGAGAGTTGCAGTTGCAGGTAGTGCAGTTTGAAGCCATTGATCTTCTGTTTTCTGCACGGAGCAAGACACCAAATCTTAATATCTCGAATCCACAGGCAACCACAGCAAACCGCGATTCGTTCGCGAACCTGACACACGAAGTGTGGAGTGAAAAGAGGAAGAGGTCCCACCGGGCGTGCCAGAATCTGTTCCCCTCCGAACGGCGGCCGAGACATGACGTCTTGCCTGAGATTCGGGGCAGATGCTAGTAGGTGCTATCCGTCCACCTCTCCGAAGATGCCAAGTTGATTTATGGCACCATGTATCGAAAGTTTAAACGGATGCGTCCGATGTAGCAGACTTCGTCAGATTCCCCCTCGCTTGAGGGGTTTTTTATTGTGGGGACGCTCTTCCCTGCAGGCGCAAGCCCCTGCAGTTAATTACGCTACCGCATCGCGGTAACAACTTTCTCCTTCTCCAGCTGGTCACTTCGTGTCGTGGGTGTTTGTTTTGTTTGTGGTTGCCCGTGGATTGTATACGGAGACTGATTTATGTCGTCGCCCGTAGGACGTGGATTAGTCCAAATCCGTATTTTCTTAGATTTGGGTTTGGGGTTTTGGTTTGAGGATACGTTAGCCATATTTGAGGCTAAGATCAACTCAAACGTTTGTTAAGGATACGTTAGTCCAATTTGAGACTAAGATCGACTTAACTGGATCGTTTAGATCCGACAAAAGAGCATTTGGGGGCTCTGTTGTTCCAGTTTAGGGACATAGTGGCCGTTGCATGTATGGCCGTCAGGACCCGTCACCTCTCTGACGACGTTGAAGGATTACAACGACAGATGTCAGAGGAGTTCAGAGATGTACCCTTGAACCAAAGTTGATTTGGGGATTTATAGTCCAATTTGGGACTAAAGTCTGTCTGAAGGTTTAAGGATACGTTAGCCATATTTGAGGCTAAGATCAACTTAAACGGTTGTTAAGGATACGTTAGTCCAGTTTGGGACTAAGATCGACTTAACGGGATCATTTAGATCCGACAAAAGAGCATTTGGGCTCTATTGTTCCAGTTTAGGGACATGGTGGTCCATTGCCGGTTTAGGGACATGATGGTCCATCTCCAGTTTAGGGACATGGTGGTCCATGTTCCAGTTTAGGGACGTGGTGGTCCATTGAATGCATGGTTGTCAGGACCCATCACCTCTCTGAAGACGTTGAAGGATTACAACGACAAATATCAAAGGAGCTCAGAGATGTACCCTTGAACTAATGAGTTAGTTGAAAGAGCAGATGTGCTCAGTTCAAGATGATTTGAGGACTTATGGCCAATTTGGGCTAAGTCTAATTGTGTTTGAAATATTGGCTCTCTGTTGGTCCATTGAAGGAGAGGCTTTGCCTCTAGAAACTTAGTCAATTGGGCTAAAGCTAGTGTTAAACACTATAGGTCAACAGTGTTGAACACTGGGAATAAGATTAACAAGTTAGTGTTAAATACTAAAAGATAATCAATGTTAAACACTAGCAACAGGGCTTTCAAATTAGTGTTAAACACTAAAGCAAATCAGTGTTAAACATTGGTAATCAGAGATTTCAAATTAGTGTTTAACACTAAAGAAAATCAGTGTTAAACACTGGGAACAAAGTCTTCAGATTAGTGTTAAATACTAAGGAGAGAAGGGTCACGTGTGGACACGTGAGAGCGCCCTGATTTCCCTTATTTTATTTTGTAGATCAGTGTTTAACTCTTTTAATTCTGACGGCCATCACGTGTGAGCACGTGATGGAGGCCTTCGCTCTGGTCTGTTAGAATACTCATTAGGGGTCACGTGGTGACACGTGAGGGCGCCCTAAATGTGGAGCCAGATCTCCTTTGTTTTATCCTCAAATCTGCGAATAAGTGTTAACATTTAACACTTTTATTTTTATTTTAGAGCATCACGTGTTGGCACGTGATGGGGATCTGTGCGCCAATTGTTAAAGCGTTTGCTGAGGGGTCACGTGATAACACGTGAGAGCGCCCAAAGCTTTCATTTCCTTTGCTTTTTCTTTCTGCGTTTTGGAAGTCACGTGGAGCACGTGATGACATCAAAAAGTGGGGCCAGATCCCCTTTATTTTGTTCTGCAAACAAGTGTTAAACACTTTTAATTTTCATAGCCATCACGTGTGGGCACGTGACGTATACTTATGCCCTGATTTATTAGAACATTTATTAGGGGTCACGTGGTGTCACGTGAGAGCGCTCAGAATTGTTTCTGCCTTTTCTTTTGTTCCATATATAATGAGGGTCACGTGGGAGCACGTGAGGTATTGCCTCAAAGCTTTCCTCTTCTCATTTTGGGGGATCTATTCAGGGGCACGTGGGGCACGTGACCCTGATTCTTTTCATGAACAGAGATCTTTTAAGTCTCCTTATCTTTAAGAATTAAATTCTTATTTAGGGTAAAACCCCAATTTTGATTCTGGAGGAATTAAATTCCTATTGTGAAAGAATTAAATTCTTATTTAGGGTAAAACCCTAATTTCTTTTTAAAGGAATTAAATTCCCAGATATGTAAAAGAATTAAATTCTTGATTAGGGTTAAACCCTAGTTTCGTTTTAGGAGGAATTAAATTCCTGTGAGTTTGGGAGAATTAAATTCTCAAAACTCAATTCCTCCTCTGTGTTTTAGATCTGCATGGCAGGATCTCAATCCAATGAGAATTAAATTCTCAATTCCTGGGGAGATGTGCACTTTGCAGATCCTCAAACAGAGAAAGAACTAAGTTCTTTTCTTTTTATAAGAGTTAAACTCTTTTGAGAATTAAATTCTCGTTTGAAGCCTCCCTTTTCTTACCTAGGGTTTTTCTTTTGCAGAGAATTAAATTCTCTTCTCTTTTCTTCTTTCTCTTGAGAATTAAATTCTCCTCCCTCTGTTTTCTCTCTCCAAAAAAAGTAGATCCTCTCTCTTCTTTTCTTGGCTCCTATTTATAGGAGAAGGAAAAGAATCAATTTGCTTAGTAAATCTCTCATTGAGAGATTTGATTTGTATGTTGAGAGATTTGATTTATATTTATCATTAATCTGGGCATTTAGATTGTTAAATGAATTTTATTCACCATTGGATTTTAAATCCAAAGATATCTCTTTGTTATCTCGGTTAGATTTAGGGGGGAAATCTTTCCAAGTCCAAGATTATTCCATAAATTGGTGATTTTTAATTACCCTCAGATTTTTAATCCAACGGTCCCCATAGACCTTTTGTGTTTGGAAAGATTTAGAAAATTTTAGAATTTTAATTCTATTAACTGTAAAGCTTTCGAAACCAGTCACGTGCTGACACGTGACCCTTGGTCACGTGTGAGCACGTGACCCCCAATTGAGTTCTTTAATGGCCGCTTGTTTATACTTCAGTTTTAACCATCACGTGTCAACACGTGACCATTGGTCATGTATGAGCACGTGATACCTTATTGAGGTAACTTCTGATTTTTAATCAGGGAACAGATTTTAGAATTTAATTCTATTCATTATTTTAGAGGCCTTAAGAGCCCATCACGTGTCTGCACGTGACCCATGGTCACGTGTGAGCACGTGATGCCCTATTGGGGTCTTTTTTTGAGTTTTTATTATATCTTTTAACTCCTCCAGCGGGTTCTTAAAGGTCCATCACGTGCGGACACGTAATGCCTCATAACTTTTGATTCCGGATGAATTATGAGGCCCATTATATATCAAATCGAAGGGTTTTTCGAGACGCTTTCGATACCATCAGAATTTATCTGTTTCTCATTCGGGAGTTTATCAAAAAACAGCCCGGAAGACACTGGTTCCCATTTTCTTAGGCGTATCGCCGCCATTTGATACCTTGGGCTCTTTTGCGCAGAAATTTTTGGCGGGAACAATCCCGTGTGTGCCCGGGACCACGGTCCAGATTCTCGGGCTGAATCCAAGACATGCCGCTAGGCACTAAACAAGAAACATGTACAAATGAATGATGTCAGCAGCAGCATCCCCGGGCTGGCCTAGCCTGTAAAAATGATCAGTATAAGCATCGAACTGTCGAGTTACAAGTCAGGTTTCATCATTTATTTCCCCATTATGTGTCCAAGTCTGGTATTGATAAATCTGAAGCTAATGCCAACACATGATCAAACAGGAACAGATTTGTCTATACAGACAACAGGATATGTCCATCGGGACAACGTGTCAGGATTGTCGGCATTAGAAACAGGATCAGGTAACATGTCAAGTAATGGTGTATCAGGTCATGTTAAGCAGTGTACAGTGAATCAAATGGGTGCCCAACAGTACAATGTAGCAAGTATTGAATCGGGGTAAAAGTACGGATGTGCAGTAAAAGCATGGATGCACAAATATCTATCAGGGGTTACATCATGACTATGTAGGATGCACATTATCAAGTATGGGGTACTAATGTAATAATAATATGAGTCAATGTAATATGGCATGCAACTAGGTATGCAGAATTAATGGTATGGATGCACAAATATCGATCAGGGGTTACATTTACAGCTCCAAGTCTAAGTGGGATGCACATTATTAAGCATGGGGTGTTACTACAATAATAACATGAATTAATATGATCTATAGATGCAGTTATATATATTTTAAATGATATGGATGCAAACGGGTATCCGAAAACGGTAAAACTTTAATATGGATGTATAATATGATAAACGGGTAACATTTTACTCATATGGATGCATAATAATATACCTAGCATGAAGCAAAATGAACTAGCATGCGACCAGATATGTAAATAATGATATGGATGCATACGGATATCCGAAAACAGTAAAACTGTAAAATGGTAATATGGGATGCATAACTAAACATTATGTGATGTTATTATTCAAATGGGTGCAGTATATTGTAGTATAGCATGTAGCAAGATAAACTTGCCTCGATTGGATCTCACGACGGGGTGTAAATGCCACGAACGATGTCGGTAATTGTCGCGATGCACACGCAGGCGTACAGAACAGAACCAGACTAAGTAAGAACTCGACCACGCTGGCTGGGAACGTCCTCTGGGTCGTCCGGATCGTCGGCAATGGCACGGCTCCGGCGATGATCGGAAAACACGGATCAAGAAAAGCAAAAGGAGAAGAACAAGAAGATGAAGAAGAGAAGAGGGTTGTGGTGGTCCTCTGGGTTTGGCTCTGGGTCTGGGACAGAGGAGGCAGAGGAAAGGGGTGAAGACGGGGTAGTGGGTCACCGGCGATGGTGTTTTTCCGGCGAGGTAGTGGATCAAGGTTCTTGGTCGTCGGGGATCTGGGTGTGCAGGGTTCTTGCAGGCTGTAGGGTGAGGGTGATCTGGAGTTGGCTCGGGGTCAGAGGAGGTGGCAAGGGGGCGACGATGGCAATGGATCGGACTCCGGCAAGGTGTGCAGGTGAGGCGCAGTCGAAGGCTATGAGAAGATGAAAGAGATTGGCGATGGTGTCGGTGTTCTCGGTTGGGAGAGGAAGATGGAGATGAAGACGATGGAGATGAGGTGAGATGAAGAGGGTGCAGGTGATGGGTTCGAAGGTGGTTGGAGTCGTGGGTTGCGGGGTCGAGAGGTTTGCAGGGTTTGGGAGCTCAGGATCAGGGCCGTGGCGATGAGGAAGAAGCGAAGGGAAGGTGAGAGGGAAGGCGAGGTCGAGGAGATGGAAGCGGCTAGGGTTAGGCGAGGGTTCTCGTCGCGGGGTTTTTTTTAAAAAGGAAGAAGAAAGAAGAATTGAAGGAGGGAGGTGAGAGTAATGGGTGCGGGAGGTGACGAGAATCGAGAATGAATAGGATTCGCAAGAGGAGAGAGAGGGGGGGATCGAGAGGAGAGAGAAAGGAAGAGAGAGAGAGAGTGCTGTGTGTGAAAGAGAAATAGAGAGGCAGAGAGAAGAGAGAGAAAAGATAGAGAGAGAGAGAGAAAGATCGAGATGAGAGAGGAGAGAGAGACAGCGAGAAAGAGAGAGAGAAAGAGAATATCAGTGAGAGAGAGATTGTTAATTAGTTAGGATTTAATTTAATTTTTAAAATCTTTTCGTTATATAAATTTTTAAACTGTTAAAATATTAAAATATAATATTTATAAAATTTGATATTCTGGTAAAATACAAACTTACTCCAAAATATGCCCAGGTCAGGTATAAAATTTTAGTTTTAAAATATGAAAAATATACATGTCGACCAAAACTAAAATTGGATATCCGGGTAACGAAAATGCATACCCCCAAGAACGGATGCACATACGTGCGCATAACCATCCAAACAAGTCCGTTTCACTGAACGCGACGAGAACAAGATGCGCAGATGCTACCACAGGGTCAGGGGTATCAGGCAGGCCATGCAATGTATTTTTAAAATATTTTATGTGACTTTAAATGTTATATTAAAAAATCCAGATGCCAGATATAATGCCAGTATGCAGTATGTATAATATGAAAGTGCACGGATCCACGTAACAAGCCAGGATAAATCATAAACAGGAATCAAGACGGGTTTCCAGCAAGCTGGTCGGGTCGGATCCAAATACAGATGTCAAGTGCACTATCCGCACCAAAAACACGGTAAATCAAGAAAATACCATAAATAAAGAAATACTCGAATTAGAATTGGTATAAATGAACTAAGGTGTTACACCCCACGTGACCCCTAGCAAATCCTTTCAATATCCAGTGCATAGGTACCCATCACGTGCCCACACGTGATTGCCATGAAGATTAAGTGTTTAACACTTATTTGAATATTCTGAGACTAAAATAAAGGAAGCCTGGCCCAATCCTCAGGTGCCTCACGTGACCCCACGTGAGCGCTTCACTTTTAGTGTTTAACACTGTTTTGAGTGCATCACGTGGGAACACGTAATCGTCAAATATGTGCTAGTGTTTAACACTATATTCGAACCGGTCTTCCAGAGGAAAGACTTCCCTTTGACTGAACCTCAAATACACCCTTGTCTTCCAAAATTGATCATCTCATATGGCATACGAGTGCTCAGCACTTAATAAAAGACAAAAATATTGTCAGAACCCAGACCCATGCTTAGCATTGCTAAGTAAAGGGGGGCTGAGCCCAGACAAATGTCCAACATTTTAAACCTAATTGGACTTAGACTAAGTTGGTCATAAGTCCTCAATTCAGATTTAACTGAGCCCACATGCTCATAATCTAATTAATTGATCTTAGTCTTAAATTGGACTACAGATCTCCCAACCAATATTGGTTCAAGGGTACATCTCTTCACTCCTTTGATATTTGTTCTTGTAATCTTTCAACGTTTTCAGAGAGGTGACGGGTCCTGACAACCAGATATTCCATGGACTGTGGGGTCCTTAAACCCATGGACTATGATGTCCTTAACCTCGGACTGTAGGGTCCTTAAACCCATGGACTATGATGTTCTTAAACTTTATAGATTATGACGTCTTTAAACTGGACCGTAATGTCCTTAAACTAATTATGGACCGCAATGTTCCTAAACTAAACAATAGAGTCCAAATGCTCTTTTGTTGGATCTAAATGATCCTGTAAAGTTGATCTTAGTCTAAAAATTAGACTAACGTATCCTTAACAAATCGTTAAGTTGATCTTAGTCTAAAATTAGACTAACGTATCCTTAACAAACGTTTAAGTTGATCTTAGTCTCAAATGAGACTAACGCATCCTTAAACCCAACCCCAAGCCCAAATCTAAGAAAATATGGATTTGGACTAATCCACGCCCTACGGGCGACAACATAAATTAGTCTCCGTATACAATCCACGGGCAACCAAAAAAAACAAAACAAACATACACGACACGAAGTGACCATCTGGAGAAGGAGAAAGTGGTTACCGCGACGCGGTAGCGTAATTAACTGCAGGGTCTTGCGCCTGCAGGGAAGAGCGTCCCCACAATCAAAAACCACTTAAACGAGGGGGAATCTGATGAAGTCTGCTACAACGGCCGCATCCGTCTAAACCTTCGATACACGGTGCTATAAATCAACTTGGCATTTTCGGAGAGGTGGACGGATAGCAACAAATAGCATCTACCCTCGAAACTCAGGCCGGACGTCCCAACGTCTCGGTCGCGTCTTTCGGAGGAGAACAAACGTGATATATACTGTTGAGTTACGATGAAGATTACATTGATTGGTTTCAAATATTTTTAGGATAGATAATTTAGCGATATGGACCCTTAGGATACACATGATATGATTGATATTGATATCTTGCTTGTTACCTCACATGTTACTAATATTGATTATTGTTTATACTCATGATATCAAGCTTATTGCATATGGTATACTATATTTTATACTGCTTATTTTATTATTATGATATTTATGACGCACTGATGTCTGGGTTTTGCATGGCCCAGATCCTTTGATTTTAGCACAGGAGGATCGTGGGTATTTCGACAAGACTGCCGAGCAGTGAAGAGCAGTTCACTGATTTAGTTTTAGCGATGCTTTGGATTTCTTTCTAGAATTAAACTTGTCGGTTTTATCGTTGTAATCCCATAAGGGTCAACTGCTAGTTATTATTTTCTTTAGTTCTTCGGATTGTTATTGCTTCTGCTATTGTTTCTTGTTATTGTTTATCATGTCTATTGGATATGTTTAGAAATAGATATTTATATTATTGTTCTTGATTACTGATTGATAGCCTTAATGTGACTATGGAAGGATATTTTCTTGCCGTAGGTAGTATGGGTGGCCGAATTACGTCCCGAAATTTTGGTATCTTGGGAAACGGGGGCGTGACACATGATTGGTTCGTTTCAAAAAAAGTGTTCGTAAAGTAAAGTAACCGCAATCAAGACGGTGTCGCTAGTACCTAGTCACGATGAGTACGGGTCGTCCATAGGGAAACGTGAACCTTTTTCTTGCTTTAGACGAGTTGATTGAAAAATGGGTTGATTGGTTATAGATTTATTTTAATACGGATATAGGATTTTATAAAGAAGAGGCTTGTAGGGTTCATATGACTTAGTAGTAATGGATGACTAATTAAAAATACCTCTTTCTATCTTTTAATAGTTTAAAACTAGATCGATAGTAATGAATGTAGATTAGGGTTCTTTTGGAAGAAACTAGAGTTTCCCCACTCTTAACCCTTGTCCTTGTATTGATCTCTATTCATGTCTAGCCTTTACCAAAACAAGTGTTAAACCAATCTCGAATCGTGGTCGTGGCTAGCAATAAATTGGTAGCGCTCCTGCTAAGAATGTTAACATTTATTTTGCTAAAGTTTATAGACTTTAAAATGTATAAAAAAAAAGTTAAATGATGTTATCATCCATTGATCTACTCCAACCTGTGAACCCTAGCAAGTTAGGAATTACTCACGCATGGTTGGAGAAAAAAGGATGAAGAATGAGATCATGATGTAAGATGCAGAAATTAAGCGCAGAATCTAAGTGCGGAAATTAAAATGCAATGAAAATCAAAGCTAAAAATATACCTTTATTAATCAACTATATCATGTACAAATCCTTTTAAAATAGAGTATAAGAAACCTGGTTTTTGCTCTCGATCTCTATCTTATTGGAAGTAGATGAACAGCTGATGATCAACTCGGATGCGTGGATCGTCTTGGACCTCTTGATCTCTTCGGTTGATGATTTTAGATGTGAAGCTCTCGGTCCTATTTATAGTCACAGAAATTAGAAACCCTAGATACCATCTGTGATTATATGCTGATACGATCCAACTCCCAAAATTTCTCATCCAACGGCTCTGGATCCGCCGCGGATCCGCCGCAAATCTTGCATTTAGCCGTCCAACCGCGGCTCTTTGGTGAGATCAAGTTCTGGGATTTTTTGTACTGTCTTGTATTGACATTTGGAGATCTCTTCGATATCTGGATTTTGAGAATAATGCTCTGAATCTCTGCCGTTGCTAAATCTTACGATTTGCCTTCATATTTCGGCAGATTTGATTCCGACATCTCGGATCTCTTGGATTCTAGATCTGATCTAATATTTGCACAATATCTCAAATCAAAATGTTATTAATATTTGGTATTTTTGAGATATTATCCTAACCATTTTATATGATATTAAATCTTAAGAATATGGTTAGAGATATTTGATATGATATGCATATTTTAATTACTAAAATTTCATATAAATATTATATGCATGTATTTTCTCTCATTATGTTAATTATAATATAGAAACATATGATAATAAACTTTTTACACATAAACTCTCATATGTTCTATAATTATAATAAACACCTTTTAATACTTAAGAAATAGTAGGGAAAAAGTTCATTCAAATGTGCAATATTTTAGACTAATCAACACACCCCCATCAATTAACTTTAACCTTGACACCTAACCCGAAACCTAACCCTAACACTAACACTATCCTTAAGTCCTACATCTTCATAAACCTAACCCTAATCTCTAACCGGCCGAACATCCTCATCACTTCTCAACGAACAACAACAACAGAACAACAGCAACAGCAGTAACAATTAACCGCCTCTAAATTTTTGCCCTAAATTAGAAAAAATTTAAAATAGGTGGAAAATTATACCTGAATCGATCACGAGAGGAGGAGGTGGTGGCGAAGCGATGACCTCGCAAAGAGCGAAGGAGGAGGAAGCGATGACCGAGGGGCGACGAGCGAAGGAGGGTTCAAGGGAGAGGCGAAGAGGAGGAGGGTTCGGCGAAGAAGAGGAGATGGAGGGTCAAGGAAGAAGGTAATTTTTTTGGGAGGAAAAATTTAGGGACAATTGGACGTGGAGGGAAAGGGGGAGGGGATTTTCTGTTTTATTTTTTTAAACCCCTACTCTGTCTCTATGGTGTCCACGGTAAGGATTTTTCTTGCGGCACCATAGGGACAATTAAAAAAGTTAATTTTTTATAATTTTTAATATATAAATGCCCCTACAGTTACTACCGTAGGAATCCTGTTTGCCCCTACGATGAGAACCATAGGGACAACCTAAAATTGTCCCTACGGATTTTCCCATCTGTAAGGACAAACCATCTTTGTACTAATGGAAAATAATTCTCCCGATTTTTTTGATCTAAATCCATTTTTATATGTACACTCTGTATGAACTTTGAATGTGTTGGATTTTACTCTGTTTTATATTTACATTTTTTTACTCTTTTTTTAAATGTTAGTGCATACTGTTTGCAAAACAAGGTGAGATTAAGTATATGAATAAATAAGATGAAATAAGTGTTAATATTGGAGAGTTTCTTCCAGAGAGTTGAGCTTGAGCCGGTTCAAGGAACATTGAGACGGCTCATAAGTGCTCCAGAATTATCATAACTTTCTGGATATATGAGACGGCTTGACCCTATGTTTGAGACAGCTCAAGTTTTTATGAGCCGGCTCACAAAATGATGAAATTACCTAATATTCTCTATGTATATGAGCCGGCTCATGAGCATATTGAGCCGGCTCAAGGAAGCAGACACGGTATGTTATGGAAATCGAATATTTTGGTAATTTATGGGTTTATCTCTAATCTGTATAGAATTAGTGTTAGGTTATAAATAGGGTCTCTCATATGATATTTTGCAAGGCAAATTAAAAGGCTATTGAGACTATTGTAAAGAGAGAGAGTGACGACTACGAATCTAGAGAGATTTGAGAGAAATCACCTAGGGTTGCCCGTGAGTGTAATACTTGATTCAAGATCTAGTTTGCAGATTTTGCTCTGCCGGGGACTAGTCATACGGTGGGTGAAACTCGTTAACAAATCCATGGTCTCTTTTTGATGATGCTCTATATTGGAGATCTCCCAGATCAGGACACGTGGCAGATGACATGTCCCAGAGCTCAGAAGAAAGGGCCCACAGGGGCCGACCAGGCTACCCCTGTACCCGACCTGCAAGCACAAGCTAGCTCTCCTCAGAGCCCCGTGCAAATTGGCCTCCTCGGCCTCTTAGCTCGCCCCGAGCTGCCACAGGACTAAAATGCCTCGGCCCTCCCGCTCATCCCCGAGCTCTCCCGCCGAGGCCATCTTCCTCGGTACCTCCGACCGACCAACTCCACCACTCACAAGCGTAACCGCCGCTCCGCAAATCTCGCCATGCACGGATTCTCTGCCGGCAACACCCCGCGTTCCACGCCATCACGATCCCCATTAACGGGCGATCCGCTTATTACGCGGGCGTGACGTCGAGGGCGTAACTGCCGGCGAGATTCCCGCGCCTGCTACTGCGTGCTGCCGCCACTATATAAACCCCCATCACAGAGGGGTCAAGTAAGCTTTTTTCACCCCTCTTAGCCGTTACTCTGCTCGGATCTTGCACTAACTTGATCGTCGGAGGGTCCTCGGTGATACCAAACCACCCGGGACTTCCTTGCAGGTACTCGGCGCAAACTCCTCAAAACCACCAATCTCCTCAAAACCCATTGAGACCCACACGCAACAGGAGATCACCTCCAAGATCCACCGGGAGATCGACGGAAGACAACATCTGAAGGAGACCCGAAAAGGACCTCCATCAGTTGGCGTCGTCTGTGGGAAAACGAAACTCCACAAAAAAGAAAGTTGGCCTTCCGATCTCCATCCACATGGAAAGCGATCACCCTGAAGATCCAAGCACCCACCGCCTCCTTCCCCTCAATGGAGGCGCGGGTGAACCTCCGCCGAATGTCATCAACCCCTCCGTTGGCCATCGCCTCGCAGACTCCAGCGGTCGCAGGTCCCTCGGTCCGTCCCATTCAACCTCGAGGTCCTACGTCGGGGAGCCTCCCTTCAAGCCTTGTCGCACCCCTGTCCCTACCAAGGCGGTGGCGGTCAGCTCGCCTGCTTCCAGACATGACCGGTACCCCCTCCCTCGACGGGGTCGCATCCACGAGGCCCGCCAAGGCAGCTCGAAGACAACCTCACCACGGGGCCTAAGGGACCCCGCCGGAAGGAACAGAGGCCCATCAAGAACTATGGTCATGACGACAAGGGGTCAGTCGAGCGCCTGCGAGACTCAGCACCCCACGCCGGCAACGGAGGCCAACGGCCGCTCGAGCAAAAAGGCCAGGGACTACGAGCCTATCGCCTTTGGCGACGGGGATCTCCACGGCATATCCATTCCCCACAACGACCCTCTGGTGATCACGGCCCAAATCCACCGATACGAGGTCCACTGGATACTTGTCGACTCGGGCAGCTCGGCAGACATCCTCTTCCATGACTGCTTTCTATGCATGGGGCTCACCCCAGCAGACTTGAAACCGACCTCCCACGTCCTGCAGTTCAATGTCAGGGAGCCCGGCCGCACCCGTGCATTGCCTGTGGACTTCATCATAGCAAAGGTCCCATCGGCCTACAACGTCCTCCTCGGCCGCCCGACGCTGAACTCCCTTCAAGCCCAGATATCGACCTACCTCCTGGCGATGAAGTTCCCTCTCGATCAGGGCGGGATAGGTCGGGTCTACGGGGACCAGTGGGTCGCGAAGGTATGCCTTACCGAAACATCTTCTTCCGAGCAGCCTGCAGATGACGCGGAGGTAAAAGACGACATCAAGGGTTCTCTGGACACCCGAGACCAGCGGAAGGAGGTCCAGGGGACACCGGTCGAACCACTGACCGAGGTGCCCCTGACAGAAGGGGACGATGAAAAAACCGTCCAGGTCGGATCACTCCTGACAGGGACTCAGCGAGATGACCTGGTCGGTTTCCTCAGAAATAACTCCGACGTCTTCGCCTAGGCGCCTGCTGACATGCCCGGGATCGACCCCAAAATCGTTTCTCACAAGCTCGGAGTTGATCCTACGGCCCGACCCGTCAGATAGAAAAAGCGAAGCTTCGCCCCGGTCAAACAGAAGGCTATCGAAGACGACGTTGATCGACTTCTCGTCGCCAACTTCATCCGGAATGTACCCTACTCGGAGTGGCTGGCGAACCTAGTTCTGGTCAAGAAGTCAAGCGGGAAGTGGCGCATGTGCGTAGACTTCACCGACCTCAATAAGGCCTGCCCCAAGGACAACTATCCTCTCCATGGATAGATCAGCTCGTCGACAGCTCGGCTGGCCACGGGCTGTTGAGTTTCATGGATACTTTCTCCAGATACAATCAAATCCGTATGAATCCGGAAGATGAAGATCTTACCGCATTCACAACGGACCGGGGGGTATACTGCTACAAGGTGATGCCTTTCGGCCTCAAGAACGCCGGGGCCACATACCAACGGTTGGTCAATCGCATGCTCAAGTCACAGATCGGCAGGAATATGGAGGTCTACATTGACGATATGCTCGTCAAATCCGTCTCGTCGGCCGACCACGCCAAGGATCTGGGCGAGGCCTTCGAAGTGCTCCGCAAGTTCTAGATGAAGCTAAACCCTGCCAAATGCGCATTCGGTGTCACCGGGGGAAAGTTCCTCGGTTTCATGGCACTCACCATGGAATCGAAGCTAACCCAGAGAAGATCGACGCTATCCTCAACATGGCCGCGCCCAAGACCAACGTTGAGATCATGCGGCTCACGGGACGAGTCGCTGCTCTGAGCCGCTTCATGTCTAGGTCGGGGGAGAAATGCCTCCCGTTCTTCAAAGCTCTGAGGAAGATCCCGAGGTTCGAGTGGTCGGAGGAGTGCCAGGCCGATTTCGACCAATTAAAGAAGCACCTCGCGACGCCACCACTGCTCACCCGACCAGTCGAAAGAGACGAGCTGTCACTGTATCTGGCGGTATCCGACCAAGCAGCGGGCTCGGTACTCGTCCGAGAGTTCGGTGGAATGCAGAAGCCGGTATACTATATGAGCCATGTATTTAAGGACGCAGAAACGAGATATCCATCCATAGAGAAGATTGTCTTGGCCCTCGTGGTGGCCTCAAGGAAGCTACGGCACTACTTCCAAGCACACACCATCCTCGTCCTCACTGAGCGCCCGTTGGGGGCTATCCTTGCATCACCGGAGTCCTCGGGCCGCTTAGAGAAGTGGAGGTGGGAACTATCTCAGTTTGACATAAAATATCGCCCGAGGCAGGCCATCAAAGAGCAGGCCTTGGCCGATTTCATCGTTGAATGCACCATCCCTAGCAAGGAACTGGAGTCCACGCCGACCCTCGCAACTCAGTGTCCCATTGCGGAAAGGCCTGGCTCGGTTCTTGAGTGGCTCATCTACGTCGACGGATCTTCAACCGAGGAAGGCTGTGGTGTCGCCTCATTATCCGGGGCCCGAACGAGGCAGAACTAGAGTACTCTCTGAAACTCGGTTTCAAAGCCTCGAACAACGCGGCAGAGTACGAGGCCTTCCTGGCTGGACTGCGCATGGCCGCCAGGCTGGGGCTGAAGACAATTCGGATCCGCGGCGACTCGGCCCTAGTCGTCGGCCAAGTGACCGGCCGCTTTGAAGCTCGGGAGCCTTTAGTGATGAAGTATCTAGACGAAGTAAGGAAACTCCAGAGGAACTTTGACGAAGTCCAAGTAGAACAAATATCCAGGCAGCTGAATGCCCAAGCCGACGCCCTGAGTAAGCTGGCTTCGTCATACCCGGCCAACAATAAGCGGTCTACCCTCTTCGAAATCTTGCCTCAGCCCAGCGTGGAAGACGGAGCGAAAACACTCCACGTATATGCAGCGCAGGAAGGCGGCCAAGATTGGAGGAAGCCCCTCATGGAATTCCTGAAGGACGGTACGCTCCCAGAGAATCGGGGAGCCGCCCTCCGTCTCCGGGCCAAAGCCCGTCACTTCATCTAGAGTAATGGGAACCTCTACAAGAAATCCTTCACTCGGCTCCTGCTCCGGTGCATCGACCCCCACGAAGCCGACTACGTCCTCCGTAAAATCCATGAGGGGGTTGGCGGTGCGCACCAAGGGGCCCGAACCTTGATCCAAAAGGCGTTGTTCCAGGGGTACCACTGGCCCACTGTTCACGAGGACGCCCAGAAGCTAGTCAGAAGATGCAAGAGTTGCCAACTCCACGGCAGCATCCCTTGCCTCCCCGCTATCGAGCTGACCGTCCTAACATCCCCATGGCCGTTCGCCCAGTGGGGATTGGACATGATCGGCCAGTTCCCTACCGGTACAGGCGGGCACAAATATGTCCTCGTCGCGGTAGAATTCTTCACCAAGTGGATCGAGGCCGTCCCCATCAGGAAACCGGATGCCGCCACAACCATCAGGTTCCTGCAAAACAATCTGATACTCCGGTTTGGCATCCCGAGGTGTATCATCACCGACTACGGGACGAACTTCGAGAATGAGAAAGTGAAGGACTTCTGCAAGGAATACCATATCCTCATGAAGTTCGCCGCGGTCGTGCATCCCCAATGCAACGGGCAGGCCGAAGTCGCTAACCGAGACATCCTCCAAGGTCTCCGGACCCGCCTAGAAGGGCGACAAGGCAGTTGGGTCGAAGAACTGCCCCGGGTCTTATGGGCCCTGCGCACGTCAAAGAAGACCCCTATCGGGGAAACCCCTTTCAGCCTCTGCTACGGGACTGAGGCAATGGTCCCAGCGGAGATCGGGCTACCCAGTCATCGGATCGAGCACTTCGACAACGATGCGAACACCTCGGCACTACGGACCAACCTGGACATCTTGTTGGAGAAGAGAGACCGGGCTCAGATCAGGGCCGCCGCTTATCAACAACAAACGGCTCGGTACTACAACGCTCGGGTCAAGCGCCGCTCCTTCAAGGTCGGAGATCTGATCCTACGGCGGAACGAGTTCATCGATCAAGGCAGGCTACACAAGTTCTCCCCAAAGTGGGATGGTCCTTTCCTCGTCTTTGAGGTACTCCCCGGCGGAGCCTATCGCCTACAAGACGCGGATGGACGCAAGTTCCCACGGCCTTACAACGCCGAGAAGCTCAAGCTATACCAATGAGGTCAAGTCCAACGAGTGTGTACCCCTCCTTTCGCGAAGACGATGTAAATGTTTTCTAAAAATCCTTTCCATTCAAATAAAGGGAACGTCAGAACATTGCAAATAGAGTTCTGTCTTTGTGATTAAAAGCCCTCGCAAGAGGCAACCGAGCCCGACCCTAGCTCGGTCATCTCCGGCTGGTAGCTTCCTACCCACGACGCCAGAGATCAAAGCCCTCGCCAAGAGGCAACCGCGCAGCTTCACTGCCCGGTTATCCTTAGCAGGCCTCCTGCGGCCCCTCCAACGCTAAGGATCAAAGTACTCCTTAGAGGTAGCCGAGCGGCTTCCCTGCTCGGCTATCCCTGACCGGTAGCTTCCCTACTCGCAACGCCAGGGGTCAAAACCCTCGCCGAGAGGCAACCACGCAGCTTCACTGCCCGGTCATCCTTAGCAGGCCTCCTACGGCCTCTCCAACGCTAAGGATCAAAGTCCTCCTTAGAGGCAGCTCAGCAGCTACCCTGCTCGGCTATCCCCGGCTGGTATCTTCCTACCACAACCAACAGGGATCAAAAGCCCTCCCAGAGGCAGTCGAGCCCGACCATCGCTCGGCTATCCTTCAGGATAAAAGCCCTCGCCAAGAGGCACCGGGTAGTAACCCTGCCCGGCCAAGGGTCCTTGGTAGGGTTCTTACATCCCCTCCCGCGCTAAGGACCAAAGTCCTCCTTTGAGGTGGTCCAGCCCGACCCTTGCTCGGCTATCCCCGGCTGGTAGCTTCCTACCACAACCGACAGGGATCAAAGTCCTCGCTAAGAGGCACTGGGCAGTAACCCTGCTCGGTCCCCGTCCTGAAGGATCAAAAGCCCTCGCAAGAGGCAACCGAGCCCGACCCTTGCTCGGTCATTTCCGGCTGGTAGCTCCCTACCCATGACGCCAGGGATCAAAGCCCTCGCAAGTGACATCTGAGCGGCTACTCCGCTCAGTCATCCCAGGCTGGTAGTTGCCTACCCACGACGCCAGAGATCAAAGCCCTCGCAAAGAGGCAGCCGCGCAGCTTCACTGCCCGGTTATCCTTAATAGGCTTCTTACAGCCCCTCCAACGCTAAGGATCAAAGTCCTCCCAGAGGCAGTCTCGCCCGACCCTCGCTCGGCTATCCCCGGTTGGTAGCTTCCTACCATAACCGACAGGGATCAAAGCCTTTGCCAAGATCAACCGAGTAGCTTCCCTGCTCAGTCATCCCCAGCAGGTATCCTCCTGCCCAACAGACGCTGCGGGTTTGTAGCCCTCATAACGAGGCCACCAAAACCCTTTATGCTCGGCACAACTACGGCGGACACCCCTCTGCCCATCACACGCAGCGGATCCGAAGGCACCAACAAGAGACATCAGGTCTATCCAAAGTCTGACCAATCCCCCCCCACCGACTCCAGGGCCACGGGGATACCTCCACTTGGCACGCTTGACAAGTGATCGAAATCAACTCGACGTACGATTGCCTGACATGGAAGCCCAACAGTGCAAGCAAGAACATTCTACGAGTACTCTTCACATCCAAAAGATAAAATGAAAAGCAATGAAACAACAAGAGTTTTACTCGCACAAGCAAAATGTTTTTACAGGGGTATTGGGGGCTCCCCAGCCTTACAAATTTCCGGACGCTTACAAAAGAGGAGCGAGGAAATATCAAAAAGACCTAAGTCACAAACCCCCTCCTGCGCCTCGCTTCCCTCACCACTGCCATCGCAGTCTGCCGGAGGCTTCACCACCGGAGGCTTTGCCACCAGGGATACGCCTCGCTTCCCTCATTGCTGTATGCCGGAGGCCACCGGGAGTGGGACCCGAGCACGGAGCTCGCCATCGACGAACTCAGGAAGCCGCTCTTTCACGGCATCTAGAGCCTTATTCCACGCGACGGCAGAATGCTCGCCAAGCTCGGCGTAAAACTGCTCTTACACCTTGTAATCGGCCACAACCTTCTTAGCCCTAATCTCGGCAATCCCGGACGCCAGAAGTGCTGCCTCGGCATCCCTCATGCTGGCATTTTTCTCCTTCTTCATGGCTGCGAAACGGTCGGCCAGATCCGCCAGCTTCGCCTCAGCAACTCGATAGGATGCACTCAGGCGACGATGGGCACCGTGGTTCGCTGAGATGGCGTGCTCCGCAGCCTCCGCTCTGTTAGTTATATGTATGCCCTAAAGGCCATTGCTATACATAGGATGTATATTGTAGTGGATACTTGGACATATATAGGGAGGACTTTCTTGCTCGACATGATAGTATGCTATCTGGTTGCTCTTTACCTTAACGTGTACGATGATTGTCTCTCTGTTACATGTTGGTAAAGCCCTTAGGATGTGTACTTGACTACCTGAACTATGATGCGGATCATACTAGTGGGGACATGGTAGTCCATAAGTACATCCTTCAAGGTCCCTAGTCGTGTGTGTATCGAGACGGGGTATCGATATACCAGAGTAGACTAGCGTATACCTTCTCGACCTATACAGATGGGCGATGGATGATCCCATATCCATTGGTGTTTGACATCAGAGATGATATACGGGTGCTCAGTGGAGACTGGGTACACTGGACGGACTCGCCGAGAACTCCCAGATGGTATTATACCTTACGTCAGATGGCAGTTCTCTGGTGACACTGGTACAGAGTAGTCTGTTGACCCAAGATCGTCATAGAGTCTTGTGTGATTCCCACTGTGCTTTGATTTCCACCTTACCACGTCCAAGAGGGCGTGCAAAACGGTGGTTTTTGGGCACAGTACCTAATCACATGGAGGCAATGAGCGATAGGAGGGGATTCGTCTCTCCCGGTATAGGGGGTTGATGTTGCACTGTGTTCGATTGGCTATAACCGGAAATCCCTGGCCAGGGTTGCTGAGATTTACTGGTAAGTGTTACCAGTAGTTTCTCGAACTGTTATAGACCTCATATCGACACGACTTATCGAGCTATTGGGGTCTGACGTTTACCACCCCTAGGCAAGATATGCGACATATCAGACGACGAGACCGGACTGTACGGTAAGTGTTACTGGTTGGATTCACAGGAGTGTGAGCGGGCTTGCTCGTCGATCTTCTGATCGCTCAATACCCGGGCGGCCGTTACGTTTAGCAGACCGCTTGCGGCTTGTGGGTGTTTGATATGATCATCACCTGCTGCCGGCGTATTGACGAGTCTTTAGAGTCCTACACAGAGGTTTCCTGGCTCAAGCGAAACGAAATGGGAGCGCATATGAGATATGTGCGGGACCGAGAATAATGCGTGTATGTGATACCGTATTCTATTCTCGCGATGAATTTATCGATTGGTTGTATGCGATATAACCTAGTTATCGAATCAAGGATTGATTCGATAAGTCGATACATTGGATATTAGTCGGTCATATGCGATATGACCGGATCGTTAAATCAAGTGTTGATTTAATGATTTAATGTATAATTATATATTTAATATATTACTTTACATTAACTAATATTGGTTCACTTAAGATGTTTTTCTCACTTGTTTGTGCACATTGTATATGTGATATATTTTTTTGTGCACAAGATTGTATCATGTTTGATGATACATCCACACCTGGGTATATGTATGCTTTAAACTATGATTAGGTTAATGGTTAGGGTTTGATCTACTCATTTATTTTCTTTATTCATTTTTGGCTAAAATGAAATGGTAGTGGCTTTCTTTGTTTTGTGCAAGAAGCTTCATGATATTTCTAGCACCTTTGAAAAAGTCTTACCATTTTGTTTTATTCCTTAACCCTAACCATTTACCTTAACCCTAGTTTATTCTCTACATGAGTTTATCTTACCCATGGTTGCATTATGATAACTTCACTTGAATTTTCTTTTCACAATAATTCATTCTTTTCTATTCTTCTTCATCTTCTTCATGAGTTGAAGAAAGCTAGCTAGAAAATTCTAAGTGATGAATTCAAGTGAGAAATCAAAATCCAAAGTGAACCCACTTCCTATTTCTTCATCCTCTACCACTTGCCATGTAGTATAGGGTGTTTTCTTCATAAGTTTCATGACTTGGTGAAGTTGGAGCTTGATCTTGAGTTGCCTCGACGTAGATCATCTTCGGCATCGAAGTCGACGACCTAGCCCGATCATTTCTTCGACGAAACCATCGCTAGAGTCCGGGATCCGATGATCGCAGCGGAGGGACATCATCACGGAGCTAAGGAAGTGAAGGACCGGATCTACAAAGGTTGTATTTCCGTTCACTTAGCAATAAAGTTGTTTACTAGCTTGCTGTTTCGCCTAATTTCTAGTTAACGATCCGTATTAGGGTTTCTCGGCACCGGAAAATTTTGATTTTGCCATGGTTGATCAGTTGTGAGACCTCATTAGTGTGCCTAGGAACCCTACACGCTCGGGCTGCCAGGACATTGGCCCTCGCCCTCTCTAGACGCAGGTCACGTCGCAGGACCTCGACTTCTGAAGGAAACGCTTCCATCGGCCTCGGTGCGTGGAACGCCCCCTCGGCCTCCATACGAGTAACGAGGGCACAGTGTTGAAGGACCTGACGGGAAACGGATGAGAAACTTGAAAACGCTCGAGCCAAAGAAAGGAAGGTCAAAAAACAACACCTGGAGGAGTTCATACCTAGACCGTCCCTTGGGCTATGGCCTCCATTTGGACCCTCAGGGTGCCATGCGGAAGCCTCCCCCCGGCCGACTCTTCCATCCCGGCGAGCAGGCCGGCAACGACGGAAAGCCCGGATGGAGCCATGAAGACGGCATCCCCCTCCTGCACGGGAATCCCCTCAGGGACCCTCGACGGCGGCGCACGAGAGATTGTCATTTTCGTTTTAAGGGGGACCCCGTCCTCACCCTCCCCTGCGTCACTCATCTGGGACTCGGATGACCGTGGATTTCTCTGGCCGCTGCCGGAACAATCACCATGAGCCATCAACGAAGCGGACGGCCCTGCCGCCGTCGAAACATTCGGCGCAGGGCACAAACCAGCCGAGGGCACGGCCGCACCGCTGGCCTCCCTCCGGAATGAGAAACCCAAAGAGTGGGAACGAACCATTTATCCAACCCAAAAGAGGAAGAGCGCCGAGCAGCCAAGACTTAGGAGGAAGAAAAATATAAAGAAATAGGGACCCTGGAGTGGGCCCCACCCCTATTTATCACTGCAATCGCCCTCATCCAACGGCGCCCTTCATCTTCCGCCAAAGCGCCTCCTCGCGTCCAACGGCTCCTATCGCTCCACTTGTCGTTCCCACACTGGGCCGCATCCCATCAGACGCCGCAGGTCTGCACACGTTGCGTCGGCCAACCGACGCTTGACACGCGGACCGTCGCTTCAGTGACAGGATGCACGAACCTGCGCACCTTCCTTAAATGCAGAGATCTCGCCCTGATTCGCTGGCAGAAAAGATAGCTGACAGCCCGGGGACGCGACCCGACGAAATCTTAGGAGGGAGCTCACCCCGGGCGGCCCGGCAGTCCACTCTTGTCCCGACCCGCCAGCTGGTCGGAACAAGAGTGGGGGGCTAATGATGATGCTTTATATTGGCGATCTCCCAGATCAGGACACGTGGTAGATGACGTGTCCCAGAGCTCAGAAGAAAGGGCCCACAGGGGCCCAGGCTACCCCTGTACCCGACCTGTAAGCACAAGCTAGCTCTCCTCAGAGCCCCCTGCAAATTGGCCTCCTCAGCCTCCCAGCTCACCCCGAGCTCCCACAGGACCAAGATGTCTCGACCCTCCCACTCTTCCCCGAGCTCTCCCGCCGATGCCATCTTTCTCGGTCCTTCCGACCGACCAACTCCACCACTCACAAGCGTAACCGCCGCTCCGCAAATCTCGCTATGCGCGGATTCTCCGCCGGCAACACCCCGCGTTCTACGCCATCACGATCCCCATTAACGGGCGATCCGCTTATTACGCGAGCGTGACGTCGGGGGCGTAACTGCCGGCGAGATTCTCGCGCCTGCTATTGCGTGCTGCCGCCACTATATAAGCCCCTATCACAGAGGGGTCAAGTAAGCTTTTTCACCCCACTTAGCCGTTACTCTGCTCGGATCTTGCACTAACTTGATCGTCGGAGGGTCCTTGGTGGTACCAAACCCTCCCGGGACTTCCTTGCAGGTACTCGGCGCAAACTTCTCAAAACCACCAATCTCCTCAAAACCCATTGAGACCCACACGCAGCAGGAGATCACCTCCAAGGTCCACCGGGAGATCGACGGAAGACAACATTTGACGGAGACCCGAAAAGGACCTCCATCACTTTTGGTTTGTGATTCTCTTATTCTCGCGTATTTTTGTGTTTTATATTTCGTTGTTATCTGCGTTGTTGATTCCGTGGATTGCCCGTTAGTGTTGTTCCGTGTATTGTCTTTTCTGCGATATTATATTATACCTACAACAATAAGAAGCTCTTTGCATATATAAGTATTTTTATCCAATATAGCTAAAGCTATTTTTCATAGAAAAAGACTTGGTAAAAGCTGAGAGTTATAACGGCATAAAGTAATAAATTCATTTTTTTAACACTTGAGCGAAATATTTTTGGATTGAGTTGAGCATGAATCAATGCAGACGGATGATGTTTGATTGACAATTGGTACAACAATAAATTTATCTTAACTTTTTCGTCATAGCTTGCGAGTGGAAATATGATGTATTGTGAATTCTGGAAGATTTTGACTTTGAGGTTGGGATGATTGAAAAGCAAGACTGCTACGGTCAGGACATGCTGGGATATATCGATACTAGGTTAAGAAGAAGGTGAGGCAATTTATAATTTAGATAGCTTTTATATATGAGAATAATGGAGAAAAGATGCCATAGGAGGGAATTCCCTCCTATGGCGTCGAAAAAATACCCCCTCCACCAATTTTTCCGACGATCGGCCCCCATCATCTTCATCGTCATCATTTTAAGATGTGGGTACACCAAATTTCATGTGATTCTACAACTTTTTCACCGTTGATTTAGCAATGTAAAAAGTTCTATTGTCGGTAAACCGTTAATTTTGAACCCACTAAATCAACGGTGAAAAAGTTGTGGAATCACATGAAATTTGGTGTACGCACATCTTAGATGATAACGATGATGATGATGGGTGCCGATCGTCGGAAAAAATGGTGAAGGTTATATTTTTTCCACGCCATAGAAGGAAATCCCCTCCTATGGCCTCTTTCCTCCATTAATCTCTTTATATATATATATATGAGAATAATGGAGAAAAGAGGCCATAAGAGGAAATTTCCTCCTTTGGCGTGAAAAAAATACAACCACCACCAATTTTTTCGACGATCGGCTCCCATCATCTTCATCGTTATCATCTAAGATGTGGGTACACCAAATTTCATGTGATTCTATAACTTTTTCACCATTGATTTAGCAATGTAAAATGTTCTATTGTCGGTAAACCGTTAATTTTGAACCCACTAAATCAACGGTGAAAAAGTTGTGGAATCACATGAAATTTGGTGTACGCACATCTTAGATGATAACGATGATGATGATGGGTGCCGATCGTCGGAAAAAATGATGGAGGTTGTATTTTTTCCACGCCATAGAAGGAAATCCCCTCCTATGGCCTCTTTCCTCCATTAATCTCTCTCTATATATATATATATATATATATAATGGAGAAAAAAGGCCATTGGAGGAAATTTCCTCCTATGGCGTGGAAAAAATACAATCTCCATCAATTTTTTCGACGATCGGCTCCCATCATCTTCATCGTTATCATCTAAAATTTATATATATGAGAATAATGGAGAAAAGAGGCAATAGGAGGAAATTATATATGAGAATAATAGAGAAAAGAGGTCATAGGAGGAAATTTCCTCCTGTGCCGTGGAAAAAATACAACCTCCACCAATTTTTTCGACGATCGGCATCCATCATCTTCATCGTTATCATCTAAGATGTGGGTACACCAAATTTCATGCGATTCTACAACTTTTTCACCGTTGATTTAGCAATGTAAAAAGTTCTATTGTCGATAAACCGTTAATTTTGAACCCACTAAATCAACGATGAAAAAATTGTGGAATCACATGAAATTTGGTGTACGCACATCTTAGATGATAACGATGATGTGATGGGTGCCGATCGTCGGAAAAAATGGTGGAGGTTGTATTTTTTCCACGCCATAGGAGGAAATCCCCTCCTATGACCTCTTTTCTCCATTAATCTCTTTCTCTCTCTCTTTCTATATATATATATATTTTGCCAAATAATCGAGACAACTTATAGTATTATTTGATGGCAAAATTCATATGATAATGTTTTATTTAGTAATATATTTTTTATATAAGTTGAGACGGCTTACACCTATATAACCAAAACATACAGATTCTTCTTCATTGTTCTGTCATAAATATATTTTTTATCATAATTCATAAACATGCATCGAACATGCAGGATACCGGTACTTATTAGGGATATTTATCAAAAAAATGTCATGTGGTTTCACACTTTTACGAAAAAACCCATATGGTTTAAGTTTTTGACAAAACTTTCATGTGGTTTGCTCCATTAGCTAAAACCATCTTGTGAATTCAGAAAAAACCTGATACGGTTATTTGGGATATTATTGAACCATATCCATATATAACATGTGCATGAGTTAAAACACATTTCTCGTCATGGGTTTCGAAAAGTAACCTTTTTTTTTGTTGTCGTCATAGGATGAGAAAGATTCGACCGGGGCTTGACCCTAAGCTCTAGTCTGTTCATTGTATGTTATTAAATATTTAAGACGTAAATTGCAACTTAGAAAGGGACTTTTAGATTAGCCTAAGACAACGCATTTATTTAGGAATTTTTATCATTTAGTGCCTATTGACCGACCTCCACATTAATGGATGCAACAAATGTAATGACCCCTACTATCGTCAATCCCCCAAGCATAGCTAGCGACCCGTTTTCACGCGTGAGCTTTGCCATGGACCAAATGAGACGGGGACACATGTTCTTATTTTATTATAAGACTTTCCTTGACCAACAATCCGTTAAAATAGCCAAACGAACCGAGTTTTAGGTTGTTCGGTTTGGCTCGATTATTTAAACGAGTTTAAAAACGTGCTGATACTTGATTCGTTTATTTATCAAACGAGTCCGAGCCGAGCCTCGAGCTTTATCGAGCCTATCTAAAATCTTAAAAAAAGCTATAAATAATAGCATCAATATATAAAAATATCGTATCAATCTTCAATATTATATCTGACAAAGTGAACAGCGAGAAATACAGTTATTATAATTAAATAAACGAGTTTAAAACTTGTTTTGAACTTTGTCAGAAAAATTCAAAGTTATTAATTATTTAAATTATTCAATATTTTGGCATGACAATGTTTGATGGGGTATTTCTCATGATGCATGTCACAATTAACATCAATTGATAATCAAAATCTAAATTTAAAAATAAGTAATCATATATTTAATATGCTGAATACCAAATAACATACAAATTATCTAACTTTACACTGATTCTTAAATAAGCCGGGCTTGAGTGTTCGTATTTGTTCGTTTATTTCACCGAGTTTAGATTTATGTTTAAGCGCGGCTCGTTTAGTTGTTAAACAAGCCCAAGATGAGTTTTTAACAAGCCAATCCCGAGCCGAGCTCCAAGCTCTGAGCTTTTTTAACAACCCTACCACTATGAATTAATGTTGTGTTATCGGGCTTGATATAATTTGATCTAATAATCATGATGATGGAGGTCCTTCTCGGGTCTCCGTCAGATGTTGTCTTCCGTCGATCTTCCGGTGGATCTTGAAGGTGGTCTCCTATTACGTGTGGGTCTCAATGGGTTTTGAGGAGATCGGTGGTTTTGAGGAGTTTGCGCCGAGTACCTGCAAGGAAGTCCCGGGATGGTTTGGCACCACCGAGGACCTTCCGACAATCAAGTTAGCACAAAATCCGAGCAGAGTAACGGCTAGGTAAGGTGAAAAAAGCTTACTTGACCCCTCTGTGATGGGGGTTTATATAGTGGCGGCAGCACGCAGTAGCAGGCGCGAGAATCTCGCCGGCAGTTACGTCCCCGACATCACGCCCGCGTAATAAACGGATCGCCCGCTAATGGGGATCGTGATGGCGTGGAACATATGATGTTACCAGCGAAGAATCCGTGCATGGCGAGATTTGCGGAGCGGCGGTTACGCTTGTTAGTGGTGTAGTGGTCGGTCGGAGGGACCAAGGAAGATGGCCTCGGCGGGAGAGCTCGGGGACGAGCGGGAGAGCCGAGGCATCTCGGTCCTGTGGTAGCTCGGGACGAGCTGAGAGGCCGAGGAGGCCAATTTGCAGAGGGCTCTGAGGAGAGCCGGTTTGTGCTTGCAGGTCGGGTACAGGGGTAGCCTGGTCAGCCCCCTGTGGGGCCTTTCTTCTGAGTTCTGGGACACGTCATCTGCCACGTGTCCTAATCTGGGAGATCGCCAATATAGAGCATCATCACACGACAAAAATGAGATACTATTTGAAAATGTAATCATACAGGCATGAAAGCCTTCAATTCACTTTGGGACACTTATGAAGACGGAAGATGATGGTACCAATGCCAACAATGATTGGTTGCAAAAACGGTGCGAATTGCAAGGATGTCAGTTTGCGGTGGTCGTAACATCAGCAGTTTTGATGGAGCCGCGGCGGTGGCGGCTAAGACAACAGTGTAACACCCGGCCCTCTTTATACCAGTAATTGAGTTTCTCGTTAACTTATGAGATTTCAATTTTATTTATAATTAATTATTAGTTTAATTATTTTGGGAACTCCTTTAGATCCTAAACTTCCAATCATTTTTACCCCGCTATTTTCTCAAGCCATAATTCCAATCCCTTATTTCTCTTTTCTATTTACTTAAACCTCGATCTCGGTTCAAGAACTCCATTTCATTTTTAAATATTTTAAAACCCTAGCCCAACTCCATCTCGTTTATACAAATCCCTACCTCATTTTCTCCCATTTTCAGTCTTCCCTCTGCCCAAAATCTTTCCGGCCCTCTCTCTATATTTTTCCCATTAATTTTTCCCATTTAAAATTCCAAGCCCAGCCCCATTTCCCTTTCTCCATTTTAATTTTCAATTTCTTTTATGCTAGCCCGGCCCACTTCTATTTATTCTTATTAAATTCCCTTATCCTTGCGGCCCAGCCCACGTAAACTTATTCTAAAACATATTTTTTTCATAATATTTTCCCAAGCCCATCCAAGGGCCGGCCCACTCACAATCCCCCCACTCCTGTTCATCTTCCTTCAAATTCCTCCAACGGCTCTTTCCATTCACGCGCGTATCCTCCGCCGCCTCCTTCGCCCGCGCCCACGTCGACGCGCACGTTTCCCTACGACCCGCCCCCTCAACCGCACCTCGCGCCTCGTCTCCCTTTCTCTTTCCCTTACATCATTCCCTCTCCTTTCTCTCTCTCTCTCTGTTTTCTCCTCCACCCAACCCGCAGCACTCCCGAGCTCCCCACGGTCTTCATCACTCCGCCGTGAACGACGACGACTTCGACCACCATTCACCTCCTCTTCCTCCGCCTCTAACCATCACTACAACCCTCACCACCATCATCCACCGAGCTCGTCTCCACCGGCCACCTCCCTCCATCGCCACCGCCACGACAGCCCTCCACCACCATCGTTCACCCACTCGCTCTCTCTTCGCGCACCTCCTCGCCTCACCATCTCTTCCTCCTCATTTCCGGCACCCCCTCATTCCCGCTCCTCTCGCCCCCGCCACCGAGCCTCGCCTGCCTTCCTCACCTCCCTCCAATACCCGACGACCCAACTCCCGAGCTCCCCACACAGCCCCGACCGAGTTCGCCTCCGACGAACCTTGCCGGCACCCCATCACCCATCGTCGTCGTCATCCCTCTCACCATCACCCCGAGCACTCTCTCTCTTCTTCTCTCTCTCGCTGCAGTTTCTCTAGCTCTATCTCTCTCTCTGTTTCTTTCCCTCTCTCACTCTTCCTCTAGCTCTCTCTCTCAGCTCTCTTCTCTCTCTCCCTCTTTCCCTCGTTCTCTCTGTCTCTCACTCTCTATGGCTCTCTCTCTAAAACCCCTCTCTCTCTCCCTGCGCCTATATCTCTGTTTCCCTCTATAACTCTCTCTCTGTTAAACCCTAAACCTCTCACTCTCTCTAACTTTCTCTCTCTCCCTCTCACTTCTCTCTCTCTCTCTCTCTAGCACTCTCAGCATCGTCATCATCACTCATCAACGAACTCCGTGACGCACAAGGGCCAAGCTTCACAGCCGAGCCGACCACCAAACTGCGAGCCGTCGTGCCGAGACTCGTGTTCGAGCCAAGTCAGGTGCCGAGCCGCGCGTGTGTCGCGCGTTCATGACGTCACAGCCACCGTACATCACCTAGACGCCTCCAGGCAAGTTCTTACTTGCTTTCATGCTATTCCGTACGTATTACAAATTAGAATCGTAGATATATTCCATGTTTGCTTGATGTTATATATTGTCACAAAACTGTTCGATGCTTGTTCCCATAGAAAATCATTATCGTATTTGACGGAACTGGACATATTATATTGGCCCTTGTAGAGATGATTAACGTGTGCAAATTTCATTAGAAAATACGACTGTTAACAGTTAAAATGACTACCCCCAAGTTTGATCGAAAAACTGAAATTCTGTTGCATCTGAAAATAGTTAAATTCATCATAAATCATATACATATTAGATTGGTGCATTCGAGGGCTCAAATCGAAGCTAACTCGATGAAATTTAACCCTATGCTAGTTTCCAGACATTCCTGTACTTAAATCGTGATGATAATTGTATCGGAGTACGACTCTGGACTGCAGTCCAGAGCTACTCAAATTGTTGGTTGCTGTACCGCATTGGATACCTCAGGATTTACTTAACTCTTAGGTTGCGGAACTCCGCTGCTTATTGTAGGTAACTCTGTTAGCTAGACAACACAATTAGTTTCATCCTGTTTCGTTATCATTTACTATTTAATCTGTAATTTAGAAGATCGGGGCACATAACAGTCCCAGCAGAATCAGAATTGGCATGTTGATATTAAACAGAGTATAACTCCTAACATACAGACGCGATTGAAGATCCGTTTGTTGCGTTGAAAACTTTACTGAAAACCCTAGAATTCTTTCAACTGTAGCATCGCTAAATTATGATCCCAACTGGGGTTAAAATGCGTTGCGAAATGGATTCCTGATTCTGAAATTGGATTTCCAGCCGCGAGCGCTTAAAATGAAATGGTTATAACTTTTGATCCTGGAACACGATTGGCTTGAAACAAGATTAGATGGATAGATAACTGAACATATTGATTACTACCTTTTTATCATTTCGCTAAATTATATACGTATGTTTCATGATAAATCGTGCAAGTGATAGACTGTGTTTTTATGACACCTTAATTGTGCTTCTTATACTGTTCATGCATCACATCATACCCATATCATTGTAGTGATAACCTAGTGACATCGTGCATTTACCCAGTGTTAGATTTTAATGATGGTGGCAAGTACGTCAGTGTTCGTGCATTCGTGATCAAGTGAAAGTGATACGTGCTTGTGCACAATCAGAGTCCCTTTTATTTTAGTGCATTGTCGACGTCTGTGGGATGTGTGTACGTGTGACTATAAGTGGTATGGGACACTTATGGGAGCGCTTGCACGGATGTCACAGATAAGGCATCCGACACTGCCATTTATCTTAGGTATTAGTCGGGACGTGCTTGATGGAGGTCCTGCCTCCAGTTCTCGCGCAGACTTATCACGGATCGATTAGTATTTAGGGTTGTGGTTAGCGTTTGATGTGGACCACGGGGTGTGGGGTAGTTCAAGTATGAATTCAACAGAATCTCGGGAGTCCCATGCCGGCTTATATATTTAGGGAGTTATATGGAGATTTACAGGGTATGTGCTATAGACACCGTGATACATTCGTTACATGTTGGGCCCGTGGTCCCTTGCCCTTGGGTTCTACCCTTGGGTGGAGGACACTCGCGAGTGGTTGACTCTCATACTTGGACTGACGATAGGCTTATTGACCTGTGTAGTGAGACTTAGAGACTGATAGGGTTACTGTCAGTTACATTCATTCTATACTGTCCTGACATTCGTGACATATTGTTATACTGCTTTACTACTCCGCTGCATTTATCTCTGCTCATTTATATTCATGCTGTTATTGATTTACTGTTATTTATATCCTTCACCACTGTTAGAACTGTTACTTGATTATATGCATTATATTGCTATTGTGTCGCTCTGACGACCTGAGTATGCATGCTCAGTGTGAGGAGAAGATTTAGCCTGGATCAGAACTAGACGTGCTTCACAGACTTCTTGACTCGCCTTCCCGAGTTACTTTCATTTGTTCCACTTCAGGTCAGTCTTTACATTGTTCCTTTCAGTTACTGCATTTTCCCATTACCTGTGCATCATTTACTGTTTACCATGAAAAGCTAGAAGCCGAAGTGTAACTACGGCAGGACTTTTCCTTGACCGTAGGAGCATGGCTGGCCTTGTCTACCCCTCGTATTCCGTATTTTGGGAAGCGGGGCGTGACATGGTTTAGTTGGTATCAGAGCCAGGTTTTGCATCGATTGGGATTGCAGTTTTCCGTGTAGGGTTTGGCAATCTAAGACATCACTCGGTTTAGATTGTAAACTTGATATCCTTGATCCATATTCATATCATGTGTTCAGCTATCTATTCGCTCTGGTCTACTTAAAATCATACCGTTGATTCTTCACTTGTAATAGATTCATCACCTCTAATATTCTTGAATCTTTGTCCTATCCATATTACGTTTTGACTCGTATATCTAGTGACTTATATCATCCTTAAAATCATTGTTTCAGGATCATGTCTTCCAACGACTCTTCCTCTATCTCCACTCCTCAGAATCAGACTGTTGAGATTCTTAGTGTACTGCAAGGTTTAAAGGAAGCCCAGCAGCGAACCAACGACTTATTAGCTGAAGGACTGAGAAGACAGGTGAATCAGGCACCAGCGGGAGTCTCCTATCATCAAGGGATCCATATTGGACGAGGAAAGGAGAAGAAGATGAAGCGCCGACAGAAGCATCAGAAGAACCCTTGCTGTGGATATTGTAAGAGGCCAGGACACCTTCAGAGGGATTGTCGCCGTGCCCAAGGGAAATGTCTGTTATGCGGTTCCAACCAACACCTCATCAACGGCTGCCCAGAAAGGAAAGAATTGCAAGGAAGAAACTCGTCCCCACTCCCCACTTCTGCCAAGTGAGGATTGCCGCGTGGTTCGGACTTCGACGATAAGGAGGATCAAACTCAGGATTCAACTCACGCGACAAGAATGCACTGTTATAGCGGACGAAGAATGATTTTTCATGTTATCTACTTTCAGTAATAATATTGTCATTTTATGAATATTTCCTTCCGTTTGAAACCTTGTATCCGCTGAACTTTTAGTTGAATGCAATAAAATTTGAATCATATTATATGTATCATTCTTTTGTCATTTTCCCTTGTTCATATTCTTCAGTAGCATAACATTTTAATCTTGGTCTTACAATTCCTGCTACCGCATATCTTTTGATACTTCGTACACTTGGCCATTTTCCTTATTCATTCCATTGTCTAATTATGACTTCTCTTTTCAGGCCATGGCTCACCCTGGTGCAGCGCCGCATCTAGACGAGGATGCACAGTCATGCGTTTCCCTAGATCGCACACTGATGAGTTCTGATGATGAGGTCAACGGTCCCCAGGTTAACTTTGGAAACAACGATTCAGAGGACGAAGGTGTAGCCGCCCCAGAATTTAACATGATAGCTGATTCCGACGAAGAGGAAGGAGACCCTGAAGAGGACCCGATAGAGGAAAATCCCGTGGAAGAAAATCCAGGAGAAGAGAATCACATGGAATCAGATCTCGATGAAGAAGCTTTATCCGAGGATGAAGGACCAGAAGATCAAGACCCTACCGTGGAAGGACTCCCTTTGGCAGTCCCCGCGAGACACCATGGAAATGGACGCCCATACCTGAGCGCGCGAGCCTACCGCAACCTGCTGAATCTCCACAACCGCGACTGATGGGATTTCTTTGATGTTGTCTTTCTGGCCAAATAAAATGTGTATAGTTTAGGGCCACTTATCGTCCTTGAGAATGTCTTGTTTCAAATTTCGTGAATAAAGTAAATCTTCTGGATTCGTAAACCTTTGAACATTAGTTCGCTTAATACTTGTTTATTGCCTTATCCATTTATATTTCTGCTGAGATTCCTGACTGTCCACCCTACTCATTGTATAGTTTTCACCCCGTTCGATTAGAAAGTACTGTACCCTGATCCTTGGAATGAGCCACCCTCCATCCCTCGCCTGTGCCCCGTTGAGATCCTTCTGGGAGGAGAACAGTTCCTGTAAAACTTCCGAGTTCACTAACTCTTCAAATTTTGGATTCGTGTGTTGTACCGACTGTTGTTTCCCCCACACTTTTCCTTTTTTATCCCTTTGTTGCTCATCCTTACTTCCGGTGCTAACCCTATCCTAATCTCCTTAACATTCATCCTAAAACCGCCACACTCCGACCTTCTGTTTGAGCCACACCTTCTTGTAATCACAATCCTAGTTAGCCCAATTCATATTAGTGATTTCTCCATTATCCCAAATATATTTAGAGACGTTATTATTCAAGATTTAGTTTTCATTATTTAACAAAGAGTGTGTGTTATTGATTATTCTGTTTTACGTATTTTAAGTACACTATTAGTATTTTCATTTTCAGTAGCGCAACCCTACACCGCGCACATTTTGTTCCATGTTTCTTATTTTCACTAATGGGTTTTCTAAGTTATTTTAAAAATTATCTGATCGATATATCGTCCTAAAATGTTTTAACCTACCGACTAATTTTCGCCATTTTTGTCGTTACTTTATTTTCGAGTATAGTGCCTATGGTTACTAATATTAATGTTTGTGCCTTATACTATTTATTTCTGACACACTACTTTTGATATACCTACTTATGCATATGTTTGAGTTTCGATTTTTGATGTGTGTCTTGAATATTTTGTTTAATATTGTCGTCATTATTATTCTCATGAGTTATCTTTGTAATTGTTCTTGTTTTATACTTATTTAAACATGTATTTTGTATGATGTTCTCATATACGTAAACCTTCAAATTTCTTCATCCGCCCATCTCAATTAAAACCTGATGTGTTAGTTGCAATATAATGGCTTTCACCTATGTTGTATTAATTATCGTTTATTTTAAATTTCGAGGACGAAATTTTTGTAAGGGTGGTATGATGTAACACCCGGCCCTCTTTATACCAGTAATTGAGTTTCTCGTTAACTTATGAGATTTCAATTTTATTTATAATTAATTATTAGTTTAATTATTTTGGGAACTCCTTTAGACCCTAAACTTCCAATCATTTTTACCCCGCTATTTTCTCAAGCCATAATTCCAATCCCTTATTTCTCTTTTCTATTTACTTAAACCTCGATCTCGGTTCAAGAACTCCATTTCATTTTTAAATATTTTAAAACCCTAGCCCAACTCCATCTCGTTTATACAAATCCCTACCTCATTTTCTCCCATTTTCAGTCTTCCCTCTGCCCAAAATCTTTCCGGCCCTCTCTCTATATTTTTCCCATTAATTTTTCCCATTTAAAATTCCAAGCCCAGCCCCATTTCCCTTTCTCCATTTTAATTTTCAATTTCTTTTATGCTAGCCCGGCCCACTTCTATTTATTCTTATTAAATTCCCTTATCCTTGCGGCCCAGCCCACGTAAACTTATTCTAAAACATATTTTTTTCATAATATTTTCCCAAGCCCATCCAAGGGCCGGCCCACTCACAATCCCCCCACTCCTGTTCATCTTCCTTCAAATTCCTCCAACGGCTCTTTCCATTCACGCGCGTATCCTCCGCCGCCTCCTTCGCCCGCGCCCACGTCGACGCGCACGTTTCCCTACGACCCGCCCCCTCAACCGCACCTCGCGCCTCGTCTCCCTTTCTCTTTCCCCTACATCATTCCCTCTCCTTTCTCTCTCTCTCTCTGTTTTCTCCTCCACCCAACCCGCAGCACTCCCGAGCTCCCCACGGTCTTCATCACTCCGCCGTGAACGACGACGACTTCGACCACCATTCACCTCCTCTTCCTCCGCCTCTAACCATCACTACAACCCTCACCACCATCATCCACCGAGCTCGTCTCCACCGGCCACCTCCCTCCATCGCCACCGCCACGACAGCCCTCCACCACCATCGTTCACCCACTCGCTCTCTCTTCGCGCACCTCCTCGCCTCACCATCTCTTCCTCCTCATTTCCGGCACCCCCTCATTCCCGCTCCTCTCGCCCCCGCCACCGAGCCTCGCCTGCCTTCCTCACCTCCCTCCAATACCCGACGACCCAACTCCCGAGCTCCCCACACAGCCCCGACCGAGTTCGCCTCCGACGAACCTTGCCGGCACCCCATCACCCATCGTCGTCGTCATCCCTCTCACCATCATCCCGAGCACTCTCTCTCTTCTTCTCTCTCTCGCTGCAGTTTCTCTAGCTCTCTCTCTCTCTCTGTTTCTTTCCCTCTCTCACTCTTCCTCTAGCTCTCTCTCTCAGCTCTCTTCTCTCTCTCCCTCTTTCCCTCGTTCTCTCTGTCTCTCACTCTCTATGGCTCTCTTTCTAAAACCCCTCTCTCTCTCCCTGCGCCTATATCTCTGTTTCCCTCTATAACTCTCTCTCTGTTAAACCCTAAACCTCTCACTCTCTCTAACTTTCTCTCTCTCCCTCTCACTTCTCTCTCTCTCTCTCTCTCTAGCACTCTCAGCATCGTCATCATCACTCATCAACGAACTCCGTGACGCACAAGGGCCAAGCTTCACAGCCGAGCCGACCACCAAACTGCGAGCCGTCGTGCCGAGACTCGTGTTCGAGCCAAGTCAGGTGCCGAGCCGCGCGTGTGTCGCGCGTTCGTGACGTCACAGCCACCGTACATCACCTAGACGCCTCCAGGCAAGTTCTTACTTGCTTTCATGCTATTCCGTACGTATTACAAATTAGAATCGTAGATATATTCCATGTTTGCTTGATGTTATATATTGTCACAAAACTGTTCGATGCTTGTTCCCATAGAAAATCATTATCGTATTTGACGGAACTGGACATATTATATTGGCCCTTGTATAGATGATTAACGTGTGCAAATTTCATTAGAAAATACGACTGTTAACAGTTAAAATGACTACCCCCAAGTTTGATCGAAAAACTGAAATTCTGTTGCATCTGAAAATAGTTAAATTCATCATAAATCATATACATATTAGATTGGTGCATTCGAGGGCTCAAATCGAAGCTAACTCGATGAACTTTAACCCTATGCTAGTTTCCAGACATTCCTGTACTTAAATCGTGATGATAATTGTATCGGAGTACGACTCTGGACTGCAGTCCAGAGCTACTCAAATTGTTGGTTGCTGTACCGCATTGGATACCTCAGGATTTACTTAACTCTTAGGTTGCGGAACTCCGCTGCTTATTGTAGGTAACTCTGTTAGCTAGACAACACAATTAGTTTCATCCTGTTTCGTTATCATTTACTATTTAATCTGTAATTTAGAAGATCGGGGCACATAACAGTCCCAGCAGAATCAGAATTGGCATGTTGATATTAAACAGAGTATAACTCCTAACATACAGACGCGATTGAAGATCCGTTTGTTGCGTTGAAAACTTTACTGAAAACCCTAGAATTCTTTCAACTGTAGCGTCGCTAAATTATGATCCCAACTGGGGTTAAAATGCGTTGCGAAATGGATTCCTGATTCTGAAATTGGATTTCCAGCCGCGAGCGCTTAAAATGAAATGGTTATAACTTTTGATCCTGGAACACGATTGGCTTGAAACAAGATTAGATGGATAGATAACTGAACATATTGATTACTACCTTTTTATCATTTCGCTAAATTATATACGTATGTTTCATGATAAATCGTGCAAGTGATAGACTGTGTTTTTATGACACCTTAATTGTGCTTCTTATACTGTTCATGCATCACATCATACCCATATCATTGTAGTGATAACCTAGTGACATCGTGCATTTACCCAGTGTTAGATTTTAATGATGGTGGCAAGTACGTCAGTGTTCGTGCATTCGTGATCAAGTGAAAGTGATACGTGCTTGTGCACAATCAGAGTCCCTTTTATTCTAGTGCATTGTCGACGTCTGTGGGATGTGTGTACGTGTGACTATAAGTGGTATGGGACACTTATGGGAGCGCTTGCACGGATGTCACAGATAAGGCATCCGACACTGCCATTTATCTTAGGTATTAGTCGGGACGTGCTTGATGGAGGTCCTGCCTCCAGTTCTCGCGCAGACTTGTCACGGATCGATTAGTATTTAGGGTTGTGGTTAGCGTTTGATGTGGACCACGGGGTGTGGGGTAGTTCAAGTATGAATTCAACAGAATCTCGGGAGTCCCATGCCGGCTTATATATTTAGGGAGTTATATGGAGATTTACAGGGTATGTGCTATAGACACCGTGATACATTCGTTACATGTTGGGCCCGTGGTCCCTTGCCCTTGGGTTCTACCCTTGGGTGGAGGACACTCGCGAGTGGTTGACTCTCATACTTGGACTGACGATAGGCTTATTGACCTGTGTAGTGAGACTTAGAGACTGATAGGGTTACTGTCAGTTACATTCATTCTATACTGTCTTGACATTCGTGACATATTGTTATACTGCTTTACTACTCCGCTGCATTTATCTCTGCTCATTTATATTCATGCTGTTATTGATTTACTGTTATTTATATCCTTCACCACTGTTAGAACTGTTACTTGATTATATGCATTATATTGCTATTGTGTCGCTCTGACGACCTGAGTATGCATGCTCAGTGTGAGGAGAAGATTTAGCCTGGATCAGAACTAGACGTGCTTCACAGACTTCTTGACTCGCCTTCCCGAGTTACTTTCATTTGTTCCACTTCAGGTCAGTCTTTACATTGTTCCTTTCAGTTACTGCATTTTCCCATTACCTGTGCATCATTTACTGTTTACCATGAAAAGCTAGAAGCCGAAGTGTAACTACGGCAGGACTTTTCCTTGACCGTAGGAGCATGGCTGGCCTTGTCTACCCCTCGTATTCCGTATTTTGGGAAGCGGGGCGTGACAAACAGCAATAGCACCAGCGGGTGCGTTGGAACCGACAACTATCGGACGGCGTCAACAACATAACTTGCGGAGGCCGCGGCAGCTGCGGAGGCCGCGGCAGCGGTGGTGACGGCCATAACAGTGACCGTGGTAAATTATGCAAAAAGAGATGTTATGCAAAATAGCAAGTCTGCAGGTACTAAATAGCAAAAATAATTTTAAAAAAAATATCCAGATTCCATACATTAACAGATATTTTATCAGTAAATAAACGCCATGTTCTTCGGTCTTGCCCAGTCTCCGCGTTGTGCGTTGTCTCCTTGCTCGAAAAGTCTTAGGTCTTCTCTCTTTCTTCCCATTATGTCTCTTTAATTTTATTTAAATGGGAACAAATTTCTCATTTTTCAGCAGATATTGTTCAAAAATTTAGCCGATTAAACGCTCAAATCCCTAACTTTTAGCATCTAACTCCTTCAACGTGCCTTCAATTTCACAGGGTTTTAGATAGATCTGCTCTTGATCATCATCTTCAAGCTCACTGAAACCCTAGACTCTCAATCGCTGGTAAAAACTAATCGCTTGCTTTTATCCTCAATTTTTAGATGTTAAACTTGTCAAATGCTTTAGATCCGTCAAATTTCGCTCCTTTTATTCACCTGTGCTTTGAATCCTCGCAAATGACCTTTTAGATCGAAACCCTACCTCCAATTTGATGAAGCTCTTCGTCCTCTTGCTCCTGTTTACCCCATTTGTCCTTGCCGCCACCGACACCTCAAACGACAGCGCCCCCTTCATCGCCCGCGACGACATCCTCCTCAACTGCGGCGCCGCCGGCGCCGCCACCGTTGATGGTCGGCGGTGGTCCGGCGATGTGGGGTCCAAATACAACTCATCCCTAACCTCCCTGGGCCTCACCGCCGCCGCCCAAGACGCCTCGGTCCCGCAAACCCCTTACCTCACGGTTCGAATCTTCAATAATCCCTTCACCTATACGTTCCCTCTCGGCCCTGGCCGAAAATTCGTCAGGCTTCACTTCTACCCATCGAATTACTCGAATTTGGATGCTTCCGATGCGATTTTCTCCGTCACCGCTGGCGACGTTACGCTGCTTAGCAATTTTAGCGCGTATCAGACCGCCGAGGCGTTGAACTTCGCATATCTGATACGCGAGTATTGTGTCAATGTGTCGTCGCCTGAGCTTAAGTTGACTTTCACCCCGTCGAAGAATTACTCAAACGCTTATGCATTTGTTAACGGGATCGAGATTCTGTCGATCCCTGATCTTTTTGGGGCAGGTAATGTGATGTTTGTTAATGGGGGGACCCAGATGCCTTACACGATTGAGCCCGAATGGGCTCTGCAGACTGTGTATAGGCTCAACATCGGCGGGCAAACTATTTCTCCGAATGGGGATTCGGGCCTGTTTCGTTCTTGGGATGATGATTTGCCTTACATCCTCGGGGCGGCCTCTGGTGTGTCGTATTCTGCTGATCCGAATGTAACGATTCAGTACAATGCGAATCTGCCCGCGTACATTGCGCCCAATGACGTGTACGCGACCGCGAGATCGATGGGCACAAATGTGGCAATTAATAGGAACTATAACCTCACTTGGATATTGTCTGTTGATGCTGGTTTTTACTACTTGGTTAGGCTCCATTTCTGTGAGATTCAGTATCCGATAACAAAGCAGAATCAAAGGGTTTTTACAATTTACCTAAACAACCAGACTGCTCAAGAACAGGCCGATGTGATTGCTTGGACCAATGGGATCGGGGTTCCTTATTATGTCGATTATGTTGTGGTCACGACGGGGAATGGGATGGTTGACTTGTGGGTTGAGCTTCATCCCAATGAGCAGACAAAGCCTGAGTATGTCGATGCGATCTTGAATGGGCTTGAAGTGTTTAAGTTGGAGAGTGACAGTAATTTGGCTGGTCCGAATCCTGAGTTTTTACCAGTGCCAGACGTTGAGCCTGAGAAAATCTTTGACCGTCAGAAGGTGAAGAAATCGAAGAGCAATGCTGGAGCAATCGCAGGAGGAGTTGTAGGGGGAGTTGGCGCTCTTCTTCTTGGCTTCTTGCTTTTTGTTGTCTGCAAGAGACAGAAAAAAAAGAGAGCAAAGGACGCTGGCTCGAGCGATGGCCCATCAGGGTGGCTGCCTTTGTCTCTCTATGGCAATTCTCACTCTGCAGGGTCGGCAAAGACTAACACAACCGGGAGTATTGCATCATCTCTACCCTCCAATCTCTGCAGGCACTTCTCGTTCGCAGAGATCGAAGCAGCCACAAATAATTTCGACGAAGCTTTACTCCTTGGCGTAGGTGGGTTTGGAAAAGTTTATCGTGGGGACATTGATGGTGGGTCAATGAAAGTCGCTATCAAACGAGGGAATCCCATGTCGGATCAAGGCGTGCATGAGTTTGAGACAGAAATTGAGATGCTATCAAAGCTTAGACACCGCCATTTGGTCTCTTTAATTGGATACTGTGAAGAGAATCGGGAGATGATCTTGGTTTACGACTACATGGCTCATGGTACGCTTCGCGAACATCTCTACAAGACCCAGAACCCTCCGTTACCATGGAAACAGCGTCTTGAAATTTGCATCGGAGCTGCTCGGGGATTGCATTATCTCCACACTGGAGCCAAACACACGATCATCCATCGCGATGTCAAAACCACCAACATTCTCTTGGACGAGAAGTGGGTTGCGAAGGTTTCCGACTTCGGGCTATCGAAAACCGGCCCCACGCTAGACAACACGCACGTGAGCACAGTAGTGAAAGGCAGCTTTGGGTACTTAGACCCGGAATACTTCCGTCGCCAGCAGCTGACAGACAAGTCCGATGTGTACTCATTCGGCGTGGTACTGTTTGAAGCTTTATGTGCAAAGCCGGCACTGAATCCAATGCTGCCCAAAGAGCAGGTGAGCCTGGCCGAATGGGCGCTGCATTGCCAGAAGAAGGGAATTCTTGATCAGCTAGTGGATCCTTATCTGAAAGGAAAGATTTCGCCGCAGTGTTTCAAGAAGTTCGCAGAGACTGCGGAGAAGTGTGTGTCAGATATGGGAATCGAGAGGCCCTCGATGGGTGACGTGTTATGGAATCTTGAGTTTGCCTTGCAGCTCCAGGAGAGCGCGGAGGAGAGTGGAGGGATCATCGGAGCTGCTGGGGGGTTTTCTGACAGCGAAGCGATGCCATTAGTGAAAGGTTTGAAAAAGGATAGCGATGATCTTTTGATGGAGTCAACTACAATGACAACAACCACGACAACCAGTACGATGAGTATTGGCCGAAGCGTAATTAGCGAGGATTCGGATGGGCTGACTCCTAGCGTGGTGTTCTCGCAGATCATGAACCCAAAGGGCCGGTGAGATTGAGCCAAGCTTGAGTTAGTCTATTATTTCCTTGCTTCTGTTTACTGGGTGTATTCGGTGAGTTTGTAATGTAATATTGATGAAGCATGAAAACTGCTCTCATATCTTCAGTTATATTATTGACCTTGTTGTATTTCTAATATATATGCCGCAACTATAAATGTTGATTTTTCTGCAAATGATTTGGTAAATCAACGACTTCTGTTCTAAACTTGATTTATATTTAATTCATTTTGTGCAAAATGTATGTGTTTTATTTTGAGCTTCTTATCAATAAGATTGCTTATGGTCTGTCTGCAGTTTTCATGAAATATGACTTCACAACTTTAGATACTGGCTTTACAAAATGAAGCTAAGATTTATAAATGTGACTTTGATTTTTTCATTTGCTGATGCAAGCGGGGTTTATACTTTAGATCTCTTGCTCAATTGCAGCGGACTTTACTGCTAGGACATTCACGTTAATATAGCGTTGATAGCTTGTTGCAGCGGAGTGAGAGTTAACCAGGTTCATATCCCGTTTGTATCAAGTCCAGTATGCCGGTGCCTGTCGGCTTGGTGGGGCCCAATGAAGGTTATTCTTATGGTGGGCCCGACCACTCCAGACGACAAAGAGCAGTGGGTGCCCAAACAAATATGTAGTGCAGGCTGGTGGTGGGGTGTACATTTGTACATGATTCAATCCCAGCTCATATATATATATATCATTTGCTGGAAATTATATTCCTTTTCCTAAAGTCTCTCTGCAACCACCGACTGAGGTATGAACATTTTATAGCTTTCATACTCTTCGTATTTAGTTTGTTCTCATTTTTATATTTATTTATTTATCTTTATTTTGATTGACATGGTTTGGAATCGACAGAAAGGACAAAATACTATTCTAAAGATGAAATTTTCATTGGCAAGGCCTCTTCGTTTGTATACTTGGTTGCATTTTGTGCTCATATCATCCATGTGGACTGCACTGCCACCAATGGCAATATGCGGATCTTCTACTCTTAGCAAGAGAAAATTGCGTGTGTTGTTGACTTGTCATAGCCTGGTGCTAAATGATTTTTGCACTTGAGCATGTGGTTTGCGTTCAAACCATGCTTGCATCAGATCACTAAAGCGAACAAAACATAAGAATTGTTCTAAACCGAATAAGTCTCGTTCTTTAATCCAATTCGTATCAGACTCGTCAACCTTCCAACCCGATCTAAACCAATGTTCACACAATTAAGCCAAACCAAAATAGTTTCCTTAGTATGGTTTTAGGTTGTTTGGAATTGCCTGGGCTTTTGCATTTATAGGAGAACTATAAATTCTAGATATATTTGTTATTTGTGCTTCATTTTCAGGTAAATAGCTAGACAAGAGAGAATTGGCATATGGTTATTTGTAACTATCAGGATATAGAAATAAATTTATTAACCCTCGTCACAGCTTTGTAGTTTTGGTGTAATGGAAGGGAAATTTAGTAAGCTATTAGAGCAACCCAAGTTCAATTTCCATAGATGTGTGTTAATTGCAAAGTAATTTAATATAAAGATTACCTTATTACACTGGCAATTACGTTTATCCCAATTCGTATATGAATCCGATTGTATGTGGATGAGTTCAATGTTTGATTCTTATATAGACGAGGTGCAACTCAATATCTGGGACCGGTTAAACTACATATGGATCCAAAAGAACATTGTTTGTTGATGCGAAATAGTAATGAAACTAAGACCCTTATCAGGACCATAAGTTCTAAAATAGGAAAAATCACCCTAAACTTTCCTTAACTATCATTTATTTTTCATACTGCCCTTAACCATCATAATTTTTCATGCCTTGAAGTTCTTCCATGGCAACCACCTCCCTGAAACTTTGCTAATAAAGGTGTTTTTTCCCCCACTAAAACACTCTTTCCAGATGTAAATGCAATTAAAAAAACTTTATTATAGTTAACTAGAAAAGGTTCACAGTTAAAAATAGGTAGGAACCCAACTCAACTCAACTACTAGATTTATTTGTTTCAGCCCTAAAAAACCAATTATAGACTAGATAATTGAACAATAATTTTATAATTGTTAGGCTAATTTTGATCCAGGCAGAATGTTTGAGCCAAAAATGCATGAAACCCCTTCCCCTCTCACGTTTGGTCCAAAAGCAATAAACCCTTATAACACGTTTACAAACCTCCACTTTGCCACCACTCATTTAACTGCCGTTAGATTTTCCATCCAAAAATTACATGTTTAGACCAGAATGCCCCAGCAAAACAAAAAAGAACAGCAATAGCATTTAGAGGTCAGGGTTGTTTTCGTCAAGTCAAGATATATTTAGATGAATAATTTAACGGAAATTACATGAGGGCAAAATAGAGGTTTTCAAACATTCAATGTTTTCCGTTTTTAGGCCGAAGGGGGTTTCCGGCACATAATATGCAAAGTCCAGGAGGACATCTCATTGGGCCTAAACCGGCCCAGATCAAGGCTCCGTTGCTGAGAAGGGGAGCGTGAAAGCCGTTGCCTTTTGCTTCGTCCTCACTCGATTTTACCCTAAGACCTTAAAATTCTCAAATTTGCAAAAATTTCAAGCTCGAGGCGACCAAAAATTTGATCCAAATTCATTCTCATCTAAGCCTTAGATCTAGAAATTTGGTCAGATTTCAGCTCTGATTATTGCATACGTCACGAAATCAAAGTCAATTATCCCAATTCTTGCGTCGTTTCAAGAATTGATCTCTAATTTTGTGCCTCTTTTTTGCAGTCTTAGATCTCTGAATCCGAGGAATTGGTACCTTCTTGCCGAAATCAAGGTAAAAATCTGAATTTAATGGTCATTTGATGTTGGATTAGCTTTATAATTAAAGCCGTTTACTAAACAATTGCAGTTTCCTAATTTTCGTGGAGCGTAGTCACAAGAATCGATAAATGTTGAAAGAACAGAGAAATGATAAGAATTTTCAAGAATTAATTGAACCCAATAAAAAGTTGACATCTTTGTATTGGAATTAATATTTGGGTGCTTAAGGGTGCTCGCTAGACCTTACCTTCAAATGCTCACAAACCCAAAATAACTTCAAATGGTTCTTTAATAATCCTGTAATAAAATTTGAGAGAGGGTGATATACTTTATATCGGCTTTTTAAATCCAAATCTACCCGTAATTGCCGCTCAATCTTTTCAATTGAAACCCATGTCCTGCTTCTAGCCATTCCGATCTATTGAGCCCATTGGAGCTCTATCACATTCAAATTTGACTTCTTTTCTTCAATACGAGTGTCTAATGTTTCTAGTTAACTTCTTATTTAGATCAAACAGTAGCTATCATGCGGAACTTGCTAGGGTTGATCGATTTCAACATCCATTTTGTGTTCTTGTGTTTTCTGGGATTGTCATTTTCACAGATTCTTTCGTTTACAACTCATTTCTTTTGTGTTTGAATATTTCACCTGCACTTAGGTGACACTGCCAAATAATTTGGAGTCTTATATCTTACTGTGATCAACTGAGAAATGGATGGAAAGAAGAAGAAGAACAAGAAGAAGAAGGGAAACAGCCATAGCAAATTTGCAGATGACGCTCTGGCTAACGTGGAAGATAATAATGGATCTTCTCCCCAGCTAACTCACATTCCACCGGTTCCGAGCACAACAGATCTTCAAAGTGTTGGAGCTTCGGAATCGGATATGGAGATCGATCGACTTAAGGTTTATGAAGAAAGATTTGTAAGTATACATTATATACTTCATATGGATATATTTTAGGGAAATTTCACCAAAATCATCCTGTACTATAGCATATGCTTCCAAAACCATCATGGAGAATTTTTTTTGCACAGAACCCCCCAAACTTTTTTCCGTTACACTTGACCCCCCTGCCATTAAAATTCAGACTTTTAAAGTTAAAATTTTACTTTTTTCGCCCGAAAATGCCCTTTCATCCCTATTTAAAAGTCCACTATATAGCAGGGTGTTTTGGTCATTTCATAAAGAAATTAACGGCAGGGGTGTCTCGAGAGGGGTCGCGTATAACGGAGAAAAATTCGAGGGGTTTCGTGCACGAAAAAATCTCCAGGATGGTTTTGGGAACATATGATATAGTACAGGGTGGTTTTGGTGGAATTTCCCTATATTTTAACTATAAGTTCACTAGTTATGGCAATTTATTTTTTTTCTTTTTTTTGTGTGTGCGCGCATGTGAGACATGGTTGTTAAAGATGAAGAATAACCTCTTCAGAAAATTTATAGAAGCAACCTTAACTGCCAACAAGACGTAATGTTCTTTTACAACAATATAGTCAACATGATATTTTTATTCTATAAATGCTGACACTTGACACAGTTGGGATTTGTCAAGTCCCATCAACGCCAGTTACGCCACATGGGAAATTGTTAGAAGTCTCATAGCAATTTCTCAAGTCGTTTGGAGTTACATGTATGAATCTGAGAGATATCTCATCAATGCCTCTAATATAAGCTTTGAGGTTCATATATCAACGAATTTTCTCAAATTTGCTTCTCACGATATTTTATCCATGGCCAGAAGTACACTCTAGACAAGAAAATGTTGCCAACAATAATTTTTGCATGATCAGCAGCCAGCCATATATTCGATGAAAATATGTGTCCTGCCATGTATATTACTCAAACTTATAGATACTAGACGGGTTCTTGCTTTAAAAGGTAACTTGGCACAAATAGTATAATTACTTTATTAAATCAAGCTAGCGGCAGTGCCAAACTAGGTATATAACCTGATTATGCAACCACATAAATAACCTCCAATTGTTGCTCTAGCCAAGAAAAATGTTAGTCAAAGGTAGTTTTGGCACAACAGACCAAAAGTTATTTCTCAAATTCTCAGTCATGTCCAAACCATCCACCAAAAGCTGCCTCTCAAGTTCCCTTCAATACCACTAATATAATGCCCAAAGATCTGGCAGTGAACTGTTGAAGCTCACCTTGTTTCATTCTATGCTGAACATGCAACTTTATTATGAATTGTCAATAAATTAGTTTTTCAACCTATCTTTATGCCTCAAGATACAGAAAGAATTGCAATCCTATTTCACCTAAAATCTTATATCTTGATCGTTGGAACATATTCGGAAGCCTTGCCTATTGACACATTTGGTAATTTAGAACTTACCTTTTAACTTGCATCTTTGTTTTATTAAAAGGTAATTCATTATGGTAATAACTCTGTATCGAGAGTGTGCATATATGAACGGCTAGCACAATCGTACGACTGGATGGCAATTGATACCATTCCTCTCAGTTTTGCTGCGATATTTTTGACCAAGAAAGTTGTGGATTAGAGAGTGACTTGTCTAGTAGGAACATTACTCAATCTCCAAAAATTCTCCTAGAGGAAGATAGATCTTTACAAGGTGGTTCTAAGATAAGTAAATTTTCCAATTAGCAAAAGGAACACAGACATTCCCAAAGATCTTTTACCTGGTAAAGTTATTTACCATGGATGAATAATTTAGCATGTCATGTTACCTGAGATGTTTCTGAATAGATATGCTGAAGTAGACCCTCGTACACACTATTAGACTGTCACAATTTGCATGCACGTGTAAAGACATAGCTAGTCAGCCAGTGATATGTCTAGTAAAATTTGTATGTTTATGTGCCTCAATACTGGCTCCATGAGTTATATTGCATATCCGCTAAACAGGTATTGAAACAGTAATGTTCCATTGGACTAAATACGGTTAACATTCTATTTTTCATTTCAAAGTACACAATCTTAGCTTTTGCTGTCTATCTTATAATTTATTTCTCAAATGTTTATCCTGCAGGTTAAACTGCAGGAAGAAGTTAAACAGCTAGAAGCTGAGAAGAACCAGAGGCTGCAGAAAGAGGTAACCATTTCCTTTTTGAAGTCTATGTACTTCGATGAGCAAACAATTTTGCCTTTTATTTTAAGGCAATGGAGGCCTTAAGTGAATACTAATATTTATGCCAATTATGAATTATGCAATCGTTGTTTCTTTTTCTTGGGTACTTGAACTCCTCTTCCTTTTAATGACATCAAACAATAATTTTTTAATTTAAGTTAAGGAAAAAGATGAAACTATCACACCCAAAAGCGCGAAATAACATTATTAAGACACTGGGGAGTAATGGTAGCTCTTTCTAACCCACCCCACCATCATAAAAATCTGCATATTGTAGGATTTATAGGATTTTGAGCAATATTTCATTGTTGCATTGATGTAGTATTCATAAAATCTGCAGGCAAGCTTGGAAGTGAAAATCAAACTTCTAGAAAATGATGTAGACTCCTGCATAAAAAAGGAGGTAATAATTAATCTTCCTTATTGACTGAATTTTTATTCATTTTTATTGGTTTCTAAATTCAAACTTGTAAGCGATGTAGAGATGGGGCAAGAGATAATGCTAAAGGCCTATTATATAAATTGTTAGTAGAAATTGTTTTATTGACTTTAGCTTACACAGGCCGACTTGGAGGAGAAACTCAAAAGTCTACAGAGTGGAACTGATTTCTTTATTCAGAAAGAGGTACTTATCATCGTCTATATGCAAATACTTAATGAGCTTATTTTTCTTTGTAAGAATTAGCTAGAATAAAGGAGAAAAAGAATGTCCCCAAGTATGCAGCATTTAGGCCAAGTCAGCTTCTTATTTTTGTGTGTTCAAAATTCAAATGCCCAGCCTTTTGTGTCCTACACCTATACAAGTAATCAAATTAAAACACACACTGGAGCACTGTCAGGCATGCGGCATGTATAGGTTCTTAAACATACAATTGTAGGACCTAAAATGCTTGCTCAATTAGATAAATTTGCATATAAATGAGAACAAAATCATCTCCTTTTTTGTTGCACTTTTTGTTGGAAGTATAGTTTTCATGAAAGTGTTAACAATTTAATTTTTCTATGTGTTAGATATACTTGAATGCTTCTTATATTATTTGTATATGCGGTGTTTGATGAATACTGGTGATACTGGATGGTACCTTATCCATATGGTCAGCAATACATTCGGATAACAGCAATAACTCTAATTACCCCTATATTTAATTGTATATTAAAAAATTCATAATAATTGGTCGAAACAATAATTTTAAATATTTAATTGTCTTTATATTAATTAAAGTTATTTATGCTTTAACTGGTAGCCAATCATACCTTCTAGAATTATAGGCACCAATTGTGATACTATATATGCATCTGCCGCTTCCAAGACCATCCATGCATACTTTTTTTTTGGAGATACTGATAAATACCTACAAAATTATAACCGGTAGCGAACCATACTTATTTTTCTGTGCACACTTTTTTTGAGACGGCGATTCACAGGTGCCCAAAATCGCGTGTTTAAATCTTCTTACAAACTGTATATTGTATAGAAGAAGCATTTTTCGTATTGAATCTGTGGGGGTAAACATTGCAATCCTTATAATCTATATCTTGCTGTTGGATTAGAAATATTCAAACTGATTATGTTGCATGCATATTTTTTATTTTGATGTTTGTCATAATTGTTTACAAAAACTTTTCTAAGTAGCTAGAGGAAGGATATGGTGGAATTCAAGGTCAGAAATTTTCGGAAAGCATGACTTCCTGAATCATGTGCTTAAGTAATATAGGTACTTTGATATAAGAGAAGTCAATGTTTTAGGCATTTCGCTCATTTATTTTAGTTTAGGGTCCAATTGTTGAGCAGTTGATAACTTAACGATTTACAGGCCAGTTTTGTGACCAAACAGTAGCAGTTGGTTAGGGGAAAATGCTCTCTGTTGGTTTGAGAGAAAAGTTTTGTTACAACATGACATTATTACTTTGACCATAATCAAGTAAGTTTGCTCATCGAACAGAACGAGGTAATAAAAAGCTGCATTTGGTGTGTTAAGCATTAGATGCTTTGAAGTAGCATTTCTTTCATCTGTCCGCGCTAGGATATCAACCACATCTTAGTATTTTATCATGTGCTAATTTTCCTAGTTAATTTTATTTTTACCTACTATTGGCATATTTAGTTTAATTAATCATTTTATTTATTTATTGTGATATCTTGAAAACCATTTATGCTCCAGAAATATTACTCATTCATTGATCTGCAGGCTATCTTCGAGGACAGACTTAAGCATATAGAAGGCATCAAAGACTCGTTGATCGTAAAGGAGGCAAGTAAAGAATAAGTTCATTAGAACATGCATGTGGTTTTTTCTGCTTGTGCTATATATTATGGTGCTCAAATTGGCAATTGATTCATATTGTGTTTATTTATATATTCTGCTTCATATATCAACTGTCATGTATAATCTTCACATGCAGACTTATAACACGAATACATTCTGGATAGATCTTAGCCATCCAGACTCAAAGCTCCTCATGTCAGCCACCAGTACAAGTTACATCTTAAATTTCTTTCTAAATGTTAAAAGCTGAATTCTCATATTATAACAATCCTTAATTTTTTTTATGTCTTCTCTTTAAATGTAAGTACATAATAACATATGTAACTTGTTGTGTGCATGCACACAATATATACATGCATGATTATTGAAATGACCCAAATTAACTCTCCCATGTTACCATGTATCTCTTTGAACTGCATATTGCTCAAAGTAGTGTATCCTGTCGTTATACACATGCCATGAACGAACGCCTACACCACAGATTTTGTAACACTGGTCATGCCCAATGAAGATTTGCTTAATCAAGAATTCATGATCAAACATATATTCTTAGGTTATGGATGGTATGATATACATAATACCAACGATTCTGACTATAATTAATTGGCATTGAACAAACACATGCACTTCTTATCTTAGTTTTCAGGAATGTGGGGATGGTTCAGGATTAGGAAAAGTTTGAACATGTATATCCTTAAAAAACTGCCAAATTTCGAAAGCATAATGATTCACTCAAAATAGCTTTTTCCGCCATGAGTAGGTTTCTACAGTCCTCCTAAAACATGTTCTCTCTAACACGCGTAGTGTCATGATTCATGAACCTTCAATCTCTAGATTGCATGCATTTGTAATGCAGATTAATAATATGGTAATGAGGATTTATCTCTCAACCATATGCGCTTGCAATGAAGATTACTAATATGATCAATCGATTAAAAACTTCAAAAGTGTGCATGAACATGCTGGCGCGCACACCCATCATTATGATGCTCGCCTTTCCTAATGCATCCAACCTTTAGCCTCTATGTCTTTTAATGATGTTGGCAATGTCTGCCAGCTTCTAGTCAGCCACGTTTCATTTCCCGATCGTTGGCAACTATCATTCTAACTAGCACCATCACATCTGACATTGGATTCATTCTCCTTTGTTACCATGAGGACAGGATGGTTGTGATAAAAGAGGGTTGCACATCAATGATTGGTAAGAGGTGAAAACAGTAAAGAACACAATAAAAAATTGATTATCGGCCTAGGCTTTGAATTGACCAACTTACCAAAATGAGGGAGATTGGTAGATTTATAACTTGGAAGCTTTATTAGTGGTGCATGATAATGTGTACAAAACAGCTAATTATGTGTTACAAAACTGTTTAGTAGAGGAAGTGTTTAGATGGAAAATCAGAATTGGTGTTAATGTGAAGCTATGGTGGGCGTGAGAAGTGGGAGGACTGTAGTTAGTTGATAAAATAGATGTGGGTATATATAATGTAAAATCCTTTCATGATGTATCCTATAATTCATCTAGCCTAGAGACTGTCGATTTTTTGCATAGGTAAAATGATGATGTCTCAAAAAAAATCATATTTCGTTTTTCACTAATATGAGTTTCTTCTTTTTTACTATAAATTTGATAAATGCATGCTGTTTTTCCAGACTTTGATCAATGAAATGGCCTCCAGACTAGAGGAAGTTAATGTAAGATTGGAAGAGCAGGTATTCATTTCCTCAACCTTCTGAACTTTATACTTCCAGTTGGTTTCCAAATCAATTTCAGATGGTCAAATGTTTATTCTTTAAAGAGGATGCATTTTATTGGATACTGACTGTCACTAATGATAGCTTCGTGTAAGCAGCACACTTTTTCACTTGGAGAATGAGAAAATGAATTTATCGCCTATGTTTTAACATTGAAGACTAATGTTGAAAATTTCAACAACTGATCTGATGTTAAAAGTTTACATATTTATTTTCATTCAAAAGTCTCAGACACTATTCATGTTTACAAGTTATTTTTAAGGTTATATTATAAATGGGTCTAGTACTACTAGCTAGAAGCCTGGACCTGGTGCCGAGAAGTTGGCTAAATATACAAGATAGTTTAAATAGCCGAAAGATTGGAGCGAAAGATTCTTAATTTCTTATACTTCATCACTACCTATCAGGTCAACCCAAAAGTTTTTTAGTACGCTGTACAGATTCGTCATTGAGGATATGTATCTGGATCGGATTTGTATTGCATTAATATTCATATCAAATTCTTTCGGATTGGTTGAGACTATTTGTGGAACTTCTATTTACACATCCTAAATTTTATTGTAGTTTAGATGTATACATCAACTGCTAAAACACCAATAATCTATGCATCGATACTAACAAATAATTTGTAGTCTTAGTAAATGTGTGCTAAATGATAACTTTCTGTTGTTATTAATTGCATATAAATGATAAAAGAAGTAGGTATCCCAACGAATCATATTCTAGACTTTTGGAAAAATTGTGAATCCACGAATCTGTCTCGTATTGTGACCCGAATTCGAATTTGTTCTGCTTAGAGTCTTTCACTGTGTTATCCATTTGTGGCATGCGATCCTAAGGACTCACCTAATCTGTGGCTAGGTTGAAGGGTTTGTACGGTTGTACCTCAAACGCTAACTAACTGGGCTCCAAGGGACAGGTTTCATTGTGTATTAGGAAGACTCAATTTAGTTGCAGGAATAGGGCCGACGGTTTTGTGACAGTAGGAGAGTTGAAGTTGCCCATTATATTAAACCTTCAATATAGTTCTCAAATTCCTTGCCTACTTGTGATCGATTCATGGAAAATGAGTAGTTCAATTCTGTATTCTTTAACCATGGGAATGGGCTAGGATAATTGTTGTGAAACTTTTCTGCGATTCCAAAATATTACAATAATATTTATTGCTACGATTAAATTTCTTGTTTGTTTGATTATTTAGCATAGGTTACAGTTTGATTAGCATTATTTATGTTGGGTTTTTTTGGCACCAAATTAATGTCTTTTTCAGGATTTTGTTTCTTTGCTTTAAATAATAAAGAACCTATCTACCACTGCGAATTTCAAAATTTATCTAGTCTTCCTTAATAGATGTATGTACAGTTTTCGGCTTATTGCATTGTGTCTTTTGAAAGTTTCTGTTGGCCCTTTTGCTAGTTTTGTGTCAAGAAGATTCAACCAACCACTCTTGAACTAGTTCATTACATTGTTTTTTCAGCTAGAATCTACAAGAAAAAATGGTCAATAAGCAGAAACTTATTATCAACCCATGAAAGGAGAAGTAAATACAATGAAATAGGAGAAAAGTGCATAAAAGAGCGGAAACAAAAATGTAAAATAGGAGAAAAGTGCATCTTTGTGATTGACTTTCTGGGCTTTCTGATAGCTTTTCCTGATGGAGTTGGTTCTTTCGGGTCATAAGAGTTTTTATCAATAAATCACTAGCTAAAGAAAACATATGGAGACATTGGATCACCCTGTCTGATGCCTCAAGCTCCTGAATAAACCGTCTTGACCATTTAGAATAGAAGGAAAATATCGTAAAATCAAGCAACCTGCAATCAATTTGGTGACAGATGACCAAATTTTGAAACTTTATAAAAGGTGATGGACCCAAAGCACTTGGATGCTTTCTCAGTCCAGCTATCTATTTCATGATAGAAACGCACTGTTAGTTTCCCCCTTAATAGTGTAAATTCTTATTGATTGAGCCTTGGTATATAGCTTCCTCTTGATGGTGTGGAGCATATCCTAATATCAATTCTTGTTATGCTCTTCTTGCTGAATTGTCTTCTTTCCTCTTTTTCCTGCTGAAAGGTCAAGTAGCAGTGTAATTTCATTTCATCGCAGAACATTTATGGCATTCGGAACTATATACATGATCATGCATTCAGTTTGTTCTTGATGATAACGATGAAACAAGCCTTTATCAAACTTTTGGGTTCGGCTATATTTTTTGATGTTAGTTCAACCTCTTATCTGCCTAAATTTCTGATATGACTATTAAATCACAAAGCTTGGCAGGTAAAGGAGCTGAAAGAATCTAGAGATGGTTTTGTTCAAGAAAATACACAGTTGAGAGAGAGCATAGCCGTAATGGAATCACGGGTACAGCATATGGAGACAGAGATTTTTCGGCCAAGATCCTCCACTATAATGACGACAGAGGTCATATTTCTTTTATTCTTGTAGTTTCAACTTCTACTGTTGAGTAAATTCTAAGTTACCCAAATTTTTTTATGTACTTGATCAGTTTTTACTGCAATGTCATTAGGGACTTTATAAAAACTACTGGTAGATTTATAAAGTCAAAATGTGATTTGATGATTGAAGCGTATATGATTAGAACGAGTAAATAGGTGAGTAATTTATAAAATTGTGAATCTTAATTGAGTAACCTGGAATGGCCTGTAACCTACCCTCACTTCTTTACCCCTGAGCCAGCCTCAATGGCAGATTTCTTTGTTTGAAGTTGAAACAAGTGGGAGACAGTATTCCTAGTATGCTAATTAATTGAGGGTTTTAAAAAACTGACCGATAAGATCTGGGTATTGTAAACTGTTGACCTCATCATATATAGTCTGTTATTTTGATGAGCTTTCTGAACTTTGAATTATGGTGCAATTTCAGGTGATTGGGTTAAACTAATGAACGACAAACAGATGAACCTTCTGAAACAATTGATGTGTGTAATTAAGTCAGAGATACTTGATTAGTTTCTTCCTGTTAAAGGAAAGCAATTTGTTTATTTTGGTTAACCTAGATTGTTCATTTTTCGATTTCTTTTATCTTCTTCTGGATTGTTAATGAAGACAACATAATGAATATTAACTTCTAGTCAAAGCATAGTCAAGACAGGCAGTTATAATTTCTGTTGACTAACCTTTTTGCATGTGTGAGCACTTGAAGAAAATTAATATTTTATAATAATATTTGTGTGTGTGCGTGCGTGCGTGAGAGAGAGAGAGAGAGAGAGAGAGAGAGAGAGAGAGTAGGGTGGTGTGGAAATTAAAAGAGACGATTTGAGAATTTTAATTAAAAGAATGATGGTATGGATAGCTTTGGAGAGCGAGTACGATGGAGAAAAGTCGATGACGTGAATAGCTTAAGATGAGAGAATTCATGTGGGGATTTTTCTCATCTTTGAAATTCTCTTTTTAAAAAAGTTAGGCAATCAATAGAAGACATGATCTACTTGTAGTAGTTTGCATTATAAGAGTAGATAGGTGAAACGTCAAGGTTAATTTATATCAACATTTCGAGCCTGGTAAAGCCGAGTCATCTTGTTGAGTACGAAGTTTTTTTTTGTTTTAATTAAAAAAGAAAAGAAAAAAGAAAACTAAAATAGAGAAAAGAAAGAAGAGGTTATCATTATAGGGGATAATATACTTGTTATAACCACCATTACTTTTCATGTAATTGTAGGAGATAAAATGCCTATGTAGGGTGCTTCAGCTTAAAGATGAGTTGATAAAATGCAAAATGGGATGGGGTTTTACAATTTTTGGGCAATTATGATTGCGTATGCGTAGGCTGGTCTGAAATTTTTTATTGTTTCTTGATGTAGATCTAAACAAAGTAAATTAGCTAGGATTTGCATGCTTAATATCTTTCAATGTATTAAGTCCTATGCTAACTTTAACCTTCGATCAACTTTGATGAAATCTGCAGCAGTCACCTATAGAGAAAGTTTCACAATATCAGCCTGAAACTGCCGCTATGCCATTGGTGGAAAAGCAGAAACCAGAAAAGTTTGAAAATATTGAGAAGGTACCTTATATGTCTTACCCATAGATGGAAGTTTATGATCATACGGCATCCTCTTTAAATATACTAGAACTCCTTATAAAAAAATACCATACTTCTGTGGCACCATTATTCTCTCTCATATCTGTTCAACGGCAACTTGCCTTTGTTCCAAACTGTGTTTGCATTTATTTTCTCTTAAATTGGAGTAGTAAATAGCCAAATATTCGAAGGTTCTTACATCTCACATTAGCTAGCTCACCATAGGGAAACAGTTCAATTACTTTGATTATCTTCTTCAGGTAAAGGAGGTGCACATTGAGTTAGATCATCATTACAGTACTCATGGACTCGATCATGTAAAGAGACCCATCGATTCTGACATATCCATCGACTATACACCAGAACATAACAAAGAAATTTATGAATCAAATGAAGCAATCTTATCTTCGCCCGAGGCTCATAATCCATTTGGCATCGTCGCTAGTGTCGAAAATTTCAGTTCTCTCAATGGGATGGAAAATCCGAGGATAAGCGAAGATATCGTGTCGGTTCCATTAGATGACATTCATGTTCAGGAGATGGTACCAGAAAAAACGGAGGTAGAAGAAAATGAGCTTCCTCTTTCCGATGCGCCATTGATTGGAGCTCCATTTCGGTTGTTTTCTTTCGTTGCCAAGTATGTTAGTGGTGCTGATTTAGTTGATAAGGATGGAGCTAGGTCAGGTTAATTTGATTTTTACAGTTTTATTAATCTGGGGAGAATAATTGTTTTGTTTTTTAATTTAGAATTTTGAAATATTACATTGCCGCCCTTTTTCTTCATGGTTACTTGCAAATGATATTGTACCACCAAAGAACATACAGATGATATTGTAGCAGTTGAAACATAATTATATATGTGAACAATAAGTTATATAAAACATTTTAGCATTTAGTAAGATTATAATTACAGTGGATGTGAATGATTTCTGATTGGTTTTGTTGTGTTTTGTTGTTGGATATGGATAGCGATTGCAATTTGCAAAACCACCATTTTTTTAAAAAAATATTAAAGGGGGTCCGTTTCCTTGAAACCGTTCTTCACACTTTGGAATAACGGTTTTTGATTTTCAGAAAATCGAAATACATAGAAACGGTTCTCAAAATTCTGGAAAGGTGTTATTATCTCATGACATCATGATACAGAAGCATTACTTTTGATTAATTAAAAAAGACATGAAAATGATAGCCCTCTCTCTCAAACAAAAACTCTGGAGGGGACAGAAGAGGAGCTAGCTAATAAATCAATCTAAACTAGGCATGTATGCAGCCAACAAACCTTGCATTAATATTGCTTAGATGTATCAATGAGCACCAGCACTTACTCTCTTGGGAAGAGTGCGGGATTGGAACCCAAGAAACCCCAAGAGGGGAAGTGGTCACAAATTAACGCTTTCGGGGCAAATTCGTGGTTTCCTTGGTGGCATATGTTGTGTGCTTGTGTTGTAGTGTGCGTAGATGTGTTGTGTGTTTAGGGTTGGGGCTTACGGGCCAGTACCAAAAAATATATATATATTGTGCTTAGATGTTAGTCAACTTAAAGAGTAATACTTAACCTACCGGACTTGAAATCTATCACAATCCAAGACAAAATGGTGGGACCCACATTTGCACAAAGTTACAAACAAATGGGCCCATGGTTTTTGTGTCTTGGGTAAATTGTGGTGGATTTCAAGCTGGATAGGTTGAAGTATTTTTCCAACTTAAATTGGGGTTCTGCAGTTTTCTTTCATGATTAAAGTGCACAATTGCACAAAGTTATAACTCAATGAAAAATGCTTAACCTAATCTTAATTCAGTGCATGCGACTAATTCTCACAAAATCTCAATTCTCTTGGGGAGAGAGAGAGAGAGAGAGAGAGATGAAAGCGAGATTTTTTTTTATTCCACTCAATTTAACTGCCGGAGATATGTAACTAAGAAAAATGGTAATGAGCTCGGTGCTCAGAGGCTTTTCTCTGAGAACGTCTCATAGGGCAAGGGTGTAGTCCCACTCATGGGGGTGGTCCTGTCCCAACCACTGCCCTTGTGAGACATTCTCAGAAAAATGGTCCTGAGCATATATGCTCAAAGGCCATTTTCCTCTATGTATCTCGTACGATCGATCCAAAACTATAAAGTTGATGAGAACTTGAACGCATATATATGACAAATTGTTCTTTTTTGGGCTTAGAACTTTTCTTCTTATACATACACCGGTCTCATATAAATCCCATTTAAAATAATATTTATTTCGCATCATCTTGCAGTTCTTATAGCCGCTTCAAAGCTTTGAAACTATGACGAGAATTGAAGGATGTGTTTTCATACATAAACAAGACGAGGGGATCGACACGATTGCCCTCATATCAAGAAAGTAGAGGGACAGGTAAAAGAAATATTTTGAATTCAAAATAAAAGGTTTGTGCAAAACTGCAAGTTGACATGCAGTCATTTCCTAGCTTAGGTCATTAGGGTCTCCAACCAACCTGAATCATCAGTGCTATAATGCTACAATCTGCATGCCTTTTTCACCCATCACTTGGTCATATATCTAAGCTTTAACATTGTTTTCGAACCATAAATGGATTAGACCAACCCCATCAACCAAAACCAAGAGCAAACAAACCACACATTGCTAAGGGCTTGGGCAATTTATATTTGGGCAAATGCCATTTTCTTACTAAAAGTGCACAAATTCTTAATCACTACTTTGATGCATGCAACTAATCCTCAATCAAGAAAAAAATTAAAGGAATGGTCAGCTAAATGCATGTGACACTTCTCATCCCCAACCACAAACAAGCACTGTTTCAATCATCAAGTCCTGTTTTATTTGGTTGTAAATATGTCCAAGGGTTGGCCAATACAGGGGAATAACTGTGAACTCCCAAATCTAATTGTGGTATCATGCTTGCTTAATATGAGAGATACCACAAGTACAATGAGAAACACCCCAAAATTAGATATACTAAACTAAACATGAATGTATGAATATGCAAAGGAAATTATTCAGTCAAGAACTAAATCGGATATACTCCCTCCGTTTCTTTTTACTAGTCCTTGTTCTTTTTGCACACTTATTAAGAGGAATATAAACTACATTAAAGTCTAAATTGTCATAAATGAGAAATTCCTAATTTAACCGTATCATCTTCACAAACAAAACAAAATTTGACATGGTCCTAAAAATTGGTATTTCATCAGATATATGTGAATGTTGTTGTCATATAGCTTCCTCTTACAAGATATGTAACCAGCTTTTCAACAAAGCATGAGGCCAAAAAATTGATCCAACATAAATATTTTCTTTCTCAATTGCTCAACACAATAGAGTAACATTTTATCACAGCATGAGGCTTCCAACGCCTACCATCAAATTTCAATAATCAATCAGGCAAGAAACAGGAAGATCCTTGATGCTGAGATGATGTGATCTGCTAGCATTTGCTTGATCCCTCAAAATGCGATTTTCTGAAACAAAAGCATGCAACTTGGGCATAACATGTCACGGAAAGATCATGTGCATCGTACTATGCATACGACATGCTAATATTTTTAACTCTTTAAGAAATGCTAAATTTCATTAAACTACCCAAACTATTGTTGTTTTCACTAAACTACATCAAATAGTCCTACTAAGGTTAGGTCCATTATACTTTAGTTATAAGAGAGATTTTTCCACTAGGAGTTTAACTGTAATTTAAAAAACATTAAGGTGGTTAACTAAATAAATGATCATTAAATTCAGTATTATGAAATAAAACAATTCTAAAGTTAGTTCTGCTTACCAATTTGACCGTTCAAGATATGCCTTTGTAACCTTCCTTCTCGAGCAGTTTGGCTAGTGAACTATCGCCTGTCTTTATGATTGAGCCATTCTCCTAAACAAATCAAACACATAAGAAAATTACATGACTAATATTTATAATAGAATAATTATATGAATTGTGTTATGTGCTTATTCAGTGTATTTTTCTGTAGACTGAATAATGTAGAAAGAGAAGAACAATACATGGGGGTTGAAACATAAGTGTTGCTTGAATTAATTGACACATTGTAGCAACCACCTCTAGACAATGATTAATACCGGTTCATGTCACCGTTTAGTTATTCCGGAAAAATGGAAGTGCAAACAATTTTACATCGCAATATAGATAGCAATGCAGGAAATTATACAAAACCCAGTTTTTAACTGCAGGCTGAGGGTCTGTTGACCACAAAAGATAATAAAGAGACAACTGTAGCCCTGACAACAAAGTAACTCAGTTTGGAATAAACTAAAGTGTATGCAATTTATTCTCTAAATTCAATCTCTTACCATTATATGAACATAGTTCGGCTTAATAAAATCCAAAAGTCTTTGATAATGGGTGATCATCAAGACTGAATTATGAGGTTTTAAAAGCATATTCACTGCTTTTGCCACATCTTGAAGTGCATCAACATCTAATCCAGAATCAATTTCATCTAAAATAGCCAAATCTGCCTCCAAAACCTGGGGAAATAAAACAGTGCTATAAACATCAATAAAAAGGTAATTTGAAAATTCAAATCCATAGCAGGCTGGAAAACAACATATTACAGGTAAGGCCGATTCCATAGGTGGAATATGCACCACACCAAATATGGAAATATATGGCCGAATTACATATCACTGTAAGAAAGTATTGCTAATGCATGCATCATTGATCATACCGATCCAAATTACAGTCATTCTTTGTAATATTATATTGGAAGGTAATCTTGATTACAAGGGGGGGGGGGGGATATCAGTTTTTATCTCTTTGCAAATGATTGTAAAGTGTATGGCATACAAATGTGCATGCATCAAATTTGTATATTTAAGAGTCATGCCCAAAGTAATAGGCTAGTGAAACTGCAAATATTGAATTATTGGCTTATATTGTGTTTCAACTAAGGTTTAATTTAATGGAATGTCTACTGAAGAGTTTGAACTCTTTGTGGGGAGAGTTGAGGGTGACTATTCTCTCCAATATTGATAGTTGCTCGAAATACTCAAGGGGTAGCTGCATAAATGGCTTGCATTAGGGGCAGGGGTAGCTGGAAACCCAAGGCTCAAGATGAAGCCTGGGAGCCGTCTTTCCACCAGTTCAGGAACAAGGAAGGTGGCGGGAGGAGGACGCGGTACCTCAGCCAGTCAGCTGTGCTAGGAAATGACCGTGGTCGCTTTTTGACCTGGATTGTTTGTGCACTCTCTGTTTTTAGTATTTTGTTGCAGAGATTATGGTGGATGTAACGACCGTAAATCCTTATACTTTCCTTGTATTTTTCTTCTTTAATTAAACCCTTTTCATTAAATCAAGTGTTTATAAATTAATTTTCTTTCTATTTATATGCACGGTGAATTCTTGTATCTCCTGATTATCACATTGTATTGTTATTCCGTAAGTTACAAGTTCGAGCTCTTGTATTTTCAATACTTTGTTTTGTTTATTTCTTTTTGTTGTTTCCCCATCTGCTTCAAGGGCGAGCCACATAAATCCCATAGACTAAATTTAAATTCCATAAACAAGATATATGACATGATATCTTTTAAGATATTTATATCGCTTTATCTATTTTACTGTTATTAAAATAATTAATTATCTTATAAAATACCATATTTTTCTTAAAATATTTTTTATTAAGTAATTTTTTTCTTAAAATCATTAATTATCTCAACTTATTAGGATAAGATTTTTATTCTGCTGTTGTTATTTTTCTTGTTAAGATTAAACCAAAAATATTTTTCTACTCCTTTAATAAATATTTCTTTCTTTTATTCTGTCGTAAAAACAAAAACACTGTAACTTTAAAAAGATCGATCTTCTCTGCTCTCTCTGTCATCTTCGATCTGAAACCCGATGACAAGAGAATCGAATGAAGGGAGATAAACTCACCCTTTTGTCTCGACGCATCTTTCACCTGTCAAGGAACGATCTTAGATCGTCTCTTTATTTGTAAATCCTCAATTCCTTATTTCTCTAGTTATTCCTCCTCTTCATACCATATCTCCGCTCATGTCATGTTTGTTTTTTATGCCGAGTTTTCCATATTAAAATAATATCTAAAATAATGTACTAAATTTATTATAAACTATAAAAAAATCACCGTATAATTACTATTTAAATATTACTTGATGATATATACTACTTAATACTATTTATTTTTAACTTTTTACTGTGATTGTATACTAATCTATAAGTACTACATATTTGATATTATGCTATCGACTTAATTTCATCGAATTACTTTATATAGTGAAATACATAATTGACTATTGTCATTTACTTACTAGCCTCTAATAATATTTTTTACTTAATTTATACTATCATAATGATTTTATTGCTCCTTGAGATGCCTTAAATAATAATAAACTATACCATAGCTTGTACATACGATTATAATTAATATGCTGTAATTATATATTCTATTGTAAGACCATTAATGAAAACATGATACACACCGTTGTTTCAACAATACGTATAACTATTTTCAATTCATCACATAAAATTAATTACACCAGTACACAAATAATAAGTATAGCAGGTCATCAAAATAATATAAGTCACTATATGAATATTTTAAGTACTAGGATATAAGCAAATACATTTAACATCAGTTAGAAATATAGTAATTATGGCATTTAAGCTAGTAGTAGATTAAATCAATGTATTGAGTAGAAATATTAATCAACTTCTATGTCTGACGTAACTAACTACTTTAATATATATTTATGTTTGATTACTTGTAAAAAAATACCCGACTGTTAAATATTTACTATCATTTACATGTTAGCTTATATACCTGTGAAAACACTACTATAATATTAATTACAAGCAACGATATAATCAAACTCTACTAATTAAACTAAATCCTTATTTTGTACTAGGCACTAATCATCATAAATACTGTAACATCATACTACATCTTATAATAATTATTATTATTATATGATATTTAAATATGCTATCACATATAATAAATAAAATATTTGTTATTCATATATCCAAACTGTTGATGAAAATTTACTTCCACTAATTGTATAGCGTATACAACTATTTTACACGCTACTGTATACGATTACCCAGCCATGGCCTTACCCTACGCTCAATTGATTAAATTTAAATTCTATATTGCTTGTTAACTTACGAAAAATATAACTTTCATTCCTTAATTTTATTCGTATATTATATAGTCCCTATTACTGTCATGCCGTCTTACATTTTTATACTTATACTACTGTTATCCTGAATTTTGCTATGTTTTATCTGTTGACAAGAACCTAGCCTGAATCATGAATGCATGCATACTTGGCTATTTGAAATACTTGAATACTTAGACATGAACACTTGAATAGATGAACACGTGAACCCATGAACCTAACATGAACCTGAACTATTTCAAGTATTCATAATCTTATGCTAGTATTTGTGACAAGCTTTAGAATTCAATAAACAATTGACATAGGATAGGAAAGTTCGACAAATGAAGCTATTTACGTGTAGCGGGATCATACATGATCGCTGTAGTTTCGGGTATTAAGAAATATTGCATTACTAACTCATGAATCTCTTGAATCCGTATTTCCGAAAGGAAACAGGATATCTTCTTTACGTGTAAAATCCTTATTAATCGAACTCATAACCTAGATATATATCTATATGGATATATATATCAATACTTTAATATCCAGAATATCATGGGGATGTAGTGGCTCAAAGAATGGAGGTATTTATGTGTAACAGGGGATCATACATTGTTTTGAATTACATATAAATCTTGAATCTCGTGAATCTTATATTGTCGTGGTTCCGGACATAGACAGAATGCTAACTTACATGGTCGTGTGTCGTGTGTTTCGTCGGCACAAAAAGAAACACTTGCTGATCACGAGTCCCCATTATTCATGTCGTGTAGCCGTATTTCGTCGACATAAAACGAAACACTCTGATCAGAAATCTCCTGTCGTGTAGCCGTTGATTCCGGGCATTGACGGAAGCTAACTTACTTTTATTTTTCTGTTGTTCTGTGGGAATTACGGAATATCCTAATTACATAATAAAACTCCTACAAACCGAGTTCATACTTATAATTAATAATGCTGAAATATCGAATATCATGATACTCTAGTTACCTCATACTGATTAACACATGATACTTATTTGACATGCACACTACCGTTTACTGTTCACGGTTATTCTCATGTCTAGTATTATGTATACCATATTTCATTTCAAATACTGGTTTTTTATAAAATGGGGACTTACCGAACTTTAGTTCGCTAATGGCATTCATGTTTTCTGTTTTCTTTTCTGGAAAATGTCGTCAGACGACAATGGAGCAAAAGATGAGGCTAGGTACGAGATGGTACCAACTGAGGAGAACTTCGATCTTTCTCCACCCAGGCAGAACTTTAGGTTGTTTCCTTCAGATTTCCGCATGCTTTCTGTTTCGAAACATCAAACCGTTATGTTCTAATTTGGACTCTTGTTTGTTGAAATAGTAATAAGTACCGTTGGATTCATTTTCAATATTGCAATGCTTTAAATTCTTGTACTATAATTTTCCTTTATTGTTTATACAGACGCTTAGCGTTTTCATGTCGGGAAAGAGTGCTCCCCGGTATGAAAACGATGCGGGCCTCGTCCGCTCTCGCTCCTCGTCTTTTGGGAAGCAGGGCATGATAGTGGATGGTGCTGACTGCATGTTGTTCTTCGAGCCTCGTTTTGGAGATGGTTATGTATGAATTATAGTTATACTTAAGACTTGTATTTTGATTAGCGGCTGTGATGATTATGCTTTTACACTTGGATGTGGGGAAGATGTATTCTAATAGACATGTATTTGAATGGATTTTATGTTTCATGCTTTTATGAGACTTGGTGGAATATCACCATTCCTATTCCTATATAAAAAAAAGGGTAATAAGGTTTGATTTAATTAAAAATCATGTCCTCATAAGCTTAGTCTAGTTCATCATTTCTTTCAAGCATCTATGATGATCCCCTTCAGCATAAAATCATTAATGATCCCTGCAATGTATTTAGCCATATATTCATCCCAGTAAAAGACGCTGTACAATTCAAATTCTGCTTACATGCGAATAGATATGAAGAGATTTAGTTCTTGTAACATGGCACTGCAAAGTTATAAGAAAATTATTTAAGTAATGTATAAATTGCAAAGCTCTTCAAAATATATCTTACTGAAATAATATTTGAAATAATTTTATTGCAAGCAATTATAAAATTAATCTTGGTGGCCCCACACCGCAATCCCTACGTGATAGGGACAAACAGGAGCAGGGCCCCACTTACATGGGTGGGGCCTGCCCCCACTTTGTTCCTGTCGCACAGGGATTGCGCATCCCTCACACAAGAACACTTTTGCCTACAATTTTTTTCTAAGAACATGATCATGTACACTGATTAATAATATTCCAGCTGAAATCGCAACCAATTAAATAAGAAGACATTAATCTAAAGGAAAGAATATATTCATCATGAAGTGATAGCGTTCATACCGCAAGTTGCAAAATCTCATTGCGCTTTTTTTCGCCACCACTGAACCCTTCATTGACATTTCTGTTTAGAAACTTTGAATCCATTTTCACAGCAGCGAGTTTGGGGTTTAAGTAACCGAAAAACTGCAAAGTGAAAAACAAATTACTAATTAAGTGATACATCTGAATATCAAAGTAGACTCATCAAGACATTTTATATTTGCTTATCCAAGATGCAAGAATGCAATATAAAACTGAATATACAGGTTTCAGTTTTACACCATAACTATAAATTTATGGAGATGAAAGAAAGAAGTGTTGGTCGTTTCCATATTATGGGCCCGCGTATCATACAATATGCTTGCTCAAGATTAACTTCAACATTGCTTGCCATCTGATATCCATCTTCAAAGGGAAGGAGAAGGAGAAGGACAAGGTTATGGTTTGAAGCGGTGCCTTCATCAGTACCATTTTTCTCGTGTATTTAATGTATATTTTTCTCTTGTTGTGTCTTACTGATGTCAAAAATAGTGCATCCAATATCAGTTCCACTGGGGGGAGGGAGAGAGAGAGTATCCGGATCAGCATTGTCTTCTTCTCTCATTTGTGACTTTGACAGAAATAAATTATGGCTATTTTTCAAGATTAAGACGGCATATACGACTATCCCTCGAGATATTAAACATGTGAAATACATTATCTAACTGATTTGGATATAATATTAGTTCTCTCCAAATACATACAATAAACCTGTGGCTATGGCCCATACGGGACTTAAATTTGGCTGGAATACCCTGCATAAAGGTCGTATGGGCAAAAGGCAAAAACTGGTTATAATTGAAGATGATAGATAGTTAAGTTTGTTTGGACCCAAAAGTTGAGTTAGGGTTTGCTTCTTTGAGTTCATGTCGGTCCCAGCGTTCCAGGCCCATTAGCTGAATCCATAAACATCAAAGTGGGTTTTGCCACACAAAAAGTTATCGCATCAAGAATCTAGGAAACAACTAAAAGAAAAACTTTAACTTATGTGGTTAATATGTGTCTGATAAAAAAATGTAAAATAAGAAAATAGCCGCAATACTTGTATATGTTTCCTGAAATTCAATATTGTGCTGAAAGTTTAATATTGAATTTAGATGAACTTCTCTATACAGCTTGCACAGTTAGTAATCTATAAACCAAAAGAAAGTTGTAAAATGGATAGGAAAAATGTTAATCTTATATCACACAATTTAATTCTACTGGTTTTGAAAAAACATTATTCATTGGTTCTAGCATAATTGCATCCCATAAATTATTTTCTTTTCTGCATTAAGAAAAGTTTTTTTTAAGAAAAAAGCTTCTGCTCTTAAATTGTTACAAACGATTATAAAGGAAATTCATTAAACAGAAATAAAGTTCAGCGAATCAAAATCACTATCAAAAGGTGCATAATGCAACAATCGAAAATTTCAGTTAATGCTACAAGGATAGAAAACCAAACCTCAAGAGGAGATAGCTCCGGTTGCCCATGCTTTTTCCTTTTAGCATTGGCTGCCATAAGCAGAAAATCCATGTTGCTCACACCTGGTATCTCAACAGGTGACTGGAAACTCATGAAGAGGCCAGCATGAGACCTTTCCTCTGGCACCAATTCAAGTAAATTCTCGCCTTTGAATGTCACACTACCTTCTGTTACGTCATAATCTGGATGGCCAACAAGAACCTGTAATACATAAGGCCTCACTCAAAATTTTATAAAGGCAGCGAAATTGACAAAATCTATATCCTTGATGCATTGAAATAATGAGGTCGAGCAATATACATGATACAGATTACTGAATCAACAGAAGTTCTAGGTGACAAATACAAATCATAAGACACGGACATGACCATGGAACACGACGCGGATGTGGAACATGCCACATTTGTACAAAGTAGCGCCCAAGAAAACCAAATCATCCATACAAAATAAATAGTCTCTCTCTCTCTCTCTCTCTGTGTGTGTGTGTGTGTGTGTGTGTGTGTGTGTGTGTGAGAGAGAGAGAGAGAGAGATCTTTGAAGGATTTTGAGCCAAATACTTCTCATTTAATTTCATTGATAGCAAAAACGCATTCATAAAGTCAAAAAATCGTATAATTTTTAAAAACTAATCCCTTGAGTAAGTAGTCACGGATTATCAAGTGGAAATAAAGGCAGCATATACAACATTCATCAAGATGGAACGAAAGAAAGCAAAATTAAAAAGTGTCTAAGCGAAGTGCCGTGACCCTTTTATTGTAGGAAATGACTAAAATGTAGCTAAAACAGTGTCAGACATATACATATTTCAATGTCCAACATATGTTGAACACGTCTCCCTATTGCATGTATAGGTGCTTCATAGGGTGACGATAAAAACCAATATCATGAATATTTTAATCAACCAATCGAATACTCCCTTGAATTACAAACCGGGACTGATGTCATGATACCACAGCAGATTAATAAAAAAGATCAGATGTAACAATCATAGATATGTAAGAGAAGTTGATAAAGATTACATTCTTATGAAATGACCTTCACATGTACCTAAGGCAACAATTTCATCCAGAATGAAGCGCAAGAACATTAACCCCTTCTTTTCAGGTCCAGGGCAAAACACAAATCAAGACCAAAAAGATTTTGGACATTAATTTGGGAGTATCATACAACGACAAAAAAAAGCTTTCATCCCAAATTCTTTGGGGATAGCTAACAAATCCCTATTTCTGTTTTCAACATCAATACAAGCTTCATTTAATTTCTCAGTCCAGTCCTGATAGCACCTTCAATTACAAAGTTAGCACTCTTAAAGCTTTGCAACCTTCTATTTCAAGCACTCGAACTTGAAAAAAAACTGAAAATTAAACAAATTTTCAACCAAAAAAAAAAGGACTCGCCTTGGAGAAAGTACTCTTCCCTGATCCATTCTTGCCCATAATCGCATGAACCTAATTCAATCCAACAACCACCAATAAACACCAACAAAATCAACACTTCAACAGCAAAATCAAGAACAAATTAGAGTATACCTCGCCCTCATTGATGGTGAGATTGACGCCACGTAGGATCTCCTGCCTCGATTCCGCGATAACGGCCTTCAAATTCTTCACCTCCAGCAGCACCTTCGGGGGCTCCCCCTCTCCGCCTGCGGCGGCGGCGACGGCGGCGGCGGGAGAATCGACGGCGAGCGTGGCCTTGAGAGAGGGCAGAGGAGTGCGGCGTGGGAAGAATTGTTTCGGGATTTGGAGCGAAAGTGTAAAAGGGAAAGATTTGGAGTGGTAGGTTGTAAAAGGGAGGGATAGAGACGAGGAGGAGAGAGAGGAGGAGGAGAGGAGGAGAGCCATGGATCGCGTTGAAATTTTGGAGGTGGGTTTGGGTTTTAGATGAGGACTTGAGATTCTAGGGTGCGCTTGACAGGGGTAACATAGGTGATCATCCTGAATCATCATCAAAAATTTCCAAACTTAGGTAAAAGATATACCGGAAATAGAAGATTAGCGTAGCAATCAAATGACTCCAATTTTATGGCAATATCATTCATTTCAAAACATATATCTATCCTAAATTAACATGAAGTTTTCCCGCCTAACATGAATGAGCCATGACCATCCACCGTCGGCCTCTCTCACCATCCGTCTGTCGGTCGGCCCCACCTCCCATCGTTGGTCATCCGCCGGCCGACCTGTCCCAATCGACCGATCGCTGGTCATTGCCGATCGTTCGACGGCGGCCGTCAGCCGATCGAATGTTCGCCGCCGGTCGGCCGGCCCCGCTTCCCGTTATCGTTCGCCGCCTGCCCGCCATTGATAGGCCATTCGTCGCCGACCTTACCACCATCCGCTGGACCTCCTCCAACCTCGCCGTCGGTCGACGGTTACACATACATATTGTTGGTGTCAAAAATTACGTCCCGGTTGTCCAAGTCAAAGTCCAAGCCAAGTGGGCCTAAGCCCGAACCCAAACCCAAATCCGAGCAAGTAAGCCCATGCCCAGGTCGAGCCCAAGTATGAAAAAGGCAGCCCCCGACGACAAAGGAATAATTGTTAAAACATAAATAGATTTAATGTAATTTTTATGAATAAATATAATAAAATGGGCAACAAATCCAAATTATGTAAAAGCCCATGGCTTATATGCAAAAGATAGAAAGCACATGGTTAAGGAAAGGCACATGTGCCATTTTGAAAAGCCCAAGTGACTATATGTAAAATGTAAAACCTATACAAGACGTCATGATGAATGATAACAAAAAAGATTCTTCTCATATTTTTCTAGGGTTCAGTGCCTACTTTTCCTTAGTCAAGCTTTTAAATCTTATTCTTTTTTGAATTAAATCAAGAGTTTAATTTTTTTTCCAAAAAAAAAAATTAGTTTTCTCCATAAAACCCTCGAAGGAGGGTTCAAATCTTTCATCAAATCATTAAAATGGGAGTTTTTTAAATCTCACCATCCTTTTTCTCCAAAATCCAACTAATAGAGAGGAGGAAGAAACATATCCATATCCAAAAATCTCATTTTGGAAAGATCCAAGACTTAAAGAGAGAATTCAGGGCTCAAGTAAGAAGAAAGGGGCTTCCTTTCATCATCTCCGAAAATATTTTGGGAGTTTAACGCCAAAGAAAAAATCTCTTCCCGAGGACTTTAACTCCAAATCAATATTTGAGAAGTTCAACTCCAAGATCTAAATTTTCAAAGGAGTTTTAATTCCAAATTCAGAACTTTTAGAAGTTTAACTCCAAATAAAAAATCCTTTTTCTTATAGGAGTTAACTCTAAAATCTCTTGGGAGTTCAACTCTCAGCCCAGGGATTAAGCCCCTTTTTCCTTGTGGGCACCCAGCGGCCCATGACACATGACCCGCTGGCGCTCAGCGTCCACGTGCATGGCGTGTGACCGCTGGCGTCCAGCGTCCACACGCCACGCGCGTGAACCGCTGGTGCCTGACGCCCACATACCATCTCACGCGTCCTTAAGACGCTCATCGCCCCTCTTTTTCCTACACGCTCCACACTTAAAACGCATCCCCCGTTAGAAAAAATTTCTAACGGGGCGCTGTCCCGCACCCCGTAAGGAGGCTGCTAGCCCACTTGACCCCCAACCCACTATCCGAATAGCGGGACCCCCATAAACTCTGCGAGACCCCGATGCGTCTAAAACCCTTTCAAAACATAACCTACGCACACTGCATATTGAGTTTGTATGATCAGTTTGACCTGTCAATCGGAGCTTCCCTCGCTCCAATGGCGATGGGTAATTAAACCCCAGCCTACCCTAAGCAGGGAGAATCTGTATACGCCTGAAAAGTGACGCATATTCCCATCTCAATGGGGTAACGAAAACACCCTACAGATTCTGGCACGCCCGGTAGGACCTTCTCTCTCCTCCCATATTTCGGGTCAAGTATTCATGCAAGCTCAATTAATATATATTGATTGCTTGTACTGAAATTCTATTTTTTTGCACAAATTAACAACTTTCGATCTCAATTTTCGGACGCAACAAAGATATTTCTAAGGAAAAGCTCAATTCTTGACACAACTCTCATCTCCTACACAATGAAGATGGACGTCAGGACGGTCCTCTCGGCCAGTCTTGGGCGACAGTGGGAGGAGCCGCTGCTACAGTTTGGTTCTATTCCGTTCATGCCAGCTAACACCATCCGAGCTCCTTAAGCTTCTGTAACAATCATGTTTTCTAATACCTAATAAAATATATTTTATTTATATTTCTACTATCAAATAATTATTTACGTGTTTCTTTTATATAATAATAATTTTTAAAGTAGTATTAATAATTTTCAAAGCATTGAATATGATTAAAGGAATTTTTCTAAAATCTATTTATTGTTTTATAGGCTTAAAATGTTTTAATAAAATTTTATAACGCCTTAAAATAATCTACATATTTTTATTATCAATAAAGGAAATTAATCCGTAATTAAAAATGTTTTAAAGGATAAACTAGATTTTATATAACTTTAATAACTAGCTAAAACCATAGGAACGGTTATATTACTTAGTTTTAGCCCAAAACTATTTTTATATTAAAGATAATAATAAAATATATTTTCTGAAAATTTTTCCATATTTTTAACTATTTTAAACAATTTTTTCAAAGCCAAATCAATATTTTAAATAATCTGCTGTTTTATTTATTTTTATTTTAAATTTTTTAAAAACCTTTTAACCTGGACCGTTGGATCCAAGATCCAACGGCCCAGAGTTCTCTGGCGGCGCCCACGTGGTGGGACCACGCGAAAGCGCGTGATCCTCACCCACGGCTGTGAACGAATCACGTGGCGACACGTGGCGGGACAGCGGCGCGTTTTGGGCCGTTGGATGCAGATCCAACGGTCACGAATTAATGGCGGCGGGCGCAATCATCAATCATCATCTGATGATTAGGAGGCGCGATCTCAGCCGTTGATCTCAATCCAACGGCTGAGATAAGAGGTGGCGGCGGCTGATCATTAACGAATGATTTGCAAATGATTGGAGCGCAGATTTTCGTGTATATTTTAGCGGAAATTTTGGATTTTTATGGTTGGTGAAAACGCTATAAATAGATACCTTCAAACCTAAATTTCTCACACCTCAGAACTCAAAATATTCTGAAAAAAATACCGGTGCCTTCGTATCGACGACGCCGACGCTACGGCTCCATCCAATCGCATAGGAAAAATCGGGACGCGGATCTATTGAGGATTTAGTATGAGACTGCGTTTTCAACTCTTCGGCATCCGACTCAAACAAAAGGTAGGATCCGCCTCTCTCTCCTTTTCCTGTCACCTTCTTCTATCTCAATAACCCAGTTCCAACATCTAATCATCAATCCCTAATTAAAATGTTGTTATTATATTTGTGCATACCTATTTCTTGTACCCCCAATTATAATAATTTTAACCCATATTTTTAAAACGCTGTTTAAATTTCCTCTGTACATAGAAGTATATTGCACACCCATAATATCTGGAACCTGATGTAACTCATGAATTGTCATTTTCACCTCTGACATACCCATACTATAAAAATGATCTCGAAATAGGTTATTTCCACAAGATACCCTCGTTTAATTTAAATATTATATTTGTTTAAAATACCTATAAGAAATAAGGATATGTAAAATAAATATTTTAGATACAGTATACGTATATTTTACTTACAAATATTTTTAAAACCTCCTCAACTTTTTAAGAAGAAAATATTAAATTTAATTAAACGATATCTTTTTTTAAAAAAGGGAATATTTAGTATCTTTTAAAAGATAATTTTAAATTAACACTAATCTAGAACAAAGAAAAGGTTGTAGGCATCGATCGTTTATCTAAACCAGACTTTGTGGTGTCTAGGCAAGTGTGTCTAAGGCGAGTGGTTACTTAATTATGGCCACTACTTGTAGTGGAGAGCCTCCCACTCACCTGGCACTTACCTGGCCGCAATTGGCGGTGAAAAGGAGATTTGAGGACCTCATAACTTATCCTTTTGGAATATTAAGAGCAGTCTAGATTTTTCAAATAAAATCCCCTTGTAAAAGATTTTCAAATAAACACCACAATTTTTTATCAAAAGGATATTTTCTGTAAAACATTATGCTTTTCCAAATTAATAAATATCCCAAATATCATGGTTTTCTTAGAAGTAATAAAAGATATTTAAACCTTATTATTTTAACTAAGCTATCTCTAAAGGACACGAAGTACTTTACAAATTCTAGAAGATAAAACGAGTGGTTGTGAAAGGCCATATTAAACGAGATCAATACTCTTTCTAAAATTCCAGTTTATGACAACATGACATATACAAAACATGATACGGTTAGGGTTAGAATGCGCGGACCTAGGTATGGAATACTTAATATGAAGATCTCGATATTCCGGGTGAACAGTCCAATATATGGGCGACTATATAAATATGAAGATCCCGATATCCCGGGTGAACAGTCCAATATATGGGCGACTATATAAATATGAGGATCCCGATATTCCGGGTGAGTCCAATATATGGGCGACTATATAAATATGAAGATCCCGATATTCCGGATGAACAGTCCAATATATGGGCGACTATATAAATATGAAGATCCCGATATTCTGGGTGAACAGTCCAATATATGGGCGACTATACAATGTGGAAATTCCATGCCTAGAAGTATACGCACTAACTCTAATTCGTCCAAACCTTTATACTGAACCACGGGGATGGGTAGTTTGATTAGGCAAGGATAATTCGGAATTCGGATTCCCCTACTACTCGATCATGATCCCGGGAAGTGAAACGGTACATTTCACTTTCCCAGTTGTTGTTCTGTGGCCACAACGGAATAATCATGAGTATCCGGACCCTTATTTAACAAACTGATACATACTATTACCTTCATCTACATATAACTTACAACATACACATGCTCATATATACCTTTACTCAAAACATCTTAAATTTATGCATTTCAAACATTTACACCCCTACTTTACGTTGCATACACCTGTTCGTTTCTATACCTTTACTATCTTATGAGGCAATCCTACCCGGGTATAACTCGCTGACGGACCTTCCTTTTCTTTCTCTATCTTTGGAATGTTCGTCAGATAAGAATGAGTATTACAGCGAAGATCAAGATGTGAAGTCAACTTATGAAGATTATGCAGACAGGACAATGGAAGATTAGATAGTTTTAATTTTTGTTGTTGCCCACATGTTTAGGGTTTCTGTTTCTTCTTTGATGTAATTAAACTACTTAGTTTATTTTACTATTTCTTTTGGGATGTAATAAAGTTTGGTTAATGGAAATAAAATGCCTTTCGCTTTTATTATTTTTGTTTTGATACACATCCTGCATATTAAATATTTATACGCTTAACGTAACTGTATTGAATAGACCGCCTTTAATACAGTTAGGTTGCGGACCTTGCCACGTCTTCCTTCTCCTTTTTTTGGGAAGCGAGGCGTGACAGGTTTTTGTGGTGGCCCATACAGGTCCTCTTGTGTACTAAAATGAAACCGTTAACTGACTTATTATATTTATGAATCTCATCCATCTATACCGATATCATAGTTTTCCTATGTCCCTTGTCCCTTCCTTGACATTCTGTACCCTGACCATGACCTTTCCTTCTGGTCATGGCAAATCTTTCCAACGAGGATGACATGTCCGATATTACTTTGAAGCTACATCTGAAGATTTAGAAGACGAAGTCGTAGACTCTCAGGCGGTTGTCCCCACAAGGAACCGTGGTATTGGTCATACTTTTCTTAGATCGAGGACCTATCACCACTTGTTGACCTCCCGTAATCGAGATTAATAAGTCTTTTCCTTTTCTTTGGCCGAATAAAACGATGTAAGAACATTAAGGGCATGTCCTTACTTTTCGGTTGTACTTTCCATATTGAAGTTGGATAATAAAATCTTAGTTTCGAGCAATAATCTCTCTTGTGTCTCTTGCTCTTCTTAGTCTCTCCCTTGCATTAATTGTTGTTCTTTCATGCAAGTTATCTTGTCTCACCTCAGCTCGTTCTGATTCAGATCATCGATGGCTGGACGACACCATCACCGCAACCGAAGGGGAAACAGAGACAATGAAGCCACTACTCATCACGCAGCGATGCTACAAATGCTGCAAGGACTACTGGAGCAACAGTAGCAGCAGGCGGCTGCCCTGCATCAAGAGTTGCGCGAGAGTAGGCAGCAACAAGCAGAAGTTTTTAAGCAGGCACTGGTCCCAGTTCCTCAAGGAGCGGCGGGAGTGAAACGGTTCAGATCACTCCACCCTAAGACTTTTTCAGGGAAGGAAACTCCTTTAGAAGCTGAAGAATGGCTTAAGGGAACAGTCAATGATCTCAGTGCCGCTCAAATTCCGAAGGACGCGTGGGTGAACATTGCCAAACTACAACTCACTGATAATGCCCGAATATGGTGGGAGGCCGAGGAAAGCAGGATGAAAGAGCCCGTCGAATGGGAAACATTCAAACGACGGTTCGACATTCAATATTTTCCCGCCGTAGCACACCTAAAAATGGAACGGGAGTTTGTACAATTCCAACAAGGGAGTATGTGGGATAAGTCGGTGGACGAGTACGCTTCGGAGTTCGCAAGATTAAGTCGGTTCGCGCATCATCTGGTGGCAACCCCAAAACTATATGCTAAAAGATTCCGACAGGGGCTAGATCTGAAGACGCAGTCCTCCATGTCTTCTGCTACCTTATAACCTTATGATGAAATTTTAGAGGCGGCATGAAACTTTGAAGACCTTCAGAGACGCATAAGGAAGGATGACCGTTTGTCTGGCATTAAACGACCAGCCAGTCAAATTCTTGAGGGATCATCTTCCAAATTCAACGGGAGACAACCACCTAAGAGACCAGCAGTACCAACTATCTTCAGAAAAACAGCCGTTGTACGCAACCATTGTGGTAGGACTGGACACTACATGAGAGACTGTCGCATTTTGAACAAACTTTGCATAGTCTGTGGGTCTCCGGATCATGCTATTGGGGACTATCCTCAGAGAGGGAGACAATCAGGCCTCGTCAACAAGCCAGCTAATTATGGGGCACCAACACAAGGAAACCGGCCACTTTCCGCCACTGAACCAACCGGTCAAGGGGCAACACCAAAAGGACCACCCTTGCCATCACAGGAGCGTGTTTTTCAGCAAGCGCAAAGGAATGGACCCAAACGTCAGACCTTCACCATGACGGCCGAGAAGGCTGATGCCATGTAGAAAGACAACAGAGGTACTCTTTCTTTTTCTCAACCTTTCTTTGATACCATGCTTAACCATCCTTCGATGCAAATCTTAGTTAAAATCACCATAATTCCTCTAGTTTCCGTAATTTCGACTAGTTGCCTTTATGTTATATCTCGCAAGTTTTTCTATCAATTCACAACCTCCCTTCAACTTCCAAACTCTTCTATCTGGAAGCAACTACTGATTTTACATTGTCCGATTCCTTGTACCTAAACCCTTCAGAGACTTTCCATGCATCAAGTGATACACCAACTCGCGGGAGCGACACACGCAGCAAAGAGGATTCCTGGTAGCGTTACTGATTTCCGTGCCTAGTAGTGGCTACTCCTTTGAAAATTTCAAGTATGAAATTATTCTAAGGAGGGTAGATCGTAACTATTACAACCATTCTTGCAATTCTTAGCAAACCCAGAAGTTTTAAACAACCACGACGATTTTCGGAGGAGTGACTTGGTGATGTGATGTATCAGCGCGGCAATATAGTCGCATACGCGTCAAGACAACTAACGACTTGTGGACGCAATTATCATGTTCAGATTTAGAACCGACGATAGTAAATGTTCATCTTGAAGACATAGAAACACTACTCTAAGGAGAACGTGAGCACTCGGAGGGTTGAAACACATGAAGCGGATGAGAGGGGTCAAGTCTCATATAGGAGCAGTGCCGATCGGTTGGGAAGACCCTGAAGATGGAGAATTTGTAAGATAATAGTAGAAAAAGTGGATATGGCGATACAATGCAGCAAACGCGGAAAGCTCAGCCCACGACTCATCGGCCGTTTAACATCTTGGAAGGAGACAGTGGGTTTATGTATAGCCTACTTTTGCTACTTTCGTTGGAGGAAACCCTAGCCATACTTTGATCGTTCCGAGATCACGAAAAGGTTAGCATAACCTACGAGCAGCAACCGGTCTGAATACTAGAAGGATGAAAACTTGAGCGACAAGACAATTCAGCTGGCTAGACCTGTATGAAGGAAGAACTACTAGGCAGATATACACGGAAGCGAGGAAATGGGATGAGAGTGCGAGACCAAAATATTTAACCGCGAAAATCTCTTCTTAGTGATTTTCTTTCTTCCTTTGACCTACTTCTGAAATTTCGAGGACGAAATTATTTTAAGAAGGGTAGATTGTAACGACCATATTTTCTAATACCTAATAAAATATATTTTATTTATATTTCTACTATCAAATAATTATTTACGTGTTTCTTTTATATTATAATAATTTTTAAAGTAGTGTTAATAATTTTCAAAGCATTGAATATGATTAAAGGAAATTTTTCTAAAATCTATTTATTGTTTTATAGGCTTAAAATGTTTTAATAAAATTTTATAACGCCTTAAAATAATCTACATATTTTTATTATCAATAAAAGAAATTAATCCGTAATTAAAAATGTTTTAAAGGATAAACTAGATTTTATATAACTTTAATAACTAGCTAAAACCATAGGAACGGTTATATTACTTAGTTTTAGCCCCAAACTATTTTTATATTAAAAATAATAATAAAATATATTTTCTGGATTTTTTTCCATAATTTTTCTGGATTTTAAACTATTTTAAACAAAATTTTCAAAGCCAAATCAATATTTTAAATAATCTGCTGTTTTATTTATTTTTATTAATTTTTATTTTAAATTTTTTAAAAACCTTTTAACCTGGACCGTTGGATCCAAGATCCAACGGCCCAGAGTTCTTTGGCGGCGCCCACATGGTGGGGACCACGCGAAAGCGCGTGATCCTCACCCACGGTTGTGGACAAATCGCGTGGCGACACGTGGCGCTACAGCGGCGCGTTCTGGGCCGTTGGATGCAGATCCAACGGCCATGAATTAATGACGGCGAGTGCAATCATCATCTGATGATTAGGCGGCGCGATCTCAGCCGTTGATCTCAATCCAAAGGCTGAGATAAAAGGCGGCGGCGGCTGATCATTAACGAATGATTTGCAAATGATTGGGGTGCAGATTTTTGTGTATATTTTAAGGGAAATTTTGGATTTTATGGTTGGTGAAAACGCTATAAATAGACACCTTCAAACCTAAATTTCTCACACCTCAGAACTCCAAAATTTCTGAAAAAAATACCGGTGCCTTCATATCGACGCCGCCGACGCTACGGCTCCATCCAATCGCAGAGGAAAAATCGGGACGCAGATCTATTGAGGATTTAGTACGAGACTACGTTTTCAACTCTTCAGCATCCGACTCAAACAAAAGGTAGGATCCGCCTCTCTCTCCTTTTCCTGTCACCTTCTTCTATCTCAATAACCTAGTTCCAACTTCTAATCATCAATCCCCAATTAAAATGTTGTTATTATATTTGTGCATACCTATTCCTTGTACCCCCAATTATAATAATTTTAACCCATATTTTTAAAACACTGTTTAAATTTCCTCTGTACATAGAAGTATATTGCACACCCATAATACCTGAAATCTGATGTAACTCATGAATTGTCATTTTCACCTCTGACATACCCATACTATAAAAATGATCTCGAAATAGGTTATTTCCACAAGATACCCTCGTTTAATTTAAATATTATATTTGTTTAAAATACCTATAAGAAATAAGGATATGTAAAATAAATATTTTAGATACAGTATACGTATATTTTACTTACAAATATTTTTAAAACCTCCTCAACTTTTTAAGAAGAAAATATTAAATTTAATTAAACGATATCTTTTTTTAAAAAAAGGGAATATTTAGTATCTTTTAAAAGGTACACTAATCTAGAACAAAGGAAAGGTTGTAGGCATCGATCGTTTATCTAAACCAGACTTTGTGGTGTCTAGGCAAGTGTGTCTAAGGCGAGTGGTTACTTAATTAGGGCCACTACTTATAGTGGAGAGCCTCCCACTCACCTGGAACTTACCTGGCCGCAATTGGCAGTGAAGAGGCGATTTGAGGATCTCATAACTTATCCTTTTGGAATATTAAGAGCAGCGTAGATTTTTCAAATAAAAACCCCTTGTAAAAGATTTTCAAATAAACACCACAATCTTTTATCAAAAGGATATTTTCTGTAAAACATTATGCTTTTCCAAATTAATAAATATCCCAAATATCATGGTTTTCTTAGAAGTAATAAAAGATATTTAAACCTTATTATTTTAACTAAGCTTTTTCTAAAGGACACGGAGTACTTTACAATTCTAGAAGATAAAACGAGTGGTTGTGGAAGGTCATATTAAACGAGATCAATACTCTTTCTAAAATTCCAGTTTATGACAATATGACATATACAAAACATGATACGGTTAGGGTTAGAATGCGCGGACCTAGGTATGGAATACTTAATATGAAGATCTCGATATTCCGGGTGAACAGTCCAATATATGGGCGACTATATAAATATGAAGATCCCGATATTTCGGGTGAACAGTCCAATATATGGGCGACTATATAAATATGAAGATCCCGATATTCCGGGTGAACAGTCCAATATAGGGGCGACTATACAATGTGGAAATTCCATGCCTAGAAGTATACGCACTAACTCTAATTTGTCCAAACCTTTATACTGAACTATGGGGATTGGTAATTTGATTAGGCAAGGATAATTCGGAACTCGGATTCCCCTACTACTCGATCATGATCTCAGGAAGTGAAACGGTACATTTCACTTCCCCAGTTGTTGTTCCGTGGTCACAACGGAATAATCACGAGTATCCGGACCCTTATTTAACAAACTAATACATACTATTACCTTATCTACATATAACTTACAACATACACATGCTCATATATACCTCTAGTCAAAACATCTTAAATTTATGCATTTCAAACATTTACACCCCTACTTTACGTTGCATACACCTGTTCGTTTCTATACCTTTACTATCTTATGAGGTAATCCTACCCGAGTATAACTCGCCGACGGACCTTCCTTTTCTTTCTCTATCTTTGGAATGTCCGTCAGATAAGAATGAGTATTACAGCGAAGATCAAGGTGTGAAGTTAACTTATGAAGATTATGCAGACATGACAATGGAAGATTAGATAGTTTTAATTTTTGTTGTTGCCCACATGTTTAGGGCTTCTGTTTCTTCTTTGATGTAATTAAACTACTTAGTTTATTTTACTATTTCTTTTGGGATGCAATAAAGTTTGGTTAATGGAATTAAAATGCCTTTCGCTTTTATTATTTTTGTTTTGGTACACATCCTGCATATTAAATATTTATACGCTTAACGTAACTGTATTGAATAGACCACCTTCAATACAGTTAAGTTGCGGACCTTGCCACGTCTTCCTTCTCCTTCTTTTGGGAAGCGGGCGTGACAGCTTCGGTAACAGATAAACCGGCCTCGAAAGGCACGAGGCCAAATGTGGTGGTCTCGAGGGTGCCCCAATCCAAACGCAAGTTGATTCGAACAGCTCTCCTTAGCCCTGGCTGGCTGCAAAGACGTCAGAACGAAAGAAGTCGCCAAACGTCGCGGGCAAGCTTAGGCGATGCCTTCGACAAGTGTGCAACTGGATGTCTTTTCAAGGCTCTCTACCGGCCGACACACGGCGGTTTCCCGAAGAGCAGAAGCCCGCCAGGCACTTAAAATAGAAAAGCTAAGGTAGAAGCGGCTCGGGTATAGAACTAACAAAAGGGCACGGACTCCGGTCAAGTTGGATTTTATGAAGTTCCAAGAGCTAAGTTATCCTGCAAAGACGACCGTCTCGGCCGTAAAAATCCGCAACTCTTTTGAACCTCTGAGATGAGTCAAGAGAAACTCTATGATTGCGAAGATCAAAAGGACGACAATTCGTATAGTGCTGTGAAGGGACGTGTCCAAACCCCAATGTAGAAAACTCGACACCGTCTTTTCAAACGTTTATCAGGCACTCCATGCAACGTGAAAGCAGCGGGGGAAGGCCCGAAAAGAAGTGCCAGCTCCACTCGATAATCATGCCAGGCCAATCGTCTTCAATCGATTGTCCTTTCCTAAAGCAGAAGGGCCACGACAGCAGTCCGCAAAACCAATCGTCGGAAGCAAAAAGATGGCCATCTATGTTATCCATACAGTCTATATGGCGGGTACGCGTCTCAGTGACAACCTTCGCAGCAAAAGTAAGGATGGGTCCACCACATCCCAAGCCCAATCTGGCTTGAATGTGGCTGCCCTTTCCTAAAATCAGCCTCCTCCTCAGGATGATGAAAACCCTCTCGATGAAGACGATAAGAAGAAGGACCCCTCGGTCCATATGGAATCAAAGCTCGGACGGCAAAGAAAAACCGACTTTCCGCCCCCGGATTGCATAACAGGAGCTCCTCCAAGAGCTCTAAAAACAACTTCGAAGCAAAGATAAGGAGATGGACAAACCATACTCCAAAATTGACGACTTGACAAACGTCGTGGTGCAGTTCATGGCTCAAGTTGCTCGGGCGCCCTCTAATTAAGCGGAAGTCTCTACTCATGAGCCAGGCGATAACGACCCGAAGCGACCAACGCATGTCCCTTCAAGTCCGAATATGGGTGAGCTACATGAAAGCCGACCATATTCTGCTTCTGGGGATGCCTTGGCCCCCGATGGTGCCATTCCGTTGATGCAAGATCAGATAATGGATTTGATCACCAACAAAGTCAAAACATTGGTGGTCAAAACTGAGGCTCGGAAAGACGTTGGCAGCAGTGGGAGGTCGTGTCCTGCACAGTACGATCTGATCGAGTTCCTTAGCAGTTACGTCATCCCTAAATTCGGGTGATTCGACGGGACAGGAAATGTGAATCAGCATGTCACCCACTTTAAAGCATCGTGCGGGAATATAGGGGGCAAAGATGCGCTTCTTCTCCGTCAGTTTGTCAACAGCCTAGCTGGTGTTGCTTTCGACTGGTACGCAAGTATACCGGACGGTTCCGTCACTGCTTTTTCCCAGATTTAGTCTCTGTTTCGGCAAACATTCATGAGTGTCAGCGACAAAATTCTATTGCTGACCTTGTGAGGACCAAGCCGGGGAAGAATGAAAGCAACACGAACTTTATTGCCCGATGGCGCAATCTCACCGTCAACTGCAAGACGCCGTTAGAACATAACCAATCCGTCAGCCTCCTCATTGGGAACCTCAACAATCGGATGGTCTCATTCTTATGTATAGCGGGCCTCAAAACGTTCCAGGAGCTGACCAAGAATGTTCAGATGTTGGAGCATTCGAAGCAAGAGTTTACCCCGGACTTTCAAAATGATAAACCTTGGAAGAGTCGAAAGGATGATCATCGTAAAGGTGGGAGCTCCAACAATACCAACGTCTTCAACGCGTCTGACAATGAGACAAGAGAAGGGCGGATGGACAAAAAACCGATCGGTCGCAAAAGCCAGTACTGGGAGGAGAATGATTGACTCTGGAAGAGAGAGAAAGCAAGGTCTACTCCTTCAGAAGGGACAAGGTCCGAAAGATATCCAGGGATGCCTTGAGGAATGGTTTACAACTGCCGAACCCAAAGAGGCCGCATGAAGCAAACATGACCGACAACTCTCTTTATTGCCCATACCACAGAATACTAGGTCACGTCATCGAGGATTGCTACGTATTCAAAGATTGGGTCGAGAAACAGTACAAGGCGGGAGAAATTTCATTATTTCCTGGAATGTTGACAAACGATCAAGTCACAACCGCTAACTTCATACAGACAAAAACTGAAGCCTTTTGGAGGCATGTCGCTGAACCGTCTGCCCCAAGAAATGAGGACAACGTGTCACAACCTCCGTGGAATGTGTACATATCCAAGAAGATGGAGAAGATGCTAAACCTGCTTCAGAAAGAACCCAGAGTCGAGTGGGAAGGGTAAAAATAGCCTATTGTCCCGTCCATCAATCCGAGACGGACAGGCTCGAAGTCTAAGAAGCTCAGAAAGAAGAAAAAGAAATACACAGCTCGGCACGAAGAAGAGTCTGCTAGGAGAACGACCATTCAAAAATACGTCGATTCTCTCGAAAACTATTTGCAAAAGGAAAGAACTATTATCCAATTGAAGGAGTTCTTCCCTAAAGAAGCCACATAAATCTTGGAAGAATTGGAAGAGGGTGCCGATGATGGGGCCTCTACTGTGATTTGCTACGCCATCCATCTTCGCAGCGACTCTGAGGAGGAGCTCTGTTTTCCCGAAAAAGGACGATGGGCTCGCCACAAAAGCCAACCAAATCCAGCTCAGAAGCGGTAAGGCTCTAGCACCAAGACAAGGCAACGCCCCAAAGGAGAAGGAAAAACAGATGGCTAATAAAGAAGATAGAAGAGATCCGACTCACGGAGACTCAAGCTCTTCCTCGGTAGACTATAACGTCTTGGCTCATCTTCGGAAACTTCCATCCCTCTTAAGCATCCATGATACTCTGGTTCTATCCAAGGAGCTTAGAGACGTCCTTATCTATGTAATGCAAAACCCCGAGCGATACCAGGCACGCTTCGCAGAGATCAATATGGAAGAAGCCAAGTATGCTCTGCATACAGCGGCGGTCGCATTTAAAGAAGAAGACCTACTATTAGGGATAGCTGAGCACAACCGGCCACTTTACGTGATAAGATACAGCGATGGAGATAGGATTAATCGCATATTGATTGATCTGAGGTCCTCGGTGAACATCATAAACTTGCGGACTCTAAAGAGTTTATCAATGGATATCCGACACCTGTCAAGAGAGAGAATTATCATCCAGGACTTCAATCAAAACTGCCAGCAAGTTCCGGGATCCATAACTTTGTCAATCGGGTTTGGGGACCTGCAAACCGAAGCTAAAATATATGTCATCAACGCCGACACGTTCTATATGATCCTCTTGGGATGATCGTGGCTTCACAATTATGGCATCATTCTGTCAAAACTCTATCAATGCATGAAGTATACCAAAAATAGCGAAGAGAGACGCATTGGTAGAGACGTACAGCAATTTGGTGTACATGAATTCCAATATGAAGATTCTCGGTATTTTATGAAACCCCAAAATGTTGAGCCGCAGTCGACTAAAGACGAAAGGGCCTAGAGTCTCATAGGCAAATCTGAGCCGCGGTCAACTAGAGATAAAAAGGCCCAAAGTCTTAAAAGAAAACCTGAGTCACAGTCAATTAAAAACAAGAAGGCCCAGAGTCTCAAAAGCTAATCTAAGCCGGTCGTCACCCTTAAATGTAAAAATCCCCAAGTACGCCCGCGTTTCGGCAGTGACACTGATGAGTCCGACATTAGAAGTCCGTCCTTCAGTAAAAATCGTCTTCATTTCGGTAGCAATACGAACGAGTCTGATATTGAGGGCCCATCCAGCAGCAAAGCTCGCCCTCATCTCGGCAGCGATACCGAAGAGTCAGAGGAGGACCCGTCTTGCAAGCAAAGCTAAAAGAGACCTTTGAACTCACGGAGGGATCCCTGGCCATCACCAAAGTTTCGGAACAGATGTTTAAAGAGCTTGACGTGTTATCGGTCTCCACCATGGACCAACTAACAATCTTCTACATCCCCGGAAGGAACAGCGGATAAAAGGGCATCATGTTTTATGGGTCGAACCTTGTCGTGCACCAGGACGATTTATCCGCAACGTGCCTTCCCCATGAGAGAGGCATAAGAGCCATCTTAAACCCCAGATATTATGCGCTCGGGATGCGGGAATATTTTAACAGGTGTAGATGTTGGTTATACCAGATAGACTCAGAAGCAAAGATTTATGAGAGACTATAGCACCCGTCTCAGGTCCGATCGCTCATCGAGGAGCGAGTCCCAGATAGACGGGGACTAGGCTATGTGCGACCCGACTCTAAATCATGTTACATGATCCATGTTAGCTTTCACGCCCCTCTTTCCAGTGTATGAGGAAGGAGAAGTGACGGGCACACGACGTATTTACTCAGAAATAAATACGTTAAGCGTGTAGGGTGTTTTTCGTCACCCTATTGAGATGGGAAAAACGCATGCGCTTGTCAGACGCATTACAGATTCTCCCTGCCTAGGGTAGGCTGGGGTTTATTGATTGTGGGGATCCGAATTTCCGGCAGCCGCGGATTAAGCTGCCGTTAATTACCCTTCGCATTTGGAGCGAGAGAACTTCCGATTGACGGGTTAAACTGGTCATGCGAACTCAATATGCAGTGTTGTGTTTTGAAAGGGGTTTTGGATATATCGGGGGCCCCTCAGAGTTTTTACGGGGGTCCCGCTACCCGGATAGCGGGTTGGGGGTCAAAGGGACTAGCAGCCCCCTTGCGGGGTGCGCGACAGCGCCCCGTTAGAAATTTTTTCTAACGGGGTACAGTGTTGTAGAGTATGTGTGTGTGTATGTGTGTATGTATATATATATATATATATATATATATATATATATATATATATAAAAGGAAAAGGGCATCCAAAGGATGCGTGGGCGCTAGCGCTCGGGCGCTAGCGCTCGGGCGCTCGGACGCTAGCGCCTCACGTGCCAGGTACGTGGGCGCTCGGGCGCTAGCGCTTGGAGCGCTAGCGCTTTGAGCGCAAGGGCGCTAACTCTTTGGGCGCAAGAGCGCTAGCACCCCACGTGCCAGGCACGTGGGTGCTCGGACGCTAGCGCTTTGGGCGCTAGCGCTTTGAGCGCAAAGACGCTAGCGCTTTGGGGGGCAAAAGGGACTTAGTCCCTGCAATGGGAGTTGTACTCCCAGAAAGGAACACTTATTATTTTATGTGTGTGTGTGTGTGTGTGTGTGTGAGGAGTTAAACCCTAGGATATTTTGAGGCTGATGAAGGGGTTTCTCCCCTTGAGCCCTGGATCTTCCCCAAAGTGGGGTTTCTGGAGATGGGTCTCCTTCTTCTTCCTGTCGTTTGGCCGGATCTTGGAAAAAGGAGGCAAGACTTAAAAAATCTCCTCTTTTTGAGATCTAATGGAAGATCCAAGTTCCCCTTTGTGGGTTTTGTGGTGGAAAACTATTTAGTTTTGGAAAAGGAAGAGTAAAACTCTTGATTTAATTCAAAAGAAAGAAAAAAGTTTTAGAACCTTGAAGAAGGAGAAAGAGGCACAGGCCCTAATTTTTGGGGAATGAAAATTATCTTTTTTATTCATCATCATGTTGCCTTATATAGGCTTACATATTTACATATAGCCCTTTGGGCTTTACAAAATGGCATTTTGCCCATCCCATAACTCATGTGCCATTTCTTTTTGCACATAAGTCATGGGCTTTACAAAAATTTGATTTTATGCCCATTCATGCATAAAAAAATACATAAAAATTATTTATTACATGATTTCATTTTGGCATGGGGGGCCGGCCGCTTCATGTTCGGACTCGACCTGGGCATGGGCACACTTGGCTTGGGGTTGACTTTGACTTTGATTTGGTCAACCGGGGTGTAATTTTCGACTTCAACAAAGTGCCCCCCATCAATAAATGCACACCACATATGTGAGTCGTGTGCATGAAATTGATGGATCTTCTTTCATGTGAAGGCGGCTTGCCTTGGTTCCCACTTTTTGGGATGCACTGCCATTTTTACGATATGGACGGTCGACGATTGACGTGTCTCCGAGACGGAGTGTCCGTGGTAGACTTTTTCCTGGTCCGGAGTGATCTGGTTCCTGCTTTGTAGGAAGCCTGCACTGCCCTTTTTGTGACATGGACGGTCGACGCTCTGATCCGGAGCGATTTGGTTCCCGATTTGTGGGAAGCCTGCACTACCCTTTTTGCGACATGGACGGTCGATGCTCTGATCCGGAGCGATTTGGTTCCCGATTTGTGGGAAGCCTGCACTGCCCTTTTTGCGGCATGGACGGTCGACGCTCGACACGTCTCCGAGACGGAGTGTCCGTGGTAGACTTTTCTCTGGCCCGGAGTGATCTGGTTCTTGCTTTGTAGGAAGCCTGCACTGCCCTTTTTGCGACATGGACGGTCGATGCTCTGATCCGGAGCGATTTGGTTCCCGATTTGTGGGAAGCCTACACTGCCCTTTTTGCGATATGGACGGTCGACGCTCTGATCCAGAGCGATTTGGTTCCCGATTTGTGGGAGGCCTGCACCGCCCTTTTTGTGACATGGACAGTCGACGCTCGACTTGTTTCTGAGAGGGAGTGTCCATGGTAAACTTTTTCCTGGCCCAAAGTGATCTGGTTCCTGCTTTGTAGGAAGCCTGCACTGCCCTTTTTGCGACATGGACGGTCGACACTCTGATCCGGAGCGATTTGGTTCCCGATTTGTGGGAAGCCTGCACTGCCCTTTTTACGACATGGATGATCGACGCTTGACATGTCTCCGAGACGGAGTGTCCGTGGTATACTTTTCCCTAGCCCGGAGTGATCTGGTTCTTGCTTTGTAGGAAGCCTGCACTGCCCTTTTTGTGACATGGTCGGTCGACGCTCTGATCCGGAGCGATTCGGTTCCCGATTTGTGGGGAGCCTGCACTGCCCTTTTTGCGATATGGACGGTCGACGCTCTGATCCAGAGCGATTCGGTTCCCGATTTGTGGGGAGCCTGCACTGCCCTTTTTGCGACATGGACGGTCGACGCTTGACGCGTCTCCGAGACGGAGTGTCCGTGGTAGACTTTTCCCTGGCCCGGAGTGATCTGGTTCCTTCTTTGTAGGAAGCCTGCACCGCCCTTTTTGCGACATGGACGGTCGACGCTCTGATCCGGAGCGATTTGGTTCCCGATTTGTAGGAAGCCTGCACTGCCCTTTTTGCGACATGAACGGTCGACGCTCTATTTGACTTGCTCTGCTTCCTGCAGTGTCAGGGGTGAACTTGACTTGCTCCGCTTCTTGCAGTGTCGAGATTGGATTCTGACTTGCTCCACTTTCTGCGGTGCCGGAGTTGAAGTTGACTTGTTGATTGTGATTTGGGTTGATATTAGCATCGCTATACTGGAATACGGTACCAGAAGCGAATCATCATTTACCATGAGAGGATTTGGAGATTTTGGTTTTGGTCGGCATCTGCATTGCTGCACTGGAATAATGCCAGGAGCAACTCATCATTTGCCCCAGGAGGATTTGGGAATTGGTTTTTGCTTGGCATCAGTATCGCTACACTGGAATATGGTACCAGGAGCGAATCATCATTTATGCTTTCTTATCAGGAAGCGATGGCTTAGGAGATAGGTTTTAGGTCCCTATCACCTAAGACTTTTCAATTTTGTGAGCCGTAAGGGTCTCACAAAGCATTTTCTCCCTACGGGTTGTAAGGATCCCGTAGGTGTATTTTCTCCTTAGGAGTCGTGGGGACTCCCAAGTGTGTTGCTCCTTTGTGAGTCGTAAGGATCTCACGCGGGAATTTCTCCTCACAAAGTTGAGAGGACTTTGCGAGTGCATTTCATCTTTTTTTCACGAGTTTGCGCCCTTTCGGGTTTTCGCAAACTCACCAGCAGTCCTACTGTTTTTACTCATGGAGCTCTTTCGGGTTTTCATCCGTGCCCATTTTGCTTGTGGACATACTCTTTTTTTTTGGAATCTTCACCGCCGGTGGGACTTTGAATGTGGTCTCGCCGGTAGGACTTGGGAGAGATTGGGATCGTTTTACGCCCGTGGATTGTATACGGTTTTGCAGGATGTATGATTCAGACCGTAGGGCCGGAAAAATTTCGGGACTTTGTTGGCGTCTGCATCGCTGCACTGGAATATGGTATCAGGAGCGACTCATCATTCGCCGTTAGGGTATGGGATTTGGAATTTGGTTGGCGTCTGCATTGCTGCACTGGAATATGATACCAGGAGCGACTCATCATTCGCCACTTGGGGTATGAGTTTGGAATTTAGTTGGCGTCTGCATCGCTGCACTGGAATATGGTACCAGGAGCGACTCATCATTCGCCATTGGGGTTTGAATTTGGAATTTGGTTGGCGTCTGCGTCGCTGCACTGGAATATGGTACCAGGAGCGACTCATCATTTGCCATTGGGAATTTGAGTTTTGGACGACATCTGTATCGCTGCACTGGAATATGGTACCAGGAGCGACTCATCATTCGCCGTTGGGGTTTGAGAAATTTAGAATTTTGGTCGGCATCTGCATCGCTGCACTGGAATATGATACCAGGAGCGACTCATCATTCGTCGTTGTCTATTGGGAAGCGATGGCTTAGGAGACAGGTTTAGATCCCTATCACCTAAGGCTTTTCAATTTTATGGGCCGTAAGGGTCACATAAAAGCATTTTCTCCCTATGAGTCGTAAGGATCCCGTAGGTGCATTTTCTCCTTAAGAGTCGTGAGGACCCCCAAGTGTGTTTTTCCTTTGTGAGTCGTAAGGATCCCACGAAGGTTTGTTCTCCTCATGCATCGTGAGGACACATGAGTAGGTCTTCCTAATGGAGCATAATTCCAAGGGCGGAGACCAGCCGCTTAACTGGTGATTATGGTAGGGTATGGGTATGATGAGAATTATTTGAGCCCGTAGATTGTATAAGGTAGTCAATTTGGGGACTGGCCGTAGGGCTGGAAGAATTTTAGGAAATTGGATTTTGGTTGGCGTCTGCATCGCTGCACTGGAATATGGTACCACAAGCGACTCATCATTCGCCTTTGTTTTGTTTTGTTTTTTTCGTTTTTGTTTTACCGCAATTGCTCTATCATTTCAGCTTTTCTTATCGCGAAAGTCGCGATTGCCCTATCATTTCGGCTTTTATTCACGGTTGCCCTATCATTTCGGCTTTACTTTTCATCTTTATTTTACTCGCTGATTTTTATTGCGAGTTGCCCATCATTTCGGCTTTTCTTTTTATTTATTTATTTACACATTCCTTTTTTTTATTTACACATTTTTTTACATTCCCAGTTTAACGACTTAGAGGTCGATTGATAAGGAGCTTAAAGAAGGTACCCGATCGAGCAGTTGTCGGAGGTATCGTCGGAGCTTGCCCGAGATGCGTCGTTGCTTTGTTGACGTTGATGGCCTTGCCCCCAGCTGGAGAGATGGAGGGTCGTTTGGAAACGGATTTTTGCTTGGGCAGAGGTGCCCTCGCAACCATGACATTCGGCCTTTTCCCTTTTGAGACCGGTTTGCCTGTTACCGGAGCTTGAGGAGCTGGGACGGCGTTAGCTGACACGAACATAATAGAGCCAAATGGTAGCGGTGGCTCCTCCCATTGTCGCCCGAGACTGGCCGGGAGGACCGTCCTGGCGTCCATCTTCATCGTGTAGGAGATAGGGGCTGTGTCGAGAGCTGAGCCGATCCTTGGAGACATCTTTGCTGCGTCCGAAGATTGCAATTGGAGAACGTTAACCTGCACACAAAAAACATGATTTTAGTACAGGCAATTGATATGCATATTAATTGAGTCCGCATGAAAGCTTAACCCGAAATATGGGAGTAAAGATAAGTCCCACCGGCCGTGCCGGAACCTGTAGGGTGTTTTTCGTCACTCCATTGAGATGGGAAATACACGCGTGCTTGTCAGGCGCATTACAGATTTCCCTTGCCTAGGATAGGCTGGGGTTTATTGATTATGGGGATCCGAATCTACGGCAGCCGCGGACTAAGCTGCCGTTAATTATCCTCGCATTTGGAGCGAGAGAACCTCCGATTGACGGGTTAAACTGGTCATGCGAACTCAATATGCAGTGTTGTGTTTTGAAAGGGGTTTGGATATATCGGGGGCCCCGCAGAGTTTTTACGGGGGTCCCGCTACCTGGATAGCGGGCTGGGGGTCAAGGGGGCTAGCAGCCCCCTTACGGGGTGCGCGACAGCGCCCCGTTAGAAATTTTTTCTAATGGGGTACAGTGTTGTAGAGTATGTATGTGTGTGTGTGTGTGTATAAAGGGAAAAGGGCATCCAAAGGATGCATGGGAGAAAGCGTTCGGGCGCTAGCGCTTTGGGCGCTAGCGCTTTGGGCGCTAGCGCCTTACGTGCCAGGCACGTGGGCGTTTGGGCGCTAGCGCTTTGGGCGCAAAGGCGCTAGCGCTTTAGGTGCAAGCGCCCCACGTGCCAGGCACGTGGGCGCTCGGGCGCTAGCGTTTTGGGCGCTAGCGCTCTGAGCGCAAGAGCGCTAGCGTTTTGGGGGGGGGGGCAAAAGGGACTTAGTCCATGCAATAGGAGTTGTACTCCCAGAAAGGAACACTTATTATTTTGTGTGTGCGCGCGCGCGCGTGTGTGTATGAGGAGTTAAACTCCTAGGATATTTTGAAGCTGATGAATGAGCTTCTCCCCTTGAGCCCTGGATCTTCCCTAAAGTGGGGTTTCTGGAGATGGGTCTCCTTCTTCTTCCAGTCGTTTAGCCGGATCTTGGAAAAAGGGGTAAGACTTAAAAATCTCCCCTTTTTGAGATCTAATGGCAGATCCAAGTTCCCCTTTGTAGAGTATGTGTGTGTGTGTACGTATATATACATACACACACACACACACACACATATAAAGGGAAAAGGGCATCCAAAGGATGTGTGGGAGAAAGCGCTCAGGCGCTAGGGCACTAGTGCTTTGGGCGCTAGCGCCTCACGTGCAAGGCACGTGGGCGCTCGGGCTCTAGCGTCTCACATGCAAGGCACGTGGACGCTCGGGCGCTAGCGTTTGGGGTGCTAGCGTTTTGGGCGCTAGCGCTCTGAGTACAAAAGCGCTACCGCCCCATGTGCCAGGCACGTGGGCGCTCGGGCGCTAGCGCTTTGGGTGCTAGCGCTCCGAGCGCAAGGGCGCTAGCGCTTTGGGGGGCAAAAGGGACTTAGTCCCTGCAATGGGAGTTGTATTCCCAGAAAGGAACACTTATTATTTTGTATATGTATATATATATATATATATGTGTGTGTGTGTGTGTGTGTATACGTATATGTATACGTATATATATATATATATATATATATATATATATATTTATGTATGTATGTATATGTATATGATGAGTTAAACTCCTAGGATATTTTGAGGCTGATGAAGAGGCTTCTCCCCTTGAGCCCTGAATCTTCCCCAAAGTGGGGTTTCTGGAGATAGATCTCCTTCTTCTTCCTGTCGTTTGGCCGGATCTTGGAAAAATGGGGTGAAACTTAAAAATCTCGCCTTTTTAGGATCTAATGGCAGATCCAAGTCCCCCTTTGTGGGTTTTGTGGTGGAAAACTATTTAGTTTTGGAAAAAGAAGAGTAAAACTCTTAATTTAATTTAAAAGAAAGAAGAAGGTCTTAGAACCTTGAGAAAGGAGAAAGAGGCACAGACCCTAATTTTTGGGGAATGAAAAGTATCTCTTTTACTCATCATCATGTTGCCTTATATAGGCTTACATATTTACATATAACCCCTTGGGTTTTACAAAATGGCATTTTGCCCATCTCATGGCTCATGTGCCATTTCTTTTTGCACATAAGCCATGCGCTTTACAAAAATTTGGCTTTATGCCCATTCATGCATAAAAAAAATTACATAAAAATTATTTATTATATGATTTCATTTTGGCATGGGGGGTCGGCCGCTTCATGTTCGGACTCGACCTGGGCATGGGCCCACTTGGCTTGGGGTTGACTTTGACTTGGTCAACCGGGGTGCAATTTTCGACTTCAACAAAGCGTAAATAAGCAATATATAAAAAAAAACACAAGAAATGATAAGAGATATAATGTAAACATCAACTTTTATTAACATAAATCTTTACAATACATTGCTTTGAAAAGGAAAGTACAAGGATATAAAACAATGCCTAAACAGTAGCATATGAAATGAAAAGTAAGTATAAGGAAAAGCTAAAAGTTTGGCTGTTTTATGAACTGGTCCAAGTCGTCCTGACTGGGCTCGATCTCCTAAAAGTCTGGTCCTCCTAACGAACATTCCAAAGAAAGAAAGAAACAGGAATGTCATCAGCGAACTAGCGCTCGGTAAGTCCCAGAAGTAAGAATAGAATAGAACAAGTAAAGAGAAAGAACTGATAATTATACATGTATATATTTGTTATACTAACGTAGTTGTTTGTAGCTTAGTAAATAATGTATCAGTGTATACGAGAGGAGTCCAACTATTCCGTGGACTATGGTAACATGTAAGTGTTTTCCCCAATCAGAGCAAAGCTCTGTTCAAATTTTGAAATTTGAAATGAAGCGGCGCTTCATAAAAGCACTAGCGCTAAATGCGCCAACACTAAGAGTCAAAAACTCTGATGCAGCGCTCACGTGCAAAGCGCTAGCAGCGCCGACGCTAAGAGTTAAAGACTCTGATGCAGCGCTCACGTGCAAAGCACGAGAGCGCTAGCGCTACATGCGCTAGCACCAGGAGTCAAATACTCTGATGCAACAGTAAAAAATCACCAAGATACAGAATGAGTTCTGTATGGGAAAAGATTTTCCCAATCTTATTAAAAACAAGAAAATTGTCTTCTGTAAAACAGAAGCCCTTGGATCAAAGATCCAACGGTGGGAAATATTCCCAAATCAGTTAGAGAAAAGATCTCTTCAACTGATTCAACAAATCAGCCTCCCCTATATAAACGACCCAAGACTTCAAGTCTGACACAGAGGAAACCTCTCCCCCCACAAACTTTGAGAAATTTTAAAGAGAAGAGCAAGCTCTCGGAAGAAGAATTTTTTCAAGGTAAATAAAACAGGGAGATCAAAGCATCTTGTTAAAAAGAAGAAGAACCTAGTTCTTTTTCTAGATCATAGATCTATAAGACAGAGCTCTTTCACAAAAAGAGATCATAGCATCTCATCATAAAAAGGGAGGAGAAGAATTCAATTCTCTTCAGATCACAGATCCATAAAGACAAAGTCTTTCACAAAAAAACATAAGAGATTGTAACGTCTTCTATAAAATAAGAACTTTGTTCTTAGAGCTACGAAACAAAGTCTCTTATAAACGAGAATTTAATTCTCAGGACGCAGAACTGATCAAAGCTGCCTAAAAAGAGCATTAGTGCTTGTTCCCCTCCGAACGGCGGCCGCGACGCGAGGACGTCTGGGCCTGAGATTCGGGGCAGATGCTATATGGTTTTATCCGTCTACCTCTCCGAAAATGCCAAGTTGATTTATGGTACCGTGTATCGGAGGTTTAGACGGATGTGGCCGATGTAGCAGATTTTGTCAGATTCCCCCTCGCTTGAGGGGTTTTTGATTGTGGGGACGCTCTTCCCTGCAGGCGCAAGCCCCTGCAGTTAATTACGCTACCGCATCGCGGTAACAACTTTCTCCTTCTCCAGAATTTCACCTCGTGTCGTGTGTGTTTGTTTTGTTTGTGGTTGCCCGTGGATTGTATACGGAGACTGAGTAATGCCGTCGCCCGTAGGGCATGGATTAGTCCAAATCCGTATTTACTTAGATTTGTGTTTGGTGTTTTTCGTTTAAGGATACGTTAGCCGTATTGAGGCTAAGATCAACTTAAACGTTCGTTAAGGATACGTTAGTCCTGTTTGAGACCAAGATCAACTTAACGTGGTGATCTGTTTAAATATGGCCGTCAGGACTCATCACCTCTCTGACGTCGTTGAAGGATTACAACGATAGGTGTCAGAGGAGTTCAGAGATGTACCCTCGAACCAAAATCGATTTGAAGTTTTATAGTCCATTTAAATGTTTAAGGATACGTTAGCCGTATTTGGGGTTAAGATCAACTTAAACGGGACCGTTTAGATCCGGCAAAAGAGCAGTTGGAGGCTCTATTGTTCCAGTTTAGAGACGTGGTGGTCCATGTTCCAGTTCAGGGACGTGGTGGTCCAACATTAGTTTAAGGACGTTTCGGTCCAATATTAGTTTGAGGACGTTTCGGTCCAATATTAGTTTAAGGACGTTTCGGTCCACTATTAGTTTAAGGACGTTTCGGTCCACGAGTTTAAGGACCCCGCAGTCTATGTTGATGTGTGGTCGTCGGGACCAGTCACCTCTCTGACGTCGTTGAAGGATTACAACGATGGGTGTCAGAGGAGTTCGGAGATGTACCCTCGAACCGGTCGTAAATTGATTTAAGAGAGCAATATTGCTCAGTCAATTTAGTTTAAGGACTTACGGCCAAAATTGGGCTAAGTCCAGTTAAAAATGTCCACATTTTGTTTGCATTTGGCCTTTGTCTGGGCTTTCCCCTTTTTAGAATAATGCATAGCATTACTTCAGGCCATTTATGCCCATTTTGACTGGGCTCTGCCTTTTTTATTATAATGCAGAGCATTTGTTTTGGTCCATTGGACCTCTCAATTGGGCTCTGCCCCTTTAAATAATGCATAGCATTTTTATTATTTTGTTTGGGCTCTGCCCATTTATAAATGATGCAGAGCATCAATTTAATTAGGCCTGCTTGGTCTTTTTGATTTGGGCCTAGCCCTTCAGGAAATGCATTGCATTTTCAGACACTTTGCGCCAATCAGAGAGCGCAAGCGCTTGTAGTGTTGACACGTGTCGCGCAAGCGCAGTGCGCTGCGCTTGCGCTGGTGACACGTGGCGCACTCTGGTGAGTTGCGCCAATTACAGAGAGCAAAGCTCTATCTCAAAGCGCTCAGACGCAAGCGCGCCACGTGTCGACACGTGGCGCTTTCCCAAAAGCGCAACAGCGCAGTTTGCAAGTGCAAAGCACTATGATTTAGGAATCTTTTAGATTCAAGAACCAATGGTTCATGAAAGAAATGAAAGCACTATTCGTTTCCTTGATCTAATTTAGATCAAAGAAAAAACAAGTTTTTTCTTCTTTTTATTTCAGGAACCAAAGGTTCATAAAAGTGCAAAGTACTATTTATTATGTGAAGATCATTGATCTTGTTTTTAGATCAATGATCTATTAGAAGAAATTTCTTCTGGTTTGTGAAGGTTTTTACCTTTTTCTTAAAAAAACTTTTTTAGAGTTCTCTCTGTTTGAAGCTCTTAATTTTTTTCAAGAATGTTCATGCCTTTGAATTGAGGTCTAGGGTCCTTTTTATAGTGCCCATAAATTAGTTAAATTTGTTGAAGAGATCTTTCTCTGAGTGATTTGTGGAATTTTCCCCACCGTTGGATCTTTGATCCAAAGGCCTCTGTTTTACAGAAGAAAATTTTCTTGTTTTAACAAGAACAGAAAAGATCTCTTTAAAATTTTAATTCTGTTTAGCGCAAATGCCCCAGCGCGTGACACGTGTCACGCGGTGTACAGCGCAGCGCAACTGCGCTAGCGCATCTGCGCTGACACGTGTCGCGTGAAGCAAAGCGCAGCGCAACTGCGCTGACACGTGTCGCGCAGTGCAGTGCTTGCGCAACTGAAGCGTTGCTTCCTTTGATTTTAGTTTAAATAGAGCTTTGCTCTGATTGGGCGCGCTGCTTTGGGCGCTGCGCTGATACATCTGCGCCTGACACGTGGCGTGTTGCGCGCAGCGTAAAGAATCTGAAGCGTTGCTTCATTTATTTAGATTTTCAAGGTAGAGCTTTGCTCTGATTGGAGGAAGATGAAGCGTTGCTTCATCTCCCGCCTCAGAATTTGAACAGAGCTTTGCTCTGATTGGGGTAAACAGTGCTCCAATTAAAAAAAGAAGCGCCTTAGCGCTTCAAGACTGGCGCACAGTGCTGCAGCGCTCCTAGCAATCCAATTTAAAGAAGCGCCTCAGCGCTCCAAGACTGACGCACAGCACCGCAGCGCTCCTAGCGCTCCAATTTAAAGAAGCACCTCAGCGCTCAGCGCTTTCAGGTTGGCGCTCAGCGCCAAGCGCCCCACGTGCTACTCACGTGGGCGCTATTTTATAAAGAGCGCTCCGCACTCATTGACTGGCGCTCAGCGCCAAGCGCGCCACGTGCTCCTCACGTGTGCGCTGAGAGAACATAAACTGTTCTTTAATAAAGTCCCAGAGCCATAATGAGGGCTCAACACTCACTAAAAGACAAAAAGGTCGTCAGAACCCAAACCAATGCTCAGCATTGTTAAATGAAAAAGGGTTGAGCCTAATTAAATGTCCAACATTTTAACTGAGTGGGCCAAGCCCAAGTTGGCCATAGATCCTTAATGTAGATTAATTGAGCCCATATGCTCATAAATCTTGTTAACTGATTTTAGTCCCAAACTTGACTATATATCTTCCAACCAACATTGGTTCAAGGGTACATCTCTTCATACCTCTAATATATGTCGTTGTAATTCTTCAACGTCTTCAGAGAGATGGAGGGTCCCAATAACCAATGACTTTTGGTGCATCCCCAAACGGTTGAACCAAAACCATATAGACTATGACGTCTTTAAACTGGACTATGATGTCCTTAAACTTTATGTACTATGAGGTCCTTAAACCCAAAGACTATGATATTTTTAAACTGGACTATGATGTTCTTAAACTTTATGGACTATGATGTCCTTAAACTTTTGGACCGCAACGTCCCTAAACTAAAACAATAGAGCCCAAATGCTCCTTTGTTGGATCTAAATGATCATGTTGAGTAGATCTTAGTCTAAAAATTAGACTAACGTATCCTCAACAAACGTTTAGGTTGATCTTAGTCTCAAATGAGATTAACGATCCTTAAACCCAACCCAAAATCAAATCTAAGAAAATACAGATTTGTACTAATCCACGCTCTAGGGGTGACAACAAAAATTAGTCTCCGTATACAATCCACGGGCAACCAAAATTAAAACAAATACACACGACACGAAGTGACCATCTGGAGAAGGAGAAAGTTGTTACCGTGATGGGGTAGCGTAATTAACTGCAGGGGCTTGCACCTGCAGGGAAGAGCGTCCCCACAATTAAAAACCCCTCAAACGAGGGGGAATCTGACGAAGTCTGCTACAACGGCCGCATCCGTCTAAACCTCCGATACACGGTACCATAAATCAACTTGGTATCTTCGGAGAGGTGGACGGATAAAGCCAAATAGCATCCGCCCCCAAATTCAGGCAAGACGTTTGTCTTCCCAGTTTTCGGCGGAGAACAGTAAGTACAAGGCCCCGTCAAAACCCATGGGACAACGGCACGAGAGTTCATGTAGGTTTCTTTTAGTGTCCATCATCGTGTCACTTTTAACACATTCCGTACCAATCTACCCCTTTAATCTCGTAATGTGATTTATATAGATTATAAATATCATACTTGCCGGGACCATGGATACAAGTTGTTCATGTAATCAGATTCAGGATGTAAACAAGTAGTCATGTAATCAAATCAAGTTATAGCCATGGTTCGGTCAAGTCAAGTCATATTTGCATGTTGGTATTGTTCTGGTATTCAGGTTTAGGTTCAAGTAAACATGTTAGAGTTTTAGATTCATGTTCGAATAGGATTCTGGTTTGGATTGAATTCAAGTTTTATTTAGACTCAGATTTGAGTCAGACACTTAGAATTGTTTTGGATTCTGAATTAGATTCGGGAGTTATCGGTACCTGCTGCACATGGACGACATGATTTGTGTCTTTTTCCAAGACAATTACAATTGATAACACCGTTAAGTTTTTCTACCTTAAATAGGCAAGCACTCTGATTCTCCGACTCCCTGAGGCTTAAGAGAATTGATCCCGCTTAAATCTATATTTACTAAAGTCCTTAACAGTGTTTTATATAGCTCGAGTGGGTTTTACAAAAAATATTTGTAATATAGTTTCAAAATAACTTCGAGAAATTATTTATATTCTTTAGGATTTCCATGATGTGTATTTTAAGAATGTGAAGTATTTTAGTGATAATAGTTTATCTTGGATAGTTCAAGGTATTTTACTGTAAAACTTGACTTTTGGATAATTTGAAGGTATTTTGATGAAACTTGTCATTCTTTTATTTTTTAGAAAACATGGAATTTTATTATATCTTGGAAATATGTGGTTTGATAATATTTATATAATTATTAAAAATTAATTTTATTATTAGGTAGAAAATTTCGTTTTTCTTAAAAATCATATTAAAAATCTTTCGAGACTGAATGCTCCGTGAGAAGGTCTGCATCCCGCTCTACTAGCCCAATGATTTGCAATAATCCGCACCATCCAATAGCGGGTCCCCTAAAAAGGGTTGTAGAGGTATATTTGCAAAGAGTTTTAATAATACAATTCTAAAAAAACAGGGTTTTTATCGTTCATGGTGTTTTGATGAAATATTGTAATAAAAGTAAGCTCAAAGGATATCGTGCTATGTGAACATGTGTATATGTGAGGGGTAAGTCATTACCCCGTGAAGTTTTCTAAATGTATAACTATCAAAAATACTAAAAGATGAACATATGAAGTTCATGGTATTTTAGCGTAAAAATTAATTTAAGGTTATGTTTCATGATATTTTAGGGTGAAAGTTGTTCTAAACATTAGTTATGTAATTATAAACATTGTGTAAGAATATGCATGAAGAAAATGTAAGAAAGTTTGTAGTTTTAGTGGTTTAAAAAGAAGATATTGGTGTTAACTTCACTTCCGACATATTTTATGAAAAAGAAGTTTTAGAGGAGAAGGGGAATGATTAGAAGGGACTTATGGGTTAGAAGGGTGAAGAGGAGGTAGAAGAAGATGGGGTAGTTATCGTGGTGTCGCGGGTCACCGGAATATCCTCGATTCTTCGCCGGAAGTAGGTCTTTGGCTAACTTCACTTGTACTCTTCTTGTACTTAAGAAAATGTGATAGTTTTGGCAAGAATTTTCGGAATGAGGAAGGGCTAGGATATGGGGTTGTATTTATAGTGTGAAATTAGGGTTTTAGAATTGAAAGAATGAATTAAAATGCATTAAAATTGGATTTAAACGTGAACTTGAAGTCTCTGTTTAATTTCAGAAAAATCAAACAGTGTAGGGATGATAGGGGCAGGGGAAGAGTCTTGTGTGCAGAGCATGGGGACCTTTTGCTATGGTCAACCCGTCCCCGTTGACCCAAACAAGGATCTCGCTGGCCAAAATGTTGAAGGGGGCCGGTGGATGCTCGCCACGTATTCTACTCGCTGTTATAATATTGTGCACGTGTTTATTTTCCCTGACTTATCTTTTTATGTGCAGTGCACGTGTAAAATTTTGGGCTTTCAAAAAGTTTAAAAGAAAAATCAGGAAAAATATAATGTGGCTGATGGGGTTCGAACACAGGGGCTACTTCACAGCAGTACAAGGCTTTACCAATGAGCTACAAGTTATTTCTTGCTGTTCTTAAACAAAAATAACTTATAAATTGTACTCAGGCTTACAAACTCCATTCTGTACATTAACTTAAAAATTTTCGTACAGTAAAATCAGAGTAGTTACATTAGTGAAGCCGGCGAAGAGTCGAATGATGACGGCGAGCTAGCCGAGCTAGAAGAAGCCCCTCGAGAGCTCGAAGATGGCGGACAGGCAACATTCAACGGGCTAACCGAGATTGATTTGGGGACGCCCGATTATCCAAGGCCAACCTACATCAGCTTGCTCTTGTCAGAGGAAATGAAAGAGCACATAATCGCCCTACTGTGCGAATTCGTCGACTGTTTCGCGTGGTGGTTGATCATTCTCGGTTGGTTTGAAAAGTGTTATTACAATCAAAGAATTTGTAACCGCAATCAATAACGGTGTCGAAGTAGTTCGTTAATGAGGACGGGTCGTCCACTGGGATTCGTGTATTTATGCGTTCTTGCTTTAGTTGAGTCAAAAGAAAATAGTAAAGAAAATTCAAGAAAATAATATTTCTAGATTTAATTGAGTTTGTCATTTCAAGAAAATCAAGGAAAAGTTAAGATTTAGTAATCAAGAAATTGTCCAATATCAATTTTTAATTATCAAGAAAATTGAAGAATAGCTTGTAGGATTCGATAGGAATTAGTAGCAATGATGAATACCAATAATGACTCATCTTATCTATTGATGAATTATGGTTAGAATGATGGTGATGAATGAAGATTAGGGATCTATTGAAATAACTAGGGTTTCTCTTTCATTATCCCTTATCTTTTCATTGATCATCATTCAAATCTAGCCTTTAGCAAAGAGAATTATCAATCATTTAATCCCAAATTGCAACGAAATAATCAAGAACTGTGATCTCGTTCCAAATTTGGTCACTGATGATTCTTTTTGCTAAAGTTCATAATCCTCATAAGACTTAAGATTGGTTTAGGATTTCATCACCATTTGATCTACCGAATTCCTTCGAATCCTTAACAAGCGGAGATTTCACTCGCGCAACATGAAAATAAAGAATCAAGAATTAGAAATTTCATAATGCAAAGAAATTAAAAAAAGAAATTCTAAAAGTAATGATCACATTTATTAATCAACTTCAAATTACACATTCCTTCAATTTGAGGTTACAAGAATTGCTCTCGATCGCTCCCTTGAAGAGGTAATTTCTCCGTCGACTTTCGCTTGGCTCGATCTCCGTGAGTCTTGGATCTATCGCGGATCATGTGCTTATTGATGACGATCGGCTTCACGTAAATGATCTTTGTGTTGAATGCTTGATGAACTCTTGATAATTCTTGATCTTGAAATTTGAGGATTTGGTTTTGGTTTGTGTGCTAAATGTCTACTAAAATTCAACCACCAATCAACAAACCCACAACATTAACCCTAGGTCTTTATTTATAGCCCTAGATCAGGCTTCTCTCATAAGCTAGATTGTTACAAGGAGGTTTCTAGAATAAGTTAGGTAGTTATCAAGCTTCCTCAAGAATCTAGGCTATTGTAGGGAAGTTTCCAGAATAAGGTTGTTACAATGAAGCATCCTCAGCAAGCTAGGTTGTTGAGAAGAAGGTTCTGGAGAATTCCCGATCGCTGACGCTCTAACTTGGCCACGGATCTGCGGCGGATCGGCCTAACTCGGCCGCGATTCCGCGGCCATTTGGTGAGTTTGTATCTTCAAACATCATGTGTATTCTGGTGTTGATGTTGGGGTCTTCATTTGATATCTGGAATCTTCTAATGTTTGCTTGGTTGCTACCAGTATTTGACTCTTTAATTTCCTGTATTTTATATCGGCAGGTTTCTGATTCCTGTTATTTGACCTGAATAATCTGGCACAAGATCTTAGTGAAGAATGTGAGAAATACAGAATATATGCGTGAAATAATAAACACACAATTTCCCTCCAGAATGTTGATTATAATGTATGACACGTGGTATTTGGTATTTTCCAGACGAACTTGTAATACGTGTTATATTTATAATAAACATCCTTAGATGATTAGAAAAAGTGAGGAAATTGTTATGTTAAAGATTGCAATATTTTCGACTGAACACGTGGACGTACAAAGAAATGCCCGGCCTCTCCTCCAAAGTGGCCGTGCATAAGCTGGCTATTTCTCCTTATGCCAAGCCAGTCAAACAAGCTCCTCGAAGAATGAGAAGAGAGTTGGAGGAAAAGGTCATTGAGTAAACCAAGAAACTCATCGATGCCAGCTTCATCAGAGAAGAAAAATACACGGACTGGATCGCGTGCATCGTCCTAGTAAAGAAGAAAAATGGGCAGATTCGTGTTTGTGTCGATGTCAGGGATCTTTACAAAGCGTGCCCTAAACATGATTTCCCGCTTCCGGTCATGGAAATGATGGTCGATGACACCTCAAATTACGATCCGTTAACTTTCATGGATGGTTCGTCTGGATACAATCAGATAAAAATATCGCCTGAGGATGAGAAGCATACAACATTTTAAACCCCGATAGGCATATACTGTTACAAAGTGATGTCGTTTGGACCGAACAACGCAGGTGCCACATATCAAAGGGCAATGACCAAAATCTTTGACGACTTAATCCATAAAGTTGTCGAATGTAATGTTGATGATTTGGTCGTCAAGACTATAGCCAAGGCCAATCACATCCAAGATCTCCGAACTGTCTTCATCAGACTGAAAGAGTACAATCTGAAGATGAATCCTTTAAAATGCGCTTTCGGTATATCATCGGGAAAATTCTTGGGCTTCATAGTTCGGCATCGAGGGATCGAGATCGACCCATTGAAGATAAAAGCAATCGTTGCGATGCTCCCTCTAGAGAATCTGATGCAACTAAGATCCTTCCAAGGCAGGCTCACGTACATAAGAAGGTTTATCTCAAAACTGTCAGGAAGATGTCGACCTTTTTCAAAGCTCATGAAGTAGGGAGCCCCTTTTGTCAGGGACGCCGAATGTCAAGAAGCATTCGGCATCATCAAGCAATACATGTTGCACCCTCTAGTGCTCACTGCCCCCATTCCAAATAAACTGGTGATTCTCTACACCGCCGCGCTGGACGAATCACTCGGCACCCTCCTCGCTCAAAACAATGAGGGAAAGGAAAATGCCCTATACTAGTTCAGCCGAACATTAGTTGGGGCAGAGAATAAATACTCCCCGATTGAAAAGCAATGTTTAGCCTTGATATTTGCCGTAAAGAAGTTGATGCATTATCTGCTTGCTCACCGAGTTATGCTGATCTCCAAGATTGACCCGCTGAAGTATTTGATGACCAAGACGGGTCTGACTGGTAGAATGGCCAGATGGGCTGTCATGCTACTTGAGTTTGACATAATCTATACTTCTCAGAAAGCAGTAAAAGGGCAAGCCCTCGCCGAAATTCTAGCGGATCATCCCATACCTGAAAGATCACCGCTAAATTGCGAGTTACCCAATGAACAAGTGCTACACTTCGAAGATGACAAGCCATGCTGGGAGCACTATTTCGATGGAGCCTCATCAATAAGAACCTCCAGTAAATCAAGCATCCCGCAAATAAAAGCAGGAATATGATTGGTGTTCATCACACCATCGGGAGGAACCCTGCGACGTTCTTTCGCTCTTACCGAGCATCGCACAAACAACGAGGCTGCATATGAAGCTCTGATAGCTAGTATGGAGCTCGCCATAGAAATGCAGATCCCTCAGTTGCATGTTTACGGCGATTCCCAGCTAGTCATCAACCAAGTAAGCGGTGAATACAAGATATATAAGTCCGAATTAGCTTGATACAGAGGCCGAGTGGTGGAACTCATGAAACAGTTCACTCACATTGAACTGATGAGAGTTCCTAGGGCGTTGAGCGGGAAAGCCGACGTACTCGCTTGCATAACCAAAGAGCTGGCTGATCTCGACATGGATGTGAAAATTTACCCTAGCACCACCATGAGATTTAAACCGGCATCAAGCATACAATTTTCAAAAATTTAGGGTGCTAAGTTAGGCTTACTTAGGATCTAACTAGATTATTAGAGTTTCTATGATGATATCAAAAGAGCTATGTAAAAAGAATGAGAATACAACCTAGTAGATCGAGTTCTTCACTTCACAAGCTCCGTGTAGTATTCCCTATGATTCCACAAGGCTCCACTTGAAGATTGAACAAGCTTCCTTTTGTGATCTTCATGCCAAAGATGATCCATCCGAAGCTCCGCTAATCCAAGCTACCTCTTCACTAAACTTTCTTTAGTAAAGATAACACCCTAAGGCAAAATGCTAATCTAGTTTAGGATGGTGAAGTAGGGGTTCTAAACTCACTAAGGATTTATTCAAAACCCTCTGATTCACAACACATGTGAGGGTTAGGATTTTGTAGAGGAGGAAGAAGAAGATAATGAGAATGGAGAGAGCTCAAAAAATGGCTAAAGCAAAATAAGGTAGAGAAAATCAAGTGAAGTAAAATGGCTCCACTCATATGCTCACTTATTGAAGCATACAATATATTCAAATAATATATTGCACCATACTTCAATAGTGCAAGTAAATGAAATAAAATAATAGAAAAAGCCATGCCTTACCATTCTTCAAATATCTCCCCAATTTTCCACCCCATTTTCTATTTTCTAAAAATAGAAAATCCAACCATGCTTCATAAATAATATGTATATACATATGTTAACATATGTATTAATACATGTATATACATGTATTAATATACATGTATTAATACATGTATATGTTCCCTGATTAAAAAATCAGGAAAAAGCTTCAGAAGAGGCATCACGTGCTCACACGTGACCAGTGGTCACGTGTTGGCACGTGATGGTTAAGCAGCGGCCAGAGAACAGAGCGCAGAAGAAGAGAAGCCCATTCCAGGGGTCACGTGTTCACACGTGACCAGGGGTCACGTGCTCACACGTGATCAACGGTCACGTGGCCACACGTGACCGGCTTTAAAAGCCTTATTCTTTAACAGAATTAAATTCTGAGGAGAGATCATTCAAATCTTTCCAAAATGGAGAATATTTATCTGAAACCGTTGGATCAAGAATTTGAAGGTGATTAAATATCACCAATTTATGGAAAAATCTTGGACATGGAAAGATTTCCCCCTAAATCTAACCGAAATAATAAAGAGATATCTTTGGATTTAAAATCCAATGGTGAATAAAATTCACCTAATAATCTAAAGGCCCAGATTAATGATGAAGATAAATCAAATCTCTCAATAAACAAATCAGATCTTTCAATGAAAGATTCACTAAAACAGATTGATTCTTTTCCTTTTCCTATAAATAGGAGCCAAAGGGGGATAGAAAAAAAAAGAGGGAGAGAGAGAGATATAGAGCCTTGGAATCTTGAAAATTCAAAAGGAAGAATTTGATTCTCTGCAAAAGAAAAACCTTAGGTAAGAAAAGAGAGGCTTCGAAAGAGAATTTAATTCTCAAAAGAGTTTAACTCTTATATAAAGAAAAGAACTTAGTTCTTTCTCTGGTGGAGGATCTGCAAAGTGCACATCTCCCCATGAATTGAGAATTTAATTCTCATTGGGTTGAGATCCTGCCATGCAGATCTAAAACATAGAGCAGGAATTGAGTTTTGAGAATTTAATTCTCACAGAATTACAGGAATTTAATTCCTTTGGGATAAAATTAGGATTTAACCCCATGTTATAGGAATTTAATTCCTTCAGAGTGGACAGAACTAGGGTTTAGCCCTAATTGAGAACTTAATTCTCTCAAACTCACAGGAATTTAATTCCCTTAAAAAGGAAATTAGGGTTTCACCCTATGCCAGAATTTAATTCTTCACATATATGGGGAATTTAATTCCTACAGAAAAGAAATTAGGGTTTAACCTATCTAAGAATATAATTCTTCAGAAGAAAATAGGAATTTAATTCCTCTAAAGTTTATTGCTAGGGTTTAACCCTTTGAAGAATTTAATTCTTAAAAGATGAACAAATCTTTAAAACATGCAAAGAACCAAAGTCACGTGCTACTACGTGACCCCGGTAAAGATCCATAGAAAAGAACTTTGAGGCAACGTCTCACGTGCCCCACGTGACCCCTGAAGGATACAAAGAAAAAGCAAACAGAAGCTATGGGCGCCCTCACGTGCTACCTCGTGACCCCTTGAACAGTTAAAAAACCACATTCCCATCACGTGACAGCACGTGATGCTCCAAGAGCAATTATAGGAAGTATTCAATACTTCTGGCAGAATAGAATAAGGGGAAGAAGGGCGCTCTCACTTGTCCACACGTGACCCCTCTCTCTTTAGTATTTAACACTAATTTGAAAAATTTGTTCCTAGTGTTTAACACTGATTTTCTTAGTGTTTAACACTAATTTGAAAACTCTATTTGCAGTGTTTAACACTGATTTGCTTTAGTGTTTAACACTAATTTGAAATCTATATTTCCAGTGTCTAATACTGATTTGCTTTAGTGTTTAACACTAATTTGAAATCTCTATTTCCAGTGTTTAACATTGATTTGCTCTAGTGTTTAACACTAATTTGAAAGCCCTGTTGCTAGTGTTTAACACTGATTATCTTTTAGTGTTTAACACTAACTTGTTAATCTTATTCCCAGTGTTTAACACTGTTGGTCTTTAGTGTTTAACACTAGTTTTAGCTCAATTGGCTAAGTTTCTAGAGGCAAGGCCTCTCCTTCAATGAACCAACAGAGGGCCAATATTCTAAACATGATTGGACTTAGCCCAAGCTGGCCATAAGTCCTCAATTCAAACTTAACTGGGCTAATGGGCTCATAATATAATTAATTAGTCTTAGTTCCAAATTGGGCCAAAGATTATTTAATCTACCTTGGTTCAAGGGTACATCTCTTCACTCCTTTGATACTTGGCGTTGTAATTCCTCAACGTCTTCAAAGAGGTGACGGGTCTCGATGACCACACATTGATACGGATTGTGGGGTCCTTAAACTCATGGACTATGATGTCCTTAACCTTGACCGTGATGTCTTAAAACTAATGCCGGACTGTGGGGTCCTTAAACTCATGGACTATGATGTCCTTAACCTTGACCGGGATGTCTTAAAACTAACAACGGACTATGATGTCCTTAACCTTGACCGTGATGTCTTAAAACTAATATTGGACTGTGGAGTCATTAAATCCACGGACTATGATGTCCTTAACCTTGATCGCAACGTCTTAAAACTAACATTGGACTGCAATGTCCTTAAACTACCTATCGACCGCAACGTCGCTAAACTAAACAACAGGGCTCCCTTAATTGCTCTCTTGTTGGATCTAAATGATCCCGTTAAGTCGATCTTAGTCTAAAACTAGACTAACGCATCCTTAACAAACGTTTAAGTTGATCTTAGTTTCAAAAGAGGCTAACGTATCCTTAAACCCAAACCCCCAAACCCAAATATAAGATAATACAGATTTGGACTAGTCCACGCCCTACGGGCGACGACATAACTCAGTCTCCGTATACAATCCACGGGCAACCAAATATAAAACAAACACACACGACACGAAGTGATCATCTGGAGAAGGAGAAAGTTGTTACCGCAATGCGGTAGCGTAATTAACTGCAGGGGCTTGCGCCTGCAGGGAAGAGCGTCCCCACAATCAAAAACCCCTCAATCGAGGGGGAATCTGACGAAGTCTGCTACATCGGCCGCATCCGTTTAAACCTCCGATGCATGGTGCCATAAATCAACTTGGCATCTTCGGAGAGGTGGACGGATAGCACCTATTAGCATCTGCCCCGAATCTCAGGCAAGACGTCATGTCGCGCCGTTTTTCGGAGGGGAACAGATTCTGGCACGCCCGGTGGGACCTTTTCCTCTTTCCACTCTACACTTCATGTGTCATCTTCGCAAACGAATCGCGGTTTGTTAATGGTTGCCTTTGGGTTTCAAGTTACTAAGATTTGGACTTTTGCCTGGCCCAGAAATCAAGCATCAATGGCATCCAACTGCTCGAGCTGCTCGAAATGCAAGTGCAGACGCTCCGCCTCACCTGGAGGTGTAGCCTATGGGCCTCAAGCGGCCTCCGTCCTTGCCATGCCGGTGGAACAAGTGACTCAGGCCACCACCAGTCTGTTTTTCGGGACCATGCTCCCGCCCGCAAGCTTCACCATTCCAATGCCCGTACTGGAAGCGCAAAAGAAGTCGGTCTTCAATCGGCTCACTACTACTACGGCCTCCCTCAACGGGTCGTCCAATGCCAAGCCGGCAGCCTCGGTCTTTACCAGGCTGAACCTGAACTCTGATGGGCCTGCCAAGAAGCCCATAACCCCTGACGTGGCCATCGCGAAGAAGACAGCCATCTCTATTCCTGAAGTCGTCAAGACGGCTTCTCTTGCTAAAGAGTCGGTCTTTTCAAAGCTGACTATTCCGGCTCCTGTTCCTACTCGAAGGCCTGTCTTTGACAGATTGGATACCGCTACTAAAAAAACAACATCAGTCTTTAAGAGGCTGGCACCAGCGGCGCCTCATCCGGATAGGGGGAAAAACGAGACTATTCCTATCGCAGAGCCAGCCCAACAGCTCGTCATGCTCGACGTCGCCACTGGTGCCGAGTAAGGAAGGATGGGGGCAACCCCCCCTCAGGGCTAACCCCACCTGCTCCAGTGGTGGAAGTTAATGCTGCTGTTCCAACTGGGAACAGCTTTGAACCGCTAAGGAGGGTATGCAAGAACTCTCCGACTGCCACGCTAAAAAGATCTCCTCCACCCGCGGAGAGAGTTACAGAAACAAAGCTGGAGCATCCCCCTCAACGGCTGTCCTCCAAAATTTATAAGGTCTGGCGGAGGGTTCAAGAGTCCCTAATCGACCAAGATCACTCCCGCCGGCAGAAAAAAGGGCGAAAGTGCAGGAAGAAAAGAACCATCCTGTCAAACAGCAAAGGACGACAACTACTTGGGTGCCCGTGGCAACGGCCCCCTCAACTTCGACGGCCCACAAAAGAAGAAGGCCGGAGAAGGTCTCCACGCCTGCGGCAAATGCCAAAGGCGGTGAGCCCAAATGCCCTAAGCCCGGGGGCATTATAGTCCATACCGTCTACATGGCGTCTGGTAAAGAGGACAGCCGTACATCTACAGGTCATAGACCGCTTACGCGATCGGTGACTAAAGCTCAGGAGCAGCAGCAAAAGCTCCAAGAAATGATAACCGCGATGGCCGCACTCACCGGGCCAAAAGAAAGCCCCGAAGCATCCTTGGATCAACGCCAGGAGCAAGAAAATGACGCTGAGTTCTTTCGCAGGATATTGGAAAAGAAGGATAAAGAGGCTGCGGAACAAGCAGCTAATATAAAGCGAATGGCCCTTCTGTTCCAGGACATGGTGGGTATGATGATCCAACAAGATCCTCCTGCTGAAAATCCTCCGATCGTCCTTGAAGAATTTAAGGGAGAAACGTCAAATCTTCCAGCGGCTCTATCAACAGCCAAGGAGGAGACGATTTCCAAAGCTGACTTGGACGAATATATAGCTCAGCAGATACGGGTTCACCAGGCGACCGAGGCCGCTGGTCAAGTTGTCAGAACGGGACGACCATATCTGAGCTGGTACGATCAGATCAAGTACCCGCCGGGCTATACAATACCGAAATTCCATGTCTATAAGGGGACCGGCAATCCCTATCAACATTTTGCCTGGTTCAGGGCTCTTTGTGGTAACACCGGCGGCGATGATAAGCTCTTGCTTCGCCAATTCGTTGGCAGCTTATCAGAGACGGCATTTGAGTGGTACTCCGAACTCCCAAATGACTCCGTCAAGACGTTCGCTGAAATGGAGTTGCTATTCACTCAGCGATTCGCGAGCGCCAACGAACGCACCCCGATAACGGCGTTGATTAATGCCAGGGTGAAACCAGGCGAGACGTGGGTCCAGTACGCTATACGCTGGCGAAACTTGTGGTCGAAATGCGAACAACGCATTGAGGAAGCACCCGCGGTGGGCATGTTCGTGGGCACCCTAGATCCTCATGCAACTATCTCACAGTTCATGATGTTCTTTAAGCCAACCACGTTCCAGGCTTTGATCGACAAGCTGGCCCAGATGGACCAGATGGGTCACAGACCGTCTCCCCCGAAATCAGAACCACGGAATGACAAGGGTAAAGGGAAGGCAACCTTCATTGCGAACGCTCAGCAGCATCCCAGTGCCCCAAAGCTGGCGGATCAGCTAAAAGAAAGACGGCGGTATTATAATGAGAAAATGAAGCGCCCCTACTCATTCCCGCGGGATAAGACGAAGAGGCCATTCGAGCTAGCGGTACGCAACAGGCTTATCAACTTGCCAAACCCAAGGCGACCGTCGCAACCCAGTGAGGTGAATAACCCCAATTATTGCCCTTACCATCAAACGGTAAGCCATCCGATTGAGGATTGCTTCGTCTTCAAAGGATGGATTGAAGATCAATACCTACAGGGCAAATTTGCGCTGTCCGAGAAGTGGAAGGTGAGCCCACCACAACCGCACACTCCTAAGAAGACGGACACACCGGGGGCAACGTGTTCTGTTGTTGAAGAAGCTCCATGGGAAATCGTGCTTTCAGCAAAAACCAAAAGAATGCTGAATGAGCTCCATACATGCCCGGTGATCAGGTGGAAGAACCCGCTGGAACCCCAGATCATTGAAGGGATGCTAAAGCCGCGCCCAACTCCAAAGATCGGTGGTGATGGCCCGAGCATCCACAACCAGCCGTCAAAATCTTCAAAGAAAAAGAAGAAGAAATCCAAGAAGCCCGTGAAGCCCGAAGACAAGCGCACGGACTTGCAGAAACAGATTGACGCGCTGGAGGAGTACAATCAAAAGGCGCGGACTCCCATCAAACTCCAAGAGTTCCTCAACCACGTCTTTCAGGAGGAAGATAATGGAGAAAGCTCGTCGGATGAATCCGAGAGATATGTGGCGAGTTGTCATGTGATCTCCCACTCGTTTATGGACGATGAAAAAACTCTTGGCACTGAGAGACTGGGGGCACAGCCTGAACCAGAATTTGTGTGGCCGACAGACGAAATGATCGACGCCTTTCTAGACGAGATTCGTTTGAAAAGTAAAGCCGATCGGGAGCGTGAGATGGCCGCATCAGAAGGAGCCAAACGCAGGCGACTAAACGAAAGAGTCGAAGCACTCCCGCCAGATCAAAAGACATCCGATACGGATAAAAACATATTCAAGACGAGGAAAAGATTTGCTAAAGCCATATCAATGGGAATGAAGCTACCACCCTTGGAAGAGAACACTCGCAACGGAGCGGAGACGCATCCTAATTACTGCTCATATCATCAGAAGATTTCACACCCACTGAGGAGTGCGACGCTTTTAAGACATGGTGGCAGGGATATATTGCTCACCGGCAACATTTTAATCGAATGAAACGTAGAACTCATCGGGAGCAGAGAGGTACAACCGAAGGTCACAAAAGAACTACCGGGAACTGTTACACGGTCAACACCGGAGGATCACAAGTTTTCACCTTTGGGAGCGACTCTGATGAGGAAATGGCTTTGGGCCCTCTCTTTAAAGAATCCATCTTAGGGAAAGAGGAAGAACTAGCGGCCTGCGAAAACATTCAGCTGCGCAATCGCACGCTCCCGGAAAAGAAGCTCGGACCAGCAACTAGAAAAGATAAGGGAAAGGAAAAGATCGTTGAGGATATCGCCTTAGATGACCAAGTCATGAAAGAGCTAACTGCTAAGGACCCGTCCAAGAGGAGTAAAGTGGACTATAACATCCTAGCGCACCTGAGGAAGCTACCCTCGCAGCTCAGCATTCTTGACGCCCTCCTATTATCAAAAGAAGCGAGAGATTCATTAATCAAGGCTCTGCAAGAGCCTGAACAATTCCAAGCCTTCCTTACTGAAGAAAGGATGAAGGATGAATTGGAAGAAGTGTACACGGCCGATATCACTTTCGGTGATGAGGACCTTCTCCTTGGGACGTGCGACCACAACCGTCCCCTATACGTCTCTGGATACTGCCATGATATCAAGATAGGCAAAATCCTGGTTGATAATGGATCCTCCGTCAATCTCCTTAATGTTCGGGTGTTGAAGGAAATCTGCATGAGCGTTCAGCACCTCGCTCGTGATAAAATTACCATCTCCGGTTTTGACTCCCAGTCGTCACGAACTCTTGGATCTGTAATACTAACATTACGCTTCGGACTACTCGTCACGGACATTAAGTTGCACGTCATTGACGCCAAGACCTGCTACAATGCTTTGCTCGGTCGTCCCTGGTTACACGAGTACAACATCATCCCTTCTACACAATATCAGTGTATGAAGTATTTCAAGGATGGTCTTGAGTATACTGTAACAGGAGAGCTGAACCCGTTCTCCGTAAACGAAGTCCGCAAGTACGAAGATGCAAAGTACTTTTTGCTAGATTTCGAGGACACAGAGAGGTGTCGTAAACCGGAGAACAAAACCGCCTCCACCATTCCTGTTTTCGGGAGTGATACCGAAGAAGAAGAAGAGATAGTCTACGCTCCGCCGTCTCGACGCAACAACCCGGGACCGTCCGCCCCCATATTGATCTTCGGAAGCGACTCGGAAGATGAGGTGAATGCTGTGTTCTCCAGTTGGCCGTCAGTACAAGCATTCTCTGGTAATGATCAGAGCTTGCAAATTACTATAATTCCCCGGGGGCATTACAAAGATCTTGACACACTTGAAGCTTACAATGTGCAAGACCTGCAGACGTTTTACGTCCCTTCCAGGCGAAAAGGCGAAATGGCAATTCTATTCTACCGCTCTGAAGAAACAAGAGCGGAGAAAGAAATCTGGCACAGCGCAGATCCTACGCTTGACAGTCTTCAGCCCATCCGTCTACCCAGATATTATACAGAAGGCTTGAAGAGGCTGTTGAAGCGCCAGGGGATATCCTTAAAACAAACTGTCCGACAAGCTCGGTTCTACAACAGGACTTGGGATGTCCCTGGGACTCAGCGCAAGCTGCCCAATGGGAGAATGGAAACGCTTGGGCTTGGATATGTGAAATCCGGGAAACGGGAACGAGTCCATACTAGCTACGTCATATATGACTTCAATGAAGAAGGGGACGCCCTGTCAGAAAACGTTGACTCTAAACCAAAACAAGATCCTGCAACCAAAATGCCGAGCCCGTCATTTGAAGAGCAAATGGACAAGCTTATCAGAGAAGCGGGTCAAAAGGTTCGAGACGACCATAATCGCGAAATGGCCATCTATGAGAAAGCCAGAACGCAAAGCCTCCTTCAACAGGCTGCAAAAGATGAAAATGCTCCTCCCTGTCAACCTGTGGTGCAAAAGGCCCGACGCAGAGGCAGAAACAAATCAAAGAGCAGAAAAGGCGTTCGACAGCGACAAAGCGGGACCAAGAAGTCACGCGATCAGAAATCGAGCGGTCCGGATTTGTCCCTTATGAAGAAGATAAGTCAGGCATACTCTTTTCCTCAGAATAAAACATGGAAGATACTTGACCTCGCTATAAAACATCAAATGATCACACTTCCGGAGTCCAAGCACCCCGAGCAAGCCAATGAGGTCTCTCATCCAGACTATTGCTCTTATCACCGAGCAATACGACACCCTATCGAAGACTGCTTCACCTTCAAGAACTGGATCGAAGACCAGTACCAGTAAGGCAGGTTTGCTCTATCCAGCAGCTGGAGGGTAACGCCGCCGCAAAAGCACGAACCCAAAGCCATAAGAGTAGAACCAGATCCACATCGGTCTTGGAAGCGAGTTCGTACTTGTCATATGATAACAATATCAAAAGGAGAGCCTGCGAATATGGATGACCTTCCTTGGTGCTTCGAAAACAATGACGACGAGGTAATCTCAGAATTTCCTCCAGCGCCGAAAGAGCTCGAAGATGGAATACATACTACTGCAGATAACCTCAAGAAGATTGAGTTGGGGATGGCAAACGACCCGCGAACGACATTTGTCAGCGAGCTGCTGTCTGAAGAAAAGGTGGCTGCACTAAAAGACGTGCTTATGCGGCATAGAGATTGCTTCGCATGGAACTATTCCGAAATGCCAGGACTAGATCCAGAAATAGCTGTCCATAAATTGGCAATATCCCCAGATATCAAGCCAGTCAAACAAGCCCCGAGAAGAATGCGGCTCGAGCTTGAGATGAGCATCAATGCCGAAGTCAAGAAGCTGATCGACTCTGGGTTTATCCAGGAGGTTCAGTACCCTGATTGGATCGCCAACATCGTCCCGGTAATGAAGAAAAATGGGACAGTGCGCATATGCGTGGACTTCCGTGATCTTAATAAAGCTTGCCCGAAGGACGATTTCCCAATACCGGTCACCGAGCTGATGATAGATAACACATCCACTCACGAGGTTTTCTCCTTCATGGACGGCTCATCAGGATACAATCAGATAAAGATGCATCCCGAAGACCAGAAGCACATCGCTTTCCGTACACCTTTGGGTATATTCTGCTACAAGGTGATGCCCTTCGGTCTAAAGAAAGCCGGCACCACCTATCAGAGGGCCATGACGAAGATCTTTGATGACCTCATACATGAAATCGTTGAATGCTATATCGACGACCTCGTGGTGAGAAGAAAAACATATGAGGAGCATTCAGAGCATCTGAAGACCGTATTTTAACGCCTTCGACAATACAATTTGAAGATGAACCCTCTCAAATGCGCGTTCGGGGTATCCTCAGGCAAATTCCTAGGGTTCATTGTCCGGCACCGGGGTATCGAGATAGATCCGTCGAAGATCAAGGCAATCATGGAAATGCCACCGCCAAGGACTCTCAAACAATTGCGGTCTCTCCAAGGAAAGCTCGCGTACATCCGGTGATTTATAGCCAATCTCTCAGGCTAGTGCCGCCCTTACAGTGACCTGATGAAGAAGGGAACCCCGTTCGTCTGGGATCACAAATGCCAAGGCGCACTGGACGAGATCATGCAATACCTGCAGAACCCACCGGTGTTAGCTGCTCCAGTCAAGGGAAAACCTCTTATTCTTTATACAACTGCCCTTGAAGGTTCTTTAGGCGCGTTATGGGCACAAGAGAACGACCAAGGGAAAGAAAGAGCTCTCTATTACTTGAGTCGAGTTCTCCTGGGGGCAGAAAGCAACTATTCTCCCATCGAAAAACACTGCCTGGCGTTAATCTTTGCAATAACGAAACTCCGGCACTATGCGTTGGCACATGAAGTCCGTTTCATATCGAAGGTGGATCCCCTCAAATACTTGATGTCGAAAGCCATATTAACAGGTCGGCCCGCTAAATGGGCCCTATTCTTGATGGAGTTTTCAATAACCTATCAGCCTCTTAAGGCAGTGAAAGGCCAAGCCATCGCCGACTTTCTCGCTGAGCATCCAACACCTGCCGACTCTCCTTTGAATTGCGAGCTGCCAGACGAACATGCATTTGACACGATCAACGAAAGTGGTACCTAGTGGGAACTCTATTTTGATGGAGCGTCTTCCATGAAGAAGCGCAAACAAAACACTCCTATAATCAAATCGGGGGTAGGCCTTATCTTCGTAACTCCCCAAGGAGGGATAATGCGCTTTGCTTTCTCCTTAACAGAGCCGAGGACGAACAATGAAGCTGAATACGAAGCTTTGATAGCAGGTCTCGAGATCGCCATCGACATGGGAATTGAAGACCTCCTTATATACGGAGACTCCCAACTGGTCGTTAGTCAAGTGAATGGCGACTACCAAACATGCAAACCAGAGCTGGTGAAGTACGGCGAGAAGGTGCAGCAACTGTTGACCCAGATTCCTTCCTACACTCTGGAAAGCATACCGCGTGCGGAAAATAGTAAAGTGGATGCACTAGCTAAGCTCGCTAAAAAACTGGCTGACGAGAATCTTGATGACGTCAGGATTGTGGTACAAAGCCGTCGGGTGCTTGCCCCGGCGGAAATATCTCCGGAATCATCCGAAGAAAAGGGAGCGACTGAGCAGACGACCCTGCAAATAAAAGACCAAGAAAAGGCTGGAGATTGGAGAGAAGTCTTCATAGACTACTTCAAATCCCGTCGAACGCCTGAAGATGCGTCCTCAAGGCATCAGCTTGTGAAACGAGCTTTGTCCTTCGCCTTCATCAATAATACTCTGTACAAGAGGTCATTTGATTCTCTGTGGTTGAGATGCTTGGGACCTGACGAAGTGAAAAGAGTCGTTCAGGAAGTTCACGACGGACTCTACGGTTCTCACCAAGCAGGTCCGAAGATGAAGTTGAAGATTAAACGAATGGGCTACTATTGGCCCACGATAATTCAGGATTGCCTCGAATATGCGAAACAATGCCACTCGTGCCAGATTCATGGAGACTTCATCAACCAGCATCCAAATCCACTACATCCGACGGTGGTTGGCTGGCCGTTTGAAATGTGGGGAATTGACATAATCGGCCCCATCAAACCGGCATCGTCCAGAGGACATCGTTTCATCCTAGCGACCACTGATTACTTCTCCAAATGGGCAGAAGCAGTACCGTTGAGGGAAGTAAAGACGGAGAATATCCTCCATTTCTTCAAGACGCACATCATTTATCGGTTTGGAACGCTAAGACGGATCATCTCCGATAATGGGCCAGCCTACAGAAGCCACAAGATCAGCCGCTTCGCACAACAACACAACATAGACTGGAGATATTCCTCAGTTTATAATCCGCGACCTAACGGTCTAGCTGAGGCTTTCAACAAGACCTTGACGAAGATTATAAAGAAGATGGTGTCCCGAAATAAGAAGGACCGGCACGAGAGATTACAAGAAGCTTTCTGGGCGTATCGAACTACGTTCAAGACGGCTACGAACACGACGCCGTACGCGTTGGTATTCGGTACAGAAGCGGTACTTCCCCTCGAGATAGAGCTACCTTCTCTACTAGTGGCAGTCTACTACGAGCTGACGAATGAAGAAAATGCTCACCTTCGGCTTGAGGAGCTTTACGCCCTTGATGAAACCCGGCTCATAGCGCAACAAAATCTAGAGGCTTATAAAGCAAAGATGACGCGCTTATATGAAAGATTGACCAGGACGAGAACATTCTGCCAGGGCGAACTCGTGCTAGTGGTCAAAAGACCTATGATCCCCAATCGAGCCAAGCGGGGAAAATTCGAGCTGAACTATGAAGGCCCGTACATAATAGACAAGGTCTACCAGGGTGGAGCCTATCTACTCATGGATATGCACGGTGAAAGGCCTTTCAGGCCAATAAACGGTCGCTTCCTGAAGAAATACTACGCTTAATGAGCCACAGCCTAGGTCAATGATAGACGACGACGACTATGTCCGCTCGCTATCTTCCTAAGCTCAAACTCTATAAGCAATAACCGGCCTTCTCCTGAACGGACCGAAACGTCCTTAAACTAACAACGGACCGAAACGTCCTTAAACTAACAGCGGACCGAAACGTCCTTAAACTAACAGCGGACCGAAACGTCCTTAAACTAACAACGGACCACTATGTCCTAAAACTGGCTGTTGACCGAGATGTCGATAAACTACGGCGGATTGCAGTATCTCGAAGCCGATATAAAAAAAATATATAAAAAAAAGAAAAAATAAAGACGGTATGTCCATAAGCAAAGTGGGCACGGATGAAAACCCGAAAGGGCTCAGTGAGTAAAAACAGCAGGGCTACCGGCGAGTGTTTGTGAAAACCTGAAAGGGCGCAATCTCGTTAAAAGACACTTACAGGGTCCTCTCGACCTTGTAAGGTGTAACAACTCCAATTTTTGTATACCAAAATTTGATTTAAAATTGAAGTATACTTGGAGTATTAATGTTGCTGATAACACTTTAAGTATCTATCTCTTTACAATAATTACAAGAAGGAGCTTGTAGCTCATTGGTAATACCTTGCACTGCTGAACTAAGCCACCAGAGTTCGAATCCCATACCCCACATTATTTTTATTATTGATTTTTTAGAAAACCTTTAGAATACCAAGAGTTTACACGTGCATATCTCACAAAAACCCCACTACACCCAAAGATGTAACACTTGCAGAGGGTATATGAACCGTCGGGGGAGATCCAGGTCACCGGACTCGGTCGGGAATCGGCCAACTCGGCCTTGACTCGGCCGACTCAGTGATCCGACCGAGTCACGGCCGAGTCACCCCCTTTTAGGCCGATTCCGGCAAGGGTCACAACATGAAAGTTGTGTCTTTTGGTATTCCCTACTCACCTGAAAAGTTTCAGCCCAATACCACTTCCAGAGATCTTTAAAACCCCCAATTACTCCATTTTTAATACATTTTTATTACATTTTATCACATTTTTATTTTTTAACTTTTCATCTACCCTAACCCTAACCCTAGCCTAGCCCTATATAAAGGCCCCTACCCTCTACCTTTTTCCCTCACAACTCTAAGCATACTCTCTAAAACTCTTGAGAACTTGGTGCAAAGAGCGAGAAGCGAAGCGCTGCCGAAACCGACGACGGATTCCGGCGACCGGATCAAGACCGACGTGACGTTTCCAACGAATCGGCAACCACCACACCTTTTAGAACGCTTAGCTTGTCCAAACCCGTAAGTCCCAACCTTCTACCTCTCTTTTCTATATTTGCAAAATACGACTTTTTGAAACCCGACGGAAATCGGACAAACCGATTTCCGATTCGTTTTTCTTAAAAATTCCACTTGTCACCTAATACATATTATCAACCCTCTTGCATGTTGACTATTAATCACCCTTAAATCAAATTTAATTGTACTTTTCCACATGAAATGACAAGTTCTTTAGAAAACCGTATTTCTTGCATAAAAATACCATCAAGTTAAATTTTAATGTTCTATTTAGATACCCCACTCCTAATCATGTTTATTTTGATAACAAAACTTGTTTCATTCAATTTGGATGAAATTTCACACATGAAATGATAACGTTTATGGAAACCGTATTCTTGCACTTTAATACCCTTAACTTTAACATAACTCATTTCACCTTGAAACTTCACCAAAACTTAATATAAGTCATGGGGTAATGACCTACCCTTACACACACTCATTATAACCCTAATTGCTGAATAACAAAATACAGAATACGATATTATAGGACTTTTTCACTAAAATACCATAATCTTTATAACTTTTAGTTTAATCTTTAAATTGTAAATTCTTTTTAAATAAAACTTATACAAAATGAAAGCACGATTAGTCATGGACATCGATCGTTTATCTAAACTGTCTTGTGGGTCTAGGCAAGTGTGTCTAAGGCTAGTGGTTTTTAATTAGGCCCACGACTGTGGTTCCTTCCCACTTACCTGGCACTTACCTGGCTGCATTCGACGGTGAAGAGGCGATTTGAGGCTTCTAATGACTCATCGTTTAGACCATAGAATATAGGTTAGATGGTCTAGGAAACCCTAACAACTAAAATATGGAGAACTATATACTTTTACAAATAAATACCCTATATTTAGAAAACATTTTCCCTAAATTAAAAGTATTTATAAAAACCTGAGCAAAGTGCCATTACAACCCATCTTTGGGGAACCTGTTAGGGATAGCACGGTTCATCGTGCACCCGCAGGCTAGTAGTGCGAGATTCAGACCTCCGCAAGGAGCATTCGGTCTCGAAAGGTTTAAAATACGATATTTAAAGAAAGTGATATTTTTGTAAATAAAATATTCATTTAAAAATTATTTATGTGTTTAATTATATATAATTATCATTTAAACATTTATTTTATTATAATATAAAATTTCCACTTTTTCCTAAAATTCAAAGATTAAAAGTTACATTAAAATAACACGAATTTCAAATAAACAATTAATACTTTTATTAGGATATATTCACTAGAATAACACAAATAAAATTCACATTCATTATAACAATAAAGACGATTATTAAATACTTGAGGTGTATTTGGAAAACTATACAAAAGTATTTTTACATAAAACCCCCTCAAGTTTCACAAATTACAATAAGGCCCCTAGCTAATATTGAACTTCAAATTATATTTCTTTTAGTCGGACTCGGGTTAGAGTCTGACTAATTCTGACTTGAATATATTTCAAGTCAATCTATATTTCAATTATATTCCAACACAACTTGAATACATGAATCCCAGAATCAGTTAACAATCTGTCTGACTGAACCGAACCATGGATATTCTTTTTACAAGTTTCCAGTATTCCATTTACATGACTCTACGGTTATAACCGTTTCCTGATATCATGGTTTCGGTAAGTCAATCAGTTAATCAAGTCAATCAAGCAATCATTACAAATTTACAAGATAACAATACAAACATGACATCGCGGGGTTTAAAGGGGTAGATTGGTACGGAAGATGTTAAAAGTGGAATGAGGTGGTCAGATTAAGACACCTAACATGAATACTGTTGCTGTTGTACCGTGGCATAACGGTTCCTTGTACTCTCCGTTTGCACTGATCTCTAGCATATAGAGATCCCCCTCGTATACACTGGCATTCTTCTGTACCAAGCTACAAACAACTGCGTTAAACAATATTCCATAATATTCTACAACATAATACTCTAGAAAATACTGTTACTCTGCCATTCTCACTCCACTTTTCTTTGGGACTTACCGAGCGACCTGTTCGCTGACGATATTCTATTTCTTTCTTCTTTGAATGTCGTCAGGTGCGTTGGACCAAGTTGAGATCGAGCCAACAACTGAAGATTTGGAGCAGTTCCAAGAAGATCCAGAGCTCTAGACTTTGTACTTGTTCTTTCCAGTATTTCCTTTTATTATTATGCCACTGTTTAGGCATTGCTTTCTTTTTTTCATTCCAGTTGTATTTTCATTTCATGCATTGTATAAAGAATGTTATTAATAAAAGTTGCTGTTATTTCTATTATTCGTCTCTTGTGATTCATTTTATATTGCTTAGTTACGCTTAGCGTATGTACTTCTGAGTACATACGTAGCGGGCCTCGTCACGTCCACTTCGCCGTACACTGGGAAGCGGGGCGTGACAGGTTTTGTTGGTGGCCCATGCAGGTCAGAGCTGTATGAATCCCTATCATGCAGTTCTGGTCTGCGTGAACAACCTAAGCAATGTAACACAAGAAACAGCAACTAAAACATTCTTTACAATTCATGTTATTTGAATCTTACAAGTCTTTATTCCTTGAATCTTATCATTTCATGTATTTGAATCTGTCCTAATCTAAATTTTTCTTCAGGATTATGGATTCCCCAAACAATTCCCCGAACAACACCAGCACCAATGCCAACAATACCCCTTCAGCACTACCTCTCACTCCAGTTGTTCCCGCACCATCCACTGAGCAAACCATGCTTTTCGATGCGATCCGCAGTCTGCTAGAGGGACAGCAACAACTTCTGAGTCGTCCTGAGACAGATGCACCGGGAATCAAACAGTTCAGAGCGTTGCACCCGAAGCAATTCTCGGGAAAAGGGAGCCCTCTCGAAGCAGAAGAATGGGCGCAAAGTATTGAAGATGATCTGGCAGCAGCTCAAGTGCCAGATAATGCCTGGGTCCGTGTAGCGAAGCTACAGCTCACGGATAACGCTCGAAATTGGTGGAAGGCGGAAGAGACCCGTCTAGCCCAGCCGATTGAATGGAAAACATTTCGCGAGAAGTTCGACGCGAAATATTTCCCTGTGACCGCCAGGTTCGCTATGGAACAGCAATTTATTCACCTACAACAAGGATCTATGTGGGAGAAATCTGTAGATGAGTATGATGCTGAGTTTACTATGTTGAGCCGGTAAGATCTGTCACAGTAGTTCAAATTTTTTAATATCACCTACTACACAGCTAACACAATCTTTAAACAGATTCGCGGCACACCTGATACCGACGGACGAGATCAGAGCCCGTCGTTTTCAGCAAGGTTTGGACACCGAAATCAAGGCTGCTCTAGCCACTGGGAAGTTTTTGACTCACGAGGAAGCTCTGGAAGCTGCCCGCAGTTACGAGGCAGTGATAAAAGAGAGGGGAAGACCTCACTCTGTAGGAGTCAAACGTCCTGCCAACCAGATGGCAGGTGGAGCCACGTCCAGACCACCCTTCGTGCCGAGGCGACCCGGAGTACCAACTCATCACCCTAGCCCAGCCTTTTGCACCTACTGTAAGAGAAAGGGACATATGATGAAGGATTGCCGTCGAGCCAACCGCCTTTGTTTGATCTGCGGTTCAGCCACTCATGACATTGGATCTTGTTCTCAAAGGCAGAACTCAGTTGCTGCAAACCGGCCAGCAAACAACTATCAGCAGCGACCAGCTCTTCCAGCACCTGCTACCAGACTTGCACTGCCTGCCCCACCTAGAGGACCACAAGCTGCACCACCTCCTCGACAGTTCCATCAAGCACAAAGAAACGTTCAGAGGAATGCTCCTCAGGCCAGGAGGAATGTGCCGAAGCGCCAGGCTTTTATGATGTCTGTTGAAGAAGCTGAGGCCACTGGCCAAGTCATTACTGGTAAATTTCCTTCCCAAATTTATCTTCTAGTTTTGGTTACCTACATACTTTCCCTATACCTAAAACCTATCCCATATACCTTAGGTACAATTCTAGTAGCTTCACTACCTGCACTTGCACTGTTTGATACTGGAGCATCCCACTGCTTTATGTCGCAACGGTTTGTCCGAACCCATGCGATTCCAGTCTCACCGCTCGTATCCTGCTGGAACGTCAGTTCCGGAAATGGTGTTCTAAAGGCAACTATGGGATACAGCATGTGTCCGGTCATCGTCTGCAGTCGAGAATTTTACGCTGACTTCAAAGTACTGGACATACCGAACTTTGATGTGGTTCTAGGAATGGACTGGCTTGGAACCTTTTATGCTACCATCGACTGTCGCCAAAGGAGGGTAGTATTTGAGATTCCAGATCATCCGATCTTTTACTTTAAGAGTGGAGACCGTACATTGGAGCCAAGCACTTACAAAGCAAAGCCAAGGGAAGCAATAGTTGCGGCAGCTCATGCAGAAGAAGAAGCAAGACCGGAGGTAGTTCGAGAGTTCGATGACGTATTCCCTGACGATATATCAGGTTTGCCTCCTGATCGAGCTCTTGAATTTAGCATTGACTTAGTACCAGGAGCACAACCAGTAATCAAAGCACCATATAGACTAAGTCCAGAAGGTTTGAAGGAAGTACGAACACAGTTGGACGAATTACTGGCGAAAGGATGGATTCGTCCCAGCACTTCGAGTTGGGGAGCACCTGTACTACTGGTGAAGAAGAAGGAAGGTTCATATAGAATGTGCATCGACTATAGAGCCTTGAACGAAGTTGCTATTAAGAACAAGTATCCACTTCCGCGCATCGACGACTTATTCGATCAGCTAAGTGGATCTTGTGTCTTCTCTAAACTAGATCTTCGTTCAGGTTATCATCAAGTGAAGGTCAAGGAAGCTGATATTCACAAAACAGCTTTCAGAACTCGCTATGGACATTACGAATTTCTAGTAATGCCATTTGGAGTGACCAATGCACCAGCAATTTTCATGAATCTTATGAACCAAGTCTTCCGGGAGTATTTAGACAGGTTCGTTGTCATCTTCATCGACGACATCCTGGTATATTCTAAGAACCGGAAAGAGCATGCGGAGCACTTACGAATTGTCCTGGAAACTCTTCGACAACATAAGCTTTATGCCAAATACAGCAAGTGCGAGTTTTGGTTAAAACAAGTTGGTTTCCTTGGACATATTGTATCAGGAGAAGGGATTTCTGTGGATCCAGCAAAAGTTTCAGCAGTCAGCGAATGGCCTACACCAAAATCAGTGAAGGATATTCGGAGTTTCTTGGGTTTAGCTGGATATTACAGAAGATTCATTGAAGGCTTTTCGAAGATAGCAACACCCCTGACCAAGCTCACACGAAAAGATGAAGAATTTGTGTGGTCAGAAGCATGCGGGCAAGCTTTTGTAGAACTCAAGTCGAGGCTGACGTCTGCACCTATTCTTGTATTACCGGATCAATCTGGAGGATTCGAAGTTCATTGCGATGCATCCGGTAAAGGATTAGGATGTGTTCTACATCAGCACGGTAAGGTTGTGGCTTATGCTTCAAGACAACTGAAGACTCATGAGCGCAATTACCCGACGCATGATCTAGAGTTGGCAGCCGTTATTTTTGCTCTTAAAATTTGGCGCCACTACTTACTTGGTGAACGAGTGAACATCTACACAGATCATAAAAGTCTGAAGTATGTGTTTACCCAGAAGGAGTTGAATATGCGGCAGAGAAGATGGTTAGAACTTATGGCGGACTTCGACATCAATTTGCAATATCATCCAGGAAAGGTGAACGTAGTACCTGATGCTCTTAGTCGCCAACCATTAGCAATGAATCTCACCGCCCAGTGGAAGCTTCAGCAAGACCTACATCAGATGGAGATCGAACTAGTCATGCCAGGTGATGTTTCAAATTTGATGAATCTACAAGTTCAATCAACCATTGTCAATCAGATCCAAGCAGCTTAAGCCAGCGATGCTAAGTTGCAAAAGATCAGAGAACAAGTGGAGAATGGACTCAGAACAGATTTCATCATCCATGAAGACGGATCTTTGAGATACGGCAGCAGATTGTGTGTACCAAAGGGTCCTGTTCGGGAAGAGTTAATGAAAGAAGCTCACGGCTCTCCCTATTCAGTACATCCTGGAGGTACCAAAATGTACAAAGATCTACGTCAGAATTATTGGTGGCATGGTATGAAGCGTGATGTAGCCAGGAGTGTCGCAAAATGTTTGGTGTGTCAGCAGGTAAAGGCTGAACATCATAGGACAGCTGGACTACTTCAACCGTTACCAATCCCAGAATGGAAGTGGCAGCACATCACGATGGACTTTGTAACTGCTCTTCCTCGCAGCACAAAAGGTAACGATGCGATTTGGGTCATTGTGGATCGACTCACAAAGTCGGCTCACTTCATCCCATTTCGAGTTGGCCAATCAACTGAGACATTAGCAAAGAAGTACATGGAGGTAATAATCTAATTTAGATTTAAAAACTCTTCATAATGTACTATCTCTGATACCCATGAACTCATACAGGAAATTGTGAGACTGCATGGAGTACCAGTCTGCATTGTCTCCGATCGTGACACCAGGTTCCGATCACAATTTTGGCAAAGTCTGCAAGCTAGCTTGGGAACAAGTCTGAACTTCAGCACGGCTTATCATCCACAAACAGATGGTCAGTCGGAACGAACTATTCAGATCTTGGAGGATATGCTCAGAGCATGTATGCTCGACTTCAAAGGATCGTGGGAAGATCACTTGCATCTTGTGGAGTTCGCGTACAACAACAGCTACCAAGCAAGCATAGGAATAGCACCTTTTGCAGCATTATATGGAAGGAAGTGTCGATCGCCATTAAGTTGGGACGACATCGGAGATAGGGAACTCCTTGGACCAGAGATGATAGTAGCGACCGTTGATGTGGTTCGTACTATCAGAGAAAGAATGCGCATAGCCCAAGATAGACAGAAACATTGGGCTGATGCAAAGAGACGACACTTGGAGTTCCAGCCAGGAGACCATGTATTCTTGAAGATATCTCCGAACCGCGGAGTGATCAGATTTGGAAGACGGGGAAAGTTGAGTCCGAGATACATTGGACCGTTCGATATACTCGAACGAGTCGGTGAAGTGGCATACCGATTAGCGCTTCCACCCTCATTGGAAGGAGTGCATAACGTGTTCCACATATCCCAACTCAGAAGGTATGTGAGTGACCCCAGCCATGTACTTGATCATTCCGAGCTTACGATACAGCCCGATTTGTCTTGTGAGCAACAACCTGTGGAGATCCTGGATAGAAAGGTAAAGACACTTCGGAACAAGGAAGTTAATTTGGTCCGGATAATGTGGAGAAAAGACACTCCAGGAGAATCCACGTGGGAAAGGGAAGATGAGATGCGTGCAAAATATCCGCACCTTTTTGTAAATTAGTCCTTAAATAAAAGTTGTAAATTTCGAGGACGAAATTTTTTGTAAGGAGGGTAGATTGTAACAACTCCAATTTTTGTATACCAAAATTTGATTTAAAATTGAAGTATACTTGGAGTATTAATATTGCTGATAACACTTTAAGTATCTATCTCTTTACAATAATTACAAGAAGGAGCTTGTAGCTCATTGGTAATACCTTGCACTGCTGAACTAAGCCACCAGAGTTCGAATCCCATACCCCACATTATTTTTATTATTGATTTTTTAGAAAACCTTTAGAATACCAAGAGTTTACACGTGCATATCTCACAAAAACCCCACTACACCCAAAGATGTAACACTTGCAGAGGGTAGATGAACCGTCGGGGGAGATCCAGGTCACCGGACTCGGTCGGGAATCGGCCAACTCGGCCTTGACTCGGCCGACTCAGTGATCCGACCGAGTCACGGCCGAGTCACCCCCTTTTAGGCCGATTCCGGCAAGGGTCACAACATGAAAGTTGTGTCTTTTGGTATTCCCTACTCACCTGCAAAGTTTCAGCCCAATAACACTTCCAGAGATCTTTAAAACCCCCACCCCCTTTTAGGCCGATTCCGGCAAGGGTCACAACATGAAAGTTGTGTCTTTTGGTATTCCCTACTCACCTGCAAAGTTTCAGCCCAATAACACTTCCAGAGATCTTTAAAACCCCCAATTACTCCACTTTTAATACATTTTTATTATATTTTATCACATTTTTATTTTTTAACTTTTCATCTACCCTAACCCTAACCCTAGCCTAGCCCTATATAAAGGCCCCTACCCTCTACCTTTTTCCCTCACAACTCTAAGCATACTCTCTAAAACTCTTGAGAACTTGGTGCAAAGAGCGAGAAGCGAAGCGCTGCCGAAACCGACGACGGATTCCGGCGACCGGATCAAGACCGACGTGACGTTTCCAACGAATCGGCAACCACCACACCTTTTAGAACGCTTAGCTTGTCCAAACCCGTAAGTCCCAACCTTCTACCTCTCTTTTCTATATTTGCAAAATACGACTTTTTGAAACCCGACGGAAATCGGACAAACCGATTTCCGATTCGTTTTTCTTAAAAATTCCACTTGTCACCTAATACATATTATCAACCCTCTTGCATGTTGACTATTAATCACCCTTAAATCAAATTTAATTGTACTTTTCCACATGAAATGACAAGTTCTTTAGAAAACCGTATTTCTTGCATAAAAATACCATCAAGTTAAATTTTAATGTTCTATTTAGATACCCCACTCCTAATCATGTTTATTTTGATAACAAAACTTGTTTCATTCAATTTGGATGAAATTTCACACATGAAATGATAACGTTTATGGAAACCGTATTCTTGCACTTTAATACCCTTAACTTTAACATAACTCATTTCACCTTGAAACTTCACCAAAACTTAATATAAGTCATGGGGTAATGACCTACCCTTACACACACTCATTATAACCCTAATTGCTGAATAACAAAATACAGAATACGATATTATAGGACTTTTTCACTAAAATACCATAATCTTTATAACTTTTAGTTTAATCTTTAAATTGTAAATTCTTTTTAAATAAAACTTATACAAAATGAAAGCACGATTAGTCATGGACATCGATCGTTTATCTAAACTGTCTTGTGGGTCTAGGCAAGTGTGTCTAAGGCTAGTGGTTTTTAATTAGGCCCACGACTGTGGTTCCTTCCCACTTACCTGGCACTTACCTGGCTGCATTCGACGGTGAAGAGGCGATTTGAGGCTTCTAATGACTCATCGTTTAGACCATAGAATATAGGTTAGATGGTCTAGGAAACCCTAACAACTAAAATATGGAGAACTATATACTTTTACAAATAAATACCCTATATTTAGAAAACATTTTCCCTAAATTAAAAGTATTTATAAAAACCTGAGCAAAGTGCCATTACAACCCATCTTTGGGGAACCTGTTAGGGATAGCACGGTTCATCGTGCACCCGCAGGCTAGTAGTGCGAGATTCAGACCTCCGCAAGGAGCATTCGGTCTCGAAAGGTTTAAAATACGATATTTAAAGAAAGTGATATTTTTGTAAATAAAATATTCATTTAAAAATTATTTATGTGTTTAATTATATATAATTATCATTTAAACATTTATTTTATTATAATATAAAATTTCCACTTTTTCCTAAAATTCAAAGATTAAAAGTTACATTAAAATAACACGAATTTCAAATAAACAATTAATACTTTTATTAGGATATATTCACTAGAATAACACAAATAAAATTCACATTCATTATAACAATAAAGACGATTATTAAATACTTGAGGTGTATTTGGAAAACTATACAAAAGTATTTTTACATAAAACCCCCTCAAGTTTCACAAATTACAATAAGGCCCCTAGCTAATATTGAACTTCAAATTATATTTCTTTTAGTCGGATTCGGGTTAGAGTCTGACTAATTCTGACTTGAATATATTTCAAGTCAATTTATATTTCAATTATATTCCAACACAACTTGAATACATGAATCCCAGAATCAGTTAACAATCTGTCTGACTGAACCGAACCATGGATATTCTTTTTACAAGTTTCCAGTATTCCATTTACATGACTCTACGGTTATAACCGTTTCCTGATATCATGGTTTCGGTAAGTCAATCAGTTAATCAAGTCAATCAAGCAATCATTACAAGTTTACAAGATAACAATACAAACATGACATCGCGGGGTTTAAAGGGGTAGATTGGTACGGAAGATGTTAAAAGTGGAATGAGGTGGTCAGATTAAGACACCTAACATGAATACTGTTGCTGTTGTACCGTGGCATAACGGTTCCTTGTACTCTCCGTTTGCACTGATCTCTAGCATATAGAGATCCCCCTCGTATACACTGGCATTCTTCTGTACCAAGCTGCAAACAACTGCGTTAAACAATATTCCATAATATTCTACAACATAATACTCTAGAAAATACTGTTACTCTGCCATTCTCACTCCACTTTTCTTTGGGACTTACCGAGCGACCTGTTCGCTGACGACATTCTATTTCTTTCTTCTTTGAATGTCGTCAGGTGCGTTGGACCAAGTTGAGATCGAGCCAACAACTGAAGATTTGGAGCAGTTCCAAGAAGATCCAGAGCTCTAGACTTTGTACTTGTTCTTTCCAGTATTTCCTTTTATTATTATGCCACTGTTTAGGCATTGCTTTCTTTTTTTCATTCCAGTTGTATTTTCATTTCATGCATTGTATAAAGAATGTTATTAATAAAAGTTGCTGTTATTTCTATTATTCGTCTCTTGTGATTCATTTTATATTGCTTAGTTACGCTTAGCGTATGTACTTCTGAGTACATACGTAGCGGGCCTCGTCACGTCCACTTCGCCGTACACTGGGAAGCGGGGCGTGACATAAGGAGAAACCATCCGCGTGAGATCCTTACGACTCACAAGGGAGCAACACACTTAGGGATCCTCATGATTCCTAAGGAGAAATTACACTTGCGAGATCCTCACGACTCGTAAGGAGAACTTTCTTATGGGACCCTCACGGCTCATAAGATTTGAAAGTCTTAAGTTACAGAGACTTGAACCTGTTCTTAAGCAACTCCCACAACCTTCGATAGTGCCCTACAAGTGGCTTAGCACTGACCCTTGTATACAATCCACAGGCGCGAATAAACATTTCCCTAACCAAGTCCTACCCGTGACTGGGGATATGTTCGCATGGTGAACAACCCTTGTAAGTCCTCTCGACTTACAAGGAGAAAACCCTCTTGTAAGATCCTTACGACTTATAAGAGAACATACACTTAGGAGTCCCCACGATTCCTAAGGAGAAAACACACCTACGAGATCCTCACGACTCGTAGGGAGAGATACCTTTGTGAGACCCTTACGGCTCATGAAGTCAAAAGCCTTAGTTGACAGGACCCTTAACCCTGTTTACTAAACCACCTTTGTTCAACATCGACAGAGGCAAATGATGATTCGCTCCTGGCAACATCCCAGTTGTAGCGGTGCTGATGCCGAAATTAGTGTATAAATCCAAGCTTGCAGCGAAAAGCCAAAAAGCCACACATGCATACGAAATAGCCGAAATGATAGGGCAACTTGCGACAAAATCAGCAAGTAAAAATGTATGCATAAAAAATAGCCGAAATGATTGGGCAACTCGCAATAAAAAGCAGCGAGTAGAAAATAAAATAAATAGCCGAAATGATTGGGCACCGCGAAAAATAGCCGAAATGATAGGGCAATTGCGACCGTCGCGATATAAAAGCTGAAATGATAGAGCATCATGGAAAAAGAGATAAAATAAAAAATTAAATTTATGCCCTACAGGTGATGTTATATCAATCCCTGTATATAATCCAGGGGCGCAAACAAAGAAGGAATCACACCCTTCCTCACCAGGTTTCATCAAAAGAAGAGGCCAAGTCTCGAAGGGCCACAAGTAGCCAAGAGATCTTCTCAACATTCGTCTCGTTGCGGAAAATACGACCTCGAGCAAAGCGGAACAGCGGCGATTCCCAGTTCCATGATTCGGCGGTGTACAAATCACCAAAAGTCAAATCCCAACTCCGTGAAATACGGATACAATCAACAAAATTTCTGGTCACGTGGAACGCGGATAACGTCACTCTTTGATCCTGTGGAAAACGTCCAGAGCGGAGCCTGGTCCTCGCAGAACACGGCAGTGAACCCGTGGGAAGCATCCAGAGCAAAATTCCTGGTCACGTGGAACACGGATAACGTCACTCTTTGACCCCGTGGAAAACGTCCAGAGCGGAGCCTAGTCCTCGCTAAGCACGGCAGTGAACCCGTGTGAAGCATCTAATGCAAAATTCCCGGTCACGTGGAACGCGGATAACGTCACTCTTTGACCCCGTGGAAAACATCCAGAGCGGAGCCTAGTCCTCGCCAAGCACGGCAGTGGACCCGTGTGAAGCATCTAGTGCAAAATTCCTGGTCACGTGGAACGCGGATAACGTCACTCTTTGACCCTATGGAAAACATCCAGAGTGGAGCCTGGTCCTCGCAGAACACGGCAGTGAACCCGTGGGAAGCATCCAGAGCAAAATTCCTGGTCACGTGGAACGCAGATAACGTCACTCTTTGACCCCGTGGAAAACGTCCAGAGCGGATCCTGGTCTTCGCAGAGCACGGCAGTGAACCCCTATGAAGCATCCAGAGCGGAGCCTAGTCCTCGCCGAACATGGCAGTGAACCCGTGTGAAGCATCTAGTGCAAAATTTCTGGTCACGTGGAACGCGGATAACGTCACTCTTTGACCCCGCGGAAAACACCCAGAGCGGAGCCTGGTCCTCACCGAACACGGCAGTGAACCCGTGTGAAGCATCCAGAGCAAATATCGGACTGTGGAGTCCTTAAAATCCACGGACTATGGTGTCCTTAACCTCGACCGTAATGTCTTAAAACTAACGATCAACCACCATGATTCTAGACTGAATTTACCTTGGTTCAAGGGTACATCTCTTCACTCTTTTGATATTCGTCGTTGTAATTCCTCAACGTCTTCAAAGAGGTGACGGGTCCCGGTAACCACACGTTGGACTGTGGAGTCCTTAAATCCACGGACTATGATGTCCTTAATCTTGACCGTGATATCTTAAAACTAGCATTGGACTGTGGAGTCCTTAAATTCACGGACTATGATGTCCTTAACCTTGACTATGATGTCTTAAAACTAACATTGGACTGTGGAGTCCTTAAATCCACAGACTATGATGTCCTTAACCTTGACCGTGATGTCTTAAAACTAACATTGGACAGTGGAGTCCTTAAATCCACGGACTATGATGTCCTTAACCTTGACCGTGATGTCTTAAAACTAACGTTGGACTGTGGAGTCCTTAAATCCACAGACTATGAAGTCCTTAACCTTGACTGTGATGTCTTAAAACTAACATCGGACTGTGGTGTCCTTAAATCCACAGACTATGATGTCCTTAACCTTGACCGTGATGTCTTAAAACTAACATCGGACTGTGGAGTCCTTAAATCCATGGACTATGATGTCCTTAACCTTGACCGTGATGTCTTAAAACTAACATTGGACTGTGGAGTTCTTAAACCCACGGACTATGATGTCCTTAACCTTGACCGCGATGTCTTTAAACTACGGTACCCTGGAAAACATCCCAAATCAACCCCTGACCCCTTGAAATACGGATAAGGGCGACCGCACCCAGCACTTGCGGGTCCTCACGACCTGTAGGGAAGAAAACTCTCTTGTGAGATCCTTACGACTCCCAAGGGAAAACCCGATTAAGAATCCTCACGATTCTTAAGGAGAACTTACACCTACGGGATGCTCTCGACCTGTAGGGAGAAAAACTCTTTATGAGACCCTTACGTCTCATAAAGCTCAAAAGTTTTAGGAGGCAGATTTTAACCCTGAATCCTAAGCCATCATTATCCTGCAAGGAGACCAAGATAAATTGCCCGCAGAACACATTCAATAAAAAGAGACACACCATTGAGAAGAAAAATATGTCTTTTATTCATAAACCAAAATGGATACAAAGTACAATTCATGAAAAAACAAAAAATATATACTCTCATTCAGGAGTTTGTACAAAAAGAAAGAAAAAGATACAAGTCTTCAGGCCGGCGGGCGATTTAGCAATTTCACTAGCTCATCCTTCTTTTGCTGGGTCACGGCTTCGTGATTCAATATCGCCAGAAGACGGGCCTCTGCCTGAGCCTGCTGAGCCTGATACGAGGCAAGCCGGCCTTCGAGCTCTTTCTCGGTAGCTTTGTGAGCCTCAACCCTTTCGCGAGTGAACACGACAGCTTTATCGAGGGCCACCACCTCTCTGATAGACTCTTGAAGTACTCGCCAGAGTTCATACGCTTTGTTGGCTTTGGCTGTAAGATTGGCCTGGAGCTCATGCAGCGCTTTAGAGGCCAGCTCCCTCTCCGAGAATTTGCGGCCGAGCCTCTTCTCGCATGATACCATATTTGCCGCGCACCGCTCGATCAAGCCCCGTAAGCTCACCTTCGTAGCCACAGCCTCTGGAGTAGGACATATACGCTCAATACTGTATAAACAAACCTCCATTCGACGACAATAGTCGATCTGAAACACACACACATCACCTGATATGGGAGGCAAAAAGGGAAATTTCCGATGCGGACCCTATCAAGCATGCATTTGCGACTATATGATATTCAAAAAGAACTGATACCCAAAACTCTGATGTGCATGCAACATAATGATAGTACTCGCAATTAAAGAAAGTTTTCATGGGAGGAATATGAAGCTCATTTACGCAGGCAAAACACACGTACGAGGGCACAACAAACATGAAAATTCAATGTAAAGCATGCAACAACTAATAAAAAAGGGGTACACTAATTTGAATATACTACACTAGCGGAAAAATGTCACTAAACAAAGGATCAGTGGCACAAGGGTTAACAAAACAAAGAGCGAAATTCTCCATCTCTCTTTCTGCCTTCTCCAACACATCGAAACGACGGTTCTCGCGAGGAGTCGCTCCCCACTGATTGGCGCCATGTTCGTCCGCAAAAGCAGACATAATAGCCCGCCGGGCTTTTATCTGGCCCAACAGGTGAACCAAGCAATCTTTCAAAGCCCGAGTAATCAAGCACGCTTCGTGAAAACACTCGAGCTTGTCTTCAGCTGCGTCAAGCATCGCCAGGGTCATCTCCGCTGGGTGAGGTGGGATGTCAGCAAGCACGACAGCAAGAATCATCCGAAGCCAAAGAGACACCATTGGGAGGGGGGACCCCCTGCGGATCAATAGATCATATATCGCCGAATCACATTCGTCGTCGGTAAGAAGAGGATCCACCAGTCGTGCCGCAAAACGAGGAATCATCTCCTCGATAGGTACTTCCCATGGCTGTCGACGAGCATCGGGGCGGTTGCAGGCCATGGCACTCAGTTGTTTTATCAGGATAAATCACACTAAAGTGAGAATAGATTTATCTGTGAAGAAACAAAGAAGACCATGACCTCAGGTTATAAAGAAGGGCATTAACGCCCGGGGAATATTGCATGGTGGAACTATTTCCAAGGCCCAAAAAAGGGAGGGCATTGGAAATCAAGGAGATGGGACTATTTCTAAGGCTCCTTTTCTGCATCTAATGCTGTGCACAAAACATGGCATGAAAAATTAAACAGCCCCATCAAAAGGGCCCCACGTGCAGAGCACGTGAGCACCAAACTTGATATGCGCTGAAAAGTAAAATGGTGCCTCACACGCCGAACTCGTCAGCAGCAACAATGACAATATAACAAAATCCCAGAAAGAAGGCATGCAAACACAGAAGGGAAGGAAAAACTTATTACTTATACTTTAAAAGTTAATACAAAAATAAGAAGAAACAAATACAATGGCAAGACCTCAGATTCGGGGCATGGATTAAGAAACTCAAAAGTGACTTTGTCCAAGATCTTCCAGGCATTTCAAACCATCCTAGTATATTTTCTCTCGCGATCACAAGCGTCGGGACCCTCACGGATGTCCTCCACCCTCCGATAAGCAGCAAGTATGGCCGACTGCTGAAAAGCCTGACGCAAGAGATCAATGAGATTGTCTCGCCTCCTCTTCGAGATTAGGCTCATCAGATACACCGAATGCACTTTATCCTCGGCGGCATCCAATGCCCATGCCGGTGCAAAAGAGAGGGAGTGCCTCCCAGATCGCCAGCACGATGAGTTTCAAAAGAGAAGAGCGACGAGGGAGTAACTGACCGTTGTACTCGTCGAAGCGGCTCATGACCTTAGCACACTGAGCGTTGGTGAACTCCTGGTTCTGGCTGCGGCCCAGTGCGCGAATATTTCCGTAAGAAATGATTTCGTCAAGATCATACAAATGGGCATCCATAATACCTGAAATAACGATCATGAAGATTCATTACAAACTTCTTCTTGATTGTGAAGAAGACGACTCAGGGCAAGAAAACCCATGAAGTTCCCTGGGAAGAACTAAGTTCTTCAAAGAAATTAAATTCCTTTTTGAAAAAGGGGAATTAAATTCCCAGAAACATTTTTTGGGATGGAATTAAATTCCATGGATTTGAACCGTCACCATCATCTCCCTAAAGATCATATGAACCCTACGAGATCTACTGTTCGAAGATTAAATGGTTTTCTATTTTTGTTGATGAACTTGAAAAAAAATGGGTTCATGTTAAGAGGAGTGAAACCCTTGGTGTGGATTTAATATCCAGAGAGTTTTTGAAAAATATATAAAAGGGTTCCTCGATCGTTCAAAGATCACTACCTGAAAAGATGGGTTTTCACTGAACAGAGTTAAACTCTGAAGATTGTGGAGCAGAGAACTAAGCTCTGGAAAAGGAGAATTAAATTCTCAGAAAAAAGTTTGCAAGGAGGAAGATGAAGCAAAGTGGAGGCTCTTCTGAAAGGACATGGGCATTTATTGGATGGGATGGAAAACGTTTCATCTACCCTACTCCCAAGGCAGATCGACGGTCACAAAAGTGACAGCGTTGCACTCACGTGCAGACACGTGAGAACAACGTTGTGGGGGCATTTGTTCCCTGATTAAAGAATCAGGAAAAAGCTTCAGAAGAGGCATCACGTGCTCACACGTGACTAGTGGTCACGTGTTGGCACGTGATGGTTAAGCAGCGGCCAGAGAACAGAGCGCAGAAGAAGAGAAGCCCATTCCAGGGGTCACGTGCTCACACGTGACACGTGGCCACACGTGACCAGGGGTCACGTGGCCACACGTGACCAGGGGTCACGTGGCCACACGTGACCGGCTTTAAAAGCCTTATTCTTTAACAGAATTAAATTCTGAGGAGAGATCATTCAAATCTTTCCAAAATGGAGAAGATTTATCTGAAACCATTGGATCAAGAATCTGAAGGTGATTAGATATCACCAATTTATGGAAAAATCTTGGACATGGAAAGATTTCCCCCTAAATCTAACCGAAATAACAAAAAGATATCTTTGGATTTAAAATCCAATGGTGAATAAAATTCACCTAATAATCTAAAGGCCCAGATTAATGATGAAGATAAATCAAATCTCTCAATAAACAAATCAGATCTTTTAATGAAAGATTCACTAAAACAGATTGATTCTTTTCCTTCTTCTATAAATAGGAGCCAAAGGGGGATAGAAAAAAAAAGAGGGGGAGAGAGAGATATAGAGCCTTGGAATCTTGAAAATTCAGAAGGAAGAATTTGATTCTCTGCAAAAGAAAAATCCTAGGTAAGAAAAGAGAGGCTTCGAAAGAGAATTTAATTCTCAAAAGAGTTTAACTCTTATATAAAGAAAAGAACTTAGTTCTTTCTCTGGTGGAGGATCTGCAGAGTGCACATCTCCCCATGAATTGAGAATTTAATTCTTATTGGGTTGAGATCCTGCCATGCAGATCTAAAACATAGAGGAGGAATTGAGTTTTGAGAATTTAATTCTCACAGAATTACAGGAATTTAATTCCTTTGGGATAAAATTAGGGTTTAACCCCATGTTATAGGAATTTAATTCCTTCAGAGTGGACAGAACTAGGGTTTAACCCTAATTGAGAACTTAATTCTCTCAAACTCACAAGAATTTAATTCCCTTAAAAAAGAAATTAGGGTTTCACCCTATGCCAGAATTTAATTCTTTACATATATGGGGAATTTAATTCCTACAGAAAAGAAATTAGGGTTTAACCTATCTAAGAATATAATTCTTCAGAAGAAAATAGGAATTTAATTCCTCTAAAGTTTATTGTTAGGGTTTAACCCTTTGAAGAATTTAATTCTTAAAAGATGAATGCAAAGAACCAAAGTCACGTGCTATCACGTGACCCTGGTAAAGATCCATAGAAAAGAACTTTGAGGCAACGTCTCACGTGCCCCACGTGACCCCTGAAGGATACAAAGAAAAAGCAAACAGAAGCTATGGGCGCCCTCACGTGCTACCACATGACCCCTTGGACAGTTAAAAAACCACATTCCCATCACGTGACAGCACGTGATGCTCCAAGAGCAATTATAGGAAGTATTCAATACTTCTGGCAGAATAGAATAAGGGGAATCAGGGCGCTCTCACGTGTCCACACGTGACCCCTCTCTTTAGTGTTTAACACTAATTTGAAAACTTTGTTCCCAGTGTTTAACACTGATTTTCTTAGTGTTTAACACTAATTTGAAAACTCTATTTGCAATGTTTAACACTGATTTGCTTTAGTGTTTAACACTGATTTGCTTTAGTGTTTAACACTAATTTGAAATCTATGTTTCCAGTGTCTAACACTGATTTGCTTTAGTGTTTAACACTAATTTGAAATCTCTGTTTTCAGTGTTTAACACTGATTTGTTCTAGTGTTTAACACTAATTTGAAAGCCCTGTTACTAGTGTTTAACACTGATTATCTTTTAGTGTTTAACACTAACTTGTTAATCTTATTCCCAGTGTTCAACACTGTTGGTATTTAGTGTTTAACACTAGTTTTAGCCCAATTGGCTAAGTTTCTAGAGGCAAGGCCTTTCCTTCAATGAACCAACAGAGGGCCAATATTCTAAACATGATTGGACTTAGTCCAAGCTGGCCATAAGTCCTCAATTCAAACTTAACTGGGCTAATGGTCTCATAATATAATTAATTAGTCTTAGTTCCAAATTGGGCCAAAGATTATTTAATCTACATTGGTTCAAGGGTACATCTCTTCACTCCTTTGATACTTGGCGTTGTAATTTCTCAACGTTTTCAAAGAGGTGACGGGTCCCGATGACCACACATTGATACGGACTGTGGGGTCCTTAAACTCATGGACTATGATGTCCTTAACCTTGACCGTGATGTTTTAAAACTAATGCCGGACTGTGGGGTCCTTAAACTCATGGACTATGATGTCCTTAACCTTGACCGGGATGTCTTAAAACTAACAACGGACTATGATGTCCTTAACCTTGACCGTGATGTCTTAAAACTAATATTGGACTGTGGAGTCCTTAAATCCACGGACTATGATGTCCTTAACCTTGACTGCAACGTCTTAAAACTAACATTGGACCGCAATGTCCTTAAACTACCTATCGTCCGCAACGTCGCTAAACTAAGCAACAGGGCTCACTTAATTGCTCTCTTGTTGGATCTAAACGATCCCGTTAAGTCGATCTTAGTCTAAAACTAGACTAACGTATCCTTAACAAACGTTTAAGTTGATCTTAGTCTCAAAAGAGACTAACGTATCCTTAAACTCAAACCCCCAAACCCAAATCTAAGATAATACGGATTTGAACTAGTCCACGCCCTACGGGCGACGACATAACTCAGTCTCCGTATACAATCCACGGGCAACCAAACATAAAACAAACACACACGACACGAAGTGACCATATGGAGAAGGAGAAAGTTGTTACCGTAATGCGATAGCGTAATTAACTGCAGGGGCTTGCGCCTGCAGGGAAGAGCGTCCCCACAATCAAAAACCCCTCAAGCGAGGGGGAATCTGACGAAGTCTGCTACATCGGCCGCATCCGTTTAAACCTCCGATACATGGTGCCATAAATCAACTTGGCATCTTCGGAGAGGTGGACGGATAGCACCTATTAACATCTGCCTCAAATCTCAGGCAAGACGTCATGTCGCGCCGTCTTTCGGAGGGGAACAGTATATACATGTATTAATATACATGTATTAATACATGTATATACATGCATTATATTAAAAGAAGAAAATAATTAGTGAGCTTAATATTAGTTAATATATAATTATATCAAATATAAATATATATCAAATTATTAAATCAACACTTGATTTAATAATCCGGTTATATCACATATAACCGACTAATATCATTATCTGTATATCACATTATCAAATCAATACTTGATTCAATAATCCGGTTATATCACATATAACCTAACTGATAACATTTTACCGCCAGATTAGAATACGGTATCACATACTCGTATTTAATCAGGCCTCCCGCACATATCAACATATGTGCCTTACTTCGTGTCACGCCCCGCTTCCCAGAGTACGCTAGATTGGGCACGTGACATAGCCAACCATGCTACCTGTGGGTAGGAAGTATCCATCCACAGTCTTATTACGGCTGTAGAGATATCAAGAACAAGATAAAACTATCTAAAAACATGTCCATAATCCAGAATAACAGGAGTCAATGATAAATGAATGCGGAAGCAAATGATCCAATACAATAACTGAAAAGTAAGTCCCATAATGCGGGCTCAAATCTGGAAATAAATGCAGGAAATAAAACTAACCACTACAGGACTCACAACTCAGCCTGCTGGCTGAAGTACTCCTGCTCGGACTGCGACAGTGGTACAGAATCTGGGCCATACAAAACCCAGACGTCAGCGCGTCATGTCAACCAGTAATATAATATGAAAATGTAACAGGCAATGCAAAATAAGCATGAATAAAGCAATAATGTGAAACAAGCAGTACATGGTAATGTGCAGTGTGTAACTAAACTGTTCTATCAGGTTTTCTATTCTAAAGTCTTTGAAATCAAATTGAGTAATCCTCCATGTAACTCAAAGGATATGTCCCGTTACCCCCCGGGACCACGGATCAGGAATATGTGAACCAATAGTGGTTCTGTCCCGTTACCCCCCGGGACCACGGATCAGGAAAATGTAAGAGTCACGAATGGCTCTGTCCCGTTACCCCCCGGGACCACGGATCAAGAAAATGTAAGAGTCACGAATGGCTCTGTCCCGTTACCCCCCGGGACCACGGATCAAGTAATACCCTTTTAAGTTACACTTTAGTTTACACTTTTGATTTCCCCATACCCCCAAGTTATATATGTCAGGTCAGGTATTCAGTAATCAAGAAACTAATGCCAACACAGGATCAGGTAAACAGGTTTGTCTGGATAGACAACAGGAACGGTCCATGAGGACTACATGTTATGTTTGTTGGCATTAGATACAAGATCAGGTAACAGGTAAAGCCATGGTACATCAGGTCAAGCCAGGTAATGTATAAAGGTGTCATGTCTTGTCAAGAGTGTACGGTACCATGTCATGTCAAGTAGGAAGTGTAACAGGTCATGTCAGGAAGCACAAGATGTCATGTGGGTGCTCATAATCAACTAACATAAGCATGTGTATAAATAAACAAGCATGAGTACTATCAGAACAATAAACTGGAACATGTAATATGATATGCAAATAGATATAATTTCAAGGATATGGATGCACAGTTATCGATTAGGGTTACATTTATAGTTTCAATATTAATTAGGATACAATTTATTAAACATGGAGCGTTAATATCACATTATTATGTAGTAATGTGATCTATGGATGCAATTATATGTATCTTAAATGCGATGGATGCAAACGGGTATCCGAAAAGTTATAAAACTATAAAATGGTAATGTGGGATGTATAACTAAGCAATATATGATATAAATATTGATATAATAATATTAATATGGATAGCATATTCAAAGCGATTAATAACTATGAAAGTGGTATTGATTAACCATGCACAAGAAAGTTCCGTTCAGAAATTCAGCGTCACTCTAATTTGTAAAATAGCTTAAAAATAACAAACGTTCTCCAAAAGGGACGTGTCTTATACCAAAACAAAGATAATTCAATAAGGTTTTCAGTTTTATAAGTATAAGTATCTCAGGTTGTTCCTAAAAAAAGTTATAAACATTCGAAGTTGAAAGTTTGCTGCTGGAATTTCCCTGGACAGCAGTTTGGAGACATTTTCATTTGCATTTTACATTATTTAAACAATTTATTTTGTAAGTAAATATTTCATAGACTTATAGTATTCTGAGTTAGCTTCGTAACGAACTAAAGAACGTATACTAATGATTTTTATATGATTTATAATGAATTTTATAAGATAAGGTGTACAGTAAATTTCAGATTTGTCATATCCGATTTTTCAACGATGTTTCATGTGTAAACTATAAGATTTTCAAATGTATAACATTATAAAATGAAGATTATAAACTAATTAAATATAATAATAAGAAATATTACGGCGATGTATATTTTAATTGATATGGATGCAGTATAATGTAATCTAGTATGTCACAAGAAAAGTTTTCATGATCTAGATTTAATATGATATAAACGGATGCAAACGGAACATCGAAACGTTATAAAATTAAACATGGGGCACTAGATTTAAACTATAGGTATGGTATTTATTTAAATAGGTATAAAATGAATTATATAGCATGTAGCAAGATTAACTTGCCTCGATGGGTCGCGAATCGGGAAAACGGAACGTTAACCGTCGGCGGGGAAAACTCGCGACGGGCGCACGGTTCACGGAATGAACCCAAACGACGAACAAAGGAACCACACGGGTCAGGGTACCTCGCTGGAACGTCGAGAAACGTCACCGGCACGACGGAATTCCGGCAACAAAAGAACAGTTAAAAAAAATGAGAAACGAGACATGAAGTAAGAAGAGAAAGAATGATAAAGAGAAGTACGAGAGAATATATGAGGGGGAGATAGAGAGAGAAAAAGTGGAGAGAGAGAAGAGGGAGAGAGGGAAAGTGGGGCCCACGGGGTTAAAGGGGAGGTTGCGATTGGCTGAGAGAATAAATTGAGAAGGATATAAAAGATTGTAAAAATATTATATGGTTAACCTAAAGATTTAAAAGATAGGTAATGAACAGTAAGATATCAGGTTAGTTAGAAAAATATATGCGATGGTTTTAATAATATTAAAATTTGGGATTTTGGCGCCAAATAAAACATTTTCAAATCGCGCCCGGGTCGAGTCCAAAAATTTGAATTGAAATAATAGGATTTTAAGCGGGATCCAAATTTTAAAATTAAGTGTTTTATGAATAAAAAGCATACCCCCAAAACGGACACACGTACGTGCACGTAGCCATCCAAACTCGTCCGTTTCACTGAACGGGACGAGAACACAATGCACGGACGCTACCACGAGGCTAGGGGTGTCAAGTAGGCCAAGATGAATATTTTCAATTTTATTTTAGATGCCAAAATTTGTTATATGTAGAAATGACTTTGCCGGGTAAATTTTACAGTAAGCAACAAACAAGCAAGTTAAATGAAATGAGTACCACATTATGCTCAAACAGTAACTGAAAATAGTAGCATTGGGCTCGGGTGTTACACTTCATTTCACTTGAACTATGAAACCTCTGTGTGAGACTCTAAAGGCTCGTCAATATGTCAGTAGTAGGTGATGATCACATCGGTCACCCACAAGCCGTCAGCGGTACTAGCTAGACGTAACGACTATCCAGGGATTGAGCGATTAGAAGATCAACAAGCAAGTTTGTCCAAAATCTCATGAAGCCTATAAGTAACACTTATCGTACGGTCCGACCTCTTTGTCTGATATGTCGCATATCGAGTCTGGGGGTGGAAACGTCAGACCCCAGTAACTTGATAAGTCATGCCGATATGGGGCCTATAACAATTCGAGAAACTACTGATAATTCTTACCAGTAAATTTCAACAGCTGCTCTGGCCAGGGACTTCCTGTTATAGACAATCGAGTATAGCGCAATATCAACTCCCTATACCGGGAGAGACGAAACCCCTCCTATCGCTCATTACCTCTATATGACTCAGGACTGTACCTAAAATCCACCCGTTTGCACGACTCCTTTGAACCGTAATAAGGAGGAAATCAAAGCACCGTGGGAACCACACAAGACTCTATGATGATCTCGGGTCTACAGACTAACCTGTACCAGTGTCACCAGAGAACTGCTATCTGATGATAGGTATAGTACCATCTAAGAGTTCTCGGCGAGTACTGTTCGGTGTACCCATTCTCTAATGAGCACCTGTGTACAATCTTTGATGTCAAACACCAATAGTTATGTGATCAACTATCGCCCCATACAGGGTTAAAAAACGTACACACTAGTCTACACTGGAATATCGATGCCCTGTCTCGATATTCCCTCGACTATGAACAATTGAAGGATGTGCTTGTGGACTACCCAGGTCCCAGTAGTATGATCCGCATCATAGTCCTGGTAGTCAAGCTAACATCCTAAGGGCTTTATCAACATGCATAAAAGAGACAGTATAATAAGACCAGTGTACATGCTAAGATAAAGAGCAACCATATAGCATACTATCATGTCGAGTAAGAAAGTCCTCTATATAAATGTCCAAGAATCCACTATATCATACAATAATGGTCTTTAGGGCATACATATTCCTAACAATCTCCCACTTGCACTGAGGCCAGATGTTGTAGTATCTCATACCCAGCATCCTAAATAGTCTCTCAAATTCCGGGGGAGGGCCTTCGTGAGTGGATCCATTGTGTTATCCTTCGTGTCAACTATCCTGACCTCGATCTCCCGTCGATCTACTATCTCCCGGATCAGGTGATATTGCCTAAAAATATGTTTGGATCGCTGATGGGACCGGGGTTCCATGGCCAAAGCCACAGCTCCATTATTATCACGATACAAAGGTATTGGATGCTCAATGGATGAAACCACACCAAGTTCAGCTATGGACTTCTTCATCTAGACAGCCTCTTTAGCAGTGATGTATTCAGCCTTCATCGTCGAGTCTGCTATGGTATCTTGCTTGGAACTCTTCCGACTTACTGTCGTCCTTATCACTCTGGAAGCTCGAATCGGTAAAGAACTCCACCTGGAGTTCACCGTTACCATACACCAAGAACATTTCTTTAGTCCTTCTCAAGTACTTAAGAATATTCTTCATAGCTATCCAGTTCTTTTCCCCAGGATCTGATTGATACATACTCACTACACAAGCTACATCCGGTCTGGTACATAATATCGCATACATGATAGACCCGACCTGTCATGCCCCGCTTCCCAGTATACGGCGAAGGGGACACGACCGGTCCGCTACGTATATACTCAGAAGTACATACGCTAAGCGTATCTAAGCAATATAAAATAAATACACAAGAGACAATAGATAATAAAAACAACAACTTTTATTTATTAACATTCTTTTGTACAATGCATGAAAAGGAAATATAACTGAAATAAAAATGATGCCTAAACAATGGCATGACAGGAAATGAAAAGTACTGAATGGAAAATGTACAATGTCTAGAGCTCGGGGTCTTCACAGAACTGGTCCAAGTCTTCAGCAGTGGGCTTGTTCTCTGACGGGTCCAAACCACCTGACGACATTCAAAGAAGAAAGAATAGAATGTCGTCAGCGAACAGGTCGCTCGGTAAGTCCCAAAGATAAGAGAGAAATAGACAGAGAGTAGGAGAGAGAGAGTAGCTTTTAATGTTGTATTATATTGTTTTAATGTTGTATTAACGCTGTTGTTTGTAGCTTGGTACAGAAGAATGCCAGTGTATACGAGAGGGGTCTCAATATGCTAGAGACCAGGGCAGATGGAAGTACAAGGCTCCGTTATACAACCCGGAACAACGGCAATTGGATTCATGTTAGGTGTCTTAATCTTACCGTCTCGTGCCACTTTTAACACCTTCCGCACCAATCTACCCCTTAAACCTCGCAGTGTTTTGATTGTATTGTTTGTCTTGTAAATTGTATTGATTGTATAATTGATTGACCGACCGAAACCATGATATCAGTAAACGGATGTAACCGTAGAATTATGTAAATGGAATAACTGGAGAACCATGTAAATGGGATGTATATCCATGGTTCAGTTCAGTCAAGTTGTATAGATTGTATAGTTGGATTCATGGATTCATGTGTTCATATTGAATTGGAATACTGTAGATTGTAGATTGTACTTGAAACATATTCAAGTTAGATCATAATCAAACTCAAACCCGAGTCAGACAATTAGAAATGTAAATCGAAGTCCTATAATTGCTAGGGTCCTTAGGGTAATTTATAAAACTTGAGGGGGTTTTATGTAAAAATACTTTTATATATTTCTCAAAATACACCTCAAGTATTCATTATTCGTCTTTAGAGTTATAATGAATGTGTATTTTATATTGTGATATTTTTAGTGAAAATATTCTAGATTCATAATTAAAGGTATTTATTTATAATATTGATTTATTTGGAATTCATGGTATTTTAGTGTAAAATTTATTCTTGTGATTTTTAGAAAAAGGTGGAATATTTATATCATAATAAAATAGGTATTTTAAGGATAAATATACATATATTTATACAAAAGTAGTTTTAATAAATATTTATATTCTAAAAATCTCATTTTCTTAAGATGTCGTATTTTAAACCTTTCGATACCGAATGCTCTTTGCGGAGGTCTGAATCTCGCACTACTAAGCCCAAGGATGTGTGATAATCCGCACCATCCTGAACGGGTTCCCCAAAAATGGGCTGTAGCAGCGCTTTGCAAAGATTGTAAAATACTAATCCTTTAGAAAACGGTTTTATAAAGTAAATGGTATTTATTTGTAAAAATGTAAATTTTCCGTATTTTAGATTCTAGGGTTTTCTAAGTCAACTAGCCTATTTCTAAATGGTCTAAACGATAAGTTGTTAGATACCTCAAATCGCCTCTTCACCGCCAATTGTGGCCAGGTAAGTACAAGTGAGGAAAGGAGGGATCCGCTCACGAATCACCGTGAGACGGGCCTTTTAAAGTTACCTTTCTCACTTGCCTAGCCTAGACACCACAAAGTCAGGTTTAGATAAACGACCGATATCCACAACTTATCGTATTTTCCTAATAAGAGATATTTATTTAAAAGTGCATCAACTCTAAATCTTTTATGATAGTTTTATTAAGTATATGGTATGTAAATTCTTGTTTTCTCGTATTCTAAGGTTTCAATGGCATCGTGTTAGGTTGTATGTAAGTGTGTGAGGAGGTAGGTCGTTACCTCGTGATCTACTATAAATGTATAGTAAGTTTGATGAGGTTAAATGAAAGAGTGAAACAATGTGGTATTTAATCGAAAAAAACGGTAAATTGAGAAAGCTATCATTTCATGTGGTGAAACTTGTTTAAATTCTTTGATTAGTGTTTAGTAGTCAACATAAGGATATTTAATTATGATTGTATTAGTGAGAAGTGAAATTTATAGAAAACCGAATCGGAATTCGGATTTGTTCCGATTCCGTCGGGTTTGTAATTTCGTATTTTCTTAAATAGGGAAGAGAGAGATAGAAAGGGACTTACGGGTTTTTGATTATACAAAGGAGTGAGGGGGAACTAAAGGGATCGCCGATGCGTTGCGTCGTCGCCGGTAGTTCCTAAAGACGCCGCCGGAATTTCCGCCGGAATTTCGTCGGATCTTCGCTGCGAGCTTGTTTTCAAAGTACACAACTCTTGGAAAATTTTGAGAGAGTGAGCTTAGGGTTTTGGGATGAGAGGGTAGAGGGTAGGGGGTGTATTTATAGGATAGGGTAGGGGTAGGGTAGGTGAAGGATTTTTAATAAAATAAATTGTAAAAATGTGTGAAAATTATTAAAAATTGTAGTAAATGGGGGATAATTAAGTCTCGGGAACCGATCCAATAATTTAAAGTGTGCAGTGGGTTTCAGAAGGCGAAAAGCCAACTTTTACATTCAGGGGACTCGGCCGAGTCGAGACGTCGGGAGATAGGGGGTCTTCAGGTGGGTCCTCTGGTATATTTATTTTTTAAAGTGTAGTTCAAGTTTTGGGAGTTATGGTGCGTGGACTGTTGGGCTTCTAAAAATTTTAAAACAAAATAATATTAAAAATAATGTGGGGCAGGGGATTTGAACTCAGGTGGCTTGGTTCAGCGTAGCATTTTGAAAATTTAGAAATAAATAAAAGCAATTAATTAAATAATAAAATGTTAAATTAAAATTTTATTAAAACCAAATAAGACATTTTCATAAATAGCATATAAGATAAATTAAATTATAATTTTAATATGCAACCTAAATAAATTACAAGGATTTTAATGACAAATTTAGCTTCATTTTAATAAAATGGTCTTTATATAATAAACTAAGTAGTGAGGGGTCTTTTTGTAAAGTTTAGGAAAAAATGTGCAAACTTGAAATTTTGAGGGTGTAAGTGGAAAAAGGGGTAGATAATGTTTTAGCTCAGAAATTATATCAAAATAAATCAATTTGGAGTGATAATGCATTGACACCACCTCCTTTCATGCACAACAACAACACCACATCTCCTTCTTGCATGAAACCACCACACCTTGATCATTGACACCTCCTCCTACACCTCATCCTTCCCTTCACCTTTTACCTAAGGTGTTCAGATCAGTTTAATAAGTTAAACATTCAGAAAATTTCAAGAGTTAAAGAAAAATTTAGAACAAGAAAATAGAAGTAAAAGAAAAGAGAAGGGAGAAGAAGAAAAGAGCTAAATATAGGGATTTCTCATCATCAAGCTAGGAAAAAGAGCTTGTGCATCTTGGAGGGTGTTCTTCCAGCAATATTCTTGTAGGTAAAACCCTTGCTTACTGTAGGAAATTATTCTGTAATCTGTTTAAATAGGAAATCAAATGTCTATAATATCGTATTTTTAGCAAAACTGAACACCGTTAAAATCTGCTATTATTCAAAGTAAATTAAACTTAACCAAATAGTGCCAGGATGATGTATGTGAACATAGAACAAACCCTAGGATGACGGATCCAGGGTATCGAATTTTGGCCGGCGACCTATAGGGGAATTCCGGCGTCGCCGGATTTTTGGGAGAGATGGGTGTTTTGGGTTTTTGTGGTAGGTCTCTGTGTAGGTGATATGATAATTGGTATTGTTTACTTAAGTTAGTTTAACTGTATATAAAATCTGAAAGCTAATATCGAAAAAGATATCTAAAATCTAAAATACGACACGGGTAAAACGTAACGCGATCTGTTTCTGTCGCGATGCAGAATTGGGTTGGATTCCAGTGAGGTCAAGTGCTGGATAGTTAAAATAGTCGTATGCAATATAACTAGAACGTACGACTTATGTTTTCATGATTTTGTCGTGTCGGAATAGCCGTTTCCTTATACAAGTTATTGCTATGATTAGATTCAAATACGGAGACTTTGGAGGCTGCGAGGAAAGGAAAAAGGATTGGCGATCCCTGAAAAGATACGACGTATTTCCGGTGAGTAGATTTACATCTACGGGGGAAGTCGGGTGGATGGCATATAGCACCCCCGCAACCTTATAATTATTATTATGATATTACTTAAGTTTAGCTTTTCATCAAAGCATTGATATGGTATTGCACTTTGTATACCCTCTATGTTTGTAAAGTTTCATATATGGTTTTTAAATGAGATACGTGATTTTTGATCCATACGATATGGGTATGATTTAATGAGTTTGTACGAGGAATCATGCCGTACTTAAGATGATATGGATATAGCGATATGATGAGCTGTAATACAAGGATTTATACATATCGTAAATGATGAACTTTGTATGCCGAATAATGGCCAATTTATTCTTTGACTCGTAGAGATAGATTTTGCTCTGTGTTAGGATATAATACTGGTATGAGCTATATTAGTTTAAAAACCCCGGTTCATTGACTTTTAAATAAACTACCTGGATGCGTGCTAATTTCTAAAACAAACATCTCTTTTAAATTTTAGGCAGCTTCCTTATTTTAAACTTAACGTTCCGATCATTTCTAAAGAAAATGGTATAGCTCATAACCGGTAATTACAATAAGTACGTTAGATTTCTTATAGGGTTGTATTACGTATTCTATATTATATGTTTCCGCGTTACGCACACTTTGCACAAATACGAATGAGTATTATGCCGCACAAGCACTTAACTATATGTTACACTACACCTTATTGGTATTGCCATGTCACCGTAGAATCGTTCGGTTATATATGCATTAATATGTAGACTGATACATAGCAGAACACTTGCACCAATACTAATGATTTTCATATTGCATGAGCACAGACGCGTATGCTACACTACACATCATTAGTAGTGCCATGACACATTAGAGTTGAATTCGTTATGTGATATGATTACGTAGTCTTTTCCTATTCATGTTGTAATACTATAGATGATGTATTTGAATTCTTGAGATTTCTGAGTATTCTACTCCTAATGATACATATATAGATATATATCGGTGGTATGGAACACTGTTATATATATACATATATACTATATCATCAATACAATTTATGCAAGTTTCTTATTCCTCACTTGATATTTTTATGATTTGGTCTTACTCCGAACCGAGTCGGTGGATATACGGTTATGGATTTATATTTTACTCCGAACCGAGTCGGTGGATATACGGTTACGGATTTATAGTTTTATTCCGAACCGAGTTGGTGGATATACGGTTACGGATTTACAGTTTTATCCAGACTGAGTCGGTGGGGAAACAGTTGGATACATGGTAGGCTTTGTTGATTACAAGATAGTTCGAGAAATGATGCCTGGGATATCGGGTGGCGATCATCTGTTGAGATGGTGTCGACGGTATCTGTATTTACGTGTCAATGCTGGACACGGGAGATTTCGGATTTCGATGTCGATGCTGGACATCCATATGTTTATTGATGTGATCATTATCTTGAGGTACACTGTAGATATGTGTTTATTGGATTCCACAAGGACTGATCCGGAGGACAGTACCTGCATATATTTGTACAGACATTATAGACAAGAAGGGAATTCTAATTGGGATAATAGATTTATGATTTTGAATCATATGGCATTGAGATATTATACATCTGATTGCATGATAGCTAGTGTTGGACTTTGCATATTATATAGTATATCGATACAGATTATGATAGTACTATACTTATGACCTAGGTATCGTCATGCATTTCGATTTCTGCCTTTAGATGCACTTTTATTCACTGAGTTGGCAACTCATCCCCGTTGTGCCACAGTTTCTTGCAGGTTTTACCGCTTGGATTATCAGTGGTTTGGGGCACACCTTCTTTTGGGGATTGATGGGTAAGTGAGTTATTATTGTATCATACTCACTCTTGATTACACATTTATTCTTGTATCTAGTGAAAACTCCATCAACTTAGAAATGATATACTATGGACTTAGAAGCGAGACTTAGAGTTTATGGGTGGTGATGTCACACTCTTTAGAGTTGACATCTGTTATAAATTTGTTTGGCGGTTCCGTCTTTTAGACGTGAAAGCTAGCTTCCGTTGGAAGGCTATTTGATTTTGTTGTATCGGGTTTTTATAAAAATACAAAGGAGGTGATGACTGTTTTCAAACGTCACAAAGGCTTTTCAACATACTTAGTTAAATTTTAGATGTTAATTTAAATCGAGATTATCGGCTGATTATTTAAGCCTCATCTCCAATATTTTTCAAAAAGGGGTTTAGATTCCGGGTTTCGGCTTACTTAAACCGCGTCGATGTCTTGAGACGTCACGTGATTTAAGTGCCGGTCACGTTCCACATTTGGGTCGTGACAAAGTTGGTTTCAAAGCATTTGGTTTAACCTTTGTTCGAGTCTAGGTTGACTATGTGGAGTCTGGGGATACATTTTGTTACCTGGGCTTGACTTTATAGGACTTAGACTTAATTTTGGGGGACTTATACCCGAACTTTCGTTATATAGGATGACCTTTGTTGATGGAGTAGGTATTAAGTAGAGTGACGTACCGTACATATGTTCCGTGGCATATTTACGATATGATACTCCACCTAAGATACCTTCGGATTTATATCTTGAGATTCTCTTTCTGTTCCTTCCATTGATCTACCTTCTTCAGTGCATGATTGGTTGTTCGATCACCATGTTATGAGGGCCGAGAAGGCTACAGTTGGAGATACGGTCAGCGCAGACTTGTCTGGGACAAGGACTGACTGGAGTGACTTTTTGATGATATAGAGATACGTCGTTCATTCATATATGATCGAGTTCAAATGGTGGGGCAAGTTCTTCGGGATCCGCACCAAATGGTAGAGTCATTGTTAGAGCTCAGGCAGACTTGAGACGTGATGTTTTCCCCTCTCCGACGATCATGGTGTTGGGTACTGTTCAGACAGCAGTATTAATCTGTGTTAAGATTATCGATATGTAAATTCTGGAGTTCATGAAGTTAATAGCTGACGACGTTACCAGTATAGATGGATCGGCAGGATTCATAGCCGTTCAGAGGTGAGATGGTTAGGATTTTAATCCATTGTAGCACTTCGATACGAGATAGGTGAAGATGATGTGTTTCTTCCGATGGAGTTGTTCAGACCAGAGGCAAGTAGTTCAAGAAGGAGATCGTGTAGTAAGCTTTTCTCCGATAAATTGGGACGAGTCTTCGAAGTTGAGATTAGCCAGATTACTCTATGGGGAATCAGAATTAAAGGAATTGCTAAATTCTCTAAGTATGCTTTCTGGCTGGATAGTGTAGATTTCTTAGGTCACGTAGTTGCAAGAGATGGGATATGTGTGGACCTAAAGAAGATAGAAGCAGTACAGCACTAGCCCAGACCTGTTTCAGTTATAGAGGTTCGATGTTTCTTGGGTCTGGCTGGTTATTACAGACGTTTTGTGCAGGATCTTTCTCGGATCGCCGCACCGTTGACCGGACCGACTAAGAAGGAAGTTCCATTTCTTTGGACAGATGCGTGTGAACAGAGTTTCCAGCAGTTAGAGACTCGATTGATAAGTGCATCTGTCTTATCGTTATCGTATGGGTCAGATGGTTTTGTTGTGTAGTGTGATGCATCTCGAGTGAGTTTAGGCTGTGTATGATGCAGCACGACTGTGTTGTAGCTTATGCTTCTTGACAGTTGAAGAGGCACGAGCAGAACTACCTCACTCATGATTTGAAGATGGCTGTTGTAGTATTCGCGCTGAAGATTTGGAGGCATTACTTGTGTGGAGAGTCGTACCAGATTCTCACAGATCATAAGAGCTTAAAGTATACGTTTCAGCAGAGGGATATGAATCTAAGACAGCGTAGATGGAGGGAACTCGTGAAGAATTATGATTGTGAGATCTTGTATCATCCAGGCAAAGCAAATGTTGTGGAAGATGCCTTGAGTCGGAAGCCCGGAAGTAGCTTATCTCATCTGCGCACCTTACAGAGGCAGTCTTCTACAGACTGGCAGATTTTATGTGATAATAGTGTACAGTTCAAGTTCACACCGACAGGAGGACAGTTAGCACATGTTCGCACCATCCTTGTTATTGGATCGTATTCTGGAGACACAGCCGCAGAGGCTCGTATGTTAGAGATTATGGATTAGATTAGGCAGGGCAGAGAGTCGGAGTTGGTGATAGATGACCATGGAGTATTATGTTTTGGGACTCGTCTTTGTGTGCCAGATTCGGATGGACTGACCTTAGAGGAGGCCATAGATCAGCATATTGTATTCATCTTAATTCCACCAAGATGTATCATGACTTAAGGGATGTTTATTGGTGGGAAGGAATGAAGTGGGACGTTGTGGGGTTAGTTTCGAGATGCTTGACTGGTCAGCAAGTCAAGGCAGAGCACCAGAGGCCGGCTGGAGAATTGCAGCCCTTAACCATTCCGGAGTGGAAATGGGAACAGATTTCCATGGATTTCCTTGTGGGTCTACTCAGGACTAGCAAAAGGTATGATTCCATTTGGGTGATTGTAGATAGATTAATGAAGGCAGCTCACTTTCTTCTGGTAAAGAGGACGTATGGGTTGCACAGTATGCTCAGATTTATATCGATGAAATTGTACGTTTACATGGAGTTCCGATGTGTATAGTATCAGATCGGGGTACCCAGTTTACTAACAAGCTATAGCAGAAACTTCAAGAACCTTAAGTACGATGAAAATTTTGTACAGATTTTCAACCACAGACGGATGGTCAGTCAGAGCGGACTATTCAGACTTTAGAGGATAGGCTTCAAGCTTGTAGCCTTGATTTTGGTAGTAGTTGGGATCGTCACTTACTTTTGATAGAAATTTCGTACAACAATAGTTTCAGAAGATGATCCAGATGGCTCTCTTTGAAGTTTTGTATGGATAGAAATGTCGATCGCATGGTTGCTGGATGACACTGAGCGAGAGTTGCATTTTTGGGACCGCACGTAATATAAGAGACTAAGGAAAAGATTCAACTGATACGAGATAGAATGAGAGTGACCCAGTGCAGATAGAAATCATATTCAGATCAACGACGTCGTGAACTCAAGTTTGATGAGGGAGTCCATGTGTTCCTTTGTGTATCTCCGATAAATGGTGTGATGCGTTTCGGGAAGAAAGGGAAGCTCAGCCCCAAATATGTCGGACCCTACGAGGTCCTAAAGTGAGTGGGCGCTCTAGCTAATCGTTTAGCACTTCCACCAAGTTTTCCCGATATGCATCCGGTGTTTCACGTTTCGATACTTCGCAAGTATCTTCACTATCTTTCTCACGCGATCTAGCATCAGACCTTACGGCTTGAGCCGGATTTATCCTACGTAGTATAGCCTGTAGCTATTCTAGACAGGCAGACAAGGAAATTAAGATCAAGGGTACTTCCATCTGTAAGGGTTCTTTGGTAAGGAAGGAATCGCGGGGAGATTACTTGGGAAACCGAAGATGCGATGCGAAATGAGATTTCCACATAATTAGAGGGTATGTCTAGTTAATCTTAAATTCGGGGACCGAATTTTTTTTAAGGGGGGAATATTGTAGCATTTTGAAAATTTAGAAATAAATAAAAGCAATTAATTAAAAATAAAATGTTAAATTAAAATGTTATTAAAACCAAATAAGACATTTTCATAAATAGCATGTAAGATAAATTAAATTATAATTTTAATATGCAACCTAAATAAATTACAAGGGTTTTAATGACAAATTTAGCTTCATTTTAATAAAATGGTGTTTATATAATAAACTAAGTAGTGAGGGGTCTTTTTGTAAAGTTTAGGAAAAAATATGCAAACTTGAAATTTTGAGGGTGTAAGTGGAAAAAGGGGTAGATAATGTTTTAGCTTAGAAATTATATCAAAATAAATCAATTTGGAGTGATAATGCATTGACACCACCTCCTTTCATGCACAACAACAACACCACACCTCCTTCTTGCATGAAACCACAACATCTTGATCATTGACACCTCCTCCTACACCTCACCGTTCCCTTCACCTTTTACCTAAGGTGTTCAGATCAGTTTAATAAGTTAAACATTAAGAAAATTTCAAGAATTAAAGAAAAATTTAGAACAAGAAAATAGAAGTAAAAGAAAAGAGAAGGGAGAAAAAGAAAAGAGCTACGTATAGAGATTTCTCACCATCAAGCTAGGAAAAAGAGCTTGTGCATCTTGGAGGGTGTTCTTCCAGCAATATTCTTGTAGGTAAAACCCTTGCTTACTGTAGGAAATTATTTTGTAATCTGTTTAAATAGGAAATCAAATGTCTATAATATCGTATTTTTAGCAAAACTGAACACCGTTAAAATCTGCTATTATTCAGAGTAAATTAAACTTAACCAAACAGTGCCAGAATGATGTATGTAGAACATAGAACAAACCCTAGGATGACGGACCCAGGGGATCGGATTTTGGCCGGCGACCTATAGGGGAATTCCGGCGTCGCCGGATTTTTGGGAGAGATGGGTGTTTTGGGTTTTTGTGGTAGGTCTCTGTGTAGGTGATATGATAATTGGTATTGTTTACTTAAGTTAGTTTAACTGTATATAAAATCTGGTAGCTAATATCGGAAAAGATATCTAAAATCTAAAATACGATACGGGTAAAACGTAATGCGATCTGTTTCTGTCGCGATGCAGAATTGGGTTAGATTCCAGTGAGGTCAAGTGCTGGATAGTTAAAATAGTCGTATGCAATATAACTAGAACGTACGACTTATGTTTTCATGATTTTGTCGTGTCGGAATAGCCGTTTCCTTATACAAGTTATTGCTATGATTAGATTTAAATACGGAGACTTTGGAGGCTGTGAGGAAAGGAAAAAGGATTGGCGATTCCTGAAATGATACGACATATTTCCGGTGAGTAGATTTACATCTACGGGGGAAGTCGGGTGGATGGCGTATAGCACCCTCGCAACCTTATAATTATTATTGTGATATTACTTAAGTTTAGCTTTTCATCAAAGCATTGATATGGTATTGCACTTTGTATACCCTCCATGTTTATAAAGTTTCATATATGGTTTTTAAATGAGATACGTGATTTTTGATCCATACGATATGGGTATGATTTAATGAGTTTGTACGAGATATCATGCCGTACTTAAGATGATATGGATATAGCGATATGATGAGCTGTAATACAAGGATTTATACGTATCGTAAATGATGAACTTTGTATGCCGAATAACGGCCAATTTATTCTTTGACTCGTAGAGATAGATTATGCTCTGTGTTAGGATATAATACTGGTATGAGCTATATTAGTTTAAAAACCCCGTTTCGTTGTCTTTTAAATAAACTACCTGGATGCGTGCCAATTTCTAAAACAAACATCTCTTTTAAATCTTAGGCAGCTTCCTTATTTTAAACTTAACGTTCCGATCATTTCTAAAGAAAATGGTATAGCTCATAACCGGTAATTACAATAAATACGTTAGACTTCTTATAGGGTTGTATTACGTATTCTATATTATATGTTCTGCGTTACGCACACTCTGGTAGAACACTGCACAAATACCAATGAGTATTATGCCGCACAAGCACTTAACTATATGTTACACTACACCTCATTGGTATTGTCATGTCACTGTATAATAGTTCGGTTATATATGCGTTAATATGTAGACTGATACATAGTAGACTTGCACCAATACTAATGATTTTCATGTTGCACGAGCACAGACGCGTATGCTACACTACACATCATTAGTAGTGCCATGACACATTAGAGTTGAATTCATTATGTGATATGATTACGTAGTATTTTCCTATTCATGTTGTAATACTATAGATGATGTATTTGAATTCTTGAGATTTCTGAGTATTCTACTCCTAATGATACATATATAGATATATATCGGTGGTATGGGACACTGTTATATATATACATATATAGTATATCATCAATACAATCTATGCAAGTTTCTTATTCCTCCCTTGATATTTTTATGATTTGGTCTTACTCCGAACCGAGTCGGTGGATATACGGTTATGGATTTATATTTTACTCCGAACCGAGTCGGTGGATATACGGTTACGGATCTATAGTTTTATTCCGAACCGAGTCGGTGGATATACGGTTACGGATTTACAGTTTTATCCAGACTGAGTCGGTAGGGAAACAGTTGGATACATGGTAGGCTTTGTTGATTACAAGATAGTTCGAGAAATGATGCCTGGGATATCGGGTGGCGATCATCTGTTGAGATGGTGTCGACGGTATCTGTATTTACGTGTCGATACTGGACACGAGAGATTTCGGATTTCGATGTCGATACTGGACATCCATATGTTTATTGATGTGATCATTATCTTGAGGTACACTGTAGATATGTGTTTATTGGATTCCACAAGGACTGATCCGGGGGGCAGTACCTGCATATATTTGTACAGACATTATAGACAAGAAGGGAATTCCAATTGGGATAATAGATTTATGATTTTGAATCATATGACATTGAGATATTATACATCTGATTGCATGATAGCTAGTGTTGGACTTTGCATATCATATAGTATATCGATACAGATTATGATAGTACTATACTTATGACCTAGGTATCGTCATGCATTTCGATTTCTACCTTTAGATGCACTTTTATTCACTGAGTTGGCAACTCATCCCTGTTGTGCCACAGTTTCTTGCAGGTTTTACCGCTTGGATTATCAGCGGTTTGGGGCACACCTTCTTTTGGGGATTGATGGGTAAGTGAGTTATTATTGTATCATACTCACTCTTGATTATACATTTATTCTTGTATCTAGTGAAAACTCCATCAACTTAGAAATGATATACTATGGACTTAGAAGCGAGACTTAGAGTTTATGGGTGGTGATGTCACACTCTTTAGAGTTGACATCTGTTATAAATTTGTTTGGCGGTTCCGTCTTTTAGACGTGAAAGCTAGCTTCCGTTGGAAGGCTATTTGATTTTATTGTATCGGGTTTTTATAAAAATACAAAGGAGGTGATGACTGTTTTCAAACGTCACAAAGGCTTTTCAACATACTTAGTTAAATTTAGATGTTAATTTAAATCGAGATTATCGGCTGATTATTTAAGCCTCACCTCCAATATTTTTTCAAAAAGGGGTTTAGATTCCGGGTTTCGGCTTACTTAAACCGCGTCGATGTCTTGAGATGTCACGTGATTTAAGTGTCGGTCACGTGCCACATTTGGGTCGTGACATTCAGCAATGCAAGGTATTACCAATGAGCTACAAGCTCCTTCTTGTAATTAAATTGCTAATTAATTACTTAAGTCTTGTGCTCAGGTAATAAATACCCCTTTTTGAATTTTAAAAATTAATTTAAAAATTTGTATAGGAAAAAGTGTAGAAGAAAATTAGGGTTGTTACACGACCGTCGAAGTATAGGGTATCTCTTGCATGCGAGCCCTCACCAAATCAGTCTTGGGAGACATCTCTTTGGAGAGAGTGATCCCTGAACAAGCGGGTAAATTACCACGCTTAGAATCTTCCATACTAAACCTTTTTAGTATGGTGTCTATGTACCTGAGTAGGGACAATCCCAACATCATTTTAGATCTATTTCTATAGATCTTAATCCCCAGGATGTAGGAGGCATCACCTAGATCTTTCATGAAGAACTTGTGTGATAAGAAGAGCTTGATCGAGTGTAGCATAGGAACATCGTTTCCTATCAAGAGTATGTCATCCATGTATTATACGAAGAAAACAACCTTACTCTCTACAACCTTTTTGTATATATATGGTTCATCTACATTTTTTATGAAGTCAAACTCTTTGACAGCTTCATCAAAATAGATGTTCCAGCTCCGCGATACCTGCTTTAATCTGTAGATTGATTTAATCAGCTTGCACACGCTTCCGCTGCTCTCACTGTCTACGAAGCCCTCTGGCTGTGTCATGTACATGCTCTCTTCTAAATCACCATTTAGAAAAGCAGTCTTGACGTCGCCTTTTTTTTAGAATAGAAGGCCAGATTTCGTAGTCATAGTATGCAACAATGGCAAGCAGGATCTTGATGGACTTAAGCATGGCAGCAGGAGAAAAGGTCTCATCATAATCGACACCTGATCGTTGACGAAAACCTTTTGTTACAAATCTAGCTTTGAAAGTCTCAACTTTTCCATCTACACCAATTTTCTTCTTAAAGATCCACTTGCTCCCGATGGGTTTTACCCCTTCAGAAGCAACTTCTAAAGTCTATACTTTGTTAGTGTGCATGGATTCCATCTCAGATCTCATAGCATCCAGCCATTTCATAGAGTCTCCACTTGTTATGGCCTGCTCGAAACTGGTTGGGTCATCATCTTCCATGATGCAATCCTCGCTCCCACCGTCAATGAGAAAACCGTAGTATCTCTCAGATGGATGATTAACCCTACTAGATCTGTGGAGTGGCTGGGGTTCGTTGGGGACTATTGAATTCTCCGGTTCTACCAAATTATCAGTAACAGTTTGTGTAGCTGGAACTCTTCCAGTTCTATTTCATTGCCACTAATTTCTTTCATAAAAAATTCCTTTTATAAAAGGTGGCATGTCGAGAAAGAAACAACTTTTGTTTCTCGGTGCGGTAGAAGATATACCCTCGTGAATTTTTGGGATATCCTACAAACTTGCACAGAACTGACCTTACCTCGAGCTTGTCCCGATTTTGCGTTTTAACATAAACTGGACAAGGTCTCTTTCCTTTCCATATTTCATATGGAGTGGTAGGTACAGACTTGGTAGGAACCATATTCAATGGGTATGCTGTTGTCTCAAACGCATAGCCCCAAAAGGAAATAGGTAATTCAGCAGTACTCATCATAAAGCGCACCATATCTAATAGGGTGCGATTCCTCCACTCCGATACTCCATTGTGCTGTGGTGTATACGGAGGAGTAAGTTGGGATAGAATCCTATTCTCTTTTAAATAATCACGGAATTTCGTGCTTAAGTATTCTCTTCCCCGATCAGTTCGAAGGATTTTAATACTTTTACCCGTTTGGTTCTCTACTTCGCACTTATATTTCTTGAATTTCTCAAAAGTTTCAGACTTATGTTTCAACAGAAACACATGTCCGTATCTTGAGAGATCATCGGTGAATGTAATAAAGTATGAGAAACCATTCCTGGCATGTGTAGATATAGGACCGCATACATCACTATGTATCAGTCCCAAGAGTTCGGTAGCTCTTTTTCCGTGTCCAGTAAACGGAGTTTTGGTCATCTTACCTTTGAGACATGACTCGCAAGTTTCATAAGATGTAAATTCGAACGGATTCAAATATCTATTTCTATGCAACTTAGCTAGCCTTGTCGTATTGATATGACCTAGTCTACAGAGCCACAAGAAGGCTTTGTTCATTTCTGAACTTTTTGTCACGCCCCGCTTCCCGGTATACGTCGAAGAGGACGGGACTGATCCGCTATGTATTTACTGCGAAGTAAATACGCTAAGCGTATCTAAGCAATATAAAAGTAAGCACAAGAGACAAGAGATATAAACTGAACAACAACTTTATTTATTAACATTCTTTGTGTACAATGCATGGAAATATAAATACATATGATGAAAATAATGCCTAAACAATGGCATAACAGAAAAAGAAAAGTACTGGAATGAAATGTGTACAATGAAGCTAGAACTCGGGGTCTTCACTGAATTGGTCCAAGTCTTCAGCAGTGGGCTCGATCTCTGACGTGTCCAGATCACCTGACGACATTCAAAGAAGAAAGAAAGAGAATGTCGTCAGCGAACAGATCGCTCGGTAAGTCCCAAAGATAAGAGAGAAATAGAATAGACATAAAGAGAGAGAGTGTAGCTTTAAAAGTTGTATTATAGTGTTATAATGTTGTATTTAGTGTTAACGTTGTTGTTTGTAGCTTGGTACAGAAGGATACCAGTGTATACGAGATGAGTCTCTATCTGCCAGAGACTAGAGGCAAATGGAAGTACAAGGCTCCGTTATACAACCCGGAACAACGGCAATTGGATTCATGTTAGGTGTCTTAATCTTGCAGTCTCGTGCCACTTTTAACACCTTCCGTACCAATCTACCCATTAAACCCCGTGTTATCTTGATTGTATTGTTGTATTGTAAATTGTATTGATTGTATAATTGGATGACTGATCGAGACCATTATATCAGTAAACGGATGTAACTGGAGAATCATGTATGTAACTGTAGAATCATGGATGTCACTGTATAATCATGTAAATGGAATGTATATCCATGGATCGGTTCAGTCAAGTTGATAGATTGAATATCTGGAATAATGGATTCATGTTGAATTGTAATATTGAAGATTGTAGATTGTAGATTGTACTTGAATCATATTCAAGTCAGATTATAATGAGACTCAAACTGAGTCAGACAATTAGAAAAGTAAATTGAAGTCCTGATTGTTTTGATATTATCGGTAACCGCTGCACATGGGCGGCATGATTTGTGTCTGGCTTAGATAGGCTAACACCTACTTCTCCGTCTCCCTGAGGCTCAAGAGATTGGTCCCGCTTAAACCTATATTTACTAGAGTCCCTAGGGTAACTTATAGAACTTGAGGGGGTGTTATGTAAAAATACTTTTATATACTTTTCAAAATATACCCTAAGTATTTATTAATCGTTTTTAGAGTTGTAATGAATGTAGATTTTATATTATAATATTTCTAGTGGAAATATTCTAATTTCAAAATAAATGGTATTTATTTGTAATATTGGTTTTGTATGGAATTCATGGTATTTTAAGGTAAATTGATTCTTGTGATTTTTTTAAAAAAGTGGAATATTTATATCATAACAAAATAGGTATTTTAATGATAAATATACATATACTTATACAAAAATAATTTTAATATATATTTTATATTCTAAAAATCTCATTATCTTAAGATGTCGTATTTTAAATCTTTCGAGACCGAATGCTCTTTGCGGAGGTCTGAATCTCACACTACTAAACCCGAGGATGTGCGATAATCCGCACCATCCCGAACGGGTTCCCCAAAATGGGTTATAGCGGCGCTTTGCAAAGATTTGTATAAATACTAAATCCTTTAGAAAACGGTTTTATTAAGTAAATGGTATTTAAATGAAAATGTGTCGCTTTCCCGTATTCTATGTTCCCAAGGGTATGGTGCTATGTTGCATATGAGTGTATGAGGAGGTGGGTCATTACCTTGTGATCTATTTAAAGGTATAGCAAGTTTTGATGGTTTAAATGTAGAAATGAAACTATGTGGTATTTTAATGAAAAAATACGGTAAAATGGAGATAACAATTATTTTTGATATAGAACTTGTTCAATATGATTAGTTAGTGTTTAATAGTCAACATGAAGTGGTTTAACAAAATTGTATTAAAGAAATGTGAGAGTTTTAGAAAGAAACCGAATTTGCTCCGATTCCGTCGGGTTTTGTAATTCCGTATTTTTAGAAAGAGTAGAGAAGGGGAAAGTGGGACTTACGGGTTTCGATCAAAGATAAGAGGAAGGTGGATTGGGAGGAGTCGCCGGTGCATCGTTTCGTCTCCGGGAGTTCCTATGGTCGTTGCCGGAAATTTCACCGAAGAATTCGCCGGAGCTTCGCCTTTCACTCAATTCGATTGCACACAAGAGTTCTTGAGAATTTTAGAGAGTTTGTCAAGCTCCGCTTCCCAAAATACGGAATACGAGGGGTTGATAAGGCCAGCCATGCTCCTATGGTCAAGGAAAAATCCTGCCGTAGTCACACTTCAGCTTCTAGCTTTACATGGTAATCAGTAATTAACGTGCAGGTAATGAGAAATGCAGTAACTAAATCAAAACAAATACAAAAGAACTAACCAGATGGAGATCAAGAGAGTATAGCTCTGGGTAGCTGATCAAGATGTCCGCAATGTCCGTCTGGTCCTGGTCCAAGCTAGATCCACCTCTTGCTTTGAGCATGCATACTCAGGTCGTCAGAGCGACTCGATAGCAATATATATGTATATACAAATAGAAACTCATACAGTAATAATGAATATGTAACAGTAAATCAAGAGGGTAAAGATGTGAACATGAAGTAGCCAAAGCGGGTGTCTAACAGAGCAGGTGAACAGTAAAGCAGTAAAATAGCATGTCAGATGTGTTGATTCAGTAAGCAATGCATATCAATGCCACTAACCCTATCAGTCTCTAAGTCTCACTGTACAGGTCGCTAAGCCTATCGTCAGTCTAAGTGTAAGAGTCAACCACGCAGGAGTATCCCCCACCCAAGGGTAGGACCCAAGGGCAAGGGACCACGGGCCCGAAACACGCACGGTAATAATCAGTAATATCCCTATATATCTCTATATATCTCCATATATGCCGGCATGGGACTCCCGAAATTCTGTTGAACTCACACTCAAACTACCCCACACCCCGTGGTCTACATCAAACGCCAACCATAATCTCAAATACTGGTCGGTCCATGACAAGTCTGCGCGAGAACCGGAGACAGGATCTCCATCAAGCATGTCCCGACTGATACTCAAGATAAATGGACAGTGTTTGATGCCTTACCTTTGACACCCATACAAGTGCTTCCATAATTGTCCCATACTAATTACAGTCACACTTATACACGTCCTACAGACGCCGAGAATGCAATAAATCAATAGGGTTCACTGATTGTGTACAAGTACGCATCACTTTCACTTATCCACGCATGCTCAAACACTAACGTACTTACCACAATCACTATTAATAGCTAACACTGGGTAATGCACATGATCACTAGGTTACCAATGCAATGACATATAGGTGATGTGATGAGAAAACAATATTTAAGGCATGATTGAGATGTCATCAAACGATGTCCTACTACTTGCATAATTCTTCATAAATCACATATGCATAATTTGGTGAAACAATGAACAGGGGATAAGTATTATATTTGATTATCTATCTAGAAAATTTGATTTCACATCAATCGGGTTTCTGGATCATTAGATATGGCCATTTCATTTTAAGCGTTCACTGCTGGAAATCCGGTTTCAGAATCGGAAATCCGTTTCGTAACGCATTTTAATCTAAGTTGGGATCAGAATTAGGCAACTCTATAGTTGAACCATATTTAGGATTTATAGTAAGGTTTCCACCGCAATTGGCGGATCAGTATTTTATTACTCCAACAGAGAGTTATGGCCAGATTAATTTTGGGGTGTAAAATCTGCTTCTGCAGAATTCAGCAAGACATGTCGACAAGGTAAAATGAATTAAAAATATCAAACGGTTGAGGAAACCAGTGAAAATAGTAGAGTAAGAAAGCTAATCCAATTTCCTACGTAAAAATATAGGATTCCATGCATTCTCTTATATGTGCAGTGATAAACAGGGGTTTAACAACAGGGGTTAATCTGGATTTCCATTCTGGACTGCAGTCCAGAATCATAATCCACTGCAGTTATCTCTATCATAATGTACTAAAAATCAGTGATCAACAATATTTTACAGTATTTTAGCCAGTTATCTTCATTACGAGCCATCAAACACTAAAATCCGGTTTATACAGAATTTAATATAAGTTTTATAGTTTGGGGTGTACGAAGGTTTTCAGGTTTTACAACAGGAACCGAGACCACATTTTATGTGAGTAAACGTCATAGTTTTGGAACCAAAGTCTCAAGGAACATTTCTAACTACTCGGGCCATCACATTTCATATTTTTCCGTCAATTTCACATGAGTTTTCCATTCGACCGCGCATCGAGTACTTGAATTATACGGTTCACGTAAAGAGTATGCGACAATTATAGTAATTAGAATTGTAACATATACAAGTAGCATGAAGCAAGTATTAAACTTGCCTGAAGACGCGTCGACGATGGTCCGGCAGCGGCAACGGCACGATCGCGTCACGGGCGCAGCACATGTTCGGTCTTTGGATTCAGATAATTGTACTCAATCCCGTTAATCTCCGTGCACTCATTTTCATCACTGCTCCAAGTTGTTTCTTGTTTTGATGTGAGGGAGGTAGAGGTACTGAGAGAGAGAGAGAGAGATTTAGATATACAGAGAGAGAGAGAGACTTAGAGGGAGACAGAGAGAGAGCGAGACTTAGAGAGAGAGAGAGAGACTTTGAGAGACACAGAGAGAGAGAGGCTTAGAGAGGCAGAGAGAGAGATTTAGAGAGAGAGAGAGAGACTTAGAGAGAGAGAGAGGCTTAGAGAAGCAGAGAGAGAGATTTAGAGAGAGAGAGAGACTTAGAGAGAGAGAGGCTTACGTGGGGTCGACGGAGGCGCCGTCGGGATAACCAAGGCGGCCGATGGGAGGAGGCCGAGGCGTTGGAGGCGTCGGTGGTCGTACTGGGGTGTCGATGGCAACAGCGAGGGGAGCTCATCGTGGTGCTCAGACGGGCGTCGACGATGGTAGTGGGGACTCGTCGACGAGGTGCGCGTAGGTGGTGGCCGAGGTGATGCAGAGGAGCTCGGCGGTGGATTGGTGCAGAGATGGTGCAGTGAGGAGTTAGGCGAGGGGATTGAGCTCGGTGGGGTTTGAGTTTTGGAGAGAGGAGAGCGAGGGTGGAAGGATGAGGGGTGTAGTTGTCGTCGTCGTCGAGGGGAGCGGGGTGCAGGGGCTCGAGTGAGAGGTTTTCTGTGGAGAGAAAGAGAAGGAGGAGTTTGAGGTCGTTGAGGGGAGCGGGTCTTAGGGGGAGTGCACGCGTCGTGTGCGCGAGGTGCGGGGCATTGGCGAGGCAGGCGGCGACGTGGGGAACGCACTGGAAAAAAGGGCGGGAGAAAGTTTACGTTGGGGAAGATGGGTTTGAGAGAAGCGGGCCGGGTAGGGTTAGGTGGGCGCGGTTAAGGCTTAGAAGAATGGGCTGGGCCGGGGAGATTAATGATTTATTATTTGATTAAATTATAAATAAGGGGAGTGGGCCGGCCAGTTAAAGAAAATAGGGGAAAATGAGATGGGCCGGGCTCTAAGGATTTAAATTGATTGGGAAAGAAAAAGGTGAGCCGAGCTCGGGATTAAGGAATGGAAAAATATAAAGGAATTAGATAATAGGGTTTTGGGTTAGTTTAGGGAAAAATAAAAGGGTTTAAGTATTAGAATTAGTTTTAGGGAAAAATGGATTTAAGAAGGGAAAGTAGAATAAAAAAATTAGGATGTTCAAATACTTAAATAATTATAAATACAAATAGGTAAATATGTAAGTGACCCCTATTTAATAACATACGGCTATTGGCCTATAAAAGAACCGGGTATTACATCATACCACCTTACAAAAATTTTGTCCTCGAAATTTAAAATAAACAATAACTTATAAAACAATAAGCAAAAACTACCACATCGAACACTAACACATAGTGATTTACCTAAAACATGTAGGTAAAAATCGAAGGTCTATATATGCATAAAAATAACGCACTAAAAGGATAGGTCTAACTAAGTATAGGGCAGAAACAACTATAAGGGCAACTATATATACAAGAGGATAAGATAGCAATAACGAACAATAACATTCGAGGCATGCTAGATAAAATCGAAAATCCTAGATATGCATATATACGTATATCAAAATAGCGTAGCTAAAAATAATGGCATCAGACATAACTATATATAATAGCAAACTATAAGCACCATACCCGGGAAAATAAAGTAACAGTAATAAAATAGTGGAGGATTTGTCGATAGGCCAAAGTATTTTAGAACAAATGTATCGATAAAATAATTTTAAAATAACTTAGAAAACCCACATGGTGAAAATAAGGGGCATGGAACAAAATAATGTGCGCGACATATTTTTGCGCTATTGAAAATATGAAGTGTAGTAAAGCACTTAAAATGGGTAGAACGGAAGTAGTCAATAACACGATTTTTTTTTGTAAACACAAGGTAGTGGAAGCTAAATTTCGAGCACAATGTCACTGAATGCAAATATGGTAGCAGAAGATAGCACAAAAGTGTTTAGGGTTAGCCGGGGTAGTGATTATAATGGAGTATGGCCCACTCAGAAGATCGGAAAGTGGTACTTCCAACTGAAAGTCGAAAAGACTAGGGTTGGGTCAGCACAGGGTGCAGGAGTGAAGGACAATAATGAATCTCAGGAGAAAAGAAGGGTATAGGGGAGACAGTTAAAGCATCACGTGAACTAACAATCAAAAGATTAGCGAACACAGCAATTCTATTTCATTCCAGAAAATTTTAAACAAGGCATTCTCGAAAAGTAAAAGATGGCCCTAAACTATACACCGATTTATTTGGCCAGAGGAAACAAAAGCTAAATCACGTCAGTCGCGGTTGTGGAGGTTCAGCAGGTTACGGTAGGTTCGCGCGCTCAGATAGGGGCGTCCATTTCCATAGTACCTCGCAGGGGCCGCCATTGGGAGTTCTTCCGCCGTGGGGTCTTGTTCTTCCGGTCCTTCTTCCTCGGCTTGGGCTTCCTCATCGAGGTCTGCATCCATGTGATTCTCTTTTTCTGGATTCTCTTCCAAAGGATTTTCTTCCACTGGATTTTCCCCTGGGTTTTCTTCTCCTGGATTTTCTTCTATCGGGTCCTCCTCGGAATCTTCCTCTATTGGGTCTTCATCGAGGTCTCCTTCCTCCTCGTCGGAATCACCGATCATGCCAGCTTCTGGGGCTGCGGCTCCCTCGTTCTCGGAATCGCTGTTTCCGAAAATGACCTGAGGGCCGTTGATCTCGTCATCCGAACTCACCAGCATGCGGTCTAAGGAAACACATGACTGTGTGTCCTCACCTAGATGCGGCACTGCTCCAGGATGGGCCATAACCTGAAAAGAAGGAGTCATGATTAGACGGTGGATTACATTAAGAAAATAACCAAGGATACGGAGTACAAGAAAATATGTGGTAGGCAGGGACTGAAAAATTAAAATTTTAAAAATGTTGCTGCAATGAATAGTATAAATAAGGGGAGAAGCAAGAAAACGATACATACATCACGACTCAAAGTTTTATTGCATTCAACTAAAAGTTCGACGGATACAAGATTTCAAACGAAAAGAAATATTTACAAAAGGGTGACAACATTATTATTGAAAGCAGAAAACGTGATAATTCTTCTTTGATTTCTGGACTGCATTCTCGTCTCGCGAGTTGAATCCTGCGTGGGATCCGCACTATCCTCGAAGCTCGAACTACAAAATAACCATCACCTAGCTGGACTGGAGAGTGTGGACGAATCCCCTCCTTGTGGCTCCTTCCTTTTAGGGCAGCCATTGATAGGATGTTCGCTAGATCCGCAAATCAAGCATTGCCCTTTGGCGCGGCGACAATCTCTCTGAAAGTGTCCTGGCTTCTTACAGTACCCACAACGTTGGGTCTTCCGTTGCTTCTGTTGCCGGGGAACGAGTGGGCGCTTCATCTTTACTTCTTTTCCTCGCCTAACAGGGATCCCTTTATGATTGGAGACTTCCGCTGGTGCCTGAGTCACCTGCCTTCTCAATCCTTCAGCTAGCAGGTCGTTTGTTCGCCCCTGGGCTTCCTTCAGACCCTGCAGTGCATTCAGAATCTCTACGGTCTGATCCTGGGGAGTGGAGGTAGTGGGAGAGTTGTTAGAAGACATGGTCCTGAAACAACGATTTGAGGACGATATAAGGCACAAGCTATAAGAATTAAAATACAATATGGGTTACGCAAGGAATCAAGAATATAGGGTGCTGTGAAATTCAAACAAGTGGGAAATCAACTGTAGGACTCTAAGTCACTCAAACAGAGTACAATATTGTAACTATGATGCAGTTCACAATTACTACCACGTAACTCTGCCAAGTTACCTGAGACTTTAGCGGACGGATAGCAGAACACACTATGTGAATCAAGATTGAGATTAACAAGTTTACGATCTAGACCGAAGGATGTCTTAGATTGTCAAACACTACACGGAACTGCAATCCCAATCGAAGCAAAACCTGGCTCTGATACCAACAATACTATGTCACGCCCCGCTTTCCAAAATACGGAATACGAGGGGTTGACAAGGCCAACCATGCTCCTACGGTCAAGGAAAAATCCTGCCGTAGTCACACTTCGGCTTCTAGCTTTACATAGTAATCAGTAATCAACGCGCAGGTAATGAGAAATACAGTAACTAAATCAAAACAAATACAAAAGAACTAACCAGATGGAGATCAAGAGAGTATAGCTCTGGGTAGCTGATCAAGATGTCCGCGATGTCCGTCTGGTCCTGGTTTAAGCTAGATCCACCTCTCGCTCTGAGCATGCATACTCAGGTCGTCAGAGCGACTCGATAGCAATATATATGTATATACAAATAGCAACTCATACAGTAATAATGAATTTGTAGCAGTAAATCAAGAGGGTAAAGATGTGAACATGAAGTAGCCAAAGCGGGTGTCTAACAGAGCAGGTGAATAGTAAAGCAGTAAAATAGCATGTCAGGTGTGTTGATTCAGTAAGCAATGCATGTCAATACCACTAACCCTATCAGTCTCTAAGTCTCACTGTACAGGTCGCTAAGCCTATCGTCAGTCTAAGTGTGGGTCAACCACGCAGGAGTATCCCCCACCCAAGGGTAGGACCCAAGGGCAAGGGACCACGGGCCCGAAACACGCACGGTAATAATCAGTAATATCCTTATATATCTCCATATATCTCCATATATGCCGGCATGGGACTCCCGAGATTCTGTTGAACTCACACTCAAACTACCCCACACCCCGTGGTCTACATCAAACGCCGACCATAACCTCAAATACCGGTCGGTCCATGACAAGTCTGCGCGAGAACTGGAGACAGGATCTCCATCAAGCATGTCCCGACTGATACTCAAGATAAATGGACAGTGTTTGGTGCCTTACCTGTGACACCCATACAAGTGCTTCCATAATTGTCCCATACCAATTACAGTCACACTTATACACGTCCTACAGACCTCGACAATGCAATAAATCAATAGGGTTCACTGATTGTGTACAAGTACGTGTCACTTTCACTTATCCACGCATGCTCAAACACTAACGTACTTGCCACAATCACCACTAATACCTAACACTGGGTAATGCACATGATCACTAGGTTACCAATGCAATGACATATAGGTGATGTGATGAAAAAACAGTATTTAAGGCATGATTGAGATGTCATCAAACGATGTCCTACTACTTGTATAGTTCTTCATAAATCACATATGCATAATTTGGTGAAACAATGAACAGGGGATAAGTAGTATGTTTGATTATCTATCCAGCAAATTTGATTTCACATCAATCAGGTATCGGGATCACTAGATATGGTAATTTTATTTTAAGCGTTCACTGCTGGAAATCCGGTTTCAGAATTGGAAATCCGTTTCGTAACACTTTTTAATCTCAGTTGTGATTAGAATTAGGCGACGCTATAGTTGAACCATATTTAGAATTTCCAGTCAGGTTTCCACCGCAATTAGCGGATCAGTATTTTATTAATCCAACAGAGAGTTATGGCCAGATTAAGTTTGGGGTGTAAAATCTGCTTCCGCAGAATTCAGCAAGACATGTCGACAAGGTAAAATGGATTAAAAATATCAAACGGTTGAGGAAACCAGTGAAACCAGTCGATTAAGAAAGCTAATCAAATTTACTACGTAACTATATAGGATTCCGTGCATTCTCTTACATTAGAATTGATAAACAGGGGTTTAACAACAGAGGTTACCCTGGATTTCCATTCTGGACTGCAGTCCAGAATCATAATCCACCACAGTTATCTCTATCATAATATACTGCAAATCAGTGATCAACAATATTTTACAGTAGGTTAACCAGTTAGCCTCGTTATGAGCCATCAAACACTAAAATCCGGTTTATACACAATTTAATATAAGTTTTATAGTTTGGGGTGTACGAAGGTTTTCAGGTTTTACAACAGAAACCGAGACCACATTTTATGTGAGTAAACGACATAGTTTTGGAACCAAAGTCTCAAGGAACATTTCTAACTACTCGGGCCATCACATTTCATATTTTTCCGTCAATTTCACATGAGTTTTCCATTCGACCGCGCATCGAGTACTTGAATTATACGGTTCACGTAAAGAGTATGCGACAATTATAGTAATTAGAATTGTAACATATACAAGTAGCATGAAGCAAGTATTAAACTTGCCTGAAGACGCGTCGACGATGGTCCGGCAGTGGCAACGGCACAATCGCGTCACGGGCACAGCACAGGTTCGACCTTTGGAATTAGATAATTGTACTCAATCCCGTTAATCTCCGTGCACTCATTTTCATCACTGCTCCAAGTTGTTTCTTGTTTTGATGTGAGGGAGGTAGAGGTACTGAGATAGAGAGAGAGAGAGATTTAGATATACAGAGAGAGAGACTTAGAGAGAGACAGAGAGAGACAGAGAGATTTAGAGAGAGAGAGTGTGTGACTTAGAGGGAGACAGAGAGAGAGAGATTTAGAGAGAGAGAGAGAGAGAGACTTAGAGAGAGAAAGACTTTGAGAGACAGAGAGAGAGGCATAGAGAGACAGAGATAGAGATTTAGAGAGAGAGAGACTTTGAGAGACAGAGAGGGGTCGACGGAGGCGTCGTCGGGGTAGCCAAGGCGGCTGATGGGAGGAGGCCGAGGCGTTGGAGGCGTCAGTGGTCGTGCTGGGGTGTCGACGGTGGCAGCGAGGGGAGCTCGTCATGGTGCTCAGAGGGACGTCGATGATGGTAGTGGGGACTCGTCGACGAGGTGCGCGCAGGTGGTGGCCGAGGTGATGTAGAGGAGCTCGGCGGTGGATTGGTGCAGAGATGGTGCAGTGAGGAGTTAGGCGAGGGGATTGAGATCGGTGGGGTTTGAGTTTTGGAGAGAGGAGAGCGAGGGAGGAAGGATGAGGGGTGTAGTCGTCATCGTCGTCGAGGGGAGCGGGGTGCAGGGGCTCGAGTGAGGGGTTTTCTGTGGAGAGAGAGAGGAGGAGTTTGAGGTCGTTGAGGGGAGCGGGTCTTAGGGGGAGTGCGCGCGTCGTGGGCGCGAGGAGCGGGGCGTTGGCGAGGCAGGCGGCGACATGGGGAACGCGCTGGAAAAAAGGGCGGGAGAAAGTTTACGTTGGGGAAGATGGGTTTGAGAGAAGCGGGTCGGGTAGGGTTAGGTGGGCGCGGTTAAGGCTTAGAAGAATGGGCTGGGCCGGGGAGATTAATGATTTATTATTTGATTAAATTATAAATAAGGGAAGTGGCCCGACCAGTTAAAGAAAATAGGGGAAAATGAGATGGGCCGGGCTCTAAGGATTTAAATTGATTGGGAAAGAAAAAGGTGAGCCGGGCTCGGGATTAAGGAATGGAAAAATATAAAGGAATTAGATAATAGGGTTTTGGGTTAGTTTAGGGAAAAATAAAAGGGTTTAAGTATTAGAATTAGTTTTAGGGAAAAATGGATTTAAGAAGGGAAAGTAGAATAAAAGAATTAGGATGTTCAAATACTTAAATAATTATAAATACAAATAGATAAATATGTAAATGACCCCTATTTAATAACATTCGGCTATTGGCCTGTAAAAGAACCAGGTATTACAGAGTTAGCTCAGAGTTTGGGGTGAGAGGATAGAGGGTAGGGGTGGTATTTATAGAGTTAGGCTACGGATAGGGTAGGTGAAAGGTTAAAATGAAAAATGTGATAAAATGTATTAAAAGTGAAGTAATTGGGGTTTTAAAAGAGCTCTGGAAATGGTCTGAGGCTAAAATTTTGCAGGTGCATAGGTGTCACGCCCCGCTTCCCGGTGTACGGCGAAGGGGACGCGACGATGTCCGCTACGTATATACTTAGAAGTACATACGCTAAGCGTATCGAAGCAATATAAAAGTAAATCACAAGAGACAAGAGATATAGAAATAACAGCAACTTTATTAATAACATTCTTTTATACAATGCAAGAAAAGTAAATACAATTGGAACGAAAAGCGATGCCTAAACAATGGCATAACATGAAATGAAAATACTGAATAGAACAAGGTACAATGTCTAGAGCTCGGGGTCTTCGTGAAATTGATCCAAGTCTTCATCGGTGGGCTCGATCTCCGCTGGGTCCAAAACACCTGACGACATTCAAAGAAGAAAGAAATAGAATGTCATCAGCGAACAGGTCGCTCAGTAAGTCCTAAAGATAAGGAGGAATTAGAAAGACAGAATAAGAGGTAACTTCAAAAGTTGTATACTATTTGTTGTAATGTTGTATTAATGCTGTTGTTTGTAACTTGGTACAGAAAAATGCCAGTGTATACGAGAGGGATCTCTATATGCTAGAGACCAGGGCAAACGGAAAATAGAGTACAAGGCTCCGTTAGAAGGCCCGGAACAACGGCAATTGGATTCATGTTAGGTGTCTTAAATCTGACCGTCTCGTGCCACTTTTAATATCTTCCGTACCAATCTACCCCTTAAACCCCGTAGTGTTTTGATAGTATTATTGTATTGTATTGTGTAAGTTGGATGACTGACCAAAACCATGTTATCAGTAAACAGATTGTAACTGCATAATCAGGTAAATGGAATAACGGAATAATGGATGTATATCCATGGTTTGATTCAGTCAAGTTGTATAGATTGTTAACTGGATTATGAGATTCATGTGTTCATATTGACTTGAATCATATTCAAGTCAGAAATAATCAGACTCAAACCCGAGTCAGACTAAAAGAAATGTAAGTCGAAGTTCTATATTTGTTAGGGTCATTAATGTAATTTATAAAACTTGAGGGGGTTTTTATGTAAAAATACTTTTGTATAGTTTTCAAGATACACCTCAAGTATTTATTATTCGTCTTTAAAGTTATAATGAGTGTGATTTTATTTTGTCTTATTTCTAGTGAAAATATCCTAATTACATAAATAAAGGTATTAATTTGTAATATTGATTTAATTGAAATTCATGGTATTTTAATGTAACTTTTAATCTTGTAATTTTTAGAAAAAGGTGGAAACTTTATTTTATAATAAAATAGGTGTTTAAATGATAAATATACATATGTTTATACAAGAATAATTTTTAATAAATATTTTATATTCCAAAAATCTCATTTTTCTTAAATGTCGTATTTTAAACCTTTCGAGACCGAATGCTCCTTGCGGAGGTCTGAATCTCGCACTATTAAGCCCGAGGGTGCATGATAAACCATACTATCCCTAACGAGTTCCCCAAAGGTGGGTTGTAGTGGCGCTTTGCAAAGATTTAATAAATACTAATCATTTAGAAAACGGTTTTATAAAGATAAGTTATTTATTTGTAGAAGGGTGTAAATTTCCGTATTTTAGATTCTAGGGTTTCCTAAGCTAACTAACCTATTTCTAAATGGTCTAAACGATAAGTCATTAGAAGCCTCATATCGCCTCTTCACCGCCAATTGCGGCCAGGTAAGTGCCAGGTGAGTGGGGGGCTCTCCACTACAAGTAGTGGTCCTAATTAAATAACCACTCGCCTTAGATACACTTGCCTAGACACCACAAAGTCAAGTTTAGATAAACGATCGATATCCACAACATATCGTATTTTCCTATTAAAAGATATTGTTTTAAAATTGTTTAAAACTTAAAACTTTTAGAAAAGGTTTTATTAAGAAAAAGGGTATTTAAATGTAAAATCTTGTATTATCGTATTCTAAGTTTTGATGATATCAATTAGGGTTGTATTTGCGTGTGTGTGGAGGTAGGTCATTACATCGTGATCTACTTTAAGGTATAGCAATGTTAAAGGGTTAAATGTGATAAACTTAACATGGTGGTATTTAAGTGCAAAAATACGGTATGTTGCAAAAGTTATCATTTCATGTGTGAAAACTTGTTCAATTTAATTTTTAAGTGATTAGTAGTCAACATGAAGATGTTTAAGTATTATGAAATTGGTGATAAGTGAGATTTGAAAGAAAACCGAATCGGAAATCGGTTTGTTCCGATTTCCGTCGGGTTTGAAAAGTCGTATTTTAATGGAAGAAAAGAAAGGTAGAAAAGAGGGACTTACGGGTTTGGACAACGCTAGAGAGTGAGAGGGAGGTAGAGGGTTTGCCGGCGCGTCGAAACGTCGTCGAGAGCTCCTAGCATGATCACCGGAAAGTCGCCGTCGATTTCGTCAGCGTTTCGCCTTTCGCTCGTTTTCCGACGTACCAAAGTTCTCTTGGGATTTTGGGAGAGTGGACTTAGGAATTTAGGATGAGAGGGTAGAGGGTAGGGGTGTTTATATAGGGTTAGGCAAGGGTTAGGGTTTTAATTAAAAAAATATAAAAATATATGAAAAATCATTAAAATCATTAAAATTTTGGAGTAAAAGGGATTTATTGGGCTTTCTGTAACCGGTCAAGAAATTTAGTGTATGCAGGTGAGAAGACCAAATCAAAAAGCACGTTTTCACCGTTGACGACTCGGCCGTCCGACTAAGTCCGGTCGGCGCCGCCGCCCGACTCGGCCGAGTCGGGCCGAGTCGGAAGGTCGTCGGGTGGGGTTTTTCCTGGGGGGAATTTTGGTGTATTTAGTTTTTGGTCTTCAGTTCAATTTTTGTGAGTTATGGCATTTTGACTGTTGAATTTCCAAAAATTTAAAACAAAATAAATATAAAAATAATGTGGGGTATGGGATTTGAACTCTGATGGCTTGGTTCAGCAGTGAAAGGTATTACCAATGAGCTACAAGCTCCTTCTTGTAATTATTGTGGGAAAATAACTACTTAAAGTGGTAACAGCAATAATAAATATCCCAAGTGTACTTTAATTTTAAAAACAATTTTATGTATATTAAAAATGGAGTTATTTAAAAACAAAATATTTACTTATATATATATTGTGCTTAGGTTAAAATACTTCTTTATGGATTTTTTTTAAAAATTTTAAAAAATTTGTATAGAAAAGTGTATAGGAAAAATTAGGATTGTTACATTCTACCCTTCTTAAAAAAATTTCGTCCTCGAAATTTGAAAAAGGAAAGTGTAACAGTTTCAAGGAAAGTCTGATGACTGTAGTATAGATAGTGCATAAAAATGACAAAGTGATACAAGAGTGAAAAAGGCTTACCGGTGTTACCTTGACCTACAGTCTTGGCTTCTACGACTTCTAATGTGAATGCCTGCCGCCGTGGTACATTCTTTCTAGCTGGAGGCACATTCTGCCTTTGGGGCCTCTTTCTCTGCCCTTTAGGCATGTCCCTCATTGCTTGTTGAAATTGGCGAGTAGGCTGTGCAGGTGGTGGAGCGGGTAGTGCATAACGAGGTGCAGGAGCCTCGATGGCTGGCCGCTGAGGGTAGTTGGTGGATGTGTGAATTGAGTTGTTATTGTAAGGACAGTTTCCAATTCCGTGGTTGGATGCGCCACAAATTAGACACAAGTCTTTTGCGCGTCTACAGTCCTTCCACACGTGTCCCTTTCTTCTGCAGTAGTAGCAGAAATCTGGACTTGACTGGTTATTGTTTTCTTCTGGTCTCCTGGGTTCAAACGATGGCTTTGGAGAGGCTCCTCCTACCATTTGAGTGGCAGGACGTTTCCAACCGGCAGATTGAGGTCTGCCCCTTGCTTTTATCACCGCTTCATAACTGCGGGCAGCTTCTAGAGCATCCTCATGAGTCAGAAATTTTCCCGTGGCTAGAGCAGCCTGAATCTCCGTGTCCAGTCCTTGTTGAAAGCGACGGGCTCTGATCTCGTCCGTCGGTATCAAGTGTGCCGCGAATCGGTTTAACATGGTGAATTCAGCGTCATATTCATCTACTGATTTGTCCCACATTGAACTCTGTTGTAGATGAATGAACTGCTGCTCCATTGCAAACCTGGCGGTCACAGGGAAGTATTTCGCGTCGAACTTCTCGCGAAAAGTCTTCCATTCAATCGGCTGTACCAGATGGCTTTCTTCCGCCTTCCACCAGTTGCGAATATTATCCGTGAGTTGTAGTTTCGCCACACGGACCCAAGCTATGTCTGGCACTTGTGCTGCTTCCAGATCATCTTCGATACTTTGTGCCCATTCTTCAGCTTCAAGAGGGCTTCCTTTACCAGAGAACTGCTTGGGGTGCAAAGCCCTGAATTGCTTTACCCCTGGTGCGTCGATCTCAGGACGGTTCAGGAGTTGTTGCTGTCCCTCAAGAAGGCTGCGAACTGCCTCAAGTAACACTGTTTGCTCGGTGGGTGGTGCAGGAACAGCTGGTGCGAGAGGTAGTCCTGGAGGTGTGTTGTTGACATTGGTGCTGGTGTTGTTCGGGGAATCCATAACCTTGAAGAAAAAATTTGGGTTAGGACAGATTCAAATACATTAAATGATAAGATTCAAGAGATAGAAATTTGTAAGATTCAAGAAACATGAATTGTAAAGAATGTTTTAGTTGTTGGTTCTTGTGTTATATTGCTTAGGTTGTTCACGCAGACCAGAACTGTATGATAGGAATTCATATAGCTCGGACCTGCATGGGCCACCAACAAAACCTGTCACGCCCCGTTTCCCGGTGTACGGCGAAGGGGACGCGACGAGGTCCACTACGTATATACTTAGAAGTACATACACTAAGCGTATCTAAGCAATATAAAAGTAAATCACAAGAGACAAGAGATATAGAAATAACAACAACTTTATTAATAACATTCTTTTATACAATGCATGAAAAGTAAATACAATTGGAATGAAAAGCGATGCCTAAACAATGGCATAACAGGAAATGAAAATACTGAATAGAACAAGTTACAATGTCTAGAGCTTGGGGTCTTCATGAAATTGATCCAAGTCTTCACCGGTGGGCTCGATCTCCGCTGGGTCCAAAACACCTGACGACATTCAAAGAAGAAAGAAATAGAATGTCGTCAGCGAACAGGTCGATCGGTAAGTTCTAAAGATAAGGAGGAATTAGAAAGACAGAATAAGAGGTAACTTCAAAAGTTGTATACTATTTGTAGTAATGTTGTATTAACGCTGTTGTTTGTAGCTTGGTACAGAAGAATGCCAGTGTATACGAGAGGGATCTCTATATGCTAGAGACCAGGGCAAACGGAAAATAGAGTACAAGGCTCCGTTAGAAGGCCCGGAACAACGGCAATTGGATTCATGTTAGGTGTCTTAAATCTGACCGTCTCGTGCCACTTTTAACATCTTCCGTACCAATCTACCCCTTAAACCCCGTAGTGTTTTGATAGTATTGTTGTATTGTATTGTGTAAGTTGGATGACTGACCAAAACCATGATATCAGTAAACAGATTGTAACTGCATAATCAGGTAAATGGAATAACGGAATAATGGATGCATATCCATGGTTTGATTCAGTCAAGTTGTATAGATTGTTAACCGGATTCTGGGATTCATGTGATCATATTGAGTTGGAATATTAAAGAATATAGATTTACTTGAATCATATTCAAGTCAGAAATAATCAGACTCAACCCCGAGTCAGACTAAAAGAAATGTAAGTCGAAGTTCTATATTTGTTAGGGTCATTAATGTAATTTATAAAACTTGAGGGGGTTTTATGTAAAAATACTTTTGTATAGTTTTCAAGATACACCTCAAGTATTTATTATTCGTCTTTATAGTTATAATGAGTGTGATTTTATTTTGTCTTATTTCTAGTGAAAATATCCTAATTATATAAATAAAGGTATTAATTTGTAATATTGATTTAATTGAAATTCATGGTATTTTAATGTAACTTTTAATCTTGTAATTTTTAGAAAAAGGTGGAAACTTTATTTTATAATAAAATAGGTGTTTAAATGATAAATATACGTATGTTTATACAAGAATAATTTTTAATAAATATTTTATTTTCCAAAAATCTCATTTTTCTTAAATGTCGTATTTTAAACCTTTCGAGACCGAATGCTCCTTGCGGAGGTCTGAATCTCGCACTACTAAACCCGAGGGTGTACGATAAACCATACTATCCTTAACGAGTTTCCAAAAGTGGGTTGTAGTGGCGCTTTACAAAGATTTAATAAATACCAATCATTTAGAAAACAGTTTTATAAAGATAGGATATTTATTTGTAGAAGGGTGTAAATTTCCGTATTTTAGATTCTAGGGTTTCCTAAGCCAACTAACCTATTTTTAAATGGTCTAAACGATAAGTCATTAGAAGCCTCAAATCGCCTTTTCACCGCCAATTGCGGCCAGGTAAGTGCCAGGTGAGTGGGAGGCTCTCTACTACAAGTAGTGGACCTAATTAAGTAACCACTCGCCTTAGACACACTTGCCTAGACACCACAAAGTCAGGTTCAGATAAACGATCGACGTCCACGACATATCTTATTTTCCTATTAAAAGATATTGTTTTAAAATTGTTTAAAACTTAGAACTTTTAGAAAAGGTTTTATTAAGAAAAGGGTATTTAAATGTAAAATCTTGTATTATCGTATTCTAAGTTTTGATGATATCAATTAGGGTTGTATTTGCGTGTGTGTGGAGGTAGGTCATTACCTCGTGATCTATTTTAAGGTATAGAAATGTTAAAGAGTTAAATGTGATAAACTAAACATGGTGGTATTTAAGTGCAAAAATACGGTATGTTGCAAAAGCTATCATTTCATGTGTGAAAACTTGTTCAATTTAATTTTTAAGTGATTAGTAGTCAACATGAAGATGTTTAAGCATTATGGAATTGGTGATAAGTGAGATTTGAAAGAAAACCGAATCGGAAATGGGTTTGTTCCGATTTCCGTCGGGTTTGAAAAGTCGTATTTTAATGGAAGAAAAGAAAGGTAGAAAAGAGGGACTTACGGGTTTGGACAACACTAGAGAGTGAGAGGGAGGTAGAGGGTTTGCTGGCGCGTCGAAACGTCGTCAAGAGCTCCTAGCACGATCACCGGAAAGCCGCCGTCGATTTCGTCAGCGCTTCGCCTTTCGCTCGTTTTCCGACGTACCAAAGTTCTCTTGGGATTTTAGGAGAGTGGACTTAGGAATTTAGGATGAGAGGGTACAGGGTAGGGGTATTTATATAGGGTTAGGCTCGGGTTAGGGTTTTAATTAAAAAAAATATAAAAATATATGAAAAATCATTAAAATCATTAAAATTTTGGAGTAAAAGGGATTTATTGGGCTTTCTGTAACCGGTCAAGAAATTTAGTGTATGCAGGTGAGAAGACCAAGTCAAAAAGCACGTTTTCACCGTTGGACTCGGCCGTCCGGCCCAGTCCGGCCGGCGGCGCCGGCGCGAGTCGGCCGGTCCGCCGGCCGACTCGGCCGAGTCGGGCCGAGTCGGAAGGTCGTCGGGTGGGGTTTTTCCTAGGGGAATTTTGGTGTATTTAGTTTTTGGTCTTCAGTTCAAGTATGGCGTTTTGACTGTTGACTTTCCAAAAATTTAAAACAAAATAAATATAAAAATAATATGGGGCATGGGATTTGAACTCTGGTGGTTTGGTTCAGCAGTGCAAGGTATTACCTATGAGCTACAAGCTCCTTCTTGTAATTATTGTGGGAAAATAACTAGTTAAAGTGGTAACTGCAACAAAAAATACCCCAAGTGTACTTTAATTTTAAAAACAATTTTATGTATTTTAAAAATGGAGTTATTTAAAAACAAAATAATTACTTATATATATATTGTGCTCAGGTTAAAATACTTCTTTATGGATTTTAAAAAAAAAATTTAAAAAATTTGTATAGAAAAGTGTATAGGAAAAATTAGGGTTGTTACATTCTACCCTCCTTAAAAAAATTTCGTCCTCGAAATTTGAAAAAGGAAAAGGTAACAGTTTCAAGGAAAGTCTGATGACTGTAGTATAGATAGTGCATAAAAATGACAAAGTGATACAAGGGTGAAAAAGGCTTACCGGTGTTACCTTGACTTACAGTCTTGGCTTCTACGGCTTCTAATGTGAATGCTTACCGCCGTGGTATATTCCTTCTAGCTGGAGGCACATTCTGCCTTTGGGGCCTCTTTCTCTGCCCTTTAGGCATGTCCCTCATTTCTTGTTGAAATTGGCGAGTAGGCTGTGCAGGTGGTGGAGCGGGTAGTGCATAACGAGGTGCAGGAGCCTGGATAGCTGGCCGCTGAGGGTAGTTGGTGGATGTGTGAATTGAGTTGTTAATGTAAGGACAGTTCCCAATTCCGTGGTTGGATGCACGACAAATTAGACACAAGCCTTTTGCGCGCCTACAGTCCTTCCACAAGTGTCTCTTTTTTCTGCAGTAGTAGCAGAAATCTGGACTTGACTGGTTATTGTTTTCTTCTGGTCTCCTGGGTTCAAACGATGGCCTTGGAGAGGCTCCTCCTTCCATTTGAGTGGCAGGGCGTTTCCAACCGGCAGATTGAGGTCTACCCCTTGCTTTTATCACCGCTTCATAACTGTGGGCAGCTTCCAGAGCATCCTCATGAGTCAGAAATTTTCCCGTGGCTAGAGCAGCCTGAATCTCTGTGTCCAGTCCTTGTTGAAAGTGACGGGCTCTGATCTCGTCCGTCGGTATCAAGTGTGCCGCGAATCGGCTTAACATGGTGAATTCAGCGTCGTATTCATCTACTGATTTGTCCCATATTGAACCCTGTTGTAGATGAATGAACTGCTGCTCCATTGCAAACCTGGCGGTCACAGGGAAGTATTTCCCGTCGAACTTCTCGCGAAAAGTCTTCCATTCAATCGGCTGTACTAGACGGCTTTCTTCCGCCTTCCACCAGTTGCGAGCATTATCCGTGAGTTGTAGTTTCGCCACACGGACCCAAGCTATGTCTGGCACTTGTGCTGCTGCCAGATCATCTTCGATGCTTTGTGCCCATTCTTCAGCTTCAAGAGGGCTTCCTTTACCAGAGAACTGCTTGGGGTGCAAAGCCCTGAATTGCTTTACCCCTGGTGCGTCGATCTCAGGACGGTTCAGGAGTTGTTGCTGTCCCTCAAGAAGGCTGCGAATTGCCTCAAGTAGCACTGTTTGCTCGGTGGGTGGTGCAGGAACAGCTGGTGCGAGAGGTAGTGCTGGAGGTGTGTTGTTGACATTGGTGTTGGTGTTGTTCGGGGAATCCATAACCTTGAAGAAAAATTTGGGTTAGGACAGATTCAAATACATGAAATGATAAGATTCAAGGGATAGAAATTTGTAAGATTCAAGAAACATGAATTGTAAAGAATGTTTTAGTTGCTGGTTCTTGTGTTATATTGCTTAGGTTGTTCACGCAGACCAGAACTGCATGATAGGGATTCATACAGCTCGGACCTGCATGGGCCACCAACAAAACCTGTCACGCCCCGCTTCCCGGTGTACGGCGAAGGGGACGCGACGGGGTCCGCTACGTATATACTTAGAAGTACATACGCTAAGCGTATCTAAGCAATATAAAAGTAAAATACAAGAGACAAGAGATATAGAAATAACATCAACTTTATTAATAACATTCTTTTATACAATGCATGAAAAGTAAATACAATTGGAATGAAAAGCGATGCCTAAACAATGGCATAACAGGAAATGAAAATACTGAATAGAACAAGGTACAATGTCTAGAGCTCGGGGTCTTCGTGAAATTGATCCAAGTCTTCACCGGTGGGCTCGATCTCCGCTGGGTCCAAAACACCTGACGACATTCAAAGAAGAAAGATATAGAATGTTGTCAGCGAACAGGTCGCTCGGTATGTCCCAAAGAGAAGGAGGAATTAGAAAGACAGAATAAGAGGTAACTTCAAAAGTTGTATACTATTTGTTGTAATGTTGTATTAACGCTGTTGTTTGTAGCTTGGTACAGAAGAATGCCAGTGTATACGAGAGGGGTCTCTATATGCTAGAGACCAGGGCAAACGGAAAATAGAGTACAAGGCTCCATTAGAAGGCCCGGAACAACGGCAATTGGATTCATGTTAGGTGTCTTAAATCTGACCGTCTCGTGCTATTTTTAACATCTTCCGTACCAATCTACCCCTTAAATCCCGTAGTGTTTTGATAGTATTGTTGTATTGTATTGTGTAAGTTGGATGACTGACCAAAAACATGATATCAGTAAATAGATTGTAACTGCATAATCAGGTAAATGGAATAACGGAATAATGGATGCATATCCATGGTTTGATTCAGTCAAGTTGTATAGATTGTTAACTGGATTCTGGGATTCATGTGTTCATATTGAGTTGGAATATTAAAGAATATAGATTGACTTGAATCATATTCAAGTCAGAAATAATCAGACTCAACCCCGAGTCAGACTAAAAGAAATGTAAGTCGAAGTTCTATATTTGTTAGGGTCATTAATGTAATTTATAAAACTTGAGGGGGTTTTATGTAAAACTACTTTTGTATAGTTTTCAAGATACACCTCAAGTATTTATTATTCGTCTTTATAGTTATAATGAGTGTGATTTTATTTTGTCTTATTTCTAGTGAAAATATCCTAATTACATAAATAAAGGTATTAATTTGTAATATTGATTTAATTGAAATTCATGGTATTTTAATGTAACTTTTAATCTTGTAATTTTTAGAAAAAGGTGGAAACTTTATTTTATAATAAAATAGGTGTTTAAATGATAAATATACATATGTTTATACAAGAATAATTTTTAATAAATATTTTATTTTCCAAAAATCTCATTTTTCTTAAATGTCGTATTTTAAACCTTTCGAGACCGAATGCTCCTTGCGGAGGTCTGAATCTCGCACTACTAAGCCCGAGGGTGCTCGATAAACCGTACTATCCCTAACGAGTTCCCCAAAGATGGGTTGTAGTGGCGCTTTGCAAACATTTAATAAATACCAATCATTTAGAAAACAGTTTTATAAAGATAAGGTATTTATTTGTAGAAGGGTGTAAATTTCCGTATTTTAGATTTTAGGGTTTTCTAAGCTAACTAACCTATTTCTAAATGGTCTAAATGATAAGTCATTAGAAGGCTCAAATCGCCTCTGCACCGCCAATTGCGGCCAGGTAAGTGCCAGGTGAGTGGGAGGCTCTCCACTACAAGTAGTGGTCCTAATTAAGTAACCACTCGCCTTAGACACACTTGCCTAGACACCACAAAGTCAGGTTAAGATAAACGATCGATGTCCACGACATATCGTATTTTCCTATTAAAAGATATTGTTTTAAAATTGTTTAAAACTTAGAACTTTTAGAAAAGGTTTTATTAAGAAAAATGTATTTAAATGTAAAATCTTGTATTAACGTATTCTAAGTTTTGATGATATCAATTAGGGTTGTATTTGCGTGTGTGTGGAGGTAGGTCATTACCTCGTGATCTACTTTAAGGTATAGCAATGTTAAAGGGTTAAATGTGATAAACTAAATATGGTGGTATTTAAGTGTAAAAATACGGTATATTGTAAAAGCTATCATTTCATGTGTGAAAACTTGTTCAATTTAATTTTTAAGTGATTAGTAGTCAACATGAAGATGTTTAAGCATTATGGAATTGGTGATAAGTGAGATTTGAAAGAAAACTGAATCGGAAATCGGTTTGTTCCGATTTCCATCGGGTTTGAAAAGTCGTATTTTAATGGAAAAAAGAAAGGTAGAAAAGAGAGACTTACGGGTTTGAACAACGTTAGAGAGTGAGAGGGAGGTAGAGGGTTTGCCGGCGCGTCGAAACGTCGTCGAGAGCTCCTAGCACGATCACCGGAAAGTCGCCGTCGATTTCGTCAGCGCTTCGCCTTTCGCTCATTTTCCGACGTACCAAAGTTCTTTTGGGATTTTGGGAGAGTGGACTTAGGAATTTAGGATGAGAAGGTAGAGGGTAGGGGTGTTTATATAGGGTTAGGCTAGGGTTAGGGTTTTAATAAAAAAATATAAAAATATATGAAAAATCATTAAAATCATTAAAATTTTGGAGTAAAAGGGATTTATTGGGCTTTCTGTAACCGGTCAAGAACTTTAGTGTATGCAGGTGAGAAGACCAAGTCAAAAAGCACGTTTTCACCGTTGATGACTCGGCCGTCCGGCCAAGTCCGGTCGGCGGCGCCGGCCCGAGTCGGCCGGTCCGTCGGCCGACTCGGCCGAGTCGGGCCGAGTCGGAAGGTCGTCGGGTGGGGTTTTCCCTGGTGAGGAATTTTGGTGTATTTAGTTTTTGGTCTTCAGTTCAAGTTTTGTGAGTTATGGCGTTTTGACTGTTGACTTTCCAAAAATTTAAAACAAAATAAATATAAAAATAATATGGTGCATGGGATTTGAACTCTGGTGGCTTGGTTCAGCAGTGCAAGGTATTACCAATGAGCTACAAGCACCTTCTTGTAATTATTGTGGGAAAATAACTATTTAAAGTGGTAACAGCAACAATAAATACCCCAAGTGTACTTTAATTTTAAAAACAATTTTATGTATATTAAAAATGGAGTTATTTAAAAACAAAATAATTACTTATATATATATTGTGCTCAGGTTAAAATACTTCTTTATGGATTTTTTAAAAAATTTTTAAAAAATATGTATAGAAAAGTGTATAGGAAAAATTAGGGTTGTTACAACAGGGAATGTGAAAAGTCACAATTTTCATGTTGGGGTCGTTGCCGGAATCAGCCGACTCGGGGGTGACTCGGCCGTGACTCGGTCGGAGGACTGAGTCGGCCGAGTCGAGTTCGGCCGGAATCCCCCCCGACGGTTCATCTATCCTCTGGCAATGTTATATTTTTGGGTGTAGTGGGGTTTTTGTCAGATATGCACGTGTAAACCCTTGGTATTCTAAAGGTTTTAAAAAAAATCAATATTAAAAATAATGTGGGGTATGGGATTTGAACTCTGGTGGCTTGGTTCAACCGTGCAAGGTATTACCAATGAGCTACAAGCTCCTTCTTGTAATTATGGAGCTATTTAATTACTTAAACTAGTCACAGAAAATGTAAATACCCCAAGTATACATTAATTTCAAAGCAAATTTTTGTACACTAAAAATGGAGTTGTTACATTCTTTTAACTTGAAATTAAAAAGTAAAATAATTACTTATATCTTGTGCTCAGGCTAAAATACCCCTTTATGGATTTTTGAAAAAAATATTTGAAAAAATTTGTATAGGAAAATCAGGATTGTTACATTCTACCTTCCTTATAAAAATTTCCTTCTCGAAATTTATAAAAGGAAAGTGTAACAGATTCAAGGAAAGTTTGGTGACTAAAGTACTAACAGTGTATGAAAAATAACAAGGTGGTGCAAGTGTTTAAAAACGTGAAAGAGTCTTACTGGTATTATCTTGGTCAACTGTCTTGGCTTCTATGGCTGCTAAGGTGTTACAAGGTGTTAGAAGTACTTGATAGTGTATGAAAAATGTGTGAAGGAAGGAAAGAATGCGAAGGTTTCGGTAAAATTGTAAAAGAAATGAGAAAAATTTAGGTCAGGACAGATTCAAAGTATATGATTCAAGAAATATGAAATTGTAAGATTCAAGGAACATGATTGTAAAGAATGTTTTAGTTGCTGGTTCTTGTGTTATATTGCTTAGGTTGTTCAAGCAGAACAGAACTGCATGATAGAGTTTCATACAGCTTTGACCTGCATGGGCCACCAACAAAACCTGTCACGCCCCGCTTCTCGGTATACGTTGAAGAGGACGGGACTGGTCCGCTACGTATTTACTGTGAAGTAAATACGCTAAGCGTATTTAAGCAATATAAAAATAAGCACAAGAGATAAGAGATATAAACTGAACAACAACTTTATTTATTAACATTCTTTGTGTACAATGCATGGAAATGTAAATACATCTGATGAAAACAATGCCTAAACAATGGCATAACAGAAAAAGAAAAGTACTGGAATGAAATGTGTACAATGAAGCTAGAGCTCGGGGTCTTCACTGAATTGGTCCAAGTCTTCAGCAGCGGGCTCGATTTCTGACGTGTCCAGATCACCTGACGACATTCAAAGAAGAAAGAAAGAGAATGTCGTCAGCGAACAGATCGCTCGATAAGTCCCAAAGATAAGGGAGAAATAGAATAGACAGAAAGAGAAAGAGTGTAGCTTTTAAAGTTGTATTATATTGTTATAATGTTGTATTTAGTGTTAACGCTGTTGTTTGTAGCTTGGTACAGAAGGATGCCGGTGTATACGAGAGGAGTCTCTATATACCAGAGACTAGAGGCAAATGGAAGTACAAGGCTCCGTTATACAACCCGGAACAACGACAATTGGATTTATGTTAGGTGTCTTAATCTTGCAGTCTTGTGCCACTTTTACCATCTTCCGTACCAATCTACCCCTTAAACCCCGTGTTATCTTGATTGTATTGTTGTATTGTAAATTGTATTGATTGTATAATTGGATGACTGACCGAGACCATGATATCAGTAAACGGATGTAACTGGAGAATCATGTATGTAACTGTAGAATCATAGATGTAACTGTATAATCATGTAAATGGAATGTATATCCATGGTTCGGTTCAGTCAAGTTGATAGATTGAATATCTGGAATAATGGATTCATGGATTCATGTTGAATTGTAATATTGAAAATTGTAGATTATAGATTGTAGATTGTACTTGAATTATATTCAAGTCAGATTATAATGAGATTCAAACTGAGTCAGACAATTAGAAAAGTAAATTGAAGTCTTGATTGTTTTGATGTTATCGGACACATGGGCGGCAGATTTGTGTCTTTTTCAAAGACGATTATCGTATTGATAACATCGTTGTTAAGTTTTCTAGCTTAGATAGGCAAGCACCCACTTCTCCGGCTTCCTGAGGCTCAAGAGATTGGTCCCGCTTAAACCTATATTTACTAGAGTCCTTAGGGTAAATTATAGAACTTGAGGGGGTGTTATGTAAAAATACTTTTATATACTTTTCAAAATACACCCCAAGTATTTATTAATCGTCTTTAGAGTTGTAATGAATGTAGATTTTATATTGTGATATTTCTAGTGGAAATATCCTAATTTCATAATAATTGGTATTTATTTGTAATATTGGTTTTGTATGGAATTCATGGTATTTTAAGGTAAATTGATTCTTGTGATTTTTTAAAAAAGGTGGAATATTTATATCATAAGAAAAAATGTATTTTAATGATAAATATACATATACTTATATCAAAAATAATTTTAATATATATTTTATATTCTAAAAATCTCATTTTCTTAAGATGCCGTATTTTAAATCTTTCGAGACCAAATGCTCCTTGCGGAGGTTAGTCCAACGGTGCTCTATTTTATAGAGCACCATTTTTTGTTTGGAAAGATTTAAAGAAATATTTTTCCAGTTAGGGTCTTTGATTTCCCTTAATTAGAATTTAATTCTTTTAGCTCAGAAGGCTTTTAAAGCCCATCACATGTTGGCACGTGATCCCAATTTTTGACCATTGAAATAGAATTTAATTCTATCACTTAAACAGTTAAGGGACCTGTCACGTGTTGGCACGTGACCCTCTCGATTAAACATTTTATTGAGAATTTAATTCTGCCTTTTAACAGAGCTAAGGAATCATCACGTGTCAGCATGTGACCCTTGGTCACGTGTGAGCACGTGATGCCCCATTGGGATCTTTCCTTAGTGTCTTATTATATATTTTTTTAATCCTTTTTGGTGGGTTTTAAAGGCCCATCACATGGTGGCACGTGAATCCACTAATTGCCTGCTTGGTTATAATTTAATTCTATTACAACAGTGTTCCAGGAACCCATCACGTGTCAGCACGTGACCCTTGATCACGTATGAGCACGTGATACCCAATTGGGGAATTTCCTGATATTTTATCAGGGAACATCCACACTAAAAATACCTCCCCGTCAGAAAAAAAAATTCTAACGGGGCGCTGCCCCGCACACCGTAAGGGGGCTGCTCGCCCTCTTGACTCCCAGCCCACTATCCGGGTAGCGGGACCCCCGTAAAAACTCTGCGAGGCCCCCGATATATCCAAAACCCTTTCAAAACACAACACAAACACGGCACATTGAGTTCGCATGATCAGTCTGACCCGTCAATCGGAGGTTCCCTCCCTCTAAAGGCGAGGGGTAATTAACGACAGCTTAGTCCGCAGCCGTCGGAGATTCGGATACCCACAATCAATAAACCCCCGCCTACCCTAGGCAGGGGGAATCTGTAGTACGCCTGACAAGCGTGCGCATATTCCCATCTCAATGGGGTGACGAAAAACACCCTACACACACTAGGCTACACTGGAATATCGATGCCCTGTCTCGATATTCCCACGACTAGGAACAATTGAAGGATGTGCTTGTGGACTACCCAGGTCCCAGTAATATGATCTGCATTATAGTCCTGGTAGTCAAGCTAACATCCTAAGGGCTTTATCAACATATATAAGAGAGATAGTATAATAATACCAGTGTACATGTTAAGATAAAGAGCAACCAGATATCATACTATCATGTCGAGCAAGAAAATCCTCTTTATATATGTCCAATCATCCACTATATCATACAATAATGGTCTCTAGGGAATACATATTCTTAACAGGATGAAATTCTGATCACAGTCAGAAACCGGAAAATTCTGCCTTCAGTCTCTTTACGTGAGGAAGAAAGTATAGAACAAGAGAACAATCCTGCCAAAGAAGCTCTGATAATTCAAGATGAGCCTGATTGGAGAGAACCCTTCGTAGAATATCTCCGATATGACAAGCTGCCTAAGGGAAAATTCGCAAGGGTTCAGTTGAGAAGATAGCTCTCCGATATGTGTTTGTGAATGATACGCTATACCGCAGATCGTATGACCAGGTTTGGTTCAGGTGTCTGTCCTCGGCCGAAGCTCGAGAAATTATGAAAGAAATTCGCTCGGGCATCTGCAAAGCTCACCAATCCGGCCCCAAAATACGGCTTCAAATCAAACGGCTTGGATATTACTGGCCTACCATGATAAAAAATTGCGAAGTGTATGGAAAAAAATGCCATCTATGCCAAATTCACGGTGACTTCATTCACAAACATCCCAATCCGCTGCACCCTACTGTGGCATCCTGACCTTTCGAAATTTGGGGCACCGTCATAGTTGGCCCGATTAACCCTCCGTCATCCAAAATACATTGGTTTATATTAGCCGGAAAGGAATATTTCTCCAGATGGGCTGAAGCTGTCCCGCAAAAAGAAATTAAGACAGAAGACGTTTTGAATTTCTTCCGGCATAATATTCTATACTATTTTGGTATGCCGAGAAGAATCATATCTGAAAACGGGCTTTCTTTCAAGAGCTTCAAAGTCTCAAGGTTCGCTACTCAACATTAGATAGACTAGAGATATTCTTCCATCTATAATCCAAGGACGAATGGATTAGCCGAAGCATTCAACAAAACCATGTGCAAGCTCTTGAGAAAAAATGCCTCAGCCAATAAACGAAACTGGGATTTGAAACTCCATGAAGCGTTGTGGGCATATCGTACCACGCACCGCACTATGACGCAGTCCACTCCATACTCGATGCTCTTCGGAGTGGAGGCAATCCTCCCCCTCGAAGTCGAAGTTCCAAGCCTGAGAATGGTTGTCCAGCAAAATCTGACGAAAGAGGAAAATGCTCTCTTTCGGCCCAAAGAGCTCAATACGCTCGAGGAAAAAAGACTCGCAGTATAGCAAAATCTGGAGTTGTACCGCGCCCAAACGTCATGGGCCTATGACAAGATGCCCCATCTCCGTGCTTTCAAAAAAAGAGAATTGGTGTTGGTCCTCAAAAGACCGATCATCCCCAATCGACATGCCAAGGGAAAGTTCAATCCAAATTGGGAAGGGCCATACGTTATCGAGAAAGTGTTCGACAGAGAATCCCACCAACTAATAAGTGCCATGGGAGAAAAGCCCATGCCACCCATCAATGGTCGATACCTCAAGAAATACTACGCATGAATATTCCAGGTCGCAGAAGAATCGAGCACACCTGCGATACGGTCTGGATTATACATCCTATAAACCGTATACAATCTACGGGCGTAAATGCCCTTATTTCTTCCAAGTCCTACCGGTGAGACTATATTTGGAGTCCTACCAGTAATGAAGCTCCACCAATGTGCAAAAAAGGGGGGTATGGCCACAAGCAAAACGGGTACAGATGAAAACCCGAAAGAGCTTCGTGAATAAAAACAATAGGACTGTCAGCGAATTTGTGAAAACCCGAAAGGGGGCAAACTCGTAAAAAGAGAGGAAATACACTCACAAAGTCTTCTCAATCTTGTGAGGAGAAAATCCCCGCATAATATTCTTACGACTCACAAAGGAGCAACACACTTAGGAATCCTCACGATTCCTAATGAGAACATACACCTGCGAGATCCTCTCGACTCGTAGGGAGGAAATGCTATTATGAGACCCTTACGGCTTATAAAATTAAAAATCCTTAGGTGATAGGGATCTAAACCTGTCTCCTAAGCCATCGCTCTCCCAATGGGCAATGGCAAATGATGAGTCGCTCCTAACATTACACTTCAGTGTTAGCGGTGCTGATGCCAACCCAAAACTCAAACCCCAAGTTTTCCAAAAGGCAAATGATAAGTCGCTCCTAGCATTACGCTTCAGTGTTAATAGTGCTGATACCGGCCCAAAAACCAAATCCTAAGTCCACCCGGGGCAAATGATAAGTTGCTCCTGGTATTATTCCAGTGCAGCAATGCTGATACCAAACAAAATCTAAATTCCGAGTTCCTCTCAAATTCAAAAGTCCCACCAAATAAGGCAGAAATCAAACATATCAAATCAACGTTCCACCCGGCAGCGCTTCCAAGCTCAAAAGTCTTGCTAGACATGTAGGAAACTCTCAAAACAAATCAAATCACCAATCAACCAATGACCTCCCTGGCAGAATCAAGCTCCACCTCAGAAACAAATCAAATCCCGACACCGCAGAAAGTGGAGCAAATCAAATTAAATCCCGACACTGCAGAAAGCAGAGCAAGTAAAATCAAATCCCGACACCGTACGAAACGGAGTAAGTCAAATCAAGCAACGACCATCCATGTCGCAGAAATGGCAGCACCGACCATCCAAGTTGCTAAAAGGGCAGCACCGACCGTCCAAATCGCTAAAAGGGCAGCACCGACCGTCCACGTCGCAAAGCCAGCATCACCGACCGTCCGCGTCGCTAAAATGGCAGTACCGACCGTCCACGTCGCAAAATGGCAGCACCGACCGTGTACGCCGCTAAAATAGCAGCACCGACTGTCCACGTCGCTAAAATGGAAGCACCGACCGTCCACGTCGCAAAAATGGCAGCGCCGACCTTCCGTAGAGAACCAAGCCAAATCAATCCCCATATAGAACAAAATCCATCAATTTCATGCACACAACCCATACACGTGGTGTGCATTTATTGATAGCGGGCACTTTGTTGGGGTCAAAAATTACATCTCGGTTGACCAAGTCAAAGTCAAAGTCAAAGTCAACCCCAAACCAAGTGGGCCTAAGGCCGAACCTAAGTCCAACCAAGTAGGCCCATGCCCAAGTCGGGCCCAAATATGAAGAGGCTGGCCTCCCCATGCCAAAAGAATAATTGCTAAAATATAAATAGGTTTAATATAATTTTTATGAATAAATGTAATAAAATGGGCAACAAACTCAAATTATGTAAAAGCTCATGGCTTATATGCAAAAGAAAGAAAGCATATGGCATGGAAAAAGTACATGTGCCATTTTGAAAAGGTTAAGGGGCCATATGTAAAATGTAAAGCCTATATAAGGCATCATGATGAATGATAACAAACAATATTCTTCCCATATTTTTCTAGGGTTCTGTGCCTCCTTCTCCTTCCTCAAGATTTTAAACCTTCTTTTTTTTAAATTAAATCAAGAGTTTAACTCTTTTTTCATAAAAAGAAATAGTCTTTTACCAAGAAACCCTCGAAGGGAAGTTCAAATCTTCCATCAAATCTTTAAAAGGGGAGATTTTTAAATCTCGCCACCTTTTTTCTCCAAGATCCAATCCAAAAAAAAGGAGGAAGAAGGAGATCCATATCCAAAAATCCCACTTTGGGAAGATCCAAGGCTTATGAGAGAATTCAGGGCTCAAGAGAGAAGAAAGGGACCCCCTTTCATCATCTCCGAAATTTTTTTGGAAGTTTAACTCCAAAGCAAAAATCTCTTCCTTAGGAGTTTAACTCCAAACCAATTTTTGAGGAGTTCAACTCCAAAATCCAAATTCTCAAAAGAGTTTAACCCCAAAACCCGGATCTTTTAAGAGTTTAACTCCAAATAAAAAATCATTTTTTTCTTCTAGGAGTTTAACTCCAAAGTCTCTCGGGAGTTCAATTCTCAGTCCAGGAACTAAGCCCGCGCCGAGCGCTTGACCCGTTGGCGCCCAGCGCCCACGTGCAGGGCGTGTGACCACTGGCGTCCAGCGCCCACGTGCAGGGATCGGGACCTGCTGGTGTCCAGTGTAACGACTCTGAAATCTCTGTACAGAAATATTTGTTTCTCAGTCCAGGAGCTAAGCCCGTGCCGAGCGCGTGACCCGCTGGCGTCCAGTACCCATGTGCAGGACGCATGACCGCTGGCTTCCAGCGCTTACGTGTAGGGCGCGAGACCTGTTGGCCTCTTGTGTAACGACTCTGAAATCCCTCTACAGAAGTATTTGTTTAAATGTATAAAAAAGGGTATTTCAACCTGTTGTGGAGTTATAAATTAAATTTGTTTAACAAAAGTAAGAAGCAACTTGTAGCTCACTGGTAAAGCCTCTACACTATTATGCCATAGCCTATGTGTTCGAATTCTCTCAGTCCCAATTATTTTTTAAAATTTCTTTTTAATTTTTTGAAAGTCTAAGAGTTGCACGTGCAATTCACGGAGAATCGAAAGGTTTCAGAAAAATCAAACAGGCGTAAAGAGGAGTAAAAACAAAACTAAACGCATGGCACGAATCTCGAGGCAAACCCTCAAATCCCGACTGCCCGTTTCCTTCAAATTCCCGCCGCCGATGGTCCAAAATGCTCTGTTCGACTCCGTGCTTTGCATACACGTCCCTTTGACTCCCCTTTGACTCCCGTGCACTATTTGATTTCCCTGTAATTAAACAGTGACTATTCAATTCATCATTTAACACCAATTTTAATTTTTTTGATCCAATTTTTAATTCCCAAACCCTAAATTCTTCACTATAAATACTATACCATTTCCCCAGCTCTCACCCATTCTGAAATTTTATAAAAAATCCTCAAAACTCTCTAAGTACAAGTGGAGTTAAGACTAGTCAAAGAGGAGTTAGCGATCAAGCCTATTTCGTTGAAAATCGGAGTTGTTTCCGAAGCTACCGCAACGCCACAGAGCTCCCTGTCACGCTCCGCTTCCCAGTACGGAGAAGGAGACGTGACGAGGCCTGCGACGCATTTACTCAGAAGTAAACACGTTAAGCGTAAATAAGCAATATAAATGAATAACACAAGAATAACAAGAGATGTAATAAAATAACAACTTTTTATTGATAAACATTCTTTACATACAACTGAAAAGTAAATACAATTCTGGAAAGCGATTCTTAAACAATGGCATATGAACTGAAAGTAAAGTAAGTACAAGTAGATCTAGAACTCTGTATCTTCAGTGAACTGCTCCAAATCGTCCTGGCTGGGCTCGATCTCCTAAGAGTCGGGTCATCCTGACAACATTCCAAAGAAAGAAGAAATAGGAATGTCGTCAGCGAACTAGCACTCGGTAAGTCCCAAGAGGTAGAATAGAAATAGACAGGTAAGAGAATAGAATAATTAACTTATATGATTGTTATGCTAACATGGTTTTTTGTAGTTTGGTACAGAATGTACCAGTGTATACGAGAGGAGTTCAATTTGCTCCGTGGACTATGGTAACATGTAAGTATAAGGCCCCGTCAAAACCCGCGGGACAACATCACAGGATGTTCATGTAGGTGTCTTTTAGTGACCATCATCGTGCCACTTTTAACATATTACGTACCAGTCTACCCCTTTAAAACCCTATAATGTATATTGTATTGTTTGTAGATATAAGATTTGCCAAGACCATGGTATAAATTGTTCATGTAAACGGATCAGGATATAAGCGGATAGTCATGTAGTCAAGTTCAAGATATATCCATGGTTTGGTCAAGTCAATACATGTTGCATGTTTGTATAGCTCCGGTATTCATGTTCAAGTTCAAGTATTCATATTTTGATATGTTGATTCATGTTGAGTTGGAGTTATGTTTGAATTGTATTCATATTTAGATTGTATTCAGATTAGACTGAGACTTAGATTAAGTCAAACACTTAAACAGATTTGGGTCCTGAATTAGGTTTTGGAGTTATCGGTAACTGCTGCACATGGATGGCAGGATTTGTGTCCTTTTCCAAGACAATTACCATTTGATAACCCCATTTTAGTTGTCTAACTTAAATAGCCAATCACCAACTTTCTCCGTCTCTCTGAGGCTCAAGAGAATTGGTTCCGCTTAAACCTATATTTACTAGGGTTCTTATTGTAAATTAATATAACTTGAGGGGATTTTATGAAAAAATATTTTTGGTATACTTTCAAAATAAATCTCAAGTATTTATTTATATTATTTAGAATTGTCATGGATATGAATTTTATATAATGAAGTATATTAGTGATTATATATATATATATATATATATATATATATATATATATATATATATATATATATATGAGAATATGGAGGAAAGATACCATAGGAGGGAATTTCCTCCTATAGCGTCAAAAAAATACAAGCTCCCTCAATTTTTCCGACGATTGGCACCCATCATCTTCATCATTATCATCTATGATGTGGGTATACAAAATTTCATGTGATTCTATAATTTTTTCACCGTTGATTTAGTGGGTTCAAAATTAACGGTTTATCGACAACATAACGTTTTGTTTTGCTAAATCAACGGTGAAAAGTTATAGAATCACCTGAAATTTGATGTACTCACTTCTTAGATGATAACGATGAAGCTGATAGGTGCCGGTCGTCGAACAAAACGAGGGAGGGTGTAATTTTTCGACACCATAAGAGGAAATCCCCTCCATGGCCCCTTTTTTCCTCTTTCTCTATATATTTATTGAATAGTTCAAGGTATTTTAATGTAAACTTGACTTGAATGGATTCTTGATGGTATTTTTCTAAAACTTGAAATTCTTTTCTTTTGTTTAGAAAAATATGAAATTTATTATATATTTAAAATAGATGGTTTGATAATATTTATATATAATCATTAAAAATAAAATTTATTTATTAAATAGAAAAATCATATTTTTCTTAAAAATTGCACTAAAAATTCCATCGAGATCGTGAGGAGGTCTGCATCTCACCCTATTAGTCCGATGGATGTGCGATAACCCGCACCAACCGAATCGGATTCCCCAAAAGTGGGTTGTAGAAACACAATCGCAAGAAATTTAAACAACACAATTTAAAGAATACGTTTTTTTAAATAGTTTATGGTATTTTGATGTAAAAATCGTATTTGCCACAAAATTGTTGTTCAAGGGAATCGTGCTATGTCAAGATGCGTGTTTGTAAGAGGTAGACCTCATGAGGTTTTTTCTAAAGGTAATATAAGTAAGAACGATTAAACGATGTCATATATAATTTCATGGTATTTAAGCGTAAAAGCTTAATAAAAGTTGTTTTACGTGGAGTTTTAAATTGAAACTTGTTTCTAAAAATTGTTTAATGATTAACAAGCAAGGTTTGATGATTTGGATGATTGGTTCTTAAGAAAAATTACAATTCTAAAGAGAATAGAATTTAAAGATCGGTATAACTCCACTTACCGATGTGATCGGTATAACTCCACTTACTAGTTGTTTGGTTTAAGAAAAGAGAGAGGAAGAGTTTGAGGTCGTTGTAGCGTCGCGGAGTGGCCAGAAACGTCTTGAATTCTCGCCGGAACTTGACCTAGTGCTAACTCCACTTGTACTCTTCTTTGACTTGGAAATTTTTTGAGAATTTTTAACAAGAGATTTCAGAATGAAAAAGGTTAGCGTATGATAATGTATTTATAGGGTAAAATTAGGGTTTTAGGGATCGAAGAAAGAATTTAAATGCATTAAAATTTGGATTAAAAGGTGAATTTAAACTCTCCGTTAATTTACCGAGAAATCAAACAGTATGGGGGTAATGGGGTAGGCCAAGAGGTTTAGTGTGCACAACATGGGGGCCATTACCTACGGACAGCCCGGCGTCACCGGCCAAAACAGCCATCTCGCCAGCCATTCTATTGAATGGGACCGTCAGATGCATGCCACCTGTCCCTCTCTGTTCATATGACATTTTGCACATGTTTGTTTTATCCAACTTTTCATTTACGTGTATTGCACATATAAACTTTTGGGCTTCCAATTTAAAATAAAAATCAGTAAAAGTAATATGTGGCTGGAGGGATTTGAACACAGGGGTAAGGCTTTACCAATGAGCTACAAGTTGTTTCTTGCTGTTTTCAAAAAAAATAATACTTAAAATATACTCAGACTTGCAAATACTCCATTCTGTACATTAATTTTAAAAAAAATTGTACATTAAAACCAAAGTCGTTACACCCCCTATCCCTTCTTTACTCTCTTCTTAGCACTACTCAACCAGTAAGTCTCTTCATCTCTCTCTTTTCACTTCAAAATAATTTTTAAAATATATCGATAAAATCGGAGTTAACATATATTCTAAACATTTAAACTAAATTTTGTCACTTTGCCATATTTAAAAGTTCATACGAATTCTCTAATATCACTTCAAGGTAATATGCACATCAAGTGTCTTTTCATGTAATGAAAATTTCATGTCCAATGATCATATAAATGAACTTTTTCAGAAAAATACCATGAGCTTTAATATAACCGTATTATCGATAACTAGCATATGTACCTGCAGAACATTCATGGGGTAACGACCTATCCCATACGCACACTTTTGATTCATAGCACGAGATTTAGATATATGGTTAATTTAAGAGAATACGTTTTTCAAATAAATACAATCACTTTTATAAAAAAAACGTTTTTATCGATATTTTTAAATTCTTGGCAATTGCGTCTCTACAACTCTCGTTAGAGAACCCGCTAATGGATGGTGTGGATTATCGCACATCCTTGAGATAATAGAGCGAGATGCAGAGCTCCTCATGGAGTATTCGGTCTCGAAGGAAATAAAATTACGATTTTTTAAAAGTACGGCTTTTCTAAACAAAACAATCTTCGAAAATTTTATATAAAACCACCAATCCATATTTTCAATAAAAAAAATTATGAAAATATATTTTTAAAATGAAGATTGAAATTTTAATAAAATACCATCAAGTTTCCAAAAGAACCGGTTTTCATAAAAATACCATGAACTTTTAATAACTAGATATTATCACTAAAACACCATCTAAATTAAAATACATGTTCATAAAAACTCTAAATATTATAAATCACTCTCGAGATTTATTTCTAAACAATATTAAAGTATTTTTTCACAAAACCCTCTCGAGAAATGCACATAATATAAATACAAAGTAAACAACAACAAAAAATAAATATTTAAGGACTCTAGATTAATATAGGTTTAAGCGGTATCATTTCTCTTGAGCCCCAGGGAGCCGGAGAAAGTGAGTACTTGTCTATTCAGATTAGACAATTTTAACAGAGTTATCAATGGTAATTGTTTTCGGAAAAGACACAAATCCTGCCGTCTATGTACAACAGTTGCCGATTACTCCCGAACTTAAGAATTCAAGAACAAAATCCTTTCATAAGATTCTGACTCCAACCTGAATCCAAATTCAAACCAGAATCCAAAATCAAATACGAACTTGAATACTTGATCATGAACCTGAACACTCGAATTCAAATATCAAACTCAAACTTGAATACTTGACTCGACTTGACCGAACTATGATTATAACTTGACATGAACTCGACATGAATACCTGAATATATAATTACATCTTGAAAATGAACCTATACATTTTATATCCATGGATTTGGCCAAGACCTGTTATCTTAATTTATACAATACAATACACGGGGATAAAGGGGTAGATTGGTACAGAATGTATATCGTGGTACGAGAGGTCACTTTAAAAGACACCTACATGAATTCACGTGTCGTTGTCCCTTTGGTTATGACGGGGCCTTGTACTACATGTTACCATAGTCCACGAAATAAGATGGACTCTTCTCGTATACATGAATACATTTTTTTATCAAACTACAAATAACCACGTTAGAATAACTATCTTATATATGTGGATGATCATATACAACTTTATCGTCCACTGTCAGTTAGTTTCTATTCACATTATATACTATCTTCTTTACTTCTTTTGGGACTTACCGAGCGCTAGTTCACTGATGGCATTTCTCTCCGTTTTCTTTGTTTAGAAATGTTCATCAGGAGGATCGGACTCTTAGGATATAGAGCCGAACCAGGAGGACTTGGACCAGTTTGCTATTCAGCCAGACTACTAGTTTCTTACTACCTATAATTATTTTCATTATGTCATTATTTAGGCATTTTCATTATTATTGTAGCTTTTATTTCCAGACAGTTGTATGTAAAATTGAATGTAAATAAATTTGCTGTTTCATTTTATTACTCTTATCATTCTTGCTCATTATTATATAACTTAATTATGCTTAACGTATTTTCATAGCAATACGTTATGGGATTGCCACGTCACTGTTTCTGTCTACTGAGAAGCGGGGCGTGACACCCAGCGCCCACGTATGGGGCGCGTGATCCTCTGGCGCCCACGCGCCATGCATGTGAATTGTGGACGCCCAGCGTCCACGCACCACGCACGTGACCCATTGACGTCCAGCGCCCACGTGCCATCTCACGCATCCTTAGAACGCTCATCACCCTTTTTTTCCTACACGCTCCACACTTAAAATATATCCCCCGTTAGAAAAAATTTCTAACAAAACGCTGCCCCACACCCAATAAGGGGGCTGCTAGCCCTCTTGACCCCCAGCCCACTTTCCGGATAGCGGGACCCCCGTAAACTTTGCGAGGCCCCGATGCGTCTGAAACCCCTTCAAAACATAATCTACGCACACTGCACATTGAGTTCGCATGATCAGTTTAATCCGTCAATCGGAGATTCTCTCGCTCCAATGGTGAGGGGTAATTAATGACAGTTTAGTCCGCAGCTGCCGGAGATTCAGATCCCCACTATCAATAAACTCCAGCCCACCTTAGACAGGGGGAATCTGTATACGCCTGACAAGCGACGCGTATTCCCATCTTAATGGGGTAACGAAAAACACCCTACACATATATTATTGAATATGATTAAAATATACGAAGCACATTAATGCAAGATTCCTTGGAATTGGATACCCAGTCATTACGTTTCCAGGAATATGAGGATTTCCAGTAATCTTTCATTCTATGTACCAAGCACAACTTGAGAAGAATGGAGGGGCTTGGGATTTTATTCAGTGCATTTTTGTAGTATTTTAGTCGGTAGTATCGACCGATGATAGCTTCTTCTTTTTTTTGAAGAAAAATGGACCAATGATAGCTCACAGTAGGTATGGGCACTTTCCTCTTGGCATGAGTGCCCGGTTTGGAACCATGAATTTGAGTCAAATCAGAGTCGAATTCTTGGGATCCCTGTGTGTGTGATGTGATGTGATGTGCGCGCGGGTGTGTTTAAGTGAGTTGTTGCCGTTGTGTGTATAGGTTAGGACTTACATGTCCATACCCAAAAAGAAACGGCAGTGTGGATTCATCCTGCACTGCACCTTTGGATGAAATGCACACCATACTAACAGTTCATGGTACAAGTAATTCATAGTAGTTTTTTTTTCTTATTTCATTCATTAGGTTTTTTATTCATCGCTTTTGCATAATTATGCATATAGTAAATTTATTTGGCTAATTATTGGTGCCTTGTTTATAATTTTTATGTTCAAAATATTTTGCACTTTGAACCATTAGAATTGATTCATGTACCGGATTACATGGATATTAAAATAAGTCTTAAGAAATAACAAACATAGGAGAGTTTACGTAGCTAAAATGTGATGAGCTTGTGAAATTTGTGTACCGGGTATATGTACTAGTCATGATAGAGGAAAAGATAGGATCGTAGGCCCGCAATCCAAGGAATTCCCATCTTTCTCTCTTTTATTTGATATGCAGAATAATTTCTCTTAAAATAGGCTAAGAAAAAGTTAGTTAAAAAAGATTATGAAATGAAAAGGTATTTTACCTATCCACTTTGTTCTACCCGCATGTTGTCTAAGAGAGAAACACCGTTGACCCCATATATGACATCAACATCCAAATGATACGAGCCAACTCCTCTATAGCTTGGGTACATATGCGTAGAGAATAACTGCGGTTAGGGAAGTATTTCTCTTATGAAATATAAAAGTGGAAATAAAACCATTATGTTTTTAGCAAAAAATTCTACATGAGGACATTTAAATATGATTCTTTAGAAATTTGAAATCATATGATGATATTGTTATTGTTTGTATTTCAAATATTGGACTGTGCATCATACTTTTGCCCAGTGCTGTTGTGATGCTAAACATCTCTAGTAGGGTTTAAACCACGGCGGAAGCGGTGATTTTAAGAATCTATAGAGTATTAATAAACCCAACCCAAGAATCAAACCAAAATGCTAAACTTGTAACTAAACTAGTAAGCTAAAAGAAGAGTTTGACAGAGTACAACGTTTGTAGCGCATTGGCCGCCTCTCCTTGAACTCTGACTAGTCTTCACGAAATCCGGAACAAGCTTGCTCGATAATCTTCTCGTCGAAAATGATCCACCTTGAGAGATAACTCTAACACAAGCTTTAGTTTCAAATTGATCTCATCAAAATGAAACAACTCACTAATTAAACTTGTTAAGAATGATCAGTAGGAGATATAGAATAAGTATCTCACTTAATTTTTCTCTTTTCTTTTCTTTCCTTCATTTGAGAAAAACTCAAGAGAAGAAAATCATGGTGAAGATAAGTGTATGAAGAAGATAAGAATTATGATGAGAACAAAAACAAGAATGAGCCATAACAAATGAGTCATCATGTCTACAAGTATCTAAAAAATGCATGACTCATTCTTTTTTCTTCCGTATAATTCTCATACTCTCATCTCTTATGTATCATCATACATAATACAATATTTATATCAAATATAAATATTAATAAAAAGAAGAAAATAATAAAGTGAGCATGATATTAGTTAATATATAAAAATATCAATATATAAATATATATTTAATTATTAAATCAATACTTGATTTAATAATCCGGGTATATCATATATATACCGGCTAATATCAATTAACACCCGATTAAAATACGTGTATCAAATACACGTGTTTAATCGAACTCCTGCGCATATCTCTATACGTACTCTACATCGTTTCGTATGTGCTGGGAAAGCTCTGTGTGGGACTCTGATGAATTGACAATATGATGGCATTAGCTTAGGATCATATCCATAACCCACAAGCACATCAGTGGTACTACCTGGATGTAACGGCTACCCAAGTATTGATCGAAAAAAGTCAACGAGCAAGCTCATATAAACCCTGCAAAGTCTATCAGTGACATCACCGTACAGTCCGGTCTCTTCGTCTAAGACTATCGCATGTCGGGTCTAGGGTTTGGAATCTGTCAGACCCTAATAACTCTATAAGTTGTGAGATAGAGGACTCATAACCAATCAGAGATACAACCGATAACACTTATCAATTTATCTCCACTGCGATGACCATCGACTTGTGGTTGTAGTCATGTCCTGCGCAACACGGCATCAACTTGCTATACTGAGAGAGACAAATCCTCTCGACCGCTCACTACCTCCATGTGCTTCGGGGCTATACCCAATAAAAACCTGTTTGCACGACTCCTTTAAGCCATGCTATGGTAGAAGTCTAAGTATAGTGGGAACACACATGAGACACTATGACGATCTCAGGTCCTAGGGACTACCAAAACTCATGTCACCAGAGAACTGCTACCTGACATTGGTATATTACCAACCAGGAGTTCTCGGTGAGTCCATAAAATGTAACCAATCTAATGAGCACATGTATACAATTCTCGATATCAGACACCAATATCTGTAAGATCAGATATCGCCCTCCAACCAGATCAGGAAATATACATACTAGTCTAAACTGAAGTACCGATATCCAGACTTGATACTCCTATGACTAGTGACGTTGAAGGATGTGCTTATCGACTACCCAGGCTCCACTAGTATGATCTCCATCTTTGTCCTGGTAGTCATGCAAAATCCCAGGGCTTTATCTCATGTTTAAACAATGCGTGATAATAAATAAAACGTATCACATGAAAAATAAAGGCAAACCATATAGCATACTATCATTTCGAGTACGATTGCTCTCTCATATAGGTCTCCCTTCAATTACAATAATTGACTTGAGGACACTTATATCCAACAATCTCTCATTTACACTTAAGGCCAATTATTGCGGTACGTATCACATGAAAAATAAAGGCAAACTAGATAGCATACTATCAACTCGAGTACGATTGCTCTCTCGTATAGGTCTCCCTTCAATTACAATAATTGACTTGAGGACACTTATATCCAACAATCTCTCATTTACACTTAAGGCCAATTATTACGGTATCGCATACCCAATTTCTGTACTGGCAGTTTCGCAAACTGTGTTCGAGAACTATCCTCAATGAGTGGACCCGACACAGCGCATCTCTCTGTTTCTCCTTGAATCTCAACTTCGCGAAAATCAAATATCTCCCGAACTGAGCGATACATGTCTTAGTATTTGCCTAGACTGACGATGGGATCATGTTCATAAATGAACAATTATATCCAGTGAATTTTCAGGCGGTATCTTTTGCTGATTCACAATCAGCATTCAGCGCCATGACTACTTTAATATCCCCTTGGAACTCTTTCTAATATACTGCTTCTCAAAAGAGTGTAAACTTATAACTCGCGACAGATGCTCTGCCTTCTATAAGAAACTAGAATCGGTAACCACCTCTTTCAGCAGGCTGCCATTACCATATACCAGGAACATCAAATGCCCTTCACTGCTACCTTATGTTTTTCCAAGATTGGACTGACATCCATATCCTATATAGAGAAATATATGTGACCACCATTGTTTTACTGATTTGCAGCATAAGAACATTACTTCCTATCATGAGTATGTCATCGACATATCATACGAGGAATCTGACAACACTCCCTACTAGCTTCTTATAAATACCAGGTTCATCTCTCATTTTGATGAAGTCAAACATTTTGACCGTGATATCAAAACAGATGATCCATTTCCGTTATGCCTGCTTTAGTCTAAAGATAGACTTAAGCAACTTGCAGGCTTACCACTGCTCCCACCGACTAAGATAACCCTCTGGAAGAGTCATATACGCGTACACTTCTAAATCCAATTTAGAAAAACGCTATAGTCATCCACATGCCAGATATCATAGTCATGAAAGACAACATTAGCTAATTTTATCCGTATGGACTTCAGCACAGACACTGAAGTAATAGTTTCATCTCAATCCACAACGGGTATTTGATAAAAACCTTTCACTACATGTCTAACCTTATTAGATTTATACATTTCCATTTTGCACTGATCTTGTAAGATATACTTGCTTCTAATGGGTTTTACCCATTCAGGAGCACCCAACAAAGTCCACACTTTGTTGCAGTGCATGGGGTCCAATTAGAATAACTCGACATCCAGCCATCATTCGGAAATCACCACTTCCCATGGTCTGCTGATATAGTAGGGTCATCATCACATGATGCAAGCCTCCTTGTCACCGTTAATGAAGAAATTGTTGTACCTCTCAGGCGGCTGAGCTCACCTACCAAATTTGTGGAATAGGCTAAGGTTTGTCAGGATCAATTGAATTTTCAGGTTCTACTAAATCTTCAGTAACCGTTTGTGGTTCTGGAATTACTTCCAGTTCTACCATACTTCCACTAATTTCTTTTGCAAGAAATTTCTTTTCTAAAAAAGTGGCATGTCAAGAACAAAACAACTTTTGATCCCGAAAAATAGCAGAAAGTTAAACCCTCGTCAATGTCCGGGATAACCCACAAACCGCTATTACTGAAACGTGCCTTGAGTTTATCCGAATCCTGGTTTTAAGTATAAACCGGAAAACTCAACATCTTAACTATCTTAATATGATAACCCATTTTATATCACATATAAAATTTGAGACACTAATTTAGGTGGAACCATTATCAATCGATATGTATTTATTTCTAGTGTATCTCTTAATTGAAAAGGCGATTTAGCATTACTCATTATGGAGCTCACCCACGGATGAGTAATCAGAGAGAGAATAAAATTCTCGATTATATTTCTATGGAATACCTAGCATAAGTATTCATATTTTCGAACACTTCGAAGAATCTTGATACTTCCAACGTTTGGTTCTCTACTTTATTCCTATATCTTATGAACTTCTCAAAATCTTTGGACTTTGCATTTCAACAAGAATGCCTGTAATTAGAGAATTCATAAAAAAACGGAACGAAATATGAGTACCAACCCCTTGTCCTTACGGACACCGGATAACATACATCATTATGTATAAGCCCTATGAGTTCACTAACTTATACTCCACGTGTTGTAATTTGAAAACTGTATTTTGGTTAAGAATGTATATCCCGTTATTCAATACACCTCACCCAATCATCAAATAATAAAGGTAAATGTTCATAACATAATTTTTTGAAAAATTTATATCCCACTTTATCAAATAAAAAGACAGATATATCAGTTTTTAAAAGTTGGTGCATAATAACAGATATTCAAAACCAAAAGTTTGTTGAAAGGCAAAACCAGGTGATTTCCCCAATAACAACAATTGCTCTGATATCCGACATGGAGGATCAAATCACCTTTCCAATAATCTAATCTTTCTCAGTATCTGTAACAACTTACAGATGTGGAATGTTAATCCGGTATCCATATACCCGGGAGTCGGAATTAATTGGAAAACAGTTTTCAATTACAATCACATAGAAAACATGAAATATCAAAATGATTAAAGGGGTGGCCGGGTATTCCAAGTAATGCTTCTTTCATTACCCAGGGTCATAACAGTAGTTGTATTGTCCTTTCCGCTCAGTTCGTCCCCTATTGTTGTTTCTCTTTCTTACTTTATTTATACCGAACTTATGCTAGTTGGTATTCTTCTTTCCTTTCCTTTCAGCTTCAGCATCGGGATTGGAAGATAACAATCCAACAAGCGTAACTGGTATATGCTCCTTATTTAAGGAGCTCTCAAATTAGAGATAAGGTGGAGAGGAGAGATAAAGGAATTGTATCATATACAATTCACTTTCTTTAGAACCTGCGGCCATTCTCGACTGAAACAATTTTTTCGAGTTCGTATCTAACTATACGATGGCCTTCCAAGCAATATGGATCTCTGTATCGGATGCAGAGTGTTCTGGAGAAAGTGGGAGGGGTAAGGACACATGCGATTATGTCGTGAAATAAGGCAATCATGGCATTCCAAAGCGGTTGATTATAAAAAGGTATGGTTAACTTGGTTTACGAGTTTTTAATTTAAGGTTAGTCTTAAGTCGCTGCCAGAGAGAGAGAGAGAGAGAGAAAAGAAACACTCGTCGCACACTCTATCAAGGTTAGATTGGTATATTTATCTAATCAGGATGGCTCCCACTGTTCCGTCGAATTATCCTTCAAACCCTAAAAGGATAATTAGCCGGGATTATATCCCGAGAGTAACTATTACTCACAGTGGGAATCGGGATCCAACATATCATGGTGTGGTAATCTTGACAAATGGTCAACAAATTACCCCATTCCATAAAAGGTATGGAATCTCATTGCAAGTTTCAGCACTTGAAACTCCCTATATCAGTTTTTACCCCTACGACCCTAGGACCTTGACGAATGATCAACAAATCAAAGAGTCTTAGTCAAGTTCAACCCATCATTTCTTGATTAGTTTAGATCCACCCGTATAGGCTCTTGACGAATGATCAACAAAGCCATACGACCGTCCTAGCTAATCACATCATATGCAAATAGGAAAATATCACTTAGCTACCGTACACTACGCCTTAACGAGTTATCAACAAATGCAGCACGAATACTAAGTACTCTACTTTCTAAAATGACAGAGAGCTACGACTGGTTTTTAAGAAAACCTTTAACGTAATGAATTTGATCCCATCGTAGGAACCGAATGGTTTTGCAAATTTATAGTTACTTAGACTTATTGCTTGAGTGCGGATTCTCCGTGAAGGAATCCGAGATCTTACCTCATTGAATGAGGTGAAGGATATTCTTAACTGAATACCTCTGTGCAAAGCAATAGGATACAACTATTCAATTTGCAAACTTATAGTGACACAATCTTTTGCCAAAGATGTCACTCCCTGTGAAGGGATCTAGACTCTTTCCTTATCGAATGAGGTGCAGAATATTCCTAACCGAATACCTCGATGCAAAGCAAAAAAATTGACTATAACACCAATATCAAATATTTGGTTTCTACAATGTGTTTTAGGTTTATTATCATTGCATTAATCCGAATCAATACAATCCCATCAAATAGATAATTCCATTACCTAGCATCTCCTCACACCATTACAGATAAAACATGATATGAAAAGAGAAATAGAATGCACATATACACCATCTGCATTCGCCACGGGGCCCCGGATCTTCACCGTAAGTTTACTTAACTTACGACAGAGCGGGGGTAGGGCTTGCGCGGGTGCAAAACGTATATGGCATTTATTTATATATCATATATATCACTATATATATCATCGCAGTCAGATAATCAACATTACAGGCAAGCGATAAACATCATCACAGACAAGTAATCACATCATAAGCAAGTAATGAAAATACATAGATGGAATGGTCGGATTACCTAGAAATCCCGCGTTTCGTTCGAGCCATCAAACGAAACATGACATTCCCCGGTCACGTGAATAGCCCGTGCGCAGCCAAAAACAGACCCCTACCAGTGCGGCAAGCTACCAGGCAACCTAAGAAACAAAGAAACCTAACATCATCATCATGAGGGGGCTACCCGACACTTTCTCGAATCCGACGACTTGAGCACTCCTCCACGGGTCTATCCTATACCCCCTACAAGCATGACAAGCAACCCACCAATCCTAAACTCGAGTGACCCGATCTCAACTCCTTGAGATAGTCAGACGCTGCAATCTAGAATTCGGTTGCTCATCTCCGCAGGGTAATCCTAAACCTGTATTATACAACGGCGACAATGATCACAACCTAATCGTGTCCCGATAAATAATAATATATAAAGCGGTGACTACGGCCACATGTGAACCGCTAAGTCTCGAAACAAAGAATATACATATAACGGAAACGGCGGCTACAAGTTGGAGCTCGTCCCAAACAAATGAATATACAAGATGGCTACAAGCATGAATGGAAATAACATTTATCACAACATTACACTTCTACACGGGGGCTATTCATTTCGCGACAATCCAACACATTCCAACAATGTTATATATCAATCGCATAGAACATCTTTGACGCACAAATGCAACCCCGTCGAATTGATCACTTATCAATTCGTTGATGTTGCCCATCACATATCAACAAGTATGCGGTATCGTATTAACGCGATTAAATGCTTTAATTACGTCAATATGAAACTCATGGCCAACCATTTCAAAAACCAACGGATTCGCAAAATGAAATTTCTAAAAAAACTTAAATTTAATTTTGCAACAATATCCAAAAATCAATTCATTTCTGCAACAAACGAAGTCTGATTGACATGAAACTTCACCTAAGTATCGACAAGAGACCCAGGGGTACTAAATTTACTTAGGGGTTTGGGGAGCGTACGAACAAGCCATCTCGAAGGTGGCCGCTGGTCTGTTGCTAGCCGAGAGCACTTATTGAGGTGCTATCGGTCCCTACCCCTCCCCGAGAGCACTTCGTTGTGCTCCCGGGTAGTGGTGACCATCTCTTACCCCCACACGATCAATTCCTATCCAACTCGACCCTCGATCATCCCCGGGAATGAAAAAACTTCCGAAATGAATCGATTTTTCACCAAGTGCAAAAATAGTTTTCGCATCAGTTTGGAAATTGGTTTCGTAAATGTAATTGGTCACAAACAAGTTGTAGTCTTTTGGTATGACTCTAATACCATTTTTGGGATGCTAGGCTCCTCTAGTAGGGTTTAAAGTGTGGCGGAAGCGGTAATTTTAAAAATCTATAGAGTATTAGAAAACCCAACCCAAGAATCAAACCAAAATGCTAAACTTGTAACCAAAGCTAAAACAAGAGTTTGGCAGGCTACAACCTTTGTAGCACGTTAGCCATCTCCTTGGACTCCGGCCAGTCTCCACGAATCCCGGAACAAGCTTGCTCGATAATTTTCTCGCCGAAGATGATCCACTCCAACACAAGTTTTAGCTTCAAATTGATCTCATCAAAATGAGGCAACCCACTAATTAAACTTAATAAGAATGATTAGTAGGATATATAGAATAATTAGCTCACTTAATTTTTCTCTTTTCTTTTCTTTCTTTCACTTGAGAAAAACTCAAGAGAAGAGAACCATGGTGGAGATAAGTGTATGAAAAGATAAGAATTAAGATGAGAACAAAAACAAGAATGAGTCATAACAAATGACTCATCAAGTCTACAAGCATCTAAAAAATGCATGACACATTCTCTTTTCTTCCATATAATTCCCATACTCCTATCTTTTATATATCATCATACATAATACAATATTTATATCAAATATAAATATTAATAAAGAGAAGAAAATAATAAAGTGAGTATGATATTTGTTAATATATAAATATATCAATATATAAATATATATTTAATTATTAAATCAACACTTGATTTAATAATCTGGCTATATCATACACACACACACACACGCGCATACCGGCTAATATCGATTAACACCCGATTTAAAATACGTGTATAAAATACACGTGTTTAATCGAACTCCTACACGTATCCCTATACGTGCCCTACATCATTTCGCAAATACTGGGAAACCTCTATGTGAGACTCTAAAGAATCGACAATACGATGGCGGTATCTTAGGATCATATTCATAACCCACAAGCACATCGGCGGTACTAGCTACATGTAACGATTACCCAGGTATTGATCGAAAGAAGGTCAATGAGCAAGCTCATCTGAACCCTGCAGAGTTTATCAGTGATATCATCGTACAGTCTGGTCTCTTCGTCTAAGATTGTCGCATATTGGGTCTAGGGTTTGGAATCTGTCAGACCCCAATAACTCGATAAGTCGTGAGACAGAGGACTCATAACCAAGCAGAGATACAACTAATAACACTTATTAGTTTATCTCCACGGCGATGACCATCGACTTGTGGCTGCCGTCATGTCCTGCACCGCGTGATATCAACTCGCTATACCGGGAGAGACGAATCCCAACAAAAACATGTTTGCATGACTATACCCAACAAAAATATGTAACAACTCCAATTTTAGTGTACAGAAATTTGTTAAAAAGTTGATGTGTACTTGGAGTAATTGCATTTCTGAGAGTACCATAAATATTTGTTTTGCTTATTAATAGCAAGAAGGAGCTTGTAGCTCATTGGTAAGACCTTGCACTGTTGAATCAAGCCACCAGAGTTCAAATCCCATACCCCACATTATTTTTAATATTGTTTTATTTTGAATTTTTAGAATACCAAAGGGTCACACGTGCAAAACTCATAAAAACCCACTACACCTTGTAAACTAACTGGCCCAGAGGGATAATGAAGCGGCAAGGGACACTTCGGGCATCAGACTCGTCCGGGATCAGCCGACTCGGGCCGGCGCCGCCGGCCGGACTCGGCCGGACCGCCGAGTCCCCAATACGAAAAAGTTGCCTCTTCACCTCCTATGTACACCTGCACACTTTATTTCTGTAGATCGGTTCCAGAGCCCCTTTAAATCACATTAAACCCTATTTTAATACATTTTAATACATTTTTATCACATTTTTTCATTTTAACCTTTCACCTACCCTAACCCTAACCTAACCCTATAAATACAACCCCTACACACTACCCCTTCACTCCAAAATTCTGAACAAAACTCTCAAGAAATTTCCTAGAACCCTAGTGTACTTTGGAAGAAGCGAAAGGCGAAGCTCCGGCGGTTTTCCCGGCGACAACCCTAGGAGATCTCGGCGACGAAACGATGCACCGGAAGCTACGTCCACTCCCTCTCCCTCTCCTCTTTAAGCTAAACTAGTAAGTCCCACCTCCCTCTCTCCCTTGCTACTCTAAAAACATCTTTTAATAAAACCCGACGGAATCGGAGTCAAACCGATTTCCGATTCGGTTTCTTTCTAAAAATCCCACTTTTCTTAAACACGACCCTATTAAACTATTACATGTTGACTATTAATCATTAACAAACATGTTGAACAAGTTTTATGACAATTTATATCATTTTGTAACTTTTATCGCTCTTTTTCGGTAAAATACCATGTAGTTTCATTTTGACATTAAATCATCACAATCTTGCTATACCTTTAAGTTAGATCACGAGATAATGACCTACCTCCTCACAACACTCATATGCAACATAGCATAATACCTTTCGGGAACATAGAATACGGGAAACGAACTTTTACATATAAATACCCTTTACTAATAAAACCATTTTTACAAGATTTAGTATTTTTAAACAAATCTTTGCAAAGCGCCGCTACAACCCATTTTGGGGAACTCGACTGGGATGGTGCGGATTATCGCACGTCCCTGGGCTTAGTAGTGCGAGATGCAGACCTCCGCAAGGAGCATTCAGTCTCGAAAGATTTAAAATACGAAAATCTTAAGAAAATGAGATTTATAGAATTATAATATATATATATATTTATTTTTATAAAAAAATATATATATGTAATATCAAAATATCTATTTTTTTATAATATAAATATTCCAACTTTTCCAAATCAAAGAATCATTTTACATTAAAATACCATGAATTCCATACAAGTACAATATTACAATAAATACCATATATTATGAAAGTAGGTTATTTTCACTAGAAATATCACAATTATAAAATCTATAATTATTACAACCCTAAAGACGATAATTAAATACTTGGGGTGTATTTTGAAAAATATATAAAAGTATTCTTTACATAAAACCCCCTCAAGTTCTATAAATTATCCTAAGGACCCTAGTAAATACAGGTTTAAGCGGGACCAATCTCTTGAGCCTCAGGGAGACGAAGAAGTGGGTGCTTGCCTATTTAAGGTAGACAACTTAACAACGGTATTATCAACACGGTAATCGTTTTTGAAAAAGACACAAATCCTGCCGCCCATGTGCAACGGTTACCGATAACATCAAAACAATCAGGACTACAATTTCTTTTCTAATTGTTCTGACTCAGAATGAGTCCCATTAATAATCTGACTTGAATATGATTCAAGTACAATCTACAATCCAACATGAATCCTGAATACATATATTCAATCTATTCAACTTGACTGAACCGAACCATGGATATACTTCCATTTACATGATTCTCCAGTTACATCCATGATTCTTCAGTTACATCCATTTACTGATATCATGGTTCCGGTAAGTCACCCAATTATACAATCTATACAGTTTACAATACAAGATAATACAATACAACTATACAACAAGACATCTCGGGGTTTAAGGGGTAGATTGGTACGGAAGGTGTTAGAAGTGGCACGAGACAGTAAGATTTAATACACCTAACCTGAATCCAGTTGCTGTTGTACTGTGGCATAAATGGTTCTTCGTACTACACTTGCCTCTAGTCTCTGGCATATAGTACAACTTTAAAAGCTACCTTCTCTTTCTATCTATTCTATTTCTCGTTTATCTTTGGGACTTACCGAGCGATTTGTTCGCCGACGACATTCTCTTTCTTTCTTCTTTGAATGTCGTCAGGTGATCTGGACACTCCGGAGATCGAGCCTACTAGTGAAGACTTGGACCACTTCATTGAAGACCCAGAGCTTTAGTTCATTGTACACTTTTATTTTAGTACTTTTCCTTTTCTGTTATGCCACTGTTTAGGCATTGCTTTCTTCCAGATGTATTTACTTTTCCATGCATTGTACAAAAAGAATGTGAATAAATAAAGTTGTAGTTTTATTATATCTTGTCTCTTGTGCATTTATTTTGATATTGCTTAGTTACGCTTAGCGTATTTATTTTACAGTAAATACGTAGCGGCCTCGTCGCGTCCTCTGTCCGTATACTGGGAAGCGGTACGTGACAAGTTTTTGTTGGTGGCCCATGCAGGTCAGAGTTGTTTAGAACATGTCACGACCCGAAAGTACGGAACATGACCGGCACTTAAACTACGAACGTCTCGAGGCGTACGTAATCTAAGTAAACCGAAAACCCAGAAATCCAAACCAAGAAAGATGTAGAGTGCAGGAAAAACCAACTTAAAGCAAGTAGTTTCAATAGCATAAGCCGAATTAGGCGATTTTAAAAACATCAAAAATTTCCCGAAAATTTCGGCAGAGTCTCCTTTGAAAATACTGGCCCCCAAATGGGATACAACATGAATAGTATACGAAATCAATAAAAAGGCATCCCCAAGCGAGAGCTAGCTCTTCGTCAATCGACGGTCACAACCACACAAGCAATATAATATACAACGCCAAGGGCGAGGATCAAAATTCAAAAGGAAACTCAAAAACTACAAGAAAACCACATAAATACAACGCGCGACTCTAAGGTCGAAAGAATAAACATCACTGGTCTCTATCTCAAATAAATACATGTTTGGTTGATGGAACTTCTAGATACAACAGAATAATGATATACAAGATATATAATGGGGGTACGATACAAGTAAACCCACCTACTAGCAAATCACCCGAAGGAAACTATGCCCGCAAAGCCGTAATGAAACCTGTACGGCAAACCTGCAAGAAACTGGGGCACAACGGGGGTGAGTTGCCAACTCGTGAATAGAAAAATATCTACGCACAGAAATCGCATAAATAACGCAACCTAGGTCAATGATCATAATATATCCTCAAATATATGAATAACACGTAGCCTGTAACAAGGCTAGGGTAAATATCTAACCCGAGTGTAATCTCATGTGCCCGTGTCAGTGCCTCAAGTAGCAATATATCATATGAATGAGGTATGAATGCATGAAAATAGAATACATGTAAATGAAGAACTGTTTTCATAATTTAGTGAGATTTCCTTTGTATTTTTATAATGAGGTATCATAATGAAATCAGCATAAAACAGTGCCTAGCATCGGCACAAAACGTAATCCCAATATCTTGATATCTCTGTATCACAGTCTCTGTACCTCAATATCTCGAAATCTCAATGTCTCAATCATAATATCTAGGGCGCCGTCAGTCCAGACCGGCCCCTACCATCCATCTCAAGACCACGACGGTATCCTCCGGATATCTGACGCGTCGGGTAAAATCACCGGTAGGTAGTGCTCCCCTGCCAAGCTCACATCGTCATCATCACGCGCTTTTTGCCCCGGGGTACCTTACCGGGTCCACCATGTACCCGAAACGGTTCATCCGTCTCCTCGAATCGGGTCTCGAAATCCATCAGTAAACTCATGGTGGACGACTCATACATCATGGGAAAAACCGCACTTTTTATTTAAAAAGAGAGAAATCAGTTTATATAAGTTTTGCGGTTTTCCCCCCAAATCCAGAAAATTTCATGGAAATCCGAATCCAAATCATCAATAGCATGTAAAAACCATGAATATAGGCATAACAATGAATAACAATATGCATGAAGTGACAAGTAAATACTACAATGTTAAGCTGGCATATAAGGCAGGCACACTAATATCATGTCAAATTACTAACTAACAAGCTAAGTCAAGCAATAATATTTTTTAAGGTGTACGTGACATGGCAATTACCGATGAAGATGTGTGTGAGCCGGCAAGTAAGTGTACGTGGTACATACGCATCATCGGTAATGGTGCTGGTGTCCTAACAATATGATATCAACATTGTAATAAGAAATTATAATATAAGTATGCGATGCGAAGCGAACCACAATAATAAGCGGGAGCTGAATACTAGACGCAACTGTAACTAACCTGCATTAATCTAATATAAGTCCTACAAATGGTGCCTTTTGAAATAACACGAATCATGGGGTTTTGAAAATAGGGGCTACGGTGTTTTTATGGAAAGATACGTCTTTTGAAATATCCGTAGGATCCCTTGGGCTGTCTTTTAAAATACCCACGATTCGTTAGTTTTTGAAATAGGTAAGAATCGAATCTAATCTAACAACTAAACTAAACTAAAGGGCTAAGCTAACAAGCTGGACTACAGGTAAGGAAACCGCCTAACATCTGAGTCGATCCATATACATACCTGTATATATATTAGTCGGTGATCCCGCCTCAATAATATCATATCCGATACCATATCTACAATCAGCCATCCCAAGTCAAGAGTGCGGATCAATCATCAAGATATAGCTCGTACGTAAATCCGTCGTACGGCATCCCCAAATCTGGGTACGGGTCAATATCATATTCCTCACACCATTCCTCTGGTATCCTCTTTATTCAAGATCATAGTCTAGGATACTGACCTATGTCTAGTACAATACTAATATCCTCAATATACCCATGATCTGACTACAGATCGACAATCTCGTACAAACCGATACCGTCAGCACATAGCATCATCAGGGTATACATCGCCCGATACGGCCTAATATCAATATCCTAGCATATCATGCCTCATATCACGATCACATGTCGACCATTTTATTTATAACACTATTCACCCGTATCGCCGCCCCAAGATCCGCTATAACACCAGGACGTACCTCAAGTACGAATCCTGCCATATCACCGATATCACAACCACAAAACAAATCTCATCGACTCGGCTCAATCCCAAGTATCATCCTCAAATCCGTATGTGAACACATAGTCCCATACCCATATGAACACATAACTATAAAGAATCTCATGAGCACATATAAAAAGAAATGTATGCAAGTATGTATGTGTGTATGTGTAGTGCAACACTACCCTCGGGTTCGCAACACTAAAGTAATCCAACACACCAATATCCATCCTAACATCGTTATTAATCCCAAATAACATATACTAATTGTTGGTGTGTATACGCATCCGTATACACCACCACGGACTGCGGGGTGCTATACGCCATCCACCCGACTTCTCCCCGTAGATATAAATCTACTCACCTGGTCCTCGTTCGTCGGTGCCGACATCGCCACGCGCTTGCTTGTCGTCTCGAAGTCCACATGGGATACCTACATATCATAACGCACCATACCGCATTAAAATCCGACTCATGACCAAAACGACGCACGAATCCCACATAGGTCAAAACCAATGGTTGCTTTCGCAAATCGACCCAAAAACCCTCGACGTCGGCGTACAAACGCCAAACCATCGAGAAAACTCCCAACACACTCATTTGCACATTCACGAACACTAATTTTAATATAAAATAGGTTAAAATTCACAAAAACCCCAATTTCACTTAAAAAGTCATTTTTCCGAAAATCTAGCAAGCACAATTCGCCGTTTTTGTACAAAACATGATGTTTTAACAATTCTAGTGACCAAGATGATAACTTAATATCTTAATTATCCCATAGAAACCATTACGTAAATTTTAAACCCACAATTTAATTCGATTTCAAAAACCTAGTTTGCAATATTAACCAATTTTAACAATTTTATAGCAAAATGCACAAACTACAATCTAGCTTGGATTTTCATGAACTAAAGTATTAAAATACACTTAATAATGTTAATGAAGTCATGAAAAAATCTAATTATATTTTTCTCATAATCAAATTCATGGTTTACAAAAACCTAGCTAGCAATATAGCTTAAATATTACAATTCCAAACTAACAATTTGCAACTAGAAATTTGATTAGGTTTTCATTTCACAATATGAAGAACTACAATTGCAACCACAATTACATACACAAAAACCTAACTTGAATTTCATAAACCCTTACTAAGTTTTTCCAAACATACAATTAAACCCAAATTAATAACTAATAATGCTTGATTTAAGGTATTCAAACAACAATTTAACAAAAGGTCTTGATTTATACCTTACAAGATCAAGGATCTATCATGCAAATTCTAGCCTCCAAAAGTAGCTTCCATGCTCTTAGATCCATGTAAGTTTGGCTAATGAGAAATGGGTAGGAGTTGGATTTGGATTTTGGGATTTATTTGATGGATTTTGAGGCAATTTTTGAAGCAAAAGAGATGGAAAATGGGGGAAAAGATGGGGGCTGTTGTAGCAGAATTTCGGCTGAGGAGGGAGTGGGGAGAGGTGTGGGGGAATTGTGGAAAAGAATCCAAGTCAAAGCCCCTCCCAAATTACCATAATACCCCCACCTACTTTACTATATATAAAAACCTTATTTTAACCCATTTCTCACATGATTTAAGGTCAAAAAGAGGGAAATAAAATTCTTGGGCTGCTACAATAGTGTGGGGCTGGCCAAGGGGAGTGAGGGTGAGTATGAGAGACTTTACAAAAAAATTCTATGCAAAAAGACCCCCCACAATACCATATTTGCAAGTTTTAGTTCAAAATAACTATATTTTTGTTTTCCATATAATAAATCAATTAAAACTTGAAATAAAATACTAAAAAATTATATTACAACTAAATTTTAATTAACATGATTTTAAAGATTAAAATTAGCCCATTTAAATTTGTATTTATCTCTAATTTAATGTATTTTCTTACCGGCTTAAAATAATATTAAAATAATTAATTTCGGAAAAATTTTCAGAAAATTTGAAATTTCAGCAGTGGCTAAATAAACACCAAATACTAGCAATTACATAGCTAGAATATGTATATTTAATTTTATAATAAAGATATTTGCATTTTGACTTTTTACAGAAAACCCCCTTATTTTACCGTTTTTTCGTAATTTCACCGAAACGATTTTCAAAACGTTACAGAACACTACCATACAGTTCTGTTCTGCGTGAACAATCTAAGCAATATAACACAAGAACCGGCAACTAAAACATTCTTTACAATTCATGTTCTTTGAATCTTACAATTTCATATCTTTAAATCATATACTTTGATCTATCCTAACCTAAATTTTTCTTTCAAGGTTATGGATTCCCCGAACAACACCAGCACCAATGTCCACAACACACCTCCACCACTACCAATCACACCTGCCGTTCCTGCTCCACCCAACGAGCAAACGATTCTACTTGAGCCAATCCGCAGCCTCCTAGAGGAACAACAGCAACTCTTGAGCCGTCCTGAGGCTGAAGCACCTGGGGTGAAGCAATTCAGAGCTTTACATCCCAAACAGTTCTCAGGAAAGGGGAGCCCACTGGAAGCTGAGGAATGGGCTCAGAGTATAGAAGATGATCTGGTAGCGGCACAAGTGCCAGAAATAGCTTGGGTTCGTGTTGCAAAATTACAGCTCACGGACAATGCACGGAGCTGGTGGAAGGCGGAAGAAAGCCGTCTTGAACCACCCATCGAATGGAAGACTTTCCGTGACATGTTCGACGCTAAGTACTTCCCTGAGACTGCCAGGTTCGACATGGAACAGCAGTTCATACATCTGCAACAAGGTTCGATGTGGACCAAGTCGGTAGATGAGCATGACACTGAGTTCACCATGCTCAGTCGATAAGATATGTCTCAATAATTGAACTTTTAAATATCACATATTACACAACTAATATAATACTTAAGCAGATTTGCGGCACACTTGATACCGACGGACGAGATCAGAGCGTGTCGATTTCAACAGGGTTTGGATTCGGAGATCCAGGCTGCACTAGCCACAGGAGATTTTCCGACCCATGAATCGGCTCTGAAAGCTGCCCGCCGTTATGAGGCAGTGATAAAGGCAAAGGGCAGACCTCAGTCTGCAGGAGTTAAGCGCCCTGTCAACCAGATGACAGGAGGAGCCTCGTCCAGGCCACCTTTTGTGCCAAGGAGACCAGGAGTACCAAACAACAGGCCCAGCCCAGCCTTTTATAACTACTGCAAGAGAAATGGGCATCTGGTGAAAGATTGCCGGCGTGCGAACAACCTTTGCTTAATCTGCGGTTCAGCTGCTCATGATATTGGGTCTTGTCCTTATAGACAAAATCCAATTACTGCACTCAGGCCAGCAAACACTTACCCACAGCGCCCATCCATCCAAGCACCTACTCCAAGACTTGCACTACCTGCTCCATCACCTAGAGGACCACAAGCTGCACCTCCTCCTCGTCAGTTCCATCAAGCTCAAAGGAACGTTCTGAGGAATGCTCCTCAGGCCAGGATGAATGTACCATGGCGATAGGCTTTCACGATGACCGTGGAAGAAGCTGAGGCCACTGGCCAAGTTATTACTGGTAACCCTTTTCTTCTCAAACTTTTCTTTCAGTCTTAATACCTACCCATAAATTTTCCTATACCTAAAACATATCTCACATGCCTTAGGTACAATCTTAGTAGCCTCACTCCCTGCACTAGCACTCTTTGATACTGGAGTATCTCGCTGCTTTATATCGCAACGGTTCGTCCGAACTCATGCGATTCCAGTCACACCGTTTGTATCTAGCTGGAATGTCAGTTTAAGAAATGGCGTTCTAAAGGCAACAATGGGATACAGCTTGTGTCCAGTAGTCGTCTGCAGCAGAGAATTCTATGCTGACTTCAAAGTGCTGGACATACCGAACTTCGATGTGGTTCTAGGTATGGATTGGCTCGGAACTTTTTATACTACCATCGACTGTCGTCAAAGGAGGGTAGTATTCGAGATTCCAGATCATCCGGTCTTCTATTTCAAAAGCGGAGACCATACCCTGGAGCCAAGTATATATAAAGCGAAGCCAAGGGAAGCAGTGATTGCAGCAACTCAAGCGGAGGAAGAATCAAGGCCAGAAGTGGTTCGAGAGTTCGACGATGTGTTTCCTGACGATATATCAGGTTTGCCTCCCAATCGAGCTCTTGAATTCAGCATTGATTTAGTACCAGGAGCACAACCGATGATCAAAGCACCTTATCGTTTAAGTCTGGAAGGTTTGAAGAAAGTATGAACACAGTTGGACGAATTATTGGAGAAAGGATGGATTCGTCCCAGCACTTCAAGTTGGGGATCACCGGTACTACTTGTGAAGAAGAAGGAAGGTTCATACAGAATGTGCATCGATTATAGAGCCTTGAATGAAGTGACGATAAAAAACAAGTATCCACTTCCGCGCATCGATAATTTATTTGATCAACTAAGTGGATCTTGTGTTTTCTCTAAATTAGATCTTCGATCAGGTTATCATCAGGTGAAGGTCAAGGAAGCTGACATTCATAAAACGGCTTTCAGAACTCATTATGAACATTACGAATTTCTTGTAATGCCATTTGGAGTGACCAACGCACCAGCAATATTCATGAACCTGATGAATCAAGTTTTTCGGGAGTACTTAGACAGGTTCGTTGTCATCTTCATCGACGACATCCTGGTGTATTCCAAGAGTCGGAAAGAACATGCCGAGCACCTACGAATTGTCCTAGAAACTCTACGACAACATCAATTATATGCCAAGTATAGCAAATGCGAGTTTTGGCTAAATCAAGTTGATTTTCTTGGATATATCGTATCAGGCGAAAGAATTTCTGTGGATCCAGTGAAAGTTTCAGCAGTAAGCGAATGGCCGACACCAAAGTTAGTGAAGGACATTCAGAGTTTCTTGGGTTTAGCTGGATATTACAGAAGGTTCATTGAAGGCTTTTCAAAGATAGCAACGCCCCTGACCAAGTTCACACGTAAAAATGAAGAATTTGTGTGGTCAGAAGCATGCGAACAAGCTTTCGTAGAACTCAAGTCAAGGTTGACATCAGCGCCTATTCTCGTCATACCGGATCAATCTGGAGGTTTCGAAGTGCATTGCGATGTATCCAGTAAGGGATTATGATGTGTTCTACATTAGCACGATATGGTTGTGGCTTATGCTTCAAGACAGCTGAAGACTCATGAGCGCAATTATCTGACGCATGATTTGGAATTGGCAGACGTCATCTTTGCTCTCAAGATTTGGAACCATTATCTTCTTGGCGAACGAGTGAACATATACACAGATCACAAAAGTCTGAAATATGTGTTTACTCAGAAAGAGTTGAATATGCGGCAGAGACGATGGTTATAACTCATGGCGGACTTTAACATCAACCTGCAATATCACCCAGGGAAGGTGAATGTGGTTCTAGATGCTCTTAGTCGTCAACCATTAGCAATGCATCTCACCGCTCAGTGGAAACTTCAACAAGACTTGCATCAGATGGAGATTGAAGTAGTCATACCAGGTAACGCTTCAAGTTTGATGAATTTACAAGTTCAATCAACAATTATCAATCAGATCAAAGCAGCTCAAGCAAGTGATGCTAAGTTGCAAAAGATCAGAGAACAAGTAGAGAATGGACTCAGAACAGACTTCATCATCCATGAAGACGGATCTTTGAGATACGGTAGTAGATTGTGTATACCAAAAGGTCCTGTTCAGGAAGAGTTAATGAAAGAAGCTCACAGCTCTCCCTACTCAGTACACCCTGGAGGTACAAAGATGTACAAAGATCTACGTCAGAATTACTGGTGGCATGGAATGAAGCGTGAAGTAGCCAGAAGCATCGCAAAATGCTTGGTGTGTCAGCAAGTAAAAGCTGAACATCGCAGGACAGTTGGATTACTTCAACCGTTACCAATCCCAGAATGGAAGTGGCAACACATCACGATGGATTTTTTGACTGCTCTTCCTCGCAGCACAAAGGGTAACGATGTGGTATGGGTCATTATGGATCGACTCACAAAGTCGGCTCACTTCATCCCATTACGAGTTGGTTAATCAACTGAGACATTAGCAAAGAAGTACATGGAGGTAATAATCTACTTATGATTTAAACTCTTTAAATACGAACAATTCCTGATACCCATGAACTCATACAGGAAATTGTGAGACTTCATGGAGTACCGGTCTGCATTGTCTCTGATCGTGACACCAGGTTCTGATCGCAATTTTGGCAGAGTTTGCAAGCAAGCTTGGGAACAAGTCTGAACTTCAATACGGCTTATCATCCACAAACAGATGGTCAGTCTGAGCGAACTATTCAGATCTTGGAGGATATGCTCAGAGCATGTATGTTAGACTTCAAACGATCGTGGGAAGATCACCTACATCTTGTGGAGTTTTTGTACAACAACAGCTACCAAGCAAGCATTGGAATGGCACCCTTTGCAGCACTGTATGGAAGGAAGTTTCGATCGCCATTAAGTTGGGACGACATCGGAGATAGGAAACTTCTTGGACCTGAGATGATAGTAGCAACTGTTGATGTGGTTCGTACTATCAGAGAAAGAATGCGCATAGCCCAAGATCGACAGAAGCACTGGGCTGATGCAAAGAGACGTCACTTGGAGTTCCAGCTAGGAGATTACGTGTTCTTAAAGATATCTCCGAACCGCGGAGTGATCCGATTTGGAAGACGGGGAAAGCTAAGTCCGAGATACATTGGACCGTTCGACATACTCGAACGAGTCGGTGAAGTGGCATACCACTTAGCTCTTCCACCTTCATTGGAAGAAGTGCATAATGTGTTCCACATATCCTAACTCAGAAGGTATGTGAGTGACCCTAGCCATGTTCTTGATCATTTTGAGCTCACAATACAGTCCGACTTATCTTGTGAATAACAACCTGTGGAAATCCTGGACAGGAAAGTGAATACACTTCGGAACAAGGAAGTTAACTTGGCCCGAGTGATGTGGAGAAAAGACACTCCAGGAGAGTCCACTTGGGAAAGGGAAGATGAAATGCGTGAAAGATATCCTCACCTCTTTGTAAACTAGTCCTTAAAATAAAAGTTGTAAATTTCGAGGACGAAATTTTTGTAAGGAGGGTAGATTGTAACAACTCCAATTTTAGTGTACAGAAATTTGTTAAAAAGTTAATGCATACTTGGAGTAATTGTATTTTTGAGAGTACCATAAATATTTGTTTTGCTTATTAATAGCAAGAAGGAGCTTGTAGCTCATTGGTAAGACCTTGCACTGCTGAATCAATCCACCAGAGTTCAAATCCCATACCCCACATTATTTTTAATATTGTTTTATTTTGAATTTTTAGAATACCAAAGATTTACATGTGCAAAACTCACAAAAACCCCACTATACCCTGTAAACTAACTGGCCCAGAGGGATAATGAAGCGGCAAGGGACACTCCGAGCACCGGACTCGGCCGGCGACTCGGCCGACTCGAGCCGGTGCCGCCGGCCGGACTCGACCGGACCGCCGAGTCCCCAACACGAAAAAGTTGCCTCTTCACCTCCCCTGTACACCTGCACACTTTATTTCTGTAGATCGGTTCCAGAGCCCCTTTAAATCACATTAAACCGTATTTTAATACATTTTTATCATATTTTTTCATTTTAACCTTTCACCTACCCTAACCCTAGCCTAACCCTATAAATACAACCCCTACACACTACCCCTTCACTCCAAAATTCTAAACAAAACTCTTAAGAAATTTCCTAGAACCCTAGTGTACTTTGGAAGAAGCTAAAGGCGAAGCTAAAGGCGAAGCGACGGCGGTTTTCCCAGCGACAACCCTAGGAGATTCCGGCGACGAAACGATGCACCGGAAGCTACGTCCACTCCCTTTCCCTCTCCTCTTTAAGCTAAACTAGTAAGTCCCACCTCTCTCTCTCTCTCTCCCTTGATATTCTAAAAACATCTTTTAATAAAACCCGACGGAATCGGAGTCAAACCGATTCCCGATTCGGTTTCTTTCTAAAAATCCCACTTTTCTTAAACACGGCCATATTAAACCATTACATGTTGACTATTAATCATTAACAAATATGTTGAACAAGTTTCATGACAATCTATATCATTTTATAACTTTTATTGCTCTTTTTCGGTAAAATACCATGTAGTTTTATTTTGACATTAAATCATCACAATCTTGCTATACCTTTAAGTTAGATCACGAGATAATGACCTACCTACTCACAACACTCATATGCAACATTGCACGATACCTTTCGGGAACATAGAATACGGGAAATGAACCTTTACATATAAATACCCTTTACTAATAAAACCATTTTTACAAGATTTAGTATTTTTAAACAAATCTTTGCAAAGCGCCGCTACAACCCATTTTTGGGAACCCGACTGGGATGGTGCGGATTATCGCATGTCCCTGGGCTTAGTAGTTCGAGATGCAGACCTCCGCAAGGAGCATTCGGTCTCGAAAGATTTAAAATACGAAAATCTTAAGAAAATGAGATTTATAGAATTATAATATATATATAAATTTATTTTTATAAATATATATATATATATGTAATATCAAAATATCTATTTTTTTATAATATAAATATTCCAACATTTCCAAATCAAAGAATCACTTTACATTAAAATACCATGAATTCCATACAAGTACAATATTACAAATAAATACCATATATTATGAAAGTAGGTTATTTTCACTAGAAATATCACAAATATAAAATCTACAATTATTACAACTCTAAAAACGATAATTAAATACTTGGGGTGTGTTTTGAAAAGTATATAAAAGTATTTTTTTTATATAAAACCCCTCAAGTTCTATAAATTACCTTAAGGATCCTAGTAAATATAGGTTTAAGCGGGACCAATCTCTTGAGCCTCACGGAGCCGGAGAAGTGGGTGCTTGTCTATTTAAGGTAGACAACTTAACAACGGTTTTATCAACACAGTAATTGTCTTTGAAAAAGACACAAATCCTGCCGCCCATGTGCAGCGGTTACCGATAATATCAAAACAATTAGGACTTCATTTTCTTTTCTAATTGTTCTGACTCAGAATGAGTCTCATTAATATTCTGACTTGAATATGAATCAAGTACAATCTACAATCCAACATGAATCCTGAATACATATATTCAATCTATTCAACTTGACCGAACCGAACCATGGATATACTTCCATTTACGTGATTCTCCAGTTACATCCATGTATCTACAGTTACATCCATTTACTGATATCATGGTTCCGGTAAGTCACCCAATTATACAATCTATATGGTTTACAATACAAGACAATACAATACAACTATACAACAAGACATCTCGGGGTTTAAGGCGTAGATTGGTACGGAAGGTGTTAGAAGTGGCACGAGACAGTAAGATTTAATACACCTAACCTGAATCCAGTTGCTGTTGTAACGTGGTATAAACGGTTCCTTGTACTACACTTACCTCTAGTCTTTGGAATATAGAGACTCCTCTCGTATACACTGGCATCCTTTTGTACCAAGCTACAAACACAGCGTTAACACAATATTATAACAATATAATACAACTTTAAAAGCTACCTTCTCTTTCTGTCTATTCTATTTCTCCTTTATCTTTAGGACTTACCGAACGATTTGTTCGCTGATGACATTCTCTTTCTTTCTTCTTTGAATGTCGTCAGGTGATCTGGACACTCCGGAGATCGAGCCTACTAGTGAAGACTTGGACCACTTCATTGAAGACCCAGAACTTTAGTTCATTGTGCACTTTTATTTCAGTACTTTTCCTTTTCTGTTATGCCACTGTTTAGGCATTGCTTTCTTCCAGATGTATTTACTTTTCCATGCATTGTACAAAAAGAATGTGAATAAATAAAGTTGTTGTTTTATTATATCTTATCTTTTGTGCATTTATTTTTATATTGCTTAGTTACGCTTAGCGTATTTACTTCACAGTAAATACGTAACGGCCTCGTCGCGTCCTCTGCCCGTATACTAGGAAGCGGGGCGTGACAAAATATGTTTGCATGACTCCTTTGAGCCGTGGTAGGGTAGAAGTGTAAGTATAGTGGCAACACACATAAGACACTATGGCGATCTCAGGTCGTAGGGACTACCATATACTCATGTCAGCAGAGAACTACTACCTGACATTGGTATATTACCAACTTGGAGTTCTCAGTGAGTCCGTCCAGTGTAACTCATCCAATAAGCACCCATATGCAATTCTTGCTATCAAACACCAATAGCTACAGGATCAACTATCGCCCTCCAACCGGGTCAGGAAACGTACACACCAGTCTAAACTGGAGTACCGATATTCAGTCTCGATACTCCTACGATTAGGGACATTTAAGGATGTGCTTATCGACTAACTAGACCCCACTAGTATGATCTCTATCATCGTCCTAGTTGTCACGCCCCGCTTCCCAGAGTGTGCTAAGATAGGCACGTGACAGAGCCAACCATGCTATCTGTGGATAGGAAATATCCCTCCACAGTCACATTACGGCTGTAGAGATATCAAGAACAGTAAAAAAATAATAAACAACTATCTAATACATGTCCATGAGCCAGAATAACGAGTCAAGAATAAAATAATGCGGAAGCTAAAAGATCCAATACAATAATAAACTGGAATGTACGTCCCATAATGCGGGCTTACATCAGGAATGAAAATACTGAAAGGAAACTAAACTAAACTAATAACAGGTCCTCACTGTTCGGCCTGTTGATTAAAATACTCCTGGACAGCCTGCGATAAGGATAAGGGATCTGGGCCATGCAAAACCCAAACGTCAGTGCGTCATAATATCAATAATTTAAGACAAGCAGGATATAATGAAATATGCAGGCATGAAGTATGAACAGTTAAAAGTCCTCAGTAACAAGTAAAACGTAACATGAATATAGATCAGTGAACAGGATATAAATAGGTGAAGTGCAGTGAGTAGTCTAAACTGTGTTATAGGGTGATCTACTCTAAAGTTATTCGAAATCAATGAATGTAATCTTCATCGTAACCCATCGGTCTATGCCCCATTCAACCCCATGGGACCACGGTAACAAGATATAATAGACTGTGAGTCTATGTCCTGTTCAACCCCACGGGACTACGGTAACAAGATGTAATAGCCCTTTGAGTTACGTTCGGACACACTCTTGATTTCCCCATACCCCCAAGTTATGTGTGTAAGTCAAGTATTGATAAATCTGAGACTAATGCCAACACAGGATCAAGAAGGTACAGGTTTGTCTGTATAGACAACAGGAAATGTCCGTAGGGACAACAGGTCAAGATTGTCGGCGTTAGTAACAAGATTAGGTAATATGTCAAGCTGTGGTACATCAGGTCATGCCAGGTGGTGTACATGTATCAAGTTATGTCAAGTAGTGCACAGGTATCAGGTTATGTCAGTAGTAGCGTATCAGGTCATGTCAGGTAGTGCACAAGTGTCAGGTGGGTGCTCGTAATCAAACTGTAAAAAGTATGGGTGCACAAACTCAAGTATGGAGTACTAATATAACAATAAAATGGAATAATGTGATATGGTATGCAAATAGATATAAATTCAAAGATATGGATGCACAATTATCGATTAGGGTTACATTTATAGTTCCAATACTAATTAGGATGTACTTTATTAAACGTGGAGTGTTAATATCACAGTGTTATGTATTAATGTGATCTATGGATGCAGTTATTGTAATATAGTATGTAACAAGATAGGTTTGCATGCGCTAGATGTAAAGTAACACGTACGGATGCAGACCGATGTCGAAAAACTGTAAAAGTAAACATGGGGTGCATAATTTGAAATACCAGTACTATATGTATTAAAATAGATGTATATAAAGTATTGTAACATGTAGCAAGATAAACTTGCCTAGACGGATCAAGAAACGGATGTGTCTGGTACGTCCGACGTCGGCAAAATGTCGCGACGCGCACACGGTACACGGAACGGGTCCAAATAACGCACGAGGGTGATCATGCAGTCAAGGTACGTCGTCTGGATCGTCGGCGTCGATCCCAGCTCCGGCGAGCTACAAAATACAGAGGTCAAGAATCAAGAAAGAAAAGAAAGAAAAGAAAAGAAAGAGGAAGAGAGGAAGAGGGATGGCTCACTGGATTAGTAGGTGTTCTGTGGTTTCAGAGAGGAGGTGTGAGGGTGACGACGATTTCGACGGAGCTTCGGCGAGGTTAGGGTACTCGGGTTCTGTGGTTTAGGGTTTGGGGTGGTTTGGTGTGCAGGATGGGTGAGGAAGAGGCACAGAGAAGAGGGAGAGGAGAGATGGTGGAATGGAGATGGCGACGAGATGAGGAATGGAGGGGTCGTCGGCGAGGTGAGGTGGTGCAGGGTTTTTTGTGTGTTCTCGGGTGCGTGCAGGGGCTGTTGCAGGGTTCGGAGGAAGGAGAAGAGAGAAGAATGAAGGAGATGATTGAGATGAGGGTGGAGGCGAGTTCGAGGGAAGAGAGGCACGGGAGTTAGGGTTAGGGTTTGAGGAGGAGTGAGGAATGATAGGTTCTCGTGGCGGGGCTGCTGGGGTTTAAAAAGAAAGTGGAGGAGGAAACTAGAAGGGAGGTGATCGTAGCCGAGGGGAGGCGACCCGACTCGAGAAAGAAATAGTGATCGCGAGATGTGAGAGAGAGAGGGAAGAGAGAGAAAGGGAGAGAGAGAGAGAGAAGAGAGAGATCGAGAGGAGAGAGAGAGAACAGTGAGGAGAGATAATCTTGTTTGTTAGTGGAAGAGAGAGAGAAAGAGAAGAGAGAGGAGAGAGGGATCCGCGCGAGGGTGAGAGAGAGAGAGATGTGGGGCCCAGGCGCAAAGAGAGAGAGAAGGATCTGTGCTGTTTTAGAAAGTTAGGATTTAAAATTGGAAAAGATTTTTTTGTTTGTTAATTAAATTTAAACGTTGATTTAAAGAAAAAAATAAAGATATTAAATTTAATAAAATTTGAATTTTGGCGGGATACCAAAATATTCCAAAACACACCCGGGTCGGGTCTAAAAATTCAGATTTAAAATATGAAAAATATATGCGACGTCCAAATTTCAAAATGAAAGCTCGGGTAACGAAAATGCATACCCCCAAGAACGGATGCACGCACGTGCGTGTAGCCATCCAAACACGTCCGTTTCACTGAACGAGACGAGAACAAAATGCGCGAATGCTACCACGGGGCTAGGGGTATCATGCAGGCCATGTTAAGTAATTTTAAATTATTTTACGTGACTTAAAATGTTATATGGTAAAAGATGCAATGCCAGATAAAATGCCAGTATGCAGTATTCATGAAAATGCACATATCTATGTAACAAGTCAAGATAATTCATAAATATGAATCAAATAAGTTTCAAGCAAGCGGGTCGGGTCGAATGCAATGTAAAATGTAAAATACTATTCGCACCCAAAACACGATAAATCAAGAAATACTACAAATAAGAAAATACGAGAACTGGAATTGTTATAAATGAACTAGGTTGTTACATTATACCCAACTACAAAAAGAATTTCGTCCTCGAAATTTCAAGAACAAGAAAGGATAAACAATCCAGAAACTACAAGAATAGATGTGGAAACTTCTGTCGGATTTCATCTTCTCGTTCCCAAGTTGATTCTCCATGCGAGCGATTTTCCCAAGAAACAAGTACGAGAGGGATAACCTTGTTCTTAAGAACCTTTTCTCTTCGATCCACAATCGACATCGGTCGTTCCAAAAAGGTTAAATCTTCTCTTACAGTCAGTTCCGAATGATCCAGCACGTATGTTTCATCTCGAACATATTTACGAAGTTGAGATACATGAAACACGTCATGAACATTCGCCAAAGATTGCGGTAAAGCCAATCGATACGCCACTTCTCTAACACGCTCCAAAATCTCGAAAGGACCAACGAATCGAGGACTAAGCTTTCCTCGACTCCTAAAATGAATCACTCCTCTAGTCGGTGATATCTTCAAGAATACCAGATCACCAACAACGAACTCTAGAGGTCTTCTCGATGTATCGGCCCAACTCTTCTTCCAATCTTGCGCTGCCTTCATATGATTCCGGATAGTATTAACTTTCTCCACTATTTGCACGATCAAATCCGGTCCTAACAATCTTCGTTCTCCAATATCGTCCCAATAAATAGGCGAACGACACTTACGACCATATAATGCTTCGAATGGAGCCATCTGAATAGTTGCCTGAAAACTGTTATTGTAAGAAAACTCCACCAAGTGTAGATGATCCTCTCATGAACCCTTGAAGTCTAACATGCAAGCTCTCAATATGTCTTCAAGAGTTTGGATCATTCTCTCCGACTGGCCTTCTGTTTGAGGATGATAAGCTGTGCTAAACTTCAATCGAGTCCCCAAACTTTCCTGTAATCTCCTCCAAAAGTGTGATAGGAAACGGGTGTCACGGTCGGACACGATGCTCACCGGTACTCCATGCAATCTTACAATCTCCTGCATGTACCGTTCTGCTAACGTTTCCGTTGACTGACCAACTCGAAATGGTATGAAATGATCTGCCTTGGTCAATCGATCAACAATTATCCAAACTGCATTGTTGCCTTTTGGACTCCGCGGTAAAGCCGTCACGAAATCCATGGTTATATGTTCCCACTTCCATTGAGGAATCGGAAGTGGTTGCAATAAATCAGCAACTCTTTGATGTTCCGCCTTAACTTGCTGACACACCAAGCACTTCGCTACAAAGCGGACAATCTCCCGTTTCATGCCTTCCCACCAGAAATGCTATCGTAGATCTCTGTACATCTTCGTGCCTCATGGATGTACGGAATATGCGGAACTGTGCGCCTCCTTTATAACTTCTTCACGAATATCTCCTTTTGGCACACACAAACAGCTATCATATCTCAACGAACCATCTTCATGGATCAACAAGTCCGTTCAAAGTCCAGCTTCAATATGTTCTCGAAACTTTTGCAATCTAGGGTCCTGTATTGCGCTGCTTTAATATTCTCGATCAACGACGATTGTACTTGCAGCTGCATCAACTGTCCCGAAGAATGCGGTAGCACGATCTCCAACTCGAATCTTCGAAAGTCTTCGATAAGTTCCTTCTGTGTAGTCAACATCCGAATTGCTGGCAACCGACTAAGCGCATCCGGCACAACATTAACTTTTCCCGTATGGTATTTAAGATCAAGATCGTAGTCAGCCATCAGCTCCAACTATCTACGCTGCCTCATATTAAGCTCCTTCTGTGTGAATACATACTTCAGGCTTTTATGATCGGTGAATACTTTGACCCTTTCGCCCAATAAGTAGTACCTCCAAATCTTCAAACCGAAAATCACAGCTGCTAGCTCCAAATCATGAGTTGGGTAATTCTTCTCATGGGTCTTCAACTGTCTCGATGCGTAAGTTATAACCTTCCCATGCTGCATCAAAACACATCCCAATCCTTTCCCAGATACGTCGCTGTGAATCACCAATCCTCCAGAACTGTCTGGTACGGTCAAAATAGGAGCAGTTATCAATCTCTGCTTCTATGCCTCAAAAGCTGACGCACATTTATCCGTCTATACGAACGGTACTTCCTTACGCGTAAGCTTGGTCAGAGGCTCAGCCAAACGAACAAAATTCTCCATGAACCTTCTGTAATACCCGGCAAGTCCAAGAAAGCTTCTGATCTGCTACATTCTTCGGAATCGGCCAATCTCGAACTGCTGCAATCTTTTCGGAATCAATGGCGATTCCATCTCCGGACACAACTGTTTCCCCCAATCAAAGCAAAGCTCTTTTTTAAAATTCAAAATTTAAAAATTGAAGCAACGCTTCAGATTCAGCGCTAGGCGCGTTGCGCGCCACGTGTCAAACACAGACACGCTGGCGCCAGGTGCGCTGCGCCCTAGGCAGCGCACGCCCAATCAGAGCAAAGCTCTGTTTTAAAATTCAAAATTCAAAAAAAAGAAATTGATTGAAGCAACGCTTCAGATCCAGCGCTAGACGCGCTGCGCGCCACGTGTCAAACACAGGTGCGCTAATGCAGGCTGCGCTGCGCGCCACGTGTCAAACGTAGGTGCGCTAGCGCAAAGTGCGCTGTGCTCTGAGCAGCGCACCACGTGCAAAGCACGGGTGCGCCAGTGCTGGAATTAAAAATTCCCCACCGTTAGATCAAAAGATCTAATAATGATAAATCATTAATTAATCAGAATTAAAAATTCTGTTATGGAAAGATCTTTCCAATCTTGTTAAAAACAAGAAGATTGCCTTCTGTAAAACAGAACCTCTAGGATCAAAGATCCAACGGTGGGGAAATATCTCCAAATCAATCAGAGAAAGATCTTTTTAACTGATTTAACAAATCAAATTTCCCTATATAAAGGCCCCAAGACTTCAAGTCTGAAAAATAGAAAAACCCCCCTACAAACTTTGAGAAAACTCAAAAGAAAGAGAGCAAGCTCTTGAAAGAAGATCATTTCTTCAAGGTAAAAAGAATGATTCTTGAACAAAGAGATGAAATCATCTTATTAAAACAGAAGAATTATCTTCTTAAAAGATCATAGATCTGTTTCCCCAATTAGAGCAAAGCTATGTTCAGAATTCAAAATTTAAATTAAAGCTGCAATTTTATAAAAGCGCTTCGCTACAACTAGCGCACCCCGTGCAAAGCATATAGGCGCTAGCTCTGGATGCGCTGCGCTCCAAGTAGCGCACCACGTGCAAAGCACGTGTGCGCTAGCGCTAAGAGCGCTGTGCTCCAATTAGCGCACCATGGGCAAATCGCACCATGGGCAGAGCGCATAAGCGCTAGCGCTGGAACTAAATGTTCCTCACCGTTGGATCAAATATCCAACGGATATGATTAAATCTTCAGCTAACAAGAATAAAATTCTGTTGAATCTTTCCAAACAGAAAAGATTGTGCCCTGAATTTGGAACACCGTTGGATCAATGATCCAATGGTGATTAAAAACCACTAAAATACAGAACAAATTCTGTAAAGAAGGAAAGATTTCTCAATCTTGATAAAACAAGAAGATTATCTTCTATTAATCAAAAGCCCTTGGATCAAGGATCCAACGGTGGGGAAATTCCCAAATCAATTGGAGAATAAATCTCTTTAACTGATTCAACAAATCAGCTTTCCCTATATAAAAGACCCAAGACTTCAAGTCTGAAAAGGAGGAACCCTCCCCCCCATAAACTTTGAGAAAATCTCAGGAAGAAGAAGTAGCTCTCAGCAAAAGAAGATATTTTCTTCAAGGTAAAAAAGAATGGTGATGAAAAAAGAGTTGAAATCATCTCATAATTAAAAAGAAGAATTCTCTTCTTAAAAGATCATAGGTCTACAAAGACCAAGGTCTTTTATAAAGAGATCAAAAAAGATCTCATCATAAAACAAAGAAGTATACTTCGCAGATCATAGATCTATACGACAAATTGTCTTCCTGATATCATGAACATCTCATTATAAAAGGGGGAGAATTATTCAATTCTCTTAGGATCACAGATCCATAAAGGCAAACCCTTTCATCAAAAAGAGATTGAAATATCTCCTATAAATTAAGAACTTTGTTCTTAGAATCTTAAGACAAAGTCTCTTATCAGAAAGAAGATAATCTTCAGAGCGCAAAGTTAACCTAAGAGGAGCCTTAGCGCTCCTGATTTAAAAGTGCCTTAGTGTTCTTCATCTAGCGTAAAGCGCTGCAGTGCAATAGCACTTCAAACACAGCGCACTACACTCATTGGCTAGCACTCAGCGCTAAGCGCGCCACGTGCTCCTCACGTGTGCGCTGCATTACTAAAAGCGCTTTGCACTCATTATATGGCATCAGCGCCGAGCGTTTCAACGCTTCAATTATAGCGCACCAGCGCTCTACATTTAGCGCAAAGCGCTAAGCGCATCAGCGCTCTACATCTAGCGCAAATCGCTAAGCGCATCTGCGCCCTTCACTCAGCGCTAAGCGTATCAGCACTCCACATCTGGCGCAAAGCGCCAAGCGCACTAGCCCTTTAACCATAGCGCACTGCGCTCATCGACCGGCGCTAGTGCCAAGCGCGCCACATGCTTATTATGTGCGCTTGGGCAGAACATAAATTGTTCTTTGGATAAGCCCCAGAACTATGATGAATGCTTAGCATTCAATAAAAGACAAAAAATGTCAGAGCCCAATGCCTAGCATTATTAAAAGGGATGAGCCCAAACAAAGGCTTAACAGCCAGAACAAAAATAAAATGTTAAACGTTTTAATTGTACTTAGCCCAACTCTGGCCATAAGTCCTCAACTTAAATTGAACTGAGCACATCTACTCACAAATATTCAACAGATCTTAGTCCCAAACTGGACTACAGATCTTTCAACCAATTCACCTTGGTTCAAGGGTACATCTCTTCACTCTTTTGATATTTGTCGTTGTAATTCCTTAACGTCTTCAAAGAGGTGCCGGGTCCCGACAACCACACATTTCACGGATTATGATGTCCTTAACCTCATGAACTGTGGGGTCCTTAAACTCATGAACTATGATGTCCTTAACCTCGACCGTGATGTCTTTAAACTAACATCGGACTGTGGGGTCCTTAAACTCATGGACTATGATGTCCTTAACCTCGACCGTGATGTCTTTAAACTAACATCGGACTGTGGGGTCCTTAAACTCATGGACTATGATGTCCTTAACCTCGACCGTGATGTCTTTAAACTAATATCGGACTGTGGAGTCCTTAAACTCATGGACTATAATGTCCTTAACCTCGACCGTGATATTTTTAAACTAACATCGGACTGTGGGGTCCTTAAACTCATGGACTATGATGTCCTTAACCTCGTCTGTGATGCCTTTAAACTAACATCGGACTGTGGGGTCCTTAAACTCATGGACTATGATGTCCTTAACCTCGACCGTGATGTCTTTAAACTAACATCGGACTGTGGGGTCCTTAAACTCATGGACTATGATGTCCTTAACCTCGACCGCGATGTCTTTAAACTAACATTGGACCGAGATGTCCTTAAACTAACAATGGACCGTAATGTCCTTAAACTAATCGACCGCAATATCACTAAACTAAACAATAGAGTCTCAATTGCTCTTTTGTTGAATTTAAACGATCCCGTTAAGTTGATCTTAGTCTAAAATTAGACTAATGTATCCTTAACAAACGTTTAAGTTGATCTTAGTCTCAAATGAGGCTAACATATCTTTAAACCCAAACCCCCAAACCTAAATCTAAGAAAGATACGGATTTGGACTAGTCCACGCCCTACGGGTGACAATATAAATTAGTCTCCGTATACAATCCACGGGCAACCAAACACAAAACAAACACCCACGATATGAAGTGACCATCTGGAGAAGGAGAAAGTTGTTACCGTGATGCGGTATCATAATTAACTGCAGGGGCTTGCGCCGGCAGGGAAGAGCATCCCGACAATCAAAAACCTTTCAAACGAGGGGGAATCTGACGAAGTCTGCTACATCGGCCGCATCCGTCTAAACCTTCGATAAATGGTGCCATAAATCAACTTGGCATCTTCGGAGAGGTGGACGGATAGCACCAATTAGCATCTGCCCCAAATTTCAGGCAAGACGGACCGACGCGGTCGCATCTCTGTATTCGGCGGTAAACAGATTTTGGCACGCCCGGTGGGACCTTTTCCTCTTTCCACTCCACACTTCGTGTGTCGTGTTCATGAACGAATCGCGGTTTGATATGGTTGCCCTTGGGTTCGAGGTACTATGATTTGGTTTCTTGCTTGGCGCAGAAAGTGAAACATCAATGGCATCCACTTGCATGAAGTGTTCCAACTGCAGTTGCAACTCGCGCTCCGCCTCATCTGGAGGCATAGCCTACGGGCCCTAAGTGGCCTCCTTGTTCACGATGCCAGTGGATCAGGTGACTCAGGCCACCACCGGATTGTTCTTTGGGACTATGCTCCAACCGATGAGCTTCAGCACCCCTGTACCAACACAAGAAGCTCCCAAGAAGTCGGTCTTCGACCGGCTTGCTACTACTGCGGCACCTCTCAGCTGGTCGCCTAAATCAAGTGCCCCAGTCTTTAACAGATTGAGCCAAAGCTCCAGTAGGCCCATAAAGAAGCCTGTGATGCCAGAAAGGGTTATCCTAAAAAGGATAGCCATCCCTGCTCCTGAAGTCATCAAGGCGGCTTCTCCTACCAAAGGGTCAGTTTTTACAAGACTAGCTGTTCCGGCTCCCACTACGGTTCCCGTCCCTGCTCAGAAGTCTGTGTTTGACCGGTTGGATACCGCTTCTCAACGGACATCGGTCTTCAAGAGGCTGATGCTAGCAATAGCCCCTCACCTGGATAGGGGGCAAGACAAAGCCGTCCCCATCACTGAACCAACCCTAACAGCTCGACACGCTCGACGTCGCCACTGGCGCCGAGTGAGGAAGGCTGGGGGCAACTCCTCCTCTGGGCTAACTCCACCAGCTCCAACGGTGGAAGTCAATGCTGCTGTTCCGACCGGGAACAGGTTAACTGCTGAACAAGGTGCGCAGGAACTCGCCTGCCGCCATACTGAAAAGATATCCTCCACCGGTGGAGACTGTCGCAAAAGCAAAACCGGAACAGCCCCCTCAGCGGCTGTCCTCTAAAATTTACAAGGTCTAGCATCAAGTCCAAGACTCGGTGATCGATCAAGATTACTCTCGCCGACAGAAAAAGGTGAAAGTTCAGCGAGAAGAAAATTGTCCTGTTAAGCCACAGAAAGCGATGGCTACTTGGGTGCCCACTGCAACGGCCCCCTCAACTTCGACCGCTCATAAGAGGAGAAGGCCGGAGAAAATCCCCAAGCCTGCGACAAATGTCAAAGGCACTGAGCCCAAACGCCCTAAGTCTGGGGGCATGGTGGTGCATACCGTCTATATGGCATCCGGGAAAGAGGATAGCCGCGCTTCTACGGGCCACCGACCACTCACCCAATCCATCACAAGAGCTCAGGAACAACAGCAGCAGAAGCTTCAGGAGATGCTGACTGCGATGGCCGCACTCACCGGGCCAAAAGAAAGCCCAGAAACATCCATGGAGCAGTGCCGTGATCAGGAAACAGATGCTGAATTCTTTCGGAGAATGCTTAAGAAGAAGGACAAAGAGGCTGCGGAACAAGCGGCCAATATAAAGCAAATGGCCCTTCTATTCCAAGATATGGTGGGCATGATGATTCAGCCGGATCCCCCAGCAGAAGATCCTCCAGTAATAATTGAAGATGACAGAGGAGAAACATCGAATCCCCTGCCAGCTCTATCAACAGCCAAGGAGGAGACAATCTCTAAAGCTGCCTTAGATGACTATATTGCTCAGCAAATAAGAGTTCACCAGGCAAATGAAGCAGCCGGCCAAGTTGTCAAAACTGGACGACCGTATCCTGGCTGGTATGATCAGATAAAGTACCCGCCGGGCTACACGATCCCCAAATTCCATGTGTACAAAGGGACAGGCAATCCCCATCAACACGTCGCTCAGTTCAGGGCTCTTTGTGGTAATACTGGTGGTGATGACAAGCTTTTGCTCTGCCAATTCATCGGCAGCTTGTCGGAAACGGCGTTTGAGTGGTACTCCGAACTTCCAAACGACTCAGTCAAAACTTTCGCAGAAATGGAGTTTCTATTCACTCAGCGGTTCGCGTGCGTCAGCGAACGCACCCCGATCACAGCACTGATCAACGCCGGAGTGAAGCCGTGAGAGACATGGGTGCAATATGCAATCCGGTGGCGGAACCTGTGGTCAAAATGTGAACAGCGGATCCTCGGAATGAAAAAGGGAAAGGAAAAGCAACTTTCGTTGCCAATACTCAACAACAGCCGAGCAACTTAAAACTGGATGTTCGCCAAAAAAACATGCGTCCACGCCTATCCCTCGAGGAGAGACTGGGACGACTTTACTCGTTTCCCCAGGAAAAAACGAGGAGGCTGTTTGAGCTAGCAGTGCGCAACAGACTCATCAATTTTCCGGATCCAAAACGTCCGTTGCATCCAGGCGATGTCAACAATCCTAATTACTGCCCTTACCACCAAGCAGTAAGCCATCCAATCGAAGATTGCTTCATTTTCAAAGGCTGGATTGAGGACCAATACCAACAAGGCAAGTTCGCATTATCTGAAAACTGGAAGGTGAACCCGCTACAACTGCACACTCCTAAGAAGATGGACACACCGGGGGCAACGTGCTCTTTTGTTGAAGAAGCTCCATGGGAGGTGGCTCTTTCGGCGAAAACCAAAAGGATGCTGAATGATCTTCAGACATGCCCGGCGATCAGGTGGAAGAATCCGCTAGAACATCAGATCATCGAAGGAATGCTGAAGCCGCGCCCAACTCCAAAGATTGGTGGTGATAGCCAAAGTGTTCACATCCAGCCGTCAAAATCTTCGAAAAAGAAGATGAAATCCAAGAAGCCCGTGAAGCCTGGCGACAAGCGCACGGACCTACAAAAGCAGATTGACGCGCTGGAAGAGTATAACCAGAAGGCGCAGACTCCAATCACGCTCCAAGAGTTCCTCAGCCACGTCCTTGAGGACGGAAATGATGGAGAAGACTCATCAAATGGATCTGAGGATTACGTAGCAAGTTGTCATGTGATCTCTCACTCATTGATAAATGGTGAAGAAGCTCCTGATGCAAGAAAATTAGGGGCAGATCCTGAGCCAGAACTTCTAGAACCATCAGACAAAATAATTGACGCATTCCTGAACGAAGCCCGTCTAAAAAGCAAAGCTGATCGGGAGTGCGAGATGGCCATATTTGAAAAGGCCAAACGCCGGCGACTGGACGAAAGGGTTAATACACTCCCACCAGATCAAAGCATATCCACCGCAAATAAAAGCAGGTTCAAGACAAGGAAAAAGTTCGCCAAAGCCATATCAATGGGAATGAAGCTGCCCTCTTTCAGAGAAAATTCTCCTGGCGGCATACATCTTGATGAAGCGGACGTACATCCTAACTTCTACTTATATCATCAGGAGATCGCACACCCTACTGAAGATTGCAACGACTTTAAAATTTGGTGGCAAGGGTATGTCGCTCACAGGCAACACTTCAAGAGGACAAAGCATGAAGCTCGTAGACAGCGGAAAAATGCGACAGAAGAGCATAAAAGAATTGCCGGCAATTGTCATAGGGTTGATCCCGGGGGATCGCGAGTTCTCACCTTCGGGAGCGGCTCCGACGAAGAAATAGCTCTCGGCCCTCTCTTCAAGGAATCCATCTCTGAAACGAAAGAACCGAGGAGTTGCGAGAACATTCAGCTGCGCAATCGCACGCTACCCGAAAAGAATTTCGGACCCGCAAACAAGGAATCGAACAAAAAGATAAGGGGAACGGGAAATCGACCTTTGTCGCCAACGCTCAGCATCAGCCGAGTAACCCGAGACCGTTTGTTCGTCAAAGCAACAAGCTGTGATCCCTCGATGAGAAATTAAAACGTCCTTACTCATTTCCCAGGGATAAAACAAGGAGACTTTTCGAACTAGCGGTGCGCAACGGGCTCATCACTCTGCCAGATCCAAAACATCCGTCGCAACCGGGTGACACTAACAATCCTAACTATTGTCCCTACTACAGAGTAATGGGTCACCTACTCGAAGATTGCTACGTCTTAAAAGGCTGGATTGAGGATGAATACCAACAGGGCAAATTCGCGTTGTCTGACAACTGGAAGATGAACCCACCACAACCACATGCTCAGAAAAGGATGGACACGCCGGGGGCATCATGCTCTTTTGTTGAAGAAGCTCCATGAGAAATTGTTCTTTCAGCAAAAACTAAAAGAGTGCTGAAAGATTTTCAAACATGTCCGACCTATGAACCTATGACCGAAACGTCGTTAAACTACTATAAAACCGCGGCGTCCCCAGACTGACGTAAAAAAAAAGGGGGTACGTCCATAAGCAAAATGGGCACGGATGAAAACCCGAAAGGGCTCCGTGAGTAAAAACAGTAGGGCTACCGGCGAGTTTTGTGAAAACTCGAAAGGGCGCAACCTCGTCAGAATAAAAAAAAGGAGAAAAAAACGGTATGTCCATTAGCAGAAAGGGCACGGATGAAAACCCAAAAGGGTTCCGTGAGTAAAAACAGCAGGGCTACCGGCGAGTGTTTATGAAAACCCGAAAGGGCGCAATCTCGTTAAAAGACACTTGCAAGGATCCTCTTGACCTTGTAAGGAGAAACAACCCGCATGAGATCCTTACGACTCACAAGGGAGCAACACACTTAGGAATCCTCACGATTCTTAAGGAGAAATTACACTTGCGAGATCCTCACGACTCGTAAGGAGAACCCTCTTATGAGACCCTCACGGCTCATAAGATTCAAAAGTCTTAAGCTACAGGGATCTGAACCTGTTCTTAAGCAGCCCCCACAACCTCCGATACTGCCCTACAAGCGGCTCAATACTGACCCTTATATACAATCCACGGGCACGAATAAATATTTCCCTAACCAAGTCCCATCCGTGACTAGGGATATGTCTACATGGTGAACAGCCCTTGTAAGTCCTCTCGACTTATAAGGAGAAAACACTCTTGCAAGATCCTTACGACTTATAAGAGATCATACACTTGGGAGTCCTCACGACTCCTAAGAAGAAAACGCACCAACGAGATCCTCACGACTCGCAAGGAGAAGTACCTTTATGAGACCCTTACGGCTCATGAAGTCAAAAGCCTTAGTCGACAGGATCTTAACCCTGATCGCTAAGCCACCTTTGTTCGACATCGACGGAGGCAAACGATGATTCGCTCCTGGTAATATCCCAGTTGTAGCGGTGCTGATGCCGAAATCGGTGTCCAATTCCAAGCCTGCAGGAAAGAAACTAGCTAGCCACACATGCATGCGAAATAGCCGAAATGATGGGGCAACTTGCAAATAAAAAGTCAGCAAGTAAAAATGTATGCATGAAAAATAGCCGAAATGATTCGGCAACTCGCAATAAAAAACAGCGAGTAAAAATAAAACAAATAGCCGAAATGATTGGGCACCGTGAAAAATAGCCGAAATGATTGGGCAATCGCGACTTCGTGATATAAAAGCTGAAATGATAGAGCATCGCGGAAAGAAAAATATATAAAACAAAACTTTTTGCCCTACAGGTGAGATCATATCGATCACTGTATACAATCCAGGGGCACAAACAAAGAGGGAACTATACCTTCCCCCAGGCTCCATCCAAAAGAGAGCCAAGTCTCAACGGTTCACAAACATCCTGGAGACCATCTTAACATTCGTCTTGTTACAGCAGACGCAATGTCAACAACGGCGTTCCTTCGCGGTCCAGCAGGATGCAGACGCAACGTCAACGAAAGACCTCACGGTCGAAACAAAGCGGAGTGATGGCAAAATCCCAGCTCCACCTTAGCAATCGTCTCGTTACAGCAGACGTAATGTCAACAACGGCGTTCCTTCGCAGTCCAGCAGGATGTAGACGCAACGTCAACGAAAGACCTCACGGTCGAAACAAAGCGGAGTGATGGCAAAATCCCAGCTCCACCTTAGCAGTCGTCTCGTTACAGCGGACGTAATGTCAACAACGGCGTTCCTTCGCAGTCCAGCAGGATGCAGACACAACGTCAACAAAAGACTTCACGGTCAAAACAAAACGAAGAGAAAACCAAATTCCTAGCTTCAGGGTCTTGACGGTAACTCATATAAAACCTGAAAGACTGCCGGAGATCATCCCACATGGAGTGGTCACCACCTTGACGTTCGTCTCGATACAGCAGACGAGATATCACTACAGCGTCTTTCCTCCAACAGGATTCGGACACACCAAAGCAAACGAAGCGAAGGCAAAATTCCTAGCTTCGGGGTCTTGACGGTAACTCATATAAAACCTGAAAGACTATCGGAGATCATCCCACACCAGCGCGGAGTGGTCACCACCTCGACGTTCGTCTCGATACAGCAGACGAGATGTCACCACAGCGTTCTTCCTCCAGTAGGATTCAGACGTGACAATCAAACAATGGAGCCACGGCAAAATCCCTAGTTCCAACCCTCAACGGTTCACTCGCAACCTAGAGACAACCGCGACATTCGTCTCGTTACAGCAGACGCAATGCCAGCAAACGAAGCAAAGGCCAAATTCCTAGCTTCAGGGTCTTGAAGGCAACTCATATAAAACCTGAAAGACTATCGGAGATCATCCCACACCAGCGCGGAGTAATTATGACTCATCGGGGCTCTCCAAAATGAGCCTAGCCTCAAGTAAAAAGCGGCATGGCAAAATTCCTAGCGCTTGCTCTTCTGACGGTCAAACTGCCCAAGAAGGTTGCTTGAAGACGTCTTGTCCAGCCCCCGAAGGAATCAGAGACACGACAGTCGCAAGGCCACTCGAACAGTAAGATTGCCTATCGAGGAATACATCAGCCAACGCGACGGTGCGACGGGCCAAACCTTAGTACCATAGACCCTAACGGACCTCTGTCGTAAAGAGCAAAGGTTAACTGTGACGTTAGGACATTCTTGCGAGAACTTCTCGATTCGTCTCGACTTGTAAGGCAAAGCTTTAAGCAGCAGGGATTTAAAAACATGTTCCCTCAGCACTGGGGCCCCGCAAGTCGGTCCAAAACGAACTCTTGCATACTATTCACGGACCACACTCTCCAAAGTCGAATCTCGACAAGGAGGGAAACAACCACTTACAAGTCCTCTCGACTTGTAAGAGGGAAAATTCTCTAGTGAGATCCTTACGACTCTCAAGAGAAAACACACTTGGGAATCCTCACGATTCCTAAGGAGAAAAATACACCTACGAGATCCTCTCGACTCGTAGGGAGAAAAGTCTTTATGAGACCCTCACGGCTCATAAATTTGAAAAGTCTTAGGTGGCAGATCCTAACCCTGTTTCCTAAGCCATCGGTGCCCTACAAGGAGGTCAAGATAGACTATCTACAGGCCACACTCTCCGAAATCAAAACATCGACAAGGAGGGAAACCATCACTTGCGGGTCCTCGCAACTCGTAAGGGAGAAAATTTGTTTGTGAGATCCTTACGACTCGCAAGAGAAAAACACACTTAGGAATCCTCACGATTTTTAAGGAGAAAATACACCTACGGGATCCTCTCGACCGGTAGGGAGAAAATTCTTTATGAGACCCCCACGGCTCATAAAGTTGAAAAGTCTTAGGAGGCAGATCTTAACCCTGAATCCTAAGCCATCGTTGTCCTGCAAGAAGATCAAGATAGACTATCCACAGAATACATTCAATAAAAAGGTACACACCATTGAGAAGGAAAATATATCTTTTATTCATGAACCAAAATGGATACAAAGTACAATTCGTGAAAGAACAAAAATATACTCTCATTCAGGAGTATGTACAAAAGAAGAATAAAGAAAAAAATATATACAAGGCTTCAAGTCAGCGGGCGATTTAACAGATTGGCCAATTCGTCCCTCTTTCGCTGGGCCTCGCCTTCATGGTTTAGTATTGTCAGAAGACGGGCCTCCGCCTGAGCTTGCTGAGCCTGGAATAAGGCAAGCCGGCCTTCGAGCTCTTTCTCAGTAGCCTTATGAGCCTCAACCCTTTCACGAGTGAACACGGCAGCTTTTTCGATGGCCACCACCTCCTTGATGGCCTCTTGAAGCACTCGCCAAAGTTCATACGCTTTGTTGGCCTTCGCTGTAAGGCTGGCCTGAAGCTCTATCAGCGCTTTCGAAGCCAGCTCCCTCTCCGAAAACTTGCGGCTGAGCCTCTTCTCACAAGATGTCATATTTGCCGCACGCCGTTCAATCAGGCCCCGTAAGCCCGCCTTCGCAGCCACAGCCTCCGAAGAAATGCGGGTACACTCGAGCACGTGCAAGCAAGCCTCCACCTGCCGGCAAAACTCAACCCAGACTTGCACCACTGCTTCGCTATGATAGGTGGCAAGAAAGGGGAGAGAGCCGTTAGCTTCGGCAGTAAACGCTTTGGCCGTAATTGCGTTGCCAGCGCGAAGTTCCTCGATCAAAGATGACAGAGAGGCGAGGCTTAGCTTGGCCATCCGTTCCGAAGCACGCAGGGCATAGGGGCCGGATGGCATAGTGATGCGCATCTCCAGCGCAGTAAGAACTGGCAAGGCTGTTTAGATTTATAAACAGTCTGTGAAGTTTGTAAGCAAAGAATGAATGGAACAATGTGGGAGCTTTACTTACCCACAGTCATGTAAGAAGGAGCTGAAGGCTCCCCTGGCCCTTCAAGAACCTCAACCTCGTCGTCGGCCTCCAGAACTGTAAAGGACATCAATGTCATTTTGCGAAACAACAGCAATGCTATGAAAAGTTGGTGAACAATATTAACCTTGCCCAGAAGAGAGTACGATGCGCTGAGAAGATATTGCTTGTGGAGGAGCCATCTCCAACAGGCGCTGAAAAGACTGCCGGAGAGACAGATCAGCAATAGAGGCCGCCAATCCGCGCAATTCTGAAAAGACAGAAGAGTTCAGATAATGGAAAGATTACTAATTTAAAATATAAAAGGTTACCTTCAACGCTCCTCCCATTCTGAGCTGGAGGGATAGCAGCCTCAACAGCCTCCGCCGTGGCCTCGGGCAAATCATCAGGGATACGGGCTGGCGCAGCGGCCTCTGAAGAAGGAGCAGCGGCTGTCGCTGCAGGCTCCAACGAAAGCAGGGTAGCCTCGACTATCTCCATCCTAGCCTCTGGGCCGCCCTCAGGGAGATCCATTAGAACAACGACCACCAATGGTGCCTCCCCCGAGAGAGCAAGTGCTTCGGGAGCAGGAACCACCGCAAGAGGCTCTATCGCAAGAGGGACAGTTTCATCAATCCCCTCCACACTGAGCAGTGTTTCACTAGAGGTATCAGCAGGCTCTACGGTCGGTGAACCCGTGGGAACCTCCCCCATCGCCGAAGTCTCTGCACAGTGCACACAAGGATAAGAATACATATATATAAGTGCAGACAATATGAAGTATTACAAAGAAATACAGGAACATACCGATGCGCAAGGAAGCTTTCAGTATGGCTTGCTCAAGCCGACGCTCCTTCTCAAGGAGGTGTGCTCACCGAGGTCCGAGGGTGGACTCGTGGCCGCCGGTCCACAGTGAAAGCGCGTCCGCGGCATCCTCCGAAGCAGCCTGTTTAAGGGCCCTTTCGCCCCATTCTTCCAAGGGGCCTATGAATCGTCGACATATCCATGGAGGGTCTTCATAAAAGATGACGGCGGGTAGGGCCTCTTCGGAATCCTTACGTTCTTCGATTCATCTCGCGAACGTCTTATGGCCTCAGCTAGTTGTGCAGCTTCCTCGGCAGATGAACCAGGAAAAAGAAGACTGTCGTCTGATGGACTAGCAACGGTCTTCTTCCCCCGTTTTGGCCCAGAGCTAATGGCTCTAGAAGATCGCTTCTTTCCCCTTGCCGTCTGCTTTTTGGGCTACTTCTCGGTTTTGACAGAGAGAGGAGACTTCTTTAGGACCTTCGCCAAGGGGATATTATCATCAGAGCTGGGTTTTACATCCGGAACCGGTACGGTATCCGTCATCGGTCATTCAAGCGAAACATCTGTTGGTAATGAGACGCGAAGCCTTTCCTCCTCTCCAAAGGTTTTAAGCGAAGCAGCAATAGCTTCTTCTGTAGAGGCACCTGTTAAAATAGCAAGTGTCAGTCAAAGCATGATAAAAGAATGAACAACGGAGGGATAAGGGTAAAGTATACCTGACTGCGTAAAGGCAGCCAGTTCTTTTTCAAGGATGGATGACTGTATGGAAGCTTCGATGGCAGCCTCCAAATCGGTATCATCAAGCGTCCCGAATAAGCCCTCATTGGTCCCATATTCGCTCAAGCCTTCGCTAGATGGATCAGAAGGCGTCGAGCCTAATATGGTGTCCAAAGAAAGTACTTGTTTCTTTTTCTTCTGAGGACGGGCGTCGGTGGCCGATAACACGAGTTTGCGTTTGGTAGACGCCTTTGGACGACGAGTCCCAATTTCTTTTCCTACGTCCGACTCGGGGGACGCGGCAACCACCTTTTTTTCAAGCACGCTGGGTGGGGGCAACCCACGCGTAGGGCTTAGCACGTGTAGAGGCTCAACTACAATGACCTCTCTCAGGGGAGGATGAACAATGTCCCGTCGCTTCAGAGGAACATTTTGATCACCAGCCGGCACTGCACCCTTGTGATCGAGCAACAATCGCTTCTCTTCCCTGATGACGGCACCCATTAAATGCTGATACCACGCTACGTACGCATTAAGAGCCTTTGGGACGCAACTCGGTTTGCTGATAAAGGAGTTGTACCCTGTGTTCAAGCGCATGAAATGATGCAGCGCGCTCCGCATTCCCTCTTCGGTAGCAGCAGGTTCGGCCAAGAAGGCTTCAAGTGGGACGCCCTGATTGTAACTTAGCTGCTGGGCGAAACGGTGTGGATTGTATCTCATGAACAACGCCGCATCATTTTGCCTGAACACTAAGAAACCCGGTCTGATGGAGTATAAATAAAGGATCTCCCGAGCTTTCAACACAGAGGCTTCATCTTTAAATATATCCTGCAGTGGCAGCACCATCTTCCCCGACTCTTGGCCGACGGTCAGAACTTTATCAGTAAAGGACATGCCATCCACAACTGTGCGCGGGCGAAGAAGCAAGCCTCTAGCTTCCCGTTGCGTCAGAGTCATGATAGAAACGCCAACCAGTCGCATGATCCGAGGGAACCTGCACCTGTCATAAAAACCCGGCCTCTTGTGGATGCCAAAGACACCTAGCATGTGTAACTCGAGCCATGACGTGAAATAATGCATCGGGAAGTTTACCGACTGCACCCCTGGCTCAGTGGTATCAGCCGCCAAGCTAAGGCCGTGATACATATGGGCTAACCCAGCAATCCCCACAGCCACTTGTATCCCAGCAACCATCCGATGCGCAGGATAGAAGACGGACGGCCTCATACGGTGAGGGTGCATGGGAAGCGCGAATCAACTCAGCCACAGCCCGAGGAACCCTAAAAAGAACGTTTCTTCATTGATCCTAGGAGCCGCCAGTTCTGCAAAAGGGATGACCGGGGTATCAGGTAGAAAGAAGCTCTTCTGATCCGCCTCCACCGCTGGCAGATTGCCTAAACCCAAGTCGAAGGGGTCGTAAAGACTAGCGAATTTCTCGACTTCTTCCTTCAATATTTTCGGGTGAAGAAAATCAGCGATAAAAGCCGTAAAACTAACTCCACGACCTTCAGATGCAAGAGAGAGGTTCTCGTACATATTCAACACCTTTATTAAGCTCGAAAATTTGTGTTGAATAGCATTCTCAGGAGTAAGACCCATTACCACTGACTTGGTAGCAAAAACATACTCATCCGGGGGAAGCAATTCCTCATAATGTTCCCCCCTAACGGGTAAACCCGAGACCTCTGCAAACTCCTCCAAAGAAATGGAAACTTCTCGATCTGATAGAAGGAAAGTATGGGTTGGGATGTTCCACTGTTTCAGAAATGCCCTGACCCACCATGTAGAGGGTGTGGAATATTGAAACAAAGAAGCATAAACGGCGTGATACAATCCGAGCTCCATCAACTGTGGCTTCCTCGTCGATAGAATATGCCGGGCCCACTGCAAATACCCAGCTGGGTGACAGAGAGTTAGTCCTACATTGTACGGCTGTCCCCAGGGGCGTGACTCGCCCTGACATATGCGTCGCCCTAGGATGTCCAAAGCCACCGGCGGCTGCACTGGTATTGCGGCAATAGAAGGCCGAAGAAGACCTTCTGCAGTCCAGTTGACCTCCTGATTGATCTCAAAAATAATTAGTAACCGCAATCAAGAACGGCGTCGCTTAATAGCTAGCCGGTGAGTACGGGTCGGTCCACAGGGATTTTGTGAATTTCCTAATTGCTCTTACGAGTTAATTCCGATGGGTGCCAGATTGATTAAATCTAAAAACTAAATTAATCTAGATCTAAGTCTTGCTAGGGTTAGGTTTAGGTTAAGTTTGGAAAGTCAGTAAATCTCACCGCTTTCTATACCCATATTAAGATCTATTAGGAGTTATGGTAATTATTAATAAAGTGGATTAGAACCATTCGGGAAGATGTTTCTTTCTCTAGGTTCTTGTCCTTCCTTTATCAATCTTTACCCTAACCTCCATGGAAAACACGCTCAACCGGGCCTTTATACTACGGTATCACCGCTACTTCGTGGGATAGGGTGCCATAGGGAGCGGTGTGTGCATGTATGCATGGAGTCCTATTAATTATATGTGATGGGCAAGAAAGGGGTGAGAAATCTTCATCTCTCAAGCCTTCCCCAAATCTAACCCTAACAAGCGAGGAGACTACTCGCTCATTAGGGAATTAAAGAACAGATCTAAACTATTTATCTAGGGCAATAAATTAAATCTAAACTATGGTAAGAATAGAAATTACCTAGGGTAGATAAGAAATTTAACCTAGGGCAGAAATATAAATTAAGAACTTACAAATTGATGATCTCCAAAAAGAATTCTGAATTTTATTAATGAAAGGAGGCATGATCTAATACAAGAATTTGGGTCTCTATTTATAGGACATAGAAAACCCTAGGTTTACAATCGCCGCATTACAAAAATATCCCTAGGAAGACTAGTCAGCGCCGCCAAGAATTATGGAAAAATTTCTCGCCACTACGGGCATAGCACGGCCGCGGAACCGCGGCCGCAGCCCTGGTTTGGCCGCGCGGCCAAAAGAGGAGTTTGTGGGCTGAGTTCTTTTGTGCTTGGTCTGGTTGACTTTATCTTCCCCTTTCTTTGGTTGGTTCTTCATAAGGTCTTCTATTTCTCTTCCAGATCTTCACAGTGAGTAATGTAGTGGACTTTAACCGTTGCTTCGTGATGAAGTCTTGAAGCTTGCGCTGCCTTATGCTTTGTGAACTAATCTTCGTGTAGGCTTGATCAAGATTCCACCATTTATTGGTCGTAGTCTCACTTTGTATCATCTTTCTCATCAATTTCACTGTTTTTGCTCCAAGAACCTGTAACCTGTAACTAAGTAGCAGACATGGGTCAAAAGCACCTGTTTATTTGTAAAATGCATAAGAATAGGGAATGTAATAATGCAATATCATGGTATGAACAAATACCCCCAAACTTATCTTTTGCTCGTCCTCGAGCAAACCTAGTTTTATTCTCAACAAAAACCTAACCTCACTTTCGCAGGGAAACGCGATTGCACTGAGCTTGTGCAACAAGCCGTTAAACCTCTAGGTGTCCCTAGTAGGAAGAGTGTTTTTCTCCTGAGGGTTTTCAGCGGATACTACCCACAAAATCCTATCAATTTGGTCCATTGACTCTTATTCTCCAATTAAGTTTTCTAACAAGGAAGTCTATTATCTTCGACTCGTAAATTATCCACCCATATTCTTCACGCTTCCTTATTATTTAACTTAAGATTATATATGTTCTGCAGACCTATTTAGCTTTTGGCATCTCTTAAGTTTTCCTTCTAGGGTTCCATCTCAACTTAGGAATTTTTATCATCTCTACTAAAGATACAAGTCCTATTATGCATTCCTATCTCTTATCTAAACTCCAATCACATACCCCTACGTGTGTGTGTATCACCCCTACACTTGGAAATTCAAATCAAGCAATCATACTCTTGTCCGTAGTCTAAAGCACTTCTTAATTAGTGAATTTTTAGATGATTTTTGCTCACATATCCTTCATGCGACTGTTAATATTTCTTGAGGTACCAACAACCGATTACAAGATGTGTTTGCATATTAAAGCGTAATTCCTAGTCTTGCAACACCTAAGGTTTTAGCAGTGACTCCCAAACTAGTTGGTCTAAGGCACTAGGTGATGAAGCACCCTTGCTAAATATTTTTCCATTTTTGCAGCCTTAAGTACTCACAAAAACCAGTGTTCATCTTTTTATTATCTATTTATTCACACTTGAATTTTTTTTTAATTTTATTTTCTTCGTACTAAGGACTTTAGACAAGAGCATTTCAATGTCTCTTCTACTATTCCAAGTTTCAAGGTTCGTGTTTGTGCAATTTGTAGGGTATACATTTTCAGAATTTAGACTTAAGTTAGGAATTATTTTTCAAACTTATACTTTAATAAAAACATCAATACTCTTCCCTTGTTTTAACTTAGCCCAAGAAGTGAACTCAAAATTTGCCTATTTCTAAATAAACTACAAAGACATATACTTTCTACCGTTAAATTTTAAGAAAGGTTATTTTTAGGGTTTTTTAACTCACTAAGTCTAAGATCTAGTTGTTCATAACTAGTTAACCTTTTTGTCAAACTCAAGTCAATTATAGCCAAAATTGAATACATTAATTTTTATAATTTTTCAAAATTTTCAATTTTTATGGGTTTTAAAATAAGTATGCAAATGCAAAAATATACACATGAATGCGACGGAAGAAGGCTTACCGAGTATACCCCCAAACTTAAACTTGACAGTGTCCTCACAGTCATGCTACGCCAAGAGGGTCAAAATGTCGGCACTCCCCTGTTTATTTATTTATAGATTTTTTTTATTTATTATTGTTAAAAGAAAAACAAAATATATACAACAAGGTTCCCCCCAAACTTAATTGAAACAGTGTGTCCACTGTTTAAGCGTTAAAGTTCAGAGTTAGGGAGGAGAAAAATCAAACTATACAAGGCCTTACACAGACCAAAAGTTAGCACCAACCATTCAAAAATTCTATCGTGATAATGGTGGGGTTGGTGAAAGAAATGAGTGTAAAGAAAAGAAATGAGAAGCACACGAGACCATGTGGAGGTAGAAACGGTATACGGTCTCGGTGGAGGAGAATGGCGGAGGGAAAAAAAGAAATGGTAGTGGTTCTACTTCTTCGAGTGGAGGTTGATTAATCATAAAATCCGTATCGTTTAAGAATGCGAGTTCGTCGGCGAAAATATCTTCGAAACTTGCGTCGAAGGTCCAATTGAAAATTATTGAACTCAAAATATCGGATTTTGATTCATCAACACTCGGTATCATGAAAGGAAGATTAGAAGAACCAAAGAAAGTGGGAATACGAATTTGAGGGTGGGGATGGAGTGTATAAATTAGCACAATTTGTAATGACCGATGTGTAAAAAGCGATTGTGCTAATCTATCAACCCGCGGAAAAATGAGATTAAATCCCTCAAGATTCGTGAGCAACCATGGGTACGTCGAACTTGGTATTGGAGATGAAAGCGTAACGGTCTCTTGCAAGGTCGGAACAAGGATAGAGGGAAATGGGTGAGGAAGGGTATCAGTTAAAGATTCAGGAGGGTGTACACAATCAGTGGAAGGGACATGATGAATTGGGAAATCCGACTCATCAAATAAAACTGGTTCATCCTCAATATTCTCATCAGAATGTAGCTTATCCATGCCATTATCATCAAAATCAAGACGCATATGAAGTTCAAAAGAAACATTTAATGACTCGGGATGATGAATTGGACATAAAATTTCAATCAAATCTACGGGTTCATCATCCAAAATATTCCCGGCGTCTATATCCTCAATCAAGTGAAAATCAATTTTTTCTGACACCTCATCAAAAGCATGGATATTTATCAATTTGGGTTCTAGAGTGGAGGTGTAAAGTTCAAAAGGATTAGGTATGGTTTCACTCGAAAGGGATTCTTCACAATCTGGCAAATCAAGCACTGCAAAGTCACACAACTCGTTAAATATTTTATTTTCAACTTATGAATCATTTGGGACAATCGATGGAAAACCGAAGTTGTGGGCTTCAATTGGGTATGGGTAGGTTTGATTTGGAAAGGTGTAGAACTCATTCTCTCCTCTCAAATTCTCACTCTGTCCAACCGCCTCCTCATACATTAGAATTGTTGGAGCTAGTTAGAAACTAGCTACCGGTTCACTAGGTTGCATAAGGGCGGCCATGGACGCATCCACATTCTTCATCATTTTGTTTGTTGCTAAATATAAGCTTCCAACGACTGTTCCAAACTAGACATGGGTTGTGAAGGGGTTTCGGTAAAAGATTCGAAATTATTTGGATACGTAAAACTCCCAAATGGCTGTGTAGAAGCAATGTCTAATGAAGGTGGGAAAGTCGGGTAGGACTGGTAGGAATTGGATGGTTGGACAGGAGTAGGATCAACATTTGGATAAAAAGGTGAATGGACTTGTTGATCCCTAGAACTGGATGTGTGGAGAGGAGTGAAAGATCGGTTATGAGATTGTTCAATGTGTTCAGCAATAGACATGAGTTTAGGAGTTACAATAGGACTCGAAAAAGTGGTATCAACATAAGAAGGTGGTGAAGGTTGACACGGTTGATACAAAGTGGATTGCAAAGTCGAACTGTTTCTCCTAGACGCTTCTATTCGATCTTTCAAAGAAATTTTGGGTATGGAGGGGTCGTCCTTAAATCGACCGAAACAATTCGTGTAAGAGGCAAAGTTTGGTTCAGGGTACCAAAGTTTGGCAAGAGATTTGTGAGGTAGGGTATCCATGATGTAAGAAATGAGAAGAAAAAGAATGTGGGGTGCAAGGATTTCTTAGCGACAAGTTGCAAGTTTTTATAAAAAAAAATTCCTTTTTTTTTCCTTTTTCTCTTTATTTGGAACTTTTTGCAAAAAAGATTTTTGATAAAGGGCTTTGACACACTATCAATCAACCACAAATGCACAATCAGGTCTAGATCTAGGGTCACCTAGGTCAGCTAGACAGCTCCTAACTGTTCCAAAGGGTTAGAAATAGGACCTCAAACCACCTCTTCACCGCCAATTGCGGCCAGGTAAGTGCTAGGTGAATGGGAGGCTCTCCACTACAAGTAGTGGCCCTAATTAAGTAACCACTCGCCTTAGACACACTTGCCTAGACACCGTAAAGTCAGGTTAGGATCAACGGCCGATGCCTACAACTAGTCCTCTATCCTATTGAGCGCGACGTCCTTAAGGCTGAGCCTAGTATTTTTTAATTAAAATTGGTCAATGCAAAATGCCTTTTGTGATTTCTGGGGTCCTGGGAAGGATGATGAAATCCCCACCCAATCTGGATTGGTTTCAAGCCCCTTAAAGTCCGATTAAAAATATGCAAAACAGTAACAATCACTTGCAATCAAATTTTTTTATTTTAAAGTGCGGCGCAAAGAATCCTGCACAAGATTTGTTATTGGAAGGGGGAAGATTTTTAAGCGCAAAGAATCCTTCAGGAGATTTTCAAAAGATATATGGAGATTTCGCATAGGAGAGAGAGAATAAGCTCACAGAGGAAATTTGGACAGATGACGTCGCCAAACGGCAGCTTTTCCACGGCCAAAGGGTGCCTCCCGCCGCGGTTCCGTGATGGAGGAGTCGGCTCGCTTCCCAAGATTTTTTGCACGTGATGAGTCGAACAAACCACGGCGGTTCCGCCGTCGTAAGCGGCTTGGGGCAGCGGTTACGCGGTCGGGGTGGCGGCTCGGTTCTCAAAAAAATTTCTGTTGTTCTGTTGGTAAAATCCCCTGCTGTTCAGCTCAGCCTTTTTCTGTTTTGCTCTCTGGATTTTTCCAGATCCGAACTCGATTGTAGATCCTGCAAAATTCAAACAAGAATACCCTTCATAAAATTCAAAGATGCTAAATTTTTATATTTTTTTTAATTTTTCTGTTTTTTATGATTTTTTTAATTTTAGATTAACTCGAAATTGCAAAAAAGAAAATAGCACGCCATCCCCGGCAACGGCGCCATTTGATTGATCTCAAAAATAATTAGTAACCACAATCAAGAACGGCGTCGCTTAGTAGCTAGCCGGTGAGTACGGGTCGGTCTACAGGGATTTTGTGAATTTCCTAATTGCTCTTAAGAGCTAATTCCGATGGGTGCCGGATTGATTAAATCTAAAAACTAAATTAATCTAGATCTAAGTCTTGCTAGGGTTAGGTTTAGGTTAAGTTTGGAAAGTCAGTAAATCTCACCGCTTTCTATACCCATATTAAGATCTATTAGGAGTTATGGTAATTATTAATAAAGTGGATTAGAACCATTCGGGAAGATGTTTCTTCCTCTAGGTTCTTGTCATTCCTTTATCAATCTTTACCCTAACCTCCATGGAAAACACGCTCAACCGGGCCTTTATACTACGGTATCACCGCTACCTCGTGGGATAGGGTGCCGTAGGGAGCGGTGTGTGCATGTATGCATGGAGTCCTATTAATTATATGTGATGGGAAAGAAAGGGGTGAGAGATCTTCATCTCTCAAGCCTTCCCCAAATCTAACCCTAACAAGCGAGGAGACTACTCGCTCATTAGGGAATTAAAGAACAGATCTAAACTATTTATCTAGGGCAAGGAATTAAATCTAAACTAGGGCAAGAATAGAAATTACCTAGGGCAGATAAGAAATTTAACCTAGGGCAGAAATATAAATTAAGAACTTACAAATTGATGCTCTCCAAAAAGAATTCTGAATTTTATTAATGAAAGGAGACATGACTTAATACAAGAATTTGGGTCTCTATTTATAGGACATAGAAAACCTTAGGTTTACAATCGCCGCATGTCTGCTATTATAAAAATACCCCTAGGAAGACTAGTCAGCGCCGCCAAGAATTATGGAAAAATTTCTCGCCACTACGGGCATAGCACGGCCGTGGAACCGCGGCCGCAGCCCTGGTTTGGCCGCGGTTCCGCGGCCAAAAGAGGAGTTTTTGGGCTGAGTTCTCTTGTGCTTGGTCTGGTTGACTTTATCTTCCCCTTTCTTTGGTTGGTTCTTCATAAGGTCTTCTATTTCTCTTCCAGATCTTCACAGTGAGTAATGTAGTGGACTTTAACCGTTGTTTTGTGACGAAGTCTTGAACCTTGCCCTGCTTTATGCTTTGTGAACTGATCTTCGTATAGGCTTGATCAAGATTCCACCATTTATTGGTCGTAGTCTCATTTTGTATCATCTTTCTCATCATTTCACTGTTTTTGCTCCAAGAACCTGTAACCTGTAACTAAGTAGCAGACATGGGTCAAAATCACCTGTTTATTTATAAAATGCATAAGAATGGGGAATATAATAATGCAATATAATGGTATGAACACCTCCTCCACAGTGTAATTTATCGGAGGCGCATCTGCATAAGCAATCGCTGAAATAGGCTCCGAGGGTGTCGCACAGGAAAAGCTCCGTCGGCCCATGATAATTTGATCATACCATTTACCCCATAGATGAAGACTCTTATGCTCCGGGTAGTGGTCTTTTATCAGCGCAAAAACCTCTCGGTCAACGGGTGCTTCAGGAAATCCGCCTTCTGAACGAATGAATGGGAAGGAGGTGTCGGAAGACATAGTGCCTGCGCAGATAAGAACGAATTTTTCAGCCACCAATGCTATAAATTAAATCCTTTTACAAGGTACTATAAATTCGTACCGCACTGCAATGCAGTTAAAGGGGACCAAAGGGGACCCACAAAATCTAGATGAAAGTTCATCATTAATAAAACAGCATCATCATTGGATGAGGCTGACATTAAATGAGGAAATCCTCAAGAGATTCTCATTAAATGACAAATCCCTCGGGTAGAGGAGTAAAACTACCATGGAGAGCAACGCTCTTCACTAGACAGACATCTGTCAAAGTCTAATGATGAAGGAATAAAATTCCTCAAGAAGAGCCTTGCTCTGAAAAGATGACGGAATAATCTATCAAAAATAAAATTTCAATTTGATCTTCAAGATCCATGAACAAACTCTTAAGAGTTCTTCTATATGATCTGAAAGGTGCAAAGCTCCATTAATGGATTAAGAAATCATAAGCAAGATCCTTTTAGATCTATGATTCCAAGAGAGCAAAGCTCTATTAATAAAACCCTAAAAAGGATTTTCTTTAGATCGGAGATCTATGAAGATCAAAGCTCTATTAATGGGTGAAACCCTAAAAGATGTCTCAAAAAGATTTAATCTTTTACCTAATCCGACAAAGTTCCGTCCTTAAAAATTCTTAAGAAGAAGAGCTGCGCTCTGAAGAAAAAAATAAATTTTCAAGAAGGATTGAAGATGAACAGAAGTCATCTCAAGGGCCAAGGGTCCTATTTATAGGCACTAAGCACCGTTTCAGTTCCTTGGGAGATCCAAGAGTCGAGATGTTGCCACCGTTGCACCCACGTGTAGGCCCCGTGAGCGCAACGGTGGGGGGCATTTGTTTCCCCAATTAGAGCAAAACTCTGTTCAAAATTCAAAATTTGAATTAAAGTTGCGCTTTTATAAAAGCGCTTCGCTACAACTAGCGCACCCCGTGCAAAGCACATAGGCGCTAGCTCTGGGTACGCTGCGCTCCAAGTAGCGCACCACGTGCAAAGCACGTGTGCGCTGGCACTAAGAGCGCTGCGCTCCAATTAGCGCACCATGGGCAAAGCGCACCATGGGCAGAGCGCATAAGCGCTAGCGCTGGAACTAAATGTTCCTCACCGTTGGATCAAATATCCAACGGATATGATTAAATCATCAGTTAACAAGAATAAAATTCTGTTGAATCTTTCCAAACAGAAAAGATTGTGCCCTGAATTTGGAACACCGTTGGATCAATGATCCAATGGTGATTAAAAATCACTAAAATACAAAACAAATTCTGTAAAGAAGGAAAGATTTCTCAATCTTGTTAAAAAAAGAAGATTATCTTCTATAAATCAGAAGCCCTTGGATCAAGGATCCAACGGTGGGGAAATTCCCAAATCAATTGGAGAATAAATCTCTTTAACCGATTCAACAAATCAGCTTCCCCTATATAAAGGACCCAAGACTTTAAGTCTGAAAATGAGGAACCCCCCCTCCATAAACTTTGAGAAAATCTCAAGAAGAAGAAGTAGCTCTCGGCAAAAGAAGATATTTTCTTCAAGGTAAAAAAGAATGGTGATGAACAAAGAGATGAAATCATCTCATAATTAAAAAGAAGAATTCTCTTCTTAAAAGATCATAGATCTACAAAGACCAAGGTCTTTTATAAAGAGATCAAAAAAGATCTCATCATAAAACAAAAAAGTACTTACTTCACAGATCATAGATCTATAAGACAAATTGTCTTCCTGAGATCATGAATATCTCATTATAAAGGGGGGGAGAATTATTCAATTCTCTTAGGATCACAGATCCATAAAGGCAAAGCCTTTCATCAAAAAGAGATTGAAATATCTCCTATAAATTAAGAACTTTGTTCTTAGAATATTGAGACAAAGTCTCTTATCAGAAAGAAGATAATCTTTAGAGTGCAAAGTTAACCTAAGAGGAGCCTTAGCGCTCCTGATTTAAAAGTGCCTTAGTTCCCTTCATCTAGCGCAAAGCGCTGCAATGCAATAGGCACTTCAAACGCAGCGCACTGCGCTCATTGGCTAGCGCTCAGTGCTAAGCGCGCCACGTGCTCCTCACGTGTGCCCTGCATTACTAAAAGCGCTTTGCATTCATTATATGGCATCAGCGCCGAGCGCTTCAATGCTTTAATTATAGCGCACCAGCGATCTGCATTTAGCGCAAAGCACTAAACGCATCAGCGCTCTACATCTAGCGCAAAGTGCTAAGCGCATCTGCGCCCTTCACTTAGCGCAAAGCGCTAACCGCATCAGCGCTCCACATCTGGCGCCAAGCGCACTAGCGAGTTAACCATAGCGCACTGTGCTCATCGACCGGCGCTAATGCCAAGCGCGCCACATGCTAATTATGTGCGCTTGGGCAGAACATAAATTGTTCTTTGGATAAGCCCCAGAGCTATGATGAATGCTTAGCATTCAATAAAAGACAAAAAATGTCAGAGCCCAATGCCTGGCATTATTAAAAGGGTCGAGCCCAAACAAAGGCTTAACAGCCAGAACAAAAATAAAATGTTAAACGTTTTAATTGGACTTAGCCCAACTCTGGCCATAAGTCCTCAACTTAAATTGAACTGAGCACATCTGCTCACAAATTTTCAACAGATCTTAGTTCCAAACTGGACTACAGATCTTTCAACTAATTCACCTTGGTTCAAGGGTACATCTCTTCACTCTTTTGATATTTGTCATTGTAATTCCTCAACGTCTTCAAAGAGGTGTCGGTTCCCGACAACCACAGATTTCATGGACTGTGGGGTCCTTAAACTCATGGACTATGATGTCCTTAACCTCGACCGTGATGTCTTTAAACTAATATCGGACTGTGGGGTCCTTAAACTAATGGACTATGATGTCCTTAAGCTCGACCGTGATGTCTTTAAACTAATATCGGACTGTAGGGTCCTTAAACTCATGGACTACGATGTTCTTAATCTCGACCGTGATGTCTTTAAACTAACATCGGACTGTGGGGTCCTTAAACTCATGGACTATGATGTCCTTAACCTCGACCGTGATGTCTTTAAACTAACATCGGACTGTGGGGTTCTTAAACTCATGGACTATGATGTCCTTAACCTCGACCGTGATGTCTTTAAACTAACATCGGACTGTGGGGTCCTTAAACTCATGGACTATGATGTCCTTAACCTCGACCGTGATGTCTTTAAACTAACATCTGACTGTGGGGTCCTTAAACTTATGGACTATGATGTCCTTAACCTCGACCGCAATGTCTTTAAACTAACGTTGGACCGAGATGTTCTTAAACTAACAATGGACCGTAATGTCCTTAAACTAATCGACCGCAATGTCACTAAACTAAACAATAGAGTCTCAATTGCTCTTTTGTCGGATCTAAACGATCCCGTTAAGTTGATCTTAGTCTAAAATTAGACTAACGTATCCTTAACAAATGTTTAAGTTGATCTTAGTCTCAAATGAGGCTAACGTATCCTTAAACCCAAACCCCCAAACCTAAATCTAAGAAAGATACGGATTTGGACTAGTCCACGCCCTACGGGCGACAACATAAATTAGTCTCCGTATACAATCCACGGGCAACCAAACACAAAACAAACACCCACGACACGAAGTGATCATCTGGAGAAGGAGAAAGTTGTTACCGCGATGCGGTAGCGTAATTAACTGCAGGGGCTTGCGCCTGCAGGAAAGAGCGTCCCCACAATCAAAAACCCCTCAAACGAGGGGGAATCTGATGAAGTCTGCTACATCGGCCGCATCCGTCTAAACCTTCGATACATGGTGCCATAAATCAATTTGGCATCTTCGGAAAGGTGGACAGATAGCACCAATTAGCATCTACCCCGAATTTCAGGCAAGACGGATCGACGCGGTCGCGTCTCTGTATTCAGCGGGGAACAAGATCTATAAAGACCAAGGTCTTTTATAAAAAGAGATCAAAAGATCTCATTATAAAAACAGAAGAAGTATTTACTTCATTCACAAATCATTAATCTACAAAGGCAAAACCCTTTCAAAAATAAGAACTGTTGTTCTTGAAATTTGAGGCAAAGCCTCCTTTAAAAAGAAAATAAATTTGTTCACAGATCATAAATTTGATCAAATGCGCTTTGCGCTATTGAAAAGTGCCTTGCACTCTTGAACTGCGCTTTTGCGCTCCTTGGACCGGCGTTCAGCGCCAAAATGTGCCACGTGTCAACCACGTATGCAATTTGTGCTTTGCGCTTTCTGAAACAGCGCACTGCGCTCATGGGCTGGCGCTTAGCGCGCTGCGCGCAACGTGTCACTCGCTTGTGCGCCACTAAACTAGCGCAACGTGCTCATAAACTGGCGCAATGCGCCCATCATCTAGCGCTTAGCGCCCAGCGCGACACGTGTTTTTTTCGTGTGCGCTACTTGGCAGAAGCGCAATGCGCTCTCTAATTGGCGCAAAGCGCCTGGCGCGCCACGTTGCGCGCTGTTAGAACAAACATTGTTCTGATGAATGTTATGCATTCAATACAAGACAAAAAAAAATGTGTCAAGATCTAATGCTCAGCATTATTAAAAGGGCCAAGCCCAAATAAAGGCTCAACAGCCCAGAACCGTAAAATGTTAAACATTTTAATCTTATTGGATTTAGCCCAATATTGGCCATAAGTCCTCAACTTATATCGAACTGGGCCCATCAACTCACGAATATTTAACAGATCTCAGTCCCAAACTGAACTACAGATCTTCCAACCGACTCACTCCAGTTCAAGGGTACATCTCTTTACTCCTCTGATATCTGTCGTTGTAATCCTTCAACGTCTTCAGAGAGGTGACGGGTCCCGACAACCATATATTTCATGGACTGTGGGGTCCTTAAACTCATGGACTACGATGTCCTTAAAGTTTATAGACTACGATGTCTCTAAACCGGACTGTGGGGTCCTTAAACTCACGGACTACGATGTCCTTAAACTTCATAAACTACGATGTCTCTAAACCGGACTGTGGGGTCCTTAAACTCACGGACTACGATGTCCTTAACCTCGGACTGTGGGGTCCCTTTAAACCCACGAACTACGATGTCCTTAACTCGGACCGTAATGTCCTTAACCTAACATCGGACCGAGATGTCCTTAAACTAACATTGGACCGTAATGTCCTTAAACTAATCAACCGCGCTGTCCCTAAACTAAACAATAGAGTTCAAAGGCTCTTTTGCTGGATCTAAATGATCCCGTTAAGTTGATCTTAGTCTAAAAATTAGACTAACGTATCCTTAACAAACGTTTAAGTTGATCTTAGTCTTAAATGAGGCTAACGTATCCTTAAACACAACCCCCAAACCCAAATCTAAGAAGATACGGATTTGGACTAATCCACGCCCTATAGGCGACAACATAAATTAGCCTCCGTATACAATCCACGGGCAACCACAAACAAAACAAACACCCACGAAGGGAAGTGACCATCTTGAGAAGGAGAAAGTTATTACCGCGATGCGGTAGCGTAATTAATTGCAGGGGCTTGCGCCTGCAGGGAAGAGCGTCCCACAATGAAAAACCCCTCAAACGAGGGGGAATCTGATGAAGTCTGCTACATCAGCCGCATCCGTTTAAACCTTCGATACATGGTGTCATAAATCAGCTTGGCATCTTCGGAAGGGTGGACGGATAGCACCAATTAGCATCTACCCCAAATTTCAGGCAAGAAGCTCACCACGTCTTCGCGCCTCTTTTGGCGGGGAACAGATTCTGGCACGCCCGGTGGGACCTCTTCCTCTTTCTACTCCACACTTCGTGTGTCGTGTTCGCGAACGAATCGCGGTTTGATATGGTTGCCCTTGGGTTCGAGGTACTAAGATTTGGTTTCTTGCTCGGCGCAGAAAACGAAACATCAATGGCGTCTACTTGTGTGAAGTGTTCCAGCTGCAACTGCAACTCACGTTCCGCCTCATCTGGAGGCATTGTTTCCTGATTAAAAGATCAGGAATTACCTCAATGAGATATCACGTGTTCATACGTGACCAAGGGTCACGTGATAACATGTGATGGTTAAAATCTCACTAAACAGAGACGATAAACAAAAGAAAGGGTGAAAGACGACTCAATTGGGGTCACGTGCTCACACATGACCAAGGGTCACGTGTCAACACGTGACAGGCTTTGAAAGCCTTGCAGCTTAAATAGAATTTAATTCTAAAAATCAGCAAATACCTCAACGAGGGTCACGTGGTCACACGTGACCAAGGGTCACGTGCCAGCACGCGACAGGCTTTGAAAGCCATACAGTTTAATTGAATTAAAATTCTGAATTTCTTTTCAAATGGGAAAGGATTAAGGAGAACCGTTGGATTAAAAATCCAGGGGTGATTAAATATCACCAATTTATGGAAAAATCTTAAACAAGGAAAGATTTCTCTAAATCCCACCAGAAATAACAAACAAAATATCTTTGGATTGAAAATCCAACGGTGAATAAAATTCACTTAATGATCTAAAGACTCATATTAATGATGAAAACAAACAAAATGTTTCAATGAAAGATTTGCTAAACAAATTGATTCTTTTCCTCCTCCTATAAATAGGAGCCAAGAGAAGAGAAGGATATAGAGAGTTTTGGAGAGAGCTTTGGAATCTTGAAATTTCAGAGAGAAAAGAAAGGAGAATTTAATTCTCTATAAAGAAAAACCCTAGGTGAGGAAGGAAAGGGGATCAAAACTTCAAATAGAGAATTTAATTCTCAAATCTAAGAGCTTAGCTCTTCTACACAACAGAACTTAGTTCTTCTTCTGCTTGAAGACCTGCACAGAGCACATCTCCCTATAGGATGAGAATTTAATTCTCATCGGGTTGAGATCCTGCCATGCAGATCCAAAACTTAGAGGGAGAATTGAGTTTTGGGAATTTAATTCTCCCAAAACAAAGTTAGAGTTTAACCCTATAAGAGAATTTAATTCTCCCAAAACAAAATTAGGGTTTAACCCTATATGAGAATTTAATTCTCTCAAACTCACAGGAATTTAATTCCTTCATGATGAAATTGGGGTTTAAACCCTATCTGAGAATTTAATTCTCCTAAATTATAGGAATTTAATTCCTTCAAGATGGACAGAACTAGGATTTAACCCTAATTGAGAATTTAATTCTCTCAGATTTACAGGAATTTAATTCCTCCTAAATGATATTAGGGTTTCACCCTATATAAGAATTTAATTCTTTCACAATAGGAATTCAATTCCTCCAAAATCATAATTAGGGTTTAATCCTATAAAAGAATTCAATTCTTAAAAATAAAAAGACTTGAAGGATCTCCATGCATGCAAAGGACTAAGGTCGCATGGCCCCACGTGACCCCTGAAAAGATCCCCAAAATAAGAAGGAAAAGAAAGCTCGGAGGCAATGCCTCACGTGTTCCCACGTGACCCTCAAAACAAAAGAGAACAAATCCAAAGGCAGAACCATTCTTGGGCGCCCTCACGTGTCCCCACGTGACCCCTAATAAAACGCTTTAATAATCAATGACTGGAAGCCCATCACGTGCCCACACGTGATGGCCTAAAGACCAAAAGTGTTTAACACTTATCTGAATATCCTGAGAACAAAATAAGGGGATCTAGCCCCACCTTTTGATGGTGTCACATGCTTCCACGTGACCCCTCCCTCTTCTAGTGTTTAACACTAATCTGACAATTTTATTTCCAGTGTTTAACACTTTTTTTGCTTTAGTGCTTAACACTGCTTTTAGCCAAATTGGCTAATTTTCCAGAGGCAAAAGTTCCTCCTCCAAATGAATCTCAAAATTGAGATGAAAATGTTTAGCATTGCTAAATAATGTGGGCTTGAACCCAGACAAGGGTTAATGGTCCAACAAAGGACCAATTCTTCAAACTTAATTGGACTTAGCCCAAGTTGGCCATAAGTCCTCAATTCAGACTTAACTGAGCCAATGTGCTCATAATATAATTGGTCTTAGTTCCAAACTAGGCTACAGATCATTTAATCCACCTTGGTTCAAGGGTACATCTCTTCACGCCTTTGATATTTGTCGTTGTAATTTCTCAACGTCTTCAAAGAGGTGACGGGTCCCGACAACCATACATTTCATGGACTGTGGGGTCCTTAAACCCATGGACTATGATGTCCTTAACCTCGACCGTGATGTCTTAAAACTAATATCGGACTGTGGGGTCGTTAAGCCCATGGACTATGATGTCCTTAATCTCGACCGTAATGTCTTAAAACTAGCAACGGACTGTGGAGTCCTTAAATCCACGGACTATGATGTCCTTAACCTCGACCGCGATGTCTTTAAACTAACATTGGACCACCATGTCCTTAAACTGGTAATCGACCGCAATGTCACTAAACAAAACAATAGAGCCCAATTGCTCTCTTGTCGGATCTAAACGATCCTACTAGTTGATCTTAATCTAAAATTAGACTAACGTATCCTTAACAAACGTTTAAGTTGATCTTAGTCCTAAATGAGGCTAACGTATCCTTAAACCCAACCCCCAAAAACCAAATCTAAGAAAGATACGGATTTGGACTAGTCCATGCCCTACGGGCGACAACATAACTTAGTCTCCGTATACAATCCACGGGCAACCAAACACAAAATAAACACCCACGACACGAAGTGACCATATGGAGAAGGAGAAAGTTGTTACCGCAATGTGGTAGCGTAATTAACTGCAGGGGCTTGCGTCTGCAGGGAAGAGCGTCCCCACAATCAAAAACCCCTCAAGCGAGGGGGAATCTGACGAAGTCTGCTACATCGGCCGCATCCGTTTAAACCTTCGATACACGGTGTCATAAATCAACTTGGCATCTTCGGAGAGATGGACGGATAGCACCAATTTGCATCTGCCCCGAATCTCAGGCCAGATGTCCGTCTTGCACCGTCTTTCGGAGGGGAACAGATTCTGGCATGTCCGGTGGGACCTTTTCCTCTTTCCACTCCACACTTCGTGTGTCGTGTTCGCGAATGAATCGCGATTTGCTAATGGTTGCCCTTGGGTTTCGAGGTACTAAGATTTGGCATTTCGCTTGGTGCAGAAAGCAAAAGATCAATGGCGCTCGCCTGCTCAAAGTGTTCCGCATGCAACTGCAACCCACGCCCTGCTTCAACTAGGGGCATAACCTACGGCCCCAAGCGGCTTCCCTGTTCACGATGCCCGTAGAACAGGTCACTCAAGCTACCACAGGATTGTTTTTCGGGACCATGCTCCCGCCAACGAGCTTCAGCACCCCTATACCAGAAACTCCCAAGAAGTTGGTCTTTGATCGGCTTACACCTACTGCGGCCCCTCTCAACGGGCTGTCCAGCTCCAGCTCCTCGGTCTTCGCCAGATTGGGCCAAAATTCCTGTGGGCCCACAATGAAGCCTGCAATCCCAGAAAAGGTTATTCCGAAGAGAGTAACCAACCCTGCTCCTGAAGTCGTCAAGGCGGCTTCTCCTGCCAAGGGGTCGGTCTTTACAAGACGGACTGTCCCAACTCCCACTCCCGCTCCTGCTACTCAAAGGACATCAGTCTTCAGCAGGCTGACACCAGCAACAACCCCTCACCTGAATAGGGGGCAAGACAAATCCATCCCCATCACCGAGTCAACTCCATCAGCTCGACACGCTTGACGTCGCCACTGGCACCGAGTAAGGAAGGCCGGGGGCTACTCCCCTTCTGGGCTAACTCCACCAGCCCCAACGGTGGAAATCAATGCTGTTGTTCCAACCGGGAACAGTTTTGAGTTGCTGCATAGGGTGCGCAGGAATTCTCCTACCGCCATGCTAAAAAGATCTCCTCCTCCGGTGGAGAATGTTGCGGAAGCAAAACCAGAACAGTCCCCTCAGCGGCTGTCCTCCAAAATCTACAAAGTCTGGCGGCAGGTTCGAAACTCAGTAGTTGATCAAGATTACCCTCGCCGACAGAAAAGGGCGAAGGTTCAACAAGAAGAAAGTCATCCTGCCAAGCCACGAAAAGCTATCTGGGTGCCCACTGCGACGGTCCCCTCAACTTTGACCGCTCATGAGAAGAGAAGGCCGGAGAAAATCCCCATGCCCGCGACAAATGTCAAAGGCATTGAACCTAAACGCCCTAAGTCTGGGGGCACGGTGGTGCATACCGTTTATATGGCATCCGGGAAAGAGGATAGTCGCGTTTCTACGGGCCACCGACCACTCACTCTATCCATCACGAGAGCTCAGGAACAGCAGCAGCAGAAGCTTCAGGAGATGCTGACTGCAATGGCCGCACTCACCGGGCAAAAAGAAAGCCCGGAAACATCCACGGAGCAGCGCCGTGATCAGGAAACTGAAGCTGAATTCCTTCAGAGAATGCTTGAGAAGAAGGACAAAGAGGCTGTGGAGCAAGCGGCCAACATAAAGCGAATGGCACTTCTCTTCCAAGACATGGTCGGGATGATGTTACAGCCGAAGCCTCCAGCAGAAGACCTTCCGATTATTATTGAAGACGACAAAGGGGAGACGTCGAACCTTCCTCCAGCTCTTTCAGCAGCCAAAGAGGAAACTATCTCCAAGGCCACCCTGGATGACTATATTGCTCAGCAAATAAGAGTTCACCAGGCAAATGAAGCAGCCGGCTAAGTGGTCAAAACTGGACGACTGTATCCAGGCTGGTATGATCAGAAAAAGTACCCGCCAGGCTACACGATCCCCAAATTCCATGTATATAAAGGGACAGGCAATCCCCACCAGCATGTCGCTCAGTTCAGAGCTCTGTACGGCAACACCGGGGGCGATGATAAGCTTTTGCTCCGTCAATTCATCGGCAGCTTGTCGGAAACGGCGTTTGAATAGTACTCCGAACTTCCAAACGACTCCATCAAAACTTTCGCAGAGATGGAGTTGTTATTCACCCAGCGATTCGCAAGTGCCAGCGAACATACTCCAATAACGGTGTTGATCAATGCAAGGGTGAAGCCGGGCGAAACTTGGGTTCAATACGCAATCCGATGGCGAAACCTGTGGTCAAAGTGCGAACAGCGCATCGAAGAAGCTCCAGCGGTGGGCATATTCGTGGGCACCCTAGACCCTTATGCAACTATTTCACAGTTCATGATGTTCTTCAAACTGACCACGTTTCATGCTTTAATCGACAAGCTAGCCCAGATGGATCAGATGAGTCACAGACCGTCTCCCCCGAAGCCAGAGCCACGAAATGAAAAGGGTAAAGGGAAGGAGATCTTCATTGCAAATACCCAACAACCGCCCAGTGCTTCAAAATTAACGGATCAACTGGAAAAGATACGGCGCTATTATAATGAGAAAATGAAGCGTTCTTACTCTTTCCCACGAGACAAGATGAGGAGATTCTTCGAGCTGGCGATGCGCAACAGGCTTATCAATTTGCCGAATCCAAAGCGACCGCTGCAACCCGGCGAAGTGAATAATCCCAATTATTGTCCTTACCACCAAACGGTAAGCCATCTAATTGAAGATTGCTTCGTCTTTAAGGGATGGATCGAGGATCAGTACCAACAGGGCAAGTTTGCGTTGTCTGAGAAGTGGAAAGTAAGCCCACCACAACCGCACTCTCCTAAGAAGATGGACACACCGGGGGCAACGTGCTCTTTTGTTGAAGAAGCTCCATAGGAGGTGGCTCTTTCGGCCAAAACCAAAAGGATGCAGAGTGATCTCCAGATATGCCCGGTGATCAGGTGGAAGAATCCACTAGAACCCCAGATCATCGAAGGAATGCTGAAGCCGAGCCCAACTCCAAAGGTTGGTGGTGATAACCAATGTGTTCATATCCAGCCGTCGAAATCTTTGAAAAAGAAGAAGAAATCCAAGAAGCCCGTGAAGCCTGGCGATAAGCGCACGGACCTACAAAACAGATTGACGCGCTGGAAGAGTATAACCAGAAGGCGCGGACTCCAATCACGCTCCAAGAGTTCCTCAGCCACGTCCTTGAGGACGGAAATGATGGAGAAGACTCATCAGATGGAGCTGAGGATTACGTAGCAAGTTGTCATGTGATCTCTCACTCATTGATAGATGATGAAGAGGCTCCTTGCACCAAGAGACTGGGGGCAGGTCCCGAGCCGGAACTTCTATGGCCGTCAGACGAAATGATCGATGTCTTCCTGGATGAAATTCATCTAAAAAGCAAAGCTGATCGGGGGCGTGAGATGGCCATATTTGAAAAGGCCAAACGTCGGCGACTGGACGAAAGGGCTGAAATACCCCTGCCAGATCAAAATACATCCGCCACAAATAAAAGTAGGTTCAAGATGAGGAAAAGGTTCGCCAAAGCCATATCGATGGAAATGAAGCTGCCACCCTCCGAAGGAAATATTCTTGGTGAAGCAGAAATGCATCCTAGCTGCTGCCTATATCATCGAAAGATGGCACACCCCACCGAAGAGTGCAACGCTTTTAAAAGATGCTGGCAGGGATATGTCGCTCACCGGCAACATTTTAAGCGAATGAAACGTAAAACTCGTCGAGAGCAGAGAAGTATGACCGAGGAGCATAAAAGAATTACCGGCAACTGTCGCATGGTCAACGCCGGGGAATCGCAGGTTCTCACCTTTGGGAGCGACTCTGACGAGGAGATGGCTTTTGGCCCTCTCTTTAAAGAACTCACCTTGGGGAAAGAAGAGGAACCGAAGGCCTGTGAAAATATCCAGCTGCGCAACCACACACTGCCCGAAAAGAATCTGGGGCCCTCGAACAGTGGGTCGAATAGAAAAGATAAGGGAAAAGAAAAAGTCCCTGAGGATATCGCCCTAGATGACCAAGTCATCAAAGAGCTGACTGCCAAGGACCCGTCAAAGAAGAATAAGGTGGACTACAACGTTCTGGCACACTTGAGAAAGATACCCTCGCAGCTCAGCATTCTCGACCCCCTTCTGTTATCCAAAGAGGCGAGAGATTCATTGATCAAGGCGCTACAAGAGCCAGGACAATTCCAAACTTTTCTCTCCGAAGAAAAGATGAAGGACGAGCTGGAAGAAGTGCAAATAGCCGATATCACCTTCGGCGATGAAGATCTCCTCCTTGGGACATACGAGCACAACCGTCCCCTTTATGTCTCCGGATACTGTCACGATATAAAGATAGGCAAAATCCTGGTTGACAATGGGTCTTCCGTCAACCTCCTCAACATGAAAGTATTGAAGGAAATCTGCATGAGCGTCCAGCATCTCGCTCGCGATAAGATTACCATCTCCGGTTTCGACTCCCAGTCGTCACGGACTCTTGGATCTGTGATACTGACGCTGTGCTTCGGGTTACTCATCATGGATATTAAATTTCACATCATTGACGCCAAGACTTGTTACAATGCTTTGCTCGGCCGGCCTTGGTTACATGAGTACAACATCATCCCTTCTACACAACACCAATGTATGAAGTACTTCAAGGATGGTCTCGAGTATACTGTGACAGGGGATTTGAACCCTTTCTCCATGAACGAAGTCCAGAAATACGAAGATGCAAAATACCTCTTGCCAGATTTTGAGGATACGGAAAGATGTCACCAACCGAAGAACAAAGCTATCACCACTATTCCAGTCTTCGGGAGTGATACCGAGGGAGAAGAAGAGATAGTTTATTCAGGGCCGCCTCGACGCAACAACCCGGGACCGTCCGCCCCCATGTTGATCTTCGGCAGTGACTCGGAAGACGAGGTTAATGCTGTATTCTCCTCTCGACCGTTAATACAAGCTTTCGCTGACAACAATCAGAGCTTGCAAATTACCATGGTCCCGCAGGAGCATTACAAAGAGCTCGATGCACTTAAAGCGTATAATGTACAAGAACTGCAGACATTTTACGTCCCTCCCAGGCGAGAAGGTGAACAGGCAATCCTATTCTACTGATCTGGAGAAACCAAAGCGGAGAAAGAAATTTAGCATGGCGCCGATTCTACGCTCGACAGGCTCCAGCCCATCCATCTGCCTAGATATTACTCAGAAGGCTTGAGAAGGCTTTTGAATCGCCAAGGGGTACCTTTCAAACAGACCATTCGACAAGCTCGGTTCTACAACAGGATTTGGGATGTCACTGGAACTCAGCGCAAGTTGCCCAACGGGAGAATGGAAACGCTCGGGCTTGGATACGTGAAATCCGGGAAACGGGAACGAGTCCATGGTAGCTACGTCATATATGACTTCGATGAAGAAGAGGATGCCCTGTCAGAAAACGCTGACCCTAAACCAAAACGAGATCCTGCAATCAAGATGCCGAGTCCGTCGTTTGAAGAACGAATGGACAAGCTTATCAAGGAAGCGAGTCAAAAGATCTGGGATGACCATAACCGTGAAATAGCCATCTACGAGAAATCCAGGACGCGACGCTTTCTTCAACAGGCTGCGAAAGATGAAAATGCTCCTCCATGTCAACCCGTTGTGCAAAAGGCCCGACGCAGAGGCAAAAACAAACCAAAGAACGGGAAAGGCGTTCGACAGTGACAAAGCGGGACCAAGAAGCCACGCGATCGGGAATCGAGCGGTCCGGATTCGTCCCTTATAGAGAAGATGGGTCGAGCATACTCCTTTCCTCAAGACAAAACACGGAAGATACTTGATCTCGCCATAAGACATCAAATGATTATCCTCCCGGAGTCCAAGCACTCCGAGCAAACAAGCGAAGTCTCTCACCCGGACTATTGCTCCTATCATAGGGCAATAGGACATCCTATTGAAGACTGCTTCACCTTCAAGAACTGGGTTGAAGACCAATATCAGCTCGGCAAGTTCGCTCTATCCAGCAGCTGGAGGGTAACCCCGCCGCAGAAGCATGAACCCAAATCCACGAGGGTAGAACCAGATCCACATCGGTCTTGGAAGCGAGCTCGTACCTGTCACGTGATAATGTTGTCAGAAGAAGAACCCGAGAATATGGATGAACTCCCCTGGTGCTTCGAAAACAATGATGACGAGGTGATCTCAGAATTTCCACCGGCGCCGAAAGAGCTGGAAGACGGAATACACACCACTGCAGATAACCTCAAGAAAATTGATTTGGGGACGGCGAATGACCCGCGACCGACATTCGTTAGTGAGCTGCTATCTGAAGAAAGGGTGGCCGCGCTAAAAGACATGCTTCTGCAGCATAGAGATTGCTTTGCATGGAACTATTCCGAAATGCCAGGATTAGATCCAGAAATTGTTGTGCACAAATTGGCGATATCCCGGGGCACCAAGCCAATCAAACAAGCACCGAGGAGAATGTGGCTCGAGCTTGAGATGAGTATCAACGCCGAAGTCAAGAAGCTAATCGACTCCGGCTTCAGCCATGAGGTTCAGTCCCCTAACTGGATCGCCAACATCGTCCTGGTGATGAAGAAAAATGGGACGGTGCGCATCTGCGTAGACTTTCGAGATCTCAATAAAGCTTGCCCGAAGGACGACTTCCCAGTACCGGTCACCGAGCTGATGATAGACAATACGTCCACTCACGAAGTCTTCTCCTTCATGGATGGATCGTCAGGATACAATCAGATAAGGATGCATCTTGAGGACCAGAAGCACACCGCCTTCCGAACCCCTTTGGGTATATTTTGCTACAAGGTGATGCCTTTCGGTCTAAAGAACGCCGGTGCCACCTATCAGAGGGCCATGGCGAAGATCTTCGATGACCTCATACATGAAATTGTCGAATGCTATATCGACGACCTCATGGTTAAAAGAAAATCATACGAGGAACATCTCGAGCATCTGAAGATCGTATTTCAACGCCTTCGGCAATACAACTTGAAGATGAACCCTCTCAAATGTGCGTTCGGAGTGTCCTCAAGCAAATTCCTGGGATTCATCGTCCGACACTGAGGCATCGAGATAGATCCGTCAAATATCAAGGCGATTATGGAAATGCCTCTGCCAAAGACTCGCAAGCAACTGCGTTATCTCCAAGGAAAGCTTGCGTATATCCGGCGATTCATAGTCAATCTCTCCGGCAAGTGCCATACGTATAGTCACCTAATGAAGAAAGGGACCCCTTTCGTTTGGGATCACAAATGCCAAGGTGCACTGGATGAAATCAAGCAATACCTGCAGAATCCGCCAGTACTGGCCGCTCCGGTCAAGGGAAAGCCTCTCATTCTTTATACAACAGCCCTCGAAAATTTTTTAGGCGCGCTGTGGGCACAAGAGAATGACCAAGGGAAAGAAAGAGCTCTCTACTACTTGAGTCGAGTCCTCCTGGGGGCAGAAAGCAATTATTCTCCCATCGAAAGACACTACCTGGCATTGATCTTCGCAATAACGAAACTCAGGCACTATGCATTGGCGCATGAAGTCCGTCTCATATCGAAGGTAGACCCTCTCAAATATTTGATGTCAAAGGCTATACTGACAGGGCGACTCGCTAAATGGGCTTTACTCTTAATGGAATTCGTAATAACTTTTCAACTTCTTAAAGCAGTGAAAGGCCAGGCCATCGCTGACTTCCTCGCTGAACATCTGATACCGGCCGATTCTCCCTTGAATTGCGAACTGCCAAACGAACATACGTTTGACACGATTGACGGAAGTGATACTCGGTGGGAACTTTACTTCGATGGAGCATCTTCGATGAAGAAGCGCAAACAAAACACCCCCATAATCAAATCACGGGTAGCCCTCACCTTCGTAACTCCACAAGGAGGGATAATGCGCTTTGCCTTCTCCTTAACAGAGCCGAGGACAAACAATGAAGCCGAATATGAAGCTTTGATAGCGGGCCTCGTGATCGCCATCGACATAGGAATTGAAAACCTCCTCATATACGGAGACTCCCAACTGGTCGTTAGTCAAGTAAATGGCGACTACCAAACGTGCAAACCAGAGCTGGTAAAGTACGGCGAGAGGGTACAGCAACTGCTGACCCAAATACCTTCCTACATCTTGGAAAGCATACCGCGTGCGGAAAATAGCAAAGCGGATGCACTAGCTAAGCTCGCTAAAGAATTGGCCAACGAAAACCTCGATGACGTGAGAATCGTTGTGCAAAGCCGTCGGGTTCTTGCGCCGGCGGAAATATCTCCAGAGTCGTCCGAGGAAAAGGGAGCAACCGGGCGAATGGCTACGCAAATAAAAGACCAGGAAAAGGCTGAGGATTGGAGAGAAGTCTTTATAGACTACTTCAAATCCTGTCGAACACCTGAAGATGCATCCTCAAAACATCAGCTCATGAAGCGAGCCCTATATTTCGCCTTCGTCAATGATACTCTGTACAAGAGGTCATTTGATTCTCTGTGGTTGAGATGACTGGGACCTGAAGAGGCGAAGAGAGTCGTTCAAGAAACTCATGACGGACTCTGTGATTCTCACCAAGCCGGGCCAAAGATGAAGCTGAAGATCAAGCGGATGGGTTATTATTGGCCCACGATAATCCAGGACTGCCTCGAGTAAGCGAAGCAATGCCACTCATGCCAGATCCATGGAGACTTTATCCATCGGCACCCAAATCCATTACACCCGACAGTGGCTAGCTGGCCGTTCGAAATGTGGGGGACTGACATAATCAGCCCCATCGAACCGGCATCGTCCAGAGGACATCGATTCATTTTGGCGACAACTGATTACTTCTCCAAATGGGCAGAAGCGGTACCGCTGAGGGAAGTGAAGACGGAGAATATCCTCCATTTCTTCAAGACGCACGTCATTTATCGGTTTGGAACTCCGAGATGGATCATCTCCGATAACGGGGCAGCCTACAGAAGCCACAAGATCAGCCGCATCGCACAACAGCACAACATAGACTGGAGATACTCCTCAGTTTATAATCCCCGAGCTAACGGTCTAGCTGAGGCTTTCAACAAGACCTTGACGAAGATCGTGAAGAAGACGGTGTCCCGAAATAAGAAGGACTGGCACGAGAGACTGCATGAAGCCCTCTGGGTATATCGAACTACGTTCAAGACGGCCACGAACACAACTCCATACGCATTGGTATTCGGTACAGAAGCGGTACTCCCTCTCGAGATAGAGCTACCCTCTCTTCGAGTGGCAGTCCATTACGAGCAGACGGACGAAGAGAACGCTCACCTTCGGCTTGAAGAGCTCGATGCCCTTGATGAAACCCGGCTCATAGTTCAACAAAATCTGGAGGCTTATAAAGCAAAGATGATGCGCTCATACGAAAGATTGACTAGGCCGAGGACATTCCGCCAAGACGAACTCGTACTAGTGATCAAAAGATCTATGATCCCTAATCGCGCTAAGCGGGGCAAACTCGAGCTGAACTATGAAGGCCCATATATCATAGACAAGGTCTACCAGGGTGGAGCCTATCTACTCAAGGACATGCATGGCGAAAGACCTTTCAGACCAATAAACGGTCGCTTCTTAAAAAGGTACTACGCTTGACGAGTCATGGCCTAGGTCAATGATAGATGACGACGACTATGTCCGCTCGCTATCTTCCTAAGCCTAAACTTTGTAAGTAGTAACAGGCCTTCTTCAACAACGGACCGAAATGTTTTTAAACTAACAACGGACCGAAACGTCCTTAAAACTAACAACGGACCACTATGTCCTAAAACAAGCTGTTGACCGAGATGTCGATAAACCACGGTGGATTGCAGCATCCCAAAGCTGATACAAAAAAGAAAAAGAATAAAAAAAAAGAAAATGGTATGTCCATAAGCAAAATGGGCATGGATGAAAACCCGAAAGGGCTCCGTGAGTAAAAACAGCAGGGCTACCGGCGAGTTTTGTCAAAACCCGAAAGGGCGCAACCTCGTTCGAATAAAAAAAAGAGAGAAAAAAAAGAAAAAAAGAAAAACGGTATGTCCATAAGCAAAATGGGCACGGATGAAAACCCGAAAGGGCTCCGTGAGTAAAAACAGCAGGGCTACCGACGAGTGTTTGTGAAAACCCGAAAGGGCGCAACCTCATTAAGAGACACTTACAAAGTCCTCTCGACTTTGTAAGGAGAAACCACCTGCGTGAGATCCTCACGACTCACAAGGGAGCAACACACTTAGGGATCCCTACGATTTCTAAGGAGAAATTACACTTGCGAGATCCTCACGACTCGTAAGGAGAACCCTTTTATGGGACCCTCACGGCTTATAAGATTTGAAAGTCTTAAGCTACAGGGATCTGAACCTGTTCTTAAGCAGCCCCCACAACCTTCAATACTGCCCTACAAGCGGCTCAATGCTGACCCTTGTATACAATCCACGGGCACGACTAAACATTTCCCTAATGAAGTCCCACCCGTGACTAGGGATATGTTCGCACGGTGAACAACCCTTGTGAGTTCTCTCGACTTATAAGGAGAAAACACTCTTGTAAGATCCTTACGACTTATAAGAGACCATGCACTTAGGAATCCTCACGATCCCTAAGGAGAAAACACACCTACGAGATCCTCACGATTTGTAGGGAGAAATACCTTTATGAGACCCTTACGGCTCATGAAGTCAAAAGCCTTAGTCGACAGGATCCTAACCCTGTTTGCTAAGCCACCTTTGTTCGATATCGACAGAGTCAAATGATGATTCGCTCCTGGCAATATCCCAGTTGTAACGATATTGATGCCGAAATCGGTGTCTAATTCCAAACTTGCAGCGAAAAGCTAGCAAGCCACACATGCATACGAAATAGCCGAAATGATGGGGCAACTTGCAACAGAAGCAGCAAGTAAAAAAAATGTATGCATGCAAAATAGCTGAAATGATTGGGCAACTCGCAATAAAAAGCAGCGAGTAAAAATAAAATAAATAGCCGAAATGATTGGGCACCGCGAAAAATAGCCGAAATGATTGGGCAATCGCAACCTTCACGATATAAAAAGCTGAAATGATAGAGCATCGCGGAAAGAAATAAAATAAAAATGAAAATGAAATTTATGCCCTACAGGTGATATCATAGCAGTCCCTGTATACAATCCAGGGGCGCAAACAAAGAAGAAATCACACTCCCCCTCCCCAGGTTTCATCAGAAGAAGAATCCAAATCTCGGTGGTTCACAGACAGCCTAGAGATCATCCCAACACTCGTCTCATTACAACAGACACAACATCAGGCAAAGCGGAACAGCGGCAACCCCCAGTTCCATTACTCGGCGGTGCACAGATAACCAAGAGTCAAACCCCGACTCCATGAAATACGGATAAAGCAAAATTCCTGGTTACGTGGAACGCGGCAACGACCTCGTGGGAAACGTCCACAGCGGATCCTGGTTTTCGCAGAGCACGGCAGTGAACCCGTGTGAAGCATCCAGAGCGGAGCCTAGTCCTCGCCGAACACGGTAGTGAACCCGTGGGAAGTATCTAGAGCAAAATTCCTGGTTACGTGGAACGCGGCAATGACCCCATGGGAAACGTCCAGAGCAGAGCCTTGTCCTCGCAGAGCACGGCAATGAACCCGTGTGAAGCATCCAGAGCGGAGCCTGGTCCTCGCAAAGCACGGCAATGAACCCGTGTGAAGCATCCAAAGCGGATCCTGGTCCTCGCAGAGCACGGCAGTGAACCCGTGTGAAGCATCCAGAGCGGAGCCTGGTCCTCGCCAAATACGGCAGTGAACCCGTGGGAAGCATCCAGAGCAAAATTCCTGGCTACGTAGAACGCGGATAACGTCAACTGACCCCGTAGGAAACGTCCAGAGCGAATCCTGGTCCTCGCAGAGCACAGCAGTGAACCCGTATGAAGCATCCAGAGCGGAGCCTAGTCCTCGGCGAACACGGCAGTGAACCCATGGGAAGCATCTAGAGCAAAATTCCTGGTTACATGGAACGCGGCAATGACCCCGTGGGAAACGTCCAGAGCGGATCCTGGTCCTCGCAGAGCACGGCAATGAACCCGTGTGAAGCATGCAGAGCGGAGCCTGGTCCTCGCCGAACACGGCAGTGAACCCGTGGGAAGCATCCAGAGCAAAAATTGGACTGTGGAGTCCTTAAATCCACGGACTATGATGTCCTTAACCTCGACCGTGGCGTCTTAAAACTAACAACGGACTGTGAAGTCCTTAAATCCATGGACTATGATGTCCTTAACCTCGACTGTGATGTCTTAAAACTAACAACGGAATGTGGAGAACTTAAATCCACGGACTATGATGTCCATAACCTCGACCGTAATGTCTTAAACCTAGCAACGGACTGTGGAGTCCTTAAATCCACAGACTATGATGTCCTTAACCTCGACCGTGATGTCTTTAAACTACGGTACCCCGGAAAACATTCAAAGTGGAGCCTGGTCCTCGCCAAACACGGCAGCGAACCCGTGGGAAGCATCCAGAGCAACCCCTAACCCCGTGAAATACGGATAAGGGCAACTTCACCCATCACTTGCGGGTCCTCACGACTCGTAAGGGAGCAAATTCTCTTGTGAGATCCTTACGACTTTCAAGAGAAAACACGCTTAGGAATCCTCACGATTCTTAAGGAGAAATTACACCTACGGGATCCCCTCGGCCTGTAGGGAGAAAAACTCTTTATGAGACCCTCACGGCTCATAAAATTGAAAAGTCTTAGGAGACAGATCTTAACCCTGAATCCTAAGCCATCGTTGTCCTGCAAGGAGATCAAGATAGACTATCCGCAGAATACATTCAATAAAAAAGGGACACACCATTGAGAAGAAAAATATGTCTTTTATTCATGAACCAAAATGGATACAAAGTACAATTCGTGAAAGAACAAAATATACTCTCATTCAGGAGTATGTACAAAAGAAGAAAAAAAGATATACAAGTCTTCAGGCTATTGGCTATAATGCCCTTAAGGCAATTATCGTAGTCACAGACACGTGATTGTGATGATTAAGGAAGGGCCTATACTGTCACGCCCCGCTTCCCAGAGTACGCTAGATTGGGCACGTGACATAGCCAACCATGCTACCTGTGGGTAGGAAGTATCCATCCACAGTCACATTACGGCTGTAGAGATATCAAGAACAAGATAAAACTATCTAAAACATGTCTATAATCCAGAATAACAGAAGTCAATAATAAATAAATGCGGAAGCAAATGATCCAATACAAATAACTGAAAAGTGTGTCCCATCATGCGGGCTCACATCAGGAAATAAATGTAGGAAATAAAACTAACTACTACTGAACTCACAGCTCAGCCTGCTGGCTGAAGTACTCCTGCTCGAACTGCAACAGCGGTACGGAATCTGGGCCATGCAAAACCCAGACGTCAGCGCGTCATGTCATCAAGTAATATAATATGAACAGTGTAGCAGGCAATGTAATATAAACATGAATAAGCAAGAATAACAATAATATGAATCATACCAGTACAGGGTAGCGTGCAGTGGGTAAACTAAACTGTTCTATCAGGTTTTCTATTCTAAAGTCTTTGAAATCAATTGACGAATCATCGATGTAACTCAATAGTATCCCGTACATACCCGGGACCACGGCCACAATATTCTCGGCTGCAGCCGAGACATGCCGCTAGGCACAAAACAGGAATGTGTACACTCGATAGTATCCCGTACATACCCGGGACCACGGCCACAATATTCTCGGTTGAAACCGAGACATGCCGCTAGGCACAAAACAGGAATGTGTACACTCAATACAGGTAGTGAACTGTCGAGTTACAAGTCAGATTTCACCTTTGATTTCCCCATACCCCCAAGTTATATGTGTATGTCAAGTCAGGTATCCAGTAATCAAGAAACTAATGCCAACACAGGATCAGGTAAACAGGTTTGTCTGGATAGACAACAGGAACGGTCCATGAGGACTACATGTTATGTTTGTTGGCATTAGACACAAGATCAGGTAACAGGTAAAGCCATGGTACATCAGGTCAAGCCAGGTAATGTATAAAGGTGTCATGTCATGTCAAGAGTGTACGGTACCATGTCATGTCAAGTAGGAAGTGTAACAGGTCATGTCAGGAAGCACAAGATGCCATGTGGGTGCTCATAATCAACTAACATAAGCATGTGTATAAATAAACAAGCATGAGTACTATCATAACAATAAACTGGAACATGTAATATGATATGCAAATAGATATAATTTCAAGGATATGGATGCACAGTTATCGATTAGGGTTACATTTATAGTTCCAATATTAATTAGGATGCAATTTATTAAACATGGAGTGTTAATATCACACTATTATGTAGTAATGTGATCTATGGATGCAATTATATGTATCTTAAATGCGATGGATGCAAACGGGTATCCGATAAAACTATAAAATGGTAATGTGGGATGTACAACTAAGCAATATGTGATATAAATATTGATATAATAATATTAATATGGATAGCATATTCAAAGCGATTAATAACTATAAAAGTGGTATTGATTAACCATGCACAAGAAAGTTCCGTTCAGAAATTCAGCGTCACCCTAATTTGTAAAATAGCTTAAAAATAACAAACGTTCTCCAAAAGGGACGTGTCTTATACCAAAACAAAGATAATTCAATAAGGTTTTCAGTTTTATAAGTATAAGCATCTCAGGTTGTCCCTACAAAAAGTTATAAACATTCGAAGTTGAAAGTTTGCTGCTGGAATTTCCCTGGACAGCAGTTTGGAGACATTTTCATTTGCATTTTATGTTATTTAAACAATTTATTTTGCAAGTAACATAGAGTTATAGTATTCTGAGTTAGCTTCGTAACGAACTAAAGTACGTATACTAATGATTTTTCTATGATTTATAATGAATTTTATAAGATAAGGTGTACAGTAAATTCCAGATTTGTCATATCCGATTTTTCAACGACGTTTCATGTGTAAACTATAAGATTTTCAAATGTATAACATTATAGAATGAAAATTATAAACTAATTAAAGATAATAATAATAAATATTACGACGATATATATTTTAAATGATATGGTTGCAGTATAATGTAATCTAGTATGTCACAAGATAAGTTTTCATGATCTAGATTTAATATGATATAAACGGATGCAAACGGAATATCGAAACATTATAAAATTAAACATGGGGCACTAGATTTAAACTATAGGTATGGTATTTATTTAAATAGGTATAAAATGAATTATATAGCATGTAGCAAGATTAACTTGCCTTGATGGGTCGCGAATCGGGAAAACAGAACGTTAACCGTCGACGGGGAAAACTCGCGACGGGCGCACGGTTCACGGAATGAACCCAAACGACGAACAAAGGAACCACACGGGTCGGGGTACCTCGCTGGAACGTCGAGAAGCGTCACCGGCACGATGGAATTCCGGCAACAAAAAAACAGTTAAAAAAATGAGAAACGAGACATGAAGCAAGAAGAGAAAGAATGATAAAGAGAAGTATGAGAGAATATATGAGAGAGAGAGAGAAAAAGTGGAGGGAGAGAGAGAGAGCTGCAGGTGGGGGCCCACGGAATTAAAAGGAACGCGATTGGCTAAAGGGGAATCGTTAGTTAGGGATAAATATTAATTAAAGATTCAAAACATTTTAAGGAACAGTAGGATATATATATAGGTTAATTTAAAGATTTAAAAGATAGGTAATGAATAGTAAGATATCAGGTTAGTTAGAAAAATATATGTGATGGTTTTAATAATATTAAAATTTGGGATTTTGGCGCCAAATAAAACATTTCCAAATCGCGCCCGGGTCGGGTCCAAAAATTTGAAATTGAAATAATAGGATTTTAAGCGGGATCCAAATTTTAAAATTAAGTGTTTTATGATCAAAAAGCATACCCCCAAAACGGACACACGTACGTGCACGTAGCCGTCCAAACTCGCCCGTTTCACGGAACGGGACGAGAACACAATGCACGGACGCTACCACGAGGCTAGGTGTGTCAAGTAGGCCAAGATGAATATTTTCAATTTTATTTTAGATGCCAAAATTTGTTATATGTAGAAATGACTTTGCCGGGTAAATTTTACAGTAAGCAACAAATAAGCAAGTTAAATGAAATGAGTACCACATTATGCTCAAACAGTAACTGAAAATAGTAGCATTGGGCTCGGGTGTTACATTATACCCAACTACAAAAAGAATTTCGTCCTCGAAATTCTAATAATACAAAGATAGATAACTACAAGAAAAGGTGAGGAAACTTCTGCCGGATTTCATCTTCTCGTTCCTAAGTGGACTCTCCATGCGAGCGATTACCCCAAGAAACAAGCACAAGGGGATAACCTTGTTCTTAAGAACCTTTTCCCTTCGATCCACGATTTCAATCGGTCGCTCCTCAAAAGTCAAGTCTTCTCGTACTGTTTGCTCCAAATGATCCAAAACGTGTGTTTCATCTCGAACATACTTACGGAGTTGAGATACGTGAAACACATCGTGCACATTTGCCAAGGACTGCGGTAACGCCAAACGATACGCTACCTCACCAACACGCTCCACGATCTCAAGGGTCCAACGAATCGAGGACTAAGCTTTCCTCGACTTCCAAAACGAATCACCCCTCTAGTCGGTGATATCTTCAAGAATACCAAATCACCCACGGTGAACTCTAGAGGTCTTCTTGATGTATCTGCCCAACTCTTCTGTCGGTCCTGTGCTGCCTTCATATGATTTCTGATAGGGTTAACCTTCTCAACTGTCTGCACAACCAAATATGGTCCCAATAATCTTCGTTCACCGATATCGTCCCAACAAACAGGTGAACGGCATTTACGACCATACAAAGCTTCAAATGGAGCCATCTGAATAGTTGCCTGAAAACTGTTGTTGTAAGACAACTCCACCAAAAGTAGATGATCCTTCCAAGACCCCTTGAAGTCCAACATGCATGCTCTCAACATATCCTCAAGAGTTTGGATCGTTCTCTCCGACTGACCATCAGTTTGAGGATGATAAGCTGTGCTAAACTTCAATCGAGTCCCCAAACTTTCCTGTAAATTCCTCCAGAAGTGTGATAAGAACCGAGTGTCCCGATCGGACACGATGCTCACCGGTACTCCATGCAATCTTACAATCTCCTGCATGTACCGCTCTGCCAAAGTCTCTATTGATTGACCAACCCGAAAAGGAATAAAGTGAGCTGCCTTGGTCAGTCGGTCAACAATTACCCATACTGCATTGTTGCCTTTTAGACTCCGCGGTAAAGCCGTCACGAAATCCATGGTTATATGTTCCCACTTCCACTGAGGAATCAGAAGTGGTTGCAATAAACCAGCAACCCTTTGATGTTCAACCTTAACTTGCTGACACACCAAGCACTTTGCCACAAAGCGAGCAATCTCCCGCTTCATGCCCTCCCACCAGAAATGCTGTCGAATATCTCGTTACATCTTTGTGCCTCCTGGATGTACAGAATAAGCTGAGCTGTGTGCCTCCTTCATAAGCTCTTCATGAACATCACCCTTTGGCACACACAAACGGCTACCATACCTCAACGAACCATCTTTGTGGATCAATAAATCTGTTCGTAGCCCGGCTTCAACCTGCTCTCAAAACTTTTGCAGTCTAGGATCCTGCGATTGAGCTGCTTTAATATTCTCAATCAAAGACGAATATACTTGCAGCTGCAACAACTGTCCCGTAGAACGCGGTAGCACAACCTCCAAGTCAAATCTTCGAAAATCTGCGACGATCTCCTTCTGCGTAGTTAACACCTGAATTACTGGTAACCGACTGAGCGCATCCGGCACAACATTAACCTTCCCCGGATGGTACTTAAGATCAACATCGTAGTCAGCCATCAGCTCTAACCATCTACGCTGCCTCATGTTAAGCTCCTTCTGTATGAACACATACTTCAAGCTCTTATGATCTGTAAAAACTTCGACTCTTTCGCCCAAAAGGTAGTGTCTCCAAATCTTCAAAGCGAAAATCACAGCCGCAAGCTCCAAGTCATGAGTTGGATAATTCTTCTCATGGGTCTTCAACTGTCTCGATGCGTATGCTACAACCTTCCCATGCTGCATCAAAACACATCCTAATCCTTTCCCAGATGCGTCGCTGTGAATCACCAATCCTTCGGAATTGTCTGGCACGGTCAGAATAGGGGCGGTTATCAACTTCTGCTTCAACGTCTCGAAAGCTAACGCACACTTATCCGCCCATACAAAAGGTACCTCCTTGCGCGTAAGCTTGGTCAACGGCTCTGCCAGACGAGCAAAGTTCTCCACAAATCTCCTGTAGTATCCGGCTAATCCAAGGAAACTTCTTATCTCAGCAACATTCTTTGGAATAGGCCAATCTCGAACTACTGCAATCTTTTCTGGATCGACGGCAATGCCATCGCCAGACACAACATGCCCCAAAAACCTTACTTCCTCCAGCCAAAACTCGCACTTACTCATCTTCGCATACAATTTCTCCTGTCTCAACGTCTGCAGTACGATCTTCAAATGCTGAGCATGCTCTTCAAAACTCTTCGAGTAAACCAGAATATCGTCAATGAATACCACAATGAACTGATCCAAGAACGGTGAAAAGATTCGGTTCATTAAGTCCATGAATACTGCCGGCGCATTCGTTACTCCGAAGGGCATCACTAAGTACTCGTAATGTCTATACCGAGTTCGGAACGCCGTCTTACAAATATCTTTTGTTTTCACTCGGACCTGATGATATCTAGATCGTAAATCCAACTTCGAGAATACCCTCGCGCCACTAAGCTGCTCAAAAAGTTCTCCAATGCGAGGGATCGGGTACTTGTTCTTGATAGCCACCCGGTTTAATTCTCGATAGTCGATGCACATCCTTCTTGTGCCATCCTTCTTCTTTACTAAAAGAACTGGAGCTCCCCAAGGCGAGTTACTGCTTCGAATCCAACCCTTTTCAAGCAATTCAGCAACCTGTTTCTTTACTTCTTCCAACTCTACTGGCGCCATTGGATAATACGCTTTAGATACTGGTGCTGCACCAGGAATAAGATCAATTGCGAACTCCACGTCTCGCTTTGGCGGTAAACCCGATATATCTTCAAACACGTCCATATAATCACGAACAACAGCCGGCTCTTCACTTTTATCACTTCCATTGATGCAAGAATATTATTTGTCGGCCTAGCCCTAAACTCGACTGGCCCGACAGAACTGCTTCCTTAACGCAACTGCTGTCTGCTGCAAACTCCCTTTCGTCCCAGATAAACTCTGCTGCTCTTGGCTGCTGCAAGTATTTATGAGAAAGTGGTCAAACCCAGGGAGACAATCTGCCTCTGGATGTCCACGTCCAGTCTGCGCATGAACCTCCGTGTCCTATCTGCATCGTTGGCAACTAAAGGTCCAGCGAAACTACTGAGTCTCGTCCATTCTGCTACATGCATATCTACGGGTGCTCCCTTCTGCTTTAGTCCGATGAACTTCTCTTCCATTTCCTCCCGTGCAGTCCGCGGGAAGAACTTCTCCAGGAAACTCTTCGAAAAATCCGCCCACTTGATCGGCTTGGGCAAACGGTTCTCTTCTACAAGCCACCATTCTCGGGCGTAATCCACTAGCTGAATGCATACCACAACAACTTTTTTGTCATCTGAAATCTGTGCCGCAAAAAGCAAGTTCTCTGTGTCAACTAGCCACTGCTCCACTGGCAACGGCTCCTTTAAACCAGTAAATGTAGACGGACCCAACCGCCTGAAATCTGCTACGGTCCCTACTCGGTCAACTGGTCTAGCTCCAACATTGTTCACAGACTGCTGAACGATCTGCAAACCTTCCCGAAACGAGTCCGCTTGCTGCTGGATCAGCTCGGTCTATTTCTTTGATTCTCCAGCATTCCTCTTATCACTCCAAGCATGGCGGCTTCGTCCACACGCCTCTGGTATGTCTTCAATTTCTTACCGGCCATATTCCTAAACTCAAAATACCCAACATTAGCATGATGATAGATTTTGAATATAGATCAAGGCTAGAACTCCAAGATACTTAAATAGAGTACCGCATTGTAACTATGCCGCGGTATCATAGCCACAATTACATAACTCCATCCAAGTCGCCTAAGTCCTAGAGATAACAAGGAATCAGGTTTTCGAATCGATATGCAAAGGAAGTTTGCACATCGTAAAAGATATTATCAGGAAGAATATGATTCAAGAATGGTAAAACGGTCAAGGTGGCAGGACATGTTTCCTAAACACGGGTATTCTGATTCGTGTATTGGGTACAATACCCAACTACAAAAGAATCAACCTGACTATCCTATGGCTCTGATACCAAAAGAACCATGTCACGCCCCGCTTCCCAGAGTACGCTAGATTGGGCACGTGACATAGCCAACCATGCTACCTGTGGGTAGGAAGTATCCATCCACAGTCACATTACGGCTGTAGAGATATCAAGAACAAGATAAAACTATCTAAAACATGTCCATAATCCAGAATAACAGAAGTCAATAATAAATAAATGCGGAAGCAAATGATCCAATACAAATAACTGAAAAGTGTGTCCCATCATGCGGGCTCACATCAGGAAATAAATGTAGGAAATAAAACTAACTACTACTGAACTCACAGCTCAGCCTGCTGGCTAAAGTACTCCTGCTCGGACTGCAACAGCGGTACGGAATCTGGGCCATGCAAAACCCAGACGTCAGCGCGTCATGTCATCAAGTAATATAATATGAACAGTGTAGCAGGCAATGTAATATAAACATGAATAAGCAAGAATAACAATAATATGAATCATACCAATACAGGGTAGCGTGCAGTGGGTAAACTAAACTATTCTATCAGGTTTTCTATTCTAAAGTCTTTGAAATCAATTGATGAATCATCGATGTAACTCAATAGTATCCCGTACATACCCGGGACCACGGCCACAATATTCTCGGCTGCAGCCGAGACATGCCGCTAGGCACAAAACAGGAATGTGTACACTCGATAGTATCCCGTACATACCCGGGACCACGGCCACAATATTCTCGGTTGAAACCGAGACATGCCGCTAGGCACAAAAAAGGAATGTGTACACTCAATACAGGTAGTGAACTGTCGAGTTACAAGTCAGATTTCACCTTTGATTTCCCCATACCCCCAAGTTATATGTGTATGTCAAGTCAGGTATCCAGTAATCAAGAAACTAATGCCAACACAGGATCAGGTAAACAGGTTTGTCTGGATAGACAACAGGAACGGTCCATGAGGACTACATGTTATGTTTGTTGGCATTAGACACAAGATCAGGTAACAGGTAAAGCCATGGTACATCAGGTCAAGCCAGGTAATGTATAAAGGTGTCATGTCATGTCAAGAGTGTACGGTACCATGTCATGTCAAGTAGGAAGTGTAACAGGTCATGTCAGGAAGCACAAGATGCCATGTGGGTGCTCATAATCAACTAACATAAGCATGTGTATAAATAAACAAGCATGAGTACTATCATAACAATAAACTGGAACATGTAATATGATATGCAAATAGATATAATTTCAAGGATATGGATGCACAGTTATCGATTAGGGTTACATTTATAGTTCCAATATTAATTAGGATGCAATTTATTAAATATGGAGTGTTAATATCACACTATTATGTAGTAATGTGATCTATGGATGCAATTATATGTATCTTAAATGCGATGGATGCAAACGGGTATCCGAAAAGTTATAAAACTATAAAATGGTAATGTGGGATGTACAACTAAGCAATATGTGATATAAATATTGATATAATAATATTAATATGGATAGCATATTCAAAGCGATTAATAACTATGAAAGTGGTATTGATTAACCATGCACAAGAAAGTTCCGTTCAGAAATTCAGCGTCACCCTAATTTGTAAAATAGCTTAAAAATAACAAACGTTCTCCAAAAGGGACGTGTCTTATACCAAAACAAAGATAATTCAATAAGGTTTTCAGTTTTATAAGTATAAGCATCTCAGGTTGTCCCTATAAAAAGTTATAAACATTCGAAGTTGAAAGTTTGCTGCTGGAATTTTCCTGGACAGCAGTTTGGAGACATTTTCATTTGCATTTTATGTTATTTAAACAATTTATTTTGCAAGTAAATATTTCATAAAGTTATAGTATTCTGAGTTATCTTCGTAACGAACTAAAGTACGTATACTAATGATTTTTCTATGATTTATAATGAATTTTATAAGATAAGGTGTACAGTAAATTCCAGATTTGTCATATCCGATTTTTCAACGACGTTTCATGTGTAAACTATAAGATTTTCAAATGTATAACATTATAAAATGAAAATTATAAACTAATTAAAGATAATAATAATAAATATTACGACGATATATATTTTAAATGATATAGTTGCAGTATAATGTAATCTAGTATGTCACAAGATAAGTTTTCATGATCTAGATTTAATATGATATAAACGGATGCAAACGGAATATCGAAACGTTATAAAATTAAACATGGGGCACTAGATTTAAACTATAGGTATGGTATTTATTTAAATAGGTATAAAATGAATTATATAGCATGTAGCAAGATTAACTTGCCTCGATGGGTCGCGAATCGGGAAAATGGAACGTTAACCGTCGGCGGGGAAAACTCGCAACGGGCGCACGGTTCACGGAATGAACCCAAACGACGAACAAAGGAACCACACGGGTCGGGGTACCTCGCTGGAACGTCGAGAAGCGTCACCGGCACGACGGAATTCCGGCAACAAAAGAACAGTTAAAAAAAATGAGAAACGAGACATGAAGCAAGAAGAGAAAGAATGATAAAGAGAAGTGCGAGAGAATATATGAGAGAGAGAGAGAAAAAGTTAAGAGAGAGAGAGAGAGAAAGAGAGCTGCGGGTGGGGGCCCACGGAATTAAAAGGAACGCGATTGGTTAAAGGGGAATCGTTAGTTAGGGATAAATATTAATTAAAGATTCAAAACATTTTAAGGAACAGTAGGATATATATATAGGTTAATTTAAAGATTTAAAAGATAGGTAATGAACAGTAAGATATCAGGTTAGTTAGAAAAATATATGCGATGGTTTTAATAATATTAAAATTTGGGATTTTGGCGCCAAATAAAACATTTCCAAATCGCGCCCGGGTCGGGTCCAAAAATTTGAAATTGAAATAATAGGATTTTAAGCGGGATCCAAATTTTAAAATTAAATATTTTATGATCAAAAAGCATACCCCCAAAACGGACACACGTACGTGCACGTAGCCGTCCAAACTCGCCCGTTTCACGGAACGGGACGAGAACACAATACACGGACGCTACCACGAGGCTAGGGGTGTCAAGTAGGCCAAGATGAATATTTTCAATTTTATTTTAGATGCCAAAATTTGCTATATGTAGAAATGACTTTGCCGGGTAAATTTTACAGTAAGCAACAAACAAGCTAGTTAAATGAAATGAGTACCACATTATGCTCAAACAGTAACTGAAAATAGTAGCATTGGGCTTGGGTGTTACATATACCCGGCAGGAGGATATGTATAGCGTCGTTCTAAACTAGTTTTAGAAGTACACGTATATATTATTCTGCCAGAGGGTTGTTGTGGTCAGTGGGAGCAGCGGAAACATAGTGGGCAAGTAGCTTATGTCTATTTATAGGCGTGAGCAGATATAGCAGAGATTAGATCATCTAATTTTGATGTAACAGTCATGGCTTTGACTTCATCAAAATAGGGGATGGATCTGTTAAGAAGGTAGTAGGGTGTGATGTCCTGGTATTTGGATGACATACACAGAGTAGGAAGTAAATTCCTAAACTACGATCAGTTGTACTGTGGTTGTCATACAGTTGTTTCTCCATAAAAGATATGGATATAATATTTGACATTCTGGTTACTAGATCTATGGTTTTAGATCTAGAATTGGGTAGTTTCCCAATTGGGGTACTTTGACAGTATTCTAAAGGTATTTAGAATAGATGACTTCTGGCATGATTGGCAGATCACTTGCTTAGGCAATTGAGTCAATCGTGAGATGTCAAGTACCACACCAGATGTTGTTTTTGCACTAGATGCGATAAGTTTATATTAATCCAATCCTGGAGAAACATTAGGAAGCAGTTTTAAAACATGAATGGATGTTCTATGGATTTGATAATGGCAGCCTCCTTAAGGAGACGGTTATCATTCCAGGCTTCCAAGGTAACCTGGATGACAAAGTGATTGTCAGAGTTATAGTTTTCCCTCTGACAAGGGACAGTATTATGGACAGGTGGTCCAAGAGGATACTGTGGGAGGCATGGTGCGCGATACTGATTAGGTTCATTTATCAATACAGTCTAAGAAGTTTGGATTTAGAGTTCATTTATGATCTAGGTCCCATCAGATATCCAGACATATTCTAAGACACCTATTACTCGATTCGGGAGATGACTTTCTCCGTGAACTTGAGATTAAGAGAGACATAGAAAGAAACATCAGGGCGGATCCACTCACTGAGGCTATGAGTATGCGACATCGCAATAATAGACTTAAGTGCAAGTGGGAGATTGTTGGATATAGTGCCCTGTAAGTCAATTATTCGATCGCAGGCAAGTGATTGCAATGATTGAGGGATGACCTATACCGACATGACTGTCTTACTCGAGATGATAGTATGCTATCTGGTTTGTCTTTATCATCGTATACATGTTTTAGTTCACTATTGCATGTTAATACAGCCCATAGGATTCTAGCTTGGCTGCCGGCAGTATGATGGCGATCATATACGTGAGAGTTGGGGTCTATAAGCACATCCTTAAAGTGTCCCTAGTCGTGGGAGTTTCGAGACAGGGCATCGATACTCCAGTGTAGACTAGTGTATACAGTCAATGTAAGTCGATGTACAACACCAAAGTACTTGTGGGGAGGCGGAATTTTCAAAAACGAACTTGTTTAGTGAACAAACATCGACTAACCGCTTGAATCGAAGCTAAACGATAACTAACCAAACACATAGTTTTTCTAAACTACTATGCTTAGGGATTATACCTATCGAACCAAGTCCTTCGGCTTTACGATCTCCTCGTCCTCCTCGGCCTTCTCGATGTAGTAGATGATCCACCCGAGAGCAAAACTCCAAGCTTAGCCTCTAAACTTGAGGCAACTAACCTTCTTGGATTGCTAATCAAAGAAGATAGATTGAGATAGAGTGATGGTTATGTATTGTTTAGTCTAACTAATCCTTGATCTCAACACATGAGGGGTGAGGATTAGGGTTTGAAGAGAGAGAGCTTGAGGAGAGAGAATGTGAGGATAATAAAATGAGATGAGATTATTGAGTATCATAATAAATATGAAGCATTCTCTTTTATGAAGAAAAGAATAATACATGATGAATAAGCATGCTTCACAAATATCTAATGGTGATTCATTGTCATGAGTCATTAAGCATTTATGATGCATTAATGACCATGATGAATCACTCTCATGACTCACTAATCTCATTCAATGTATATGCCACCTAAACCTCCTTAGTCACCATCTTCTAGAAGCTTCTCGCGTAATTACGAGAACGCCCCTCCGATCCGTAAAAATACAAAAAACTTTAGACTGTATAAATCCAATAACCGGATACCAGTAACTGGCTTAAACCAAAGCAGACTGGTAAAAACTGTCCAAACGACGTAAGTGTGTAAACACACATATGCGTCCGAACCCTTTGTCGTAAAACCATACGACCTCTATATCGTTTCGCCTGGAGTAGGAAACTCTCTGTGTGGGACTCTAGAGACTCGACTACTACGCTGGCAGTGGGTTTAACCACAGACCGCAAGCGGCACTAGCTGTACGTAACGGTCCCCAGGTAGTTGTCGATAAGAAGGCCGATGAGGAAACCCATCAGAACTCCTACTGAGCCTGCTGTGACAATCTCCATACAGTCCGGTTCGTTCGTCCAAGACTATCGCATATCGGGCCTAGGGGGCGGCAAGCGTCAGTCCCCTAATAGCGGTATAAGTCGTGTCGGAGCGAAGCCCATTACACCCTGAGAAACTACTGGAACCTACCAGCAAATCTCGCTTGCCCGGGCCAGGGACTTTGCGTAATGGCTCTCTGACACAGCGCGATATCTACTCCCAATACCGGGAGGGACGAATCCTGTCTAACCGCCACTGCCTCCAAGTGCTCGGGACTGCACCCAACTGCTACCTGTTTGCACGACTCCTTTGAGCCGTGGTAGGGTAGCAATCTAAGAACAGTGGGACACACTCGAGGCGAAGTAGCAGTGTCAAGTCTGCGGACTATGCTGTACTCATGTCACCTGGGAACTGTTCACTGACGACTGGTATAAAACCAACCAACAGTTCCCTGTGAGTCCTGTCCGGTGTACCCGTAACCTAACGAGCACCTGCATACTATCTCCAGTACGACGTACTGACGGCTGTGGGATAGACCATCTCCCCAACTGGAATGAGAAGCGTACACACCAGTCTACTCCGGAGTATCGATGCTCTGTCTCGATAATCCAACGACCAGGGACCTGAATAAGGATGTGCTTGTAGACTACCCAGCCCCCACTAGTGTGACTGCCATCACAACGCTGGTAGACAAGCAAGATCCTAAGAGCTCTATCAATACGTACACTCATATATTAAGATAGAAAAACCAAGTAGCATACTACCATGTTTAGCAAAACTGTTATATACATGTGAATATCCCAAGCTTCCATTAAGTAATATACAAACTAGTATGATACAGTAATGGTCTTCTAGGGCATAAACACTAACAATCTCCCACTTGCACTAGGGCCATGTACTGGCATATCATAGACCGATGATCTCGAGTAGCCTCTCGAACTGAATCTGAGGTAGGGCCTTCGTGAATGGATCAGCAATGTTCTCTTCAGAAGCAACTCTCTGACCTCGATCTCCTGACGATCAATGATCTTCCTGATCAGGTGATACCGCCTTAAGATGTGTCTGGACTTCTGATAGGACCTTGGTTCCTTCGCTAAAGCTATAGCTCCGTTGTTGTCGCAATACAGAGGTATTGGATCAACTATGGTAGGAACCACCTGAAGTTCTGTTAGGAACTTCTTCTTCCAGACTGCTTCTTTTGCGGCATCGCAAGCAGCTATATACTCCGCTTCCATCGTCGAGTCAGCAACGGTGTCCTGCTTGGAGCTCTTCCAGCACACCGCCCCTCCATTGAGGGTAAAGACATAACCCGACATGGACTTGGAATCGTCCTTATCACTTTGGAAGCCGGAATCAGCAAAGGCCTCCAACCTGAGGTCTTTTCCGCCGTAAACCAAAAACATCTCCTTAGTCCTTCTCAGGTACTTGAGAATGTTCTTTACTGCTATCCAGTGCTTCTCCCCTGGGTCTGACTGATACCGGCTTACCACGCTCAGTGCGTAAGCTACATCTGGTCTGGTACACAACATCGCATACATTATAGAGCCTACCGCAGAAGCCTAGGGTATAATAGACAAGCGTTCCCTTTCCAAATCAGTCTTGGGAGACATCTCTTTGGAGAGGGTGATTCCGTGACAAGCCGGTAGATTACCGCGCTTAGAATCTTCCATACTGAATCTTTTCAGTATAGTGTCGATATACCTGGACTGCGAAAGTCCCAACATCCTCTTGGATCTATCACGATAGATCCGGATCCCCAGAATGTACGAGGCATCACCCAGGTCTTTCATGGAGAACCTGTGTGACAAGAATCCTTTGACAGATTGTAGCATAGGAATGTCATTTCCTATCAATAGAATGTCATCCACATACAAGACGAGGAATACGACACTTCTGGCTACAACTTTACTATATATATACGGTTCATCTGGATTTTTGATAAAGTCATATTCTTTGATTGTCTCATCAAAACAGATGTTCCAACTCCGCGATGCTTGCTTTAGTCCATAAATGGACTTAAGCAGCTTGCATACTTTCCCGCTGCTCCCACTCTGATTGAAACCCTCTGGCTGATCCATATAGACGCTTTCTTCTAAATTTCCATTCAGAAAAGCCGTCTTTACGTCCATCTGCCAGATTTCATAATCATGGAAGGCAGCAATAGCAAGAAGGACCCGAATGGATTTGAGCATAGCCACTGGAGAAAAAGTTTCGTCATAGTCCAAACCAGGTCTTTGACGAAAACCCTTTGCAACAAGTCTAGCCTTATAGGTTTCCACCTGTCCATCTACACCAATCTTTTTCTTGAAGATCCATTTGCATCCTATGGGTTTTACCCCATCTGGAGCAAAGTCCAAAGTCCATACTTTGTTGGTGTACATGGACTCCATTTCGGTCCGCATTGCATCTAGCCATCGTACCGAGTCGCCGCTCTGGATGGCCTGCTGGAAGTCAGTAGGTTCATCATCATCTATGATGCAATCCTCTCTATCCCCATCTATGAGAAAACCGTAGTATCTCTCAGGCGGATGAGACGGCCTACTACTCCTGCGGAGGGGTGCGGGAATGTCCTGTTCTTTTTGAACTTCTGGTTCTACCAAACTTTCAGTAACAGCTTGTGGTTCTGGAATTTCTTCCAGTTCTACTGCGCTCCCACTCTTCTGATTTTCCAAAAATTCAGTTTCTAAGAAGTGAGCATGACGAGAAACAAAAACCTTTTGTTCCTCTGCGTAATAGAAATAATATCCCTTGGAGTTCTTTGGATATCCCACAAGCTTACACTTTACTGATCGTGCCTCGAGCTTGTCCACATGCTGCTTTTTTACAAAAGCTGGACACCCCCATGTCCTAAAATGTTTTAGACAGGGTTTCTTCCCACTCCACATCTGATATGGTGTGGTAGGCACAGTCTTGGTTGGAACCTGGTTTAAAAGATATGCCACTGATTCTAGCGCATAACCCCAGAAAGATCGCGGTAACTCAGTATTACTCATCATGGATCGTACCATATCCAATAGGGTTCGATTCCGTCTCTCCGATACACCGTTGTGCTGTGGAGTGTATGGAGGAGTAAGCTGAGAGAGAATTCCTTTCTCCTTTAGGTAACTTAGGAACTCGGCACTTAAGTATTCTCCACCTCGATCAGATCTCAGTGTCTTAATACTTTTGCCTGTTTGGTTTTCCGCTTCACTCTTGTATTCCAGGAATTTCTCAAAGGCTTCGGATTTATGTTTCATTAAGAAGACATGTCCAAACCTAGAGAAATCATCTGTAAAAGTAATGAAGTAGGAATAACCACCTCTCGCATGTGTAGACATTGGACCACATACATCGCTGTGTATGAGTCCTAAGAGCTCGCTCGCTCTTACTCCTTGTCCAGTAAATGGAGTCTTTGTCATCTTTCCTTTGAGACAGGATTGACAAGTGTCATAAGTTTGATATTCGAACGAGTCCAAATATCCTTCTCTATGCAACTTAGTCAACCTTCTCTCATTGATGTGACCCAGTCTACAATGCCATAAGAAAGCTTTATTTAAATCTGGAGACTTTCTTTTTAGTGTGTTCTGGACATTGAAAATTTGGAGTTGGTTTAAAACATATATACCGTTATTTAGAGTACCGGACCCAATCAAACCATGATTAAGGTGGATGTTGACAACATCTCTTACAAACGTGAAATCATAACCTTTATTTGATAACAAGGAAACCGATATGATATTACATGTTAAGCTTGGTACAAAATAACAGTTATGTAAAACCAAAATGTGTCCACTCGTCAATCCTAGGTGATAATCCCCGACGGACGCAGCTCCCACGCTAGCTCCGTTAGCAACCTTTAGGGTCATATCACCTTCCTTCAGCACTCTACGGTTTCTCAGTGCCTGCAATGAATTGCAAATATGAGATCCTGATCCGGTATCCAATACCCAGGAAGTAGAGTTGATCGACAGACAATTCTCAATTACAAACACACCTGAAGTCGAAGCCACAGCTTGCTTCGGTTCCTGGTTCTTGGCGTTCCACGCCTTGCAATCCTTCTTCCAGTGCCCTTTCCTGTGATAATGGAAGCACTCATCCTGGCCCACTACCGGTACCGCAAACTTTTTCTTTCCCTTCCCTCCCACCTTACTAACACCTCCTCTAGGTCTGGGTGCGACCTTCTTCTTCCTTCCTTTGGCCCTAGCCTTGGACCCGGAAGAAGATGCACCGCCAACAAACATAGCTGGTGTTTCCCTTGCCTTTTGCAAGATGCCCTCTGCACTCCTTAACATGTTCAGGAGTTCCGCAAGTTCAACTTCTTTTCCTTGAAGGTTGAAGTTGAGGATAAACTGGGCGTAGGTGGGAGGAAGGGACTGGAGAATAAGGTCTGTATAGAGCTCATTATCCAAAGTCGTCCCAAGGTCTGCGAACTCTTCAATATAGCCGATCATCTTTAGGACATGTTCTCCTACTGATGACCCGACAGCCAACCTCGCTCGAAACAAGTTCTTAGAGGTCTCGTATCTTGCTATACGAGATTGCTCTCCATAAAGTTCCTTTGTATGGAGAAATATGCCATCTAGGGTCATATCCTCGTGCCTCCTCTGATGTTCATTGTTCATTGAGGCAAGCACGATGCACTTGGCTTTCGCGCAATCTAAATCCCAGGTTTTGCGGATTTCCTTATTCGCATTGCTGGATTTGGGACCAGGGACAGCAGGTGCCGTAGCGGTGAGGATGTACCCCAATTTGTCATAGGTCAAAGTCATTTTGACATTCCGCAGCCAATCTTTATAGTTTGGCCCTGTCAGTATATTTTTCTCTAAAAGTAACTTAAGTCCAGTCATTTTCAGGGTCGCTGCAATTAGGAGAGAGAGAAGAAAACTCTTTAGCATGATGCTCTTGCAAGTTTAGAGTGGTTTTTAGTTTATCTAAACTGGATGGCTCCCACTGTTTCTCGAATCCTTCCTCAAACCATAAAAGAAGAATTAGCCAGGACTATTCTCACCGTACAATACTTGCTTAACCGTTCAGCCAGGCCAGTGTCGATACTTCGAGGGAGGTTTTCCAACGCTTTCGCGAAGTTCCTTAATTAAATAACCTCTTTTCTCTGGGGGCGTAACCCCGCTGACACTTTTCTGGACACCTACTTGGTTTATAGCATTGATCGTTAAGTGACGAATATCCTGATAAGTAGCATATACTCACAGTAGGATCGGGATCCAAATATCATCGTATGATAATGTTGAAGGAATCCTACCAACATTCATCAAACTCCAAATGGTATGCATCTCTTTGCAAATTTCAGTTTCTTTAGAAATTCCCGATATATATTTTTGCCCCATGTTCTTATGATCTTGACTAAGGGCCAACAAATCATAAGTCACATGTCAAGTTCTGCCCATCATTATCCTGTTGATTTGAACCCATCCGTATATACTCTTGACTAAGGGCCAAACAAAGTAATACGAGTGTCTCAAACCAACTCATCTATCTATGCAACAAATGAATACCCCAGCAGCTACCAATCACTATGTCTTGACTAAGGGCCAAACAAACATAGCTTGAATACTACTGACCATTCATAAGAAATGACGGAGGGCTACGACTGGTTTTGGCAAAACCGTGAACGTAGTGAACTTGATGTAACCGAAGGAACCTGATAGCTTTTAAAAGGAGTGGTTAAAGCTCCGCATTTAAAAATATCTGTTTTTAAAATTAACCGAGTGGTTTCTTTTAAATTGTTCCAACGATTTAAACTTTGGTTTGTTTTTCTTTGCATTATAGATAATGCGTCCCATCATTAACCTATCATTGCAGAAAACAACGAAAATACAACGTCCTCTTATGCCATCCGCATTCGCCACAGGGTCCCGTCATCACCCGTTAGGTTACTTAACTAACGACAGAGCGGGGGCTGGGCTAGCGCGGGTGTAAAACATAAGTGACGTCTAAATAGCTATCATATATAGATATTGTACATTCGTCAGACGCAATAATAGGCATTCCAGATCACAGATGAACTTTATTGGATTTGCAAGCAATCCGTGTTTGTTTTGAGCCTGCAACAAAATACGGATTACACAGTTGTGATGAATAGCCATTACCCCACCCACGACCCCTACGGGTGCGGCAAACTACCCGCCCGGCAGTTTGTGCACCCCACCTTGGGTCTGTCCTAGGAGCAAAAACAGTAAAATGAAATAATACAACGGTGGCTACAACCGCAACCTGGATGTGCCCGCAAAATAATATTACAACAAATTACATTTACATCAAATGAATTAAATGATAACCCATCACATAACCCCGGCTATACATCACAACAGTCCAACACAGTTCATATGCATAAACAGATAAAATCCATTTCAGAAATGTGCAACCCCCTGCCAACTGACATACTAGCAGTTAGGGGAGGTTTACGAACACATTATACAATCACAGATATAATCCAATATGCAAATACTGTACAATTTCGATCGATTAAACGCATTTAATATTGCTCCAATACTGCTCTGTAAACTTGAAACCTGAGCAAAATTAAAAAATACCAGAAAATACCAAATATCACAGGGGACCCATACAAGAAATTTGGGTTCATGACTCGGCAACTCGGCGGCGGAACCGCGGCGGATCGTGTGGGATCCGCCGCGCTTCCGCGGCGCTTTAGCCGAGTCATGGGCCCAATTTTCTTGGGTGTTCTCCTGGATGCTTTTCAAGCTTTCTGAACATCCCTGAAAAATTTTTAGACTTCATTTAAATTTCGACAGAAACTTGACAGTTCGGGGTTTTCCGGTTTCGTTTTTTCCGTTCGAAATTCGTACAAATTTGCAATAAAGTTATTTATTGTTTAGCGAGTCTCTAATACCACTGTAAGTCGATGTACAACACCCCAGTACTTGTGGGGAGGCGGAATTTTCAAAAACGAACTTGTTTAGTGAACAAACATCGACTAACCGCTTGAATCGAAGCTAAACGATAACTAACCAAACACATAGTTTTTCTAAACTACTATGCTTAGGGATTATACCTATCGAACCAAGTCCTTCGGCTTTACGATCTCCTCGTCCTCCTCGGCCTTCTCGATGTAGTAGATGATCCACCCGAGAGCAAAACTCCAAGCTTAGCCTCTAAACTTGAGGCAACTAACCTTCTTGGATTGCTAATCAAAGAAGATAGATTGAGATAGAGTGATGGTTATGTATTGTTTAGTCTAACTAATCCTTGATCTCAACACATGAGGGGTGAGGATTAGGGTTTGAAGAGGGAGAGCTTGAGGAGAGAGAATGTGAGGATAATAAAATGAGATGAGATTATTGAGTGTCATAATAAATATGAAGCATTCTCTTTTATGAAGAAAAGAATAATACATGATGAATAAGCATGCTTCACAAATATCTAATGGTGATTCATTGTCATGAGTCATTAAGCATTTATGATGCATTAATGACCATGATGAATCACTCTCATGACTCACTAATCTCATTCAATGTATATGCCACCTAAACCTCCTTAGTCACCATCTTCTAGAAGCTTCTCGCGTAATTACGAGAACGCCCCTCCGATCCGTAAAAATACGGAAAAACTTTAGACTGTATAAATCCAATAACCGGATACCAGTAACTGGCTTAAACCAATGCCGACTGGTAAAATCTGTCCAAACGACGTAAGTGTGTAAACACACATATGCGTCCGAACCCTTTATCGTAAAACCATACGACCTCTATATCGTTTCGCCTGGAGTAGGAAACTCTCTGTGTGGGACTCTAGAGACTCGACTACTACGCTGGCAGTGGGTTTAACCACAGACCGCAAGCGGCACTAGCTGTACGTAACGGTCCCCAGGTAGTTGTCGATAAGAAGGCCGATGAGGAAACCCATCAGAACTCCTACTGAGCCTGCTGTGACAATCTCCATACAATCCGGTCCGTTCGTCCAAGACTATCGCATATCGGGCCTAGGGGGCGGCAAGCGTCAGTCCCCTAATAGCGGTATAAGTCGTGTCGGAGCGAAGCCCATTACACTCTGAGAAACTACTGGAACCTACCAGCAAATCTCGCTTGCCCTGGCCAGGGACTTTGCGTAATGGCTCTCTGACACAGCGCGATATCTACTCCCAATACCGGGAGGGACGAATCCTGTCTAACCGCCACTGCCTCCAAGTGCTCGGGACTGCACCCAACTGCTACCTGTTTGCATGACTCCTTTGAGCCGTGGTAGGGTAGCAATCTAAGAACAGTGGGACACACTCGAGGCGAAGTAGCAGTGTCAAGTCTGCGGACTATGCTGTACTCATGTCACCTGGGAACTGGTCACTGACGACTGGTATAAAACCAACCAACAGTTCCCTGTGAGTCCTGTCCGGTGTACCCGTAACCTAACGAGCACCTGCATACTATCTCCAGTACGACGTACTGACGGCTGTGGGACAGACCATCTCCCCAACTGGGATGAGAAGCGTACACACCAGTCTACTCCGGAGTATCGATGCTCTGTCTCGATAATCCAACGACCAGGGACCTGAATAAGGATGTGCTTGTAGACTACCCAGCCCCCACTAGTGTGACTGCCATCACAACGCTGGTAGACAAGCAAGATCCTAAGAGCTCTATCAATACGTACACTCACATATTAAGATAGAAAAACCAAGTAGCATACTACCATGTTTAGCAAGACTGTTATATACATGTGAATATCCCAAGCTTCCATTAAGTAATATACAAACTAGTATGATACAGTAATGGTCTTCTAGGGCATAAACACTAACAGTCAAGACCCCGGCGAGGGGCGGTGGTGTAAGTCCACGGTAGCGCCCCGGCCGTCTAACAGACGCCAAATGCGAAACAAAAACTTTTTACAACTGACGCTATCGCGTACTATAACCCGGATCTGCCATTAAAGCTAAACTAACAAATTACAAAGTGGGTAGAAGTTTTATACCAAACGATCCGAGTCCTTCGGTCTTCAACCATCATCCCACGCTTGTTGCGGCTGCTCCGATCTCCTCGATCTCCAGTCCTGTCGTCAAGGTGGCACCACATCGATGGATCTTTAAACGGGCTCCCGCCTCTGAACCGAGGCAACTCGATAGTCAAATTTGCTAAAAGAGACGACCAAGATGAAGTAGAGAATGAGTAGAACACTTTGTCTCGTTACGTCCAAAGTCACGGACGAACGGTTATGGAAGTTGCCTTTTGGATCGGGTGAAATGAGAAAGAGGCTATCTAATTTTCATGAACCCGAATCTATCATAATCTTTTTTCTAGTGAACAACAACCATGAGCTAAGAGAGGGGGGGAGGCCGGCCACTTATAGAGAGGGAGGGAGGTGAGTGTAGGAGGGGGAAGGTGACCACAAAGGAAAAGATCAACAACAAATATCTTAGCACCAAGTATGAAAGCATTTAAAGCAAACCAATCACAATTAACCTAGTCACCTTGTCATTAAATGCACCATTAATGACCTAATGACTCACAAGCCTTGTCACCCTCTCTAGAACCTTCTAGAACACTGACTCACCTCATCAAGAAAAGATAAATCCGCATTTAACCGAATGTTAAATACGGCTGATAGAAAACTGAAAATTGGCAACTTCCAAAAGTGATCCTGAAACGAATTTCAGGATAACCCCGTATCAGTATAAACATACCCGCATTTGTATTACGACCGAATACAAATGCAACTGAGACAAAGATATTATATCTACACAGTATAATACTGGGTTCCGGCTTAAACCAAAGCCTACCAGTATTATCTGCCCGAAAAATGACACGTGCGAAAACACACGTGCATTTTCCGAACCTTGCCATAAACCCATACGGCCTCTACAACGTTTCGCCCGAACTTGGGAAAGTGTCTGTGGGGGACTCTAATGACTCATCAACACACTGGCACTGGGTATAACCCCTAGCACGTCAGGGGTACCAGCTGTACGTAACGTTTGCCTATGTATTGATTGGAAGGGAGGCTGACGAGCGAACTTATCCATAAACCCTACTGAGTCTAACAGTGACAATGTATATACAGTCCGGTCCGTTCGTCTAAAGAGTATCGCATATCGAGTCTAGAGGGTGGATAAAGTCAGACCCCTAATAACGCGATAAATCGTGTCGGCATGAAGCCCATCACTACCTGAGAAACTACTGATCCAAATCAGTAATTCTCCACTACCTCGGCCGAGGATTCCTAGTGATGGCCACCCGTGCACTGCGCGACATCAACCCCCAATACCGGGAGAGACGAATCCCCGACGATCCGCTCACTTGCCTCCAATGTGGCTCGGGACTGTACCCAACTAAAACATGTTTGCACAACTCCTTTGAGCGTGGTAGGGTAGTAATCTAAGCACAGTGGGAACTCACACGAGACAAATGACGATCTCAGGTCGATGAACTAACCTGTACACATGTCACCAGGGAACTGCTATCTGACGATATGTATAATACCAACTAGCATGTTCCCGACGAGTCCTGTCCGGTGTACTCATAACCTAATGAGCACCTGTATACATCTTAGGTGATCCAACTGACACCAGTGGCTTGTGAGACCGGTCACCGTCCCTCATCGGGGTCTCGACTGTATACACTAGTCTACTCTGGAGTATCGACGCCCTGTCTCGAAACTCCCACGACTAGGGACACATTTAAGGATGTGCTTACAGACCCCAGCTCCCACGTATATGATCGCCATCATACTGCTGGTAGTCAAGCAAGAATCCTATGGGCTCTATCATCATGCAATAGTGAACTAAAGCATGTATACGATGATAAAGACAAACCAGATAGCATACTATCATCTCGAGCAAGACTGTCATATCGGTATAGGTCCTGCCTCAATCATTGCAATCACGTACCTGCGATCCAATAATTGACTTTGAGGGCACTATCTCCAACAATCTCCCACTTGCACTCAAGGCTAATTATTGCGATGTCGCATACTCACAGCCCGTGTGATACCGAACATCCAACTCCTCTACTAATCAGTTTCACAAAGCTAGTTTGTAAAACTCTTGTGTTCGAGAAATAGCTTCAGTGAGTGGATCTGCCCTTATGTTTCTTTCTATATCTCTCTAAATCTCAAGTTCACGGAGAAAGCCATCTCCCGAATCGAGTAATACCTTTCTTAGAATATGTCTGGATATCTGATGGGACCTAGTTCATAAATGAACTCCAAATCCAAACTTCTTAGACTGTATCGATAACTGAACCTAATCAGTATCCAGCACCATACCTCCCACAGTATCCTCTTAGACCACCTGTCCATAATACTGTCCCTCGTCAGAGGGAAAACTATAACTCTGACAATCACTCTGTCATCCATGTCACCTTTGAAGCCTGGAATGATAACCGTCTCCCGAAGGAGGCTGCCGTCATCAAATCCGTAGAACATACACTTATGTTCTAAAACCGCTTCCTTATGTTTTTCTAGGATTGGATTAATATAAACTTATGGTATCTAGTGCAAAAACAACATCTGGTGTGGTACTTGACATCTCATGATTGACTCAATTGCCTAAGCATATGATCTGCCAATCATGCACATCCCTCTCTTCTTTAGTCTCTAAGACACCTTTAGAGAGGGTGACTCCATCACCTGCAGGTATACCACCATGCCAGGAGTCATCTATTCTAAATACCATTAGAATACCGTCACAGTACCCACATTGGGAAACTACCCAAATCTAGATCTAATACCATAGATCTAGTAACCAGAATGTCTAATATTATATCCATATCTTGTATGGAGAAACAACTGTGTGACGACCACAGTACAACCGATCGTAGTATAGGAATTTTACTTCCTACTCTGTGTATGTCATCCAAATACCAGGACATCACACCCTACTACCTTCTCAACAGATCCATCCTCTATTCTGATGAAGTCAACCCATGACTGTCACATCAAAATTAGATGATCTTATCTCCGCTATATCTGCTCAAGCCTATAAATAGACATAAGTTTCTTGTCCACTATTCTTCCGCTACTCCCACTGACTACGACAACCCTCTGGCAGAATAATATCTACGTACACTTCTAAAGCTAGTTTAGAACGACGTTATACTTATCCTCTTGCCGGATCTCATAGCCTGGAACAACAGTAGTGTCAAGTCTGGGTAAACAAGAACCTCCCTGTCACCGTCCTTGAGGCTACCGGAGTACCTCTCGGGTGTCTGAGGTTACCCACCATATCTGCGGAGTGGCTATTGGAATGTCAAACCTGATTGAATATATAGGTCCTATTAAATTTTCCGTAATCGTTTGTGGTTCTGGAATCACTTCCAGTTCTATCATACTCCCACTACTGTTTTCTGAAAAAATCCATTTTAATAAAACTGTAGCGAGTCTAGAACAATATCACTATTGATCTCCCAGATGGTAGAAATATCAACCCTCGTCAAAGCCAGGGTCAACCCACAAACAGCCATTACAGAAACGTGCCTTGAGTTACCCAGTGTCTGGTTTTAAGCATAAGCTGGACAACTCCCTGTATCTTAACATCGTTAAGATATGAACCATTCTATATCCAATATAGAAACAGAGGCACTAATTTAATTGGAACCAGATTCAAATCATGCAGCTGTCTCCAGTGCATAACAACTTAATGAAAAAAGGCTAATCAGCATTACTCAACTTATGAATCCATCCAATTATGAGTAACCTGAAAGAGAAACAAGTTTCTCAAAGCCATTACTATCATCTGAATACTAATCACAAGAATCTACATCTTCAATCTCTTTGAAGAATCCTGATACTTGCGACATCTGGTTCTCTATTTTATTCTTATACCCATAACTTCTCAAAACTTAGACATTGTATTTCTACGAAACACTTGTCTAAAAACTAGAGAAGTCACAAGTAAACAGAACATAGTACGAGAACCTATCCCTTTGTCCTTACGGACACTGGACAACATACAATACTCTGTATAAGTCTGCTGAGTTAAATAACTCAAAACCTATGTGTCGTAGGTTAAAAACTGTACCCAGGCGATTTCCTCAAATATCACCAATTACAATAAATTCCGATATAATGAGGATGATCACCTAATTCCCAATAACTTACTCCCACTCATCATCTGTAAAAACCATACAGATATGAGAATGAAACCTGGTAAATACATACCCTGGAGTAAGTATCTAATCGGGAAGACAGTTTTCTTTTAACAATGCGCAGTGAAACCGAAACATTAAAATGTCTCGTGGGGGTATCCTGGTATTCCTAGTAATGCCTCTTCCATAAACCAATTCATGACTATAACCGTATATTTCTTTGCCATCTGTCCAAATCCCTTTATTTGTCTTTATTCATTTCCTTCTGTACACCATTGTTAGGCTAAGTGGTTTTCTTCCTTCCCTACTGTTCGGCACCAGCCTATGGTTTGGAAGAAGACTATCTAGTAAGCATAATAGGTATACTCTCCTAATCCTAGGAGTACTCGCAACTTGGGAGAAGGTGATGATTAAAGACAACTGAATAATACCTTATTCTATTAAAGGTGAAATAGGAGTGGCGATGAAATACGTGGTTTGGTCGTGAATGATAACAGTCGCAATTTACTTTGCCTTCTTTCTAATCCCTTTATTTTGTCTTTACATATTACCTTCTGTACACCCTACTTAGGCTAATTGGTTTTCTTCATTCCCTACCTTTCGTCACCAGCCTATGGTTTGGAAGAAGACTATCCAATAAGCGTAATAGGTGTACTCTCCTAAATTAAAGAGCCCTCGCAACCTGAGAGAAGGTGATAACAAAAGACAACTGAATAATACCTTATTCTATTTCTCCTGAACCTGAATCCATCCTCGAAGTAGTACCTTCGAGTTCGTATATAACCAAATGATGGATCTATCCAATGGAAGTGGATATCCGTAGTAATACGGGGTGTTCTGAGAAATGCAAAGGGTAAAAGGAGCGGCAATGACTTATGCAATTAAGACAATCCAAAAGCCAATATTTTAAGAAGGTTCGGTCAACTTGGTCACTGAGTCATAGTCTAGGGTCGGTCAATGGTCGCTGCTAAAGAGAGAGAGAAAAGAAACACTCTGCGTGCACTCTTACCTAGATCAGAATGGTTATCAATTTATCTAATCAGGAAACCTCCAACTGTCATCTCAAATTCTCCTCCAAACCTGAAAGAAGAATTAGTCGGGATCACCCGAAGAGTAAACCAACTCATCAGTGAGAATTGGGATCCAACTATCATCGCATGATAATGTGAAGAAATCCACTCATGTTATCACACTCCAGAAGGTATGCGCATACTTGGCAAGTTTCAGTTTCTTTAGAAACTCCCGATGTTATTTTTGCCTCATGCTCTTATGACCTTGACTTTGGCCAACAAATCATAAGTCACATGTCAAGTTCTACCCGTCATTATCCAGGTCAATTTGAACCCACCCGCACATGCCCTTGACTTTGGCCAACAAGGCAGAACGACTGTCCCAAACCAACGCATCTATCTATGCAACAGATGGATACCCAGCAGCTACCAAATACTATGCCTTGACTTTGGCCAACAAACATAGCTTGAATACTACTGACCATCCATAAGAAATGACGGAGGGCTACGGCTGGTTTTTGGCGAAAAACCTTTAACGTAATGAACTTGATCTCGTTGAAGGAAACTGATAGCTTTTTATAAAAATATAGTGGCGAAAACCTTTTGCTAAAGAGGTCACTCCCGGTGAAGGGATCTCGGCTCTTTCCTCGTGGAATGAGGTGCAGGATATTCCAACTGAATACCGTGATGCAAACCAACTTGTAATCGACTATATTGAAGCTATTACCCTGACGCAAACTTCTGCCCAAGGGGTCACTCCCGGTGAAGGGATCTCGGCCCTTGCCTCGTCGAATGAGGTGGAGAATATTCTAAACTGAATATCACTATGCAAAACAAAAAGAAACTTTTTTGTAATAACACTTTTTAAAATTTGTTCCAACAACATCAAATATAGGTTTGTTTTATCCTTACATTGATAAGAATCAATGCAATCCCATCAATCAATCACACCAGAAAAGAACGAAAATAAAATGTACGTATATGCCATCCGCATTCGCCACTGGGTCCCGTCATCACCCGTTAGGTTACTTAACTAACGACAGAGCGGGGGCTGGACTAGCGCGGGTGTAAAACATATACAACATCTAATAGTATATATACCAATATACAATAATCGCTCCAGGCGTGATAATATGCAACATTACAGAAAAGTAATAAGCATTACAGAACAATACAGATAATCTGGGATCCCCGGATTTTACAGAGCCGCTACTGAACCCTGACGTTCCCCTGGTCGTGTGGATAGCCTGTGCAATGAAACCTAGACCCCTACGGGTGAGGCAAGTTACCCGCCAAAACCTGAAGCGAGATAGTCCCCCACAGCATAGTGAATGGAACACCCGGCACTTCATGGAATCCGGTAAATTGAGCACCCCTCCTTGGATCAACCTGTACCCCCTACAAGTGCGGCGACTAGTCTGCCAATTCTAGAGTGTGGTCCCTCTGCCTCTCAAAGCTATGAGATACGGACCCGTTGCCCTCCAGAACCCGGCTATCCGTGCACTCCTTCGCGGGATAAACCTAGTGCAGAAATAAAAATATGTACAACGGGTACATCGACCTCGACCAGGTTGTGCCCCAAAAGAATATTATACAAACAGGCAGTAACGGCAGTCCACATGTTGGACGCTCGCCCCGCAATATCAAATGTACAAATAAATCCAAACTGCACTATCATTGCACCCTGCTATCCACCATGACAAATCCGCAACATTACAGCACAACATAGAACATCAACGCGAAAGTCACGTTCGCAAACCCGTCTAAAAGAACTATAGCAATCAGACGCGGTTTACCGATCAAATGACATTCCCGGTCGGAGATATAATGTAAATACTGCATACTAACGAATTTAAAATTTCGATCGACTAAATTTCCCGAAGTGGGCCCCACGTACATCTGCTGTACAGTAACAAAATCTGGGCCCAAAAGAAATATTCCAAAACCCACAATTTCCCAAAACAAGCTCACTGCAAAAAACTGGATCACTGTTCCCACAAAACGGCCGCGGATCCGCCGCGTTACTGTAGGATCACGTGCCCAATTTTCTGCCGTATGCTTCAAAAACCCTGCTTAATTTTCTGGCATGATCAAAATAATTTTTAGACACTGTTTAAAATCGACAGAAAGTTTAGCACTTGAAAATTGTGTTTTTCGAAAGTCGGTTCGATCGATATTTTAAACGCGTTAGCACAAGTTAGTATAGCTTAATGGTGAGGCTCTGATACCACTGTAAGTCCACGGTAGCGTCCCGGCCGTCTAACAGACACCAAATGCGGAACAAAAACTTTTTACAACTGGCGCTATCGCGTACTATAACCCGGATCTGCCATTAAGCTAAACTAACAAATTACAAAGTGGGTAGAAGTGTTATACCAAACGATCCAAGTCCTTCGGTCTTCAACTATCATCCCACGCTTGTTGCGGCTGCTCCGATCTCCTCGATCTCCAGTCTTGTCGTCCAGGTGGCACCACGTCGACGGATCTTTAAACGGGCTCCCGCCTCTGAACCGAGGCAACTCGATAGTCAAATTTGCTAAAAGAGACGACCAAGATGAAGTAGAGAATGAGTAGAACATTTTGTCTCGTTACGTCCAAAGTCACGGACGAACGGTTATGGAAGTTGCCTTTTGGATCGGGTGAAATGAGAAAGAGGCTATCTAATTTTCATGAACCCGAATCTATCATAATCTTTTTTCTAGTGAACAACAACCATGAGCTAAGAGAGGGGGGAGGCCGGCCACTTATAGAGAGGGAGGGAGGTGAGTGTAGGAGGGGGAAGGTGACCACAAAGGAAAAGATCAACAACAAATATCTTAGCACCAAGTATGAAAGCATTTAAAGCAAACCAATCACAATTAACCTAGTCACCTTGTCATTAAATGCACCATTAATGACCTAATGACTCACAAGCCTTGTCACCCTCTCTTGAACCTTCTAGAACACTGACTCACCTCATCAAGAAAAGATAAATCCGCATTTAACCGAATGTTAAATACGGCTGATAGAAAACTGGAAACTGGCAACTTCCAAAAGTGATCCTGAAACGAATTTCAGGATAACCCCGTATCAGTATAAACATACCCGTATTTGTATTACGACCGAATACAAAGGCAACTGAGACAAAGATATTACATCTACACAGTATAATACTGGGTTCCGGCTTAAACCAAAGCCTACCAGTATTATCTACCCGAAAAATGACACGTGCGAAAACGCACGTGCATTTTCCGAACCTTGCCATAAACCCATACGGCCTCTACAACGTTTCGCCCGAACTTGGGAAAGTATCTGTGGGGGACTCTAATGACTCATCAACACACTGGCACTGGGTATAACCCTTAGCACGTCAGAGGTACCAGCTGTACGTAACGTTTGCCTATGTATTGATTGGAAGGGAGGCTGACGAGCGAACTTATCCATAAACCCTACTGAGTCTAACAGTGACAATGTATATACAGTCTGGTCCGTTCGTCTAAAGAGTATCGCATATCGAGTTTAGGGGGGTGGATAAAGTCAAACCCCTAATAACGCGATAAATCGTGTCGGCATGAAGCCCATCACCACCTGAGAAACTACTGATCCAAATCAGTAATTATCCACTACCTCGGCCGAGGATTCCTAGTGATGGCCACCAGTGCACTGCGCGACATCAACCCCCAATACCGGGAGAGACGAATCCCCGACAATCCGCTCACTTGCCTCCAATGTGGCTCGGGACTGTACCCAACTAAAACATGTTTGCACAACTCCTTTGAGCGTGGTAGGGTAGTAATCTAAGCACAGTGGGAACTCACACGAGACAAATGACGATCTCAGATCGATGAACTAACCTGTACACATGTCACTAGGGAACTGCTATCTGACGATATGTATAATACCAACTAGCATGTTCCCGGCGAGTCCTGTCCGGTGTACTCATAACCTAATGAGCACCTGTATATATCTTAGGTGATCCAACTGACACCAGTGGCTTATGAGACCGGCCACCGCCTCTCATCGGGGTCTCGACTGTATACACTTGTCTACTCTGGAGTATCGACGCCCTGTCTCGAAACTCCCACGACTAGGGACATGTTTAAGGATGTGCTTACAGACCCCAGCTCCCACGTATATGATCGCCGTCATACTGCTGGTAGTCAAGCAAGAATCCTATGGGCTCTATCATCATGCAATAGTGAACTAAAGCATGTATACGATGATAAAGACAAACCAGATAGCATACTATCATCTCGAGCAAGACTGTCATATCGGTATATGTCCTGCCTCAATCATTGCAATCACGTACCTGCGATCCAATAATTGACTTTGAGGGCACTATCTCCAACAGGTGGCATGTCTCACAAGCCATTGGTGTCAGTTGGTTCACCTAAGATGTATACAGGTGCTCATTGAGTTATGAGTACACCGGATTGGACTCGCCGGGAACATGCTAAGTTGGTATTATACATATCGTCAGATAGCAGTTCCCAGGTGACATGTGTACAGGTTAGTTCATCGACCTGAGGTCGTCATTTGTCTCATGTGAGTTCCCATTGTGCTTTGATTTCTACCCTACCACGGGTCAAAGGAGTCGTGCAAACAGGTTTTTTTTGGGTACAATCCCGAGCCACATGGAGACAGTGAGCAGATCATCGGGGATTCTTCTCTCCCGGTATTGGGGGTAAGATCGCGCTGTGTTTAGGAGAGCCATTACACGAAATCCCTAGCCAGGGTAATCGAGATTTACTGGTAGGCATTCCAGTAGTATCTCAGGGTGTTCTGGGCTTCTCTCTCTGATACGACTTATACAGCTATTGGGGGTCTGACGTTTACCGGCCCCCTAGGCCCTATATGCGATACTCATAGACGAATGGACCGGACTGTACGGACATTGTCACTGTCAGACTCAGTAGGGTTTCTGGATGAGTTCGCTCGTCAGCTTCCCTTCCAATCAATACATAGGCAACCGTTACGTACAGCTAGTACCTCTGACGTGCTAGTGGTTATACCCAGTGCCAGTGTGTTGATGAGTCATTAGAGTCCCCCACAGACAGTTTTCCAAGTTCGGGCGAAACGTTGTAGAGGCCGTATGTTTTTATGGCAAGGTTCGGAAAATGCACGTGCGTTTACGCACGTGTCATATTTCGGGCAGATAATACTGGTGGGCTTTGGTTTAAACCGGATCCGAATATTATACTGTGTTGATATAATATCTTTATCTCGGTTGCATTTGTATTCGGTCGTAATACAAATGCGGGTATGTTTATACTGTTACGGGGTTATCCTGAAATTCGTTTCGGGATCGCTTTTAGAAGTTTCCAGTTTTCTATCACCCGTATTTAACATTCGGTTAAATACGGATTTATCTTTTCTTCATGAGTGTGGAAGCTTCCAGAAGAGGTGACTAGGTTTAGTGTGTCATCACTTTGCATTAATGGTTTAATGACTCACTTGTTGCATTTAATGTTTTATGCAAGGTGGATTTTGCATTAATGAGGTTTTGTAATCTTTAAGATATTTCTTCTTGATATTTTTCCTTATGGTCACCCTCCTAGCTCCTGCACTCACCTCCCCCCTCTTCATAAGTGGCCGGCCCCTTGTGGGAAGTGAGGTATGGTTCATTTGATAAAAAGTGTATGAAATTTGCTTCATGGAAATTTCATAAGTTCATTTCTCATTTTCACCCGATCCAAAAGGCAAATTCATTTACCGTTCATCCATAGCTTTGGACGTAACGAGAAAAAGTGTTCTACTCATTCTCTACATCAATCTTGGTCATCTCTTTTAGCAAACTTGATGATCGAGTTGCCTCGGTTCAGAGGCGGGAGCCCGTTCAAAGATCCGTCGACGTAGTACCACCTGAACGACGAGACCGGAAATCGAGGAGATCGGAGCAACCGCAACAAAGCGTGGGATGATGGTTGAAAACCGAAAGACCCGGATCGTTCGGTATAACATTTCTACCCACTTTGTAGTTTGTTAGTTTAGCGATAATGGCAGATCCTAGGATATAGTATGCGATAGCGCCAGTTGTAATAAGTTTTTGTTCCGTATTTGGCGTCTGAAAGACGGCCGGGGCGCTACGGTAGACTTACAGTGACTAGGATTGTGACTTATTCATTTGCATTAATGGGTTGATGACTAGGTTTCATGATTCATTCATTTACATTTAATGCTTTAAGTGAGTCATTCTTTCTTTAATGAGTTATGATAAGTATCCTTGTTATAGTCCCCACTTGATGTTCTTACACTCACCCCCTTACTTCAGATATTGGCCGGCCACATTTGTGGAGGTAATGAATTGATTTTGGGAAAAGATTATGATAATTTAGTTTATGGAAATTTCATATAGCTCAATTTCCCATTTACCCGATTCCAAATGGCAACTTCATTAACCGTTCGTCCATAGCTTTGGACGTAACGAGACAAAGTGTTCTACTTATTCTCTATATCAATCTTGGTCATCTCTTTTAGCAAACTTGATGATCGAGTTGCCTCGGTTCAGAGGCGGGAGCCCGTTTAAAAATCCGTTGACGTGGTGCCACCTGGAAGACGAGACCGGAGATCGAGGAGATCGGAGCAGCCATAACAAAGCGTGGGATGATGGTTGAAGACCGAAGGACCCGGATCGTTCGGTATAACATTTCTACCCACTTTACTGTATGTTAGTTTAGCGTTAATGGCAAATCCTGGGATATAGTATACGATAGCGCAAGTTGTAAAAGTTTTTGTTCCGCAATTTGGCGTCTGAAAGACGGCCGGGGCGCTACCGTAGACTTACACAGGCCTGCGGGCGATTTAGCAGCTTGGTCAGCTCATCCCTCTTTCGCTGAGCCACGCCTTCGTAATTCAGTATCGCTAGAAGACGGGCCTCCTCCTGAGCCTGCTGGGCCTGATACGAGGCAAGCCGACCTTCGAGCTCTTTCTCGGTAGCTTTGTGAGCCTCGACCCTTTCGCGAGTGAACACGGCAGCTTTGTAGATGGACACCACCTCCTTGATGGCCTCTTGAAGCACCCGCCAGAGTTCATACGCTTTGTTGGCTTTGGCCGTAAGGTTGGCTTGGAGCTCGTTCAACGCTTTCGAAGCCAGCTCCCTCTCCGAGAATTTGCGGCCGAGCCTCTTTTCGCACGACACCATGTTTGCCGCATATCGCTCAATCAGCCCCCTCAAGCTCGCCTTTGCAGCCACAACCTCTGAAATAGGGCATGTACGCTCAAGACTGTATAAACAAGCCTCCATTCGACGGCAATATTCGATCTAAAACACGCACACATCACCTGATATGGGAGGCAACAAGGAAAATCTCCAATGTATACCCTATCAAGCATGCATTTGCAACTATATGAATATTCGAAAGGAAATGATACCCGAGGCTCTGATGTGCATGCAACATAATGATAGTGCTCGCAATTAAAGAAAGTTCTCATGGGAAGAATATGAAGCTCATTTACGCAAGCAAGACGCACGTACGAGTATCCAACAAACATGAAAATTCAACATAAAGCATGCGACAACCAATGATAAAAAGAGTACACTGATTTAAATATACTACGCTAACGGGAAAAGGTCACCAAACAAAGGATCAGTGGCGCAAGGATTAAAAAAACAAAAAACAAAATTCTCCATCTCTCTCTATGCCTTCTCCAACACATCAAAGTGACAGTTCTCGCGAGGAGTCGCTCCCCACCGATTGGTGCCATGTTCATCCCTAAAAGCAGACATGATAGCCCGCCGAGCTCTTATCTGCCCCAACGAATGAACCGAGCAATCTTTCAAAGCCTGAATAATCAGGCACGCTTCGTGAAAACACTCGAGCTTGTCTTTGTTCCCCTCCGAACGGCGGCCGGGACGTCGGGACGTCCGAATGCCTGGGGTTCGGGGCAGATGCTAATTGGTGCTATCCGTCTACCCCTCCGAAGATGCCAAGTTGATTTATGGCACCATGTATCGAAGGTTTAAACGGATGCGTCCGATGTAGCAGACTTCGTCAGATTCCCCCTCATTTGAGGGGTTTTTGATTGTGGGGACGCTCTTCCCTGCAGGCGCAAGCCCCTGCAGTTAATTACGCTACCGCGTTGCGGTAACAACTTTCTCCTTCTCCAGATGGTCACTTCGTGTCGTGGGTGTTTGTTTTGTTGCCCGTGGATTGTTTACGGAGACTGAGTTATGTCGTCGCCCGTAGGGCGTGGACTAGTCCAAATCCGCATTATCTTAGATTTGGGTTTGGGGGTTTGGTTTGAGGATACGTCAGCCATACTTGAGGCTAAGATCAACTCAAACGTTTGTTAAGGATACGTTAGTCTAACTTTGTGACTAAGATCAACTTAACGGGATCGTTTAGATCCGACAGAAGAGTGTTTGGACTCTAATGTTCCAGTTTAGGGACGTAGTGGTCCATGAATGTGTGGCCGTCGGGACCCGTCACCTCTCTGACGACGTTGAAGGATTACAACGACGGATGTCAGAGGAGTTCAAGGATGTACCCTCAAGCCGGAGTCAATTGGGGGGATTTATAGTCCACTTTGTTTTGAAGGTTTAAGGATACGTTAGCCATCTTTGAGGCTAAGATCAACTTAAACGGGACCGTTTAGATCCGACAAAAGAGCATGTGGGGCTCTATTGTCCTAGTTTAAGGACATTACGGTCCATGGGTAGTTTAAGGACGTTGCGGTCCGTGGGTAGTTTAAGGACATTGCGGTCTGTGAGTAGTTTAAGGACATTGCGGTCCATGAGTAGTTTAAGGACATTGCGGTCCATGGGTAGTTTAAGGACATTGCGGTCCGTGGGTAGTTTAAGGACATTGCGGTCCAGTATTTGCTCTGGATGCTTCACACGGGTTCACTGCCGTGCTTGGCGAGGACCAGGCTCCGCTCTGGATGCTTCACACGGGTTCACTGCCGTGCTCTGCGAGGACCAGGATCCGCTCTGGACGTTTCCCACGGGGTCAAAGAGTGACATTATCCGTGTTCCACGTAACCAGGAATTTTGCATTAGGCATGGGTTTAAGGACCCCACAGTCCATATCATGAGTGGCCGTCGGGACCCGTCACCTCTTTGAAGACATTGAGGGATTACAATGCCAAGTTTCAAAGGAGTGAAGAGATGTACCCTAGAACCGGAATGGATTTAATAGTCCCTGACCCAATTTGGGGTCGAGACTGATTAATTATGTTATGAGTCCATTGGACCAATTAATCACAAATTGAGGACTTATGGCCATCTTGGGCTAAGTCCAACCAGGAGAGGCTTTGCCTCCATCCATTTAAGCCAATTGGGCCAAAGTCTAGTGTTAAACACTACAGAGCAGTCAGTGTTGAACACTGGGAATGGGGTTGACAAGTTAGTGTTTAACACTAAGAGAATATTTGGTGTTGAACACCAGCAACAATGTTTTTTCAGGTTAGTGTTAAACACTAAGGTAATCAGTGTTGAACACTGCAAATGAAGATCTCAGATTAGTGTTTAAACACTAAGGTAATCAGTGTTGAACACTGCAAATAAAGCTTTTTAATTAGTGTTGAACACTAAGGCCCAACAGTGTTTTAACACTAGGTTCGAGAGTTTTAGTTTAGTGTTTAAACACTAAGGTAAGAGGGGTCACGTGGCAGCACGTGAGAGCGCCCTCCCTTCCTTGTTCTGCTGAAATTACTGCATCTTTTGATAGCATCACGTGTCAGCACGTGATGGGCATTCAAATGCCTATGCGTTAAGGCTTCTGCTGAAAGTCACGTGGGTCACGTGGGGTGCTGCCTCAAAGGGGTTTTCTGTAGGGCTTTTGAGGGGGGGGTCACGTGGTGACACGTGACCCTGCCTTAATGTGGTTTTTTCAGAGGATTTGTTACTCCTTTTTTCAGGAATTAAATTCCGGAGACTTTTTAATTTCAGAGGAATTAAATCCTTCTTTCTTTTGAAGACTTGTATTCTGGGATAGAGTTTAACTCTGAATTTTCTGCGGGAGTTAAATTCCCCGTTTATGTGAAGGGCTGAATAGGGTTGAACCCTAATAAAATTTTTGAGGAAATGATGATCGTTGTTTCAACAGAACTAAGTTCTTTAATTAGGGTTAAACCCTGTTTCTCTTTTTTTTTTGTTTTGAAGGAATTAAATTCCCATGATATAGGGTCTAGCCCCACTTTTATTTTGGAGGAATTAAATTCCTATAGTTCTGTGAGAATTAAATTCTCAAGTTTGCACTCCTTCTCTATGTTTTGGATCTGCATGGCAGGATCTCAACCCATTGAGAATTAAATTCTCAACCTTAAGGGGAGATGTGCACTTTGCAGATCCTCTATCAAAGAGAGAAGAAATAAGTTCTTCTGCTTTTATATTATCAGAGTTAAACTCTGTTGAGAATTAAATTCTGCTTCTTTCAAAATGCCTTCCCTTTCTTACCTAGGGCTTTTTGCAGAAGATCTGAGTCTTTTCGAAGTATCAAAGCTCTTCTCCTTTTCTCTTTTCTTCTCTGCGCATGTATATCTCTTTTTTTTGTGTCCCTTGGCTCCTATTTATAGGAGAAGCAGCCGAATCAATCAGTCTTTTGTGAATCTTCATTGAGAGATTTGATTTGCGTCCATCATTCATTTTGGGCCTTTGGATTATTAGGTGAATTTTATTCACCATTGGATCTTAAATCCAGAGATTCTCCTTTGTTATTTTGGTTAGATTTAAGGGGAAAATCTTTCCAAACCCGAGATTTTCCATAGATAGATGATATTTAATCATCTCTGAATCTTTAATTTGATTGGTCCCAAATAATTACTTTCCTTTGAAAAGATTCGAATTTCCTTCAGAATTTAATTCTGTCGTCAAAAATGGGCTTTGAAAGCCGGTCACGTGGGACCACGTGACCCATGGTCACGTGTGAGCACGTGACCCCCTTTGGAATGAGCCTTCTGCGCTGCGTCTTCTGATTGCTGCTTAAACATCACGTGCTACCACGTGACCCCTGGTCACGTGTGAGCACGTGACCCTTGTTTGAACTCTCTTTCTTTGGTTCAACGGGAGAACGGGTCTGCTGTCTTGAACGTCACGTGTCAACACGTGACTCTGGTCACGTGAGAGCACGTGACCTTTTCTGAAGCTCTTTTCCTTGACTTGATCAGGGAACCAATGTGCGTCTTTGCTGCTTGAATTTAAATGTCACGTGCCGACACGTGACCTTGATCACGTGGGAGCACGTGACCCTTCCTGAAGCCCCCTTTTCTTCGACTTAGTCAGGAGACTGAACTTGCTTGAATGATGCGTTCAGGTGTCACGTGCGAACACGTGACCGCTAGTCACGTGTAAGCACGTGACCCTCTTCTGAAGCTTTTCACAGAAGCTTCCTGATTTTAAATCAGGAAACAAATGCCCCCACAGCGTTGTTCTCACGTGTCAGCACGTGAGTGCAACGCTGTCACCTTTTATGACCGCTGGACCTGCTTTGGGGGAGTAGGGTAGACGAAACGTCCTTTTAGAAGCGCCTTCACTTTTTCATGTCCTTCCTTTCAAACCTTTCTTTTAAGAATTTGATTCTCGTTCTCAGAGCTTAGCTCTCTGTTGTGCCTGTGCAGTGCCGCCTCATTCTCCATCAAAGGCTAGTGCTCACGTGTTGCGTATGCAGGGATCTGCTTGATGGGGACGTTTCATTTCCCTAACCTAATTCCAATGCGTCATTGGATTTCATTTCCAACGCTCTCCCCTCCTTTTCGGGCTTTGAGAATAGTTCCACCATGCACAACATTTTTTGTGCATGGCATTAAATGCGCCCCTTTATAACCTGAACCTTATGCCTTACTTCTTTTCTTCACAGAGAAACCCATTCATACCTTAAGGTGGTCATTTTTGAGAACCCGATCAATCTCCATGGCTTGCGATCGTCCCCATGCTCGTCGGCAACCATGGGAGGTGCCCCTTGAGGAGATAATTCCTCGCTTCGCTGCGCGACTGGCGGATCCCCTTCTCACCGACGCTCAATGTGACACGGTGATGTACGAGCTACTGACCCGTCGGGGTTCTCCTCTTCCCATGGGCTCCATTTGGCTCCGGATGATCCTCCTGTCTGTGCTTGCCGATATACCCCCTCATCCGGCGGAGATGACTTCGGCGATCCTTGACGCGGCGGAGGACAAGCTTGAGTGCTTTCATGAGGCTTGTCTAATCACTCAAGCTCTGAAGGATCACTCAGTTCATTTACTGAGTCAGATAAGAGCTCGTCGGGCCGTCATGTCTGCTTTCGCTGATGAGCACGGCTCCAACCGGTGGGGAGCGACTCCTCGCGAAAACCGCCGTTTTGACGTGCTGGAGAAGGCGGAAAGGGAGTTGGAGAATTTTGTGTTTTGCTTTGTTAACCCTTGTATTTCTGATCCCTTGTTTGGTAATCTTTTCCCACTGATGTAGCATGTTTGAATCAATGTACTCCTTTAATCATTGGTGGTTTGCATGCTTTCTGTTGAATTTTCATGCTTGTCAGATAGTTGTACGTGTGTCTTGCTTGCGTAAATGAGATGTCTGTTTTTCTTTAATTACGAGCACCATCGTTACGTTGCATGCACATCAGTGCCTCCGGCAACATTTCCTTTTAAACATTCGTACAGTTGCAAATGCGTGCTTGATAGGATACAGATCAGAAACTTGCCACGTTATCTCCCGTATCGGGTGGTTTGTGCTGGCTTTAGATCGAGTATTGTTGTCGAAGGGAGGTTTATAAATGAAGACATATTCTTCTCTTCAATGGTGTGTCCCCTTTCTATTGAATGTATTCTGCGGATACTCTATCTCGATCTCCTTGCAGGACGGCCGTGGCTTAGGATTCGGGGTCAGGATCTGCTTCCTGAGACTTTTGCTTTTTACGAGCCATGAGGGTTTCGTAAAGAGTTTTTCTCCCTACCGGTCGAGAGGATCCCATAGGTGTGAGTTCTTCTTAAAGATCGTGAGGATCCTTAAGCGGGTTTTCCCTTGAGGGTCGTAAGGATCTCACAAGAGAGTTTTTCTTCCTTACAGGTCGTGAGGGCCTGCAAGTGCCAGGTGTGATCACCTTTTTCCGTGTTTCACGGGGTTAGGGATCTCTCAAGGTATCGTAGTTTAAAGACGTCGCGGTCAAGGTTAAGGACCTCATAGTCCGTGGATTTAAGGACTCCACAGTCCGCTGTTAGTTTTAAGACATCACGGTCAAGGTTAAGGACCTCATAGTCCGTGGATTTAGGGACTCCACAGTCCGGTGTTTGGTTGCAGGGACCCGCCACCTCTTTGAAGACGTTGAGGAATTACAACGCCAGGTATCAAAGGAGTGAAGAGATGTACCCTTAAACCAAGGCGAAATCCGTAGGGAATCGGGGGGATTGATCGTTAGTTTTAAGACATCACGGTCGAGGTTGAGGACGTCATAGTCCGTGGATTTTAAGGACTCCACAGTCCGGTGTTTGCTCTGGATGCTTCACACGGGTTCACTGCCGTGCTTGGCGAGGACCAGGCTCCGCTCTGGACGTTTTCCACGGGGTCAAAGAATGACGTTATCCGCGTTCCACGTAACCAGGAATTTTGCACTAGATGCTTCACACGGGTTCATTGCCGCGTTAGGCGAGGACTAGGCTCCGCTCTGGATGCTTCGCATGGGTTCACTGCCATGCTCTGCGAGGACCAGGATCCGCTCTGGACGTTTTCCACGGGGTCAAAGAGTGACGTTATCCGCTTTCCACGTAACCAGGAAGTTTGCACTAGATGCTTCACACGGGTTCACTGCCGCGTTAGGCGAGGACTAGGCTCCGCTCTGGATGCTTCGCATGGGTTCACTGCCATGCTCTGCGAGGACCAGGATCCGCTCTGGACGTTTTCCACGGGGTCAAAGAGTGACGTTATCCGCTTTTCACGTAACCAGGAAGTTTGCACTAGATGCTTCACACGGGTTCACTGCCGCGTTAGGCGAGGACTAGGCTCCGCTCTGGATGCTTCGCATGGGTTCACTGCCATGCTCTGCGAGGACCAGGATCCGCTCTGGACGTTTTCCACGGGGTCAAAGAGTGACGTTATCCGCTTTTCACGTAACCAGGAAGTTTGCACTAGATGCTTCACACGGGTTCACTGCCGCGTTAGGCGAGGACTAGGCTCCGCTCTGGATGCTTCGCATGGGTTCACTGCCATGCTCTGCGAGGACCAGGATCCGCTCTGGACGTTTTCCACGGGGTCAAAGAGTGACGTTATCCGCTTTTCACGTAACCAGGAAGTTTGCACTAGATGCTTCACACGGGTTCACTGCCGCGTTAGGCGAGGACTAGGCTCCGCTCTGGATGCTTCGCATGGGTTCACTGCCATGCTCTGCGAGGACCAGGATCCGCTCTGGACGTTTTCCACGGGGTCAAAGGGTGACGTTATCCGCGTTCCACGTAACCAGGAATTTTATCGATTGTATCCGCATTTCACGGAATGGAGGTTTGACTGTTGGCGATATGTATACCACCGAGCCATGGAATTGGGAGCTGCCGCTGCTCTGCTTTGTTTGAAGTCATGTCCGTTGTTACGAGACGAGTGTTTGGATGATCTCTAGGTCGCTTGTGGCCCGTCGAGACCTGGCTTCTTCTTTTTTGGTGAAACCTGGGGGAAGGAGTACGACTCTTTCTTTGTTTGCGCCCCTGGATTGTGTACAGGGATTGTTGTAGTATCACCTGTAGGGCAAAAAGGTTTCATTTTTCCATCATTTCTTTTATTCTTTCCGCGATGCTCTATCATTTCAGCTTTTATATCGCGAAAGTCGCGATTGCCCAATCATTTCGGCTATTTTTCGCGGTGCCCGATCATTTCGGCTATTTGTTTTATTTTTACTCGCTGCTTTTTTTTTATTGCGAGTTGCCCTATCATTTCGGCTATTTTTCATGCATACATTTTTACTTGCTGCTTTTTATTGCAAGTTGCCCCATCATTTCGGCTATTTCGTAGGCATGTGTGGCTTGCTAGCTTTTTCGCCGCAAGCTCGGATTTTGGACACCGATTTCGGCATCAGCATCGCTGCAACTGGGATGTTGCCAGGAGCAAATCATCATTTGCCTCTATCGATGTTGAACAAAGGTGGCTTAGCAAACAGGGTTAAGGTCCTGTCGACTAAGGCTTTTGACTTCATGAGCCGTAAGGGTCTCACAAAGGTATTTCTCCCTACAAGTCGTGAGGATCTTGCAGGTGTATTTTCTCCTTAGGGATCGTGAGGATTCCTAAGTGTATGTTCCTCTGTAAGTCGTAAGGATCCTACAAGAGGGTTTTCTCCTTATGGGTCGAGGGGACCTACAAGGGTTGGACTTTGCTGGGGAAATGTTTATTCGCGCCCGTGGATTGTATACAAGGGTCAGTATTGAGCCTCTTGTAGGGCAATATCGGAGGTTGTGGGGGATTTGCTTAAGAACAGGTTCAGGTTTCTGTAACTTAAGACTTTCAAATCTCATGAGCCGTGAGGGTCCCATAAGAGAATTCTCCTTACGAGTCGTGAGGATCTCGTAAGTGTATTTTCTCCTCAGGAATCGTGAGGATCCCTAAGTGTGCTGCTCCTTTGTGAGTCGTAAGGATCTCACGCAGGTGGTTTCTCCTTACAGGGTCGAGAGGACTCTGTAAGTGTCCTTTAACGAGGTTGCGCCCTTTCGGGTTTTCACAAACACTCGCCGGTAGTCCTGCTGTTTTTACTCACGGAGCCCTTTTCGGGTTTTCATCCGTGCCCATTTTGCTTATGGACATACCGTTTTTTTTTTTTTTTTTTTTATTTATATCATTTTTACTCTTCTCTTTTTTTTTACAAGGTCGCGCCCTTTCGGGTTTTCACGAACACTTGCCGGCAGCCCTGCTGTTTTTACTCACGGAGCCCTTTTCGGGTTTTCATCCGTGCCCATTTTGCTTATGGACATACCGTTTTTTTTTTTTTTTTTTTTTTTTTTTTTTTTTTTTTTTTTTTTTTTTATCCATCTCGTCAACCTAAGGACGTTGCGGTGGTAGTTTAGGGACGTTTCGGTCCGTCGATAGTTTAAGGACGTTTCGGTCCGCTGTTAGTTTAAGGACGTTTCGGTCCGTTGTTAGTTTAGGGACGTTTCGGTCCGGCATTAGTTTAGGGACGTTTCGGTCCGACGTTAGTTTAAGGACGTTTCGGTCCGACGATAGTTTAAGGACGTTTCGGTCCGACGATAGTTTAAGGACGTTTCGGTCCGTCGATAGTTTAAGGACGTTTCGGTCCGACGATATAGGAAGGCCGGCTGCTGCTTGTAAAGTCTGAGCTTTAGGAAGATAGCGAGTGGACATAGTCGTCGTCATCCATCATTGACCTAGGCTGCAGCTTATTAAGCATGGTATTTCTTCAAGAAGCGGCCGTTTACTGGCCTGAAAGGCCTTTCACCGTGCATGTCCATGAGTAGGTAGGCTCCACCCTGGTAGACCTTGTCTATGATGTACGGGCCTTCATAGTTTGGCTCAAATTTTCCCCGCTTGGCACGATTGGGAATCATCGGTCTTTTGACCACTAGCACGAGTTCGCCTTGGCGGAATGTCCTCGGCCTGGTCAATCTTTCGTACGAGCGCGTCATCTTTGCTTTGTAGGCTTCTAGATATTGTTGCGCTATGAGCCGGGTTTCATCGAGGGCGTCAAGCTCCTCAAGCCGAAGGTGAGCATTTTCTTCGTTCGTCAGCTCGTGGTGGACTGCTACTCGTAGAGAGGGTAACTCTATCTCGAGGGGGAGAACTGCTTCCGTCCCAAATACCAACGCGTACGGCGTTGTGTTCGTGGCCGTCTTGAATGTAGTTCGATAAGCCCAGAGGGCTTCTTGCAGCCTTTCGTGCCAGTCTCTCTTATTCCTGGAGACGGTCTTTTTCATGATCTTCGTCAAGGTCTTATTGAAAGCCTCGGCCAGACCGTTAGCTCGTGGGTTGTAAACTGAAGAATATCTCCAGTCTATATTGTGCTGCTGTGCGAAGCGGCTAATCTTATGGCTTCGGTAGGCCGGCCCATTATCGGAGATAATCCGTCGCGGGGTTCCGAACCGATAGATGACGTGTGTTTTGAAGAAATGGAGAATGTTCTCCGTCTTCACTTCCCTCAGTGGTACCGCTTCTGCCCATTTGGAGAAGTAATCAGTTGTCGCCAGGATAAAACGATGTCCCCGGGCTGATGCCGGCTCTATGGGGCCGACTATGTCAGTCCCCCACATTTCGAATGGCCAGCTGGCCACCGTTGGGTGTAGTGGATTCGGATGTTGGTGGATGAAGTCTCCATGGATCTGGCATGAGTGGCATTGCTTTGCATACTCGAGGCAGTCCTGGATCATCGTGGGCCAGTAGTAACCCATCCGTTTAATTTTTAACTTCATCTTTGGGCCTGCTTGGTGAGAACCGCAAAGTCCGTCGTGAACTTCTCGAACGACTCGTTCCGCTTCGTCAGGTCCCAAGCATCTCAGCCATAGAAAATCAAACGATCTCTTGTACAGGGTATCGTTGACGAAAGCGAAGGATAGAGCTCGTTTCATAAGCTGATGCCTTGAGGACGCCTCTTCGGGCATTCGGTGGGACTTAAAGTAGTCTATGAAGACTTCCCTCCAGTCCTCAGCCTTCTCACGGTCTTTTATTTGTAGGGTCGCTTGCTGAATCGCTCCCTTTTCTTTATATAATTCCGGAGGTATTTCTGCCGGGGCGAGCACTCGACGGCTTTGTACCACGATTCTGACGTCATCGAGGTTCTCGTCAGCCAGTTCTTTAGCGAGTTTGGCCAACGCGTCTGCTTTGCTGTTTTCCGCGCGCGGTATGTTCTCTAGAATATAGGAGGGGATCTGGGCCAACAGTTGTCGCACCTTTACGCCGTATTTCACCAATTCTGGTTTGCATGTTTGGTAGTCACCATTTATTTGGCTAACGACCAGCTGAGAATCCCCGTATATGTGGAGGTCTTCAATTCCCATGTTGATGGCGATTTCGAGGCCTGCTATCAGAGCTTCGTATTCGGCTTCATTGTTTGTCCTTGACTCTGTTAAGGAGAAGGCGAAGCGCATTATCCCTCCTTGTGGAGTTACAAAGATAAGGCCTATCCCCGATTTGATGATCGGGTTACCCTGTTTCTGTTTCTTTGTGGAGGACGCTCCATCGAAATAGAGTTCCCATCGTGTGCTTCCACCGCCAATTGCATCAAATGCATGCTCGTCCGGCAAATCACAGTTTAGAGGAGAGTCGGCCGGTATCGGGTGCTCAGCGAGGAAGTCGGCAATGGCCTGGCCCTTTACTGCCTTGAGGGGTTGATATGTTATCGAAAACTCCATCAAGAGTAGGGCCCATTTAGCGAGTCGTCCCGTCAATATAGCCTTTGACATCAGGTATTTAAGGGGATCCACCTTTGAAATGAGACGGACTTCATGCGCCAACGCATAGTGCCTGAGCTTCGTTACTGCAAAGATCAATGCCAAGCAATGCTTTTCAATGGGCGAGTAATTGCTTTCTGCCCCCAGTAGCACTCGACTTAAGTAGTAAAGTGCTCTTTCTTTCCCCTGGTCATTCTCTTGTGCCCATAATGCGCCCAAGGAACCTTCGAGGGCGGTTGTATAAAGAATGAGGGGTTTTCTCTTGACCGGCGCAGCTAATACCGGCGGGTTCTGCAGGTACTGCTTGATCTCGTCTAGTGCGCCTTGGCATTTTTGATCCCAGACGAATGGGGTTCCCTTCTTCATCAGGTGACTGTAGGGGCGGCATTTGCCTGAAAGATTTGCGATAAATCGCCGGATGTATGCGAGCTTCCCTTGGAGAGACCGCAACTGTTTGAGGGTTCTTGGCGGGGGCATTTCCATAATCGCTTTAATCTTTGACGGATCTATTTCAATACCTCGGTGTCGAACGATGAATCCCAGGAATTTACCCGAGGAGACTCCAAACGCGCATTTGAGGGGATTCATTTTCAAATTGTATTGCCGAAGGCGTTGAAATACGGTTTCGAGATGCTTTAAATGCTCTTCGTATGACATGCTCTTCACTACGAGGTCATCGATATAGCATTCGACGATGTCGTGTATAAGATCGTCGAAGATTTTTGTCATGGCCCTTTGGTAGGTGGCGCCAGCGTTCTTTAGGCCAAAGGGCATAACCCTGTAGCAGAATACACCCAAAGGGGTCCGGAAAGCGGTGTGCTTCTGGTCTTCGGGATGCATTTTTATCTGATTGTATCCTGAAGAACCATCCATAAAGGAGAAGATCTCGTGAGTAGACGTGTTATCTATCATTAGCTCGGTTACCGGCACCGGGAAATCGTCCTTTGGGCATGCTTTATTGAGATCCCTGAAATCCACGCATATGCGCACCGTTCCATTCTTCTTCATTACCGGGACGATATTGGCGATCCAATCGGGGTATTGGACTTCTTGGATAAATCCGGAATCGATCAACTTCTTGACTTCGGCGTTGATGCTCATCTCCAGCTCAAGTCGCATCCTCCTTGGCGCCTGCTTGACTGGCTTGATATCCGGGGATATTGCTAATCTATGCACTGCAATCTCCGGATCCAATCCTGGCATCTCGGAGTAGTTCCACGCGAAGCAGTCTTTATGCCGTAGGAGCACGTTCTTTAACGCGGCCACCTTTTCCTCGGATAACAGCTCGCTGACAAATGTCGGCCGCGGGTCGTCTGCCGATCCCAGCTCGATCTTCTTGAGGTTATCTGCGGTAGTATGTATACCGTCTTCCAGTTCTTTCGGAGCGGGCGGAAATTCCGAGATCAACTCGTCATCGCTGTTCTCGAAGCACCGGGGAAGGTCATCTTCGTTCTCGGGCTCTTCTTTTAATATCGTAATCATATAACAGGTGCGAACTCGCTCCCAAGACTGAGGCGGATCCGGTTCTGCTCTTGTGGCTTTAGGCTCGTGCCTTTGCGGCGGCGTTACTTTCCAACCGTCGGATAAAGCGAATCTGCCCCGTCGGTACTGGTCCTCGACCCAGTTCTTGAAGGTGAAGCAATCTTCGGTCGGATGTCCTATGGCTCGGTGATAAGAGCAATAACCCGGATGAGAGACCTTGCTAGCCTGCTCAGGATGCCTAGACTCTGGAAGCGTGATCATCTGGTGTTTTAGGGCGAGCTTGAGTAACCGTTCCGTCTTGTCTCGAGGGAAGGAGTATGCTCGACTCATCTTTTCCATGAGGGACGAGTCCGAGCCGCGCAATTCCCGTAACCCTCTAATCCTGCGTCGTTGTTGTCGGCTTCTTTTTTCGCTTCTTAATTTATTCCCGTCCCTGCGTCGAGCCTTTCGTATGACGGGTTGACGATGGTGAACACCTTTGTCTTTTGCAGCCTGTGCAGTTTGTTGGAATAGACGTTGCGTCCTGGCTTTCTCATAGATGGCCACTTCGTGGTTGTGATCTTCCCGAATTTTCTGATCCGCTTTCGTGGTAGGCTTGCCCATTCGTCTTTTAAACAACGGGTTTGGCTCTTCGATCGCGGGGTTTAGTTTTGATGAGGGGTTGGTCTCTCCTGACGTGGCGCCTTCTTCTTCATCAAAGGTATATATGGCGTAGCTGCCGTGGGCTCGCTCCTGTTTTCCCGTTCTCGCGTACCCAAGCCCAAGTGTTTCTATTTTTCCGTTGGGCAATTTGCGTTGGGTCCCAGGGACATCCCAAATCCTGTTGTAGAACCGAGCCTGCCGCACAGTCTGTTTTAAGGGTACTCCTTGGCGCTTCAATAACTTCTTCAATCCATTTGTATAGTATCTAGGCAGACGAATGGGTTGGAGCCTGTCAAGTGTAACATCCACGCCGTGCCAGATCTCTTTCTCCACCTTCGACTCTGAGGATTGATAGAATAGGATCACCTTTTCACCCCTTCGCTTGGGAGGGACGTAAAATGTTTGCAGGTCCTGCACGCTGTGGGTTTGAAGCGCGTCGAGATCCTTATAGTGTTCTTGCGGTACCATGGTGATTTGTAGACTATGGTCATCGCAAAGGGGTGCCTGTATTGACGGCCGATTGGAGAACACGACGTTAACCTCGTCCTCCGAATCACTCCCGAAGACCGGTACGGGGGTGGGTGCCCCCAGGTTGTTGCGTTGGGATGGCCCCGTATACACTATTTCCTCCTCTTCTTCGGTATCGCTCCCAAAAACGGGAATGGTGGCGGCGGTTTTGTTCTTCGGGTCGCGACACCTTTCTGTATCCTCGAAATCTGGCAAAAAGTATTTCGCATCTTCGTATTTGCGGACTTCGTTCACAGAAAACGGGTTCAACTCGCCTGTTACAGTGTACTCGAAACCATCCTTGAAGTATTTCATACACTGATGTTGTGTAGAAGGGATGATGTTGTACTCGTGTAGCCAGGGACGGCCGAGCAAGGCGTTGTAGCAGGTCTTGGCGTCAATGACATGGAATTTGATGTCTGTGACGAGAAGTCCGAAGCGTAACGTCAGTATTACAGATCCGAGAGTCCGTGACGATTGAGAGTCGAAACCGGAGATAGTAATTTTGTCACGAGCGAGGTGTTGCACACTCATGCAGATTTCCTTCAACACCCGAACATTAAGGAGGTTGACGGAGGATCCATTATCCACTAAGATCTTACCTATCTTGATGTCATGGCAGTATCCAGAGACATATAGGGGGCGGTTGTGGTCGCACGTCCCGAGGAGAAGGTCTTCATCACCGAAAGTGACATCGGCTGTATGCACTTCCTCCAGTTCATCCTTCATCCTTTCAGTGGCGAGAACGGCCTGGAATTGTTCAGGTTCTTGCAACGCTTTAATGAGTGAGTCTCGCGCTTCTTTTGATAATAGAAGGGCATCAAGAATACTAAGCTGAGAGGGTAGTTTCCTTAAGTGCGCGAGGATGTTATAGTCCACCTTACCCTTTTTGGGAGGGTCTTTGTTAGTTAGCTCTTTTATGACCCGGTCATCTAAAGTGATATCTTCAATGACCTTTTCCTTTCCCTTATCTTTTCGGCCGACGGGACCGAGATTCTTCTCCGGGAGCGTGCGGTTGCGCAGCTGGATGTTCTCGCAGGCCTCTGATTCCTCCTTTTTTCCTAGAACGGATTCTGTAAAGAGAGGGCCCAGAGCCATTTCTTCATCAGAGTCGCTCCCGAAGGTGAGAACTTGTGACCCTCTGGCGTCAACCATGTAACAGTTGCCAGTAGTCTTGTTATGTCCTCCGACAGTACCTCTTCGCTCCTGACGGCTCTTGCGTTTCATGCGCTTAAAATGTTGCTGACGAACAACATATCCTTGCCACCATATCTTAAAGGCGTCGCACTCCTCCGTGGGATGTGAGATTTTCCGATGATATGTGCAATAGTCAGGGTGCGTCTCTACCCCATCGTGTGTGTTTCCTTCCGAGGGTGGTAGCTTCATCCCCATTGACACGGCTTTGGCAAACCTTTTTCTCGTCTTGAATATCTTCTTGTCTACCTCGGATACGTTTCGCTCTGGAGGAGGTAGTTCAACTCTTCCGTTCAGTCGTCCGTATTTGGCTCTTTCCGGCGTGGTCATTTCACGCTCCTGGTCCGCTTTACATTTTAGACGAATCTTGTCTAGAAAAGCGTCGATCATTTCGTCCGTCGGCCATGGACACTCTGGTACAGGCTCTGCCTCCATCTTCTTAGTGCCGGGAGTTTTCCCATCATCGGTAGACGAGTGGGAGATTACGTTACAACTCGCCACATATCCTTCGGATTCATCCGACGAGCTTTCCCCCTCATCTTCCTCTTGAAAGATATGGTTGAGGAACTCTTGCAGTGTGACAGGAGTTCGCGCCTTTTGATTGTATTCTTCCAGCGCGTCTATTTGCTTCTGTAAGTTCGTGTGCTCGTTTCTAAGCTTCACGGACTTCTTGGATTTCTTCTTCTTTTTCTTCGAAGATTTTGACGGTTGGACGTGAGTATTTCGGCTCTTATCGTTAGTCTTTATAATTGGGCGGGGCTTCAACATCCCTTCGATAATTTGAGGTTCAAGAGGGTCCTTCCATTCGATCGCAGGGCATGCATGGAGGTCTCTCAGCATTCTTTTGGTCTTCGTTGATAGCACGACCTCCCATGGAGCTTCTTCGATAAAGGAGCAGGTTGCCCCCGGTGTATCGGCCTTCTTAGGAGTATGTGGTTGTGGTGGGTTCACCTTCCACTTTTCGGACAGTACAAATTTCCCCTGGAGGTATTGATCTTCGATCCATCCTTTGAAGACAAAGCAATCTTCAATCGGATGACTTACCGTCTGATGATAAGGGCAGTAGTTGGAGTTATTCACCTCGGTGGGGTGTGGTGGTCGCCTTGGATTTGGTAGGTTTATAAGTCTGTTGCGTATTGCCAACTCGAATAACCGCTTCGTCTTGTCTTGTGGGAACGAGTAGGGACGCTTCATTTTCTCATTATAGTACCGGCGTCTTTCCTCCAGTTGATCCGTCGATTTCGGGGCGTTAGGTTGCTGTTGGGCATTCGCGACAAAGGTTGCCCTTCCTTTACCCTTGTCATTCCGAGGTTCCGACTTCGGTGTAGGTGGTCTATGACCCATCTGGTCCATCTGAGCTAACTTGTCGATCAGAGCCTGGAATGTGGTTGGCTTAAAGAACATCATAAACTGGGAGATAGTTGCGTGAGGGTCTAGAGTTCCCACGAACATGCCCACCGCAGGTGCTTCCTCGATGCGCTGCTCACATCTCGACCACAAGTTCCGCCAGCGTATAGCGTACTGGACCCAGGTTTCACCCGGTTTTACCCTGGCGTTAATAAGTGCAGTTATTGGAGTGCGTTCGCTGGCACTTGCAAATCGCTGAGTGAACAACAACTCCATTTCAGCGAACGTTTTGATGGAATCGTTCGGGAGTTCTGAATACCATTCGAACGCTGTTTCTGACAAGCTGCCCACGAATTGGCGAAGCAACAATTTATCGTCACCGCCGGTGTTACCGCATAGGGCCCGAAACTGGGCGACATGTTGATGGGGATTGCCGGTCCCCTTATACACATGGAATTTCGGTATCGTATAGCCTTGCGGGTATTTGATTTGATCGTACCAGCTCGGATACGGCCGCCCGGTTTTCACGGTCTGACCAGCTGTCTCAGTTGCGCGATGAACTCGGATTTGCTGGGCTATGTAGTCAGCCAAGTCAGCCTTAGAGATCGTCTCTTCCTTGGCCGTCGAGAGGGCTGGAGGTGGATTTGACGTCTCTCCTCGGTCGTCCTCCAGAATAATCGGAGGATCTTCAGCTGGTAAGTCTTGCTGGATCATCATTCCTATCACATCTTGAAAGAGAAGGCCCATCCGTTGTATGTTGGCCGCTTGTTCAGCCGCCTCTTTGTCCCTTTTCTCCAGTGTTCGGCGAAGGAATTCAGTGTCGGTTTCTTCCTCCCGGCGTGCGTCTAAGGACGCTTCTGGGCTTTCCTTTGGCCCAGTGAGCGCGGCCATAGCATTCATCATTTCTTGGAGCTTTTGTTGCTGCTCCTGGGATTTTGTTACGGATCGGGTTAGTGGTCGATGGCCTGTAGAAGTGCGGCTCTCCTCCTTTCCAGAGGCCATGTATACAGTGTGGACCATCATGCCCCCAGACTTAGGGCGTCTAGGCCTAGTGTTTTTAGCCGTCGTTGCATGCTGTGGGGTCCTCTCTGGCCTCCTCCTTTTATGAGTCAGTTGATCAACAGCCTTTTGGGGTTTAGCCTGGTGACCAGCTTCAGGTTGGATTTTCAGTTTCTTGTGCTGGCGGGAGAAGTTCGGCTCGATGATCGAATCTCGGGCTTGTCGCCAAACCTCATAAATTTTGGAAGACAGCCGTTGAGGAGATCGAGGCTGTTCGGGTTTTGTTTCCACCACCCTTTTTAGTAAGGGAGGAGATTTCTTCAGTACTGCCGTAGGGGAATTCCTTCGCACCTTATTTAGCATTTCAAAACTGTTCCCAGTCGGAACAGCGGCATCAACTTCGGCCACCGGGGCTGGTGGGGTCAATCCGGAGGGAGAGTTGCCCCCAGCCTTCCTCACTCGGCGCCAATGGCGACGTCGAGAGTGTCGAGCGGACGGTGCAGGGTCAGCGGTAAGAATGGTTTCTTCATGCCCCCTGTGTGGATGGGGGGTTGTTGTTGGCGCTAACCTATCGAAGACCGATGTCCTCTGGGAAGCGGGAGCAAAGGCCGGAGCCGTCAATCTTGTAAAGATCGACTTTTTGGCTGGAGAGGTTGCCTTGGCGATTTCGGGTATGGGAGCGTTCACTTTCTTAGAAGCAGTCTTCTTTGAGATTGTAGGCCCCGTAATGAGCTCGCATGATTTCTGGCCCAGTCTAGAGAAGACCGAGGTGTTGACGTTGGGCGACTCGTTGAGAGGAGCCGCGGTAGGGATAAGACGATCAAAGACCGACTTCTTGAGAGTTTCCTTCGCCAGCACTGGAACGGTAAAGTTTGTCGGCGGGATCATGGTCCCAAAAAACAATCCTGTGGTGGCGCGGGTGACCTGTTCCATCGGCATTGTGAACAGCGAAGCAGCTTGGGGTCCATAGGCTATACCTCCTGGCGAGGCAGAGCGTCGGCTGCAATTGCCGTCTGAGCAGTTGGAGGATTTCGCAGGGATGAAAGCCATCGATCCTTTGCTTTCTGCAATAAGCAAGATGCCAATTCTCAGTACCTTGAGACCCAAGGGCAACTATTAGCGAACCGCGATTGGTTCGCGAATCACGACACACGAAGTGTGGAGTGGAAAGAGGAAAAGGTCCCACCGGGCGTGCCAGAATCTGTTCCCCTCCGAACGGCGGCCGGGACGTCGGGACGTCCGAATGCCTGGGGTTCGGGGCAGATGCTAATTGGTGCTATCCGTCTACCCCTCCGAAGATGCCAAGTTGATTTATGGCACCATGTATCGAAGGTTTAAACGGATGCGTCCGATGTAGCAGACTTCGTCAGATTCCCCCTCATTTGAGGGGTTTTTGATTGTGGGGACGCTCTTCCCTGCAGGCGCAAGCCCCTGCAGTTAATTACGCTACCGCGTTGCGGTAACAACTTTCTCCTTCTCCAGATGGTCACTTCGTGTCGTGGGTGTTTGTTTTGTTGCCCGTGGATTGTTTACGGAGACTGAGTTATGTCGTCGCCCGTAGGGCGTGGACTAGTCCAAATCCGCATTATCTTAGATTTGGGTTTGGGGGTTTGGTTTGAGGATACGTCAGCCATACTTGAGGCTAAGATCAACTCAAACGTTTGTTAAGGATACGTTAGTCTAACTTTGTGACTAAGATCAACTTAACGGGATCGTTTAGATCCGACAGAAGAGTGTTTGGACTCTAATGTTCCAGTTTAGGGACGTAGTGGTCCATGAATGTGTGGCCGTCGGGACCCGTCACCTCTCTGACGACGTTGAAGGATTACAACGACGGATGTCAGAGGAGTTCAAGGATGTACCCTCAAGCCGGAGTCAATTGGGGGGATTTATAGTCCACTTTGTTTTGAAGGTTTAAGGATACGTTAGCCATCTTTGAGGCTAAGATCAACTTAAACGGGACCGTTTAGATCCGACAAAAGAGCATGTGGGGCTCTATTGTCCTAGTTTAAGGACATTACGGTCCATGGGTAGTTTAAGGACGTTGCGGTCCGTGGGTAGTTTAAGGACATTGCGGTCTGTGAGTAGTTTAAGGACATTGCGGTCCATGAGTAGTTTAAGGACATTGCGGTCCATGGGTAGTTTAAGGACATTGCGGTCCGTGGGTAGTTTAAGGACATTGCGGTCCAGTATTTGCTCTGGATGCTTCACACGGGTTCACTGCCGTGCTTGGCGAGGACCAGGCTCCGCTCTGGATGCTTCACACGGGTTCACTGCCGTGCTCTGCGAGGACCAGGATCCGCTCTGGACGTTTCCCACGGGGTCAAAGAGTGACATTATCCGTGTTCCACGTAACCAGGAATTTTGCATTAGGCATGGGTTTAAGGACCCCACAGTCCATATCATGAGTGGCCGTCGGGACCCGTCACCTCTTTGAAGACATTGAGGGATTACAATGCCAAGTTTCAAAGGAGTGAAGAGATGTACCCTAGAACCGGAATGGATTTAATAGTCCCTGACCCAATTTGGGGTCGAGACTGATTAATTATGTTATGAGTCCATTGGACCAATTAATCACAAATTGAGGACTTATGGCCATCTTGGGCTAAGTCCAACCAGGAGAGGCTTTGCCTCCATCCATTTAAGCCAATTGGGCCAAAGTCTAGTGTTAAACACTACAGAGCAGTCAGTGTTGAACACTGGGAATGGGGTTGACAAGTTAGTGTTTAACACTAAGAGAATATTTGGTGTTGAACACCAGCAACAATGTTTTTTCAGGTTAGTGTTAAACACTAAGGTAATCAGTGTTGAACACTGCAAATGAAGATCTCAGATTAGTGTTTAAACACTAAGGTAATCAGTGTTGAACACTGCAAATAAAGCTTTTTAATTAGTGTTGAACACTAAGGCCCAACAGTGTTTTAACACTAGGTTCGAGAGTTTTAGTTTAGTGTTTAAACACTAAGGTAAGAGGGGTCACGTGGCAGCACGTGAGAGCGCCCTCCCTTCCTTGTTCTGCTGAAATTACTGCATCTTTTGATAGCATCACGTGTCAGCACGTGATGGGCATTCAAATGCCTATGCGTTAAGGCTTCTGCTGAAAGTCACGTGGGTCACGTGGGGTGCTGCCTCAAAGGGGTTTTCTGTAGGGCTTTTGAGGGGGGGGTCACGTGGTGACACGTGACCCTGCCTTAATGTGGTTTTTTCAGAGGATTTGTTACTCCTTTTTTCAGGAATTAAATTCCGGAGACTTTTTAATTTCAGAGGAATTAAATCCTTCTTTCTTTTGAAGACTTGTATTCTGGGATAGAGTTTAACTCTGAATTTTCTGCGGGAGTTAAATTCCCCGTTTATGTGAAGGGCTGAATAGGGTTGAACCCTAATAAAATTTTTGAGGAAATGATGATCGTTGTTTCAACAGAACTAAGTTCTTTAATTAGGGTTAAACCCTGTTTCTCTTTTTTTTTTGTTTTGAAGGAATTAAATTCCCATGATATAGGGTCTAGCCCCACTTTTATTTTGGAGGAATTAAATTCCTATAGTTCTGTGAGAATTAAATTCTCAAGTTTGCACTCCTTCTCTATGTTTTGGATCTGCATGGCAGGATCTCAACCCATTGAGAATTAAATTCTCAACCTTAAGGGGAGATGTGCACTTTGCAGATCCTCTATCAAAGAGAGAAGAAATAAGTTCTTCTGCTTTTATATTATCAGAGTTAAACTCTGTTGAGAATTAAATTCTGCTTCTTTCAAAATGCCTTCCCTTTCTTACCTAGGGCTTTTTGCAGAAGATCTGAGTCTTTTCGAAGTATCAAAGCTCTTCTCCTTTTCTCTTTTCTTCTCTGCGCATGTATATCTCTTTTTTTTGTGTCCCTTGGCTCCTATTTATAGGAGAAGCAGCCGAATCAATCAGTCTTTTGTGAATCTTCATTGAGAGATTTGATTTGCGTCCATCATTCATTTTGGGCCTTTGGATTATTAGGTGAATTTTATTCACCATTGGATCTTAAATCCAGAGATTCTCCTTTGTTATTTTGGTTAGATTTAAGGGGAAAATCTTTCCAAACCCGAGATTTTCCATAGATAGATGATATTTAATCATCTCTGAATCTTTAATTTGATTGGTCCCAAATAATTACTTTCCTTTGAAAAGATTCGAATTTCCTTCAGAATTTAATTCTGTCGTCAAAAATGGGCTTTGAAAGCCGGTCACGTGGGACCACGTGACCCATGGTCACGTGTGAGCACGTGACCCCCTTTGGAATGAGCATTCTGCGCTGCGTCTTCTGATTGCTGCTTAAACATCACGTGCTACCACGTGACCCCTGGTCACGTGTGAGCACGTGACCCTTGTTTGAACTCTCTTTCTTTGGTTCAACGGGAGAACGGGTCTGCTGTCTTGAACGTCACGTGTCAACACGTGACTCTGGTCACGTGAGAGCACGTGACCTTTTCTGAAGCTCTTTTCCTTGACTTGATCAGGGAACCAATGTGCGTCTTTGCTGCTTGAATTTAAATGTCACGTGCCGACACGTGACCTTGATCACGTGGGAGCACGTGACCCTTCCTGAAGCCCCCTTTTCTTCGACTTAGTCAGGAGACTGAACTTGCTTGAATGATGCGTTCAGGTGTCACGTGCGAACACGTGACCGCTAGTCACGTGTAAGCACGTGACCCTCTTCTGAAGCTTTTCACAGAAGCTTCCTGATTTTAAATCAGGAAACAGTCTTCAGCCACATCAAGCATCGCCAGGGTCATCTCCACCGGATGAGGAGGGATGTCAGCAAGCACGGCAGCAAGAATCATCCGGAGCCAAAGGGATCCCATCGGAAGAGGGGACCCCCTACGGATCAAAAGTTCATATGTCGCCGAATCACATTCGTCGTCGGTGAGAAGGGGATCCACTAGTCGTGCAGCAAAGCGGGGAATCATCTCCTCAATAGGTACTTCCCATGGCTGTCGACGAGCATGGGGGCGATTGCAGGCCATGGCACTTAGTTTTTTCCTCAAGATAAATCACACTAAAGCGAGAATAAATTTCTCTGTGAAGAGAAAAAGAAGGCTATGGCCTCAGGTTATAAAGAGGAGCATTAAATGCTACGCACGGAGAATATTGCATGGTGGAACTATTTCCAAGGCCCAAAAAAGGGAAGGCATTGGAAATCAAGGAAATGGAACTATTTCCAAGGCTCCTTTTCTGCATCTAATGTTGTGCACAGAAAATATGGCATAAAAAATTATTAATTAAACAGCCCTATCAAAAGGGCCCCACGTGCAGAGCACGTGAGCACCAAACTTGTTATGCACTGAAAAGTAAAATGGTGCCTCACACGCCAAACACGTCAGCAGCAACAATGATAATATGACAAAATCCCATAAAGAAGGCATGCAAACACAGAAGGGAAGGAAAAACTTATCACTCATACTTTAAAAGTTCATACAAAAGTAAGAAGAAACAATTACAGCGGCAAGACCTCAGATTCGGGGCATGGATTGAGAAACTCAAAAGTGACTTTGTCCAAGACCTTCCAGGCATTCCGAACCATCCCAGTATGTTTTCTTTCGTGATCACAAGCGTCGGGATCCTCACGGATGTCCTCCACCCTCCGATAGGCAGCAAGTATGGCCGACTGCTGAAAAGTCTGATGCAAGAGATCAATGCGATTGTCTTGCCTTCTTTTTGAGATTAGGCTCATCAGATACACCGAATGCACTTTATCCTCGGCGGCATCCAGTGCCCTGAGCGGTATGCCGGTGCAAAAGAGAGGGAGCGCCTCCCAGATCGCCAGCACGATGAGTTTCAAAAGAGAAGAGCGATGAGGGAGTAGCCGACCGTTGTACTCGTCGAAGCGGCTCATGATCTCAACACATTGAGCGTTGGTGAAATCCTGGTTCTGGCTGCGGCCCAGTGCACGAATATTTCCGTAAGAAATGATTTCATCAAGATCATACAAATGGGCATCCATAATACCTGAAATAAAGATCATGAGAATTTAATGGACGAGCCAATCAAGAAGAATACCGGTCTAAGTAAACAAAGGATTTCAAGCAACTCTGTACGTTCCCTATGGAAAGAGAGATTGCAAACTTCTTCTTCTTGGTTACAGAGAGACAACTCAGGGCAAGAAAACCCAAGAAGTCCCCTGAGAAGAACTAAGTTCTTCATAGGAATTAAATTCCTTTTTGAAAAAGGGAATTAAATTCCCAGAAATTCTTTTCCCATAGCCAGAACTTTTTGATGATGGAATTAAATTCCATGGAAAAGACAAACACCACCACCGATCCCTAAAGATTAGAGAAACCCTAAGAGATCTACTATTTGAAGGTTAAATGGTTTTCTGTTCTTGTTAAAGAACTTAAAGAAAAATGGGTTCTTGTTAAAAGGGAAAAACCCTTGGTATGGATTTAAAATCCAAAGAGTTCATATGAATGAAAGTTCTTCAGCCGTTCAAGATCATTACCTGAGAAAAGGGAATCTTTTTAACAGAGTTAAACTCTGGAAATTTTTGAAGCAGAGAACTAATCTCTGTGAAACGAGAATTAAATTCTCAAAAGAAAAGATAGCCAAAGGAAGAAGATGAAAGAGTGGAGGCGCTTCTGAAGAGACCCCTGCATTTATAGGATGTGATGGAAACACTTCATCTTCCCGATTCCCTAGATGGATCCAACGGTCACAAAAGTGACATTGTTGCACTCATGTGCAGACACGTGACAGCAACGCTGTGGGGGCATTTATTTCCTGATTAAAAGATCAGGAATTACCTCAATAAGGTATCACGTGTTCACACATGACCAAAGGTCACGTGATAACACGTGATGGTTAAAATCTCACTAAACAGAGACGAAAAACAAAAGAAAGGGTGAAAGATGACTCAATTGGGGTCATGTGCTCACACGTGACCAAGGGTCACGTGTCAGCACGTGACAGGCTTTGAAAGCCTTGCAGCTTAAATAGAATTTAATTCTAAAAATCAGCAAATACCTCAACGAGGGTCACGTGCCCGCACGCGACCAAGGGTCACGTGCCCGCACGCGACAGGCTTTGAAAGCCTTACAGTTTAATTGAATTAAAATTCTGAATTTCTTTCCAAATGGGAAAGAATTGAGGAGAACCGTTGGATTAAAAATCCAGGGTGATTAAATATCACCAATTTATGGAAAAATCTTAAACAAGGAAAGATTTCCCTAAATCCCACCAGAAATAACAAACAAAATATCTTTGGATTGAAAATTCAACGGTGAATAAAATTCACTTAATGATCTAAAGGCTCATATTAATGATGAAAACAGACAAAATGTTTCAATGAAAGATTTGCTAAACAAATTGATTTTTTTCCTCCTCCTATAAATAGGAGCCAAGAGAAGAAAAGGATATAGAGAGTTTTGGAGAGAGCTTTGGAATCTTGAAATTTCAGAGAGAAAAGAAAGGTGAATTTAATTCTCTATAAAGAAAAACCCTAGGTGAGGAAGGAAAGGGGATCAAAACTTCAAATAGAGAATTTAATTCTCAAATCTAAGAGTTTAACTGTTCTACACAAAAGAACTTAGTTCTTCTTCTGATTGAAGACCTGCACAGAGCACATCTCCCCATAGGATGAGAATTTAATTCTCATCGGGTTGAGATCCTGCCATGCAGATCCAAAACTTAGAGGGAGAATTGAGTTTAGAGAATTTAATTCTCCCAAAACAAAATTAGGGTTTAACCCTATAAGAGAATTTAATTCTCCCAAAACAAAATTAGGGTTTAACCCTATATGAGAATTTAATTCTCTCAAACTCACAGGAATTTAATTCCTTCATGATGAAATTGGGGTTTAAACCCTATCTGAGAATTTAATTCTCCTAAAATTATAGGAATTTAATTCCTTCAAGATGGACAGAACTAGGGTTTAACCCTAATTGAGAATTTAATTCTCTAAGATTTACAGGAATTTAATTCCTCCTAAATGATATTAGGGTTTCACCCTATATAAGAATTTAATTCTTTCACAATAGGAATTTAATTCCTCCAAAATCATAATTAGGGTTTAACCCTATAAAAGAATTCAATTCTTAAAAATAAAGAGACTTGAAGGATCTCCATGCATGCAAAGGACTAAGGTCACGTGGCCCCACGTGACCCCTAAAAAGATCCCCAAAATAAGAAGGAAAAAAAGCTCGGAGGCAATGCCTCACGTGTTCCCACGTGACCCTCAAAACAAAAGAGAACAAATCCAAAGGCAGAACCATTCTTGGGCGTCCTCACGTGTCCCCACGTGACCCCTAATAAAACGCTTTAATAATCAATGACTGGAAGCTCATCACGTGCCCACACGTGATGGCCTGAAGACCAAAAGTGTTTAACACTTATCTGAATATCCTGAGAACAAAATAAGGGGATCTGGCTCCACCTTTTGATGGTGTCACATGCTTCCACGTGACCCCTCCCTCTTCTAGTGTTTAACACTAATCTGACAATTTTATTTCCAGTGTTTAACACTTTTTTTTCTTTAGTGCTTAACACTGCTTTTAGCCAAATTGGCTAATTTTCCAGAGGCAAAAGTTCCTCCTCCAAATGAATCTCAAAATTGAGATGAAAATGTTTAGCATTGCTAAATAAAGTGGGCTTGAACCCAGACAAGGGTTAATGGTCCAACAAAGGACCAATTCTTCAAACTTAATTGGACTTAGCCCAAGTTGGCCATAAGTCCTTAATTCAGACTTAACTGAGCCAATGTGCTCATAATATAATTGGTCTTAGTTCCAAACTGGGCTATAGATCATTTAATCCACCTTGGTTCAAGGGCACATCTCTTCACTCCTTTGATATTTGTCGTTGTAATTCCTCAACGTCTTCAAAGAGGTGATGGGTCCCGACAACCATACATTTCATAGACTGTGGGGTCCTTAAACCCATGGACTATGATGTCCTTAATCTCAACCGTGATGTCTTAAAACTAACATCGGACTGTGGGGTCCTTAAGCCCATGGACTATGATGTCCTTAACCTCGACCGTAATGTCTTAAAACTAGCAACGGACTGTGGAGTCCTTAAATCCACGGACTATGATGTCCTTAATCTCGACCGCGGTGTCTTTAAACTAACATTGGACCACCATGTCCTTAAACTGGTAATCGACCGCAATGTCACTAAACTAAACAATAGAGCCCAATTTCTCTCTTGTCGGATCTAAACGATCCCGTTAAGTTGATCTTAGTCTAAAATTAGACTAAGGTATCCTTAACAAACGTTTAAGTTGATCTTAGTCCCAAATGAGGCTAACGTATCCTTAAACCTAACCCCCAAAACCCAAATCTAAAAAAGATACGGATTTGGACTAGTCTATGCCCTACGGGCGACAACATAACTTAGTCTCCGTATACAATCCACGGGCAACCAAAAACAAAACAAACACCCACGACACGAGGTGACCATATGGAGAAGGAGAAAGTTGTTACCGCAATGCGGTAGCGTAATTAACTACAGGGGCTTGCGCCTGCAGGGAAGAACGTCCCCACAATCAAAAACCCCTCAAGCGAGGGAGAATCTGACGAAGTCTACTACATCGGCCGCATCCGTTTTGATACACGGTGCCATAAATCAACTTGGCATCTTCGAAGAGATGGACGGATAGCACCAATTAGCATCTGCCCTGAATCTCAGGCCAGACATCCGTCTTGCGCCGTCTTTCGGAGGGGAACATGCATAGCATACGGGCCCCAAGCGGCCTCCCTGTTCACGATGCCGGTGGAAAAGGTCACCCAGGCCACCACTGGATTGTTTTTTGGGACCATACTCCCGCCAACGAGCTTCAGCGCTCCTATACCAACACAAGAAGCTCCCAAAAAGTCGGTCTTTGATCGGCTTGCAACTACAGCGGCCCCCCCTCGATGGGTCGTCCAGCTCCAGCGCCTCAGTCTTCATCAGATTGGGCCAAAGTTCATGTGGGCCAATGATGAAGCCTACAATTTCAAAAAAGGTTATTCCGAAGAGGATAGCCATCCCTGCTCCCGAAGTCGTCAAGGCGGCTTCTCCTGCTAAAGGGTCGGTCTTCAAAAGACTGTTTGTTTCAGCTCCTACTCCATGCGAAGTCACAAAGGCTGCTTCCCCTGTTCGAAAGTCGGCCTTCGCAAGACTGACTATCCCCTCTCAACGGACGTCCGTCTTCAACCGGCTAGCGCCAATCACAGCCTCACCAGAACAGAGGGAATGACAAAGCCATCCCCATCACCGAACCAACACCATTTGCGTGACATGCTCGCCGTCGTCATTGGCACCGAGTACGGAAGGCTGGGGGCAGCTCTCCGTCTGGATTTACTCTACCAGCTCCAACGGTGGAGATCGATGCTGCTGTTCCAACTGGGAACAGCTTTGAATTGCTGAATAAGGTGCGCAGGAACTCTCCTACCGCCGTACTGAAAAGATCTCCTCCACCCATCGAGAACGCTACTAAGGCAAAGCTAGAGCAGCCCCCTCAGCGGCTATCCTCTAAAATTTACAAAGTCTGGCGACAGGTTCAAGACTCGGTAATTGATCAAGATTACCCTCGCCGACAGAAAAAGTTGAAGGTTCAGCAGGAAGAGAACCGTCATGTCAAGCCACCAAGGACGACAGCTATCTGGGTGCCCGCTGCAACGGCTCCCTCGACTTCAGCTGCCCAAAAGAGAAGGAGGCTAGAGAAAGCCCCTGTGATTGCGGCAAGCCACAAAGACGCTGAGCCCAAACGCCCCAAGTCTGGGGGTATAATGGTGCATACTGTTTATATGTCTTCCGGAAAAGAGGAAAGCCACGCTTCTACGGGTCACCGACCGCTTACTCGATCCGTGACAAAAGCCCCGGAGCAGCAACAGAAGCTTCAGGAAATGCTAATGCAAACAACAGCACTCACCGGGCCAAAAGAAAGCCCGGAGGTGTCATCAGAGCAGCGTCATGAACAAGAAACCGATGCTGACTTCCTCCGCAGAGTCCTCGAAAAGAAGGACAGAGAAGCAGCAGAACAAGCGGCTAATATAAAACGAATGGCGCTTCTCTTCCAAGACATGGTCGGGATGATGTTACAGCCGGAACCTCCAGCTGAAGACCCTCCGATCATCATTGAAGACGACAGAGGGGAAACATCGAACCCTCCTCTGGCTCTTTCAGCAGCCAAAGAAGAAACCGTTTCCAAGGCCGCTCTGGATGACTATATTGCTCAGTAAATACGAGCTCACCAGGCGAATGAAGCAGCCAGCCAAGTCGTTAAAACTGGACGACCATATCCAGGTTGGTATGATCAAATAAAGTATCCACCGGGATATACGATCCCTAAATTTCATGTATACAAAGGGACGGGCAATCCCCACCAGCATGTCGCCCAATTCAAGGCTTTTTGCGGCAACACCGGGGGTGATGATAAACTTTTGCTCCGTCAGTTTGTTGGCAGCTTGGCGGAGACGACGTTCGAATGGTACTCAGAGCTTCCCGACGACTCCGTCAAAACGTTTACAGAAATGGATTTGTTATTCACTCAGCGGTTCGCAAGCGCCAATGAACGCACCTCGATCACGGCATTGATCAACGCCAGAGTAAAGCCGGAAGAGACGTGGGTGCAGTATACAATCCGGTGGCGGAACCTATGGTTGAAATGCGAACAATGCATAGAAGAAGCTCCTGCCGTGGGCATGTTCATGTGGACCCTTGACCCTCAGTCGACTATCTCCCAATTCATGATGTTCTTCAAGCCGACCACCTTCCAGGCCTTGATCGACAAGCTGTCCCAGATCAACCAGATAGGCCATAGGCCTTTCCCTTCAAAAGTGGGTTTTCGGAATGAAAAAGGCAATGGGAAAGCGACCGTTGTCGCCAACGCTCAGCGACAGCCGAGTAACCTAAGACCGTCTGTTCGTCAGAGCAGCAAGCCGCGATCCCTCGATGAGAAGTTGAAACATCCTTACTCATTTTCCAGGGATAAAACAAGGAGACTATTCGAACTGGCAGTGCGTAAGAGACTCATCACTCTTCCATATCCAAAACATCCATCGCAACCGGGTGACGTTAACCATCCTAACTATTGTCCCTATCACAGAGTAATGGGCCACCCACTCGAAGATTGCTACATCTTCAAAGGCTGGATTGAGGATGAATACCAAAAGGGCAAATTCGAGTTGTCTGACAACTGGAAGGTGAACCCGCCACAACCATATGCTCAGAAAAAAATGGACACGCCAGAGGCATCATGCTCTTTTATAAGGGAAGCTCCATGAGAAATTGTTCTTTCGGCAAAAACTAAAAGAGTGCTGAAAGATCTTCAAACATGTCCGACCTATGAACAAAGAGACCGAAACGTACTTAAACTAACACCGGACCACTATGTCCTAAAGCTGGCAATGGACCATTATGTCCTAAAATTAGCTGTTGACCGAGATGTCGATAAACTACGATGGATTGCTGTTGGATATAGTGCCCTCAGAGTCAATTATTGGATCGCGGGCACGTGATTGCAATGATTGAGGGAGGACCTATGCCGGTAGGATAGTCTTACTCGAGATGATAGTATGCTATCTGGTTTATCTTTATCATCGTGTACTGCTTTAGGTGACCTTACAGGTCGCTATTGCACGTTGATAGAGCCCCTAGGATTCTTGCTTGACTACCAGCAGTATGAGGGCGATCATATACGTGGGAGCTGGAGTCTATAAGCAAATCCTTAAAAGGTCCCTAGTCGTGGGAGTTTCGAGACAGGGCATCGATTCTCCAGAGTAGACTAGTGTATACAGTCGAGACCCCGACGAGGGGAGGTGGCCGGTCTCACAAGCCACTGGTGTCAGTTGGTTCACCTAAGATGTATACAGGTGCTCATTGGGTTATGAGTACACCGGACAGGACTCGCCGGGAACCTGCTAGTTGGGATTATACCAGACGTCAGATAGCAGTTCACAGGTGACATATGTACAGGTTAGTTCATCGACCTGAGATCGTCATTTGTCTCGTGTGAGTTCCCACTGTGCTTTAATTACTACCCTACCACGCTCAAAGAAGATGTGCAAACAGGTTTTAGTTGGGTACAGTCCCAAGCCACATGGAGGCAGTGAGCGGATCTTCAGGGGTTCGTCTCTCCCGGTATTGGGGGTGAGATCGCGATGTGTCTAGAAGAGCCATTACACAAAGCCCAGAGATTTACTGGTAGGTATTCCAGTAGTATCTCAGGGTGTTCTGGACTACACCCCGACACGACTTGTACCGCTATTGGGGGTCTGACTTTTACCAACCCCCTAGACCCGCCATGCGATACTCATAGACAAACGGACCGGACTGTACGGATATTGTCACTGACAGGCTCAGTAGGGTGTCAGGATGAGTTCGCTCATCGACGTCCCTTTTGATCAATAGCTGGTAGCCCGTCACGTATGGCTAATATCTCTGACGTGCTGGTGGTTAAATCCACAGCCATAGTATTGACAAGTCTTTAGAGTCCACCACACACAGTTACTCAAGTTTCGGGCGAAACGCTGTAGAGGCCGTATGGAGATATGGCAAGGTTCGATTAGATACGTGCGGTATTGCACGGATCGTGATCGGACGGATTTTACTAGCCGGCTTTGGCTTAAGCCGGATCCTAGTATTAGACAGTGTAGTTTTGTCTCTTTGCATTTGTGTTCAGTGGGAATACAAATGCGGGTATGTATATGCAGTAGCGGGGTTTTCCTGTAATTTATTACGAGATCAGTTTTCTGAAGTTGCCAGTTTGCATTCCGTTCCGGCCAGTTTTCTTTTGTTCCTTCGCGGCCGGACTTTCTGATGGAGGGGGTAATTTGCAATTGTGCAAATTACTTTTTGTGGAGGGGTTTTATTGTGATTGTGGCTTCTTATCATCATGAGATTCTTTTCTAGTCCATTCCATTGTATTTATTATGATGGTTGGTGAATGGATGTGAGTTTGAAATGGTGTGACCATTTTCTTATCATCATGGCTTTTCTTCTATTGTTTATTGATTCACATTCTCCACTTGCTTAAGATTCTTTTTTCCCTCCACCTTGGCTATAGGGGCCGGCCACATTAGAAAAGAGAGGTGGGAGTTCATTTTTGATGTGGAGAAAAGTGTTCATCTCATTTTGTATCAAAGTTCCCAAGCTCCATTTCTCATTGCTCCTTTTGATTCTCCGCCTCCATCCTCCATGGCAACTACAACCCCAAAGAGACAAACTTTTCTACACTAAACCTACAGTACCCTTGGACGCGTCGGCTAGCCAACTTCGCGCCCGAGTTGCCTCGGTCCAGAGGTGGGAGCCCGTAAAAGAATCCGGCTACGCGGTGCCCTTTCCAACGAGGAGGTGACGGACGGAGATAGCGCGGGAGATCGGAGTGGAGACGAAGACCGAAGGACACGGATCGCTTGGTATAACTCTCTACCCATCTTGTAGTTTGCTAGTAGCTAGGTTAATGGCCCGATCCGGGATTTTTGTGCGCGGTGGTGCCGGTTTCTAGTTTGCAAAGTTTTTCGTTTCCACGTTTCCGGCGTCGGGTCGACAGCCGGGGCGCCGCCGTGCACTTACATTGTTATCAGAGCCACGCCATTAAGCTAGTCTAGCTTGCTCTAGTATGTTTAAAGTTTCAATCGAGCAAAAATCCCAAAACCGCGTTTTCATGCATATCAATTTTCTGTCGAAATTTTTTTGGCTCCAAAAATTTTTCAGTATGTTGCAGAATGATGTGCAGGGAATTCTAAGCATTTTGTGAAATTTTGGTTGCATGATCCCACCTTTCCACCGCGGAACCGCGGCCAAACCCATTCTTGGGCCGCGGTTCCGCCGCAATATAGACTGTTCATGGCACCAAAATTTTACAGAGAGCTCCTGAGTGGAAAATAGGGTTTTTGGAATGTTATTTTTTGGGCCCAGATTTCTTTGAGTGCTACAGTAGTGCTTGGGGCCCACTTGGTAAAATTTGATCGATCGAAAAAAATTTTAAACATGTTAGTTCACAGTATTTACATTATATCTGTGACCGTGAATGTCATTTGATCGGTAAATTCTGTCTAACTGCTATAGCCCTTTTAGACGGATTTGCGAACATGACATTCACGTTGATGTTCTGTATTGTGCTGTGATGTTGCGGATCGGTCGTGGGGATAGCCTGGATGCAATGTTAGTACAATTTTGTTTTTTATGTACATTTGATATTGCGGGGCGAGCGTCCAACATGTGGACTGTCGTCACTGCCTGTTTGTATTATTTTTTTGGGGCACGACCGGGTCGAGATTGATGTACCCGTTGTATGTATATTTTTACTTTCTGTACTAGGATTGCCCTACGGAGGGGTGCACGGATAGCCGGGTTCTAGAGGGCAACGGGCCCGCATCTCATGGCATTGAGACGGAGGGGGCTTCACTCTAGAATTGGCAGGCTATTTGCCGCACTCGTAGGGGGTATAGGTTGACCCAAGGAGGGGTGCCCAAGTTACCGGATTTCGTAAAGTGCTGGGTGGTCCATTCACGTTGCTGAAGGGGGCTGCCTCGCTTCAGGTTTTGGCGGGTAACTTGCCGCGCCCGTAGGGGTCTAGGATTTCATTGCACGGGCTATCCACACGACCAGAGGAACGTCGGGTTTCAGTAGCGGCTCTATGAAACCCGGGGATCCCAGATATCTGTATTATTCTGTGATGCTGATTACATTTCTGTGATGTTGCATGTTATCACGCCTTGAGCGAATATTAGATATTGATATATATACTAGTAGATGTTGTATATGTTTTGCATCCGCGCTAGTCCAGTCCCCGCTCTGTCGTTAGTTAAGTAACCTAACGGGTGATGACGGGACCCAGTGGCGAATGCGGATGGCATATACGTACATCATTATTTTCGTTCTTTATTGGTGTGATTAATTGATGGGACTGCGTTGATTCGGATCAATGCAAGATAAACAAACCTATTCTGATGTTGTTGGAACAATTTTTCAAAAAGCTGTTATTGCAAAGGCGTTCTCTTTTGTTTTGCATCGTGGTATTCAGTTGGAATATCCTGCTCCTCAGTCGACGAGGCAAGGGCCGAGATCCCTTCACCGGGAGTGACCCCTTGGACAGAGGTTTGCGTCAGGGCAATAACTTCACTATAGTCATTTTACTTTTGCTTTGCATCGTGGTATTCAGTTGAAATATCCTGCACCCCATTCCACGAGGAAAGAGCCGAGATCCCTTCACCGGGAGTGACCTCTTTAGCAAAGGTTTTCGCCACTATATTTTTATAAAAGCTATCAGTTCCTTCAACGATATCAAGTTCATTACGTTAAAGGTTTTCGCCAGAAACCATTCGTAGCCCTCCGTCATTTCAGACGGGTAGCACGTAGTATTCATGCTATGTTTGTTGACCTTCGTCAAGGCATAGTGTATGGTAGCTGCTTGTTACCTTTCTGCTGTATAGATAGATGCGTTGGTTTGAGACAGTCGTATAGCCTTGTTGACCTTCGTCAAGGGCTTGTACGGGTGGGTTCAAATTAATCTGGACAATGACGGGTAGAACTTGACATGTGACTTATGATTTGTTGACCTTCGTCAAGGTCATAAGAGCATGGGGCAAAAATCACATCGGGAGTTTCTAAAGAAACTGAAACTTGCCAGATATGCTCATGTAAGGTTAGTCTAGCACCCTATGAAGAGTTTTAAAGCATCACATGTCCAAAAGTTTAAATTTTTATGGTGCTAAACGAACATGCAAAGGAATCGATCCTAGAAAATTAGGGTTTCGAAATATAAAGCGAACTAATCTAGGGTTTCGAGACTACAACCTTTGTAGCTCCCTTTCGCTGGACTCCTTGGTCTCTAGGGTGTTGAATGGAGGTCCTCTTGAAGTCCTCTTGTGTCCACGACGATCCACCACGGAGTTCTCCGTCCAAGCTCGCAACTTCGTAAAACCGAAGAGAACACTCTAAACAAGACGGCTAAGCTTGTGTAGAATGAAGTTGTGGTTAGGGTTCTCACTTCAAAAACCTTTCTTTAAGTGGTATTTACTCACTAGAAAAAACTACAGAGCAAATGAGAAAGAGGAAGAAGATGGTGGCAATATTTTCACAAGAGGTAATGAGATAAAAGATAACTCACAAGAAGAAAAAGAAATATATCAATATATATTTTATTTCTTCTTACTATGAACCAAGGTTAAAGTGATGGAGACATTATTTAACTTGAGTTTTAAATGATAAAGAGAAGGATAACTCAAGTTAAGAGGTAGGTGAGCTAGGTTAGGTTAAAAGAAGAATGTAGAAACTAGTAAGAATTATCCTTTCTTTTTCAATTTGTTTTAAAACCAAAATTAAATAATAATCCATACTTTAATCCATGGTGTGAGTCTTATATTGCCACCATTTCCATATGCTAACAACCATGATGGATGGGTGTATGTATGTATGCATGTATGCACATCCACATGTGCATGAAACTAGAATGAAAGAAAGAAACACATGCATGCATGCATACATCCATCAAACCCTAGAAAGGTTTCAAGTGAGAAACTAATGGTTAGATGATAAATCAACACTTAATTTATCAATCCGGTCATATCTCATACGACCCCACCAAAAGCAGGCCACCCGATCAATGTTCGGTATCATATACGCACATTTTAATCGGGTGCATGCGCATATCACATACGCGCACCACAACGTTTCGCCTGGACTGGGTAACTCCTTTGTGGGACTCTAAGACTCGTCAATACGCCGGCAGAGGGTAATGATCATATCAAGTCCCCCAAGCCGCAAGCGGTCAGCTAAACGTAACGGCTACCCGGGTATTGAGCGATCAGAAGAAAACAAGCGAACCTGCTACAACTCCCGTCGAGCCATCCGGCAACACTACCGTACAGTCCGGTCTCTTCGTCAGATATGCTGCATATCGAGCCTAGGGATGGTCACGTCGACCCTAATAACTCAATAAGTCGTGCCGGTGAATGGTCTATAACAGATCGAGAAACTACCGATAACACTTATCAGCAAATCTCAGCAGCCCTGGCCAGGGACTTACTGATATAACCAGTCGGACACAGCACAGCATCAACCCCCAATACCGGGAGAGACGAAACCCCTCCTATCGCTCATTGCCTTCGTGTGTCTCGGGACTGTACCCAATGGCCACCTGTTTGCACGACTCAGTAGAGCCGTGGTAGGGTGGCAATCAAAGTACAGTGGGAGAACACACAAGACTCTATGATGATCTCGGGTCTACAGACTAACCTGTACCAGTGTCACCTGAGAACTGCTATCCGACGATAGATATAATTCCATATAGGAGTTCTCGGCGAGTCCGTCCAGTGTACCCAGTCACCACTGAGCACCCGTATATGATCTTGATGTCAAACACCAATGGATATGGGATCATCCATCACCCATCTATATGGGTCGAGAAGGTATACGCTAGTCTACTCTGGTATATCAATGCCCCGTCTCGATATACCTACGACTAGGGACTTTCCAGGATATGCTTATAGACTACAGATGTCCCACTAGTATGATCTCCATCATAATCAGAGCAGTCAAGCCAATATCCTCAGGGCTTTATCAGCATGTATGAGTGAATAATAAGCATGATCAAATCAACATGTCAGATAAAGAAAAACCAGATAGCATACTATCATGTCGAGCAAGAATGCATACTAAATATATATATATATATATATATATATATATGTACAGATACATCCACTATCACATAATGGCCTTTAGGGCATACATATATCCAACAATCTCCCACTTGCACTAAGGCCAGTTATTGGCGTATCTCATACCCAACATCTCAAAAAGTCGCTCATGCTGCGGCTGAGGGAGGGCCTTGGTGAATGGATCCGCGGCATTGTTCTTTGTGTCTACCCTCCTAATCTCGATCTCGCGGCGATCAACAATCTCCCGGATCAAATGAAAACGCCTCAGGATATGTCTGGACCGCTGATGGGATCTGGGCTCCTTGGCTAACGCCATAGCCCCATTATTGTCACAATACAAAGGTATTGGATCAATAATGGTTGGAACCACTCCTAGCTCCGAGACGAACTTCTTCATCCAGACGGCTTCCTTGGCGGCATCATTTGCAGCAATGTACTCAGCTTCCATCGTAGAGTCTGCAACGGTATCTTGTTTGGAACTCTTCCAACTCACCGCCCCTCCATTGAGGGTAAATACAAACCCAGAGATAGATTTGCTGTCGTCCTTATCGCTCTGGAAGCTCGAATCGGTAAAGGCCTCCATTTGAAGATCTCCATTACCATACACCAAGAACAATTCTTTAGTCCTTCGCAAGTACTTAAGAATGTTCTTCACTGCTGTCCAGTGATTCTCCCCTGGGTTGGATTGATACCTGCTTACAACACTAAGTGCGTAAGCTACATCTGGGCGTGTACATAACATCGCATACATTATAGATCCTACTGCCGAAGCACAGGGTATAATACTCATGCGAGCTCTCTCTTCATCGGTCTTTGGACAAAAATCCTTGGAGAGAGTGACCCCATGGCAAGCGGGTAAGGCACCCCGTTTGGAGTCTTCCATACTAAACCTTTTTAGGATGGTGTCAATATACCTGGTTTGGGACAATCCCAATAACCTTTTGGATCTATCCCTATAGATCCTTATGCCCAGAATGTACGTGGCATCACCCAGGTCCTTCATGGAGAACCTTAGTGATAAGAAAGATTTGACCGACTGTAGCATAGGAATATCATTTCCTATCAGAAGAATGTCGTCCACGTACAATACGAGGAATGTGACAGCTCTCCCTAAAGCCTTCTTATAAACACAAGGTTCATCTGGATTTTTGATGAAATCAAACTTTTTGATGACATCATCGAAACAGATGTTCCAACTCCGTGATGCCTGCTTTAACCCATATATGGATTTAAGCAATTTACATGCTTTCCCGCTGCTCCCACTGTCAATGAAACCCTCTGGCTGATCCATATAAACACATTCTTCTAAATTTCCATTTAGAAATGCGGTTTTAACGTCCATCTGCCAGATTTCATAGTCGTAGTGAGCAGCAATAGCAAGTAGGATCCGAATGGATTTAAGCATGGCTACGGGAGAAAAAGTCTCGTCATAGTCCAAACCTGGTCTTTGATGAAAACCCTTCGCCACAAGTCTTGCCTTATAGGTCTCCACCTGCCCATCTACACCAATCTTTCTTTTAAAGATCCATTTGCACCCTACAGGTTTTACCCCAGGGGGTACAACGTCCAAAGTCCACACTTTGTTGGTGTACATAGACTCCATTTCGGATCTCATGGCATCCAGCCACTTCACAGAGTCTTTACTCGTGATAGCTTGCTGAAAACTGGTAGGATCATCATCATCCATGATGCAATCTTCTCCGTTACCATCAATGAGGAAACCGTAGTACCTCTCCGGTGGGCGAGAAGTCCTACCAGACCTACGGAGTGGCCGAGATTCTTCAGTTTCTGCTACAACAGCCGGTTCAACCAAATTGTCATTTGTAGTTTGTGTCTCTAGAACCTCTTCTAGATCCACCACCTTGCCATCATCTTTGTCTGTGAAAAACTCTTTTTCCAAGAATGTGGCATGTTGAGAAACGAACACTTTTTGTTCCTCTTTGTGGTAGAATAGATATCCATAAGAATTCTTTGGATATCCCACAAAGTTACACATGACCGACCGTGTCTCGAGTTTGTCCGGATTTTGCTTTTTAACATAGGCCGGGCAACCCCAAATTTTAATTCTCTTAAGAGATGGTCTCTTCCCATGCCATATCTCATATGGTGTGGTGGACACGGCTTTGGTTGGAACCCTGTTCAGCAGAAACGCTGCAGTCTCTAATGCATGCCCTCAAAACGAGACGGGTAACTCAGCGTCACTCATCATGGACCGGACCATATCTAATAGGGTCATATTCCTTCGTTCTGACACACCGTTGTGCTGTGGTGTGTAAGGAGGAGTGAGCTGAGAGAGAATCCCATTCTCTTTCAAGAAGTTTGCAAATTCTGCACTGAGATACTCACCACCTCGATCTGATCGAAGCATCTTGATACTCAAGCCGGTTTGTTTTTCTACTTCTTGTTTATATTCAATGAATTTCTCAAAAGCTTCGGACTTGTGTTTTAATAAAAATACATGACCGAATCTTGAGAAATCATCAGTGAATATAATGAAGTATGAAAAACCGCCTCTAGCCTGTGTAGACATAGGCCCACATACATCACTATGTATGAGGCCCAGGAGCTGAGTAGCTCTTTCTCCGTGTCCGGTAAACGGAGTTTTGGTCATTTTACCCTTGATACAAGACTGGCAAGTCGCATAAGATTTATATTCAAAAGAATTTAAATATCCATCTTTGTGTAACTTGTTTAGTCTTGTTTCGTTAATATGACCAAGTCTACAGTGCCAAAGAAAAGCTTCATTTAATTCTGAAAGTTTTCTTTTATTAGTGTGTTGTATACTGAAAACTGTGTGTTGATTTAGGACATATATTCCGTTGTTAAGCGTACCATACCCAACCAACATTTGATTCAGGTTAATGTTCATAACATTGTTCTGCAATACAAAATTATACCCTTCATTGTCCAACAAAGAAACGGATATTATATTACATAGCATACTTGGTACAAAATAACATGGATTTAAAACCAAAATACATCCAGATGGCAACCCCAAGTGATACTCTCCCACTGCGACTGTATGTACATTGGAACCATTTCCAACGCAGAGAGTATGGTCACCTGTCCTCAAAACCTTGCTATTTCTCAACCCCTGCATAGAATTGCAAATGTGAGAACCCGAACCGGTATCCAATACCCAGGAAGCAGAGTTTATAGAAAAACAGTTTTCAGTCACAAACGCATCTGAAGTAGAAGCATCACCATGCTTCTTCTTGAGACTTAAGTACTCCGTGCAATTGCGCTTCTAATGTCCTGTCTTGTGGCAGTGAAAACATTCGCCCTTCCCCGAGTCTCCAGCCTTGGACTTTCCCTTTCCCTTCACCTTTTTAACTCCGCCCTTAGGATTAGTGGGTTTCTTCTTTTTCTTTCCCTTGGCCTTGGCTTTCGGGCGAGAAGAGGAAGACTTTCCAATAGTCATAACGGGAGTTGTTGCTGACTTCATAGTGCTCTCTGCACTCCTTAACATATTAAGGAGTTCAGGGAGGTCCTTCTCCATGCCATGCATGTTGAAGTTCACTATGAACTGAGCAAAGGTGGAGGGGAGGGACTACAGAATAATATCTATATATTGTTCATTGTCCATCGTCCATCCAAGGTCCTCAAGCTCTTCTATAAGAGCTATCATCTTCAGAACATGGTCTCCTACTGGTGTGCCAGGGGCCATTCGCATCTGAAACAATTTCTTTGATGCTTCGTATCGTAATACGCGGGATTGCTCCCCATACAACTCCTTTGTATGGAGCAATATACCGTGAATGTCCATGTCCTCGTGCTGCTTTTGATGTGTGTTATCCATCGATGCAAGCGCGAGGCATGTGGCCGTGGCACAGTCAGCGTCCCATGTCTTGCGGACTTCAATGTCCGCAACTGAGGATTTTGGACCAGGGACGGGCGGGGCTGAAGCCGTGAGGACATATGATACTTTATCATAAGTCAAGGCGATTTTCAGATTCCTCAGCCAGTCTTTATAGTTGGTCCCATTCAGTTTGTTTTTATCTAGTAAAAGCTTGAGTCCAGTCATGGGTATCTGCCATTAAGAGAGAGAAAAGAATACACTCAGCGAAAGCTCTTGAATAGATTAGATTGGTTTATTATCTTGTCTAACCGATGTTTCCCACTGCTTTTATCGAGTTTTTCTTTCAAACCTTAAAAAGAAAAACTAGCCAGGATTAATTACAGTCTACAACTTCGCTAACCGTTCAGCCAGGCCAGTGTCGGTACTTGAGGGAGGTTCCCCGTGCTTTCACACGGACCTAATTAGAGTAAACCTCGTTTTCCCAGAGGCGGAGCCCCGTTAACACCTTTCTAGACACCTAATGAGTTAGCTAATTGTAAACTGTAACTCTCCTAGGAGCAACTATTGCCCACAGTGGGATCGGGATCCAACCATCATATGGAAGGTATGCAATCTCATTGCAAATTTCAACTATTGAAAATCCCGATGTGGTTTTTACCCCTAATACTCGTGACCTTGGCTAAGGTCAACAAATCACGAGCACTAGTCAAGCTCAACCCATCATTTCTTGATTAATTAGACCCGTTCACATGACCCTTGTCTAAGGTCAACAAAGTCATATGCCCGTCCTAATTAATCTGCATCATATGCGTTTGTAGGAAGACATCACTTAGCTACCGTACACTACGCCTTAGCTAAGGTCAACAAACGTGGCACGAATACTAAGTACTCTACTTCCTAAAATGACGGAGGGTTGCGGATGATTTTTAAGAAAATCTTTAACGCTTTGAACTTGATATCGTTGTAGAATCAAACGATTTCCAAAAGGAGTGGCTTAAGCTCCGCAGTTTTGAAATATACCTTTTTCATAAATAGCCGAGTAGTTTTCAAATCCGATTCTACAACATCTTTTTAGGTTTATTTTCTTTACATTAATCACATTAATGTAATCCCATCATTTAAGTCCTTAAGCCAATCACAGAAAAGAAACGAAAATAACACGTACGCTTATGCCATCCGCATTCGCCGCAATGTTCCATTATGCACCGTTAGGTTACTTAACTAACGGCATACCGGGACGGGACTAGCGCGGGTGTAAAACATAAGCAACGTCTACTATATATCATATATATAATATGTCATTCGTCTCAGATATCACAGAACACAGGCAGCAGAAATATAGATATAACGTGGGATATACTAGGACGTCCGTATTTAGTATTTAGCCAGAATAGAAAATACGGATTCCACAGTCGCGATGAATAGCCAAGCCCACACCCTGGACCCCTACGAGAGCGGCAAGTGACCCTGCCAATTCTGGAGTTTAGGAGACCCGGTCTCGACTCCTCGAGATGGCCTCCCACTGAACCCCAGAACCCGGTCACCTGTGCTCCCCTCCTTGGGTCCATCCTAATGCGGAAAAGTAAATAATATACAACACTGGTAACACAACCTCAACCCGGAAGTGCCCCAAATAAAAGAATATTACATTACATTTGAATTTACATGAATGAAAATATAAAACTCTCATCTCATAAAAAAACCCCGGCTATTCGATCGCGACAATCCTGCACATCATATCTCAGCAACACATAATATCTCATATCATCAACGTAAGTAAGTATACATACCCCAATTGTCGTTGACGTATAGCAACGAAACCGACGATATCGGACATACTACACTTACGGTCACAGAAAAGAAAATGTAAAACTACAATATTTGGAATCCACATTCTCTTTAGACATCATAAATGCGAAATATCACATATTTCGTATTTCATGTCTAAACTATATGAATTCCACATATTGTATCACATTCCGGATAAACAGACAGTATCGAAGTTTTCGAACGAACGATCAAATACCCAGGATTCACTAAAGCCCAACACTTGAGCAGAGTTCAAACACCTGGAGTGTGACATAGTAGTAGCGGTCCAGCCATAGAAGGGTCAAGCCAACGCCTCACATGTGGCACGCCGTACTGCCCCAAACCCTAAGGTTCAAAGGGCAGTTCAAGACGGTCACATAATCGAGTTAAGGTTTGTTGTCTTCTAGAGGGACCACCACAAAAAGACTTGCACGTATCTCCAAAGTATTTAAACCCCGTGAATAGTGAGCAAATGATACTCGTTCAAACACTTCAATACTTTCTAATTTACCCGGAAAAACCACGAAAACAAAATTCCGATCGAATCGACAGGTCCAAAATCATCTCCAGAATTTTTCAAAACTAAATACAGATTAAAAATACCCAAAAAATTATACAAGCAGATTCCTGAATTACTGTAAAAAAATTATCCATCAATTAATACATACGGCCGCGGAACCGCGGCCTAAGCAAGCTTAGGCCGCGTTTCCGCGGCAACAATCACTGTTCATTGAATAATTTTTGTACCGTAATCCTTATTTTTTCCTGCTGTATTTTTTACATATTTTTAATTCTGAAAAATGTCAATTTTTAGAAAATTTCCAGAGAGCACCCTTAAAAACCGCATTTCGGTTCGATCGGAGTTTTAACTTCGTAAAAAGATCGCCTAATGTTCTAGGTCGGCTCTGATACCAATGTAAGGTTAGTCTAGCACCCTATGAAGAGTTTTGAAGCATCACATGTCCAAAAGTTTAAATTTTTATGGTGCTAAACGAACATGCAAAGGAATCGATCCTAGAAAATTAGGGTTTCGAAATATAAAGCGAACTAATCTAGGGTTTCGAGACTACAACCTTTGTAGCTCCCTTTTGCTGGACTCCTTGGTCTCTAGGGTGTTGAATGGAGGTCCTCTTGAAGTCCTCTTGTGTCCACGACGATCCACCACGGAGTTCTCCGTCCAAGCTCGCAACTTCGTAAAACCGAAGAGAACACTCTAAACAAGACGGCTAAGCTTGTGTAGAATGAAGTTGTGGTTAGGGTTCTCACTTCAAAAACCTTTCTTTAAGTGGTATTTACTCACTAGAAAAAACTAGAGAGCAAATGAGAAAGAGGAAGAAGATGGTGGCAATATTTTCACAAGAGGTAATGAGATAAAAGATAACTCACAAGAAGAAAAAGAAATATATCAATATATATTTTATTTCTTCTTACTATGAACCATAGTTAAAGTGATGGAGACATTATTTAACTTGAGTTTTAAATGATAAAGAGAAGGATAACTCAAGTTAAGAGGTAGGTGAGCTAGGTTAGGTTAAAAGAAGAATGTAGAAACTAGTAAGAATTATCCTTTCTTTTTCAATTTGTTTTAAAACCAAAATTAAATAATAATCCATACTTTAATCCATGGTGTGAGTCTTATATTGCCACCATTTCCATATGCTAACAACCATGATGGATGGGTGTATGTATGTATGCATGTATGCACATCCACATGTGCATGAAACTAGAATGAAAGAAAGAAACACATGCATGCATGCATACATCCATCAAACCCTAGAAAGGTTTCAAGTGAGAAAACTAATGGTTAGATGATAAATCAATACTTAATTTATCAATCCGGTCATATCTCATACGACCCCACCAAAAGCAGGCCACCCGATCAATGTTCGGTATCATATACGCACATTTTAATCGGGTGCATGCGCATATCACATACGCGCACCACAACGTTTCGCCTGGACTGGGTAACTCCTTTGTGGGACTCTAAGACTCGTCAATACGCCGGCAGAGGGTAATGATCATATCAAGTCCCCCAAGCCGCAAGCGGTCAGCTAAACGTAACGGCTACCCGGGTATTGAGCGATCAGAAGAAAACAAGCGAACCTGCTACAACTCCCGTCGAGCCATCCGGCAACACTACCGTACAGTCCGGTCTCTTCGTCAGATATGCTGCATATCGAGCCTAGGGATGGTCACGTCGACCCTAATAACTCAATAAGTCGTGCCGGTGAATGGTCTATAACAGATCGAGAAACTACCGATAACACTTATCAGCAAATCTCAGCAGCCCTGGCCAGGGACTTACTGATATAACCAGTCGGGCACAGCACAGCATCAACCCCCAATACCGGGAGAGACGAAACCCCTCCTATCGCTCATTGCCTTCGTGTGTCTCGGGACTGTACCCAATGGCCACCTGTTTGCACGACTCAATAAAGCCGTGGTAGGGTGGCAATCAAAGTACAGTGGGAGAACACACAAGACTCTATGACGATCTCGGGTCTACAGACTAACCTGTACCAGTGTCACCTGAGAACTGCTATCCGACTATAGATATAATTCCATATAGGAGTTCTCGGCGAGTCCGTCCAGTGTACCCAGTCACCACTGAGCACCCGTATATGATCTTGATGTCAAACACCAATGGATATGGGATCATCCATCGCCCATCTATATGGGTCGAGAAGGTATATCAATGCCCGTCTCGATATACCTACGACTAGGGACTTTCCAGGATATGCTTATAGACTACAGATGTCCCACTAGTATGATCTCCATCATAATCAGAGCAGTCAAGCCAATATCCTCAGGGCTTTATCAGCATGTATGAGTGAATAATAAGCATGATCAAATCAACATGTCAGATAAAGAAAAACCAGATAGCATACTATCATGTCGAGCAAGAATGTATACTGAATATATATATATATATATATATATATATATATGTACAGATACATCCACTATCACATAATGGCCTTTAGGGCATACATATATCCAACAGCGCATACCTTCTGGAGTGTGATAGCGTGAGCAGATTCCGTCACATTATCATGCGATGATAGTTGGATCCCGATTCCCACTGATGAGTTGGTTTACTCCTCAGGTGATCCCGACTAATTCTTCTTTCAGGTTTGGGGAAGAATTTGACGTTACAGTGGGAGGTTTCTAGATTAGATAAAGTGATAACCATTCTGATCTAGGTTATAGTGCACGCTGAGTGTTTCTTTTCTCTCTCTCTTTGGCAGCGACTATTGACCCGGCCCTAGACTATGACTCAGTGACCAAGTTGACCGAACCTTCTTAACACTGGCTTTTGGATTGTCAGAGTTGCAAACCTCATTGCCACTCCTACTTTTACCCTTTTCTCCAGGACACCCCGTATTACCACTTCCGTTGGATAAAACCATCGTATGGTTATATACGAACTCGAAGGAATTTATTCGAGGATGGTTTCCGGTTCTGGAGAAAATGAATAGGACTATTCAGTTGTCTTTTCCTTTTACCTTCTCTCAAGTTGCGAGTACTCCTTGGTTTAGGAGATAGTACACCTGTTACGCAAATTGGATAGTCTTCTTCCAAACCTTAGGCTGGTGCCGAACGGTAGGGAATGAAGAAAACCAATTAGCCAAAACGGTGTACAGAAGGTATTAAGTTAAGACAAAGAAAGGGATTAGTAAGAGGGCAAAGTAAATTGCGACTGCTATTCACAACCAAACCAAGTATTTCATTACCACACCCTTTTCACCTTTGTATTTCTCCAGGACACTCCGTATCACTACGAAGATCCACAGTTTATTGGATATTCCATCATATGGTTATATACGAACTCGAAAGGAACTTGTTCCGATTCGGGGATGGATTCTGGTTCAGGAGAAATAGGAATAAGGTTTATCGGTTGTCTTTTATCATCACCTTCTCTCGCATTGCGAGTGCTCCTAGGATTAGGACAGTACACCCATTATGCTTATTGGATAGTCTTCTTCCAAACCATAGGCTGGTGCCGAACGGTAGGGAAGGAAGAAAACCATTTGGCCTAAAGGGGTGTACAGAAGGTAATGACTAAAGACATATAAAGGGATTTGGAGAGATGGCAAAGAAATATACGGTTACAGTTGTGAATCTGGATAATGGAAGAGGCATTACTAGGAATACCAGGATACCCCATCGAAACATTTTAACGCTTCAGTTTCACTGTGTATTGTTAAAAGAAAACTGATTTCCTAATTAGACACTTGCTCCAGGGTATGTATTTACCAGGTTTGATTCTCACATCTGTATGGTTTTACAGATGATGAGTGGGAGTAAGTTATTGGGAATTAGGTGATCATCCTAATTATATCGGAATTCGTTGTAATTGGTGATATTTGAGGAAGTCACCTGGGTTATTTGCCGGACGGCAACTATTTGGTTTTGAATATCCGTTGTTATGCACCAATTTCAAATTGATATATATATACGTCTATTTTTATAGAGTGAGAAATACCTTTCTGAAATTATGTCCATGACATTTACCTATATCAGTGGATGGTTAGGTAAGGAGCATTGAACAGCGGTGTAATTCTTCATAACCATAAGTACAATTTTCAACCTACGACACACAGTGAATGAGTAGTTAGACTCAGAGGACTTATACAGAGTATTATATGTTGTCCAGTGTCCATTAGGACAGAGGGGATGGTCCTCGTACTATATTCGGTTTACTTATGACTTCTCTAGTTTCAGACAGGTGTTTCGTAGAAACACAGGATCTGAGTTTTGAGAAGTTATAGGTGTATGAATAAAGTAGAGAACCAGGAGTTGCAAGTATCGGGATTCTTTAAGGTGATCGAAGATGTAGATACTTGTGTATGGTATTCAGTTGATAGTAATGATTAAGTGAACTTGCTTCTCTTTCAGGTTACTCATAATTGGAAGCATTCCTAAGTTGAGTAACGCTGATCGACCTCTTTCCATTTAGTTAACATGCATTAGAGACAGCTGCATGATTTGAATCTGGTTCAATTAAATCAGTGCCTCTGGTTCTATATTGGATATAGAACAGTTCATATCTTAACGATGTTAAGGTATGGGGAGTTGTTCGGCTTATGCTTAAAACCAGACTCTGGATGACTCAAGGCACGTTTCTGTAATGGTTGTTTGTGGGTTGACCCAGGCTATGATGAGGGTTGACTTTCTACCATCTGGAAGATCAATAGTGATATTGTTCTTGACTCGCCACAATTTTAAAAGAAATGGATTTTTTTCAGAAAACAGTAGTGGGAGTATGGTAGAACTGGAAGTGATTCCAGAACCGCAAACGATTACTGAAAATTTGATAGGAACCTAAAGATTCAATCTGGTTTGACATTCCATTGGCCACTCCGCAGATATGGTGGGTAACCTCAGGCGCTCGAGAGGTACTTCGGTATGCTCAAGGACAGTGGCAGGGAGGTTCTTGTTTGCCCAGACTTGCCATTGCTGTTGTTCCAGACTGTGAGACCCGGCGGGAGGATGAATATAGCGTCGTTCTAAACTAGTTTTAGAAGTGTATGTCTATATGACTCTGCCAGAGGGTTGTCGTAGTCAGTGGGAGCAACGGAAGCATGGTGGATAAGTGGCTTATGTCTATTTATAGACTAAAGCAGATATAGCGGAGATAGATCATCTATTTCTGATGTGACAGTCATAGGTTTGACTTCATCAGAATAGGGGATGGATCTGTTAAGAAGGTAGTAGGGTGTGATGTCCTGGTATTTGGATAACATACACAGAGTAGGAAGTGAAATTCCTATACTACGATCGGTTATTCTTTGGTTGTCACATAGTGGTTTCTCCACATAGGACTTGGATATTATATCAGACATTCTGATTACTAGATCTATAGTTTTAGATCTAGATTTGGGTAGTTTTCCAATCAGGGTACTTAGACAGCATTCTATAAGTATTTAGAATGGACGACTCCTGGCACGGTAGTGTACCTGCAGGTAATGGAGTCACCCTCTCTAAAGGTGTCTTATAGACTAAAGTAGAGAAGGATGTGCATGATTGGCAGATCACTTGCTTAGGTAATTGAGTCAATCATGAGATGTCAAGTACCACACCAGATGTTGTTCTTGCAGTAGATGCAATAAGTTGATATTGATCCAATCCTAGAGAAACAATCGGAAGCAGTTTTAGAACATAAGTGGATGTTCTAGGGATATGATAATGGCAGCCTCCTCTGGGAGACAATTATCATTCCAGGCTTCCAAAGTGACCTGGATGGCAGAGTGACTGTCAGAGTTATAGTTTTCCCTCTGACGAGGGGCAGTATTTTGGATAGGTGGTCCAAGGGGATACTGAGGGAGGCATGGCGCAGGATACTGATTAAGTTCAGTTGTCGATACAGTCTGAGAGGTTTGGATTTGGAGTTCATTTATGAACTAGGTCCCATCAGACATCCAGACATTCTAAGACAGGTATTGCTCATTTCGGGAGATGGCTTTCTCCGCGAACATGGGATAAAGAGAGACATAGAAAGAAACATCAAGGCGGATCCACTCACTGAGGCTATTCCTCGAACGCAATAGTTTCGCAAACGAGCTTTGTGAGACTGATTAGTAGAGGAGTTGGGTGTTCGGTATCACACGGGCTGTGAGTATGCGACATCGCAATAATTAGCCTTGAGTGCAAGTGGGAGATTGTTGGATATAGTGCCCTCAGAGTCAATTATTGGATCGCGGGCACGTGATTGCAATGATTGAGGGAGGACCTATGCCGGTAGGACAGTCTTACTCGAGATGATAGTATGCTATCTGGTTTATCTTTATTATCGTGTACTGCTTTAGGTGACCTTACAGGTCGCTATTGCACGTTGATAGAGCCCCTAGGATTCTTGCTTGACTACCAGCAGTATGAGGGCGATCATATACGTGGGAGCTGGAGTCTATAAGCAAATCCTTAAAAGGTCCCTAGTCGTGGGAGTTTCGAGACAGGGCATCGATTCTCCAGAGTAGACTAGTGTATACAGTCGAGACCCCGACAAGGGGCGGTGGCCGGTCTCACAAGCCACTGGTGTCGGTTGGTTCACCTAAGATGTATACAGGTGCTCATTGGGTTATGAGTACACCGGACAGGACTCGCCGGGAACCTGCTAGTTGGGATTATACCAGACGTCAGATAGCAGTTCCCAGGTGACATGTGTACAGGTTAGTTCATCGACCTGAGATCGTCATTTGTCTCGTGTGAGTTCCCACTGTGCTTTGATTACTACCTTACCACGCTCAAAGGAGACGTGCAAATAGGTTTTAGTTGGGTATAGTCCCGAGCCACATGGAGGCAGTGAGCGGATCTTCAGGGGTTCGTCTCTCCTGGTATTGGGGAGGTCGCGCTGTGTCTAGGAGAGCCATTACACAAAGCCCTCGGCCGAGGCAGGAGATTTACTGGTAGGTATTCCAGTAGTATCTCGGGGTGTTCTGGTCTACACTCCGACACGACTTGTACCGCTATTGGGGGTCTGACTTTTACCAACCCCCTAGGCCCGCCATGCGATACTCATAGACGAACGGACCGGACTGTACGGATATTGTCACTGACAGGCTCAGTAGGGTGTCAGGATGAGTTCGCTCATCGACGTCCCTTTTGGTCAATAGCTGGTAGCCCGTCACGTATGGCTAATACCTCTGACGTGCTAGTGGTTAAATCCACAGCCATAGTATTGACGAGTCTTTAGAGTCCACCACACACAGTTACTCAAGTTTCGGGCGAAACGCTTTAGAGGCCGTATGGAGATATGGCAAGGTTCGATCAGATACGTGCAGTATTGCACGGATCGTGATCGGACGGATTTTACTAGTCGGCTTTGGCTTAAGCCGGATCCTAGTATTAGACAGTGTAGTTTTGTCTCTTTGCATTTGTGTTCAGTGGGAATACAAATGCGGGCATGTATATGCAGTAGCGGGGTTTTCCTGTAATTTATTACGGGATCAGTTTTCTGAAGTTGCCAGTTTGCATTCCGTTCCGGCCAGTTTTCTTTTGTTCCTTCGCGGCCGGACTTTCTGATGGAGGGGGTAATTTGCAATTGTGCAAATTACTTTTTGTGGAGGGCTTTTATTGTGATTGTGGCTTCTTATCATCATGAGATTCTTTTCTAGTCCATTCCATTGCATTTATTATGATGGTTGGTGAATGGATGTGAGTTTGAAATGGTGTGACCATTTTCTTATCATCATGGCTTTTCTTCCATTGTTTATTGATTCACATTCTCCATTTGCTTAAGATTCTTTTTTCCCTCTACCTTGGCTATAGGGGCCGGCCACATTAGAAAAGAGAGGTGGGAGTTCATTTTTGATGTGGAGAAAAGTGTTCATCTCATTTTGTATCAAAGTTCCCAAGCTCCATTTCTCATTGCTCCTTTTGATTCTCCACCTCCATCCTCCATGACAACTACAACCCCAAAAAGACAAACTTTTCTACACTAAACCTACAGTACCCTTGGACGCGTCGGCTAGCCAACTTCGCGCCCGAGTTGCCTCGGTCCAGAGGTGGGAGCCCATAAAAGAATCCGGCTACGTGGTGCCCTTTCCGACGAGGAGGTGACGGACGGAGATAGCGCGGGAGATCGGAGTGGAGACGAAGACCGAAGGACACGGATCGCTTGGTATAACTCTCTACCCATCTTGTAGTTTGCTAGTAGCTAGGTTAATGGCCCGATCCGGGATTTTTGTGCGCGGTGGTGCCGGTTTGCTAGTTTACAAAGTTTTTCGTTTCCGCGTTTCCGTCGTCGGATCGACGGCCGGGGCGCCGCCGTGCACTTACAATTGCAGCATCCTAAAGCTGATACAAAGAAAAAGAAGAAAAAAGAAAACGGTATATCCATAAGCAAAAGGGCACGGATGAAAACCCACAAGGACTCCGTGAGTAAAAACAGCAGGGCTACCGGCGAGTTTTGTGAAAACCCGAAAGAACGCAATCTCGTTAGAATAAAAAAAAAGAGAAAAAAGAAAACGGTATGTCCATAAGCAAAAGGGCACAGATGAAAATCCGAAAGGGCTCCGTGAGTAAAAACAGCAGGGCTACCGGCGAGCTTTGTGAAAACCCGAAAGGGCGCAATCTCGTTAAAAGACACTTGCAAGGTCCTCTCGACCTCGTGAGGAGAAACCACCTGCGTGAGATCCTTACGACTCACAAGGGAGCAACACACTTAGGGATCCTCACGATTCCTAAGGAGAAATTACACTTGCGAGATCCTCACGACTCGTAAGGAGAACCCTCTTATGAGACCCTCACGGCTCATAAGATTTGAAAGCCTTAAGCTTCAGTGATCTAAACCTGTTCTTAAGCAACCCCCACAACCTCCAGCACTGCCCTACAAGCGGCTCAATATTAACCCTTGTATACAATGCACGGGCGCGAATAAACATTTCCCTAACAAAGTCCCATCCGTGACTAGGGATATGTTTGCACGGTGAACAACCCTTGTGAGTCCTCTCGACTTATAAGGAGAAAACACTCTTGTAAGATCCTTACGACTTATAAGAGAACATACACTTAGGAGTCCTCACGATTCCTAAGGAGAAAACGCACCTACGAGATCCTCACGACTCGCAAAGAGAAATACTTTCATGAGACCCTTACAGCTCATGGAGTCAAAAGCCTTAGTCGACAGGACCCTAACCCTGTTCGCTAAGTCACCTTTGTTTGACATCGACAGAGGCAAATAATAATTCGCTCCTGGCAATATTCCAGTTGTAGCGGTGCTGATGCCGAAATCGGTGTCTAACTCCAAGCTTGCAACGAAAAGCTAGCGAGCCACACATGCATACGAAATAGCCGAATGATAGGGCAACTTGCAACAAAATCAGCAAGTAAAAATGTATGCATGCAAAATAGCCGAAATGATTGGGCAACTCGCAATAAAAAGCAGCGAGTAAAAATAAAATAAATAGCAAAAATGATTGGGCGCCGTGAAAATAGCCGAAATGATTGGGCAATCGCGACCTTCGCGATATAAAAACTGAAATGATAGAGCATCGCGGAAAGAAAATATATAAAATGAAATTTTCTGCCGTAGAGGTGATATCACATCAATCCCTGTATACAATCCAGGGGCGCAAATAAAGAAGGAATCACACCTTCCCTCCCCAGGCTCCATCAGAAGAAGAAGCCAAATCTCGATGGTTCTCAGACAGCCTGGAGACCACTTCTATATGCGTCTCATTACAACAGACGCAACGTCATCCACATGACCCCGTCTCGGAAACACGTCATCAACATGACCCCGTCGCGGAAATACGCCATCCACATGACCCCGTCTCGGAAATACGTCATCCACATGACCCCGTTTCGGAAATACGTCATCCACATGATCCCGTCACGGAAACACGTCATCCACATGACCCCGTCTCGGAAATACGTCATCCACATAACCCCGTCTCGGAAATATGTCATCCACATGACCCCTTCACGGAAATACGTCATCCACATGACTCCGTCTCGGAAATACGTCATCCACATGACCCCGTTTCGGAAATACGTCATCTATATGACCCCGTCTTGGAAACACGTCATCCACATGACCCCGTCTCGGAAATACGTCATCAACATGACCCCGTCTCGGAAATACGTCATCAACATGACCCCGTCTCGGAAATACGTCATCCATATGACCCCGTCACGGAAATACGTCATCCACATAACCCCGTCGTGGAAATACGTCATCCGCATGACCCCGCTGCGGAAACACGTCATCCAAATGACCCCGCCGTGGAAACACGTCATCCATATGACCCCGTCACGGAAACACGTCATCCACATAACCCCGTCTCGGAAACACATCAGCAAATGACCTCCGTCTCGGAAACAAGTCAACCAAACTCCAGGGAAATCAATGTCCTTGGCAAAACCTCGATTCAAGGAAATTAGCATCCTTGACGAGAGCATCTTGATTCGCGTCGAACCGCAAGGAAATCAGTATCTTCGCAGGAATCCCTCGATTCGTCTCAACTCCGGGGAAATCAGTGTCCTTGGCAAAACCTCGATTCAGGGAAATCAGCATCCTTGACGAGAGCATCTCAATTCGCGTCGACCCGCAAAGAAATCGGTGTCTCTGCAGGAATATACGACGTCCGCAGAATGGAGCCATAGCAAAGTCCCTAGTTCCAAGTCCCGACGGTTCACCAACAACCTAGAGACCACCTCGACGTTCGTCTCGATACAGCAGACGTGATGTCCCCCCGCGTTCTTCCCCCAATAAGATGCAGACACGACACAACAACGGAGCCATGGCAAAGTCCCTAGTTCCAAACCTCGACGGTTCACCAACAACCTAGAGACAAACCACGACCTTCGTCTCGATATAGCAGACGCAATGCCAGCAAACGAAGCGAAGGCAATATTCCTAACTTCAGGGTCTTGACGGCAACTCATATAAAACCTGAAAGACTATCGGAGATCATCCCACACCAGCGCGGAGTGGTTATGACTCATCGGGGCTCCCAAACTGAGCCTAACCTTAAGTAAAAAGCGATATGGAATATCCCTAATGCTTGCTCTTTCGACGGTAATATCACCTGGAAGATTACTTGAAAACATCTTGTCCATCCCCCGAAAGGATCAGAGACACGACAGTCGCGGGGCTACTCGAACAGCAAGATTATGCGTCGAGGAATACACCAGCCAACGCGACGGTGCGATGGGTAAAACACCCTAGTATTATAGTCCCTAACGAACTTCTATTAGCAGGAGTTAACTGTGACGTTAGGACATTCTTGTGAGAACTTCTTGATTCGTTTCGACTCGTGAGGAAATTAGTGTCCTTGTGAGAATTTCTCGATTCGTCTCGACTCGTAGGGAAAAGCCTTAGGCAATAGGGATGGGGACCTGTTTCCTAAGCACTGGAGTCCTGCAAGTCGGTCCAAAATGAACTCTTGCATACTATTCACGGACCACACTCTCCAAAGTCGAATCTCAATAAGGAGGGAAACAACTACTTACGAGTCCCCTCGACTTGTAAGAGGGAAAAATTCTCTTGTGAGATCCTTACGACTCTCAAGAGAAACCACACTTAGGAATCCTCATGACTCCTAAGGAGAAAATACACCTATGAGATCCTCACGACTCATAGGGAGAAAAGTCTTTATGAGACCCTCACGACTCATAAAGTTGAAAAGTTTTAGGTAGCAGATCTGAACCTGCTTCCTAAGCCATCATTCTCTTGAAGAGTTCAAGATGAAATGTTCTTTATTATCTATAAGCCACACTTGCCAGAGTAACATACCAACAAAACAGCAAAGAAAAGAAAACGACAGTGGGAGATAAGAAAAATGTGTCTTTATTCATGAACTCATTTGAATACAAGATATATCATATAAAAGAATAAAAAATGGGTACGTGTTATTTAAAGATTACAAGTGTGTAATTGGTACAAGGCATCTACTGAGAAGGAGGCGTTTTCAATAAGTCAGCCAGTTGCTCGCGCACTCCTCTCAACTCCTTTTCAAGGTCAGCCGCTGCGGCCAGCTCCGCTTCAACTCGGGCCCGTTGCTGCAGATAGGATGAAAGTTTCTCATCAATTTCTTGCTGAACAGCCTCCTGACTCTACGCGACCTGTTCAGTAAAGTCAAGCTTTTTCCTCAGCACCAGCCCGTCGGAAATACATCGTTGAAGGCTTTCAAAGATGGAGTTCAGCTGCACAGCATTCGCTTCAACCTAGGCACGCAGTTGGGTAGACTCGGCGAAAGTCGCCTCACGTTCCTTTCGCTTGAAGGTTGCCTCTTGTTCAAAATGGCGAAGGAAAATGGCACTTCGCTCAACCCATGCAGCCTGCCGGGAGTTTGAAGCCAACACCTCCGGAGCAGGACGCCTAAGCTCAAGCTCACGCAGGCAGGCCTCAATCTTCCTGCAGTGATCAACCCAAGATTCAACGACGCCCTCACTATGAAAGTTTACGAGCGTCGCCAGCATAGGGTTAACCTCTGTGGCAAAATTCGAAGCAGTTGTGGGAGTCTCCATGTCAAGCTCCTCAATATAGTCGCTCAGCATGCGCAGACTATTCACGGCGCCTTTCGAGGATGCATGCCGAGAAAAAGGGCCGGCTGGCATTACGATGCGAGACTCGAGCGGGGCTGGAGTCAATGTGATTGCTGCAAAACAAATCACAATCAGATGTCGGCTCAAGAAATAAAGAAAATACATGAACAATAGAGTCTACTATACCGGCTGCAACAGGGGGCAGAGCTGGGAGTTCCGGTGGCGCAACAATACCCTCGTCCCCTCCTTCAATTTGTAGGGCTACAAGCAACACAAAGAAGAATTAGGAATTATGTGACTGCCCATTAAAGAAAGGACGTCGTTTAGAAAAGATACTCACCAACACCACCAGGGGGACTAATCTCTAACAGGAAGGAGAAGTGTGGGTGCAGAACCTGATACAAGTGGTTAAAAAGGATTCCTGCAAGGACGAGGTAAGGCAACGTCAGTACATAAGTTATACAGCCTAAAATTAAGACTGATGGGTCACGAATCCGTACCTTCCAATATCTGAGATGGTACGAAAGAGGGTAAAGGAGGTGTCACCGTCAAAGCGGTAGCTGATGGCGTTGCCTCGAGTAGCGCAACCTCAACACTCGCCACGCCTGCATTAGAAATGAGATAAATACTGTCAGGAAATATTGAAAAGGATTGCAGAATAAAAAGAAAAGCAATGACCCAAAATCTACTTGATGAGTCGCCAGTCGGAACCACTATGAGGGCGTCACTTGATACAGCAACTGCTTCATCCTCTTCCATCGGGATCGTCTCACCTCCCGTCGCCTCATCCCCTGACTCTACGAGAGCCGTCATAACGCTTGCGACGCCAGGAGATGGAAAAGATCCGCAGGTGGAAAGAGCGACGATCAGAGCAGTGCCCGACTCTTGCGGCAGAGTGGCTACCTCGGGCTCGGCGGCTGTACCCGTCTCACCCATCGTCACCTCAGGCTCGGCGGCTGTATCCATCTCACCAACTGCCATCTCAGGCTCGGCGATCATGACTGTCTCACCCGCCGCTACCTCAAGCTCAGCGATCGCAGCCATCTCGCCTACCGCTGCCTCGGGTTCGGCGATCGCAGCTATCTCGCCTACCGCTGCCTCGGGTTCGGCAATCACGGCTACCTCCTCTATCGCTATCCCAGGTTCAGTGGTCGCTGCCACTTCTTCGGTAAGACTCGGCCCTGCAAGATAAGATATATGAGAACTGGTATTTAAAATTTTGACAACGGAACTCCGTGTCACATTACTTTGAGTTGGTCTTCCGACTGCTTCCCGAGCCGCACGTGCGGCCCGTCTATAGGAAGTAGACAAGGCAGCCGGGGATTCCTCTGAAGGAGTAGGAGCAGGGGTAGTGGTGCTCGAACCCGCACCCGCGGCCAAGGCAGCACTACGCTCCCTTGCCGCGCGCATTTTGTGCTTCCTCTCCGCTCGAGCCGTCAAAGCGGATTTTCTAGACGCCTCCATCAATAGGACGTCGTCATCCACGCCAAGGGTTACCTCTGGAGCCGTTATGGCATCCGTCATCGGTTGTTTAAGTAACGCTTCTTTCAACAATACTAGCGGAACTGAGCTAGCCGGCCCAGCAAGCGTCTCCGCACCGGCCTACGAAGTCGGTGCCACACCCGGAATAACATGAGTAGAGGTAGTTCCTGTGATAAAAAAAGGGGGGTCAGATTACTCATAAGAAACGGGAGCGGGAACATGGTGAACCGAAATGTACCGATGCCTAAGGATGCTCGAAGTCGTTCCTCTTCCTCAAAAGTCTTGAGAGAAGCTGCGAGAGCTTCTTCGGTAGAAATGCCTGTTAAAGAAGGAAAAGCGTCAGTCAAAACACGATAATAGAAATACGATGCAATGGCGAAAAATACAGCTAATGATTACCTGATCGTGCGAGGATAACCAACCGCTCTTCGTGGCTGGCCAATTGCTCAGAAGCTGCAATGGCAGCCGCCAGATCAGTATCATCTGGCGGCATGAATAAGCCTTCATTTGTCCCATACTCGCTCAGGCCCTCGCCGTAAGGAGCGTGAGGCTCCTGGACAAGTACAACGTCGACAGAAAAGATTGACTTCTTCTTCTTCTTTTGTGAGCGAGCTCCGGTCGCTGCCAGCACTAGCTTACGCTTGGCAGGCACCTTGGGACGACGAGTCCCAATTTCTTTTCCTACGTCCGACTCGGGGCACGCGGTAGCCACTTTTTTTTCAGACGCGCTGGAAGGGGGCAACCCTCGTGTAGGGCTTAGCACACGAAGGGGCTCAACTGCAGTGACCTCTTTTAGCGGAAAGGGGACAGTGGTCCGTCGCTTCAAAGGGACGTTGCGATCGCCGGCAGGAGGTGCACTTTTGCGATCGAGCAGCAGCCGCCTCTCTTCCTTAATGACGGCGCTCATCAAATGCTGGTACCACGCCGTGTACACATTAAGGACCTTCGGGACATAGCTCGGTTTGCTGATAAAGAAATTGGACCCCGTGTTCAAGCGCATGAAATGATGTAGCGCGTTTCGCATCCCCTCTTCAGTGGCAGTGGGTTCTAGCAAGAAAGCCTCCAGCGGAACTCCTTGATTATAGCTCAATTGTTGGGCAAAACGATGCGGATTGTATCTCATGAAAAGCGCCGCATCATTTTGCCTAAACACCAGGAAGCCCGGTCTGATAGAATATAAATGGAGGATCTCCCGAGCTTTCAAAACTGAGGCTCCATCTTTAAAAGTATCCCGCAATGGCCGCACCGTTGTGGCGGACTCTTTTCCGATGGTTAAAATCTTGTCGGTGAAGGTCATGCCGTCTCCAATCGTGCGGGGACGAAAGAGCAAACCTCTAGCATCCCGCAGTGACGGATTTACAATAGATGCGCCGACTAGTCGCATAATCCGGGGGAAGCTGCACCTGTCATAAAATGAAGGCCTTTTATGAATACCAAAAACGCCAAGTGCATGTAGCTCGAGCCATGACATGAATTAATGCATCGAGAAGTTCACATGCTGCACTCCGGGTTCAGTAGTATATGCCGCTTGACTAAGGCCGTAATACAAATGGGCTAAACCAGCGACCCCGACAGCCACTTTCACCCCAATAACCATTCGATGAGCCAGATAGAAGACAGACGGCCTCATACGGCGAAGGTGCATTGGGAGCACGAACCAGCTCAACCATAGCCTAAGAAATCCCAAGAAGAATGTTTCCTCATCAATCCCAGGGACTACGATCTCCGCGAAAGGAACAACTGGAGTGTTGGGAAGGAAGAAACTCTTCTGATCTACCTCTGTCGTTGGCAAGTTGTGTAAACCTAAGCCAAAAAGGTCGTCAAGCGTGGCGAACTTAGCAGCCTCCTTCGAGAGAACCTCCGGATGAAGGAAACGAGCGATGAAATCCTCAAAATTAACCCCGCGGCTCCCAGATTCGAGGAAAATGTCCTCATAAATATTCAACACTTTGATCAGACTAGGAAATTGGTGCTGAACGGCGTTCTCCGGGGTAAGGCCCATTATCACTGGCTTGGCACCAAAAACGTATTCATCCGTAGGAAGCGGCTCCTCATAATGCTCCCCCATGACCTGTACACCGGAAACTTCTGCAAATTCCTCTAAGGAGATTGATACTTCTCGGTCCAGTGAAAGGAAGGTGTGGGTAGGAATGTTCCACTGCTCCAAAAATGCCTTAACCCACCAGGTGGGAAGCGTAGGATACTGGAAGAGAGAAGCATAAACGGCGGGATACAACCCAAGCCTTAACAACTGCGACTTCTTCGCTGACAGAATGTAGCGGGCCCATTGCAGATAACCGGTCGGATGACGAGGAATCAGACCTATATTATATGGTTGCCCCCACGGTCGCGCCTCGCCTTGACAAATACGTCGTCCCAAGATATCTAAAGCCATGGGAGGCTGAACGGGTATCGCAGCCATAGCGGGCTGAAGAAGACCTTCTGAAGTCCAATTAACCATCTCCACGGCATAATTCACCGAGGGTGGGTTAGCGTAATGAATCGCCATGATGGGCTCCAAGGGTACCGCGCAAGAAAAACTTTGTCGACCCTTAATAATATGATTATACCATGTCCCCCAGAGATGAAGATTCTTATGTTCCGGGTCATGATCTTTGATCAAAGCTAGAACTTCCCGGTCTACAGGTGCTCCAGGAAATCCTCCTTCTGAACGAACAAACGGGAAAGAGAAATCGAAAGACATGTCACCTGCAAAAAAGGGACAGAAATCAACTGTCAGTACTATAATTTAATTTTAAATTTTAATAGTACTTTAAAATTTGTACCACACTGCAATGCAGTGGAAAGGGAACCAAAAGGGGACCCACAAAATCTAGATGACAATTCATCAATTAAAAATTAATAAAACAGCCTCATCATTGGATGAGACTGTTAATTAATAAGGAAATCCTCAAGAAAATTCTCATTGAATGAAAGATCCCTCGGGAAAAGGATAAAATTTCCCTTTGAGAGCAAAGCTCTATGACGGATTGACACTTGTCAAACTCTGATCATGAAGGAATAAAATTCCTTAAAGAGCATGGCTCTGTAATGATGATGGAAAAACCCATCAGAAAAGAAAATTAAAATCAATTAATTTTTATGAATTAAAAATTCTGGGATCTTCAAGATCCATGAAAAAACTCTTAAGAGTTCTTCATCAAAGATTAAGAAATCTACACATGATTCAAAAGAGCAAGGCTCTGTTTATGGGCTAAGAAAACCCAAGAAAAGATCTCTTTAGATCTATGGGTTCATGAGAGCAAAGCTCTGCTAATGAAACCCTAAATGGGTTTTTTTAGGTCAAAGATCTATGAAGAGTAAGGCTCTGTTAATGGGTAAAACCCTAATTTATTAAAAATTTTAAAAAAATTTACCTAAGTTTGGAAAGAGTTTTTACTCTTAAAAAGTTCTTAAACAAAAGAGCTGTGCTCTGAACAAAAATTCTCAAAGAAAGAAGATGACAATCATCTAAGGGACCAAAGGTCCTATTTATAGGCGTTGAACCGCCTCTTCAACTTCTGAGTCGATACAAGGGCTCAGATGCTGCCACCGCTGCACCCACGTATGCGCCACGTGAGCGCAACGGTGGGGGGCATTTGTTTCCCCCAATCAGAGCAAAGCTCTCTTTTAAAATTCAAAATTTAAAAATTGAAACAACGCTTCAGATTCAGCGCTAGGCGCGTTGCGCGCCACGTGTCAAACACAGACACGCCGGCGCCAGATGCGCTGCGCCCTAGGCAGCGCACCCCCAATCAGAGCAAAACTCTGTTTTAAAATTCAAAATTCAAAAAAAAGAAATTGATTGAAGCAACGCTTCAGATCCAGCGCTAGGCGCACTGCGCGCCACGTGTCAAACACAGGTGCGCTAGCGCAGGCTGCGCTGCGCGTCACGTATCAAACGTAGATGCGCTAGCGCAAAGTGTGCTGCGCTCTGAGCAGCGCACCACGTGCAAAGCACGGGTGCGCCAGCGCTGGAATTAAAAATTCCCCACCGTTGGATCAAAAGATCTAATAATGATAAATCATTAATTAATCAGAATTAAAAATTCTGTTATGGAAAGATCTTTTCAATCTTATTAAAAATAAGAAGATTGCCTTCTGTAAAACAGAAGCTCTAAGATTAAAAATCCAACGGTGGGGAAACATCCCCAAATCAATCAGAGAAAAATCTCTTTAACTGATTTACCAAATCAATTTGCCCTATATAAAGGCCCCAAGACTTCAAGTCTGAAAAATAGAAAAACCCCTATAAACTTTGAGAAAACTTAAAAGAAAGAGAGCAAGCTCTTGAAAGAAGATCATTTCTTCAAGATAAAAAGAATGATTCTTGAACAAAGAGATGAAATCATCTCATTAAAACAGAAGAATTATCTTCTTAAAAGATCATAGATCTATAAAGACCAAGGTCTTTTATAAAAAGAGATCAAAAGATCTCATTATAAAAACAGAAGAAGTATTTACTTCATTCACAGATCATTGATCTACAAAGGCAAAGCCCTTTCAAAAATAAGAACCGTTGTTCTTGAAACTTGAGGCAAAGCCTCCTTTAAAAAGAAAATAAATTTGTTCACAGATCATAAATTTGATCAAATGAGCTTTGCGCTATTGAAAAGTGCCTTACACTCTTGAACTGCATTTCTGCGCTCCTTGGACCGGCGCTCAGCGCCAAAATGTGCCACGTGTCAACCACGTATGCAACTTGAGCTTTGCGCTTTCTGAAACAGCACACTGCGCTCATAGGATGGCGCTTAACGCGCTGCGCGCCACGTGGCACTCGCTTGTGCGCCACTAAACTAGCGCAACACGCTCATAAACTGGCGCAATGCGCCCATCATCTGGCGCTTAGCGCCAAACACGACACGTGTCCTTTTCGTGTGCGCTACTTGGCAGAAGCGCAATGCGCTCTCTAATTGGCGCAAAGCGCCTAGCGCGCCATATGGCGCGCTGTCAGAACAAACATTGTTCTGATGAATGCCATGCATTCAATACACGACAAAAAAAATGTGTCAGGATCTAATGCTCAGCATTATTAAAAGGGCCAAGCCCAAATAAAGGCTTAACAACTCAGAACCGTAAAATGTTAAACATTTTAATCTTATTGGACTTAGCCCAATATTGGCCATAAGTCCTCAACTTATATCGAACTGAGCCCATCTGCTCATGAATATTTAACAGATCTCAGTCCCAAACTGGACTACAGATCTTCCAACCGACTCACACCGGTTCAAGGGTACATCTCTTTACTCCTCTGATATCTGTCGTTGTAATCTTTCAACGTCTTCAGAGAGGTGACGGGTCCCGACAACCACACATTTCACGGACTGTGGGGTCCTTAAACTCATGGACTACGATGTCCTTAAACTTTATAGACTACGATGTCTCTAAACCGGACTGTGAGGTCCTTAAACTCACGGACTACGATGTCCTTAAACTTCATAGACTACGATATCTCTAAACCGGACTGTGGGGTCCTTAAACTCACGGACTACGATGTCCTTAATCTCGGACTGTGGGGTCCCCTTAAACCCACGGACTACGATGTCCTTAACTCGGACCGTAATATCCTTAAACTAACACTGGACCGAGATGTCCTTAAACAAAAATCAGACCGAGATGTCCTTAAACTAACATTAGACCATAATGTCCTTAAACTAATCGACCGCAATGTCCCTAAACTAAATAATAGAGTTCAAAAGCTCTTTTGCTGGATCTAAACGATCCCGTTAAGTTGATCTTAGACTAAAAATTAGACTAACGTATCCTTAACAAACGTTTAAGTTGATCTTAGTCTCAAATGAGGCTAACGTATCCTTAAACACAACCCCCAAACCCAAATCTAAGAAGATACGGATTTGGACTAATTCACGCCCTACGGGCGACAACATAAATTAGTCTCTGTATACAATCCACGGGAAACCACAAACAAAACAAACACCCACGACACGAAGTGACCATCTGGAGAAGGAGAAAATTGTTACCGCGATGCAGTAGCGTAATTAACTGCAGGGGCTTGCGCCTGTAGGGAAGAGCGTCCCCACAATCAAAAACCCCTCAAACGAGGGGGAATCTGACGAAGTATGCTACATCGGCCGCATCCGTTTAAACCTTCGATACATGGTGGCATAAATCAACTTGGCATTTTCGGAGAGGTGGACGAATAGCACCAATTAGCATCTGCTCCGAATTTCAGGCAAGACGTTCACCGCGTCTTCCCGCGTCTTTCGGCAGGGAACAACGACATGCCCCAAAAACTTCACTTCTTCAAGCCAAAACTCGCACTTGTTCATCTTTGCATACAATCTTTCTTGCCTCAGAGTCTACAGTGCGATCTTCAAGTGTTCTGCATGCTCTTCAATACTCTTTGAGTAGACCAGAATATCATCAATGAACACCACTATAAACTGGTCCAAGAATGGTGAAAAGATTCGGTTCATCAAGTCCATAAATATCGCCGGTGCATTCGTTACTCCGAAGGGCATCACTAAATACTCGTAATGTCCATACCGAGTTCGGAACGCCGTCTTGCAAATATCTTCTGATTTAACTCGGACCTGATGATATCCGGATCGCAAATCCAGCTTCGAGAATACCCTCGCGCCACTAAGCTGCTCGAATAATTCGCCAATGCGGGGGATCGGGTACTTGTTCTTAATAGTCACCCGGTTTAATTCTCGATAATCGATGCACATCCTCCTTGTGCCATCTTTCTTCTTGACTAGAAGAACTGGAGCTCCCCAAAGTGAATTACTGCTGCGAATCCAACCCTTCTCAAGTAATTCAGTAACCTGCTTCTTGACTTCTTCCAACTCTACTGGTGCCATTGGATAGTACGCTTTAGAGATTGGCGCTGCACCGGGAATAAGATGGATTGCGAACTCCACATCTCGTTTTGGTGGTAAACCCGAGATGTCTTCGAACACGTCTATGAACTCTCGAACTACAGCTGGCGCTTCTTCCTTATCAACTTCCATAGACGAAAGAACACTATTTGTCGGCCTAGCCCTAAACTCGACTGGCCCGACAGAACTGCTTCCTCCAGTAAAGATAAACTCCGGATGTCCGGAAATCTGGAAAATCACTTTCTTTGCCCTACAATCAATGTGAGCGTGGAATGTGCCGAGAAAATCCATTCCCAAGACAACTTCATAACTGCCAGTATCAATCACCAAGAAATCTGCAAACAGACCCCGTTCGCAAACAACAACTGAACAATCCTAACATTCTCTACTAGCTAAGATCTTCCCATTCCCAGTGTGTATGTCCCAATAACTAGATAAGGTCGTGCAAGGAATCGAGTGTGTAGCAATAAACTTGGACGACATAAAACAATGGGATGCACCAGAATCGAATAACGCTAATTCGGGAAAACCTTGAACAAGTAGGATACCTGAAACAACTTCATCTGAAGCCTTAGCTTCTTCAGCCGTCAGGGTAAATGCTCGAGCTTGATTGGGTCCTTGAGTCAACTGCTTCTGCCCCTGAAACTGCTTCTACGGTGGTCTCTGAACATCATCCTTCAATCGAAGCTTCGACGGACAAGTATCAACGCTATGATCAGTTGATCCACAAATAAGGCAAAGTCCAAGTCTTCTTCGATAATCCTTCCATAAGTGTCCCGATCGTTGGCAGTAGTCGCACATTGTTCTTCCTTTCTGCACGGTTGCGACGGGCTTCTTCAGAGGTACAACACCGCGTCTATTCACCGGAATACCTCTGCGTGTATGCGCTCGGTTTGGTGTAAACGCTGGCTTCCGTACTACCACTGCTAGATGCTGTGTACCCCCAGTCTTCATAGATAGGCTCTGCTGCTTTCGGGCCGCTGTAAGCACTTGCGAGAAAGTGGTCAATCCCAGAGATATGATGTGCATCTGGATTTCCATGTCCAAACTGCGCATGAACCTCCTTGCCCTATCAGCATCGTTGGCAACCAAAGGTCCAGTGAATCTACTGAGCCGTGTCCACTCAGCCGCATGTATATCTACGGGTACACCGTTCTGCTTCAAACTGATAAACCTTTCTTCCATTTCCTCCCGTGCAGTCTGTGGGAAGAACCTCTCCAAGAAACACTTCGAAAAATCTGCCCAACTGATCGGCTTGGGCAAGCGGGTCTCTTCCACAAGCCACCATTCACGGGCATAGTCCACCAACTGGATGCGTACCACATGTTAGTGTATATGCCCTAGAGGCCATTACTGTATCATACTAGTATGTATATTACTTGATGGAAGCTTGGGATATTCACAGTTGTATATACAATCTTGCTCGAAATGGTAGTATGCTACTTGGTTTGTCTCTGCTTTAATATGTGCATGTGTTTCTTTTAGCATATCGCTTATATACATATTAGTAGAGCCCTTAGGATCTTTGCTTGATTACCAGCGTTGTGATGGCGCTCACACTCGTGGGGGCCGGGTAATCCATAAGCACATCCTTATACAGGTCCCTAGTCGTTGGACTATCGAGACAGGGCATCGATACTCCGGAGTAGACTAGCGTATGCGCTTCTCATCCCAGCGTGGGAGACGGTCTGTCCCACAGCCGTCAGTACGTCGTACTTAAGATAGTATGCGGGTGCTCGCTAGGTTACGAGTACACTGGACAGGACTCGTCGGGAACTGTTGGTCGGTATTATACCTATCGTCAGTTATCAGTTCCCAGGTGACATGAGTACAGCTTAGTCCGCTGACTTGACACTGTCACTTCGCCTCGAGTGTGTTCCCACTGTACTTTGATTACTACCCTATCACGGCTCAAAGGAGTCATGCAAACAGGTAGTAGTTGGGTGCAGTCCCGAAGCACTTGGAGGCAGTGACGGTTAGACAGGATTCGTCTCTCCCGGTATTGGGGGTTGACATCGCGCTGTGTCTAGGAGAGCCATTACACGAGTAGTCCCTGACCAGGGCAAGCGAAATATACTGGTAGGTTTCCAGTGTTATCTCAGGGTGTTCTGGGCTACACTCCGACACGACTTGTACCGCTATTAGGGGACTGACGTTTACCGCCCCCTAGGCCCGCCATGCGATGTATCAGACGAACAGACCGGACTGTACGGAGACTGTCACATACAGGCTCAGTAGGAGTTCAGATGGGGTCACCTCGTCAGTCTTCTTATCGGCATCTACCTGGGGACCGTTACGTACAGCTAGTGCCGCTTGCGGTCTGTGGTTAAACCCACTGCCAGCGTAGTGTCGAGTCTTTAGAGTCCCACACAGAGAGCTATTCGTCTTTAGGCAAAATGAGTAGAGGTCGCATGGTTTTGCGACAGGGTTCGTTCACATCCGCACACTAGTGCACGTTTGCTGTCCGGACAGCTTATACTAGCGGGCTTTGGTTTAAGCCAGATCCTAGTATATGATTTGGGATTGGTTTTATCTCTTTGTATTCGTGTTCCTCGGATCACGGATACGGGTGCGTATGCACAGTTGATTGAGACAGAGGGAGAGAACTTTGATTAGGGTTAATGACCATTGTCATTTTATTAACCCTAATGCTTATGTGTGTATTATAATTAATTGATATTAGTTATATATATAATTGTGCATGGTTAGGGTTGTTGACATTTTGACCATACTTGACTTGTTGACCTTAGTTGACATGTTGACCATCATCATTCCATATAAAAGATGCTCTTTGATCCTTACAATTTTCATTTAATGTGAAATGATAATGGTCAAGTCTTGATTAAACCATGACAATTATCTAGCTAATTATCTAATTTTTATAATTCACACATATATGTGAGAATGGCTTATTATTCTCTCATTCTATCATATACTTTCTCTCTCTTGCTCTTCCTCTTCCTCAAGCTCTCCCCTCTCATGTGTTGAGAAACACTTGAGCTTGAGAGAAAACCTCTTCTAGATAATCTCTACTCTCATCTAGGGTTCTAGGATTACCACTTGCAGCACCTTAGTTACTTCTAACTTGAAGTTGAAGCCAAAGGTTGAGGCTTTCGGGTGGATTCTTCTTCGACTCGAGAAGGCGACAAGGCGATCTCTTTCTTACACTCCAAGGAGCAAAGAGAGAAGGACATAAAGCCCTAGGTATAACCTTTCTACCCTATAGCCAAATCTAGTTAGCTTTTAGTTAGTTTTTGTTTAGCAAAGATCCTACTTTGTCTAGTCCATGTTGCCTAGCATGATAAAAATCCGATTTTTATTCCGTTTTCCGCCTCCCCGCAAGAACCGAGGTGGGCAACGTGGACTTACACCACATCCACTCTCTTGTCCTCTAGAATCTGTGCCGCAACGAGCAAATTCTCCGTATCAACCAGCCACTGCTCCGCTGGCAACGGTTCTTCCAGACCAGTAAAGACAGACGGACCAACTCTCCTGAAATCCGCCACGGTACCCACACGATCAACTGGTTTGGCCATAATATTGTTTACGGACTGCTGGACGGTCCGCAACCCTTCCTGAAATGCTTCGGCTTGCCGCTGGTTCAGCTTAGTCTGCCGTTTCTGGTTCTCCAGCATCCCATGAATTACTCCAAGTAAAGCGGCGTCATCAACACGCCTGTTTACCCCAATCAAAGCAAAGCTCTGTTCAAATTCCAAGGTGGGAGATGAAGCAACGCTTCTGTTTCCCCCAATCAGAGCAAAGCTCTGCTTTGAAATTAAAGTTAAAGAAGCAACGCTTCAGATTCCTTACGCTGGGCGCAACGCGCCACGTGTTAAAACCAGGCACGCCAGCGTAAGGAGCGCAGCACACCCAATTAGAGCAAGGCTCTATTTTAAATAAAAAATAAAGGAAGCAATACTTCAGACAAGCTGCGCTCTGCGCTGCGCGACACGTGTTGGCGCAGTTGCGCTCTGCGCTGCGCGACACGTGGCAGCGCAGTTGCGCTGCGCTCTGCGCTGCTCGACACGTGTCAAGCGCAGGTGCGCTTGCGCCAAACAGAAAAATTCTAAAAGATCTTTCTGATCTTATTAAAACAATAAGATTCTCTCCTGTAAAACAGGAGCACTTGGATCAAAGATCCAACAGTAGGGAAAAATCCCTAAATCACTCAGAAAAAGATCTCTTCAACTGATTTAAGAAATCAAATTGCACAATAAAAAGCCCCCCCTAGACTCCAAGTCTAAAGGAGATTAGCACAGAGAGAATTCACAGAGCTCTTCTAAGAACTTTGAGAAGAATTCAGAAAGAAACAAAGAAAAAGGTAAAACCTTTAGAAAAAGAAGAATTTTCTTCTGAAAAGATCAATGATCTAAGAACAAGATCAAAGATCTTCAATAAAAAATGATAATATTAATAAAAAGAAGTAATTTACTTCTTCTTTAGATCTTTCTGATCTAAATAAAGGCATTACCTTTTGATGAACCATTTGTTCTGGAATCTTAGAAAATTCTCTTCTTTGATCCAAAATCGGATCAAGATATTGAACAGTGCCCTGCACTTGAAAAAATTTACACTGTTGCGCTTCTAGGTTGGCGCAAGCCACCATAAAGCGCCACGTGTCAGCCCCAGAACAGACTGCGCTATGCACTTCTAAAACAGAGCACTGCTCTCATGAATTGGCGCACTGCACCAGAGCGCGCCACGTGTCAGCAGCGCAACAGTGCAGCACACTGGCGCAGCGCACTGCGCTTGCGCTCACCAGAGCGTGACATGTGTCACCTCCACATGGACTTGCGCCTTGCGCTCCTCAATTGGCGCAAAGCGTCTGACAAGCCACGTGGCGCTCTGTCAGACTAATTAATGCAGCGCATTATTAAAGGGCGGAGCCCAATTAAGAGGCCCAATGGACCAAAACAAATGCTCTGCATTATAAAAAAGGGGACACAGCCCAATTTAAAAAGCCTAACGGGCCAGAAAAAATGCAGTGCAGGGGCAGAGCCCTAATAAAGGCCTAATAGGCCAAATGCAAATAAAATGTTGCACATTTTCAACTGGACTTAGCCCAATACTGGCCGTAAGTCCTCAAATTAAATTGACTGAGTATGATTTCTCTCTTAATCAATTTACACCCGGTTCAAGAGTACATCTCCGAACTCCTCTGATATTTGTCGTTGTAATCCTTCAACGTCGTCAGAGAGGTGACGGGTCCCGACAACCACATATTGATACGGACTGCGGGGTCCTTAAACTCACGGACCGAAACATCCTTAAACTAATATTCGTCCCAAAATGGGAACGTTGGACCGAAATGTCCTTAAACTAATGTTCGTCCCCAAATGGGAATGATGGACCACCATGTCCCTAAACTGAGAATCGACCGCAATGTCATTAAACTAAACAATAAAGCCAATTGCTCTCTTGTCGGATCCAAACGATCCCGTTAAGTTGATCTTAGTCCGGATATTAGGCTAACGTATCCTTAACAAAAGTTTAAGTTGATCTTAGCCTTAAATAGGGCTAACGTATCCTTAAACCAAAACACCAAACCCAAATCTAAGAAAATACGGATTTGGACTAATCCACGTCCTACGGGCGACGACATAAATTAGTCTCCGTATACAATCCACGGGCAACCACAAACAAAACAAACACCCACGACACGAAGTGAAATTCTGGAGAAGGAGAAAGTTGCTACCGCGATGCGGTAGCGTAATTAACTGCAGGGGCTTGCGCCTGCAGGGAAGAGCGTCCCCACAATCAAAAACCCCTCCAGCAAGGGGGAATCTGACGAAGTCTGCTATATCGGCCGCATCCGTCTAAACCGCCGATACACGGTGCCATAAATTAACTTGGCATCTTCGGAGATGTGGACGGATAAAACCAAATAGCATCTGCCCCGAATCACAGGCAAGACGTCCCTACGTCGTCTTGGCCGCCGTTCGGAGGGGAACAGATTCTGGCACGCCCGGTGGGACCTTTTCCTCTTTCCACTCCACACTTCGTGTGTCGTGTTTTTCCCGTGATCAGATAATCGCGGTGTGTATGTTTGTGGTTGCCCTTAGGGGAGTGGACACTGAAGTCGGCGCTTCGTCTTTATGAAGAATGGCGTTTGTTCCGACCTTACCAATACAGGCTCCGTTATATCTGGTGGAGTAAAGTACGGGCCACTTGCAGGCTCAAATCTCTGCAATCCGGCTCTTCAAGAAATCAACAGGCTTCTCTTTGGGTCGATGCTCCCACCTCCCACCTTCGGTGCCTCAACGCCGATGGAGGAAGCCCAGAGGATGTCTGTCGTCCACAGGCGAGCTCCCCAAGCAGCAGCTTTGCCGACGGAATCGGTCCTCAAACAACTGGCACATGCCAAAGACCAAGGTCGACGCAGGGGGAAGAATATTCAAGCTCTTCAAGAAATCAATGGTTTCAAACTGCACTAACTGCAACAGCAACTCTCGCTCTGTCCCATCTGGAGGAGTAACCTACGGGCCCCAAGCGGCCTCCCTTTTCACTGTGCCAGTGGAGCAGGTAACTCAAGCCACCACTGAGCTATTCTTCGGGACCATGCTCCCGCCAACGAGCTTCAGCGCTCTTGTACCATCGCAAGAAGCTCCCGAAAAGTCGTTTTTCAGCGCTCCTGTGCTTATTTACGCCCTGCTTTGGATTATACTATATATAAGCACACACAAAAAATTGTGATAATAAAAGAGTAGAAAGTGAAAAATTATAAGATGGAAAAATTTAAGAAAACCACGAAAATTAGAAATTTTCTTAAACGAACTAGTAATAAGTAGTTATGAGCCGTTGTCCCAAGGGTTAGTAAGATGAAGGAAGTCACTAATCTGAGGATAAAAATAAGTCTGAAAAATAGTTCCTATTCTGGAAGCCAAACATTTGAACGTTGATACCCTGCTATACGCACTTACACACGTCTTGAAACTCGGGATAGTAGAGGATACCTTGAAATGCTCTTGTCTAAAAGCCAAAGTATGAAGGAAATAAAAAAATTGAATAAAATATAAAATGGTGAAGAAAATGAACACTGGTTTTGTTATCGCCAAGGCAGCAATAAAAAAATATAGCGAAGGTGCTTTATCACCTAGTGCCTTGGACCAACTGGTCCGGGAGTCACTGCTAAGCCTTAAGTGGTGCAAGACGAGGAAATACACCTAATAAGCGATCACATGAGTAATCGGTCGGTTAGTACCTCAAGAAGTATTAACGGTTGCATGAAAATGTGTGAGCAAATCTAAATATCTATTAAAAAGTACTAAGGTAGATGGACAAGAGTATGATTGCTTGAATTGAATTCTCTGAGTGTAGGGATGTCCAGTTCACACACGTAGGGGTATATGATCAATGTTTGGAAGAAAGGTAGGAATGAAAACTAAAGGCAATGTTTTATTGAGGGATAATGTGATTTCTAACATTTTTTCATTACCATTAAGATAGGGCTCATGGCAACTGAAAAGCTGGTATAGTTGAAAACTCTTATTTTTAAGTTCTTTCTTATCTTCATATAACTTTCGCCATCTCTCTTTTATTATAAGATTTTGTGGGTGTAATCCGCTGGAAACCCTTAGGAGACAACACTCCTCCAACTAGGGATATACCACTAGTGCCAAGTAAGGAAGACTGGGGGCAACTCTCCTTCTGAACTGACTCCGCTGATTACAACCGCCCTCGAAGGTTCCTTGGGTGCGTTATGGGCACAAGGGAATGACCAAGGGAAAGAAAGAGCTCTCTATTACTTAAGTCGAGTTCTCCTGGGGGCCGAAATCAATTACTCCCCCATCGAAAAACACTGCCCGGCGTTGATCTTCGCGATAACAAAGCTCAGGCACTATGCATTGGCACATGAAGTCCGTCTTATATCGAAGCCGGGCCCTCTCAAATATTTGATGTCGAAGGCCATATTGACAGGGAGACTCGCTAAATGGGCCTTGCTTTTAATGGAGTTTTCGATAACTTATCAGCCTCTTAAAGCAGTGAAAGGCTAGGCCATCGCCGACTTCCTCGCTGAGCATCCGATACCGGCTGATTCCCCTCTGAATTGCGAACTACCAGACGAACATACGTTTGATACAATCGACGGTAGTGGTACCCGGTGGGAGCTTTATTTCGATGGAGCGTCCTCCATGAAGAAGCGCAAACAAAGTACCCATATAATCAAATCGGGGGTAGGCCTCATCTTCGTAACTCCACAAGGAGGGATAATGCGCTTTGCTTTCTCCTTAACAGAGCTGAGGACGAATAATGAAGCCGAATACGAAGCTTTGATAGCATGCCTCGAGATCGCCATCGACATCAGAATTGAAAACCTTCTTATATACAGAGATTCTCAACTGATCATCAGTCAAGTAAATGGCAACTACCAAACGTGCAAACCAGAGTTGGTGAAGTACGGCGAAAAGGTGCAACAACTGTTGACCCAAATTCCTTCCTACACTTTGGAAAACATACCGCGTGCGGAAAACATCAAAGCGGACGCGTTAGCCAAGCTCGCTAAGGAACTGGCTGACGAAAACCTCGATGACGTAAGAATCGTGGTACAAAGCCGTCGGGTGCTTGCCCCAGCAGGAATATCTCCGGAATCATCCGAAGAGAAGGGAGTGACAGAGCAAATGGCTATGCAGATAAAAGACCCGGAAAAGGCTGAGGATTGGAGAGAAGTCTTTATAGACTACTTCAAGTCCCGTCGAACGCCTGAAGATGCGTCCTCAAGACATCAGCTCATGAAACGAGCTCTGTCTTTCGCCTTCATCAATGATACTCTGTACAAGAGGTCATTTGATTCTCTGTGGTTGAGATGCCTGGGACCTGACGAAGCAAAAAGAGTCATTCAGGAAGTTCACGACGGACTCTGCGGTTCTCACCAAGCAGGCCCGAAGATGAAGTTGAAAATTAAACGGATGGGCTACTATTGGCCCACGATGATTCAGGACTGCCTCGAGTATGCGAAGCAATGCCACTCATGCCAGATTCATGGGGACTTTATCCATCAACACCCAAATCCTCTACATCCAACAGTGGCTAGCTGGCCGTTCGAAATGTGGGGAACTGACATAATCGGCCCCATCGAACCAGCATCGTCCAGGGGACATCGATTCATCTTGGCGATGACTGGCTACTTCTCCAAATGGGCAGAAGCAATACCGCTGAGGGAAGTGAAGACGGAGAATATCATCCACTTCTTCAAGACGCACGTCATTTATCGGTTTGGAACTCCGCGACGGATCATCTCCGATAACGGGCCAGCCTACAGAAGCCACAAGATCAGTCGCTTCGCGCAACAGCATAATATAGACTGGAGATATTCCTCGGTTTATAATCCCCGAGCTAACGGTCTAGCTGAGGCCTTCAACTAGACCTTGACAAAGATCGTGAAGAAGACGGTGTCCCGAAATAAGAAGGACTGGCATGAGAGACTGCAAGAAGCTCTCTAGGCGTATCGAACTATGTTCAAAACGACCACGAACACAACGCCGTACGCGTTGGTCTTCGGTACAGAAGCAGTACTCCCCCTCGAAATAGAATTACCTTCTCTACGAGCGGCAGTCCACTACGAGCTGACGGATGAAGAAAATGCTCACCTCCGGCTTGAGGAGCTTGATGCCCTTGATGAAACCCGGCTCATAGCGCAACAGAATCTGGAGGCTTATAAAACAAAGATGACGCGCTCATATGAAAGATTGATCAGGCCGAGAACATTCCGCCAAGGCGAACTCGTGCTAGTGGTCAAAAGACATATGATCCCCAATCGCGCCAAGCGGGGAAAATTCGAGCCGAACTATGAAGGCCCGTACATCATAGACAAGGTCTACCAGGGTGGAGCCTATCTACTCATGGATATGCACGGTGAAAGGCCTTTAAGGCCAATAACGGTCGCTTCCTAAAGAAATACTATATTTAATGAGTCACAGCCTAGGTCAATAATAGATGACGACGACTATGTCCGCTCGCTATCTTCCTAAGCCCAAACTCTATAAGTAGTAACCGGCCTTCTTCGCCAACGGACCGAAACGTCCTTAAACTAATGACGGACCACTACGTCCTAAAAAATGACCGAAACGTCTTTAAACTACTACCGCGGCATCCTCAGGCTGACGTGATAAAAAATAATAATAAAAAAATAATTAAAAAAAATAAAAACGGTATGTCCATAAGCAAAATGGACACGGATGAAAACCCGAAAGGGCTCCGTGAGTAAAAACAGCAGGGCTACCGGTGAGTGTTCGTGAAAACCCGAAAGGGCGAGACCTCGTTAAAAAAAAGAATAAAAAATAAAAATAAAATAAAAAAAGGTATGTCCATAAGCAAAATGGGCACGGATGAAAACCCGAAAGGGCTCCGTGAGTAAAAACAGCAGGGCTACCGGCGAGTGTTTGTGAAAACCCGAAATGGCGCAACCTCGTTAAAAGACACTTACAGGGGAATATACACTTAGGAATCCTCACGATCCCTAAGGAGAAAACGCACCTACGAGATCCTCACGACTTGTAGAGAGAAATACCTTTGTGGGACCCTTACGGCTCATGAAGTCAAAATCCTTAGTCGACAGGATCCTAACCCTGTTTACTAAGCCACCTTTGTTCGACATCGACAGAGGCAAATGATGATTCGCTCCTGACAATATCCCAGTTGTAGCGATACTGATGCCTAAACCGGTATCAAATTCCAAGCCCTTTCATGGCAAATGATGATTCGCTCCTGGTAATATTCCAGTTGTAGCGATGCTGATACTGAGATCGGCACCAAATTCTAAGTTCTACACTCGCGATAAAAATCAGCGAGCTAAAAATGCATACGAAATAGCCGAAATGATGGGGCAACTTGAAACAAAATCAGCAAGTAAAAAAAAAATGTATGCATGCAAAATAGCCGAAATGATTGGGCAACTCGCAATAAAAGGCAGCGAGTAAAAACAAAATAAATAGCCAAAATGATTGGGCACCGCGAAAAATAGCCGAAATGATTTGGGCAATCGCGACCTTCGCGATATAAAAGCTGAAATGATAGAGCATCGCGGAAATAAAATAATAAAAAAATGAATGAAATTTATGCCCTACAGGCGATATCACAGCAATCCCTGTATACAATCCAGGGGCATAAACAAAGAAGGAAACGCATCTTTCCTCCCCATGCTCCATCAGGAAACGGAGCCAAGTCTTGACGGCAACTTATATAAAGCCTGAAGACAATCGGAGATCATCTCACCCCAGCGTGGAGTGATCACCACTTCATCATTCATCTCTACACAACAGACGAAATGTCACTACAGCGTCCCTCCTCCAACAGGATTCGGACACACCACAGCAAGCGAAGCAAAGGCCAAATTCCTAGCTTCAGGGTCTTGACGGCAACTCATATAAAACCTGAAAGACTACCAGAGATCATCTCAACTCCAGGGAAATCAGTGTCCTTGGCAAATACCTCAATTCAAGGAAACTAGCGTCCTTGATGAGAGCTTCTCTATTCGCGTCGGCCCGCAGAGAAACCAACGTCTTTGCAGGAATATCCTGATTCGTTTCAACCCCAGGGAAATCAGTGTCCTTGGCAACCTCCTCGACTCAGGGAAACCAGTGTCCTTGACGAGAGCACCTCGATTCGCGTCGACCCGCAAAGAAACCAGCATCTTTGCAGGAACACCTCGATTCTTTTCAACTCCAGGGAAATCAGTGTCCTTGGCAAATACCTCAATTCAGGGAAACTAGCGTCCTTGATGAGAGCTTCTCGTTTCATGTCGGCCCGCAGAGAAACCAACGTCTTTGCAGGAATACTCCGATTCGTTTCAACCCCAGGGAAATCAGTGTCCTTGGCAACCTCCTCGACTCAGGGAAACCAGTGTCCTTGACGAGAGCACCTCGATTCGCGTCGACCCGCAGAGAAACCAGCGTCTTTATAGGAACACCTCGATTCGTTTCAACTCCAGGGAAATCAGTGTCCTTGGCAAATACCTCAATTCAGGGAAACTAGCGTCCTTGATGAGAGCTTCTTGATTCGCGTCGGCCCGCAGAGAAACCAGCGTCTTTGCAGAAATACCCCGATTCGTTTCAACCCCAGGGAAATCAGTGTCCTTGGCAACCTCCTCGACTCAGGGAAACCAGTGTCCTTGACGAGAGCACCTCGATTCGCGTCGACCCGCAGAGAAACCAGCGTCTTTGCAGGAACACCTCAATTCGTTTCAACCCCAGGAAAATCAGTGTCCTTGGCAACCTCCTCGACTCAGGGAAACCAGTGTCCTTGACGAAAGCACCTCGATTCGCGTCGACCCGCAGAGAAACCAGCATCTTTGCAGGAACACCTCAATTCGTTTCAACTCCAGGGAAATCAGTGTCCTTGGCAAATACCTCAATTCAGGGAAACTAGCGTCCTTGATGAGAGCTCCTCGATTCGCGTCGACCCGCAGAGAAACCAGCGTCTTTGCAGGAACACCTCGATTCGTTTCAACCCCAGGGAAATCAGTGTCCTTGGCAACCTCCTCGACTCAGGGAAACCAGTGTCCTTGATGAGAGCTTCTTAATTCGCGTCGGCCCGCAGAGAAACCAGTGTCTTTGCAGGAACACTCCGATTCGTTTCAACCCCAGGGAAATCAGTGTCCTTGGCAAATACCTCAATTCAGGGAAACTAGCATCCTTGATGAGAGCTTCTTGATTCGCGTCGGCCCACAGAGAAACCAGTGTCTTTGCAGGAACACTCCAATTAGTTTCAACCTCGAGGAAACCAGTGTCCTCGGCAAAATACTTCGACTCAGGGAAATTAGTGTCCTTGATGAGAGCTGCTCGATTCGTCTCGACTCGTGAAGAAATTAGTGTCTTCGCGAGAACTTCCCGATTCATCTCGACTTGCAAGATAAAGCCTTAGGCGGTAAGGATTAAAAAATCTGTTTCCTAAGCACTGGGACCCTGCAAGTCGGCCCAAAACGGTCTCTTGCATACTATCCACGGGTCTCACTCTCCAAAGTCGAATCTCGACAAGGAGGGAAACAACCGCTTACGGGTCCTCTCGACTCGTGAGAAGGAAAATTCTCTTATAGGATCCTTACGACTTGTAAGAGAAAACACACTTAGGGATCCTCACGATTCCTAAGGAGAAAATACACCTACGAGATCCTCTCGATCCGTAGGGAGAAAAGTCTTTATGAGACCCTCACGGCTCATGAAGTTGAAAAGTCTTAGGCAGCAGATCTAAACCTGCCTCCTAAGCCATCACTACCTCTTGAAGAAGCCAAGACAGGATGCTCGCTCTATCATCTGTCAACCATGTTTGCTAAGATAACATGTTGGTAATAAAAGAAAGAAGGAAGCGACAGAAAAAATATCCGATTTGCATTTGATCAAGCGTTCGAGACACATTCATTCATGCATGTGCAAAAGACTCAGAACGAGAAATAAAACAAGCTGAAATAAAAAAAAAATCCATTCATATTGCAAAGGGTTCTTACAATCATAAAGAAATAAACAAAGATATTATCCAAATGATTACAATGGCAAAACCTCAGATCTAGGACATGGATTAAGGAAGTCGAAAGTAAGGCTATCTAGGGTCTTTCTGGCCTTTCTGATCATTCTCGTGCGCAGCCTCTCGCGCTCACGTGTGTCAAGGTCTTCGGCAAGGCCCCCCATCCTTCGATAAGCAGCAATTATCGTCGTCTGTTGAAAGATTTGATGCAGAATGTCGATGAGGTTATCTCGCCGTTTCTTCGAGATCAGCCCCGACAGGTATACTGAATGCACCTTATCTTCAGTATCATCCAGCGCATTAAGCGGCATGGCCTCGTGAAACCCCGGGAGTGCTCTCCAAATTGCTCCCAGCACGACTTCCAAGAGAGCAGAACAGCGAGGAAGCAGCCAACCAACGCGTGCGTTCAGACGACCCATAACCTCCGCACACTGGGCATCTGTAAACTCCTGGTTTTGGTGACGGCCCTGTACGCGGATATCCTCGTAGGTGATGAATTCGTGCAGATTGTATAGATGAACAGCCATAATGCCTGAAGGAAACATCATTGGAAGATTAGCAATGAGAAAAAAGACACAGGGAGTTTAATTAAACTCCTCGAGAGCAATGCTCTGCAAACAGGAGTGACACCTGTCAAAATCAGTTATGAGGAGAATTTGAAGAAAATCCCCTAAGAACATTGAGAGTTTTGCTCTGAAAAGATGATATGATAATAATAATAATATAAAATGCCATCTTTAACCTCCAAGATCCATAAAAAACTCTTAAGAATTCTTCTATATGATTTGGAGGGAGCAAAGCTCCATTAATGAATTAAGAAAATACAAGGAAAATCTTTTAGAGAGCAGAGCTCTATTAATAGAACTCTAATAAGGTTCTCCTTAGCTCTCTTTAGATCCTTTTAAAGCAAGGCTCTGCTAAATGAAACCCTAAATGGGTCTTATTTAGATCAGGGATCTATTGAGAGCAAGGCACTTAAAATTAATTTAATCCAAATTAATTTTTACCTAAAAATTTTCTAGAGTTTTTGTAGGGTTCCTAGGCACCCTAATGAGGTCTCACAAGGCATCGAACATGCCAATTTCAAATTATCTAGGTGCCGAGAGACCCTAATACGGATCGTTTGCTAGAAATCTAGGCGAAAAAGTAATCTAGTTAACAGTTAACTAAGGGATACGGATATACAACCTTTGTAGATCCGTTTGTCCACCTCCATAGCTCCATGAAGAAGTCATCTCCGCTGTACAAATCCGAAATCCGGGCTCTTGCGTCGGCTTCATCGGAGAAGAAGCGGGCTAGGTCATCGACGACGTGCCGAAGATGATCTACGTCGAGGCATCGCTAAATCAAGCTCCGACTTCACCAAGTCCAAAAACTTGTGAAGAGAACACACTCTACTACTTGGCAAGAGGTAGAGGATGAAGAAATAGGAAGTGGGTAGACTTTAGATTTGGATTTCTCACTCTTTATCATCAATCACCATTGATGAAGAAAGCTTTTTCTTCCTTGCTCATGAAGAAGAAGAAGAAAGAAATATATGATAAGTTAATTAAAAACAATAGAAAAATCAAAACTTATCATAATGTTAACTAGAGTCAAGTGTAGAGAATGAATCATGGTTAGTGGGAATGGTTAGGGTTAAGGATGAGATAAGAATGGTTGACTTGATCAAAGTTTCATGAAGCTTCAACTAAACTCCAAATTAAGCCACCATTCTTTTCTCCTCTTTTCCAAAATGAATAAACAAATAAATAAATGAATAAATAAAGGAAATGAAACCCTAACCATTCTTTTAACCATGGTTTAATTCTTTGCACTTAACCAAGTAAACATGTATCATCAAACATGATACAATCACATGCACAAAATCATATCGCATATGTAATGCGCACTCCCGAGTGAGAAAATCCATTTAAAGTGAACCGATACTAGTTAATGCAAAGTAATATATCAAATATATAATTATGCATTAAATAATTAAATCAACACTTGATTCAATGACCCGGTCATGTCGCACACAACCGACTAGTATATAATGTATCGGCTTATCAAATCAACCTTTGATTCGATAACTAGGGTATATCGCATATAACCTAATCGATACATTCATCGCGAGAATGGATTACGGTATCACATACACGCATTATTCTCGGTCCCGCACATATCTCATATGCGCTCCTATTTCGTTTTGCTTGAGCCAGGAAACCTCTGTGTAGGACTCTAAAGACTCGTCAATACGCCGGCAGCAGGCGATGATCATATCAAACACCCACAAGCCGCAAGCGGTCTGCTAAACGTAACGGCCACCCGGGTATTGAGCGATCTGAAGATCGACGAGCAAGCCCGCTCACACTCCAGTGAATCCAACCAGTAACACTACCGTACAGTCCGGTCTGATCGTCTGATATGTCGCATATCTCGCCTAGGGGTGGTAAACGTCAGACCCCAATAGCTCGATAAGTCGTGTCGATATGAGGTCTATAACTATTCGAGAAACTACTGGTAACACTTACCAGTAAATCTCAGCAACCCTGGCCAGGGATTTCCTGTTATAGCCAATCGAACACAGCGCAACATCAACCCCCTATACCGGGAGAGACGAATCCCCTCCTATCGCTCATTGCCTCCATGTGACTCGGGACTGTACCCAAAAACCACCGTTTTGCACGCCCTCTTGGACGTGGTAAGATGGAAATCAAAGCACAGTGGGAACCACACAAGACTCTATGACGATCTCGGGTCAACAGACTACTCTGTACCAGTGTCACCAGAGAACTGCCATCTGACGTGAGGTATAATACCATCTGGGAGTTCTCGGCGAGTCCGTCCAGTGTACCCAGTCTCCACTGAGCACCCGTATATCATCTCTGATGTCAAACACCAATGGATATGGGATCATCCATCGCCCATCTGTATGGGTCGAGAAGGTATACGCTAGTCTACTCTGGTATATCGATGCCCCGTCTCGATACACCCACGACTAGGGACTTTGAAGGATGTACTTATAGACTACCATGTCCCCACTAGTATGATCCGCATCATAGTCCAGGTAGTCAAGTACAGATCCTAAGGGCTTTACCAACATGTAACAGAGAGACAATCAGCATACACGTTAAGGTAAAGGGTAACCAGATAGCATACTATCATGTCGAGCAAGAAAGTCCTCCCTATATATGTCCAAGCATCCACTACTATATACATCCTATGTACAGTAATGGCCTCTAGGGCATACATATAACTAACAGTTTTAACTCTTAAAAGTGCTTGAACAAAAGAGCAGGGTTCTGAACAAAATTCTTATGAAGAGATGAAAATCATCTAAGGGACCAAAGGTCCTATTTATAGGCATTGAAGAGCCGTTTCAACTTCCAAGGGATGGCGCGACGGTTGGAATTCTACCACCGCTGCGCTCACGTTTGGGGCCACGTAAGCGCAACGGTGGGGGGGCATTTGTTTACCCCAATCAGAGCAAAGCTCTGTTCAAATTCCAAGGTGGGAGATGAAGCAACGCTTCTGTTTCCCCCAATCAGAGCAAAGCTCTGCTTTGAAATTAAAGTTAAAGAAGCAACGCTTCAGATTCCTTGCGCTGGGCGCAACGCGCCACGTGTCAAAATCAGGCACGCCAGCGCAAGGAGCGCAGCGCACCCAATCAGAGCAAGGCCCTATTTTAAATAAAAAATTAAGGAAGCAATGCTTCAGACAAGTTGCGCTCTGCGCAGCGCACCCAATTAGCGCTCTGCGCTGCGCGACACGTGGCAGCGCAGTTGCGCTGCGCGACACGTGGCAGCGCAGTTGCGCTGCGCTCTGCACTGCTCGACACATGTCAAGCGCAGGTGCGTTTGCGCCAAACAGAAAAATTCTGAAAGATCTTTCTGATCTTATTAAAACAATAAGATTCTCTCCTGTAAAACAGGAGCCCTTAGATCAAAGATCCAACGGTAGGGAAAAATCCCTAAATCACTCAGAGAAAGATCTCTTCAACTGATTTAACAAATCAAATGGCACTATAAAAAGCCCCTGGACTCCAAGTCTAAAGGAGATTAGCACAGAGAGAATTCACAGAGCTCTTCTAAGAACTTTGAGAAGAATTCAGAAAGAAAGAAAGAAAAAGGTAAAACCTTTAGAAAAAGAAGAATTTTCTTCTGAAAAGATCAATGATCTAAGAACAAGATCAAAGATCTTCAATAAAAAATGATAATATTAATAAAAAGAAGTAATTTACTTCTTCTTTAGATCTTTCTGATCTAAATAAAGGCATTGCCTTTTGATGAACCATTGGTTCTGGAATTTTAGAAGATTCTCTTCTTTGATCCAAAATCGGATCAAGATATTGAACAGTGTCCTGCACTTGAAAAAATTTACACTGTTGCGCTTCTAGGTTGGCGCAAGCCACCATAAAGCGCCACGTGTCAGCCCCAGAACAGACTGCGCTATGCGCTTCTAAAACAGAGCACTACTCTCATGAATTGGCGCACTGCACCAGAGCGTGCCACGTGTCAGCAGCGCAACAGTGCAGCACACTGGCGCAGCGCACTGCGCTTGCGCTCACCAGAGCGTGACACGTGTCACCTCCACATGGACTTGCGCCTTGCGCTCCTCAATTGGCGCAAAGCGTCTGACAAGCCACGTGGCGCTCTGTCAGACTAATTAATGCAGCGCATTATTAAAGGGCAGAGCCCAATTAAGAGGCCCAATGGACCAAAACAAATGCTATGCATTATAAAAAAGGGGACACAGCCCAATTTAAAAAGCCTAACGGGCCAGAATAAAATGCAGTGCAGGGGCAGAGCTCTAATAAAGGCCTAATAGGCCAAATGCAAATAAAATGTTGCACATTTTCAACTGGACTTAGCCCAATACTGGCCATAAGTCCTCAAATTAAATTGACTGAGTATGATTTCTCTCTTAATCAATTTACACCCGGTTCAAGAGTACATCTCCGAACTCCTCTGATATTTGTCGTTGTAATCCTTCAACGTCGTCAGAGAGGTGACGGGTCCCGACAACCACATATTGATAAGGACTGCGGGGTCCTTAAACTCGCGGACCGAAACGTCCTTAAACTAATATTCGTCCCAAAATGGGAACGTTGGACCGAAATGTCCTTAAACTAATGTTCGTCCCCAAATGGGAATGATGGACCACCATGTCCCTAAACTGAGAATCGACCGCAATATCATTAAACTAAACAATAGAGCCAATTGCTCTCTTGTCGGATCCAAACGATCCCGTTAAGTTGATCTTAGTCTAGATATTAGGCTAACGTATCCTTAACAAAAGTTTAAGTTGATCTTAGCCTTAAATAGGGCTAACGTATCCTTAAACCAAAACACCAAACCCAAATCTAAGAAAATACGGATTTGGACTAATCCACGTCCTACGGGCGACGACATAAATTAGTCTCCGTATACAATCCACGGGCAACCACAAACAAAACAAATACGCACGACACGAAGTGAAATTCTGGAGAAGGAGAAAGTTGCTACCGCGATGCGGTAGCGTAATTAACTGCAGGGGCTTGCGCCTGCAGGGAAGAGCGTCCCCACAATCAAAAACCCCTCCAGCGAGGGGGAATCTGACGAAGTCTGCTACATCGGCCGCATCCGTCTAAACCTCCGATACACGGTGCCATAAATCAACTTGGCATCTTCGGAGAGGTGGACGGATAAAACCAAATAGCATCTGCCCCGAATCACAGGCAAGACGTCCCTACGTCGTCTTGGCCGCCGTTCGGAGGGGAACAACGCCTCTGGTACGATTTCAGATTTCTGTCTGCCATGTTCCTGAAACCAAAACACCGAAAAGGATTAGTATGATAACAAGATAATGACCATAGATCAGGGATATGAATCAAGACTAGAACTCCAAGTTACTTAAATAGGGTACCGCATTGTAACCATACCGTGGTACATAGTTACAATTACATAACTCCACCCAAGTCGCCTAAATTCTAGAGATAAACAATAGGAAACCAAAGTTTCAAGTCGAGATGCAAAGAGATTTGCATATTGTCAAGGTAAGAATCAGGAGGAAGTTAAGATTCAAAAATGGCGAGATAGTAAAGTGGCAGGACATGTTCCCAATCACGAGTATTCTGATTCGTGTATTGTGTCCAATACCCAAATACAAAAGAATCAAACCCGATTAACCTAGATCTTATGGCTCTGATATCAAATAAACCCTGTCACGCCCTGCTTCCCAGAGTGCGCTAAGATAGGCATGTGACAGAGCCAACCATGCTACCTGTAGATAGGAAATATCCCTCCATAGTCACATTACTGCTGTAGAGATATCAAGAACAGTAAAAAAAATAATAAACAACTATCTAATACATGTCTATGAGCCAGAATAACAAGTCAAGAATAAAATAATCCGGAAGCTAAAAGATCCAATACAATAATAAACTGGAATGTACGTCCCATAATGCGGGCTCACATCAGGAATGAAAATACTGAAAGGAAACTAAACTAAACTAATAACAGATCCTCACTGCTCGGCCTGTTGATCAAAGAACTCCTGGACATCCTGCGATAAGAATAAGGGATCTGGGGGTATAATGAAATATGCAGGCATGAAGTATGAACAGTAACAAGTCCTCAGTAACAAGTAAAACATAATATGAATATATATCAGTGAACAGGATATAAACAGGTGAAGTGCAGTGAGTAGTCTAAACTGTGCTATAGGGTGATCTACTCTAAAGTTATTCGAAATCAATGAACGTAATCCTCATCGTAACCCATCGGTCTATGCCCCGTTCAACCCCACGGGACCACGGTAACAAAATATAGTAGACTGTGAGTCTATGTCCCGTTCAACCCCACGGGACCACGTTAACAAGATGTAATAGCCCTTTGAGTTACGTTCGGACACATTCTTGATTTCCCCATACCCCCAAATTATGTGTGTAAGTCAGGTATTGATAAATCTGATACTAATGCCAAAACAGGATCAAGCAGGTACAGGTTTGTCTGTATAAACAACAGGAAATGTCTGTAGGGACAACAGGTCAAGATTGTCGGCATTAGTAACAAGATCAGGTAATATGTCAAGCTGTGGTATATCAGGTCATGTCAGGTGGTGTGCATGTATCAAGTCATATCAAGTAGTGCACGTGTATCAGGTCATGTCAGTAGTAGTGTATCAGGTCATGTCAGGTAGTGCACAAGTGTCAAGTTAGGGCTCGTAATCAAACTGTAATAAGTATGGGTGCACAAACTCAAGTATGGAGTACTAATATAACAATAAAATGGAATAATGTGATATGGTATGCAAATAGATATAAATTCAAAGATATGGATGCACAATTATCGATTAGGGTTTGTTTCCTTGGGGTTTGAAACGAGTCGAGGATTTCCCACGGAGGCACTGGTGGCTCTGCGAGTCGACGCGGATCAGGAGGCTCTTGTCAAGGAGTGTTTGTATCCGTGAGTCGAGGAGTTTGCTGAAAACATTGGTTTCTTCGGAATTGGACTGAACCGTCGAGATTTGGCTTCGTCTTCTGGCGGAGCCTGTTGGGAAAGTATGGTTCCCTCTTGTTTGTTTAATCCCTTGGATTGTATACAGGGATCGATGTGATCTTAACTGTAGGGCCAAAGTTTTATCATCTTCCCTTTTTTTGTTTTATTTCCGCGATGCTCTATCATTTCAGCTTTTTATATCGCGAAGGTCGCGTTTGCCCAATCATTTCGGCTATTTTTCGCGGTGCCCAATCATTTCGGCTGTTTATTTCATTTTTACTCGCTGCTTTTATTGCGAGTTGCCCAATCATTTCGGCTGTTTATTTTATTTTTACTCGCTGCTTTTTATTGCGAGTTGCCCCATCATTTCGGCTATTTCATATGCACGAGCGGCCTACTGGCTTTCGCCGTAAACCTAAAATTAAACACCGATTTCGGCATCAGCACCGCTACAACTGGAATATTGTCAGGAGCGAATCATCATCTGCCTCTGTCGATATTGAACAAAGGTGGCTTAGCGACCAGGGTTAGGGTCCTGTCGTCTAAGGCTTTTAACTTCATGAGCCGTAAGGGTCTCACAAAGGTATTCCTCCCTACAAGTCGTGAGGATCTTGTAGGTGTATTTTCTCCTTAGGAATTGTGAGAATTCCTAAGTGTATGTTCCTCTGCAAGTCGTAAGGATCCTACAAGAGGGTTTTCTCCTTGTAAGTCGAGAGGACTTATAAGGGTTGTTCACCATGTGAACATATCCCCAGTCACGGATGGGACTTGGTCAGGGAAATGTTTATTCGCGCCCGTGGATTGTATACAAGAGCCCGTATTGGACCACTTGTAGGGCAATATCGGAAGTTGTGGGGGTTGCTTAAGCACAGGTTTAGGTCTCTGTAACTTAAGACTTTCAAATCTTATGAGCCGTGAGGGTCCCATAAGAGAGTTCTCCTTACGAGTCGTGAGGATCTCGCAAGTGTATTTTCTCTTTAGGAATCGTGGGGATCCCTAAGTGTGTTGCTCCCTTGTGAGTCGTAGGGATCTCACACGGGTGGTTTCTTCTTAGAAGGTCGAGAGGACCCTATAAGTGTCCTTTAACGAGGTTGCGCCCTTTCAGGTTTTCACAAACACTCGCCGGTAGCCCTGCTGTTTTTACTCACGGAGCCCTTTCGGGTTTTCATCCGTGCCCATTTTGCTTATGGACATACCGCTTTTTTTTTATTCTTTTTATTTTCTTTTTCTCTTTTTTTTTTACGAGGTCGCGCCCTTTCGGGTTTTCACGAACACTCGCCGGTAGCCCTGCTGTTTTTACTCACGGAACCCTTTCGGGTTTTCATCCGTGCCCTTTTTGCTTATGGACATACCGTTTTTTATTTTATTTTATTTTTATATGTTTTTTTTATATATCTCGTCAGCCTAAAAGATGTTGCGGTAGTAGTTTTAAAGACGTTTCGGTCTGCTATTAGTTTAAGGACATTTCGGTCCGACTTTGAGAAGGCTGGCTACTGCTGATAGAGTTTGAGCTTAGGAAGATAGTGAGCGGACATCGTCATCATTATCTATCATTGACCTAGGCTGTGGCTCATTAAGTGTAGTATCTCTTTAGGAAGCGACCGTTTATTGGCCTGAAAGGCCTTTCACCGTGTATGTCCATGAGTAGATAGGCCCCACCCTGGTAGACCTTATCTACGATGTACGGGCCTTCGTAGTTTGGCTCGAATTTTCCCCGCTTGGCGCGATTGGGGATCATAGGCCTTTTGACCACCAGCACGAGTTCGCCTTGGCGGAATGTTCTCGGTCGGGTTAATCTTTCATATGAGCGTGTCATCTTTGCTTTATAAGCTTCCAGATTTTGTTGCGCTATGAGCCGGGTTTCATCAAGGGCGTCAAGCTCCTCAAGCCAAAGGTGAGCGTTTTCTTCATCTGTTAGCTCGTAGTGGACTGCCACTCGTAGAGAGGGTAACTCTATCTCGAGGGGGAGCACTGCTTCCGTCCCAAATACCAACGCGTACGGCGTTGTGTTCGTGGCCGTCTTGAACGTAGTTCGATATGCCCAAAGAGCCTCTTGCAGTCTTTCGTGCCAGTCTCTCTTATTTCGGGACACTGTTTTCTTTATGATCTTCGTCAAGGTCTTGTTGAAGGCCTCAGCTAGACCGTTAGCTCGCGGATTATAGACCGAGGAATATCTCCAATCTATATTGTGTTGCTGCGCAAAGCGACTGATCTTGTGGCTTCTGTAAGCTGGCCCGTTATCGGAGATGATCCGTCGCGGAGTTCCAAACCGATATATGACATGCGTCTTGAAGAAATGGAGGATATTCTCCGTCTTAACCTCTCTTAACGGTACTGCTTCTGCCCATTTATAGAAGTAGTCAGTCGTCGCCAGGATGAAACGATGTCCCCTAGACGATGCCGGTTCGATAGGGCCGACTATGTCAGTTCCCCACATCTCGAACGGCCAGCTAGCCACCGTCGGATGTAATGGATTTGGATGCTGATGGATGAAATCCCCATGAATTTGACATGAGTGACACTGCTTCGCATATTCGAGGCAGTCCTGAATCATCGTGGGCCAGTAGTACCCATCCGTTTGATCTTCAACTTCATCTTTGGGCCCGCTTGGTGAGAACCGCAGAGTCCGTCGTGAACTTCCTGAACGACTCTTTTCGCTTCGTCAGGTCCTAAGCATCTCAGCCACAGAGAATCAAACGACCTCTTGTACAGAGTATCATTGACAAAGGCGAAAGACAGAGCTCGTTTCATGAGCTGATGTCTTATGGACGCTTCTTCAAGCATCCGGTGGGATTTAAAGTAGTTTATGAAGACTTCTCTCCAATCCTCGGTATTTTCCCAATCTTTTACTTGCAGGGTCGTCTGCTCGCTCGCTCCTTTTTCTTCGGATGATTCCGGAGATATTTCTGCTGGGGCAAGCACCCGACGGCTTTGTACCATGATTCTGACGTCATCAAGGTTCTCGTCAGCCAGCTCTTTAGCAAGTTTGGCCAACGCGTCTGCATTGCTATTTTCCGCGCGCGGTATGTTCTCCAAAGTATAGGAGGGAATTTGGGTCAACAGTTGTTGCACCTTTTCCCCATACTTCACCAACTACAGTTTGCACGTTTGGTATTCGCCGTTTACTTGACTAACGACCAGTAGAGAATCTCCGTATATGAGGAGGTTTTCAATTCCCATGTCGATGGCGATCTCAAGACCTGCTATCAAGGCTTCATATTCGGCTTCGTTATTCGTCCTCGGCTCTGTTAAGGAGAAAGCGAAGCGCATTATCCCTCCTTGTGGAGTCACGAAGATGAGACCTACCCCCGATTTGATTATAGGGGCACTTTGTTTGCGCTTCTTCATGGAAGACACTCCATCGAAAAAGAGCTCCCATCGGGTATCACCACCGTCGATTGCGTCGAACGCATGCTCGTCTGGTAGATCGCAGCTCAGAGGAGAATCGGCGGGTATCGGATGCTCAGCAAGGAAGTCGGCGATGGCCTGGCCTTTCACTGCCTTGAGAGGTTGATACGTTATAGAGAACTCCATCAAAAGCAGAGCCCATTTAGCGAGTCGACCTGTCAGTATGGCCTTTGACATTAAATACTTAAGAGGGTCCACCTTCGAAATGAGACGGACCTCATGCGCCAACGCATAGTGCCTGAGCTTTGTTATCGCGAAGATCAACGCCAAGCAGTGTTTTTCAATGGGGGGTAGTTGCTTTCTGCCCCCAGTGGAACTCGACTTAAGTAATAGAGTGCTCTTTCTTTCCCTTGATCGTTCTCTTGTGCCCATAATGCGCCTAAGGAACTTTCGAGGGCGGTTGTATAAAGAATGAGGGGTTTTCCCTTGACCGGAGCAGCCAACACCGGCGGGTTCTGCAGGTACTGTTTAATTTCGTCTAGTGCGCTTTGGCATTTGCGATCCCAGACGAACGGGGTTCCCTTCTTCATCAGGTGGCTGTAAGGACGGCACTTTCCTGAAAGGTTGGCTATAAATCGCCGTATATACGCGAGCTTCCCTTAGAGAGATCACAGCTGTTTGAGAGTCCTTGGCGGAGGCATTTCCATGATCGCCTTGATCTTTGATGGATCTATCTCAATACCTCGGTGCCGGACGACGAATCCCAGGAATTTGCCCGAGGAAACTCCGAATGCACACTTGAGCGGGTTCATCTTCAAGTTGTATTTGCCGAAGGCGTTGAAACACGGTCTTCAAATGCTCGAGATGTTCTTCGTATGATTTGCTTTTAACCACGAGATCGTCGATATAGCATTCAACGATTTCGTGTATAAGGTCATCAAAGATCTGCGTCATGGCTCTCTGGTAAGTAGCACCGGCGTTCTTTAAACCGAAGGGCATCACCTTATAGCAGATTATACCCAAAGGAGTCCTGAAGGCGGTGTGCTTCTGGTCTTCGGGATGCATCTTTATTTGATTATACCCTGATGAGCCGTCCATGAAGGAGAAAACCTCATGAGTGGACGTATTGTCTATCATCAGTTTGGTGACTGGCACTGGGAAATCGTCTTTCGGGCAAGCTTTATTGAGATCCCGGAAGTCTACGCATATGCGCACTGTCCCATTTTTCTTCATCACCGGGACGATGTTGGCGATCCATTCAGGGTATTGAACTTCCTGGATGAAGCTAGAGTCAATCAGCTTCTTGACCTCGGCGTTGATACTCATCTCAAGCTCGAGCCGCATTCTTCTTGGTGCCTGTTTGACTGGCTTGACGTCCGGGGATATCGCCAATCTGTGCACAGCAATTTCTGGATCTAGTCCCGGCATTTCGGAATAGTTCCACGCGAAGCAATCTCTATGCTGTAGAAGCACGTCCTTTAACGTAGCCACCCTTTCTTCAGATAGCAGCTCGCTGATGAATGTCGGTCGCGGATCGTCTGCCGATCCTAACTCAATCTTCTTGAGGTTATCTGCAATAGTATGTATGCCATCCTCCAGTTCTTTCGGAGCCGGTGGAAATTCTGAGATTACCTCATTGTCATTGTTTTCGAAGCACCAGGGGAGCTCATCTATGTCCTCGGGCTCTTCTTTTAATATTGTAATCATGTGACAGGTGCGAATTCGCTTCCAATCCCAATGTGGAACTGGTTCTTCTTTCGTGGCCTTGGGCTCGTGCTTTTGTGGCGGCGCTACCTTCCAGCTGTCAGACAGAGTGAATTTGCCAAGCTGATACTGATCTTCAACCCAATTTTTGAAGGTGAAGCAGTCCTCGAGAGGGTGCCCTATCACTCGGTGATAAAAGCAATAGTCCGGGTGAGAGACTTCGCCTGCTTGTTCAAGGTGTTTAGACTCTGGTAGTGCAAGCATCCGATGTTTTAGAGCAAGATCAAGTATCTTCTTCGTCTTGTCCCGAGGAAACGAGTACGCTCGACCCATTTTCTTCATGAGGGATAGATCAATAACGCTCAACTCCCGCTTGCATGGCTTCTTAGCCCTGCTTTGTTGTTGTTGAGCGCCTTTTTGGCCTTTCGACTTATTTCTTCTTTTGCGCCGAGCCTTCTTTATAACAGGTTGACAAGGAGCAGCATTTTCATCCTTTACGGCCTGTTGGAGAAGGCGTTGCGTCTTGGCTTTCTCGTAGATGGCCGTCTCGCGGTTGTGATCATCTCGGACTTTTTGACCAGCTTTCTTTATAAGTTTGTCCATTTGTTCTTCGAACGACGGACTGGGCTCCTTTGCATCTGGAACTTTCACTGGCTTAGGATTAGCGTCCTCCCATTGAGCATCCGCTTCTTCATCAAGGTCATACACGACGTAGCAGCCGGGTAGTAACTCTCGTTTCTTTGACTGGATGTATCCAAGCCCTTTTTGTTTCCATTCTTCCGTTAGGCAGTTTGCGTTGAGTCCCGGGGACGTTCCAGATCCTGTCATAGAATTTGGCCTTTCTAACGGTCTGTTTGAAGGGTATCCCCTGGCGTTTCAGCAGCTTTTTCAAACCTTCCGTATAATATCTGGGGAGACGAATAGGCTGAAGCCTGTCGAGCGTAGAATCCGCGCCATGCCAGATTTCTTTTTCTACCTTGGTTTCTTCAGAGCTGTAAAACAGAATTGCTTTCTCGCTCTCTCGCCTGGGAGGGATATAGAATGTCCGCAACTCTTCTACACTGTAGATATTAAGTGCATCCAGTTCTTTATGGTGTTTAAGCGGCACTATGGCGACTTGTAGACTTTGTTCTTCGTCGGCGAACTTTCGTATTGAAGGTCGAGCAGAGAATACAGCATGGATCTCATCTTCCGAGTCGCTACCAAAGACCAACGTAGGAGTGGACGGTCCTGGTTTATCGTGTTGGGACGGACCCGAGCAAACTATCTCCTCTTCCTCCTCGGTATCACTGCCGAAGACAGGGACGGTAGCGTTAGTTTTATTCTCCGGCTTATGACACTTCTCTGTGTCTTCGAAATCCGGTAAGAAGTATTTGGCGTCTTCATATTTGCGGACCTCGTTCACAGAGAACGGGTTCAGTTCTCTCATCACGGTATACTCGAAACCATCCTTAAAATACTTCATACACTGATGTTGTGTAGAAGGGATGATGTTGTACTCGTGTAACTATGGTCGGCCGAGCAAAGCGTTGTAGCATGTCTTGGCGTCTATGACGTGGAATTTAATGTCCGTGACGAGTAGCCCGAAGCGTAGCGTCAGTATCACAGATCCAAGAGTCTTTGACGATTGGGAGTCGAACCCGGAGATGGTGATCTTGTCCCGAGTAAGGTGCTGGACGCTCATGCAGATTTCCTTCAACACCCGCACGTTGAGTAGGTTAACAGACGACCCGTTATCGATCAGGATTTTGCCTATCTTATATCATAGCAGTATCCCGAGACATAGAGAGGGCGATTGTGTTCGCACGTCCCAAGTAGAAGGTCTTCATCGCCAAAAGTAATATCGGCCGTGTGCACTTCCTCCAATTCATCCTTCATCTTTTCCTCGGCCATGCATGCTTGGAATTGTTCTGGGTCTTGGAGCGCCTTAATCAACGAATCTCTCGCCTCTTTTGATAGCAAAAGGGCGTCAAGAATGCTGAGCTGTGAGGGCAGCTTCCTCAGATGTGCTAAGACGTTGTAATCCACCTTATTCTTCTTTGGCGGGTCTTTGGCAGCTAGCTCTTCCACCACTTGGTCATCTAAGACGATATCTTCAGGGGCCTTTTCTTTCCCTTTACCTTTTCTGTTCGAAGGTCCGAGGTTCTTTTCGGGCAGCGTGCGATTACGTAGCCGGATATTTTCGCAGACCTTCGGCTCTTCTTCTTTTCCCGGAGTGGATTCTTTAAAGAGAGGGGCAAGTTCCAGCTCCTCATCAGAATCGCTCCCGAATGTAGGCACTTGTGATCTACCGGTGTTAACCATGCAACAATCGCCAGCAGTTCTTTTAAGCCCTTCGGTCGTATTTCTTTGCTCCCGACGAGTTTTGCGTTTTTCTCGCTTAAAGTGTTGTCGATGAGCAACATATCCTTGCCACCATCTATCAAAAGCTTTGCACTCTTGAGTGGGGTGCGAAATCTTCTGATGATACAAGCAATAGGAGGGGTGCATTTCCGCTTCACCGGTGATGTTTCCTTCAGAGGATGGTAGCTTCATGCCCATTGATATGGCCTTAGCAAACTTTTTCCTCATCTTGAATTGGCTTTTGTCCGCAGTGGGTGTACTTCGCTCCAGCGGGAGTATCTCAATTCTCTCATCAAGGCGCTGGCGTTTGGCCCTTTCGAATATAACCTCCTCGCGCTCCCGATCAGCTCTGCTTTTTAATCGAGCTTCATTAAGGAATGCGTCAATTACTTCATCTGATGGCCCCAGAACTTTTGGTTCAGGATCTGCCCCCAGCTTTTCGGTGCAAGGAGTCTCCTCATCGTTCATGATCGAATGGGAAATCATATGACAGCTCGCCACATATTCCTCAGATTCATCCGATGAACTTTCTCCCTCATCTTCTTCTTGAAAGACGTGATTGAGGAACTCTTGGAGCGTAATGGGAGTTCGTGCCTTTTGGTTGTATTCATCCAGCGCGTCAATTTGCTTTTGTAAGTCCATGCGCTTGTCGCCAGGCTTCACGGGCTTCTTAGATTTCTTCTTCTTCTTTTTCGAAGATTTTGACGGCTGGCTGCAAGTGCTTGAACCACCACCATCGGTCTTTGGAGTTGGACGTGGCTTCAACATCCCTTCAATGACCTGCGGTTCCAACGGGTTCTTCCACTTGATCGCTGGACATGTCTGAAGATCGTTTAGCATCCTCTTTGTCTTGGCTGATAATACAACCTCCCAAGGAGCTTCTTCAACGACGGAGCATGTTGCCCCCGGCGTATTCGTCCCCTTAGAGGTGTGGGGCTGCGGGGGATTCACCTTCCACTTGTCAAATAACGCGAACTTGCCCTGTCGGTACTGGTTTTCAAGCCAATTTTTGAAAACGTAGCAATCTTCGATCGGATGGCCTAGTACTCGATGATAAGGACAGTAGTTGGGCTCGTTGACGTCACTTGGTTGCAACGGACGTTTTGGATCCGGCAGATTTATGAGTCTGTTGCGTAATGCCAGCTCGAATAACCTCCTTGTTTTATCGCGGGGAAAAGAATAAGGACGTCCCATCCTATCCTCAAGGGGTACGTACGGGTGCATATTATTTTGACGAACAATCGGCTTCGAGTCGCTCGGTTGTTGTTGAGCATTAGCGACGACGATCGCTTTTCCCTTCTTTTTGTCATTTCGGGAGTCCGGCTTTGGAAGAGGAGGTTTATGGCCCATCTGATCCATCTGTGCTAGCTTGTTAATCAAGGCCTGGAAGGTAATCGGCTTGAAAAACATCATAAACTGCGAGATGGTTGCCTGTGGATCGAGGGTTCCCACAAACATACCCACTGCGGGAGCTTCTTCAATGCGCTGCTCGCACTTCGATCATAAGTTCCGCCATCGTATAGCGTACTGAACCCACGTCTCGCCTGGTTTTACCCTGGCATTAATCAGTGCCGTCATCGGGGTACGTTCACTGGCGCTTGCAAAACGCTGAGTAAACAACAGTTCCATTTCCGCGAAGGTTTTGATAGAGTCGTTCGGGAGCTCAGAGTACCACTCGAACGCCGTATCCGACAAACTTCCAACAAACTGGCGAAGTAAAAGCTTGTCATCTCCACCGGTGTTGCCGCAGAGTGCCCTGAACTGGGCAACATGTTGGTGAGGATTGCCCGTCCCCTTGTAGACATGGAACTTGGGAATTGTGTAACCGGGTGGGTACTTGATTTGATCGTACCAACTTGGATATGGCCATCCTGTTTTTACGACCTGGCCGGCCGCTTCGGTCGCATGATAAACCCGTATTTGCTGGGTGATGTACTCATCCAAATCAGCTTTGGAGATTGTATCCTCCTTAGCCATTGACAGAGCTGGTGGAGGATTTGATGTTTCTCCCCTATCGTCTCCAAGGACGATCGGGGGCTCTTCAGCCGGAGGATCTTGTTGTATCATCATCCCTATCATGTCTTGGAAGAGAAGGCCCATACGCTGTATGTTGGCTGCTTGTTCAGCAGCCTCTTTGTCCTTCTTCTCCAATATCCGACGAAGGAATTCAGCGTCGGTTTCTTCCTCCTGACGTTCGTCCGAGGACGTTTCAGGGCTTTCTTTTGGTCCGGTAAGTGCAGCCATAGCATTCATCATTTCTTGGAGCTTTTGCTGTTGCTCCTGTGCCTTAGTCACTGATCGGGTGAGCGGTCGATGACCCGTAGATATGCGGCTATCCTCCTTTCCCGATGCCACATAAACTGTATGAACTACCATGCCCCCGGACTTAGGGCGTTTAGGCTCACCGCCTTTGGCATTTGCCGCGGGCGCGGGGGTTTTCTCCGGCCTTCTTCTTTTGTGGGCCGTTGAGGTTGGAGGGGTCGTTGCAGTGGGCACCTTAGCGACTGTCATCCTCTCCTGTTTGATCGGACGGTCCTTTTCTTTTTCCACCTTCGCCTTTTTCTGTTGACGAGAGCGACCTGGGTCAATCACGGAGTCTTGAACTCTCCGCCAAACTTTATAAATTTTTTAGGACAGCCGTTGAGGGGGCTGTTCTTGCTTCGTTTCCGGAACTCTCTCCGCGGGCGGAGGAGATCTTTTCAATGTAGCGGTTGGAGAGTTCTTCCGTACCCTTCTCAGCAGTTCAAAGCTGTTCCCAGTTGGAACAGCAGCGTTGACTTCCACCACTAGAGCCGGTGGAGTTAGCCTTGAGGGGGAGTTGCCCCCTGCCTTCCTTACTCGTTGCCAGTGGCGACGTCGAGCACGACGAGCCGTTGGGACTGGCTCGGAGATAGAGGTTGCTTCTTTTTGCCCCCTGTCTGAATGAGGCGCGGCTGGTGTTAACCTCTTAAAGACTGAGGTTGTCTTTTGAGGGGTGATATTTAACCTGTCGAAGACAGATCCTCGGGCAAGGGCAGGAGCAGGAATCGTCAGTCTTGAAAAGACTGACTCTTTGACAGGGGAAGCCGCCTTGACGACTTCTGGAGCAGCAGTTATTGCTTTCCTTGGGACAGCCAATTTAGAGTTCTGATTTAGCCTGGTGAAAACAGAGGCTGTCGGTTTGGTAGTGGGCGACCCGTTGACAGGGGTCGTCGTAGCAGTAAGCCGGTCGAAGACCGACTTCTTGTTCATTTCCGGTGCAGGTATTGGCTCAGAGAAGCTTGTAGGTGGGATCATGGTCCCGAAGAACAGGCCAGTGGTGGCCTGGGTCACCTGGTCTACTGGCAGAGTGAGGAAGGAAGTCGTTTGGGGCCCATATGCTACACCTCCCAGTGAGGTGGAGCATCCGTTGCAGTGGCACTTCGAGCAGTTGGTGCAATTAGAGGCCATTGAATCTTGAGTTCTGCGCCAGGCAAAAGACCAAATCTTAGTAACTTGAAATCCGAAGGCAACCATTAACAAACCGCGGCTGGTTCGTGAAGACGACACACGAAGTATGGAGTGGAAAGAGAAAAAGGTCCCACCGGGCGTGCCAGAATCTGTTCCCCTCCGAAAGACGGCGCATAAGACTGCAATGTCCTGACGCTGAGATTCGGGGCAGATGCTATTTGGTTTTATCCGTCCAAACCTCCGATACACGGTGCCATAAATCAACTTGGCATTTTCGAAGAGGTAGACGGATAAAACCAAATAGCATCTGCCCCGAATCTCAGCGTCAGGACATCGCAGTCTTGTGCGCCGTCTTTCGGAGGGGAACAAATAATCCTTGGCGCTTGGAAAACAAATAATCCCTAGCAAACTCCTCGACTCACGGATACAAACACTCCTTGACGAGAGCCTCCTGATCCGCGTCGACTCGCAGAGCCACCAGTGCCTCCGTGGGAAATCCTCGTCTCTTTTCAAACCCCAAGGAAACAAATAATCCTTGGCGCTTGGGAAACAAATAATCCCTAGCAAACTCCTCGACTCACGGATACAAACACTCCTTGACGAGAGCCTCCTGATCCGCGTCGACTCGCAGAGCCACCAGTGCCTCCGTGGGAAATCCTCGACTCGTTTCAAACCCCAAGGAAACAAATAATCCTTGGCGCTTGGGAAACAAATAATCCCTAGCAAACTCCTCGACTCACGGATACAAACACTCCTTGACGAGAGCCTCCTGGTCCGCGTCGACTCGCAGAGCAACCAGTGCCTCCGTGGGAAATCCTCGACTCGTTTCAAACCCCAAGGAAATAAATAATCCTTGGCGCTTGGGAAACAAATAATCCCTAGCAAACTCCTGGACTCACGGATTCAAACACTCCTTGACAAGAGCCTCCTGATCCGCGTCGACTCGCAGAGCCACCAGTGCCTCCGTGGGAAATCCTCGACTCATTTCAAACCCCAAGGAAACAAATAATCCTTGGCGCTTGGGAAACAAATAATCCCTAGCAAACTCCTCGACTCACGGATACAAACACTCCTTGACGAGAGCCTCCTGATCCGCGTCGACTCGCAGAGCCACCAGTGCCTCCATGGGAAATCCTCGACTCGTTTCAAACCCCAAGGAGACAAATAATCCTTGGCGCTTGGGAAACAAATAATCCCTAGCAAACTCCTCGACTCACAGATACAAACACTCCTTGACGAGAGCCTCCTGATTCGCGTCGGCTCGCAGAGAAACCACTGTCTCCGCGGGAAAATTCCCGATTCGTCTCAACTTGCAAGATGAAGCCTCAGGCAGCAGGGATTAAAAAACTTGCTTCCTGAACAGTGGGACCCTGCAAATCGATCTAGATGATCTCTTGCAAACTATTCACGGGTCTTACTCTCCAAATTCGAATCTCGACAAAGAGAGAAATAACCGCTTACGGGTCCTCTCGACTTGTAAGAGGGAAGAATTCTCTTATAGGATCCTTACGACTTATAAGAGAAAACCACACTTAGGAATCCTCACGATTCCTAAGGAGAAAAACCCACCTACGAGATCCTCTCGACCCGTAGGGAGAAAAGTCTCTATGAGACCCTCACGGCTCACAGAGTTGAAAAGTCTTAGGCACCAGATCTGAACCTGCGGCCTAAGCCATCGCTGTTTCTTGAGAGGGTCGGGATACTCGCTCTAATCGTCCGTCAACCATGGTTATTAAGACAGCCTGCTAACAATAAAAGAAAGAAGAAAATGACAGAAAGAACATCCGATTTACATTTGACCAAGCGTTCGAGACACACTCATTTATACATGGGCAGAGGACTCAAGACGAGAAATAAGACAAGCTGAAATAAAAAAAAAGGGGGTTTTCCATTCATGTTGCTAAAATTCTTACAAGCAATGAATAAGAAACATTATTCAAATTATTACAATGGTATAACCTCAGATCCGGGGCACGGATTGAGGAATTCAAAAGTAAGGCCATCCAGAGTTCTTCTGGCCTTTCTAATTATTCTTATGCGCAGCCTCTCGCGCTCCTGTGTGTCAAGATCCTCAGCAAGCCCTCCCGGCCTTCGATAAGCTGCAACTATCGTCGTCTGCTAGAAGATTTGATGTAGGATGTCAATGAGGCCGTCCTGCCGTTTCTTCGAGATCAGCCCCGTCAGGTACACTGAATGCACCTTGTCTTCGGCATCATCCAGCGCGTTGAGCGGTAGGGCCTCGTGAAGACCCGGAAGTGCTCTCCATATTGCTCCCAGCACGACTTTCAAGAGAGCCGAACGACGAGGAAGCAGCCAACCACCGCTTGCGTTCAGACAACCCATGACCTCTGCACATTGAGCGTCTGTAAACTCCTGGTTTTATTGACGACCCTGTGCGCGGATATCGTCATAGGTGATGAACTCGTGCAAACTGTATAGACGCACCGCCATTATGCCTGGAGGAAATACCACAGGAAGATTAGCGATAGAAGAAAAATAATATGCACAGAGGGCTAAATTCCTCAAGAGCAAAGCTCTGTTCAGGGAATAGAACCCATGAACAAAAGCTCTGCAGATCTATAAGTTTTTTGAAAGTGAAGCTCTGTTTATGAAACCCCAATGGGGATCTCTTTAGATCAAAAGATCTGTGAGAGCAAAGCTCTTTGGTTGAGATTAATTTAAATTAATTTGATTTACATTAATTTTACCTAAAGTTTCTAACTTTGAAAATGAGCAAAGCTCTGCTGGTGAACCCCCGAAGGGATTTTCTTTAGATCAGAAGATCTATGAGAGCAAAGCTCTGTTGGTTAAGATTAATTAAAATTAATTTAATCTAAGAATCAATTTTACCTAAAGTTTTTCCAAAAACTTTGGAAAGGAGAGCAAGGCTCTGGAGTTCTTGAAGGCAAGAGCAAAGCTCTGAAGTTTTTTTGAAAATAAAAATCTGAAAGATGATAAGCATCTGTGGGGGACCAAAGCTCCTATTTATAGGTATCAAGTGCCTCTTCAACTTCCAAAAGTTGCCACGGCGGTTGGAATTCCACCACCGTTGCGCTCACGTTTGGGGCCACGTAAGCACAACGGTGGGGGGGCATTTGTTTACCCTAATCAGAGCAAACCTCTGTTTAAATTCCGAGACGGGAGATGAAGCAACGCTTCATCTTCCCCCAATTAGAGCAAAGCTCTGCTTTGAAAATTTAAACTTTAATAAATGAAGCAATGCTTCAAATTCTTTACGCTGCGTGCAACGCGCCGTGTGTCAAGCGCAGACACATCAGCGCAGCGCCCAAAACAGCGCACCCAATCAGAGCAAAGCTCTATTTAAAGAAAAATTAAAAGAAGCAACGCTTCAGTTGTGCAAGCACTGCGCTGCGCGACACGTGTCAGCGCAGTTGCGCTGCCTTTTGCGCTGCGCGACACGTGTCAGCGCAGATGCGCCAGCGCAGTTGCGCTGCTCTGTGCGCTGCATGACATGTGTCACGCGCTGGGGCATTTGCGCCAAACAGAATTAAGATTTTAAAGAAATCTTTCTGTTCTTGTTAAAACAAGAAGATTTTCTTCTGTAAAACAGAAGCTCTTGGATCAAAGATCTAACGGTGGGGAAAATTCCCCAAATCACTCAGAGAAAGATCTCTTTAACAAATTTAACTAATTTATGGGCACTATAAAAAGGACCCTAGGCCTCAATTCAAAGGCATCAACATTTTCTATAAAAAAAAAGAGGAAGGGAAAGAGAACTCTGAAGAATTCCTCAAGAACAAAAAAGGTAAAAACCTTGAGAAAAAAAGAGAAAGTTCTCTCATCAACAGATCATAGATCTAAAAACAAGATCAATGATCTTTAATAAAAAAAATATAATAATAAAATAGTGCTTGCACTTTTATGAACCTTTGGTTCTTTGAGATAAGAAAAACAAGAAAAAACTTATCTTTTCTTTGATCTAAATTAGATCAAGAAATCAAATAGTGCTTTGCACTTCTGTTCTTGAATCTAAAAGATTTTTAGTGCTTTGCACTTCTAAACTGCGTTGTTGCGCTCTTGAGAGAGCGCCACGTGTCAGCTACAAAGCAACTTGCGCTGCGCGCTCTTGAAATAGAGCTTTGCTCTCTGGAATTGGCGCAACACACCAGAGCGCGCCACGTGTCAGCAGCGCAACAACGCAGCGCACTAGCGCAGCGCACTGCGCTGTTGCGCTTGCGCTCATCAGAGCATGACACGTGTCCTCACCACAAGCGCTTGCGCTCAGTGATTGGCGCAAAGCGCCTGACAAATGCAAGGCATTTCTTAAAGGGCCAGGCCCAAATCAAAAAGACCTAGCAGGCCAAAATAAATTGCAAAGCAATAAAAAGGGGGGGCAGAGCCCAAGTGAGATTGATGCTCTGCATCTTTATGGGCAGAGCCCAAACAAAAAAAATAGAAGTAATGCAATGCATTATTTAAGTGTGGGCAAAACCCCAGCACAGGTCTAATAGACCAAAAATAAATAAGGGTGTTGAACATTTTCAACTGGACTTAGCCCAATTTTGGCCGTAAGTGCTCAAATTAAATTGACTGAGCACAGCTGTTCTCTTAAATTAATTTACATCCGGTTCAAGGGTACATCTCTGAACTCCTCTGACACCTATCGTTGTAATCCTTCAACGACGTCAGAGAGGTGATGGGTCCCGACAACCACATATTAATATGGACTGCAGGGTCCTCAAACTCGTGGACCGAAACGTCCTTAAACTAATATTCATCCCAAAATGGGAATGTTGGACCGAAATGTCCTTAAACTAATGATAGACCGAAACGTCCTTAAACTAATGACGGACCGAAACGTCCTTAAACTAACATTGGACCGAAACGTCCTTAAACTAATGATGGACCACTACATCCTTAAACTGGCGATGGACCGAAACGTCCTTAAACTAATGTTGGACCGAAACGTCCTTAAACTATTGGCAGACCACCACGTCCCTAAACTGGAATATAAACCACCACATCCCTAAATTGGAATGCGGACCACCACGTCCCTAAACTGGAATGCGGACCGCAATGTCCCTAAACTACCTATGGACCACTACGTCCCTAAACTGGAATAATAGAGCCTCCAAATGCTCTTTTGCCGGATCTAAACGATCCCGTTTAAGTTGATCTTAGCCCCCCAAACACGGCTAACGTATCCTTAAACATTCAAACGGACTATAAAACTCTAAATCAACCTTGGTTCAAGGGTATATCTCTGAACTCCTCTGACATCTGCCGTTGTAATCCTTCAACGACGTTAGAGAGGTGACGAGTCCCGATGGCCAGATATTAAATGGATTATCACGTTAAGTTGATCTTAGTCTCAAACAGGACTATCGTATCCTTAACGAACGTTTAAGTTGATCTTAGCCGCAACGCGGCTAACGTATCCTTAAACTAAAAACACCAAACCCAAATCTAAGCAAATACGGATTTGGACTAATCCACGTCCTACGGGCGACGGCATTACTCAGTCTCCGTATACAATCCACGGGCAACTACAAACAAAACAAACACACACGACACGAAGTGAAATTCTAGAGAAGGAGAAAGTGACTGCCGCGATGCGGTAGCGTAATTAACTGCAGGGGCTTGCGCCTGCAGGGAAGAGCGTCCCCACAATCAAAAACCCCTCAAGCGAGGGGGAATCTGACGAAATTTGCTACATCGGCCGCATCCGTCCAAACCTCTGATACACGGTGCCATAAATCAACTTGGCATCTTCGGAGAGGTAGACGGATAAAACCAAATAGCATCTGCCCCGAATCTCAGCGTCAGGACATCGCAGTCTTGTGCGCCGTCTTTCGGAGGGGAACAGGGTTATATTTATAGTTCCAATACTAATTAGGATGTACTTTATTAAACGTGGGGTTTTAATATCACAGTGTTATGTATTAATGTGATCTATAGATACAGTTATTGTAATATAGTATATAACAAGATAGGTTTGCATGCGTTAGATGTAAAGTAACACGTACGGATGCAGACGGATGTCGAAAAACTGTAAAAGTAAACATGGGATGCATAATTTGAAATACCAGTACTATATATATTAAAATAGATGTATATAAAGTAATGTAGCATGTAGCAAGATAAACTTGCCTATACGGATCAAGAAACGGATGTGTATGGTACGTCCGACGTCGGCAAAATGTCGCGACGCCCGCACGGTACACGGAACGGATCCAAATAACGCACGAGGGTGATCACGCAGTCAAGGTACGTCGTCTGGATCGTAGGCGTCGATCCCGGCTCCGGCGAACTACGAAAAACAGAGGTCAAGAATCAAGAAAGAAAAGAAAAGAAAAGAAAGAGGAAGAGAGGAAGAGGGATGGCTCACTGGATTAGTAGATGTTCTGTGGTTTCAGAGAGGAGGTGTGAGGGTGACGACGATGTCGACGGAGCTCCGGCGAGGTTAGGGTGCTCGGGTTCTGTGGTTTAGGGTTTGGGGTGGTTTGGTGTGCTGGATTGGTGAGGAAGAGGCACAGAGGAGAGGGAGAGGAGAGATGGTGGAATGGAGATGGCGACGAGATGAGGAATGGAGGGGTCGTCGGCGAGGTGAGGTAGTGTAGGGTTTTTTTTTATGGGTTCTCGGGTGCGTGCAGGGGCTGTTGCAGGGCTCGGGGAAAGGAAAAGAGAGAAGAAAGGAGATGATGAAGATGAGGGTGGAGGCGAGTTCGAGGGAAGAGAGGCACGGGAGTTAGGGTTAGGGTTTGAGGAGGAGTGAGGAATGATAGGTTCTCGTAGCGGGGCTGCTGGGGTTTAAAAAGAAAGTGGAGGAGGAAACTAGAAGGGAGGTGATCGTAGCCGAGGGGAGGTGACCCGACTCGAGAAAGAAATAGTGATCGTGAGATGTGAGAGAGAGAGAGGGAAGGGAGATAGAGGGAAGAGAGAGATCGAGAGGAGAGAGAAAGAGAACAGTGAGGAGAGATAATTTTGTTTGTTAGTGGAAGAGAGAAAGAAAGAGGAGAGAGGGATCTGCGCGAGGGGGTGAGAGAGAGAGATGTGGGGCCCAGGCGCAGAGAGAGAGAAGGATCTGTGCTGTTTTAGGAAGTTAGGATTTAAAATTGGAAAAGATTTTTTGTTTGTTAATTAAATTTAAATGTTGATTTAAAGAAAAAAATAAAGATATTAAATTTAATAAAATTTGAATTTTGGCGGGATACCAAAATATTTCAAAACACGCCCGGGTCGGGTCTAAAAATTCAGATTTAAAATATGAAAAATATATGCGACGTCCAAATTTCAAAATGAAAGCTCGGGTAACGAAAATGTATACCCCCAAGAACGGATGCACGCACGTGGGCGTAGCCATCCAAACACGTTCGTTTCACTGAACGGGACGAGAACAAAAAACGCGGATGCTACCACGGGGCTAGGTGTATCATGCAGGCCATGTTAAGTAATTTTAAATTATTTTACGTGACTTAAAATGTTATATGGTAAAAGATGCAATGCTAGATAAAATGCCAGTATGCAGTATTCATGAAAATGCACATGCCTATATAACAAGTCAAGATAATTCATAAATATGAATCAAATAAGTTTCAAGCAAGCGGGTCGGGCCGAATGCAATGTAAAATGTAAAATACTATTCGCACCCAAAACACGATAAATCAAGAAATACCACAAATAAGAAAATACGAGAACTGGAATTGGTATAAATAAACTATGTTGTTACACTAGTAGTTAAGCAAAATCCAAGGGATTTATCTCATGTCTAAACGGTACGTGATAATAAATAAAATGCATCACATGAAAGTAAATGTAAACCAGATAACATACTATTATTTCGAGTAAGAAGTTCTTCAATTACAATAATTAACTTGAGAACACCTATATCCAACAAGTGCATGTTTAGAATCGGAAAGTAAAAGAAAATTAAAAAAGTAGTAAGAAAGCGAATAAAAAGAAAATGAAAAGAAAGTATCAATTCTTATTTGTTTTGTTAAAAAAAAGTGGGAAAAAACCGGGTTGACACTTAATGTGGCAATAGAAAGTGAAATTGGACCATTTGATTGAAAAAGCAGAAAGTGTGAAATAAAAATTGACAGTTGAATAAAAAATAATTTAAAAAAACTACTTTCTTCTCATTTTCATCCGCTTTCTAAACTTTTGGAGAGAAATAAGAATGAAAAGTACTTGGGTGTTACTTATTAATTGGTGAATTTTTAATTAACCCCATTTCCCGACGGGTTGATAGGTTAGCGCAATCGCTTATAACATATTGGTCATCACATATTGCGCTAATTTATTCACTCGATTTACACCCTCAAGTTCGCGCGATCCTTCTTTCTCCTTTCCGCCCTTCTTTCCCCCCACCGAGACCATATTCTACCATTCTTCTTTCCACACGGTCTCGCGTGTTTCTCATTTCTTTCATCTCCACCCCATTCTTGCACCGACTATACCTTTACCATGATAAGATTTTTGAATGGTTGGTGCTAACCTTTGGCTTGTGTAAGGCCAAGCTTAAGATTGGGGGGGAACCTTGTTGTATATATGTATATATATTTTTGTTTTCTTTTTCTATAAAAAAATAAAAAAAAATTAAAAAATTAAAAAATTATAAATAAATAAACAGGGGAGTGCCGGCATTTTTGAACCTCTTGGTTTAGCATGACAGTGAGGACACTGTCAAGTTCAAGTTCATTTGATTAGAATGATTTAGCGTGCGTGCGCTTTCTAAAAGATAGATCAAAAATATTTGTAACCGCAATCAAGAACGACGTCGCATGAAGCTAGCCGGTGAGTACGGGTCGGTCCACAGGGATTTTGTGAATTTCCGATTCGTTCTTACGAGTTAATTCCGAAGGGTGTTCGGTTGATTATTAAATCTAAAAATCTAATTAACCTAGGGCAATTATCTAGATCTATTCTTGCTAGGGTTAGGTTTAGGGATAGTTTGGAAATGCAAGTAAACCTCAACGCTTTCTATACCCGAATGAAGATCTGTGAGGAGTTATGGTAATTATCAATAAAGGGGATTAGATCCATTCGGGAAGGTGTTCCTTCCTCTAGGTTCTTGTCCTTCCTTTAGAGATCCTTACCCTAACCTCCATGGAAAACGCGCGCAACCGGGCTTTTACACTACGGTGTCATCGTTACCTCGAGGGGTAGGATGCCGTAGGGCGCGGTATGTGCGTGTATGCATGGAGTCCTATTGTAAATATTTGGTGGGTAAGAAAGGGATGAGAGATCTCATCTCTCAAAATCCTTCCCCAAAGCTAAACCCTAAACAAGTTCCTAGGGCATGAAATTAAATCAACCTAGGGTAAAGAATTAAAATCTAAACTAGGACGAGAAATTAAATCTACTTACAGATGCATCCCTCCAATCATCCATGCAGGGTTGTCAGATCTGAATTTCTGAATGGAAAAGAAACACCGATGCTCTCCGAAAGAATTTTGTATTTTATTAATGAAAGAAGGCATAAGAATTACAATGATTAGAGTTCCTATTTATAAAGAATAGGAAACCCTAGGTTACATTTTGATCCGCATGTCTACAATTACAAATATAGCCCTTAGGTTGACTAGTCAGAGCCTCTTTAAGTTATGGTAAAAAAATATAATTCATGATTGCGCAATACGGCCGCGGAACCACGGCCTCAGCCAAGGTTTGGCCGCGGTTCCGCGGCCAACTTGAAGGCTTGGAATCTGGATTTTCTGGTGCTAGCTCTTCTTGACTTTTACTTTATTCTTCTGCAGGTCTTTTCTCAAATTAACTTCTGGTTTTCTTCTAGATTTTCCAGTGAACATTATTGTGGACTTTAACCATGGCTTTGTATCGACGTCTTGAACCCTGCTTTGTGAACTGATCTTTATGTAGGCTTGATCAAGAGTCTTCTGTTTATTGGTCAAAGTCTCACTTTTGTATCGTCTTTACATCGTTTGCACTGTTTTTGTCCAAGAACCTGTAACCTGTAACATGTAGCAGACATGCGTCAAAAGTACCTGTTTATTTATAAAAAGAATAAGAATGGGGAATATAATAATACAATATTATGGTGTGAACAAATACCCCCAAACTTATCTTTTGCTCGTCCTCGAGCAAACTTATTTTTATTCTCTACAAAAAACCTAACCGCACTTTCGCAGGAAAACGCGATTGCACTGAGCTCGTGCAACAAGCCGTTAAACCTCTAGGTGTCCCTAGTAGGAGGAGTGTTGTCTCCTGAGGGTTTTCAGCGGATTACACCCACAAAATCCTATCAATTCGGCCCATTGATTTTTGTTCTCCAATTAGGTTTTCTAACTAAGAATTCTATTATCATCGACCCGCAAATTATCCACCCATATTTTTCACACTTCCTTATCATTTAACTTAAGATTATATATATCCTGTAGACTTACTTAGCTTTCGGCATCTCATAAGTTTTCCTTCTAGAGTTCCATCTCTACTTAGGAATTTCTATCAACTCTACTAAAGATACAAGTTCTATTCTTCACTCCTTTCTCTCATCTAAACTCCAATCACATATCCCCACGTGTGTGTAAATATCACCCCTACACTTGGAAATTCAAATCAAGCAATCGTACTCTCGTCCATTGTCCAAAGCACTTATTAATTGGTGAATTTTTAATTGAATTTCGCTTACACATCCTTCATGCGACCGTTAATACTTCTTGAGCTACCAACAACCGATTACAAGATGCGTTAGCACTTTACAGCGTACTTCCTAGTTTTGCAACACCCAAGGCTTTAGCAGTGACTCCCAAACCAGTTGGTCTAAGGCACTAGGTGATAAGGCACCCTCGCTAAATATTTTTCTAATTTTTCCAGCCTTAAGTAATCACAAAAACCAGTGTCCATTTTTTTATTCTTCATTCACACTTATATATATATATATATATTTTTCATTTTCATTGCACTAAGGACTATAGACAAGAGCATTTCAAGGTCTCTTCTACTATTCCAAGTTTCAAGGTTCGTGATTGTGCAAATTGTAGGGTATACATTTTCAGAATCTAGACTTAAGCTAGGAATTATTTTTCAAACTTATACTCTAATAAGAACATCAATACTCTTCTCTTGTTTCGACTTAGCCCAAGAAGTCAACCCAAAATTTGCCTATTTCTAAATAAACTACAGGGCATATACTTTCTACCGTTAAACTTTAAGGAAGGTTATTTTTAGGGTTTTTAATTTACTAAGTTTAAGATCTAGTTGTTCCCAGCCAGTTAACCTATTTGTCAAACTCAAGTCAATTAGCCAAAATTGAACACAATGATTTTTATAATTTTTGAATTTTTTTTTTAATTTTTATGGGTTTTCAAATAAATATGCAAATGCAAAAATATGTACAAATGAATGCGAATGAAGAAGACGTACCGAGTATACCCCCAAACTTGAACTTGATAGTGTCCTCACTGTCATACTAAACCAAGAGGTTCAAAAATGCTGGCACTCCCCTGTTTATTTATTTATAATTTTTTTTTGTTTTAATTTTTGGAATTTTTTTTTATTTATTATAAAAAGAAAACAAAAAAAATATATGTACATATATACAAAGGTCCCCCCCAAACTTAAGCTTGGACTTACACAAGCCAAAGGTTAACACCAACCATTCAAAAATCTTATCGTGGTAATGGTATAGTTGGTGCAAGAATGGGGTGTGGAGAAAAGAAATGAGAAACACGCGAGACCGTGTGGAAAGAAGAATGGTAGAATACGGTCTCGATGGGGGAGAAGAATGGCGGAAAGAAGAAAGAAGTGGAGTACGATCTTGAGGGTGTAAATTGAGTGAATAAATTAGCGCAATTTGTGATGACCGATGTGTTAAAAGCGATTGCGCTAACCTATCACCCTATCGAGAAATAGGGTCAAATCCCTCAAGATTCGCAAGAAAATATGGGTATGCGGAACTTGGTATTTGAGATGAAAGCGTAACGGTCACTTGCACGGTCGGAACAATAGGAAGGAGGGAGGGTGATATAACAGTCAAAGGTTCAGGAGGCTGAATTGGAAAATCTGACACATTAAACAAAAATGGTTCAACCTCAATATTATCCTCAAAACTCTCCTCAATATTATCCTTATAATTTTCCTCAAAATTCAACTCATCCATGCCATTATCATCAAATTCAAGACGCATATGAGATTCGGGAGAAACATTTAATAACTCGGGATGATGATTTGAACATAAAATCTCAATTAAATCGACAGGTTCATCATCCGAAATATTCCCAGCGTCTATATCCTCAATCAAGTAAAAATCAATTTCCTTAGACACCTCATCAAAAGCATGGATATCTATCGATTTAGGTTCTAGATGGGAGGTATAAAGATCAAAAGGATTAGGTGCGGTTTCACTCGAAAGGGGTTCCTCACAATTTGGCAAATCAAGCACTACAAAATCACACTACTCGTTTTTATTTTGAACTTGTGAACTATTTAGGGCAATCGATGGAAAACAGGAGTTGTGGGCTTCTATTGGGTAAGGGTAGGTTTGATTTGAAAATCCTCTCTCAGTCTCACTCTGTCCAACCGCCTCCTTATACATTAAAAAATTTGGAGCTAGTGGGAAACTAGCTACCGGTTCAGCAGGTTGCATAAGGGCGGCTACGGACGCTTCCACATTCCTAGTCATTTTATTTGTTGCTGCGATATAAGCCTCCAACGACTCTTCCAAACTAGACTTAGGTGGTGAGGGGGTTTCGGTAAAAAATTCAAATTGGTGTGGATATGCAAAACTCCCAACAGGCTGTGTAGAAACGGTGTCTAGTGAGGGTGGGAAGGTCGAGTAGGACTGGTAGGAAGTGGGTAATTGGACAGGGGTAGGGTCAACATATGGATAAAAAGGTGAATAATCGTGCGGATCCCTATAACTAGATGAGTGGAGAGGGGTAAAAGATCGACTGCGAGATTGAGCAATACGCTCAGCAATGGACATCGGCTTAGAAGTTACAGCAGAACTTGGAAAAGTGGTGTCAACATATGTAGGTGGTAAAGATACACTTGGTCGACACAAAGTGGGTTGAAAAGTCAAACTGTTTCTTCTAGACGCCTCTATTTGATCTTTCAAAGATTTTTTTGGTAAGGAAGGATCGTCTTTAAATTGACCGAACAAATTGACGTACGACGCAAAATTAGGTTCGGAATACCAAAGTTCGGCAAGAGATTTTTTATGTGGGGTACCCATGTTAGAAGAAGGGGAAAGGAAGAAAGTTTGTGGTGCAAGGATTTATTTGCGGCTAAAAAAAACTTTGCAAGTTTCTACAAAATTTTCCTAATTTTTTTTAATTCTTTTTCTCTTTATTAGGAAAAATTTGTTGCAAAAAGATTTTCAACACAAAATATGCAACAGCAAAATATTACTTGCAATCTATTTTATTTCAAGCGGGGCCCAAAAATCTTGCACAAGATCGTTATTTGGAAGGGAATATATTTCTAAAGTGCACAAAATCCTGCAGGCATTTCCAGAAAATATATTTCAAAATATACAGAAAAGAGACAGTGGGGCTTACAGAAAAATTTTCCTCAGATGAAACCTCGAGATAGCCGCGTTTCCGCGGCAAATTTGCTCTAACACCGCAGTTCCGCGGTCCCTGAACACTTTGGATCCCCAGAAAAATTTTGGTGCGACGATTCGACAAGAAGGCCGCGGTTCCGCGGCCTAAGGTGGGTTTTGGCCGCGGAATCGCGGCGGTATGGGGGATTCACTGCTCCCAAAAATTTTACACTGTTCTGTTGTTCAAAATCTCTTCTATTCCGATATTTTGTTTCCTGTTTTGCTTTCTGAAAATCTCCAGATCCGAATTTGTATATCCTGCAAAAATTCAACCACAAAGTATCCCTTCCAAAAATAACAAATGATATATGTTTTTATATTTTTTTTATATTTTTTCAGATTTTTATGATTTTTTAATTTTAAGATTAACCCGAAATTGCGAAAAGGAAATTTATACGCCATCCCCGGCAACGGCACCATTTGATTAGAATGATTTAGCGTGCTTGCGCTTTCTAAAAGATAGATCAAAAATATTTGTAACCGCAATCAAGAACGGCGTCGCATAAAGCTAGCCGGTGAGTACGGATCGGTCCACAGGGATTTTGTGAATTTCCGATTCGTTCTTACGAGTTAATTCCGAAGGGTGTTCGATTGATTATTAAATCTAAAAATCTAATTAATTTAGGGCAATTATCTAGATCTATTCTTGCTAGGGTTAGGTTTAGGGATGGTTTGGAAATGCAAGTAAATCTCAACGCTTTCTATACCCGAATGAAGATCTGTGAGGAGTTATGGTAATTATCAATAAGGGGGATTAGATCCATTCGGGAAGGTGTTCCTTCCTCTAGGTTCTTGTCCTTCCTTTAGAGATCCTTACCCTAACCTCCATGGAAAACGCGCGCAACCGGGCTTTTACACTACGGTGTCATCGTTACCTCGAGGGGTAGGATGCCGTAGGGCGCGGTATGTGCGTGTATGCATGGAGTCCTATTGTAAATATTTAGTGGGTAAGAAAGGGATGAGAGATCTCATCTCTCAAAATCCTTCCCCAAAGCTAAACCCTAAACAAGTTCCTAGGGCATGAAATTAAATCTACCTTGGACAAAGAATTGAAATCTAAACTAGGGCGAGAAATTAAATCTACTTACAGATGCATCCCTCCAATCATCCATGCAGGGTTGTCAGATCTGAATTTCTGAATGGAAAAGAAACAACGATGCTCTCCAAAAGAATTTTGTATTTTATTAATGAAAGGAGGCATAAGAATTACAATTATTAGAGTTCATATTTATAAAGAATAGGAAACCCTAGCTTATATTTTGATCCGCATGTCTACAATTACAAATATAGCCCTTAGGTTAACTAGTCAGAGCCTCTTTAAGTGATGGTAAAAAAATATAATTCATGATTGCGCAATACGGCCACGGAACCGCGGCCTCAGCCAAGGTTTGGCCGCGGTTCCGCGGCCAACTTGAAGGCTTGGAATCTGGATTTTCTGGTGCTGGCTCTTCTTGACTTTTACTTTATTCTTCTGCAGGTCTTTTCTCAAATTAGCTTTCTGGTTTTCTTCCAGATTTTCCAGTGAACATTATTGTGGATTTTAACCGTGGCTTTGTGTCGACATCTTGAACCCTACTTTGTGAACTGATCTTTATGTAGGCTTGATCAAGAGTCTTCTGTTTATTGGTCAAAGTCTCACTTTTATATCGTCTTTACATCGTTTGCACTGTTTTCTGTCCAAGAACCTGTAACCTGTAACATGTAGCAGACATACGTCAAAAGTACCTGTTTATTTATAAAAAGAATAAGAATGGGGAATATAATAATACAATATTATGGCGTGAACAAATACCCCCAAACTTATCTTTTGCTCGTCCTCGAACAAACTTATTTTTATTCTCTACAAAAAACCTAACCGCACTTTCGCAGGAAAACGCGATTGCACTGAGCTCGTGCAACAAGCCGTTAAATCTCTAGGTGTCTCTGGTAGGAGGAGTGTTGTCTCCTAAGGGTTTTCAGCAGATTACACCCACAAAATCCTATCAATTCGGCCCATTGATTTTTGTTCTCCAATTAGGTTTTCTATCTAAGAATTCTATTATCATCGACCCGCAAATTATCCACCCATATTCTTCACACTTCCTTATCATTTAACTTAAGATTATATATATCATGTAGACTTACTTAGCTTTCGGCATCTTATAAGCTTTCCTTCTAGAGTTCCATCTCCATTTAGGAATTTCTATCAACTCTACTAAAGATACAAGTTCTATTCTTCACTCATTTCTCTCATCTAAACTTCAATCACATATCCCCACGTGTGTGTAAATATCACCCCTATACTTGGAAATTCAAATCAAGCAATCGTACTCTCGTCCATTGTCCAAAGCACTTATTAATTGGTGAATTTTTAATTGAATTTCGCTTACACATCCTTCATGCGACCGTTAATACTTCTTGAGGTACCAACAACCGATTACAAGACGCGTTAGCACTTTACAGCGTACTTTCTAGTTTTGCAACACCCAAGGCTTTAGCAGTGACTCCCAAACCAGTTGGTCTAAGGCACTAGGTGATAAGGGAGGGAAAGTACTTCCCTAATTTTATTTTTTTTGTCCAAACAAGTAAAGCTAGAAAGTGAGCTTCGTTTTCTCACTTTCTTGTGCACTTTTCTCATCCCATGCCTCATGAAAGTAAAAAAAAAAAGAGCAGAAAAGTAAGAAGGTAGTAAAAAGTGAAATTGAAAGAAAGTGAGAATAAAGTATCAGCTCTTGTTTATTTTATTAAAATGAAAGTGGGAAAGAAGCTGGGTTAATGCTTATGTGGCAATGAAAAGTGAAATTGGGTTGTTTGGTTGGTATAAGAGAAATCAAAATAATAAAATAAGTAGAATAAATAGCAATAAAATAATAACTTTTACTTGCTTTTTTTCCACTTTCCCTACTGGATAAGAAAGTGAATATGACCAAAATACACACGTGGCAAGAAAGTGAGAAATTACTTTCTCACTTTCTTTTCCCCATTCAAACAAAAAAAAACTTGGAAAGCTCGCTTTCCCACTTTCTCTCCCACTTTCTTCCTCCCATACACCACGAATGGAAAATAAAGAGAGAAATGAAAAGGTGCTCGTACTTTTTCCATTTTCTTGTTTAGTACTTGAAACAAGAAAACACTTTATACCTTTTTGTCCTATTTGTATTTCCCTATAATCCTCTTTCTCATCAAAACTTAACAAATCGATAGAGATTAAAATGAAAGTGAATCTTTCTGTACTATTATTATTTTATTCGACTTTTCTTTTTTCCTTCTTGCTTTCTTACTTTCTACTACTCCAGTTAAATAATCCAATATTAATTCCCATTACCATATAAGCGTAAACTTATCTTATTTTCCACTTGATATTTAGACAAAACATACAAGAATTAGTACTTTTTTCTTTTCACATTTATACTGCTTTATTACATTCCTAATTTTTTTTCACTTTCTAGTTTCCAAACGGCAACAACACGTCACTTTCTAGTTTCCACACGGCAACATGTCCAATGAAACCGTTATGGGATACGAATCCAAACACCGCAGGTACGCTTACCTCTCTCCAAAAGCCAGAGATAAGAACCCAAGAAAGCCACAAGAGCAAGCGGCCACGTTTTCCTCCCACTTCCATTTCGCCTCCAAAACTAGAATCCCGCAAATCGCTTTCCATTCGCATAAAAATCCCTTTTTGTTGCTACGGATCCGATCCCATTTTATTATACAAATCGCAGCACAAAGCGAAACCCTAACCCTAATCCTTCTTCTTCTTCTTCGTTGAGAACCGTGAGTGAGGAAAGATGAACGACGCCGATGTATCGAAGCAGATCCAGCAGATGGTCCGATTCATTCGGCAGGAGGCCGAGGAGAAAGCCAACGAGATCTCTGTCTCTGCTGAAGAGGTTACTATCTTTCTGTTTTTTCGATTCGTAGTTGATTTTTTGGTTGATTAAATAATTTTGTGTGGTTTTTCAATGATCAGTTGCCGTTTGTTATGTGGATTTGGACGAAAATTGCATCTTTGTTTTTGTAATGTAGGTTTCTTGATTACTCTCAATAATTCGATCTGTTTATGTGTTACGATATTGATAATGAGAGATTCAGTGGTTTTTGGAATCTTGATGTTTTCGGTAATGTATTGATTCATAATTTACATATGATGGAGGCTGGTCAATTTAAAGGTACCTTGCTTGTTTATGAGTGATAACAATGTCATTTATTATGTGAAAGTATCTTTTGATTAGGACAATTTTTGTATATTAAACCATATTAAATAATATTTTTTTTAAAAAAACCATTTTCAAAACATATTACAAAAACATGCGACTTTTTTGCCTCGTAGGCCGTCAGCGCCGGCGTCAATAATTTTTTTTATCAAGGGGTGCTGCACCCTACACATTTGTAATGTGCGCGGTTTGAAAATGCGCCCCATAATGGGCACGGTTTGAAACTGCGCCCCCTAAATGTAGTAAAATAATATAAATCATTTTCATTATTGGGACCTTTTTTTGGGCGCGGTTGCAAACTGCGTCCCAAAAAGAAACATGCTCATTCATGGGTCTGTTTTTTTATGGTGCAGTTTGCAGGTACGCTTCAAAAGGAAACGCCATCATTCTCGGGCAGACTTGTTTTTTTTGGGCGCCGTTGTAAACTGCGTCCCAAAAAGAAACATACTTATTCACGGGTCTTTGTTTTTAATAGCGCGGTCTGCAGGTGCGTCCCATAAGGAAACATTATCATTCATGGGTAGACTTTGTTTTTTTCGGCGCAGTTGCAAACTGCGTCCCAAAAAATAAACACTCATTCACGGGTCTGTGTTTTTTTATGGCGCAGTTTGTAGGTGCGCCCTAAAAGGAATCACAATCATTCACGGGTTTGTGTTTTTCTGGGGCGCGGTTGCCAACTGCGCCCTAGAAAAACACATACTCGTGAATGATTGTGTTCTTTATATTTAAGAGTTCAATCACTTACTCTCTATCTCGAATCTCATTCTCTGTGCCGAACTCTCTCACACTCTTTCAGATTTCCTCGCCATCACATTCTCTATCTTTCTCCCGCTCAGTTCTCAGTCTCCCTTTCTCTCAATATCAGGATCTTCATTTGCAGGATTGCCATCAATCGATGAAATTAAGAGGTGCATCCTTTACACCGTTGAATACATGATGATAGACTACTCTACTTACGAAGGCATTCTCTATCGATTACAGAGGTATGAGCTGGCCGATGAAAGATTGATCGTGAAATCCCGCGGCTCTTGCACTTAGCCGTATTGGATGTGCGCCCGTCTCCCCCTAAAGAAGTAACCCATGACCACCATACGAAAGCAAATCGTCGTCTCCACTTCTTTCATTCTATGAGTCTTCTTTTAGGTCGCAATGTCGAATACTCCGCAAGCTCTTTCTACCATATCTTTATGCACCGTCGGACTTTGAACCATCTCGAAATCACTCGAGATTCCGCGGTAGGTAATGAGACCATTGATGCAATTATAGAGCGGATTAATTCTGTTGCTGCGGAGCTCAGTAACAGAGAATTTATTTCAGAAATTTTAGTGATGAATTATGATATTACCGTTCTTGCCATCTATTTTGTTTGCGTGATTCTCGTGTATATTGTGGATGTGTGTACCATGTGTGTGTAATATATGGTGTATGAACATATGTTTGTGTGAGAGAGAATCAACGTTTGAATTAAAATGAATTAAAGTGTTTTTTGTAAAGAAATAATGTTTAAAAATCGGACAGCACTTCCTTCGTAAATTTTGAATAAAATTCATGTACAAGGATAGTAAAATAAGAGTATCTACAGACGGAGCTAACTCAACGCCCAAATGGCGGAGACACAATCCACACAAAATATATAACGTCCAAACGACGACCAATAAGCTGAAAACAATAAATAATGTAAAATAAACAACGAAGTTATCGTAACACAATACAACACAAACACTCCGTGCAATCTAACGAAGTCGTCGCACCATCCCTGGTGTCCTTTTCGCTACAAGACGTTAAGACTGTGGCTGTACGACTTCGTCAGCGGCAGGTGGCTAAGACGGCTCTTTCTGTGATGGTCCATGCTCGTATTCATCGGGATGCTGAGACGGCTCCGGCTGTGCCCGTCTACCTCTTGTTCGTGCATATGTGATAGGAATGGCAGTGCGGACACAGCTGGTGGAAGCACTGGTGGTCCAGGCACGGCCGGTGGACGTGTGAATGTTTGCCTCGTCATCATGCTCCTGATGAGGGACTTGATGTTCATAAAGCAGCCCGCTGAGTCCCTGGTGCCACTAATCCCCTCACCAGCTATGTTCTCTAACGCGTAAATGGTTTGGACCTATATTGATGGTAAATATGATAATGAATTTCATAAAAATAAAATTATAGTTTTAAAAGGTTTGATATAAAGTTACCAAATCTTTCGATCAGTTCTCAAGGCGTATATGAGGTGGGCAGAGGGATGGCTGTGATGACGAATCTGCGGGTAATCATCCAATACCAGGCAAGGTACTGGTCTATTGGTATACCTGATTATATCTCATCGATTATATGGTGTATCTTATCAGCTATATGGTGTACCCGACTGTACCAACGACCCACCCAAATTTGATACTCTACGAGCTAAGCATCCCCAACTAGCGCTCCTCTCTTACGCGGTGTCCATTCCACCGTGCCTGATATGTGCTGTCCAAGCCGAACTGACGAAGGACACGGTCTGGCATGTGCATTTGAATAACATCGTTGCAGCTGATCGACGTCTATGCACGCCAGAAGCCGGCACTTGCCAAGTATAATGGATGCAGAGTGCCCATCAGGTCATGTGTACGGTGTCCACGTAATTGATGCCTCCTCTATAACATCAAACTCATTGCGGTAGAAGCGGAGGCTGCGATCCGGTATCACATCCCATGAGCTGAGCACATTCCACCTGCATAGAGATTACACACAAGTTAATATTCTAAAAAAATTTGAAATTTGAAATATGCGTATAGTTTCAGTTTACTGGCAACCATATGGCCTTTGGCCATCTAAAACGAACTGTGTTGTAATGGTCGGACGACCAATAGAGAGATATGTCCATGACCATATCCGAAATACAATATGATAGAATTACGTTTTATATTGAATATCAATTTAATTACGCAAAATTAGTAGAATGCGGTTTTAAGTATTTTATACCTGAAGAACCGTCAAACAGCCCTAAAACTCTTCTGCTCCATCAATCCAGCCATCCTCAGCTCACTATAGAGGTATGACAGAACTGCATCCCCCACGATAAAATGGCACACTGGTCGAGATCAGCTAAAAGAGGCAACCAGGCAAGACTAACTCTGTTCTATCGGTTCTTAAGGCGTATATGAGGTGGGCGGAGGGGCGGCTGTTATGACGAATTTGCGAGTAATCATCTAATACCAGGCAAGGTACTAGTATATCGATATATCTGACTATATCTCATCGGCTATATAGTGTATTTTATCGGTTATATGGTGTACCCGACCGTACCAACGACCCACCCAAATTTGATACTCTACGAGCCAAGCATCCCCAACTAGCGCTCCTCTCTGACGCGGTGTCCGTTCCACCGCACCTGGTATGTGTTGCATCAAGCCGAACTGACGAAGGACACGGTCTGGCACGTGCATCTGAATAACATCGTTGCAGACAATCGACGTCCACGCACGCCAGAAGCCGGCACCTGCCAAGCATAATGGATGCAGAGTGTCCATCAGGTCATGTGTACGGTGTCTACGTAACTGATGCCTCCTCCATAACATCGAACTCATTGCGGTAGAAGTGGAGGCTGCGATCCGGTATCACATCCCATGACCTGAGCACATTCCACCTGGATAGAGATTACACACAAGTTAATATTCTAAAAAAACTTGAAATTTGAAATATGCGTATAGTTTCAGTTACTTACTGGCAACCAGATGGTCTTTGGCCATCTAAAGTGAACTGTGTTGTAATGGTCAGACGACCAATAGGGAGATATGTCTATGACCATATCTGAAATACAATATGATAGAATTACGTTTTATATTGAATATCAATTTAATTACGCAAAATTTGTAGAATGCGGTTTTAAGTATTTTATACATGAAGAACCGTCAAACAGCCCCAAAACTCTTTTGCTCCATCAATCCAACCATTCTCAGCTCGCTATAAAGGAATGACAGAACTGCACCCCCACGATAAAATGACACACTGGTCGAGATCAGCTAAAAGAGGCAACCGGGCAAGACTAACTCTGCTCTTGCTTCTATCCGGGAACAAGCAAACCCCTATATGATGTAAAATGTAGGCTTGTGCGTGCTCGATCGCCGCAGGGGTAGCATCCATGGCAGGCTCAGCACTAAACGCCTCCCGCAGCCAACTCAAGTTAATGCTACCGTCTCTTCTCTGTTCAACAGGCGGAATCCTACCCAACAAGCTGGGACACAAATCTGCCCAATCGTGGCTGTACTCCACAGCAATCATCTCTCCATCTATAGGCAGATCAAGCAGCACAACGATGTGCTGAAGGGTGATAATCATCTCGCCAATTCTAAAATGAAATGTGGAGGTCTCTAGTCTCCATCTATCTACCAAAGCCGTAATCAAGGTTCTATCTAGACGTATATACTCTAATCTGGATAGAAGATGAAATTCTGCCCGTTGCAGCTCAACCTGCATACGGGCATCTCCAGCTGGGATCCTGCTGCTCTGGATTGAATGGTCAACGCATATACTCACCTGATCACTCCGCCAATTACAAAAAGAGGACTTGTATCAGTAACGTATAAATATCATATGTAATTAGAGAAAATAATATTATAAAGGTTTACCTGTAATACTACGGTGTTGGCTGACCTGTGATCAGCCTGTAAGTACAGAACACTCGTATCTATATGTTCAGGCTTCATAGGTATATCTACATAGTGAAAAAATCGAGTTATATTATCTTTGAAAAAATGAGCATATATAATAAAGAACATATGTGTGTATGCGTGTGTAGATGTATGTTTTTTGTGTTTGAACGTATGTGTATGTGTGTATATGCATGTGTGTTTCAAAACATAGGCGGTGATTACCAAGGACGACATGGGGCTGGAGGATTTTTGCATCGTGCCTTGTTATGACCATACTCATTGCAGATGATGCATCTATTTTGCCTATGTCCTCGTGAATCATCCATAACTCCTTTGATACGAGTAGAACGTGGTCATCCAGTTTGTCTCCTACCGATAGATGGTAATATCATTGGACCGTTGTATGCCTTCCAATATCGGCTATCAAGTACAGCTTAGAACAACAAGTGTATTTAGGGACAGAATACCAATTTGAGGCAAGATTGTGATGTGCAATGTTCCTCCACCCTCTGCTCATGTGCATACTGAAATTACATATGAATAAGGCAACTTTTGTAGCCTATGAATATTGCACATATGCAGCAGTTCCTACTATCGATGACTACGCTGTAATTTTTTCCATCTTTGTCAGTCATCTGCCATTCAGACTGGCTGAACCTTACGATCCCAGCATGCCTAGTATCAGTAGCCCTTTTTGTTATTAATTGTTCGATCTTAGGACATAACTTTGTCGTCCACTCTTGTCCCTCCTGACGTGCAAAGAAGTATTTGTTCGTCTTGTAAAAAGTCGGTCCTACTAAGAGGCCTGAATAGGCAAAAATCGAGATCCTTTTAAGACCCGGTTAAAGATTTATGAAGTATTCGTGGTCATCATGCAAAATCGCCTACCACCATCTTTCGAAAGAGCTCATCTTTTTTCTTCATTTTTAAGACTATTTTCAATCCAAGTATCTGCTCTTGGACATATACGTTTAAGTTCCTCTCTCAGCTCTGTATATTTAAAGTCATCTGATGCACATGAAATTTGAGAGAACAAACTCTGCAAGGTTTTGTCACTAAATCCAGTAGTTGAGAAGTTGGTTCTGATATGTCGCATACAATAACGATGACTATGAAGTTCCGGCCATGATTTTCTTAGTGCAGTCGGAATCTCTTTCATCCGGTCAGATATGAAAGTAATGTGTATTCCCCGCACGGATGGAATGTAGAGATGAATGCAAGCAATGAACCACTCCCAATTTTCAGTGGTTTCATCTCCAACTACAACATATGCCAAGGATAAAGGCCATCATTTGCATCAGCACAGGCAGCAATGAGCAAAGTCCTTCTGTACCTGCCGTATAAGTGTGTCCTATCAATACTGAGAATGGGACGACAATAAGTAAAACCATCAATGGCCGGTCCGAATGTCCAAAATGCACCGGTAAAATATCCCATTCTTTCTGACATTGAAGCATCGGTTATCTTGAAATCAGTCCCAGAATTAGTAGATTTGATAGCGGTAAGGTATAATGGCAAATGTTCATACGAATCTTCCCAATCTCCGAATATTTTAGACAATGTCCTGTTCAACGCATTCCATACCTTCAGATAATTTATTTCAATGAATAATGTATCTTTTATAAGCACTTGAATCGTTTTGGGGTCAAATCGACATCCGCTTTCACAAAAGGCAATATCTTATTACATATGAATGTAGAAGTGGCATGTTTATGATTTGAATTCACTACAAGATTCACACAAGTATGATTACCCGCATACTTCTTTATCTGCCAATGTCTCGTCGGTGATTTCTTCGATATATATGCATGAAGCCTCCACGAGCAGTTCGTGTCGGTTTTACAAACGATGGTCTACTTGGTCGTGGTAGTCTTGATTGGTTTAAAAGAAACTCCGTGTTTAATTGTCCAAATGCTGATTGCCTGAATTAACTTCTCCTTATTCTCGAACAAATCGCTGACCTTCAACCCACTTCCAATATCGACTACCGAAAGCTTATCAGCACGAAAATTGACATTCTCCATTACCGCTGTAAATAACATGTGAGCATCTGTCATGTTATTGACAAGTGGATTTTCATACGCAACGAAATCATTATTAACACATAAATTAGTAATTTACTGCCTATCATTCTCATCGTCAAGGACATATGCAATTTACATGCAATTTTGTGCTTGAATCTCGTTCTCATCACTAGCATCATCATCATCACTTTCATCTCTATTATGTTCCAACACCGCTGGATTCGTAGCGGATACATCAGTTATATGTGCGGAATAGCATTAGGAACTTGCGTGGTACTTGATGTTCCGGCTTCATACCGACAAAATCCCGACCTTTAGTCTGCAAACGGTGTCCATCCCGTATTGTATCCCATATTGTATGAATGCATGTGTTCAGTATTTTGGGGCAGAATATTGAAACCGAAACTTGGCGTTGGCATGCAATTAAAACCGAACCTTGGCGGTGACATGCAATTATAACCGACCGGCGGTACATAAGAACTGTATATAAATTTATGAATATTTAGTAACTATAGTATATCTCCACTCTTAATAAATAGTGTTCTGCTAAATGTACATGTGGTATAAAGATATGCAAGGTAATACTTTGTAAACTGGAAACTCACTGGCGTCCCGTTTGATGTGCTTTCACCTACGTAACCTTGATCTTTATACCGTTCATCATTGGTAGGAGACATAAAGCCGGTAGAATCAGTATTCATATCGAGTATGCGTGTCATTTCTCCTTGCGGGTAACGCTTGGATGCTCGAAATGAAGGATCAATCACTTCAGAATAAGATTTGGGCAGTTGAACGGACGTCGATATCTCTTTCTTCATAAACAGCTCGATTGATTTTGATTCCGATGCAAAACATGACTTGTGTATCCTCGTTATCGGATACTTCAATGGCGGTATATTCATGCTTCGTCGGCCATTTAAATATTATGAAGATATTGAACTCTAACGGATTGATTTTGGTAGCTTTGTATACTACTTGGCACAGCTCGTTGTATGTGCTAGACTTCTTGACTTTAGTCATCTTAGTTTTTTCTCCGACATATTCAGAAATATTATTTTTTCCAATCAATAATTGGCCACCGAAATAGCAAACTAGATGGATGTAATTATCCATCATTTTCCACATGTCAGAAATATGGACGCATGATTTGAGAGTTCTCATCAAACAATCTACTTATTTTTCTTCACATTTATGCTCACTTAATTATATAAAATTACAATAAAATCCATAGTTATAGCATGTAACAAGGTGTAAGAACTTGTATCCTACTCATTGATCCGTCACAAGTAAAATCGAGGAAAACCCTTAATATGTACCCAATTTGTTCGAATTGCTTTCCCAATACGAAATTTTAACCAAATTTTTTTATGAATTATTTTTAAATAAAATTAAGGTTTAGCTAACCTTCTATATGCTCACAGTGGTCATGACGATGGCGAGAATAAAGGTGATTGTTCGTCCGTGAATTTCCACCTAAACCTGTACGAGCGAGAGACTGAGATCGAGAGAGCTGAGTGAGAGAGAGATGAGAGAGGGACCGGAGAGGGAGAGAGGTCTCGGGGGAGGTCAGGGGGAACAGAGGAGGTCTCGAGGGGGTCGGGCGCGGGGGGAATAGAGGTCTGGGATGAAGAGATCGAGAGAGAGGAGAGTAGAGAGTACATGAGAGAGAGAAAGTGTGTGTGTGAGTGATCGAGAGAGAGAATAGTGAGGAATAAGAAAAGTTAATAGATCGTATCTAAGTAGGGGAACGTGCGCACTCTGAAAGTGCGTCCCATTATTTTGCAGTAAAATATATGTGCGCGGTTTGAAATCGCGCCCATTACAAATATATGGGACATAGTTTGAAACTGCGCCCCATATATTTGTAATGGGCGTAGTTTGAAACTGCGCCCAGTACAATTGTAAGGGGTGCAGTTTGAAAGTGCGCCCCATACATTTGTAATGGGCACAATTTCAAACCGCGCCCTTTATAAAAAAAATTTATTCACGTCAGTATCAGTGCTGAGCTAGGGCTGACGTGGCGTCTACGAGGCAGTGGTATCTTTTTGTAATATGTTTAGAAAGTGGTTTTTTTTTTAAAATATTATTTTAATATGGTTTAATATAAAAAAAATTGTCCTTGTGATTAAGGGTGAGCCTTGTCCAACAGTACTGTTGTCCTTTGTCACCTGATATCGCCACAAGTCCTAATCGTGAATACACCTCGTCTTAATGTGGATTAAGGCTGTTTGCGCCTTATCCTTCATGTATCTTGCAATGTTGTAAGCCTCATGCAGTGTACATCCTAGCCAATCCTTGTGTTTATGAATCCTCCGTTTTATTTAGATACGTGCAGCTTGTAGTATATATAATATATTTTTCTGCTTCATGTAGGCATGTGCTCAAAAGGCCCTGTGGACACAATTCACATGTGTCATAGTTGAGGCTTAGTTTGTTGCACAATGCGCAAGTTATGAGTTTTGTGTCTACAACTATGACGTGGCTAATATCGCTCAGGGGCTGGCATGTAGGGCTTAAATGAATGCACAGCTGGTACCCAAGTGTAGATACCTACCTTAGGATGGGGAACCTATAATGAATTATTACCAAATTTTTCTTGAGGGTGAGTTGTAAAGACCGTCTTTGGCTCTCAAATAGATGACTCCTTAGTTATGCAAACCTAAAGATATATGCAAGGTTAGTAAGATTGATGATAAGGCACAATACTTAAAGAAATAGGGAATAATTAGATTGATATGACTCGAAATAGCACTAACTTGACCGGGCACTGTGAGTACAGATTAGTTTGTATAAAAACTGTCTTTTAGTCTTAGCAAGTAGAAAATTTTAAAGAGACGATAAAGGCAATCTAAATCAAATTTGCTAAAAGGAAAAAGAAAATCATATGTTGAATCTATGCTACTAAGCAGACATAAGGGGCTGAGTTTACCTTGTGTTATTCAGATGAGTTAAGCCTACTTGCATAAATAACATCTAGCTGCCTAGCATAAGGAGTAAATTAATGCAATCCCATGGATAGAACACTGAGAGGACATAAACCGAGGACAACCGGACAAATGTTCCTAGGTCAACCTATCCTTATGTGAGGTAGGAAGGATATGTGAATAGTGTTTAAATAAGAATTTAGATGAGAAAAACAAGCGAGGAAATGATTTACTCCCCCCCCCCACCCACAAAAAAACTATTATATTTTTGAATCCTTTTATAAGCTATAATTTTTTTAGTCGCAACAACTATTATATTTTTTGAACTGCCCCATTCATATTTATGTGCATCTCTATTTTGTTGCTTCATATGTGTTCCTAATTTTGTGATTATTTACTGCTTCACTTATCGGTCTTCTTCGCACATCTTAAAGAATTGTTGCGTTCTCTTCTATTTTATCCTATATGGGAGATACTTCTAATTTCTTATGTTTGCGCTCATTCCCATCTCCCCCCTTCCTTCTTTTTAAAGTATCGTTGCCTCTCTATCTCAACATTGTTATTTTCTTTACTCTTGTTTTTGTGTCATGTTTCTTAGTTGCCCAACACTTGGCCGATAAAGCACTGTTAGTCTTATAGAGGTATTACAGATTTAATTTATTATTATTTTGGTGGGGGGGGGGGGATTTTTACAGCTATTCTATGGCCGTTTAATACTCTTGATGATATTTGTATTTTGACCACCAAGCTTTGATATTATGAAATATGAACCACATCCTTGTCGTCTCATATGATTTATTTGAAGTATTGGAATGGTATTCTACATATTAACTGCATTATGTACTCATCATTCATTTCTTCTCGTAGTTTTGCTAATATATATATATTTTTATATATTCTGCTTATAGCGTGCCAACTCTAAATTATTTAGATTCAAAAGTTCCTTTCCACCTTTCTACTTGTCAACAAACATTCCATGCATGCCCCAACCCACCCACCCCACGCACCGTGCGCAGATATGAGAATGCAGAATATACAGTGCCATCGTAAGAACTTTACTATCATGGCAGGACACATGGCAATACACTATTCATTCACCCATATCACTTTACCTTTTTTCACTGTAATCTAACAGATTCTTGTATTTGCAAAATGAAGTTGCACCTGGATCAATGAATACTATAATGCCAATGAATAATATAATGCCATGTGTCCCTCCAATGTAGGTAATTTCTATAGTGGCAATGTAAACTCCGTTTTGTGCATGCATGATCAAAAGCATGCACATGGGAGGCTTCACCATGTATATATACCTAGTAAGGTCACATATGGCCTAAGATATTACTTATGTTGACTGTTAGTATAAGCCCACTGCAATGTGGATTTTATGTTGACTGTTGGTATAAGCCTTCTGCAATATGGATTGACTTTGTCCCCCCTTGAATCGATCTGACACCGTAGAAATCTTGCTCTGCTTCATGTTATCTTCAGCTGTAGGGATTGACAAGATCTTTTTTTAATAATCCACCACATTATTTCCACAGGGATCCTATAGATATATTTTCCTGTATCAATTAAAACATATGCAGTTCTTTATTTTCTCTCTCTCCAATCAATCTTCTTAGTAAATCCTAACTTTAGATTTTCTCACTACAAGTAAGGTATTTGGGGTGCCACTTATTTGTTGTAGAATATGGTTATGTGGATGTGAATTAATCCCTTTTTTTTGTATTAGAGAAAATGTTGAAGTGTTTTATTTGCAAATTTGCATTTATGATCTCTAATTATTTGGTTGAATCTAATACATAGTTTTTGCTGTTTAGGAATTCAACATAGAAAAGTTGCAGCTTGTTGAAGCTGAGAAAAGAAAGATCCGCCAAGAATATGAGCGGAAGGAAAAACAGGTTGAAGTGCGTAGAAAAATGTAGGTGCTCAACTTTATCGAAAATGAACTTTTGTCTTATCCCTAGTTTCCAGCCATTACATGTGCATGTGTAACCATTTTATGCAATTTCTTGTTGAGTCAACATGATGATGCCATAATTATTCAATGTTACTTTTTTGATTTACACTACCTTTCGATAAATTTAAATTATAGCAGTCGATATATTTGCTCTGGTTATTAAATATATCTGCATTTAAATAACTCAAAAAGTAAATAAACTCTCCTGAACATTTTCAAATCGCAATGAATGTGCACAATGCTTACATTAGACGTCTGTAATGAACACTGATGTTAGGTTTTTTTTAAAGCACTGATACTAGTTGGCAGCTAATTTAGCTTATCTCCTCCCCCAGCATGTTCTTTTAACACCTTGTTATGTTCTTCCTCAAATCATGTTATTGAAAATATTGCTGGAAAACATTCACTTTGATTCTAGATCTAGCCACTGTTTGTAGGTTAGAGCAATGAAAATTGATTAATCTGCATTGATCTATCTTGTTGATTGAAAATATTAAATTGAAGTGGGGATTTCCGCTCTCAATGAAGTTTTTAAACTGTGTATTTGGAAACCTTGCCTCATTGATGTTTATTGGACCGCAAGCATTAATGATACTAGCTGATTTAATAATGTTTTGTAGGAATTGCAGGGGGAGTAACTGCTTTAATCCAGATACTGAAAACAGCTTTAGGGGGGGGGGGGGAGGGTTGCTGAATAAGGTTTTATGGCAAATTTAATGCGTTTGTGTTAATTTGAGAAATTTCGCAGTGGAATATAAATTAGAGCCTAAGAGTAATGAAATTTCCACAACACAGAGATGCGGTAAAGTAAATAACATTGATGACTTGTTCACTAGGGTTCACCAACTCTGTGGCTAATCCCTGCTTGAGACTCCTGCTTAAGAATCCACTATCTCACTATAGTGAATGGAGAACACCAAACCTTCTCTACTAGGTATACAACGTGGGGACACAAAACATTCCCACAAGGTTATCAACCAACTTTCTTTCAAGGTTAAACCAGTGAAGATCACAAACCTTCTTTACTAGGTCGTACAAAACAGATTTTAACAAATCTTGACAAAAACCAACTATACAAACCTATTGATCTCAATATATGAACCAATAAAATCAAGGAGTTATTGGATTGTGTTTTGGAGATAATGAAATGTGTAAGATCGATTCAAAGAAGTTTCTAAAACGGATGATGAAAAACTTAATCAAATGGAAACTTCTTTGGAAATAGAGATCTTTCTTCACAATAGATTAGAATATATTTTTAAGCACTGAAAGATCTCCTCTCACTGGAATACTGAAATTTTGAGAATGAGAGAGCAAAAGAGTTCACACAAAGTGTTAAAGAATGATGAAAGTGTTAAGTGTGTAGAAAACTCAAGTATAGGGTCCTTTATATATAATCTGAGTGTAGGACGGTTAGGGAAACCGTTCCCAAACTTTTGGAACGTTTGAGGCAGTTAAGAGCCGTTGTGATCTGAAATTCAAATTGAAAAGATATTAAAACTTTCAAAATTGGAAAAGGCCGGTAACCGCTATAGACGTCTGTGTGGACGTCTATAGACCTATAGACGTCTCTATGGATGTTCTATAGTTTGATATACCAGTTATAGACGTCTACAGAGACGTTTATGCTGATATTGATTTATAGGAATGTTGTTGTTTTGAATCACGTCGATATTTTAGATATCTCTTCAAGTAAAGAGTTATCTAGTACCGAAATTTTGAGATCATGAAGAGATTCAAACCATTGAGATCAATTCTAGACTCATGGAAAATAAAAAGTCTTCAATTTTTCTGTTGTTTGACTTCTTCGTCACGTTCTTTTGAAATGCTCTTTGATCTTTAGAATCGCTTGATGTTACTGTTGAGAATGTTAGTTGCTTTGTTGATTGTTCTCTTCCTTGAGTAATCCGTTGCTTTAACACTTTAACTGATCTGACATGGTTAGTAACATTTGATATCTTAAAATATGGTTTTGTAAAATAATCAAAACTAAAGAGAATGTGACTCATAGGTCAACAAATACATGGTAGTATTTTTGTCAAACGTAAAAAGAGATGCATGATATTAATGAGTATTTATATGATAAATTTATGTAGCTAAATTGAAGGCTTTACATGATTACTTTAATATCTTTAGGGCCTGTTTGGTTGCAGGATTATGAGTTTGGATTTGGATTTTGGATTGTGGAATCCTAGGATTCCACAATTTTGTGTTTGGTTGCAAGATTATGATTTCTAGGATTCCTTTGTTTTGGATGGGGGGGCCCACCACAAAAGAAGAATTCATGAATCCTAAAAATTTTGAAGGATTCTCAAGGATTTGGCACTATTCATTATACTTTTAGATGGGGCCCATGTACTTTATTTATTTAACAATCCTCTCTCTCTCTATCTCTCTCTAAAATCCTCAAATCCAAATCCCATTTTTTTCCACCAACCAAACAAAGATTACAAGGATCTACAAATCCAATATTAGGAATCCAAAACCAACCAAACAACAAATTACCAAATCCAGAAATTTCAACCGTACTATTTTTGGAATCCAAATTCCATAATCCTGCAACCAAACAGCCCCTTAGGACTCTCTTCCAAGCTCTTGTCAGCTGACTATACTTGGTCATTGTAATATATGCATGTATATGGATAACTACAATCCTTTCTCCTCAAAAATTCCTCTCAAGAGGCTGGCAACCTTGCGAACTTGTGACCTCCCCAATGACCCCTTAATTAACAACGTCATGTAACACCTGTCAACTATGCAAGTTTTGAGAATGTTGTATCTTATCCTCTTATCATATTGCGGTTGTCTATTTCCTCATTTCATAGAGTGTTGACTCTCTTTGCAGTGAATACTCAATGCAATTAAATGCATCACGTATCAAAGTTCTTCAAGCCCAAGATGATTTGGTGAATTCTATGAAAGAGTCTGCTAGCAAGGAGCTTCTACGTGTTTCTGACAATTCTAAAGCTTATCAAAAGCTTTTAAAGGACTTGATTGTTCAGGTATCAGCATTCGACATACATATTCATGTAAAATAAAAAGTGTACTTATATCAGCCATGATCTATTTCTCAAATCAGGCTAGTTGCACACTAATGGTATTTAGTATAGTGTTTATAAGAATAGTGTTCCTGACAAAGTTGATGTTGTATCGAAGTATGTCATGTCTGCTAATTTAACCAAGATGAAGATGTGAGTGTTTCTTTATCTTGCACTATTAAAATTTATATTCTTATAAATGGAAGATTTTCCACCTTCACTTTTGAACAATGAAGTAGAATGAATTAAGTTTGAGTGATCTATCCTTTTTAACACAAGTTGTATACTACTATGGATATTTGAAATTATGCTGAACTGTATGCCCATCTAATGGAGATTCCATAATCCATGTGATTTTATTTTTTATGAAATATACAGAGTTTGATACATAATTATGTGAACATTTTGTGGAATCTCAGAGGAATCAGGGCTACTTCAGTTGCCTGTCACTAGGCTGTACTTACTGCAAATATGTGCTTTCATGTTTGTATTATTATAGGATTAAGCTGTCAACGTGTCACGATGACTTTTACCAATATAATTGTAATTTTATGCGCTATGCGTCAAAAGCTACACTAGCTTAATTGAAGAGACTTGCAGTCTATATTTTCATGCATGCATTTGTATATATGGATATGAATATATCAATCTTTGTGCAAAGCCGTGTTGTGTATGTTTGGTGTTTGCACAGTTTTTTTATTTTTTTGATAGGTGAAATTTGGCTACATCTTAATTTTAAAGGTAACTTTTATAAAGCACCACTAAACTTAAAGGTTTTTTTGAAATAGAACCTTTATACATAAAAAATGTCATTCCCCGAAGGGTATTTTTACTGAAAATTTTAAGGTGGGTTTTGTCAGAAAAATACTATATTCAGTTCAATTTGGGGATAGTTAGTCCATGCACAAGGTCATTTTTGGGTTATTCAGTTCATTCGTGCCTTAAACGAGTTTATTGAACTAGCAGTTTCAGACAACAGTGCCAATTTAGCGGGGTGGGGGCATTTTTAAAGTTAAATGGTGCTATTATATAAACTTAAAAAAATTGATGTTGCTTTCAGAATTTCACCCTAAAACTTGGTCAACACAAATGCATTAGTTTGGGAAAAGTCATGGGAAAGTTGATTGGCTTTGTTGAAAGTAGTTGGGAAAGACAATGTGTTCTGGTTTGTGAAAGGAACTGTACTATATCAAGGTTAAATTCTGAATTTGTTAGAACATAAATATTTCTTGCACATTTATGTATCAATATCACCATGAACTATATATTTTGAATTGTTTTCATGGATGAGTTGCGTTCATGGTTAGTAATTACGTATTGTTTTGGGTGGCTAAAGGAACTTAATTTAATAGAAGCTCAACTTTAAATGTTAAGAGCATAATACTACAAGTACCATTACAGAATAAACCGTTTATAATTTTCTTAATAAGGTGAGCTTTTGTCCTTGAAAACAAGCAAGTCGGACATCCATGTATATCTTTGTATTCAGCAAAGCAAGGTAGCCTTGTATATTCTCTTTTAAATCTCACGATTCAAATGATTCAGTTTTGTCCTCACAAAAATTACAACAGTGAAGATATTTTGTTGATGTAATTGATGAAAATCACAAGTAAACTTATGTGCATGAATTTAGATGTGCAAATGCACACTTTGAAATAATTTATGATATGTAGAGGGAAAACAGCTGATTATGCAAAGGTTCCTAGCTATAGCTTTTTATTATACCAGTTACTATAGCGCATGGTTGTATCATCTGCTTCTTATATTCCATATGTAGCAGTAACAAGGTTGAGAAAAAAATCTAGAAGAGGACTTCGTAAACTGTTGGCTGTACAGCTAGACATCCTGCATATGCCACTTAATATTGGTCATAAAGAAATGAATGTAGAAAAAGCATGGTTGATCCTTAGAACTTTATCCAATGGATAGAGCAGCTTTTTGTAGAATATGAGAGGTTAAAATTTTATTATCTTATTTAGTAGAACATAAAGTTCTTCTGGTCAGTTGATCTTTATTAACTAATCCATCTTTAAGGCACCTGAAATTTTCTTGGATCAAACTATGATCCGTTAATGCATGTGAAAGGGAAAATATGATGCGGAATAGAATTGCAAATAAACAGAGGTTCAATTACAGGGCACAGAAAGCTCTTATGTATAAAGTATTAAACTGAAGTCAGCTAAGGTTTCAATCTAAGGATGCTGAGGTTTTGGTTAAGATATGCAAAGAAAATGTAGCACAATCATGAAACTTGTGTTGGATAACTAAGGTTATGCTTGAAGTGTACTATGCCATGATTATTTACATCTTATAGTCTTAGATCACCTGTTGTAGATTTTGCTTAGTCAAGTTATTTTACTCTCTTTAGGAAATTCAAATCTGAATTTTGTTGCAGTAACTTCAGCCCCTTCACTGTTTGTATCCTCTTGTACTCACTGCCTCTCTTTCCCCCCTTCAGAATTAGTTTAATGATTAATTGTGTTTTTGTTTGCAATTGCAGAGTTTATTGCGACTGAAAGAGCCATCTGTATTACTGCGCTGTAGAGAGATGGATAAGCAACTTATAGAATCGATCCTGGACGCAGCAAAACAAGAATATGCGGAGAAAGCAAAAGTTCATGCTCCTAAAATTAGCATTGATGGGAGTGTATATCTTCCACCACCTCCAGCTGGTGATGGAGCCCATGGTCCTTCTTGGTAAGTTTGTGAGTTGCGATAATATTTGAATTTACAATCCTCGGGTTTCTTGAATATATGTTGATCTATAGCTCTTTGGTGCATATGTTTCCATATAAACTTGTCTAAATTCTATCCCTTTGAATTTGCAATGAATTAATAACATCATTTGTTTCTGAATTAGATATCTGATATTTTGGCATATTATTAGTTTGCTATTCAAGGATAGCAAGTCCATGAACAGCTGTTTTTGTTTCTATGTCATTTTTAGAGTTTCACACATTCACACTGGAACTTTTGCCCTCCGATACAGGATTGCTCTGGCTTGTTAGTCAGTATGTTTCTTTCCATTGTACTTGGGGAACTTTTTCCTAGATTTTCTTCTGCCTGGGAACTTTTGTTGGATTTATAGCATATTGATGTCCGCAGCCTAGGAATTATGATTAATTGTCAGTTCACAATTTCGAGGTACTGCCAAGACATTTTGACTTGCATTATTGCATCCTTCATGCTAGTAGAAATGTGTTTGTTTTTAAGAAGCTAATGTTTCACATGTGAAAGATTATGCTTTATATAGTAGAAAAATGAAGAGTTTGTTGCAGCTAGCAGTTAAAAAATGCTTATGTAATCGACAAAGAACTAAAGAGATGCCTATTTTACATCTTAGCCTGCTTGCTTTATTCATGTGCACCAACACACAGATTTCGGGTAGCCCTTTTAGTTGTGTCCTGCTTGAGTAATGTGTTAGGCTACATGGGAGTCAAATTTATCCAAGATGGTGAAGGATATTGCAGGACTGTGAAAGGAGGATCAGATATTAGAGGCGTGGAAAGTAGAACAGGGAAAGTTTCTCACTTTTTTGTACGGGTGCAAATACGGACATTAACTTGCTATAGTAAAATTTTTACAGAGTTTATTGAAGAATATTCAGCTACATCCATCATTTCAAAAAGCCAACCTCTTCACACACCCCCTCATCCAAAATTCTCTCTTTCCCACATTCTAGTCTAGCACACATCTCTACCACTCAAATATCAGATGGCTACCCTTCAACTATTTAACAGAAAACCCCCTGAAGAATTTTCAATAAAGTTGTACCAAGATTGTGTAGCCCTCTGAATCCATAATTTTTTGGTTTTTAAGGAAATGAATTTGGTAAGAGTAGAGCCTAAATCAGAGCTCATTTCAGTCTTCTTATCTGTTGGCAGCTGGATGTGAAACTTCTTGCTCGGAACAGCAATTCATGCGCATCCATTACAACGACTATTTTGATCAATATGTGCTTGTTCCCAGGTCTGTAAGAACCTAGCAAATGTGTGTGGTCACGGTCATTTTACTGGGTGCAGTGAAATTGGCTTGGTGAGGAAATTTATGGATTTCATTCTAAATAGTTTGGGTTAAGTCTCCAGTATTTTGTGGTTTGGCCAATGTGCACATAAAAATGCTTGAGAGTAATGACATTAAATCTGAGGAAGAAAACATGTATCTCAAGAGCGCTGGGAGTTTATTAGCTCTGGGGGTTTGTTTGTTTGTTTGTTTTTTGTTGGGGGGAGGGGGGCGTAGATCAACCCAGTCGGCAGTCACCTTCCAGATAAATTGGACCATTTTCATAAAATCTGTTTACCGAAAGGATCCAATCCAGAAAATACATACGGTGGATCAAGGATGATGATGTCTGTAGACTATATCATGATAGATCCTTTATCCTCAGCAAGGAGCTATAATGAACCTGATCTGGTGTCTGGATTAAGGAATGTGGAGTTGATTTAGGACATTTATAACCCATATATCAAAGCGAAAAGGGAACTCACATATGCAGATTGAGCTCATATTTTATAAAGGCGTGCTGTACTTCATGGTTGAGGTAGTAGTTATGAGTTTGCTGAAGGGAGATGAATAAAATAAAATCTTTCTTTAATCAAAACCTACTGATCAGGAGTTCAGGACCAGCAGGCAGCCCCAGAAATACAGGGATAAGGGACTTTATTTGTTGTTCTTGTTGATGTTCATGTTCATCATGTCTAAATAATCGGAGGTTACCATCATAATTTGGTTTTCCCTTTTATGTTATAGTATTGTATGCTGCTTGCTTTCTTCCAGTGTTGTTTAATATTTGATTGCCATCAAGTAACGATATCATATAGAAAAAGTATACTTTCTGCTTGCTGGTTAATAACCTGTATATCAATTTTGTTTGACAGCTCCGGAGGTGTTGTATTGGCTTCGCAGGATGGAAAAATTGTCTGCGAGAACACACTCGACGCCAGACTTGAAGTTGTCTTTAGAAAGAAATTGCCTGAGGTATGCCCTTGAATTACTGCATACAACAAAACCTATGTGAAAATATTCAAGTAGCCATATAGGTATGCAATTGCAACATGGTGTGGGATCATCAGAAACCCCCCCTTGGTTTAGTTGGGTTGGAATGCAGATTTTAGAATTGATCTTTGCTTCAGGTAAAAATCTGAAGCTTTTTTATTGAGCTTTGGTTGAGTTCAAATACAAGTGTCCTGAAACCCACATTCTGCATAAGAAACCTTGCATGGTATAAATTAATTATGTTTGATCTGGCTACATGAACGGCTAGTGGCTGTTGTGGTTACTGGTTTTGCCAGTGCAACTTACTGCAGTATGAGTCTGAACCAATATGGACGAGTTATTTCTCACTTGACTGAGTTTTCTTTTCCTCAGCCAATTCCCATCTCTTTTGTGTAAGGGCATGTTTGGATATGCAGTTTCCATTGGATTAAAAGTCTAGATTCCATTTTTACTCCGGATTAAGCTATTTAATCCGGCAGAATTGTTTGTTTGGATGTGGTTTTTTAAGAGTAAATCCGGAGGGAAAAAAGCCTCCAAATGGTCCATTCTTCCGGATTAAAAAAAATTAGCTCAAAGCCTATTTTTCTAATCCTAAGCTTGAATGCTTGCTTTTTTCTTTGAACTTGAACCATTCATTATCTCTTTTTTTCATTTTTCCTTGTCTTCTTTAGTTATAACAAACAAACAATTTTAATTTTCAACTCCCATTGTTTTTAATATAGTTATGAAGTGGAAATCCTTATCCTAGATTAACCAAATATGCATTTGACATGAAACTTTCTAGCATTTTTTGCGTGAAGGAATGTAGGTGCAATCCGAGACATTATTATCCAAAACTCAATCCGTCGGATTTTAATCCGGAATATCCAAACATGCCCTAAGGCTGACAATTATCCCGTATTGATACGAGTCCGAATACACCCATTCAATTATAGTCGGATATGAGTTAGCATTTGGTATTTACAAATGGGCTCGGACCCTATATAAGTTCCTAATAGAAATACAAAGCGCATCGGGCTTAAGTAGTATATAGTATGACGGGTACGAATCGAATTATTGAATATAAACTATATATAAATTTTCCACTGTTCTAAGGCCTCCATGGCAGAATTCCTGAAGGAGAAATATTTCTTTCTAAGAATTTGTTCGTTCAATTCATTTCATATTTGTTGTATCTTGTTCAAATGAACCAATAGAGTTGGGAAACATCAGGAAAGCGACAAATATTTCTTGGGTTCCAACTTTGAGCCATACTAGGATCAGTAGGAAAGGATTATATAGAACTAATTCCTCCTATACTTCTAGTAAATCAAAGGGTGGCTTTTACTCGGTGGTCCAACAAGCTTTCCACAAATTTTCCATTGAACAAAGGCCTCCATCAATATATGTCTATGGAAGTAAGCTATTAAAAGGGGAGCGTATGTGTAGCTGAACCTTTACTTCTATATTTATCTCTTTTGTTTTGTTATATACTTAAAAATTTGAAGGTTACATGAGATTGCTAGAATCCTATCTGAATACAGATGGTACGAAAGCTAAATTCAATATAAAAATAATGATAATCATTAACGTATATTTTAAACTGCATATTTATGAGTTATTACTATTTATTTGACTTCCCCACTTGTCAAGCAAGTTAGAGTTTTAATCTAAACCAGCAAGTAGCCCCGCACCATGCGCGGGACCGGAAAGTTGCCTGAAAAATATGTTATCACATAGATGATCAGAATCATAATTAAATTTTATTGCAGGAAAATCTTTCAAGTTTGACCAAATTCTCTTAAAACAATTTAGAAAATATCTTCATTTTCTCTTTAGAACAATTCCATAAAGTATTTTTCTTTGCATATTTCTACATATTACATGTATTCAACCGATGACAAATTGCATTTGAAAATTTATGCTACCATCACTAATTGCATTTGATATCTGTAAGATTTTCTCCGGAATCTTCTTACCATCATCACTGATTGTTGTTGACCTTCATTCTCCTCGAGACGATGATTATCTTCACATTAGCATCGACTCTTCTCACGCTAATTTTCGTATTATATAATTCAACACACTATTTTTAATATATATTTCAAAAGTGTATATAACCTTTAATATATATTTCATAACCTTATTGGTAGCCGATCTATGATATATGAATTTTCATTTCTTATAACTATCCGTATACATATTTGCATCCGCCTACGACCACATAATATGAGTATGATAACTTCTACATCCAAACTTGGATTTTAATTTTCCATGTAAAAAGACAAAAAAAGCTTGAAGCCAGAATCCCAAGCAAAATGTTAATATTGTGTTATGATGGTTGTGTTTGATAGAAGTTTTTTAATATTTAAATTTGCCATGCAAAAATGTAAAAAAACTCAGAGCACAACAAATTCAAACGGTTGATTTTAAGCAGAAAAAGGAAAAACTCGAACATTCGCAAACACTTTACCAACTACAAAATCAAACAGAAATGTGTTCAAATTAATTTAAGAAAAATAAATCGATATTTTGAATGAATTTTTTTATGATTGCAATTGTGGATATAGACGGATACGGATAATCCTTATGGAATCCATATTCATATCCGATTGTTATCAGACATATCTTGATTTTCATATCCAATGACTATTGTATCCGAAATTTGTATCCGCAAACGATAATTGGATACATATACAGTAACATATATTTCTTCTGTATCCGTATACGACTGAATACACAACTTATACTATGTACGAATATAATTTTTACGCTTTTAGATAGTGATGGAGATGTGATCTCCTTCAGATGCTATCCTCCGTCGATCTGTAGCAAGCGTTGTTGAACGGCTGAGATTTAAATTGAAGGTTGTCTCCTAGAGTGTGGATCTCAATGAGTTGAGTTTGAGGTGGAAGTCGAGCTACCTGCAAGTAAGCCACGGGGTGGGTGACCATCGTAGGACTCTCCGACGATCAAGTTAGAGCCGAGGAATATTGACAGAGTAGTGGTTTATTGGAATCAAAATTGCGTTACCAGAGTCGTCTGAGAGGGGTTTTTATAGTAGTCGCATGGAGCGAGCAGGTGCGAGATCTTTGCCGTTAGTTACGCCCTTGACGTTACGCCAGCGTGAATGATGAGATCCCTCCATTAATGACGAGTTACGCTCATTAATGGGGGAATGCGCCAGCGTTGGATGCGGGATGTGGGGCGGCGGTTATCTTGCTTTGGTGAGATACGCGGAGCCGTTGCGAAAGCGCTAGGGATCTGCGTTCTCGTTTGATCGGGAGAGCTGGGGAGGCTTAGCTCGGCGGATGGCTCGGAGATGAGCCGGGAGGCCGAGTAAGCTCAGCTCTGCAATAGCTCGGAGGTGAGCAAAAGAGGAGGGGTGCAAGTTCGGCTGCCAGATTGCTCGTGGACAAGAAGTGGAGCGTCCACACTGATCTTATCTCGGTAGCTCCCAGGAATCTAGTGGGCTGTCACGGGTGACACGTCATTTGCCACGTGTCGTGATCTGAGGAATTCCCACTTATGAGCATCATCATCAGCCCCCCACTCTCGTTCCGACCTATTTATGGGTCGGGTCGAGAATGGCCTGCTTGGTTTTTCTCGGCCCAGTCTGATGCCGAGAATCATCAGTGCGGATTTTCCGGGACGATGTGGTGTGGGGCAGTTGCGTCGTTTCGATCTGGCACCTCCCCCAGAACTTGGATCTTTGCGCGTATCTCCGATGATATCAGCGGATCAGTGAAATGATTGCGCATTAAAGAGAGTGCGTTGTTTCGCTCGTTCATCTGTTAGTCTGCAGGCCACGTGTCCGACGTGGGTTGGCGGATGCGACAGGCTGTCGCTATCACCTGCAACCGAAGGGACGTCCCCAATAGCCGATCGCCACATGGAGCTCTGGCGGCTGGCAGGTGTGGCGTTTCGTTTTGGCGGGAATCGATCTGGGCCGTTGGATGCTTTTTTGGAGTGTATAAATAGGAGGACCCCCCTAGGGCTAACACTTCCACCATAATTTAATTTCGTTGTCAAAGATTGCTCGGTGCTCCTTCCTTTTAGATCGGATTACCCGTGCTTTTTCCTCGACGAGCCCATTCTTTTGAATCAGGTTAGATGCCTTCATCTGAGGAGTCTGTAGAAGTAGTTAGGGTAGAGTCGGACGATGAGACTCCAGTTGTTGGAACCGAGTCCAGCGGGTCTTCCTCCCCCCGGCTTCAGATAACCGAGAGGGTTCTTCTGCTGCGTCATCTGTGTCGGGTTCGGCCCTAGAGCTCCGTGTCGTTCGCCGACGGGCGGCGACAAGGGCTTCTAAGATGCGCATCGGGAATGCCCGCGATGCGCCTTCCGTCTTAAGAAATGTTGATGGGTTTACCGAGATTCGGGCTCGATTCCATATTCCTTTCAACTATTCGCTTTGCTTAGCTAGAGAGGGTGAGCGGACAGACCAGGTGCAGGACAAGGAGATCGCCCCGTATTTGAAAGCATTCCGGGCCGAAATGCGTCTGCCCTTTTCAACCGAGATATGTGGGGTACTTCGTTACTTCCATCTTGCTCCGGGTCAGCTAGCGCCGAACCCGAGGAGAATTCTCCTCGGGTTTCTGGTCCGGTTGAAACTTGAAAACATCCTTTTCAGTTTGACCCTCCTCGTTTCCTTCCTCTGTTATAAGAATCATCCAGGCACCAGCAAGGATGAGCCGAGCTGGGTGTATTTTTCCTTCAAAAAACATAAGGACGGGATGGCTGGATCGAGTGTAGTAGCCGTCCCTTCTTCCATCCATGAATGGAAGGAGCTCATATTCGTCAGGCCACCCGAGGGCAAGGATTGGCTTGTGCCTACACAGTGGCACATGGCCGACTGCCCGAGGGTGAAACCGTCATCTTACCTGAGGCAAGGGTTCATTGTTGTGGGAGCCGATCCAGTGGGCCGACGTCCTGCTTTCTGAGCATGTTCTGAGCTGGGCTCAGCCCTGCACGCTTTCTGGGTAAGTTAGGGCCGTAAACGATCTATTTAGACTTTGATAAAAAAAATTGCCCTTTTCAGCGTCACTAACTCGCTTTTGTGTATTCTCCTTTTTGCAGAGCAAATGGACCTATCCAAGTTCTTAGCTGCCATGGTCGTGAAGGCCCAAAAGAAGACAGGGGGTCGATGCTCGTCCAGGCCCGGCCCGAGCTCGGCCCCGAAGCCAACTCCACCGGCAAAGCCTTCCGCTGTGCCCCGAGCCTCGAAAGACAGCAGCAGGGGGAGCCAAAAGCATGCACGGGACTCGGCGTCCCGGGCGAAGGAGGAGGAGGAACCCATCGACATTCCCCTCAAAAGGCATAAAAGAACGGTCTCTTGGACGCCATCCACCAGAATTCCAGTGCAGGAGGGGGACTTTTGCTTCGGGGTGCCCTCGGGGCTCTCCGTCGCCGACAGCCTGCTCTCCGACATGGAGCAAGCAGCTGGGGGCAAGATTCCCCGTGGGACCCTGAAGGCCCAGGTGGCAGCCATTACTCAGGAGGCGGTTCACGTCGGTATCCGTTTTCCTTTAAGAATTAATTTATTTATTTATTTCAGTTTGAACATTTCTAACTTCTTCTGCCGCTTTCCTTAGGTCCTCTACTACTGCGCCCTCATGTCAATGTGGAATCTGAGGAGATAGCCCCGGCCATGAAGAAAGCGGGCAAATCGTCTTCGCGGGAAGAGGATCTGCACCTTCATCTGCTTCAGGCGAAGCAGAAGATAGCCGCCCTCGAAGCTCGAGTGGTCGCCGAGGAGCTAATAAATTCCAAGTACAAGGAGTCTCACCGACTTCTGAATGAATCCAACCGAGCCATCCAGGCTAAGTTGGAGGAGGTTGGCAAACTCTATAACACAATGAAGAAGTCGAGGGATGCCAGCAGGAAGGATGCTCGGGTGGCGCTCGAGGCAGTGAAGCTTGCCGAGATCCGAGCGGTGAAGTCCGTGGAGAGGTATAAGACATCTGACCAGTTCTACACCGACCTCGCCGAAGCCTCGGCAATCGTTTGGCACGAGACCCTCGACACAGTCAAGGCGTCAATGCCGGAGTTTGCCGACGGTGAGCTCCGCGCTAAGTACCCGCTCACTGAGGACGTGCCGCAGGGGGCGGGCACCGAGGTGGTCGCAGGGGGCGAAGCAGTCTAAGAGACCGAAGCCCCGGCCCCCAAGGACGGTGTTGAGCAGGGCGGAACCCACGGCCTGAGCTATCTTCCCTTGAGAGTTTGTTTTTGTTTTTAAAATTTTGTAAGCCTCCGGGCATTTTTGTAAGGCTGGGGAGCCTAAAATACCTTGCACAAATTTGAAATATAAATAAAGTTGAGCTTATTTTCCTCTGAATAAATGTCTGTTTTCTTCATGAGTGTTTTAGCTCGTCAGTCTTCTCCTCCCGCGAGTGTTTGGTCGTAGGTCTATGCCAGGCTTTCTAGGTGACGATCACGCGTCGAGTGTAAGTCGAATAATAGCCAAGTGCAGGAAGGTCGTTACGGTACCCTCCCGCTTTCCGGAGTTGAGGTGGTGATCGTTCATTTAGGATGAATCAGAAGATATTCCAAGGCTAGGAAGGTCGGTATCAGTCCCTACCTCGAAGTCGAGGTGACGACCATGTGTTTTAGCATGAGTAGAAAATCAGCCAAGTTAGAATAGGTTGGCCATAACTGATTCTTTCTCAATGTGGGTCCTAGATCCATGTCTTCGTAGGGTAGGAATCTACCCCTCGGAGATTAGCCGAGCAAGAATCTGCACGGTGGCCTCTGTAGGAGGGCTTTAGATCCTTAGCGTTGATGGGTAGGAAGCTACCCGCTAGGGATGGACCGTGCAGGAAAACTGCTCAGTGGCCTCGTTAAGAGGGCTTTAGATCCTTAGCGTAGATGGATAGGAAGCTACCCGCTAGAAATGGACCGGGCAGGGAAGCTGCTCGGTGGCCTCGAGAGGAGGGCTTTAAATCCTTAGCATGGATGGGTAGAAAGCTAACCGCTAGGGATGGACCGGACAGGAAAGCTGCTCGGCGGCCTCGAGAGGAGGGCTTTAGATCCTTAGCATGGATGGGTAAAAAGCTACCCGCTAGGGATGGACCGAGCAGGAAAGCTCCTCGGCAGCCTCGAGAGGAGGGCTTTAGATCCTTAGCATAGATGGGTAGGAAGCTACCCGCTAGGGATGGACCGTGCAGGGAAGCTGCTCGGCGGACTCGAGAGTAGGGCTTTAGATTCTTAGTTTAGATGGGTAGGAAGCTACCCGCTAGGGATGGACCGGACAAGGAAGCTGCTCGGTAGCCTTGAGATGAGGGTTTTAGATCCTTAGCGTAGATGGATAGGAAGCCACCCGCTAGGGATGGACCGGGCAGTGAAGCTGCTCTGAGCCTTCGAATGGAGGGCTTTTAGATCCTTAGCGTAAATGGATAGGATGTGATCCGCTAGGATGGACCGGACAGGGAAGCTCCTTGGTGGCCTCTTGGCGAGGGCTTTGATCCACAGCGTTGTTGGACAGAAAGTCGCCCTCTGCGGATTGGCCAGCAGGAAATTGCTCGGCGATCTCGTGATGAGGGCTTTCGATCCTTAGCGTTGATGGGTAGGAAGCTACTGCTAGGGATGGACGGCAGGAAGCTGCTCGGTGGCCTCTTGGCGAGGACTTTGATCCACAGCGTTGTTGGGTAGGAGCCTGCCCGCTACGGATAGGCCAGCAGGAAATTGCCCAGCAGCCTCATGATGAGGGCTTTTGATCCAAAGCGTTGTTGGGCACGAAGCTACCCACTGCGGATTGGCCAGTAGGAAATTGCTCGGCGACTTCATGATAAGGGCTTTCGATCCACAGTGTTGTTGGGCAGGAAGCTACCCACTGCGGATTGGCCAACAGGAAATTGCTCGGCGGCCTCGTGATGAGGGCTTTCGATCCTTAGCGTAGTTGGATAGGAAGCTACCCGCTACTGATTGATCGGGCAGAGAAGCTGCTCGGTGGCCTCGAGAGGAGGGCTTAGATCCTTAGCATGGATGGGTAGGAAGCTACCCGCTAGGGATGGACCAGGCAGGAAAGCCGCTCGGTGGCCTCGAGAGGAGGGTTTTAGATCCTTAGCGTAGATGGGTAGAAAGCTACCCGCTAGAGATGAACCGGGTAGGGAAGCTGCTCGGTGGCCGCGTAGATGGGTAGGAAGCTACCGGCTAGGGATGCACCGGGCAGGGAAGCTGCTCGGTGGCCTCTTAGCGAGGGCTTTGATCCACAGTATTGTTGGGCAGGAACCTGCCCGCTGCGGATTGGCCAGCAGGAAATTTGCTCGGCGGTTTCGTGATGAGGGCTTTCGAACCTTAGCAATGATGGGTAGGAAGCTACCCGCTAGGGATGGACCGAACAGGAAGCTGCTCGGTGGCATTTTGGCAAGGGTTTTGATCCACAGCGTTGTTGGGCAGGAAGCTGTCCGCTGCAGATTGGTCAGCAGGAAATTGCTCGGCGGTCTCGTGATGATGGCTTTCGATCCATAGCATTTTTGGGAAGGAAGCTACCCACTGCGGATTGGACAGCAGGAAATTGCTCGGCGGCCTCGTGATGAGGGCTTTCGATCCACAGCGTTGTTGGACAGGAAGCTACCCACTGCGGATTGGCCAGCAGGAAATTACTCGGCGGCCTCGTGATGAGGCTTTCGATCCTTAGTGTAGTTGGGTAGGAAGCTACCCGCTAGGGATTGGCCAGCAGGAAATTGCTCGGCGGCCTCGTGATGAGGGCTTTCGATCCATAGCGTTGTTGGGCAGAAAGCTACCCACTGCGGATTGGCCAGCAGAAAATTGCTCGGCGGCCTCGTAATGAGGGCTTTCGATCCACAACGTTGTTAGGAAGGAAGCTACCCACTGCGGATTACGTGCATCCGAGCTTTCTTTACTTGAGTGAAGGGCGTGCTCTTGCTTGACGGGCAGAAAGCTACCCACCAGCCTTGCGGGATGCTTTTAGCATGGAAACAAAAAGAAGCGGTTTAGATCGCAGGGAAGTAAGAATCTTTATTATTAAACAAAATACAGATTCATTGATACAGTTTAAACTTTTCTGTGTTGAATGACTGGATTCGGCGGCAGTTCCATGTTGCTTGGACTTGGGTCAGTCGGCGATGACCATGATCTGTCCGATCGTCAGCTCTCCGTCTTTAATTTGACCCGCTTTCCCCTATCTGCTTGACGTTTATCTCACAGGTACTTTTCCAAATGACCGGAGCGGATCAGCTCCTCGATGTAATCGCGCAGTTATTTACAATCCTCGGTCGGATGTCCTTGTGTCCGATGATAGGAGCAATACGGGCCTCGAAGCCGTTTTCCCGTCCATCAGGTAGCTGGCGGGAGCCTGAAGAACTCTTCGCCCTTAGCTTCCTCCAACAGCTCGGTCTGGGAGATGTTAAGAGGAGTGTACTCCTGAAACTTCGGAGAGTAAGGTTTTGGTCGGTCGATCCTCTTTTTCTCTTCTCTGCCCCTCTTCTTTTGGTCGGCTTGGTCGCCTCTGGGCAGATTTGAGTTCACTTCCGATTCGAGTTGGATCATCCTCTCGGCCCAAGCTTTTACTTCTGTCATAGTCTTAGGTTGCGCAAATGCAAAAGAGCGGAGCCACTCTGTGCCTAAGACCCGACCATAGTGCGGTGATAACCGTCTCATCGCGGTGCTCGGGGACCTCGAGGAGAGCATTGCAAAAGCGAGTGATATATCCCTTAAAGGATTCTTTGTCCCCGCTCTTTACGGTGAAGAGTTAATTGACCGTCCTCTTCTGTCGTCTGTTCCTGATAAAGTGACCGAGGAACTGGGTGACCAGCTCATCAAAGGTCGAGATGGAGTAGGGCGCCAGCCCCCGGAAGCAGTCTCCACCTGCCCGGATTAGGGTGGTGGGAAAAGCGCGGCATTGAGCCGCGTCCGAATTATCTTGGAAGCTCATGCCCGCTGTAAATGCGTCCAAGTGATCTTTTGGATCGGACTTCCCGTAAAAGAGCGCCACCTTGGGCGGCTTGTCCTTGGATGAGACACGTTCGGCCAGCAATTCCTCGGTGAAGGGCTTCGTGAGAGAATCCGCGGAATACCTAGCCCCTTCGCCGGACGGATGGCTGTCTCGCCGTATGCTCTCGATCATCTTTTCAAGGGCCTCGAGTCGGTGGTGGTAACCCGAGGATTCAACACAGTCGGAGTGGCGACTGTCCCCGCTCCTGGTTTGTGCGACGGTGCGTGTTTGATTCCACTCTATCAGATTTCTCATATCCTCAGGTGAAGTTCTTCTCGGGTAGGCCCGACGTGCACCTCCGCGGCTTTGACACGAATGGGGGCGTCGGTCATGCCTGGAAACAGGTGAGCTGACCGACACCTCCTCGGAGGGTGTGGGCGCGCGTCGGGCTTCGGGGCGATGGCCCAGTCTTCCCCGAGACCGGGGTGTGGAGCCTTTCGGAGCCCAGCGGGTCATGGAATCATAGCCCGCTCGTAGGCCGTGGTTGCCGGAGGTGGCACACCGGCGCTCGGTGACGCTGAGGGAGAGTGGGCATCAGCCCTTTTGCATGCGTCGTTGTCTTAGGAGGAAACCGCGACCTGGTGAGCAGGGCCTGTCGCCTAAACTCGGACGAGGGCGTCCACCATCGACATGAGTGTCGATTCGAACCGATAAGACGTTGATGAGGTTTGGGAGGAGGAACCGCTAACGCCTCCGTTGTGGGGGGCGTGGCGGCTCGTGTTGGGATCATCACGGCTTTCGCTCGCCATTAGGTTGAGGGCAGAAGATCAACTTCGATGGGTAGAAGAAATTTTTGATTCGTTCTCACAGACGGCGCCAACTGATGGAGATGTGATCTTCTTCAGAAGCTGTCCTCCATCGATCTGTGGTGAGCGTTGTTGAACGGCTGAGATTTGAGTTGAAGGTTGTCTCCTAGAGTGTGGATCTCAATGGGTTGAGTTTGAGGTGGAAGCCGAGCTACCTGCAAGTAAGTCCCGAGGTGGGTGGCCACCGTAGGACCCTCCGACGATCAAGTTAGAGCCGAGGAATATTGGCGGAGTAGTGGTTTATAGGAATCAAAATTGCGTTACCAGAGTCGTCTGAAAGAGGGTTTTTTTATAGTGGTCGTATGGAGCGAGCAGGTGCGAGATCTTTACCGTCAGTTACGCCCTTGACGTTATGCCTGCGTGAATGATGGGATCCCTCCATTAATGAAGAGATACGCTCATTAATGGGGGAATGCGCCGGCGTGAGACGCGGGGCGTGGGGCGGCGGTTATCTCGCTTTGGTGAGATACGCGAAGCCGTTGCGGAAGCGCTAGGGATCTGCGTTCTCATTTGATCGGGAGAGCTGGGGAGGCTTAGCTCGGCGGATGGCTCGGAGACGAACCGGAAGGCCGAGGAAGCTCAACTCTGCAATAGCTCGGAGGCGAGCAAAAGAGGAGGGGTGCAAGTTCGGCTACCAGATTGCTCGTGGGCAAGAAGTGGAGTGCCCACACTCATCTTACCTCGGTAGCCCTCAGGAGTCTAGTGGGCTGTCGCGGGTGACGCGTTATTTGCCACGTGTCGATATGAGGAATTCCCACTTATGAGCATCATCAGGTAGTATTTTTTTGCTATTTATTTATGTTATTTTTTCACCCGTTGCTTTGAAGAGGTGGCCTAACCCAATTTTCAACTACTTTGTAATTTTTCCCAAAAAGAAAATGGGGTCATTTGTAAATTTTCCAATCAAACAAATTCTATTCTTGTTGTGTTGAAAGGGGAGAGTGTTATTTGTGTGCAAAGAAATATAGGGTGGGGGATGAAATTTTTTAGGCAAGTAAAGACAAAAAAAAGGCTTGAAATGAGATCTTTTCCCGGGGGAGCTTGAAATGGGAAATTTAGGTGGCAAGGTTTAATTTTCCATATATGTGCATGAAAAAGGAGATTGATTCCTTAAGAAATAAGGGGTAAATGCTTATTTTTTATGCATGTGCATGAAAAAGGAGGATTCTTTAAGAAATAAAAGACAAATACAAATGTACCTAAGAAGTAAGGAGCATGGTCTAATTTTCCAGGAAAAATGATCAAAATGAGCTTGATCTAGATTTAGGGGGGACAAAATGGACATTGATGCAATTGTCAGGGGCAAATTTGGAAGGCCAAAAGCTTGATTTCAAGCCCAATGCTTGAAGTAGGGATTTATATAATATATAACAAAATAGCATTTGAAGGTTGCCGCGGAATTAACATCAAACCCTACTTAAACTCTATTAACTTTCATGTCTAAATTTTAACTGGTCATTTTTTAAAATAACTCTGACGTTGGCTTTAAAGGTAGAAGTATTTCTAGCTATCCAACAAATGAAAGTAGAAAAATGCTACTTTTCAATCACTATGCCTATTTAACTCCAGTACTCTTAACTCTCAACTCTTTAGAAAGAGAAATAAGGTTGATGAGAGAGATTAGAAAAAAGGATGGCTAGTCTCATCAAAGAGCTTGTTGGGTCTTCTTGTCTCTTAGAGATATCTTCACTCTTCCTAAATTCCAACTCAATTTTCTTGAGATATTAGAGCATGCTCTGTTTTGGATCAAGAAAATCTTAGTTTTCGACTAAAAAAAGACGTCGCTATGAGATCGCCTGTGGCGGCTATAATGAGTGAGAATGTCATGAAGATTGCGATCGGCAAGACATTAGTGAAGTTGAAGATGCAAGCGGCGGTGACCGTAAGCCGAAAGAGAAAGGAGTATCGCAAATGGTAACAAATTAGATGCAATCACCATTTGTGATACTCCTTTCTCTTTCGGCTTACGGTCACCGCCGCTTGCACCTTCAACTTCATCAATGGCTTGCAGATCACCATCTTCATGACATTCTCGCTTATTGTAGCCGCCACCAGCGATCTCACCGCGACGTCTTTTTTAGTCGGAAACCGAGATTTTCTTGAGCCAAAACAGAGCATGCTCTGTTTTCTCAAGAAGATCGAGTTGGGGATTGGGAGGAACAAAGACCTCTCTAAGAGGTAAGAAGATCCAACAGTCTCTTTGCTGAGACTAGCCATCCTTCTTTGTGATCTCTTTCTTCAATATTGTTTCTCACACTAAAGAGTTGGAGTTAAATAAGCATAGTGATTGGAAAATAGCACTTTTCTACTCCCATTTGTTTTGAACAAGAAACAGAATGCATTTGTTGGATAGCTAGAGATACTTCTACCTTTAACTCTATTGACTTCTATGTCACATTACCAAAGTTCTGGTCCTCCAATCTAGAAATTGTCTGACGTTAATATTAAAATTTCAAACCTTTGTTCTGATTATTGCATGAACTTGGATTGAGTGACTATCTTTATGACCTAATGATTTGCACATCTTCCTCTTTTAGAAATATAAGCCTTCATTGCTATTATGAACATGATTTTAATCTCTAGTTTACTCTATGCAGATAAGGAAGCTCCTTTTCGGGAAGATGGATGGCTGAGTTGCCAACTTTTGGTTTGTTATCAGCAAATAAGAGCTCTTTTTTCCCCTATAAATAAGATACCTGTCCATTCTCCCTGGATGAGGCCGACTATGCTCATTTGTCTTCCCTAACTGTCGGCGACAATTGTCAGGCAAGAATTTTCCATAATTTTTGTAGTTTTTGCAGAAGAAGAAGAACCTTTTTCCATATTTGTATGAAATGATCAGCAAAAGATCAAAATAAATATAAACACCATGCATCTTTCTTCAGTTCAAGCTGACCAGAATTTGTATTGTTTTCTTCTCGGTGGGATAGAGACTTCAAATCTTCACAATAATGCAGGTTATTGAAAATATTTTTGGGAAACTTGTTTAGAGACTTGGTTGCTTGTTTTATTTAACCCAATATTCATGTGTGCTTAATCATATGAGCTTTCATCGAAAAGAGGCAAATTGAGCCTAAAGCAGATCATAAATATATAGCTTAATTCCAAAAATCACCAAATTCTATACATCACTTACGAGAAACTACCAAATCCTTTTAAAATTACAAGAAACTATCATGCTTTGAAAATTTTGTGGTAGTTTTGTGCGATTATTGCTGAAGCGGCACATTATTTATGGTAGTTTTCCCTAATTTTTGAAAGTTTTGTGATGGTTATGTGTATGTAACAAGGATTTGGTAGTTTTTCGTAATTAGTCCTAGGTTGATAGATTTTTGAAATTAAGCCTAAATATATATAGGGGCCTACCTACCTCTCATTTGAATGCATATAGGGGCCTACCTACCTCTCATTTGAATGCAGAAACAAGAGATCAATGTAAAGTGCTTTACAAGAGATTCTGATGTTGCCATGTTTTTTTTTCGAATCAAGTGTCAATCAGCAGCAGACTTGATTGTTTACAGATGCCTCATGGACATAAACTTTTCTTTTAGCAATGTTTGGCCTGCAGAGGTTGATTAATTAATGAATAATGCAAGTGCTACAGAAAGTTAAACAAATTGGTGAGCATCAAAGGTTGTAATCAAATTAACAAATGACTATCATATACCTGTCACCTTATTTTTGGAGGACCATGCTTATGCTGTGAGGAAAACATGCATTCATTCATCAGAGTTAATAAAATGTCGAAGCATTACAAATCAAACTTTCCTACACTTTTTATGAACAGATTAATAAGACACGAAAGAACATAGGTAATCCTACACATAGGTAAATGCTACACATCATAGATCAATCGCTCAAAGCAGAAGCAACAAAAACCTTCAGAGACATTATGCTATCGATAGCATGGCCGACAAATTTTTCTTTATGATTATTATGGAACCTCATTTTCATGGAAAAAGGAGAAGAAAAAACATACAAATCCTTGATATCAATGTCAAAAATCCACAAAAAAGAAAGTCATCACTAAGAACCTCAGAAAATTTTGCTTCGATCTCGAGCTCTTGCCAGCTTCTTTCTCTTCCACGTGTTTTCGCTCCGCCTCCTCGCGCTCTCTTTCGTCTTCTTCTTCCTCCTCCTTTTCATCAAGATCATCAAATTCTTTCTCTGCGGCCATTGCTTTCACTATAGGATCTCTTAATTCAGCTATCAAGCCCCCGCCCACTTTGTATTCTTCCTCGTCTCCAATTATAAATATTCGTTGGTCAGGCCCTTGTGCCATTGGTATGTCGACTGCAAGCAGCCTGATATCATACTGCAAAAATATCATCTTATCATCATGTATAGCTCAAGAAAGTTACGCTTTCATGTGTTTTCTAAATTGTATTTATTCTTCAACACAAACAGAAATCATAACTCAAGCGATATAGAGAAAATATACCGGGCGGAAACAAATATCTTCAATTTGTACATTAAGAAGACATAATGCAAAGAATGAGTAAAGCTGAACTGGGACTATTGAGATCGATGAGTAGTCATATTCTAAGAGCTAAATAAGAACCAAGTCCATAAGTTAGATGCAGCATAAGTAGAGGATAAGTGCCTCAGTATGGGTGATAGAAACATCAAAGGATGCAAATAAGAAGATAATTGTTAATTTAATCAGGGGAATGGCTCTTAATGGAGCTGAGTGGAAGAACAAGGATTCATATAGCAAACTCAGACGTTAGTAAAAAACTTGTCCTCGTAATTGTTAGAAAAACATTGAGTGTGAGTCTGGCTCCAATTATTCAGAATCTCCTTATATGCGCTCTTGATGCATTTATGTGCTTGCATACCAACATGCATAGCAATCAAGTGCATATAGGCAATAATTTCCCAGAAATTTGTTTAAATGGTATCAATTATAACTGAGAACTTCAATGTTCATCAGAACCCTTGATGCGTCTGTCGGTCAGCTGTTAGTTACTATCACCGAATTGTATAACATGATCAACTCATGCATAATTGTGCATAGGGAAGCTAGCAGGTACTGACCAGAATGAGGGGAGGGGAAAAAACACAAAAGAACAAAGGAGTTAAGGTTACATTCATGAGAAACAAAAAGAAAGTTATCCTTAAATAAACCAAGAGGTAATAGACAAACGCAATGAAGCCTTCATTGCACAAACTTAAAAAGAACAAACATAGCGTTGCCTCACATGAAATATTTTGAGCTGACCAGAATTAGAAAAGAATAAAAAATTCAAATGAAACAAATGGATCAAAGTTACATTCGTGAGAAACAAATAGAAAGTTATCTTTGAATAAACCGTCAATGAAGCTTTCATTATTACTTTATGCACAAACTAAAAAAGAACAAGCATAGCATTGTCTCACATGAAATATTCTAAAATGATAGATACGGTAATAGTTGTTATGTGTGCCTTGAATCATGGTCGAGCCTTATTGGTCTACTTACCGAGCTCTATGGTGGAGCACATGAAGATTTTATCCGGTTTGATGTCAAGCCCGAAGGGCGAGCCGACGCTGTGGACCGAGGGTTTGGCCTGTGATAGCCAAGCCTGAAGCCCATGGCCCAAGGGTGTGGGGACGGATCCCCCATGGTTCGGACCTTGTTTGAGGCGCTAGTATTTGAAGACTATATAAAGTGTTTGGGGTTTCATGGTAGAATTTTATAATCTCTCTTTGAGAAACAAGACAGCCGTCATTTGTCACTTAGGTGTGATATTTGGGGTGTATTTGGGATTAGGGTCTAGGACATTGTAACCTCACAAATTTCTGAGACTAGATTGCTTCTCGTTCGCCCATGGACGTAGGTCAGATTGGCCGAACCTTGTTAAATTGCTTATTCTGTTTCGTTCTGATTTTGCTCCTCTCTATCGCTTTGCGTATTGCTTTGTGGTTTGTCATGACAATAAGTATATACCTATGCTTGTACTGGCAGTTTGATTACAACAGCAGTTTACATAATGATAACATTAAGTTTTTCAGGAAATTTTTTGTAGACTTCATCTCTAATTTATATTCTTGCAGATGCTGAGATGCTTAATGCATCTTACTTTATAAATTTAACCATACCATTATTCATTCTAATTTTTTTATATAAACCATTACTGATGCATCTTTTCTCATTAAATATGAACATTGAGATTGTTTCCAACGTGCAGCATAGTCATTAGTATGAAAATTCAATTAATAGAACATTAAGTGATTTAATGTGTATCAGAAAGTGTGAGAAGGGCCAAAGCCACCAAAGCGTTTCCCAGGAGTGTGAAAGATGTTTTAAAATTCAAAAGGTTATATCAAATTGGGGAAGCATTCGGCGAATAGTCCAGAATTAGAATCTTCAAGAATTGTGAATGATACAGACAAGGCTTCACGATACGTATCCGAGATACGCAGAACAATTAGGGCCATTAGCTCAGGATAGTAATGATTCTAGCAGAGCAGTTCAAAAATGGAGGAAAAAGAATTTCATTATTTCACAATCAATATTTCCATGAATAACCAAGATTAGCAGAAGGAAATAAGGGTTCGAGGAAGAGAAACCATAACTTGTTAAACAAATAAAAGGCATCTAAAAAGACTAAAATCGATATTCCTGAAAATTTAAGGAATTGGCACTAATCAGTTATCGTGTTGGATAAATTCTCTAACGAACATGCTAGAATATTAATGGCAAGCTCATTGGCATGAGGTCCATTTTTTAAGACTAAGCTTAGATTAAACTATAATTAAGAAAGATTAACTAGGCACAAGAATTGTGAAAACTAACCTGCCCTTTTTTCTTCTTGGCCTCTACGCTTACAAGCCCCTTCCTTTCTGATCCCCTAATGTGGAAAATGAGAAAACTACGTTTTCCACCAAGCATGATGTTCCCTGCCGAAAACCGGAGACACGACTGCGCGGGTCCGTCTCGCCTGAATTTCGGGGCAGATGCTAATTGGTGCTATCCGTCCACCTCTCCGAAGATACCAAGTTGATTTATGGTGGTTTAAACGGATGCGGCCGATGTAGCAGACTTCGTCACATTCCCCCTCATTTGAGGGGTTTTTGATTGTGGGGACGCTCTTCCCTGCAGGCGCAAGCCCCTGCAGTTAATTACGCTACCGCATCGCGGTAACCACTTTTTCCTTCTCCAGATGGTCACTTCGTATCGTGGGTGTTTGTTTCGTTTTTGGTTGCCCGTGAATTATATACGGAGACTAATTTATGTTGCCGTCAGTAGGGCGTGGATTAGTCCAAATCCGTATCTTCTTAGATTTGGGTTTGGGATTGGATTTAAGGATACGTTAGCCTTATTTGAGACTAAGATCAACTTAAACGTTAGTTAAGGATACGTTAGTCTAATTTTAGACTAAGATTAACTTAACGGGATCATTTAGATCCAACAAGAGAACATTTGGGCTCTATTGCTTAGTTTAGGGATATTGCGGTCGATTGCCAGTTTAAGGACATAGTGGTCCACCGTTAGTTTAAGGACATTACGGTCTAGTCAAGGTTAAGGATATCATAGTCCGTGAGTTTAAAGACCTCACAGTAGTCAAGGTTAAGGACATCATAGTCCGTGAGTTTAAAGACCTCACAGTCAAGTTTAAGGACCTCACAGTCCATGGGCTTAAGGACCCCACAGTCCGTGAGATGTATGGTTGTCGGGACCCGTCACCTCTCTGAAGACGTTGAAAGATTACAACGACAAATATCAGAGAAGTTCAGAGATGTACCCTTAAACCGATGTGGGTTGAGAGACCTGTAGTCCAATTGGGACTAAGATCTGTGATTTATGAGCAGATGAGCTCAATTAATATGGGCTGAGGACTTATGGCCAATATTGGGCTAAATCCAATAAATGTTTTACATTTTATTTTGGGATGTTGAGCCTTTATTTGGACTTGGCCCTTTTAACAATGTTTTTGTCTTTTATTGAATGCTGAGCATTCATCAGAGCTCTGGGCTTATTAAAGAACAATTTATGTTCTGTCAGCGCAACACGTGGTGCGCTAGGCGCTTTGCTCTAATCAAAAGCGCAGTGCGTTACTGCCAAGTAGCGCACATGTAAGGGACACGTGTCGCACTCAGCGCTAGGCGCTAGATGACGAGCGCATGATGCCAGTTTATGAGCAATAAGCGCTAATCCATGAGCGCATCGCGCTTTCAATTTAGTGGCGCACACGTGAGTGACACATGGTGCGCTTGGCGCTGAGCGCCAGCCCATGAGCGCAATGCGCTATTTCAGAAGCGCAAAACGCAAGTTGTTAATTGGCACATACGTGGTTGACACGTTGCGCATTTGGCGCTGAGCGCCGGTCCAGAGAGCGCAGAAGCGCAGTTCAAGAGCGCAAGGCGCATCCGATCAATTTTATGATCTGGGAAACAAATTTATGTTCTTTTAAAAGAGTCTGTCTCAAGATCTAAGAACAACAGTTTTTATTGTGCAGGAGATATTTCCAATCTCTTATGTTGATGAAAGCCTTTACCTTTATAGATCCATGATCTGTGAGAAGAATTATGTTCTTTTATTTTGTGATGAGATCTTTTGATCTCTTTGTGAAAGACTTTTGGTCTTTGTAGATCTATGATCTTTTTAAAGAAATGAATTCTTCTTTCTTAATCATGAGATGATTTCATCTCTGTGTTCATCATCCTTCATTCTTACCTTGAAGAAATATCTTTTTGCAAGAGCTTGCTCTTTATCTTTGAGTTTCTCAAAGTTTAGGGGGGGTTCTGTATACGAGACTTAAAGTCTTGGGGCCTTTATATAGGGCAAGCTGATCAGTTCGATCAGTTAAAGAAATCTTTCTCTGATTTGGGGATTTTCCCACCATTGGATCTTTGATCCTAGGGCTTCTGTTTTACAGAAGGCAATCTTCTTGTTTTTAACAAGATTGAAAAAGCTTTCCATAACAGAATTTAATTCTGATTAATTAATGATTTATCATTATTATTAGATCTTCGATCTAACGGTAGGGAGTTTTTTAATTCCAGCGCTAGCGCACCCGTGCTCTGTACGTGGTGCGCTGCTGAGAAGGCAGCGCACATTGCGCTAGCGCACCCGTGTTTGACACGTGGTGCGCTGCTCGGAGCGCAGCGCACCTTGCGCTAGCGCACCCATGTTTGACACGTGGTGAGCTGCTCGGAGCGCAGCATGCCTAGCGCTAGCGCACACATGGTGCGCTGCTTAGGGCGCAGCGCACTTAGCGCTGCATCTGAAGCGTTGCTTCATTTCAAAATTTGAATTTTTGAACAGAGCTTTGCTATGATTGGGGGAAACAAATGCCCCCCCCGTTGCGCTCACGTGGCCCACATATGAGTGCAACAGTGGCAGCATCTGCGCTCTTGGATCAACTCAGAAGTTGAAAAGGCATTTCAATGCCTATAAATAGGACCTTTGGTCCTTTAGATAATTCTGTTCATCTTCTTCTTTTGAGAATTTTTATTCAGAGCATAGCTCTTCTGCTTAAGAACTTTTCAAGAGTCAAAACTCTGTTAAAATCTTGGTAAAGATTAAATCTTTTAAAAGTTCATTTTAAGAATCTAGGATTTCACCCATTAATAGAGTCTTGCTCTCCATAGATCTTTGATCTAAAGAAAACCCTTTTTAGGGTTTCATTAACAGAGCTTTGCTCTTTTGAACCTATAGATCTAAGGAGATCTTCTTTCAGGGTTTCTTAACTCATGAACAGAGCTTTGCTCATAAAGAACTCTTAGAGTTTGTTCATAGATCTTAAAGATCTTAGAATTTTTAATTCATAAAAAATTGATTTTAATTTTTCTGATGGATTCTTTCATCATCATTTTTTCAGAGCAAGGCTCTTGAGGAATTTTTATTCCTTCATGATCAGAGTTTGACAAGTGTCACTCTGTCACAGAGCATTGCTCTCAAAGGGAGATTTACTCCTCTGCCCGAGAGATCTCTCATTTAATGAGAATTTTCTTGAGGATTTCCTCATTTAATTAACAGTCTCATCAAATGATGAGGCTGTTTTATTAATTGATGAATTATCATCTAGATTTTGTGGGTCCCCCTTTGGTCCCCTTTCCACTGCATTGCAGTGTGGTATAAATTCTAAAGTACCAAGTGTTAGAATTTAAATTAAATTATAGCACCGACAGTTGGCTTTTGTCCCTTTTCGCGCAGACGACATGTCTTTCGACACTTCTTTTCCGTTCATCCACTCAGAAGGCGGATTTCCTGAGGCGCCCGTAGACCGAGAGGCTCTTGCGCTGATCAAAGACCATGACCCAGAACACAAGAATCTTCATTTGTGGGGAACATGGTATAACCAGATCATCATGGGTCGACGCAGCTTCTCTTGCGCAACACCTTCAGAGGCCATCTCGGCGATCCACTATGCCGACGCATCCCCGGTGAACTATGCTGTGGAGGTGGTTAATTGAACTTCAGAGGGTTGTCTTCAGCCTTCTATGGCTGCAATACCTATACAACCGCTGATGGCTTTGGACATTCTAGGGCGGCGTATATGCCAAGGTGAGTCGCGCCCTTGGGGACAGGCCTACAATATAGGTCTGACTCCCCGTCACTCGGCTGGGTACCTGCGGGGGCCCGATATATCCTATCGGCAAAGAAGTCAGAACTGCTGAAGCTTGGGTTGTATCCTGCGATTTATGCTTCTCTGTTCCAGTACTCCACACCTCCCGCATGGTGGGTTAAAGCCTTCTTGGAACAATGGAACGTTCCAACTCATACCTTCCTTACGCTAGATCGGGAGGTTTCCATTTCTCTGGAAGAGTTTGCGGATATCTTTGGCTTGCCTGTCAGAGGGGAGCATTATGAGGAAATCTTGCCCCCTGATGAATATGTTTTCGCTACCCGACTGGTGATGACGGGTTTAAACCCAGAGACTACTATTCAGCACCAATTCCCTAGCTTGATCAAGGTGCTAAACATTTACGAAGGCCTATTTCTTGAATCTGGAAGCCATAGGGTTAGCTTTGCGGATTTCATCGCCCGTTTTCTTCGCCCAGAAGTTTTATCGAGACAGGGTGAAAAGTTTGCCACACTCGATGATCCCTTCGCTTTGGATTGGATCGCCGGCCAATACTGGAAGCTGATCAAAAGGAATTCTTTCTTCCAAACGTCGCGATCGTCCCTTTTTCAGAAATTGCTGCTCCGGGAATCGATAAGGAAGCATTCTTTTTAGGGTTCCTTGGTTTGTGGTTAAGCTGGTTCGCGCTTCCCATGCACCCTCGCTACATGAGGCCGTCGGTCTTCTACCCAGCTCATCGGATGGTTGAAGGGAGACAAATTGCCGTTGGTATTGCTGGGCTGGCTCATTTGTATTACGGCCTTAGCTTGGCGGCCGATATCGCTCAGCCGGGGGTGCAGCCCGTGAACTTTCCGATACATTATTTTACCTCATGGCTTGAATTGCATGTGCTTGGTGCCTTTGGAATACACAAGCGGCCTCATTTCTATGAAACTTGCAATTTTCCCCGGATCATGCTGGTCAACGCTTCCATTGTGGAGCCAAGTCAGCGAGAGGCTCGAGGTGTAATCCTTCGCCCACGTACTGTCGAGGACGGCATGACCTTCGTTGATAAGGTTATGACGATCGGTAAGGAGTCTGCTAAGACAATGCAGCCGTTGCGGGACACTTTTAAGGATGGAATTTCTACCGTGAAAGCTCGGGAAATTCTCCATCTATATTCCATCAGGCCGGGGTATTTGGTGTTCAGGCAGAACGATTCGGCTCTGTTCATGAGATACAATCCCCACCGTTTTGCCCAGCAATCAAGTTATAATCAGGGCGTCCCGCTCGAGGCATTCCTGGCAGAACCAGCTTATACTGAGGAGGGTATCCGGAGTGCTTTGCACCATTTCATGCACCTAAACACAGGGTCCTATTTCTTCATTAGTGAACCCAGTTGTGTTCCTAGGGCCCTAAACGTATACGTAGCATGGTATCAACACGCAATGGGTGCCGTCATCAGAGAGGAAAAGAAACTGTTGCTCGATCGCAAGGGTGCCCCCCTGCTGATGATCGAAACGTCCCTCTGAAGCGACGGACCATTGTCCCTCCTTCCTTGAGAGAAGCTGCCGTGACCGAAGTCCCGCATGACAGGCCCGAGCTACCGATACCTCGGGTTCCTATAGAAAAGGTGACTGTAGCTTCCCCCGATTCTGGCGTGGGTTCAGATATCGGGACTCGTCGCCCTAAGGTGCCCGCTAAACGTAAACTTGTGGTTGCGGCAACCGGAGCTCGCTCGCAGAAGAGAAAGAAGAAGTCGATCCTCTCTACCGACGTTGCATTTGGTCAGGAGCCTCATGCTCCTTATAGTGAGGGCTTGGGCGGATATGGGACCAATAAAGGTCTATTCATAGCGCTGGACGATACTGATCTGGAGGCTGCTATTGCAGCTTCTGTGCAATCAGCAAGCCACAAAGCGGGACTGGCCATCCTCGCACAATCAAGTAAATATCAGCTGTACTTTCTGTCATTGCATTATATTTTTATTATCATGTTTTGACCGACACTTTTCCTTCTTTAACAGGCATTTTCACCGAAGAGGCTCTCGCGGCTTCCCTTAGGACCTTTGAGGAGGAGGAGTGGATTCACACTTCGCTGGGAGTTGGTATATCTCGGCTCATTGCATCTTCATTCTCTTTTCTTATGGACAATCTGACCCCCTCCTTATCTTATCGCAGGGACTACAATGCCAATCCCGCAATGTGATGCGGAGATGCTTCCAGGGCCAGCCATCAAAGTCCCGGCCTCCTCAGCACTGCCGAAAGAGGTCTTACTCAAACGACCGATAACGGATGCCGTAACGGCTCCAGAGGTAACCCTTGGCGCAGACGATGATGTCCTATTGATGGAGACTTCTAGAAGATCCGCTCTCATGGCCCGAGCGGAAAGGAAGCGTAGAATGCACGCGGCAAGGGAGCGTAGTGTCGCCTTGGCCGCGCGTGCAGGTTCGAGCGCTACTACTCCTGCCCCTACTCCTTCAGAGGATATTTCGACTGCCTTGTCCACTGCCCACAGACAGGCAGCACGTGCTGCTTGGGAAGCAATTGGAAAACCGACTCAAGGTAACGTGACATTGGGTCCTTTTGTCAAAGTTTTAATTTTCAGGTTCTCATATATCCTATCTTGCAGGGCCGAGTCTTGCCAAGGAGGTGGTGGATGTCGTGGCGGCAACCACCAAGACTGAGGTAGCGGTAGGTGAGACGGCTACAATCGCCGAGCCTGAGGTAGCGGTAGGTGAGATGGCTACAATCGCCGAGCCCGAGGTAGCCGCCCCTTCTCAAGAGTCGGGCACTGCTCCAATCATCATTCTTTCCGCCTGCGGTTCTCTGCCATCTCCTGGCGTCGCGAGAGTTACGACAGCTCTCGTAGAGTCAGGGGATGAGGCGACGGGAGGCGAAACCATTTTGTTGGAGGAGGGTGAGGCAGTCGCTGCATCCAGTGATGCCCTTGTTGCGGTCTCGACCGGTGACTTACCAGGTAAATTTCAGGTTATTGCTTTCTATTTTATTCTGCAATCCCTTTTCGACCTTTTCTGACAGTACTTTTGTTTCGAATGCAGCTGCGGTGGGCGTTGAGGTTGTGACCCGAGGAAGCGCCATCAGTTACCGCTTTGACGCTGACCGCTCCTTTGCCTTCTCTCGTACCCTCTCAAATGCTGGAAGGTGCGGATTTGTGACTCATCAGTTTCATTGCCGTCAGTATATTTCATGTACTGACATTGTATTACTACATCCTTGCAGGAGTCCTTTTTGATCACCTGTATCAGGTGCTACACCCACACTTCTCCTTTCAGTCAGAGATTGTCTCTTCTAGCGGAGCTGGTGAGTGCAGCCTTCAGCTAATGTCTTTTCTTTTACGGGCAGCCAAATCGTTTCTAATTCTTCTTTGTTTTAATTGCAGCCCTACAGATCGAAGGAGGAGACGAAAGAGTAGCTGCACCACCGGTACCTCCGGTCTTGCCACTTGCTGCAGCCGGTATAGTAAACTCCGTTGTTCATGAACTTCCTTTATTTCTTGAACCGTTATCTGACTGTGGTTTGCTTTGTAGCTGTGACAACGACTTCAGCTCCGTTTGAGTCTCAAGTCATAATGCCCGCAGGTCCCTTCTCTCGACGCCCCTCCTCCAAAGGTACTCTGAATAGCCTGCGCACGTTGACCGATTATCTCAAGGAGCTTGATGCGGAGACTCCTACCCTTACTGCAGATTTCGCTGCTGAGGTTAATCCCATGCTGACGACGCTCGTGCACTTTCACAGCGAGGGCGTCGTTGAGTCTTGGGTTAATCACTGCAGAAAAATCGAGGCACGTCTGCATGAGCTCGAGTTTAGACGTCCTACCCCCGAGGTCTTGACTGTGAACTCCCAGCAGGCTGCATGGGTCGAGGAGAGCACCCCTTACTTCCGCCATCTTGAACAAGAAGCGGCTTTGAGGCGTAAGGAGCGCGAGAAGACTTCAAGCGAATCTGCTCGATTGCATGCTCAAGTTGATGCAAACGCTGCACAGTTGAAAGTTTTCTTCAAGAGCCTTTTACGATGTATTTCTGACGGGCTAACGCTGAGGCAGAAGCTCGACCTCATCGAGCGATATGCACAGAATCGTGGGGCAGCTCAGCGGGCCGTCGAAGAGCAACTTTCGTCCTACTTGCAGCAACGGGCTCAGGTTGAAGCAGAGTTGGCCGTGACAGCTGACCATGAAAAGGGGCTGACAGAAGTGCGCGAGCGGCTGATTGGTCTATTGAAAGCGCTTCCCTCCCAATAGTTGTTTTTGCACCACTTGTAACTTTTGAATAAAATGTATCCCCCTTTTTTTATCCTTTCATATGATGTAAATTATATTCAATTGAATTTATGAATAAAAGATACATTTCTTTCGTACTATCTTGTGTCATTTCTTGCTTTCTTCTTTTTTTTGTTATCGGCATGTCACTTTAGTAAGCGTAGCCTGCAGATGATAGAGAGAGCATTCCGTTTTGAATTCTTCGAGAGATAGCGATGGCTTAGGAAGCAGGTTCAGATCTGCTGTCTAAGGCTTTTCAACTTCATGAGCCGTGAGGGTCTCATAAAGACTTTTCTCCCTACGAGTCGAGAGGATCTCGTAGGTGTATTTTCTCCTTAGGAATCGTGAGGATTCCTAAATGTGCTTTCTCTTGAGAGTCGTAAGGATCTCACAAGAGAATTTTCCTTCTTACAAGTCGAGAGAACTCGTAATTGGTTGTTTCCCTCCTTGTCGAGATTCGACTTTGGAGAGTGTGGTCCGTGAATAGTATGCAAGAGTCCGTTTTGGACCGACTTGCAGGGCCCCAGTGCTTAGGAACAAGTTTTTTTAATCCCCATTGCCTAAGGCTTTTCCCTACGAGTCGAGATGAATCGAGAAGTTCTTGCAAGGATATCCTAACGTCACAGTTAACCCCAACTCTTTACGACGGAGGTCCGTTAGGGTCTGTGGTACTAGGGTTTTGCCCGTCGTACCGTCGCGTTGGCTGATGTATCCCTCGATAGGCAATCTTGCTGTTCGAGTAGCCTTGCGACTGTCGTGTCTCTGATCCCTTCAAGGGCTGGACAAGACGTTTTCAAGCAATTTTCCTAGGCAATTTGACCGTCGGAAGAGCAAGCGTTAGGAATTTTGCCAGGCTGCTTTTTACTTGAGGTTAGGCTTATTTTGGGGAGCCCCGATGAGTCATAACCACTCCGCGCTGGTGTGAGATGATCTCCGATGGTCTTTCAGATTTTATATGAGTTGCCGTCAAGACCCTGAAGCTAGGAATTTGGCTTTCGCTTCGTTTGCTAGCATTGCGTCTGCTGTATCGAGACGAATGTCACGGTTGTCTCTAGGTTGCTGGTGAACCGTCAAGATTTGGAACTAGGGATTTTGTCGTGGCTCTGTTGTTTGATTGTCGCGTCTGAATCCTGCTGGAGAAAGAACGCTGTGGTGACATCTCGTCTGCTGTATCGAGACGAACGTCGAGGTGGTGACCACTCCACGCTGGTGTGGGATGATCCCCGATAGTCTTTCGGATTTTATATGAGTTGCCGTCAAGACCCTGAAGCTAGGAATTTGGCCTTCGCTTCATTTGCTGGCATTGTGTCTGCTGTATCGAGATGAATGTCGTGGTTGTCTCTAGGTTGCTGGTGAACCGTCGAGGTTTGGAATTAGGGATTTTGTCGTGGCTCCGTTGTTTGATTGTCACGTCTGAATCCTGCTGGAGGAAGGACACTGTGGTGACATCTCGTTTGCTGTATCGAGACGAACGTCGAGGTGGTGACCACTCCGCGCTGGTATGGGATAGTCTTTCAGGTTTTATATGAGTTACCGTCAAGACCCTGAAGGTAGGAATTTGGCCTTCGCTTCGTTTGCTTTGGCGTGTCCGAATCCTGTTGAAGGAAGAACGCTGTAGTGACATCTCGTCTGCTGTATCGAGACGAACGTCAAAGTGGAGCTGGGATTTTGTCATTACTCAGCCTTGTTTCGACCGCGAGGTCTTTCGTTGACGTTTCATTTGCATTCTGCTGAACTACGAAGGAACGCCGTTGTTGACATTGCGTCAGGTGTAACGAGACGAACGTTGAGATGAAGGTGGGATTTTGCCATCACTCCGCTTTGTTTCGACCATGAGGTCTTTCGTTGACATTACATCTGCATCCTGCTGGACTGCGAAGAAACGTCGTTGTTAATATTGTGTCTGGTGTAACGAAACGAATACCAAGTTCTCGTTAAGATTTAAGGCATCTTAGATAGTCTGAGGTGGAGCTGGGATTTTGCCATCACTCCGCTTTGTTTCGACCATGGGGTCTTTTGTTGACGTTGCATCTGCTGGACTGCGAAGAAACGCCGGTTGTTAACATTGCGTCCGGTGTAACGAGACGAATGCTGAGATGATCTCCAGACTGTTTGTGAACCGTCGAGACTTGGCTCTTTTTCGGATGGAGCCTAGGGGGAAGGTATGGTTCCCTCTTTGTTTGTGCCCCTGGATTGTATAGAGGGATCGATGTGATTTCACCTGTAGGGCAAAAAGTTTCACTTTTTTCATTTTCATTTTCTTTTCTTTCCGCGATGCTCTATCATTTCAGCTTTTTATATCGCGAAAATAGCGATTGTCCAATCATTTCGGCTATTTTTCGCGGTGCCCAATCATTTCGGCTATTTGTGTTATTTTTACTCGCTGCTTTTTATTGCGAGTTGCCCAATCATTTCGGCTATTTTTGTATGCATACATTTTTACTTGCTGATTTTGTTGCAAGTTACCCCATCATTTTGGCTATTTCATATGCATGCGTGGCTCGTTGGCTTTTCGCTGCAAACTTGGAATTAGACACCGATTTCGGCATTAGCACCGCTACAACTGGGATATTGCCAGGAGCGAATCATCATTTGCCTTCGTCGATGTCGAACAAAGATGGCTTAGTAGACAGGGTTAGGATCCTGTCGACTAAGGCTTTTAACTTTACGAGCCGTAAGGGTCTCATAAGGGTGTTTCTCCCTACGAGTCGTGAGGATCACGTAGGTGCGTTTTCTCCTTGGGAATCGTGAGAATTCCTAAATGTGCGGTCTCTTATAAGTCGTAAGGATCTTACAAGAGCGCTTTCTCCTTATAAGTCGAGAGGACTTACAAGTGGGGTTCACTGTGCAAACATATCCCTTGTCACGGATGAGACTTTTCTTAGGGAAATGTTTATTCGTGCCCATGGATTGTATACAAGGGTCGAGACGCTTGTAGGGCAGTATTGAAGGTTGTGGTGGCCGCTCAAGAATAGGTTAAGATCCATGTAGTTTAAGACTTTTGAATGTTATGAGCCGTGAGGGTCTCATAAGAGATTTCTCCTTACGAGTCGTGAGGATCTCGTAAGTGTAATTTCTCCTTAGGAATCGTGGGGATCCCTAAGTGTGTTGCTCCCTTGTGAGTCGTAAGGATCTTACGTAGGTGGTTTCTCCTCACAAGGTCGAGAGGACCTTGCAAGTGTCTTTTAACGAGGTTGCGCCCTTTCGGGTTTTCGCAAAAACTCGCCGGTAGCCCTGTTGTTTTTACTCACGGGGCCCTTTCGGGTTTTCATCCGTGCTCATTTTGCTTATGGACATACCGTCTTCTTTTCTTTCTTTTTTTCTATTCTTTCTTTTTTTTTTGTGCCAGCCTTGGGATGCTACGGTCCAAGGTAGTTTATCGACGTCTCGGTCAACAGCTAGTTTTAGGACATAGTGGTCCTTCGTTAGTTTAAGGATGTTCCGGTCCAACGCCAGTTTTAGGACATAGTGGTCCACCGTTGCCGTATTTGAGACGAATTTCTAGTTTACAGACTTTTCGGTCCATGGGGCTTTCTCTCTGAACGAGCACGATACCCCCGGCAAGTCCACCTTTTTAGAGGCATGAGGTTGTGGCGGGTTCACCTTCCAATTTTCGGATAATGCGAACTTGCCTTGTTGGTATTGGTTCTCAATCCAGCCTTTGAAGACAAAGCAATTTTCGATTGGATGGCTTACTGCTTGGTGGTAAGGGCAGTAATTAGGATTGTTAACATTGTCTGGCTGCAACGGACATTTTGGATCCGGCAGATTGATAAGTTTGTTGCGCACTGCCAGCTCGAACATTCTCCTCATTCTATCCTGGAGAAACGAGTAAGGACATCCTAGTCTCTCCTCGAGGGATGGGCGTGGACGCATATTGTTTTGGCGAACAACCGGCTTTAAATTGCTCGGCTGTTGTTGAGTATTGGCAATGAAGGTCGTTTTTCCTTTCTCTTTTTCATTTCGAGAGTCCGTCTTTGGAGGAGATGGTCTATGACCCATCTGATCCATTTGGGCCAGCTTGTCAATCAAGGCCTGGAAAGTAGTTGGCTTGAAGAACATCTGAATACCACTCGAACGCCGTTTCCGACAAGCTGCCAACAAATTGGCGGAGCAGAAGTTTATCATCACCTCCAGTGTTGCCGCACAAGGCTCTGAATTGAGCGACGTGCTGATGCAGATTTCCCGTCCCCTTATATACGTGGAATTTGGGGATCGTATATCCCGGCGGGTACCTTATTTGGTCATACCAGCCTGAATAGGGTCGTCCAGTCTTAACGATTTGTCCAGCAGCTTCGGGCCTGGTGAGCTCGTATTTGCTGAGCAATGTAATCATCCAGGGCATCTTTTGAGATGCTCTCCTCTTTGGCTGCTGAACAAGCTGGAGGAGAGTTTGATGTTTCCACTCGGTCATCTTCGAGGATAATCGGAGGATCTTCAGTTGGAGGATCTGGTTGTAACATCATTCCAGCCATGTCTTGGAACAAGAGAGCCATTCGTTTTATGTTGGCTGCCCGTTCCGCGGCCTCTTTTTCTTTTCTCTCGAGCATTTTTCGGAGGAATTTAGTATCATTTTCTTGCTCCTGACGTTGCTCTGAGGTCTCCGGATTGTCTTTTGGCCCAGTGAGTGCGACCATTGCAGTCAGCATCTCTTGAAGTTTCTGCTATTGTTGCTCCTGAGCCTTCGTTATCGATCGGGTGAGAGGTCGATGACCCGTAGAAGCACAGCTTTCCTCTTTTCGAGAGGCCATATAAACAGTATGCACCATCATGCCCCCAGACTTGGGACGTTTAGGTTCGGTGTCTCTGCGGTTCGCCGCGGTCACAGGGGCTTTCTCTGGCCTCCTTCTCTTGTGAGCAGTTGAAATCGAGGGGGCCGTTGCAGCGGGCACCCGGATAGCTGTCGCCTTTTGTGGCTTGACAGGATAGTCCTCTTCTTGCCAAACCTTTATCTTTTTCTGTCGGCGAGAGTGACCTTGATCAATTACCGAGTCCTGAACCTGTCGCCAGACTTTATAAATTTTGGAGGACAGCTGCTGAGGGGGCTGCTGCGGCTTCTTTTCTGTAGTAATCTCCATAGGTGGAGGAGATCTCTTCAGCACGGCAGTCGAAGAGTTCTTGCGAACCCTCCTAAGCGGTTCAAAGCAGTTCACAGTTGGAACAGCAGCATCGACTCCCACCATTGGAGCCGGCGGAGTCAGTCCGGAAGGGGAGTTGCCCCCAGCCTTCCTTACTCGGCGCCAGTGGCGACGGCGAGCATGTCGTGCGGATGGGATTGTCTCAACTGTAGGGGTGACTTCATCATACCCCCTGTTTTGGCGAAAGGTGGTCGTCGGCGTCGGCCTCTTAAAGACCGATATTCGTTGAGAAGCGATGTCCAATCTGTGAAAGACAGACCTCTTGGAAGGGGAAGCAGCTTTGGGGACTTCGCCTAGAGCAGGAGCCGGAATGGCCAGCCTTATGAAGACTGACTTCTTGGCAGAAGAAGCCTCTCCGATGATTTCGTCCGCTTGAGCCGGGATGGCTATCCGCTTAGGGATGGCTGCTTCAGGTATCACGGGCTTGTTAGCGTTCTGTCCCAGTCTGTTGAAAACCGAGGCAGTGGAGTTGGACGACCCGTTGAGAGGGGCCGCGGCAGTGGTAAGTCGATTAAAGGCCGACTTCTTTGGGGCTTCTTGCGACAGCAGTGGGGCATTGAAGCACATCGGTGGGATCATGGTCCCAAAGAACAGCCCAGTGGTGGCCTGAGTTACTTGCTCCACTGGCATCTTGAACAGAGAGGCCGCTTGGGGCCCGTAGGTTACACCTCCCGATGAGGTGAAACGGGAGTTACAATTACAGTTGAAGCAGTTAGAGGCCATTTTTTTCTGCACGGGAGCAAAACCAAATCTTAGTACCTCGAACCCAAGGGCAACCATACCAAACCGCGATTCGTTCGCGAACACGACACACGAAGTGTGGAGTGGAAAGAAGAAAAGGTCCCACCAGGCGTGCCAGAATTTGTTCCCCGCCGAAAACCGGAGACGCGACCACGCGGGTCTGTTTCGCCTGAATTTCGGGACAGATGTTAATTGGTGCTATCCGTCCACCTCTCCGAAGATGCCATGTTGATTTATGGCATCATGTATCGAAGATTTAAACGGATGCAGCCGATATAGCAGACTTCGTCAGATTCCCCCTCATTTGAAGGGTTTTTCATTGTGGGGACGCTCTTCCCTGCAGGTGCAAGCCCCTGCAGTTAATTACGCTACCGCATCGCGGTAACCACTTTCTCCTTCTCCAGATGGTCACTTCGTGTCGTGGGTGTTGTTTTGTTTTTGGTTGCCCGTGGATTGTATATGGAGACTAATTTATGTTGTCGCCCGTAGGGCGTGCATTAGTCCAAATCCGTATCTTCTTAGATTTGGGTTTGGGGGTTGGGTTTAAGAATACGTTAGCCTCATTTGAGACTAAGATCAACTTAAACGTTAGTTAAGGATACGTTAGCCTAATTTTAGACTAAGATCAACTTAACGGGATCATTTAAATCCAACAAGAGAGCATTTGGGCTCTATTGCTTAGTTTAGGGACATTGCGGTCGATTATCAGTTTAAGGACATAGTGGTCCAGCGTTAGTTTAAGGACATTACGGTCCAAGGTTAAGGACATCATAGTCCGTGAGTTTAAAGACATCACAGTCAAGGTTAAGAATATCATAGTCTATGAGTTTAAAGACCTCACAGTAGTCAAGGTTAAGGACATCATAGTCGGTGAGTTTAAAGACCTCACAGTCAAGGTTAAGGACGTCATAGTCCGTGAGTTTAAAAACCTCACAGTCAAGGTTAAGGACATCATAGTCCATGGGCTTAAGGACCCCACAGTCCGTGAGATGTATGGTTGTCGGGACCCGTCACCTCTCTGAAGACGTTGAAGAATTACAACGACAAATATCATAGGAGTTCAGAGATGTACCCTTAAACCGATGTGGGTTGAGAGACCTTTAGTCCAATTGGGACTAAGATCTATGATTTATGAGCAGATGAGCTCAATCAATATGGGTTGAGGACTTATGGCCAATATTGGGCTAAATCCAATAAATGTTTAACATTTTATTTTGGGCTGTTGAGCCTTTATTTGGACTTGGCCCTTTTAACAATGTTTTTGTCTTTTATTGAATGCTGAGCATTCATCAGAGCTCTGGGCTTATTAAAAAACAATTTATGTTCTGTCAGCGCAACACGTGGTGCGCTAGGCGCTTTGCACCAATCAAAAGCGCGGTGCGTTACTGCCAAGTAGCGCACATGTAAGGGACACGTGTCGCACTTAGTGCTAGGCGCTAAATGACGAGCGCATGATACCAGTTTATAAGCGCTGAGCGCTAATCCATGAGCGCATTGCGCTTTCAATTTAGTGGCGCACACGTGAGTGACACGTGGTGCGCTTGGAGCTGAGCGCCAGCCCATGAGCGCAATGCACTATTTCAGAAGCGCAAAGCGCAGGTTGTTAATTGGCGCATACGTGGTTGACACGTGGCGCATTTGGCGCTGAGCGCCGGTCCAGAAAGCGCAGAAGCGCAGTTCAAGAGCGCAAGGCGCATCCGATCAATTTTATGATCTAGGAAACAAATTTATGTTCTTTTAAAAGAGACCGTCTCAAAATCCAAGAATAACAGTTCTTATTTTGCAGGAGATATTTCCAATCTCTTATGTTGATGAAAGGCTCTGCCTTTATAGATCCATGATCTGTGAGAAGAATTATGTTCTTCTTTTATTTTGTGATGGGATCTTTTGATCTCTTTGTGAAAGACTTTTGGTTTTTGTAGATCTATGATCTTTTTAAAGAAATGAATTCTTCTTTCTTAATCATGAGATGATTTCATCTCTGTGTTCATCATCCTTCATTCTTACTTTGAAGAAATATCTTCTTGCAAGAGCTTGCTCTTTATCTTTGAGTTTCTCAAAGTTTATGGGGGTTCTGTATACGAGACTTGAGGTCTTGGGGCTTTATATAGGGCAAGCTGATCAGTTCGATCGGTTAAAGAAATCTTTCTCTGATTGATTTGGGAATTTTCCCACCATTTGGATCTTTGATCCTAGGGATTCTGTTTTACAGAAGGCAATCTTCTTGTTTTTAATAAGATTGGAAAATCTTTCCATAACAGAATTTAATTCTGCTTAATTAATGATTTATTATTATTATTAGATCTTCGATCTAACGGTGAGGAGTTTTTTAATTCCAGCGCTAGCACACCCGTACTTTGCACGTGGTGCGCTGCTTACAAGACGGCGCACATTGCGCTAGCGCACCCGTGTTGACACGTGGTGCGCTGCTCGGAGCGCAGCGTACTTGGCACCGCATCTGAAGCGTTTCATTTCAAAATTTGAATTTTTGAACAGAGGTTTGCTCTGATTGGGGAAAAAACCTGAACTTTAAGTTCTTTAGCTTGGGCCCACCTCCTGACATTACATATGCTCTCACATCTGTACCAGTTAGCGGGGGCCCCATGACCTCAAGAATCCCAGCGTCTGTGTTCAACTTTCTCATTGCAATCCTGTAAATCTTGTCGGGGTTGATGGTGAACCTTAAACGAGCATACATACCCTAAAACACATAACAAATTATATTTCTAAGTAATGGATAAAAATTGGTGTAATTTAAAATTGTGAATCATAAAAAGAGTACAGTTTTCTGTACTATATAAAGAGGAAGCAGGATTATCAAGTGGCCATATATGTTCTACTACAATAAACTTAAAAAGAAAACAGAAACCATACACAAATTACACATGATCTGCACAAAGATGGATTCTTACAGCCCCACTCTTAAAAAGAAAACAGAAACCATACACAAATTACACATGATCTGCACAAAGATGGATTCTTACAGCCCCACTCTGAAGATATTTCAAGCAGATAATGTTATTCCACAAGAAGATGCATAAACAAAGAAAACTTCATATTAACAATGTGACACAAAACAATCATGATTTAAGAATTTGGATTCAGCTTCAGTCTTCGTAGTGGCCCCTATTAAAATCGAAGTGAAATGTCGGGAAAGATGATAATAGGTAACATGTGCCATATGGAATCAAAGTCAATAAATAGAGGACAATATAAGCCAAAAAGCAGGAAGAAAACACATTCCAGGAATTAATAGTTACAATAAAATGATTATATGCATTCATGGAAAAGGTTATCCATCTTAACACATAGTTCTCGTTGCTTCCACCATAAAAAAATCAAACAGGAATTTCAATGCGCTTGTCATCTTTTAACAGTATGCAAACTACCAGACTGCTCATTCAACTGGGTGCTTACTCAAAACAATTGCAATAAGTACAATCAAGTGAAACTTAACATACTAATCAAATCAAAGGCTGGAGTGAGATTATTAACAGTCACCTTTCATTAAATTGGTAAAGATAGCATCAAAAAAATGAGAGCTTTATTTGTTACTGAGTCACACAACTGTTGTCGCAAGAGAAATCTACATAATGGATGACCAATAGAATTTACCATTCAAAAACTTCTTTACACTAACAAAAGATGACAGAAATCTTAGATTCAAGATGAAAAACGAAAATGGAAATCCAGGTAATATGATATCCTCCTTTTGCCCCTCAATTATCATTACTGCACTAATGCATCTTGATCATCAAAGGGAAGTAGCTAATAAAAATGATAATGCTTTGTTAGATCTTGGTTCTTTCATAGTGTATACCTGTGATATCAGTGACATCACAAAAAAATGAATAAATAAATATTCGGTTCTAAGCGGTGTAAGTTCAGCTTATAAAATTGGATGCTAGAATGTCCTATTGCTATGACTATGATCCAGTGCCAAGCATGCTAATTTTTTCTGATCAAACCATTCTGCGGTAAGAAAACCTTTACGATCAGAAGATATTTTGGTTACCATGTTGTTAGTTTTAAATCATTGTCTTCATGATCAAGAGAAGAAGAAAAGGAAATAAAAATAAAGCAGATTTCAAAGACTCCAGTTCTGGACTCTTTGGGTTCCACCAAACTACTAGGTGGTGCAGCAGAGGTTTCTAAAATATGAATCACAACGCAGTTAAAACTATATGTGTAACTTTAACGCATCAAATGATATTAAGCCCATTTAACTGAGAACAATGAACTTGCGATTTCAAGAAATTATGTAATTGAAATCAGCAAGACAGTAAAATAAAATGCAGTCCTTGACCCGTATACTGCATAAGCGTTCAGTCGGGATAAGGCAGCAATTTGTCAGGTTGGCACATTTCAAATCGTGATTCCATAAATGGTCACCTGCTCGAATATAACTGAACCCATGATCCAGAAAAGTATAGAAAGAAATTAACATCAGCTCACAATTTCATTAATGGAACAGCGGTAACCAAACCTCGCTTCTTGCATTCCTGTCTTCAGCTATCATGGATCATGGACCACTAGGTCCACATTAATGTGCACAGGCAAGTATCTTAGATAATAAGCGAGCGCTCTAGTTAGTAATACAAGTAAGGAATAAGAAAATCTGATTTCTCATTATAACCAACTATGAATCATGGACCACTAGGTCCACATCACTAGGATCCTTTAAATGTGCACAGGCAAGTATCTTAGATAATAATCATTTTGTCTCGCAAAATCGGGAGCACAAAGCCCATATGAAAATATCAACAATGATTCTCTCTGCAAGTTATAAGTACACCGGGCACTTCTAACTAAAGATCTAAATAAAAGCAATAGAACATTGTTAAGAACCCTCCTCCAATAGCAAAGCCTGTAGGTTTTTCTTAACATAAATTGTTATAAATAATTTGATTCAAAGCAACAGCTAGCCTGAGAAGAAATTATATTAGACTAGTGAATATTTACCACAAACCATAGAAATGCCATCCAGGAATGGCCAACTCAAAGAGTACTAAGATACATGTCATATGCTATGCCTCCGACAAAAGCAAATGTATAATCAGGAATTTGAAAATCAGAACTGGTGGAAACTACCCAAAAGTCGATTAGAAAGGACAGACAGAAATTGGATTCCTACTGGACTACGAACATAACTACTTGTTATATGGTGCATACCTTTATACTATACATTGTTAACACATTTTCCTACAATAAGTCAATCCCTAGTGTTAAGAAACATAAGTATTAGTGAAGGGGCGGAAAATAATGGAGAGACTACACTGTGAAAAATAGAAAAGAAACAATTGTTTATTGATAAAAAAGAAAATTACAATAATATTTGTTATGAATATAATTAGTTTAGATATTAGTTATGGATTGTTAGATATTTGTTATGAGTTGTTAGATTAGTTGAGATATGAGAGATGATCCATGACCCCATATATATATTTGCATTTAGAACTCATTTATGATTAAACCAATAAGATTATTCTTCTCTTAATTATTTTCATGGTATCGGAACAAAATAATTGAGAAAGAAAGAAATCAAAAAAATTATAACAAAAAACCTAATTTACCTCCTATGCCTAGCCGCCGACCCTTTCCCTATCTTCATAACCTCGACCTCGCCTCCAGCAATGCCTCTCCTCTTCTCCACCATCGATAACCCACATCAGCCCCTGCAACCCCTCGACATCCCAATGAACCCATCATCGACCTCTCTACAGCCCTCACCGACACTCAGCCCCCCTCTCCAGCGCTCGCCGACCCTCCAGCACCCTACTCCACGCCCTCGACAACCCTCCAGCACCCGCAAGCACCCTTCAACGGCATGTAACATCCCCTCCAGCCGTTGCCCAGATCCGCTGCTGCCTCAGCTGCCTCCTCTACTGCCCAGATCAGCTCGAAGGCAGATCTTCTCCTGAAGCCAGACCGAAGCCACGCCTCAAGCAAGATCTTCTCGAAGTCAATGCAGACCCTCAACGCCTCACTCGAATTTGATGTTCATTGCTGGACGTTGATATTGCTGGAGTCTTCTAGTTGGTTGTTGAAGTTGCTGTGGATCTCTGATTTTATTGATTGCCTAATGGTCTCAGGCTCTGGATCTCTCATATTTTTTAGTGGATTGTGAGCCGCCACTTCCATCTAGATTTTGTTGATTTGTTGATTTTGTTGATTGTGTACCTCATTCTCACTCTCTCGCGATTTATTTTGGATTGTTCATCATGTATTCTGATTAGGTCTTAATTACTGCTCGTGATCACCTTCCTATCACTGCTCGTGTTCATGGTTCATGTGCTCGTGGCCGTGCTGGCCATTAATGTGCTTATTGCGGTGACACTAAACATCATGAAACCTGGTGTTGGGAGAAGCATGGCTATCCTGATGATACACCTACAGCTAACCAGACATCCACACCAGTTACTACTGTCCGATTTTCCTCTTCCGCTGGTAATTTACCTTTATCCAGTACTGAGTGGAGCCAGTTGTGTCGTCTCCTCTTCTCTGTAGCTTCTGCTAACATTTCTACTCTGTCAGGTATATCATTCCTTTCTCATTCTAATTCGTGGGTCGCTGATTCCGACGCCTTACATCACATGTCTTGTGATGGACCGTCTGATCTTACTTCTAGTCCTCATAAGTTGATTTTCACGACTGATGGTAATACCACACCCATTTATGGTTCTGCTGATTTATCACTTACTTCATCTTTACACATCAAAAATGCTTTAATTGTGCAATCTTTAAAACAAAACTTGCTTTGTATTCGTCGGCTTATAAATGATTCTAACTGCTCCGTAATATTTTATCTATCTCATTTTGTGATACAGGACCTACTGACGAAGCAGCAAATTGGTGGGGTGTACGAATAGAATGGACTGTACTACGTTAATCACCTTCACAATACGTCTGCAGCTGTTACTACTATTTAGTGGCATCGACAACTTGGTCATCCTCCTCTTTCTTCTTTACATAATAAGTTGCCTTCTTTTGATTTATCAAAGTTCAATTGTGAATCTTGTATTCTTGGTAAACACCATTGCTCCTCTTTTCCTCCAGTTAATAAAAGACGTGATTTACCCTTTTGCGTTAGTTCACTCTGATATTTGGGATCCGTTTAAAATTCCTAGTGTTTGGTTATAGATATTTTGTGACTTTTATCGATGATCATTCACGTATGACTTGGTTGTATCTTATGCGTAATAGGTCTGAACTTTTATCTACCTTTAAAATATTTATAGCTGAGATTACTAATCAATTTGGTGTCCCGATAAAGGTTCTTCGATCAGATAATAATGAGTATATTGACACGGAGTTTATAGTATTTTGTCAGACCCAAGGTATATTGCATCAAACTTATATTTTTATACTCCTCAGCAAAATGGGATTGCTGAACGAAAGAACCGACATTTGCTTGAAGTAACTCGTTCTCTTGTTTTGCATATGCATGTACCTAAACGATTATGGAATTTTGCAGTCTTAGTTGCCTGTTTTTATATCAATCACATGCCTTCTCCGGTCCTAGGCAACCGGTCCCTTTCTCTATTTTGTTTCCACAGGGCAATTCTTTTCCTGTTTCTCCTAAAATGTTTGGTCGCCTATGTTATCCCCATATTTTAGGTCATCATATTAACAAACTTGATCCTAGAACTACCCGTATGATGTTTGTAGGTTACTCTCGATCCCAAAAAGGATATGTATGCTGCCCCTGCCTTATCCAAAGTTTGTATTTCATGTGATGTGACCTTCTTAGAAGATCAAGACTATTTTCCATCACCTGTTAAGGAACCCACTTCTACTATTCCAGTTCCACACCTACCTTCCTCAGAACTTGATTCATCTGTTCAACCTGTGCTCCCTAGTGATCAGCCTATAGTCCCTTATCCATAGGTGTACCACCGTCGTAAGAAAGTTGTCCAACCACCTCCCACCAATGATTCTTCTAACAATTCTTCTGCAGGTACTCCAGTACAGTCTACTTTTTCTGATTCTCCACTACCATTGCCTTCCGAAAAAAATCTCTCTTCCTATTGCCTTACACAAGGGTAAGCGTTCTTGTACTACCGCACATCCAATTTCTAACTTTGTTTCCTATCATAAACTGACCACATCTGCTCGTCGGTTTGTTTCTTCCTTTTCTGCCATCACTCTTCCTTCCTCTGTTCAGGAAGCACTTCAGCACCCAAGTTGGCATGCAACTATGTTAGAGGAGATTGCCGCACTGCGCTCTAATCAGACTTGGAAATTGATACCTCCACCATCAGATAAGAAGGTTGTTAGCTGTCGATGGGTCTTTACTGTCAAACAAAATCCAGATGGGATGATTGATCATCTCAAAGCTCGATTGGTGGCCAAGGATTTTACTCAACAGTATGGGTTGGATTATGTTAAGACATTTTCACCAGTTGCCAAATTGACCTCGATTCGTGTTCTTATATCCTTGGTTGTTTCTAAGTCATGGCCACTTCATCAGTTTGATGTGAAGAATTCCTTTCTTAATAACGATCTTTCGGAAACTATTTATATGCAGCAACCTCCCAGCTTTGAGCGACCGGACTAGTCTATGGTTTGTTTTCTACATAAATCGCTATACGGCTTGAATCAGTCACTACGTGCCTGATTTGAAAAGTTTAGTACAGTTTTACGACAGATTGGCTTCAAATGCAGTCACGCCGACACATCTCCCTTTACACATAATTATTCTCAGGATAGGGTAATTGTGCTAGTATATGTTGATATTATCATTACTGGAGATCATTCTGCTGGTATCTCCAAACTGAAAGAACATTTGGCTTCACACTTCCATACCAAGGATCTCGAGCCACTTAAATATTTCCTTAGAATTGAAGCGTCACGGAACTCTGGTAGACCACAACTTTCTCAGCGCAAGTATGCACTTGATTTTCTATCTGAGACAGGATTTCTGGGATGTAGACCAGCAAACACTCCTATGAATTCCTCAATCAAGCTATCTCGATTGAGCACTCTCTCGGATCCTCCACTACCTGACCCAGGATGATATCGACGTCTAGTTGGGAAACTCATTTACCTCGCAGTCACTCGTCCTGACATTGCTTTTGCCGTTAGCACAGTGAGTCAGTATATGTAGAATCCTCTGACCTTTCACCTTAATACAGTTGAGCATATTCTCAAATACATCAAAGGTTCTTCAGGACAGATACTTCTCTACAAATCATCTACATTGTTGCTCACAGCTTTTGCAGATGCTGACTTTGTTGGATCTATTGATCGCCGTTCCACTGGTGACTATTGCATATTCTTGGGAGGAAACTTGGATAAGTGGAGTAAGAAACAAAATATAATGGATCGTTCTTCTGCCGAGACTGAGTATAAATCTATGACGTATACAGTTGTTGAGTTGGTATAGCTTACATCCCTTCTGACAAATCTTGGGATTCCTTCTTCTCTTCCAACTACACTCTTCTGTGATAAGAAGGCCGCGAGACATTGCTAAAAATCCAGTTTTTCATGAGCGAACCAAGCATATCGAAATAGATTGTCACTTCTTTCGTGACAAGGTGATAGATAAGATGGTTGCACTACAATATATTTTCTCTTCGACTCAACTAGCAGATATTCTCACCAAAACTCTTTCTCGACCGGTTTTCGCTCGTATTCTGTCTAAAGTTGGCATAATTGACATCTGCACTTCAGCTTGCGGGGAGGTTATGAATATAATTGGTTTAGATATTAGTCGGATTGTTAGCTATTAATTATGAGTTGTTAGATCAGTTGAAATATGAGAGATGATCTATAACCCGATATATATTTGCATGTCGAACTCATTTATGATTAAGCCAATAAGATTATTCGTCTCTCAATTATTTTCAATATTAATATGAGAGAAAAACTCTATCTCTTTATTTATAATAAACTCTTAGGATTTAATACTTGACCACCAAGTAATCCTAACTTGACCCCTAAGTAAATCGTAATCTAATTAAATCAAATCAAATCTAAATCTTACCAATCTTTAAAACATATCAAATCTCTCACAAATATATATCTTTATTCTTAACACCCCCCTCAAGCTAAAGGGCACATATGATGTGCTCTCAGCTTATTACAAAACTAATTTCTCACTCTAAAAATAAAACTTGCAACTTCAGCGAATCATCTTGCGTCTTCTGTGTTCTCTTGAAAATTTGACTTTCACGTTGACTTGAAATCTTTTTTCAGTAATTTATCTTAGAAACTTGCAATTTGATTTGAGCTGAGATAATTTTCTATGAAGAGTTTTGAATGAAAACTTATAATTTCCGTGAACTGTTGTTAATAGCTTCTTCAAACACTTTCATAAGTGTGTCATATCGCACACTTTCGTGGGCTGTTGTTAATAACTCCTTCAAACAACTTGTTTAATGATTTCGAGGTCAACACCGCAAGTTTAATGACTTTGAGGTCAATATACCAGTTTAATGACTTAGAGGTCAACACCGTAAGTTTAATGATTTTGAGTTCAATAAAGATGGAGCTTCAACTAACAAGTTCTACAAACTTCAACAACTTCCAATAAACTGCTTCAGTGAAGAGCTTTAACGAGTAAATTCAACGAGCCAACAAATTTCGTCAACTTCGAATCTCATTTTTTTTTTTTTGAAGAGAAAGGGTTTTACCTCAAGCAAGCTTAGTGCAAATATCCAAGCCCGGTGCAAATATCCAAGCCCGGCCAAAATTGTAGTAACCGATGACGGCGAGGGGGATCACAGGGAACAAGATGAACAGCTTCATCCCTAGGCTCTTGCAGATTCTCCGGAATATTCCTCAGCATCCCGCATCAAACCTTGGACACCAGCGTTCTGACTTCTTTCGCAGCGGCGACGACGACATATTGTGTGCGGTGCGTTTGCGGCCGTGGTGGTGCATGTGTCGCATCTCCTTGCCCGGCAGATCTCCACCGCCTCCGTCACCACCATTCATCACCCTTTTGACGATCACGCTGATGCTATTGCCGCTCTCCATCGCTTCTCTACTAAAGGACCGATCTCGTCTACAATCGATTCACAACAACTGTAGCGCAGCTGCCTCAATCTCGAATTTTTTCGTACCTTTGTACTCGAATCACTCGATGTTTTGTGTGAGGCGTTGCAGTGATAGAAAGGGGGGTTTATAAAGAAATTATTGATGGGTCAGCAAGGGTTGATGGTTGAGTGTTGGGGTTAAGCTCTCATACCATGTTAAGAAACATAAGTATTAAAGGAGCGGAAAATAATGGAGACATTACATTATGGAAAATAGAGAGAAACAATTGTTTATTGATTAAAGAGAAAACTACAATGATATTAATATGAGAGAAGAACAACTCTATCTCTCTATTTATAATAAACTCTTAGGATTTAATACTTGATCACCAAGTAACCTCAACTTGACTCCTAAGTAAATCATAATCTAACTAAATCTAATCAAATTAAAATCTTACCAATCTCTCAAATAATCAAATCATATCCATCACAAATATATATATCTTTATTCTTAACACCTAGTCATCCATTATTATTATTAATTCAGAATCTAAACTGTCTAAGGCTATAACTAATGCCCTAAGCCAACATATACTATTTTTTTTTTTTAATTTTTCAGGGTTTAGATCGGTGCGGATATTGCAGGGGAAGAAAGCATTCTCCAAAGAAGTTAAATATCCACTTTAATAACTCCTTTTTTAGTACAAAGAATTATAGAGTTCTTTTGTTAGGAGCGTAAGAATCATTCACAAACAAACAAAATTCAATAATTCTCTAAAGTTTATGCCCGTTAAAGTGTTAAATCAAATCCCGTTCTCTACTCTATTGTAACAAGTATAATAGAAAGTGTTTGTGCATCCAAGATCTAGAAGGCAACTGAAATCATGATCTGCACATAGCAAAATTGAATCAATCAAATGGTTCAATAACATAAATCAGCAATTACTCTTGCGTGGTGAAAGTATTATATCATTATCACACACACCCCCTTTCTAAAATTTTGTCCTGCCAAAGGAGAATTGGATGCCGTGATCAGTCGTCTAGGATAATGGCAAGCCCTAATTACGAGAAAAATAGCCAGCCTCTTCGTTCTTCATTTTGGAACTTCTGATCCAAAATGTGAATCTGTTTCGTTCCAAAACGCTAGATTTGGCAATCCAAATAACAACAGCAACATGGGAATATTTCCATTGCTTATTAATTAAAATGATAAGTGATAACCATTTAATATTTTAAATAGCTATTCAACAACCAACAACTATAGCATGGACATACTCTAATTACATGATGATGAAAACATAGCAGTTTGAATCTGTGAACATAGCTAGTAATAATAGGTTACACAGGCCTTCTGGGAAGCCATGTTAGTTAGTCTATGAAAACATTTATTTGCTCCATCCAAAATCGTAATTTGTTCCACCCCAAAAACATTCGGAAGAAGCCTACCCATATTGAACCACATTTGAGAGCATTCCACACTCCCATTTTTATATCATGTACTGTGAAATCTGCATGGTAGGTAATCTAACCCTCTCTTGAACATGACGGTTGACATCAAATTGATAGTCAATCATAAGACTTTATCAAATTTTGCAGTCATAGGGCCTTCCACCATAGTGACCCAACCTTGGTGAAAAAGGCTTAGATGAGGATGATAAATTTCCTCCCACAAACTCGATTTTTCCGTGTGTTTATCATGAAGGCCTTCATAGTTAAATTCCAATCCAGCCTCAGCGATACAACCAAGTTAGCTTTTTCGATTGAATAAATGGGAGATTATTGACAACTAATTATAACTCCAATAAACCTCCACATGCCTATAAATATTCCAGGTCTATATTTCAAACTTTCACTCAAACACCCTTTACATGATCTGTCCCTCTACTATACTGTTTTTGTAAATTTCAAATATCTAAGGGCAAAAAGAAAGGAAATTTCAACTACTAATGGTGATGGTCAAATGGGAAAAAGGAATGATTACCTGGAATACATCTAACAATCTCTATCACCGATAGATACAACATCCGCCTCCATGTTTCATCTGTTTTAGGTGTTTTAGCATGTCTGTGTGCGTGCTTACATTCTCACTATTAGAGTCTAAGCCTCAACCTTATTACTTCATACATAATACATCTGCCTACAAATCATAGACCGTCCAAACATCATTCAACTCGTACCAACATTTTTTTCAAGGTCCTATTACACTTTTTCTATGTTCTCGGTTCTTCTATATTGATTCATGAACAGCACCGCCAAGGATTTCTCGCTAGTATGGAAGTACCTATAGAAGAGCTTGATGGTTAATGACCAGCCTCTCAACCTAATGCCAACATTAATTTGATCCGTTTTCATGGTTTAGGAAATTGTGTGCATTAGGCTTCCACATGAAATAGAAGGCAAACAAGAGGTCCATACCTTCAACGCTCTCAAATACCAAGAAGTTGCCTCTTTCAAACAACCACCATCACTGAATTACTGATCAGTACCACATACATACCAACAAGCTAGCAATACAATCATACAATTGTTCATTACATGCAACTAGCATATCCAGCATTTAGTTCCTTACTTTTCTTGCAATGCCCCTCTATCCCAATAATCAATATTTACAACAGATAAGCACATCTTCACTCAATTTACTTCCTAGTCGAATCCATCCTCCTCCAAATCACATCTTTGTTCGCTGATTAAAATTCAGGAATTTCCTCCATGAGGCATCACGTGTTCACACGTGACCAAGGGTCACGTGTTGACACGTGATCTATTTACAGAGTTAAAGTGTAAGCAAAGCAGAAGTAAGCGGTTGAGGAAAGACCCTTAAGGGGCGTCACGTGCTCACACGTGACCAAGGGTCACGTGCTAACACGTGATGGTCATTAGCCCAGTTGAAATACAGAGTTTAATTCTATCAAGTTATAAAGGCCTCAATGAGGCATCACGTGTTCACACGTGACCAAGGGTCACGTGTTGACACGTGACCAAGGGTCACGTATTGACACGTGATCTATTTACAGAATTAAAAATCCTAAGTAAAACAAGTGGCTGAAGAAAAACCCCAAAGGGGGGTCACGTGCTCACACGTGACCAGAGGCGATGTGCTCACACGTGACTATAGGTCACGTGTTGACACGTGATGGCCCTTCAGCCCAATTAAAGTACATAATTAAAACTCTGAAGGAGCAGCGGTCACGTGCCAACATGTGATAGGCTTTGAAAGCTTCATAAATCAATAGAATTAAAATCCTAAATTTCTCTAAAATTTTTCCAAATAAGAAAGGATTAAGGAGAACCGTTGGATTAAAAATCCAAGGGTGATTAAATATCACCAATTTATGGAAAAATCTTAGACAAGAAAAGTTTTCCCTAAATCTCACCAGAAATAACAAATAAAATATCTTTGGATTGAAAATCCAACGGTGAATAAAATTCACTTAATGATCTAAAGGCTCATATTAACTATGAAAACAAACAAAATCTTTCAATGAAAGATTTGCTAAACAAATTGATTCTTTTCCTCCTCCTATAAATAGGAGCCAAGAGAAGAGAAGGGGGCATATAGAGTTTTGGATATAGAGTTTTGGAATCTTGAAATTTCAGAGAGAAAAGAAAGAAAAATTTAATTCTCAACAAAGAAAACCTAGGTGAGAAAAGAAAGGGGATCAAAACTTCAAACAGAGAATTTAATTCTCAAATCTAAGAGTTTAACTCTTCTGCACAAAAAAACTTAGTTCTTCCTCTGATTGAAAATCTGCAAAGAGCACATCTCCCCATAAGTTGAGAATTTAATTCTCATCGGGTTGATATCCTGCCATGCAGATCCAAAACTTAGAGGGGGAATTGGGTTTAGACAATTTAATTCTCCCAAAACAAAACTAGGGTTTAACCCTATATGAGAATTTAATTCTCCCAAAATTATAGGAATTTAATTCCTCCAAGATAAAACTAGGGTTCAACCCTATATGAGAATTCAATTGTCCAAAAACTATGGGAATTTAATTCTTTCAAGATGAACAGAACTAGGGTTTAACCCTAATTGAGAATTTAATTCTCTCAAATTCACAGAAATTTAATTCCTCTTAAAAAATGAAATTAGGGTTTCACCCTATACAAGAATTTAATTCTTTTACATATATGGGAATTTAATTCCTCTAAAAGAAAATTAGGGGTTACCCTACAAAGAATTTAATTCTCAAAATAAAATAAGGAGACTTAAAAGATCTCCATGCATGCAGAGAACTAAGGTCACGTGGCTCCACGTGACCCCTGAAAAGGTCCACAAAAATAAGAAAGAATCAGTTCTGAGGCAACGCCTCACGTGCTCCCACGTGATCTCCAAAACACAAAAAGAAAAAGCAATGGAAATTTAAGCTTTGGGCACTCTCACGTGTTATCATGTGACCCCTCAGCAAATGCTTTAACAAGTGGCGCACGAACCTCCATCACGTGCCGACACGTGATGCTCAAAATAAAAATACAAAAAGTGTTTAACACTTAATTGCGGAAGGAAGAAAAGGAGATCTGACCCCACCTTTGGGCGCCCTCACGTGTCCCCACGTGACCCCCATTTTCTTTAGTGTTTAAACACTAATTCGATAGTTTTATTTCCAGTATTTAAAACTGATTATCTTTTAGTGTTTAACACTAATTTGAGAATCTTACTTCCAGTATCTAACACTGATTATCTTTTAGTGTTTAACACTAATTTGATAATCCTATTTCCTGTGTTTAACACTGTTTTCCTCTAGTGTTTAACACTAATTTGAGAGCTTTATTTCCAGTGTTCAACACTGCTGTTTCCTAGTGTTTAACACTACTTTTAGCCAAATTGGCTAATTTTCCAGAGGCGAAAGTCCCTCCTCGAAATGAATCTCAAAATTGAGAAAATCAAAGATGAAAATGTTTAGCATTGCTAAATAATGAGGGCTGAACCCAGATAAATGTCTAATGGTCCAATGAAGGGCCAACACTTCAAATCCAATTGGACTTAGCCCAAGTTGGCCATAAGTCCTCAATTCAGATTTAACTGATCCCATGTGCTCATAATTCTAATTAATTGATCTTAGTTCAAAATCGGACTACAAATCACTTAATCCACTTTGGTTCAAGGGTACATCTCTTCACTTCTCTGATATTTGTCGTTGTAATCCTTCAACGTCTTCAGAGAGGTGACGGGTCCTGAAAACCACACATTTCATAGACTATGACGTCTTTAAACTGGACTGTGGGGTCCTTAAGCCCACGGACTATGATGTCCTTAACCTTGACTGTGAGGTCTTTAAACTCACGGACTATGATGTCCTTAACCTTGACTGTGAGGTCTTTAAACTCACGGACTATGATATTCTTAATCTTAACTGTGAGGTCTTTAAACTCATAGACTATGATGTCCTTAACCTCGACCGTAATGTCTTTAAACTAACAATGGACCACTATGTCCTTAAACTGGTATTGGACCACCATATTCTTAAACTGGTAATGGACCACCATGTCCTTAAACTGGTAATCAACCGCAATGTCCCTAAACTAAACAATAGAGCCCAAATGCTCTTTTGTTGGATCTAAACGATCCTGTTAAGTTGATCTTAGTCAAAAATTAGACTAACCTATCCTTAACAAACATTTAAGTTGATCTTAGCCTCAAATAAGGCTAACGTATCCTTAAACACAAACCCCCGAACCCAAATCTAAGAAAGATACGGATTTGGACTAGTCCACGCCCTACGGGCGACAACATAACTTAGTCTCCGTATACAATCCACGGGCAACCAAACACAAAACAAACACCTACGACACGAAGTGACTATATAGAGAAGGAGAAAGTTGTTACCGCGATACGGTAGCGTAATTAACTGCAGGGGCTTGCGCCTGCAAGAAAGAGCGTCACCACAATCAAAAACCCCTCAAACGAGGGGGAATCTGACGAAATCTTCTACATCGGCCGCATCCGTTTAAACTTTCGATACATGGTGTCATAAATCAACTTGGCATCTTCGAAGAGGTGGAAGGATAGCACCAATTAGGATCTGCCCTGAATTTCAGGCAAGACGGACCTGCACGGTCGCGTCTCCGTGATTCGGAGGGGAACAGATTCTGGCACGCTCGGTGGGACCTTTTCCTCTTTCCACTCCACACTTCGTGTGTCGTGTTCGCGAACCAATCGCGGTTTGCTAATGGTTGCCCTTGGGTTTTGAGGTACTAAGATTTGGCGTTTTGCTTGGTGCAGAAAGCAAAGATCAATGGCGTTCACCTGCTCGAAATGTTCCACATGCAATTGCAACCCACGTTCTGCCTCAACTCGGGGCATAGCCTACGGGCCTCAGGCGGCCTCGCTGTTCACAATGCCGGTGGAACAGGTCACTCAAGCCACCACGGGATTGTTTTTCGGGACTATGCTCCCGCCAACGAGCTTCACCGCTCCTATGCCAACACCGGAAGCTCCCAAGAAGTCGGTCTTTGACCGACTTATAACTACTGCGGCCCCTCTCAACAGGTCGTCCAGCACCAGTGTCTCGGTCTTCTCCAGATTGGGCCAAAGTTTAGGTGGGTCCATGATGAAGCATGCACCTCAAGAAAAGGTTATTCCGAAAAGAGTGACCAACCCTGCTCCCGAAGTCGTCAAGGCGGCTTCTCCTGCCAAGGGGTTGGTCTTTATAAGACTGACTGCCCTAACTTTCACTCCTGCTCCTGCTATTCAAAAGACATCAGCCTTCAACAGGCTGACACCAGCAACTCCCCCTCTGGACTAACTCCACCAGCCCCAACGGCGGAAATTAATGCTGCTGTTCTAACCGGGAACAGGTTCGAGCTGCTGAATAAAGTGCGTAGGAATTCTCCCACCGCCGTACTGAAAAGATCTCCTCCTCCGGTGGAGAATGTTGCGGAAGCCAAGCCAGAACAGTCCCCTCAGCGGCTGTTCTCCAAGATCTACAAAGTCTGGCGGCAGGTTCGGAACTCGGTAGTTGATCAAGACTGTCCCCGCCGGCAGAAGAAGCTGAAGGTCCGACAGGAAGAAAACCATCCCGTTAAGCCACAAAAGGCGACGTCTACTTGGGTACCCACTGCAACGGCCCCCTCAACTTCGACCGCCCACAAGAGGAGAAGGACGGAGAAAATCCCTATGCCTGCGATAAATGTTAAAGGCACTGAGCCCAAACGCCCTAAGTCTGGGGGCAGGGTGGTGCATACCGTCTATATAGCATCCGGAAAAGAAGAAAGCTGCACTTCGACGGGCCACCAACTACTCACCCGATCCATCACAAGAGATCAGGAACAGCAGCAGCAGAAGCTTCAGGAGATGCTGTCTGCAATGGCTGCACTCACCGGGCCAAAGGAAAACCTGGAAGCATCCTCGGAGCAACTCCATGAGCAAGAAACCGATGCCGAATTCCTTCGGAGAATACTCGAAAAGAAGGACAAGGAGGCTACGGAACAAGCGACCAATATAAAGCAAATGACTCTTCTGTTCCAAGACATGGTGGGTATGATGATCCAGCTGGACCCTCCAGCTGAAAATCCTCCGATTATCCTTGAAGACGACAGAGAAGAAATATCAAATCCACCTCCGGCTCTTTCAACAGCTAAAGAGGAAACTATCTCCAAAGCCGCCCTGGATGATTATACTGCTCGACAAATACGAGTTCACCAGGCAAACGAAGCGGCTGGCCAAATCGTCAAAACTAGGCGACCATATCCAAGCTGGTATGACCAGATAAAATACCCGCCGGGATACACAATCCCCAAATTCCATGTGTACAAAGGGACGGGCAATCCCCGCCAGCACGTCGCCCAGTTCAGAGCTCTGTGCAGCAACACCGGGGGCGATGATAAGCTTTTGCTCCGCCAATTCGTCGGCAGCTTATCGGAGACGGCGTTTGAATGGTACTCTGAACTTCCAAACGACTCTGTCAAAACTTTCGCAGAAATGGAGTTGTTGTTCACCAACGATTCGCGAGCGCAAGTAAACGCACCCCGATAACAGCATTGATCAATGCAAGGGTGAAGCCGGGCGAGACTTGGGTTCAATACGCAATCCGATGGCGGAATCTGTGGTCGAAGTGCGAGCAGCGCATCGAAGAAGCACCAGTGGTGGGAATGTTCGTGGGCACTCTAGACCCTCATGCAACTATTTCACAGTTCATGATGTTCTTCAAACCGACTACGTTCTAGGCTTTAATCGATAAGCTAGCCCAGATGGATCAGATGGGTCATAGACCGTCTCCTCCGAAACCGGAACCGCGGAACGAAAAGAGTAAAGGGAAGGCGACCTTCGTTGCGAACACCCAACAGCAACCCAGTGCTCCAAGACTAGCGGATCAACTGGAGGAGAGACGACACTATTAGAATGAAAAAATGAAGCGCCCTTACTCATTCCCGCAGGATAAAACGAGGAGACTTTTTTGAGCTGGCAATGCGCAACAGGCTTATCAATTTGCCGAATCCCAAGCGACCATTGCAGCCCGGTGAAGCGAATAATCCCGATTATTGCCCTTACCACCAAACGGTAAGCCATCCAATTGAAGATTGCTTCGTCTTTAAAGGATGGATTGAGGATCAGTACCTACAAGGCAAGTTTGCGCTGTCTGAGAAGTGGAAAGTAAGCCCACCACAACCGCACACTCCTAAGAAGACGAACGCACCGGGGGCACCATGCTCTTTTGTTGAAGAAGCTCTATGGGAGGTCGTGCTTTCAGCCAAAACCAAAAGGATGCTGAATGATCTCCAAACATGCCCAGCGATCAGGTGGGAGAACCCGCTGGAACCCCAGATCATCGAAGGGATGCTGAAGCCGCGCCCAACTCTAAAGATTGGTGGTGATAGCCAAGGTGCTCACACCCAGCCGTCAAGATCTTTGAAAAAGAAGAAGAAATCCAAGAAGCCCGTGATGCCTGGCGACAAGCGCATGGATATACAGAAGTAGATTGACGCGCTGGAAGAGTATAACCAGAAGGTGCGGACTCCAATCACGCTCCAAGAGTTCCTCGGCCACGTTCTTAAAGACGGAGATGATGGAGAAGAATCGCCGGACGAATCTGAGGATTACGTAGCAAGTTGCCATGTGATCTCTCATTCATCGCTAGACGATGAAGAGGCTCCTTGCACAAAGAGACTGGGGGCAGGTCCCGAGCCGGAACTTTTATGGCCGTCGGACGAAATGATCGACGTCTTCCTGAATGAAATTCATCTGAAAAGTAAAGCCGATAGGGAGCGTGAGATGGCCATATTTGAAAGAGTCAAACGCCGGCGACTGGACGAAAGGGTCGAGGCACTCCCGCCAAATCAAAGGGCATCGGTTGGAAATAAAAACAAGATCAAGACGAGGAAAAGGTTTGCGAAAGCCATATCAGTAGAAATGAAGCAACCACCCTCCGAAGGAAGTACTCTTGGTGAAGCCGAAATGTGTCCGAGCTATTGTTTATATCATCGAAAGATTGCGCACCCCACCGAAGAGTGCAATGCTTTTAAAAGATGGTGGCAAGGATATGTTGCTCATCGGCAACATTTTAAACGGATGAAACTCAAAACTCGTCGGGAGCAGAGAAGTACGACCGAGGAGCATAAAAGAATTACCGGTAACTGTCGCATGGTCAACGCCGGGAAATCACAGGTTCTCACCTTCGGGAACGACTCCGACGAGGAAATGGCTCTTGGTCCTCTCTTTAAAGAATCCCCTTTGGAGAAAGAGGAAGAACCGAAGGCCTGTGAAAATATTCAGCTACGCAACCGCACGCTTCCAGAAAAGAATCTCGGACCCACGAATAAAAACGATAAGGGAAAAGATAAGGTCTCTGAGGATATCGCCCTAGATGACCAAGTCATCAAAGAGCTGACTGCCAAGGACCCGCCGAAGAAGAACAAGGTGGACTACAACGTTCTGGCACACTTGAGAAAGCCACCATCGCAGCTCAGCATTCTCGACACCTTTCTGTTATCCAAAGAGGCGAGAGATTCATTGATCAAGGCGCTACAAGAGCCAGGACAGTTCCAAGCTTTTCTCGCCGAAGAAAAGATGAAAGACGAGCTGGAAGAAATACACACAGCCGATATTACTTTCGGCGATGAAGACCTCCTCCTTGGGACGTGCGAGCACAACCATCCCCTCTATGTCTCAGGATACTGCCACGATATAAAGATAGGCAAAATCCTGGTCGACAATGGGTCTTCCGTCAATCTCCTTAACGTGCGAGTCTTGAAGGAAATCTGCATGAGCGTTCAGTATCTCGCTCGCGATAAAATTACCATCCTCGGTTTTGACTCCCAGTCATCATGGACTCTTGGGTCTGTGATATTGACGCTGCGCTTCGGGCTACTCGTCACGGATATTAAATTTCACGTCATTGACGCCAAGACTTGCTACAATGCTTTGCTCGGCCGGCCTTGGTTACACGAGTACAACATCATCCTATCTACACAACACCAGTGTATGAAGTACTTCAAGGATGGTCTCAAGTATACTGTGACAGGTGAGTTGAACCCTTTCTCCGTGAACGAGGTCCGAAAATATGAAGACGCGAAATACTTTTTGCCAGATTTTGAGGACACTGAAAGATGCCACCAACCGAAGAACAAAGCTATCACCACTATTCTAGTCTTCGGGAGTGATACCGAGGAAGAAGAAGAAATAGTTTATTCAGGGCCGCCTCGACGCAACAACCCGGGACCGTCCGCCCCCATGTTGATCTTCGGCAGCGACTCAGAAGACGAGGTGAATGCTGTATTCTCCGCTCGGCCGTCAATACATGTTTTCGCTGGCGATAATCAGAGTCTGCAAATTATCATGGTTCCACGGGAGCATTACAAAGAGCTTGATGCACTTAAAGCTTATAATGTGCAAGAACTGCAGACATTTTACATCCCTCCCATGCGAAAGGGTGAAAAGGCGATCCTATTCTACCGATCTGGGAAAACCAAAGTGGAGAAAGAAATCTGGCGTGGCGTCGATTCTACACTCGACAGACTCCAGCCCATACGTCTGCCTAGATATTACTCGGAAGGCTTGAGAAGGCTCTTGGAGCACCAAGGGGTACCTTTCAAACAGACCATTCGACAAGATCGGTTCTACAACAGGATTTGGGATGTCCCTGAAACTCAGCGCAAGTTGCCCAACGGGAGAATGGAAACGCTCGGGCTTGGATACATGAAATCCAGGAAACAGGAACGAGTCCATGGTTGCTACGTCATATATGACTTCGATAAAGAAGAGGACGCCCTGTCAGAAAACGCCGACCCTGAACCAAAATGAGATCCTGCAATCAAAATGCTGAGTCCGTCATTTGAAGAACGAATGGACAAGCTCATCAGGGAAGCGGGTCAAAAGATCCGGGATGACCATAACCGTGAAATGGCCATTTACGAGAAAGCCAGGACGCAGCGCCTCCTTCAGCAGGTCACGGAGAATGACAATGCTCTTCCTTATCAACCCGTCATACAAAAGGCCCGACACAGAGGCAAAAATAAGTCAAAAAGCGGGAAAAGCATTCGAAAGCGACAAAGCGGGACCAAGAAGACACGTGATCAGGAATCAAGCAATCCGGATTCGTCCCTTATGAAGAAGATGAGTCGAGCATACTCTTTTCCTCAGAACAAAACACGGAAGATACTTGATCTCGCTACAAAATATCAAATGATTACACTTCCGGAGTCCAAACATCCCGTGCAAGTCAACGAGACCTCCCACCCAGACTACTGCTCTTATCACCGAGCAATAGGACATCCTCTCGAAGACTGCTTCACCTTTAAGAACTGGGTCGAAGATCAATATTAGCTTGGCAGATTCGCTCTATCCAGCAGCTGGAGGATAAATCCGCCACAGAAGCACGAACCAAAAGCCGCGCATACAGCAAGAGTAGAACCAGATCAACATCGGTCGTGGAAGCGAGCTCGTACTTGCCATATAATAACACTATCAAAAGAAGAGCCTGAGGATAGGGGTGATCTCCCCTGGTGCTTCGAAAACAATGATGACGAGGTGATCTCAGAGTTTCCACCGGCGCCAAAAGAGCTGGAAGATGGAATACATACCACTGCGGATAACCTCAAGAAAATTGATTTGGGGACAGCAGACGACCCACGACCGACATTCGTCAGTGAGCTGCTATCTGAAGAAAGGGTGGCTGCGTTAAAAGAAGTGCTTATGCTGCATAGAGATTGCTTCGCATGGAACTATTCCGAAATGCCAGGATTAGATCCAGAGATTGTTGTCCACAAATTGGCAATATCCCCGGATGTCAAGCCAATCAAACAAGCGCCGAGAAGAATGCGGCTCGAGCTTGAGATGAGCATCAACGCCGAGGTCAAGAAGCTAATCGACTCCGGCTTCATCCAAGAGGTTCAGTATCCTGACTTGATCGTCAACATCGTCCCGGTGATGAAGAAAAATGGGACAGTGCACATATGTGTGGACTTTCGGGATCTCAATAAAGCCTGCCCGAAGGATGACTTTCCGGTACCGGTCACTGAGCTGATGATAGATAATACGTCCACTCACGAAGTTTTCTCTTTTATGGACGGCTCATCGGGATATAATCAGATAAAGATGCATCCTGAAGACCAGAAGCACGCCACTTTCCGGACCCCTTTGGGTATATTCTGCTACAAGGTGATGCCCTTCGGTCTAAAGAACGCCGGTGCCACCTATCAGAGGGCCATAACGAGGATCTTCGATGACCTTATACATGAAATCGTCAAATGTTATATCGACGACTCGTGGTTAAAAGCAAATCATATGAGGAACATCTCGAACATATGAAGATCGTATTTCAACGCCTTCGGCAATACAACCTGAAGATGAACCCCCTCAAATGCGCATTCGGAGTTTCCTCGGGCAAATTCCTGGGATTCATCATCCGACACCGAGGCATCGAGATAGATCCGTCGAAGATCAAGGCGATCATGGAAATGCCTCTGCCAAGGACTCTCAAGCAATTGCAGTCTCTCCAAGGGAAGCTTGCGTATATCCGGTGATTTATAGCCAATCTCTCAGGGAAGTGCCGCCCTTACAGTCACTTGATGAAGAAGGGGACCCCGTTCGTCTGGGATCACAAATGCCAAGGCGCGCTGGACGAAATCAAGCAATATCTGTAGAACCCGCCAGTGCTGGCCGCTCCGGTCAAAGGAAAACCCCTTATTCTTTATACAACAGCCCTCGAAGGTTCCTTAGGTGCATTATGGGCATAAGAGAACGACCAAGGGAAAGAAAGAGCTCTCTATTACTTGAGTCGAGTTCTTCTGAGGGCAGAAAGCAATTATTCTCCCATCGAAAAACACTGCCTGGCGTTGATCTTCGCGATAACGAAACTCAGGCACTATGCATTGGCGCATGAAGTCCGTCTTATATCGAAGGTGGATCCCCTCAAATATTTGATGTCAAGGCCATACTGATGGAGCGACTCGCTAAATGGGTTTTACTCTTAATGGAGTTCGCAATAACTTACCAGCCCCTCAAGGCAGTGAAAGGCCAGGCCATCGCTGACTTCCTCGCTGAACATCCGATACCGGCCGATTCTCCCTTGAATTGCGAACTGCCAGACGAACATGCGTTTGACACGATCGACGGAAGTGGTACCCGGTGGGAACTTTATTTCGATGGAGCATCCTCCGTGAAGAAGCGCAGACAAAACACCCCTATAATTAAATCGGGGGTAGGCCTCATCTTCGTGACCCCACAAGGAGGGGTAATGCGCTTCGCCTTCTCCTTGACAGAGCCGAGGACAAACAATGAAGCCGAATATGAAGCTTTAAGCGAGCCTCGAGATCGCCATCGACATGGGAATTGAAGACCTTCTCATATATGGAGACTCCCAACTGGTCGTTAGTTAGGTAAATGGCGACTACCAAACGTGCAAACCAGAGCTGGTAAAGTACGGCGAGAAGGTACAGCAACTGCTGACTCAAATTCCTTCCTGCACCTTGGAAAGTATACCACGCGCGGAAAATAGCAAAGCGGATGCATTAGCCAAGCTCGCTAAAGAATTGGCCGACGAGAACCTCGATGACGTGAGGATCATTGTGCAAAGCCGTCGGGTTCTCGCACCGGCGGAAATATCTTCAGAGTCGTCCGAGGAAAAGGGAGCGATCGAGCAAACGGCCCTGCAAATAAAAGACCAGGAAAGGTTAAGGATTGGAGAGAAGTCTTTATAGACTACTTCAAATCCCGTCGAACGCCCAAAGAGGCGTCCTTAAGACATTAGCTCATGAAGCGAGCCTTATCTTTTGCCTTCGTCAATGACATTCTGTACAAGAGGTCATTTGATTCTCTGTGGTTGAGATGCCTGGGGCCTGAAGAGGCGAAGAGAGTCGTTCAAGAAACTCATGACGGACTCTGCGGTTCCACCAAGCCGGGCCAAAGATGAAGCTGAAGATCAAGCGGATGGGTTATTATTGGCCCACGATGATCCAGGACTGCCTCGAGTATACGAAGCAATGCCACTCATGCCAGATCCATGGGGACTTCATCCATCAGCATCCAAATCCACTACATCCAATGGTGGCTAGCTGTCCATTCGAAATGTGGGGGACTGACATAATCGGCCCCATCGAACCAGCATCGTCCAGAGGACATCGATTCATTTTAGCGACAACTGATTATTTCTCCAAATGGGCAGAAGCAGTACTGCTGAGGGAAGTGAAGACGGAGAATATCCTCCATTTCTTCAAGACGCACGTCATTTATCGGTTTGGAACTCTGAGACGGATCATCTCCGATAACGGTACAGCCTACAGAAGCCACAAGATGAGCCGCTTCGCACAACAGCACAACACAGACTGGAGATACTCCTCAGTTTATAATCCCCGAGCTAACGGTCTAGCTGAGGCTTTCAACAAAACCTTGACGAAGATGTGAAGAAGACGGTGTCCCGAAATAAGAAGGACTGGCATGAGAGACTGCATGAAGCTCTTTGGGCATATCGAACTACGTTCAAGACGGCCACGAACACCACCCCATACGCATTGGTATTCGGTACAGAGGCGGTACTCCCCCTTGAGATAGAGCTACCCTCTCTACGAGTGACAGTTCATTACGAGCTAACGGACGAAGAGAATGCTCACCTTCGGCTCGAGGAGCTCGATGTCCTTGATGAAACCCGGCTCATAGCGCAACAGAATCTGGAAGGTTATAAAGCAAAGATGACGTGCTCCTACGAAAGATTGACTAGGCCGAGGACAATCCGCCAGGGCGAACTCGTGCTGGTAATCAAAAGACCCATGATCCCCAATCGTGCTAAACGAGGGAAATTCGAGCCGAATTATAAAGGCTCGTACATTATAGACAAGGTCTACCAGGGTGGAGCCTATCTACTCATGGACATGCATGGCGAGAGGCCCTTCAGGCCAATAAATGATCGCTTCCTGAAGAAATACTACGCCTAACGAGTCACGGCCCAGGTCAATGATAGATGACGACGACTATGTCCGCTCGCTATCTTCCTAAGCCTAAACTCTATAAGTAGTGACAGGCCTTCTTCAACAACGGACCGAAACGTCCTTAAACTAACAACGGACCGAAACGTCCTTAAACTAGCAACGGACCACTATGTCCTAAAACTAGCTGTTGACCGAGATGTCGATAAACTACGGTGGGTTGCAGCATCCCAATGCTGGTACAAAAAAGAAAAAAGAATAAAAAGAAAAAGAAAACGGTATGTCCATAAGCAAAATGGGCACGGATGAAAACTCGAAAGGGCCCCGTGAGTAAAAACAGCAGGGCTACCAACGAGTCTTGTGAAAACCCGAAAGGGCGCAACCTCGTTCGAATAAAAAAAAGAAAGAGAGAAAAAGAGAAAAAAACTGTATGTCCATAAGCAAAATGGACACGGATGAAAACCCAAAAGGGCTCCGTGAGTAAAAACAGCAGGGCTACCGGCGAGTGTTTGTGAAAACCCGAAAGGGCGCAACCTCGTTAAAAGACACTTGCAGGGTCCTCTCGACCTTGTGAGGAGAAACCACCCACGTGAGATCCTTACGACTCACAAGGGAGCAACACACTTAGGAACTCCCACGATTCCTAAAGAGAAATTACGCTTGCGAGATCCTCATGACTCGTAAGGAGAACCCTCTTATGAGACCCTCACGGCTCATAAGATTTGAAAGTCTTAAGTTACAGAGACCTGAACCTGTTCTTAAGCAGCCCCCACAATCTCCAATACTGCCCTACAAGCGGCTCAATGCTGGCCCTTGTATACAATCCACGGACGCGAATAAACATTTCCCTAACGAAGTCCCACCCGTGACTAGAGATATGTTCGCACGATGAACAACCCTTGTGAGTCCTCTCGACTTATAAGGGGAAAACTCTCTTGTAAGATCCTTACGACTTACAAGAGGCCATACACTTAGGAGTCCTCACGATTCTTAAGGAGAAAACACAGCTACGAGATCCTCACGACTTGTAGGGAGAAATCCCTTTGTGAGAACCTTACGGCTCATGAAGTCAAAAGCCTTAGTCGACAGGATCCTAACCCTGTTCGCTAAGCCACCTTTGTTCGATATCGACAGACGCAAATGATGATTCGCTCCTGGCAATATCCCAGTAGTAGTAGTGCTGAAGCCGAAATCGGTGTCTAATCCCAAGCTTGCGGCAAAAAGCTAGCAAGCCATACATGCATACGAAATAGCCGAAATGATGGGGCAACTTGCAACAAAATCAGCAAGTAAAAATGTATGCATGATAGCCGAAATGATTGGGCAACTCGCAATAAAAAGCAGCGAGTAAAAATAAAACAAATAGCCGAAATGATTGGGCACCGCGAAAAATAGCCGAAATGATTGGGCAATCGCGACCTTCGCGATATAAAAAGCTGAAATGATAGAGTATCGCGGAAAGAAATAAAAAAAATAAAAATGAAATTTATGCCCTGCAGGTGATATCACAGCAGTCCCTGTATACAATTCAGGGGCGCAAACAAAGAAGGAATCACACTCCTCCTCCCCAGGTTTCATCAGAAGAAGAAGCCAAATCTCGATGGTTCACAGACAGCCTAAAGATCATCTCAACACTCGTCTCATTACAACAGACACAATATCAAGCAAAGCAGAACAGCGGCAACCCCCAATTCCATGATTCGGCGGTGCACAGATAACCGAGAGTCAAACCCCGACTCCATGAAATGCGGATAAAGTCAACCCTTCCTGGTTACGTGGAACGCGGATTATGTCAATCCTGACCCCGTGAGAAACGTCCAGAGCGGAGCCTGGTCCTCGCAGAGCACGGCAATGAATCCGTGTGAAGCATCCAGAGCGGACCCTGGTCCTCACAGAGCACGGCAGTGAACCCGTGTGAAGCATCCAGAGCGGAGCCTAGTCCTCGCCGAACACGGCAGTGAACCCGTGGGAAGCATCTAGAGCAATATTCCTGGTTACATGGAACGCGGCAATGACCCCGTGGGAAACGTCCAGAGCGGATCCCGGTCCTCGCAGAGCACGGCAGTGAACCCGTGTGAAGCATCCAGAGCGCATCCTGGTCCTCGCAGAGCACGGCAGTGAACCCGTGTGAAGCATCCAGAGCGGAGCCTAATTCTCGCCGAACACGGCAGTGAACCCGTGGGAAGTATCTAAAGCAAAATTCCTGGTTATGTGGAACGCGACAATGACCCCGTGGGAAACGTCCAGAGCGGATCCTGATCCTCGCAGAGCACGGCAGTGAACCCATGTGAAGCATCCAGAGCGGAGCCTAGTCCTCGCCGAACACGGCAGTGAACCCGTGTGAAGCATCCAGAGCGGAGCCTAGTCCTCGCCGATGACCCCATAGGAAATGTCCAGAGCGGATCCTGGTCCTCGTAGAGCACGGCAGTGAACCCATGTGAAGCATCCACAGCGGAGGACTAGGCTCCGTAGGAAACGTGGAACGCGGCAATGACCCCGTAGGAACGCAGAACGCGGATCCTGGTTACGTGGAACGCGGCAATGACCCCGTAGGAAACGTCCAGAGCGGATCCTGGTCCTCGTAGAGCACGGCAGTGAACCCATGTGAAGCATCCACAGCGGAGCCTGGTCCTCGCCGAACACGGCAGTGAACCCGTGGGAAGCATTCAGAGCAAAAAATCGGATTGTAGAGTCCTTAAACTCATAGACTATGATGTCCTTAACCTCGACCGTGACGTCTTAAAACTAACAACGGACTGTGGAGTCCTTAAATCCACGGACTATGATGTCCTTAATCTCGACCGTGATATCTTAAAACTAACAACGGACTGTGGAGTCCTTAAATCCACGGACTATGATGTCCTTAACCTCGACCGTAATGTCTTAAAACTAGCAACGGACTGTGGAGTCCTTAAATCCACGGATTATGATGTCCTTAACCTCAACTGCAATGGCTTTAAACTACGGTACCCCGGAGAACATCCAGAGCGGGGCCTGGTCCTCGCCAAACACAGCAGTGAACCCGTGGGAAGCACCCAGAGCAACCCCTGACCCCTTGAAATACGGATAAGGGCAACTTCACCCATCACTTGCGGGTCCTCACGACTCGTAAGGGAGCAAATTCTCTTGTGAGATCCTTACGACTTTCAAGAGAAAACACGCTTAAGAATCCTCACGGTTCTTAAGGAGAAATTACACCTATAGGATCCACTCGACCTATAGGGAGAAAAACTCTTTATGAGACCCTCACGGCTCATAAAGTTGAAAAGTCTCAGGAGGCGGATCTTAACCCTGAATCCTAAGCCATCATTGTCCTGCAAAGAGATCAAGATAGACTATCCACAGAATACATTCAATAAAAAGGGGCACACCATCGAGAAGGAAAATATGTCTTTTATTCATGAAAAATGGATACAAAGTACAATTCGTGAAAGAACAAAAATATACTCATATTCAGGAGTATGTACAAAAGAAGAAGAAAAAAGAAGATATACAAGTCTTCAGGTCGGCGGGTGATTTAGCAGCTTGGTCAGCTCATCCCTCTTTCGCTGGGCCGCGCCTTCGTGATTCGGTATCGCCAGAAGACCGGCCTCCGCCTGAGCCTGCTGGGCCTGATATGAGGCAAGCCGGCCTTCGATCTCTTTCTCGGTAGCTTTATGAGCCTCGACCCTTTCGTGAGTAAACACGGCGGCATTGTCGATGGCCACCACCTCCTTGATGGCCTCTTGAAGCACTCGCCAGAGTTCATACGCTTTGTTGGACTTGGCTGTAAGGTTGGCTTGGAGCTCATTCAACGCTTTCGAAGCCAGCTCCCTCTTCGAGAATTTGCGGCCGAGCCTCTTCTCATATGACACCATGTTCGCCGCGCACCGCTCAATCAGACCCCACAAGCCCGCTTTCGCAGCCACAGCCTCTGAAGAAAGACGGGTACACTCGAGCATTGTATAAACAAGCCTCCATTCGACGGCAATACTCGATCTAGAACACGCACAAATCACCTGATATGAGAGGCAACAAGGAAAGTCTCCGATGCATATCCTACCAAGCATGCATTTGCAACTATATGAATATTTGAAAAGAAATGATACCCAAAGCTCTGATGTGCATGCAACATAACGATAATGCTCGCAATTAAAGAAAATTTCTATGGAAAAATATGAAGCTTATTTACGCAAGCAAGACGCACATACGAGTACCCGGCAAACATGAAAGTTCAACAGAAAAGCATACAACAGCCAATGATAAAAAGAGTACATCGATTTAAGCATACTACACTACCGGGAAAAGATCGCCAAACAAGGGATCAATGGCACAAGGGTGAACAAAACAGTATTCAAAATTTTCTAACTCCCTCGCCGCCTTCTTCAGCATATCGAAACGACGATTTTCACGAGGAGTGGCTCCCCAACGATTGGCGCCATGTTCGTCCGCAAAAGCAGACATAATAGCCCGCCAGGCTCTTATTTGGCCCAACAGGTGAACCGAACAATCTTTTAGAGCCTGAGTAATCAGGCACGCTTCGTGAAAACACTCGAGCTTGTCTTCAGCCGCATCAAGCATCGCCAGGGTCATCTCCACTGGGTGAGGAGGGATGTCAGCAAGCCCAGCAGCAAAAATCATCCGGAGCCAAAAGGATCCCATTAGAAGAGGGGACCCCCTACGGATCAAGAGTTCATATGTCGCTGAATCACATTCGTCGTCGGTAAGAAGGGGATCCACCAGTCGTGCAGCAAAGCGAGGAATCATATCCTCGATAGGTACTTCCCATGGTTGTCGACGAGCATGGAGGCGGTTGCAGGCCATGGCACTCAGTTGTTTCCTCAAGATAAAGCACACTAAATTGAGAATAGATTTCTCTGTGAAGAGAAAAAGAAAGCTATGGCCTCAGGTTATAAAGAGGAGCATTAAATGCTGCGCACTGAGAATATTGCATGGTGGAACTATTTCCAAGGCCCAAAAAAGGGAAGGCATTGGAAATCAAAGAGATGGAACTATTTCCAAGGCTCCTTTTCTGCATCTAATGCTGTGCACAGAAAATATGGCATGAAAAATTAAACAGCCCCATCAAAAGGGCCCCACGTGCAGAGCACGTGGGGCCCAAACTTGATATGCACTGAAAAGTAAAATGGTATCTCACACGCCAAACACGTCAGCAGCAACAATGACAATATGACAAAATCCCATAAAGAAGGCATGCAAACACAGAAGGGGAGGAAAAACTTATCACTCATACTTTAAAAGTTCATATAAAAATAAGAAGAAACAATTACAATGGCAAGACCTCAGATTCGGGGCATGGATTGAGAAACTCAAAAGTGACTTTGCCTAAGATCTTCCAGGCATTTCGAACCATCCTAGTATGTTTTCTTTCGCGATCACAAGTGTCAGGATCCTCACGGATGTGCTCCACCCTCCGATAGGCAGCAAGCATGGCCGACTGCTGAAAAGCCTGATGCAAGAGATCAATAAGATTGTCTCGCCTTCGCTTCGAGATTAGGCTCATCAGATACACCGAATGCACTTTATCCTCGGCGGCATCCAATACCCTAAGCGGTACGCCGGTGCAAAATAGAGGGAGCGCCTCCCAGATCGCCATCACGATGAGTTTCAAAAGCGACGAGGGAGTAGCCGACCGTTGTACTCGTCGAAGCGACTCATGATCTCAGCACGTTGAGCGTTGGTGAACTCCTGGTTCCGGCTTTGGCCCAATGTACGAATGTTTTCATAAGAAATGATTTCATTAAGATCATACAAATAGGCATCCATAATACCTAAAATAAAGATCATGAGAATTTAATGGATAAGCCAATCGAGAAGAACACTTGTCCAGATAAACAAAGGATTTCAAGCAACTCGGTACATTCCCTAGGAAAAGGCACCATTACAGGCCTCTTCCTCTTGGTTACAGAAGATAAATCAGGGCAAGAAAACCCCAAGAAGCTTTCTGGGAAGAACTAAGTTCTTCATAGGAATTAATTTTTTTTTTTGGAAAAGGGGAATTAAATTCCCAGAAACATTTTTAAGATGGAATTAAATTCCATGGAAAAGGCAACCGCCACCATTAGCCCCCTGAAGATCAGAGAAACCCTAAAGGGTTTGTTGATTAAAGATTGAATGGTTTTCTCTTTATTTTAAAGAACTTAAAAATGGGTTCTTGTTAAAAGGGAAAACCCTTGGTGTGGATTTAAAATCCCGTGGTGATTTCGGTGAAGGTTCTTCGATCGTTCAAAGATCATTACCTGAAGAAGAGTCTTTTTGAACAGAGTTAAACTCTGAAAAATTTGCAAGGCTGAGAACTAAGCTCTGAAGAAAGAGAACTAAATTCTCAAAAGGAAAAAGTCGCAAGGAAGAACATGAAAGAGTGGAGGCGCTTCTGAAGAGACCCCTGCATTTATAGGATGTGATGGAAACGCTTCATCTTCCCGATTCCCTAGATGGATCCAACGGTCACAAAAGTGAAGGTGTTGCACTCACGTGCAGACACGTGAGAGCAACGCTGTGGGGGCATTTGTTCTCTGATTAAAAATCGGGAATTTCCTCAATGAGGCATCATGTGTTCACACGTGACCAAGGGTCACGTGTTGACATGTGATCCAATTACAAAGTTAAAATTTAAGCAAAGCAGAAGTAAGCGGCTGAGGAAAGACCCTAAAGGGGCGTCACGTGCTCACACGTGACCACGTGATGGTCTTTAGCCCAGTTGAAATACAGAGTTTAATTCTATGAAGTTATAAAGGCCTCAATGAGGCATCACGTGTTGACACGTGACCAAGGGTTACGTGTTGACACGTGATCTATTTACAGAATTAAAAATCCTAAGTAAAACAAGTGGCTGAAGAAAGACCCCAAAGGGGATCATATGCTCACACGTGCCCAGAGGCCACGTGCTCACACGTGACTAGAGGTCATGTGTTGACACGTGATGACCCTTCAGCCTAATTAAAGTACAGAATTAAAACTCTGAAGGAGGAGCTGTCACGTGCCAACACGTGATAGACTTTAAAAGCTTCATAAATCAATAGAATTAAAATTCTAAATTTCTCTAAAATCTTTCCAAATGAGAAAGGATTAAGGAGAACCGTTGGATTAAAAATCCAAGGGTGATTAAATATTACCAATTTATGGAAAAATCTTAGACAAGGAAAGTTTTCCCTAAATTTCACCAGAAATAACAAACAGAATATCTTTGGATTGAAAATCCAACGGTGAATAAAATTCACTTAATGATCTAAAGGCTCATATTAACTATGAAAACAAACAAAATCTTTCAATGCAAGATTTGCTAAACAAATTGATTCTTTTCCTCCTCCTATAAATAGGAGCCAAGAGAAGAGAAGGGGGGATATAAAGTTTTGGATATAGAGTTTTGGAATCTTGAAATTTCAGAGAGAAAAAAAAGGAGAATTTAATTCTCAACAAAGAAAACCCTAGGTGAGAAAAGAAAGGGGATCAAAACTTCAAACAGAGAATTTAATTCTCAAATCTAAGAGTTTAACTCTTCTGCACAAAAAAACTTAGTTCTTCCTCTGGTTGAAGATCTGCAAAGAGCACATCTCCCCATAAGTTGAGAATTTAATTCTCATTGGGTTGAGATCCTGCCATGCAGATCCAAAACTTAGAGGGGGGATTGAGTTTAGAGAATTTAATTCTCCCAAAACAAAACTAGGGTTTAATCCTATATGATAATTTAATTCTCCCAAAGTTATAGGAATTTAATTCCTCCAAGATAAAACTAGGGTTCAACCCTATATGAGAATTCAATTCTCCAAAAACTACGGGAATTTAATTCCTTCAAGATGGACAGAACTAGGGTTTAACCCTAATTGAGAATTTAATTCTCTCAAATTCACAGGAATTTAATTCCTCTTAAAAAAAATGAAATTAGGGTTTCACCCTATAAAAGAATTTAATTTTTTTTTACATATATGGGAATTTAATTCCTCTAAAAGAAAATTAGGGTTTACCCTACAAAGAATTTAATTCTCAAAATAAAATAAGGAGACTTAAAAGATCTCCATGCATGCAGAGAACTAAGATCACGTGGCCCCACGTGACCCCTGAAAAGGTCCACAAAAATAAGAAAGAATCAGTTCTAAGGCAACGCCTCACGTGTTCCCACGTGATCTCCAAAACACAAAAAGAAAAAGCAATGGAAATTTAAGCTTTGGGCGCTCTCACGTGTTATCACGTGACCCCTCAGCAAATTCTTTAACAAGTGGCGCACAGACCTCCATCACGTGCCGACACGTGATGCTCAAAATAAAAATACAAAAAGTGTTTAACACTTAATTGCGGATCGAAGAAAAGGAGATCTGGCCCCACCTTTAGGCGCCCTCACGTGACCCCCTTTTTATTTAGTATTTAAACACTAATTCGAGAGCTTTATTTCCAGTGTTTAACACTGATTATCTTTTAGTATTTAACACTAATTTGAGAATCTTACTTCCAGTATCTAACACTGATTATCTTTTAGTGTTTAACACTAATTTGATAATCCTATTTCCTGTGTGTAACACTGTTTTCCTCTAGTGTTTAACACTAATTTGAGAGCTTTATTTCCAGTGTTCAACACTGCTGTTTCCTAGTGTTTAACACTACTTTTAGCCAAATTGGCTAATTTTCCAAAGGCAAAAGTCCCTCCTCCGAATGAATCTCAAAATTGAGGAAATCAAAGATGAAAATGTTTAGCATTGCTAAATAATGAGGCTTAACCCAGACAAATGTTTAATGGTCCAACAAAGGGCCAACACTTCAAATCCAATTGGACTTAGCCCAAGTTGGCCATAAGTCCTCAATTCAGATTTAACTGAGCCCATGTGCTCATAATTCTTAATTGATCTTAGTTCCAAATCGGACTACAGATCACTTAATCCACTTTAGTTCAAGGGTACATCTCTTCACTCCTCTGATATTTGTCGTTGTAATCCTTCAACGTCTTCAAAGAGGTGACGGGTCCTGAAAACCACACATTTCATAGACTATGACGTCTTTAAACTGGACTGTGGGGTCCTTAAGCCCATGGACTATGATGTCCTTAACCTTGACTGTGAGGTCTTTAAACTCACGGACTATGATGTCCTTAACCTTGACTGTGAGGTCTTTAAACTCACGGACTATGATGTCCTTAACCTTGACTGTGAGGTCCTTAAACTCACGGACTATGATGTCCTTAACCTTGACTGTGAGGTCTTTAAACTCACGGACTATGATGTCCTTAACCTCGACCGTGATGTCTTTAAACTAACAATGGACCACTATATCCTTAAACTGGTATTGGACCACCATGTACTTAAACTGGTAATGAACCACCATGTCCTTAAACTGGTAATCAACCGCAATGTCCTTAAACTAAACAATAGAGCCCAAATGCTCTTTTGTTGGATCTAAACGATCCTGTTAAGTTGATCTTAGTCAAAAATTAGACTAACGTATCCTTAACAGACGTTTAAGTTGATCTTAGCCTCAAATAAGGCTAACGTATCCTTAAACACAAACCCCTTCGAACCCAAATCTAAGAAAGATACGGATTTGGACTAGTCCACGCCCTACGGGCGACAACATAACTTAGTCTCCGTATACAATCCACGGGCAACCAAACACAAAACAAACACCCACGACACGAAGTGACTATATGGAGAAGGAGAAAGTTGTTACCGCGATGCGGTAGCGTAATTAATTGCAGGGGCTTGCGCCTGCAGGGAAGAGTGTCCCCACAATCAAAAACCCCTCAAACGAGGGGGAATATGACGAAGTCTGCTATATCGGCCGCATCCGTTTAAACCTTCGATACATGGTGCCATAAATCAACTTGGCATCTTCGGAGAGGTGGACGGATAGCACCAATTAGCATCTGTCCCGAATTTCAGGCAAGACGGACCTGAGCGGTCGCGTCTCCGTGATTCGAAGGGGAACAATCTCTTTATAACAATCAAACATACACCCTACTCCACGGAAAATTTACTCGGGATCCAGTATATTCATAAACTAAACATTTAATTCTATAAGTACTAAACGCATGTAATGTATAGTGCTTTTCATGCCTATGGCTGCCGAGCTACCAAACACTTCATACGAATATCAACCAAATTTTTTTTAAAAAGGTTTTTTTTTATTTTGGCGACCAAATTATTTGATATTTTCAAAAAACACACAAAATGACACTTATTTCTAAAAACAACACCAACTACTTTAAACTTATCTAAAATAACCACTTCCATTAACTTTCCATCCAAACCGGGTTAAGTTACTGTCAATTGTACATTTGTACATGTTAGGGGCTTAAAAAGATATAATTACCCTTTTAAAAGGGTCTCCTTCTTCCTTCTCCATTGATGCATTATGCTTCTCTCTCTCTTTCTCCCCCTCCCTCCCTCCCTCCCTCCCGCCCTCGTCTCCTCTTTCTCCCTCCCTCCCTCCCTCCCTCGTCTCCTCTGGCTTCCTCCTCACCCGAGCTCTCATCTCCTCATTCTCATCTCAACTTACCTCATTTTCATCTCCTCCATCACCCTCACCTGAGAACCCGTTATCCCTACGACTTCTTAAGAAAAAACCTATCATCCCTAACGCCAAGACACCTCAAATCTCCATGAAATCTTTCATGAATGTGCACCCAAGGCCTCACTAACCCTAAGACCTCTCAAACCTCCATGAAACGTTTCATGAAATACGCGCCCAAGGCCTCATCAACAACACCATCGAATATTAGAGAGACATGAAAAGCAACATGAGAAAAATGAAGTGAGAGGTTTGAGGGTTTGAGGGTTTGAGAGAAGTTTGGGAATTTGAGAAAGTGAAAATATTGAATAAGAAATTTGAGGATTTTGAGTGAGATGGGAAAAAAGAAGGTTATTTTCATCCTAATTGATTGCATTTTAACTACAGTTATATTAACTTGGCCTAATAACTCATCACAATCACATTAACTGCAACTTAACGGAAGTGGTTATTTTAGATAAGTTTAAAGTAGGCGGTGTTGTGTTTAGAAATACCAAGTATTTTGTGTGTGTTTTGAAAATATCAAAGAATTTGGTGGCCAAAATAAAAAAATGCATTTGCTACTTCTTTGTTTGTTGTCGTTTAACAGCTAATCAATGCAATGCAAGCAATTATATCAAACACTTAGGCACAACACAACAGGAAATCCCCTTAAAAAACACTCACAGCGAAAGAAACTATGGCGGCCGCCAAGGCGAGGAACCCGTACTTCGCTATCCCCTCTGAAAGCCCGACGAACGTGTTGGCGATCCCGAACATGATCCTCCATAGGACAATGCACACAACAACACCCCCGGCACCCACGACAAACAAGTAGTTCCTCTTCCAGAATGACTCTGCCTGCAGCCACACCGCCTCCCGGTACTGCGATACCCCCGATTTGACCCTTGACAAGGGATCCTTTATTATCGATTTCACAAACCTAGCGTTGAGTTTGCCAGCAGAGAAGTTCTTGATGATGAGGCCAGATAGGGGAATGGGTGGTCTTGGGGTTAGGGTTTTGGGGGTTTGGGAAAGGAAGCGAGAGAGGAAGCGGTTTTGGGAACTGGGGTTCGAGGGGGTTTGGGTTTGGGGTGAAGGGATGATGATGAGGAGAAGGTGTTGAAGGGGGTTAGAAGGCGAGGGTTAGGAGTTGGGGGAAGGGGTTTTGATGGGATTTGATGATGGGGATAAAGCCTTTGGAATCCTGAAACAAATTGCTTTGGGGGTGATGGAGCTCCTTTTCTGGCCTCCGTCAGATGTTGTCTTCCGTTGATCTCGCAGTGGACTTAGTTGATTATCTTCCTTCGCGTGTGGGTCTCAATGGGTTTTTGGAGGAAGAGGTGAGGTGAGGGAGTGGCTGCCGTGTACCTACAAAGAAGTCCCGGGGTGATTTGGTACCATCAAGGACCCTCCGACGCTCAAGTTAGTGATGAGATCCGAGCAGAGTAACGGCATAAAAGTGTAAAAAATGGCTTACATGACCCCTCTGTGATAGGGGTTTATATAGCGGTGGAGCATGCAGCAGCGGGCGCGAGAATCTCGCCGGCGGTTACGCCCCCCGACGTCACGCCCGCGTAGAAAGCCGATCGCCCATCAATGGAGATTGATGGCGCGGAACGTGGGATGTTGCTGGCGTAAAATCTGCGCATGGCGAGATTTGCGGAGCGGCGGTTACGCCTGTGAGCGGTGGAGTTGGTCGGGGGGCCGAGGAAGACGGCCTCGGCCGGGAGCTCGGGGACGAGCGAGGAGGCCGAGGGGTCTTGGTCTGGTGGCAGCTCGGGGCGAGTTGAAGGGCTGAGGAGGCCAACTTGCAGGGGCCCTGAGGAGGGTCAGCTTGTGCTTGCAGGTCGGGCACGGGGTGGCCTGGTCGGTCCCTGCGGGCCCTTTCTTCTGAGTTCCGGGACATGTCACCTGCCACGTGTCATGATCTCGGGGATCGCCAATATTGAGCACTATCATTAGCTCCCCGCTCTTGTCCCGACCAGCTAGTGGTCGGGTCAGGAGTGGACTGCCGGGCCTCCCGAGGTGAGATCCCCTCGGGCCGAGTTCTAGGGTTTCGTCGGGACGAGTCCTCGGGCCGTCGGTTGTCTTTTCTGCTAGCAAATCAAGGCGAGATCTTTGCATTTAAAGAAGGTGCGCCGGCTCATGCACTCTGCAGTCGAAGCGACGGTCCACATGTCGAGCGCCAATTAGCCGATGCGACGTGCGCAGGCCTGCGGCGTCTGATGGGACGCGGCCCAGCGCTGGGCTGCCACGTGGAACTATCGGAGCCGCTGGACGCGAGGAGCCGTTTCGGCTGGAGACGATGGGCGTCGTTGGATGAGGCCGTATGCGGTAATAAATATGGGTGGGGCCCGCCCTAGGGCCCTTACTCTTTCATATTTTCCTCTCTCAAGCCTCAGCTGCTCGGCGCTGGTCTCCCCACTTTCGTTTTCAACCTTTGAAGAGTTTCTTTTCCCAGGTTAGATGTCTTTCTCCGTAGAATCAGTAGGCATTGTAGGAGTAAATGCTAGGGTTCCCTTAGATGTGTCTGAGTCTCCTCGGGGAGCAGGGGCTGGGCCCTCTCCCCGGGGCCGTGAGGCGGGGGCCGCCTCCAGGGAATGGGCGACAGATGTGGCCCCCAGCACCTCGTGCTGGGTGAGGCATGAGGATGAGCTCGCCAACGCTCGGGCTCGCTTCCACATTCCCCCGCGCTACACGCTCCGTCTGGCCGAGGAGGGAGAGAGGGCAGACCAGGTACGGGCAGGGAGATTGCTCTGTATTTGGAAGCTTTTTGGGGAGGAATGCGCCTGCCCTTCTCTCCTGAGGTCGTCGCCGGTCTGAATTTCTTCGGTTTGGCCCCCGGCCAGTTAGTGCCGAACGCGTGGAGGATTCTCCTTGGGTTCTTGATCCGCCTGAGGCTGCAGGCGGTTCCTTTCAGTCTCTCCCTTCTCGATTCCTCCGTCGTTTTCAAGAGTCACCCTAGCGGTCGAGCTGGCGACCCGAGATTGGTTTATTTTACTTTTAGGAAGCGGCCGGGGGTCACTGCTGGGACCGGGGTCGTGGCTTTGCCCTCCTCCATTCATGATTGGAAAAAGAAATTTTTCTTCGTTTCCCCTCCCGAGGGCGAGGACTGGACGGTGCCCACCAAGTGGTCGAGGGAGAAGTGTCTGCCGGGAAAACTGTCTGATGACCCCGCCGCGGTGAGAGTGGCGTCATGGGAGCACGTCCCTCGACATGACGTGCTGCTGTCCGAGAGGGTTTTGAGCTGGGTCGGGCTTAGCCCCGTCGAGTTCGTCGGTAAGTTAGGCTTGCTTTTTGGGTTTACATTTTACTCGTGTTGCTGATCAGTTGGGTGTTTGTTCCATGCAGGATCTATGGACTTCGGCATTCTCCGAGATGCTATGCGCCAGCCAAGGCAGCATACTAGGGCCGGGGGCGCCAGCTCTTCTCGGGCGCAGCCCGCTCCGGCCCCTACTACCCCGGTGGCGGCGCTTCGAGGACGCTCGGCGGCGGATCCCACCCCGGGCCCCAGTAGAGCATCGGGTCGGAAGCGGGCCCTGATTGTGGAGGACACGGCCTCGGAAGAGGAGATCGGCTCTCCCTCGGAGCCGCTCAAGAGGAGTTCCCGGAGACCATCCCGGGGCTGGTCTTCGCTGACCGTAGTGGAGGAAGGGGGTTTCGGTTCGCGGTGTCGTCGGGGCTGTCGGTCGCGGACAGCCTTCTGCACGAAATAGAGACCTCGGCCGGGGGTCGGGTTCCTGGGGGAACCCTCAGGGCTCAGCTGGCGTCGATCGCCAAGGAGTCCGTGCAGGTAAGCCCCCAGTCCATTGTGAGATTTGGTGCCTTCTTCATCTCTCTGATCCTTTTTGCGTTTTCCCAGGTTCTCCAGCATGTAGCCCTCGCCCTTCGCCTGGAGACCGAAGTTGTAGCCCCGGCGGTGAAGGCTACGGGCCAGCTCGCCGCGTTGCAAGAGAGCTCCAGGCGGGAGCAGGAGGCGATGTCGGCAAGGATCGCCGCCTTGGAGGGCGAGGTGGACGCCGGGAAAAGGGAGGTCGCCCGGCATTGTGAGGCCGCCGCGACCGCCGAGGGCAAGCTCGAGGACTCTCAGGTGCTCGCCGGCACTCTGAAGAGGACGGTGAAGACCTTCCGGAAGGAGCTGGGGGCGGCGGCCGAGGCGTTTAAGTCGGCCGAATCGAAGGCCCTGGTGAGCTATAAGGGGTCGAAGGATTTTTATAACGACCTGGCCGTGGCCACGACCCGCATTTGGCACGACGCCCTTGACGCCGTTAAGTCCCGGATGCCAGAGTTCGACGACGCGGATCTCCGGGCTGAGTTCCCCCTCGTGGGCGCCGACGAGCAAGAGGAAGAAGTCCCTGGCGAGGAGGTGGTCGAGGACCCAGCGCCCCAAGTGGTGGAGGTCGAGGACCTCGAGGTCGCACCCGGCCCCGAGGTGTAGAGCTCCCGTTCTCCTATCTTCGTTTTGTTTTCCTTTTGAATTTTGTAAGGCCAGGGAGCCAAAAAATACCCTTTGCAAAAAAAACTTTTGTCTTTGGCAGTAGTGATAAAGTTTTTCTTCAGCTCCATAGAATTGCATTCTGCCATCTGTTTGTGAAGAATGTTCGCGGAATATATATTTTTTTTCCTGTACCGTTGTGCTTTTATGTCAGGTTGGCCATCCGTCTAGTGATCGTCCGTCGAGTTGTCTGCAATCACTTGCCGACGAGCGCTTCTAAGGAGGTATCTCCTTGGGCCCCGGAGTCGAGGGAAGATTGTCTATACTTGGACAGACCTGACGCCCCTCACTGAGGTCTCGGGTCCTCCACGGCCATAGAGCATCTCTGATTCCGAGCATTGGTCACCATCCGGGGGTGACTGGGCAGGGTAGCTGCTCCGTCACCTCTTGCAAAGGTTTTATGCTTCCTAGCACGGCGGTAGGGGAGTTTCCCACCAAGGATGGCCGAGCAAGGTAGCTGCTCGGTTGTCTCTTGCGAGGGCTTGGGTCTTTAGCGTTTGAGGGGCTGTAAGAAGCCCACTAAGGACATCCGGGCAGCGGAGCTGCGCGGCGGTCTCTGGGCGAGGGCTTTGACCTTTAGCGTCGTGGGAAGGCAACTACCAGCCGGAGTTTTTACCGAGCAGGGTAGCTGCTCGGTTGCCTCTAGCAAGGTCTTTGATCCTTCAGGACGGGGACCGAGCAGGGTTACTGCCCAGTGCCTCTTGGCGAGGGTTTTGATCCCTGTCGGTTTGGTAAGAAGCTACCAGCCGGGGATAGCCGGGCAAGGACCCGACTGCCTCTGGGAGGACTTTGGTCTTTGGCGCGGGAAGAGCTATTAGGCTGTAAGAAGCCTACCAAGGACCCTTAGCCGGGCAGGGTTACTGCCCGGTGCCTCTTGGCGAGGGCTTTTGTCCTGAAAGATAGCCGAGCGAGGGAACCTCGGGCTCGACTGCCTCTGAGAGGGCTTTTTGATCCCCGGCGTTGTGGCAGGGAAGCTGCCCGCTGGGGATAGCTGAGCGAGGGAACCTCGGGCTCGACTACCTCTGAGAGGGCTTTTTGATCTCCGGCGTTGTGGCATGGAAGCTGCCCACTGGGGATAGCCGAGCGAGGGAACCTTGGGCTCAACTGCCTCTGGGAGGGCTTTCAGATCCCCGGCGTTGTGGCAGGGAAGCCGCCCGCTGGGGATAGCCGAGCGAGGGAACCTCGGGCTCGACTGCTTCTGGGAGGGCTTTCTGATCCCCGGCGTTGTGGCAGGGAAGCTGCCTATTGGGGATAGCCGAGCGAGGGAACCTCGGGCTCAACTGCCTCTGGGAGGGCTTTTTGATCCCCGGCGTTGTGGCAGGGGAGCTGCCCACTGGGGATAGCTGAGCGAGGGAACCTCGGGCTCGACTGCCTCTGGGAGGGCTTTTTGATCCCCAGCATTGCGGCAGGGGAGCTGCCCACTGGGGACGACCGAGCAGGGTAGCTGCTGGGTTGAATCTTGGACGAGGTGCAACCCGCCCGTCCAGCTGTAGGCGCGGGGAATGGGAACGATCGTAGCCAGTGCATTGAATGCGAAAGGAGGCGAAGCACTAAGGGCGCACCGCTTCGACTCTACCGGAGAAGGCTCGATGGCTGCCGCGTGGCGGCGACCCCCTGGGTAAAAGCGGGCGACTGTTGGGCTGCACAGTGGGCTATATAAGGCTGAGGGAGTACCGGTCCTTCATCCTTCATAAACAGGCTGCAGAGAATGCAGGACTTTCCCTTTACCATTCCCGACATCGTCCACTTTGAGGACGTGTACCTTTACGACCCGTACTGCACCGAGGACACAGTGCAGTTGGTCTATGGGAGCATTGAGGACCATTTTGGCCAGCTGCTCCCCAGACGCTCCTCCTTGCTGCAGCTGCTGATGTACTCCATCTAGAGGGCATCGCCGGGGCTTTACAACCCCCTGTCTGAGCTGCTCTTTGATGAGGCCGTGGGCAAGCTGCGGTCTTTGAGGCGTTTCGGCTCAATCTCCGCGAACCGGCTGGCCCGCTCAGAGGCGCTCGTCCGCAAATGCTACGAGCTGAGGCTCGGGGTCGATGCCCGCGGGGGGAACCGGGGACAAAGGCTGGAACTTACGAGGCCCCGGTTGGTGGAGATTTTTACCGAGTACCACGAGCAGTGCTCGCTGCACCGCGTTCCCCAACTATTGTAATTTTCTTTTCTTTTTTGCATGTACGGCTGTAGAGCCCATAATACCCTTTGAATAAACAAAGCTTTTCTTTCTTTTTCGCAATGCTCCATTGATCTTTATTAAATTAACAATAGATCCTAAGAAGAATTTACATTGCTTTAAGAGAAAGATGCAGGCTAGTAGATAACTTTATTGGCTTGGGTGGAGCTCCGGGTAGGCTGTCGGCCCCCGTGCTCGGCATAGGGAATGAGGCACCCTGAGCTTCGGGCTGGCCTTCCGCTGAGACAAGCATAATCTGACCGATGGTCAGGTCGGCGGGAGGGCGATGCTCCTCCTGCTCGTGGTCGGTCTGCCGTATGTCCCTCAGGTAGGCGGCGAGGTGCCCAGACCGGATGAGCTCTTCGATGTAGTCCTTCAGTTATTTGCAGTCCTCCATGGCGTGTCCCATTACCCGGTGGAAAGCGCAGTAGGGGCCCCGGGTTCGCTTTGCGGCCTGACGCGGGACCGGAGGGAACTTAAAGAACCCCTCGTTCTGGGCCTCCTCTAGCAACACCGCGAGGGAGACATTGAGGGGGGTATACTCCTGGATCTTCGGGTGGTAGGGCTGCTGACGCTCCGGCCTCTCCTCAGGAGCCCTCTTCTTCTGGTCGGGCCGTTCTGCCCAGGGAAGGTTAGCATTCACCTCGGATTCCAGCTGGACCTCGCGCTCCGTCCACGCCTTGACCTCGGCCATGGTCTTAGGTTGCGCCAGCGCGAAGGAGCGTAACCATTCCTTGTGCCTCAGGCCAGATCTGAGCGCCGTTATGACGGTTTCGTCCCGGTGCTCGGGTACCTCGAGAAGGGCGTTGTAGAAACGGGTGATGTAGGCCTTGAACGTTTCCTTGTCCCCACTCTTAACCGTGAAGAGGTAATCGACTGTGCGCTTTTGTCGACGGTTCCCCACAAAATAGCCGAGGAACTGAGTAGTCAGCTCGTCGAAGGTCGAGATCGAACGGGGCTCGAGCCCCCGGAACCAGTCCCGACCTACGTGGATGAGGGTGGCCGGGAAGGCTCTGCACTGGGTAGCGTCGGAGTGATTCTGGAAGCTCATCCCCACGGTGAAAGCGTCCAAGTGGTCCTTCGGATCGGTTTTCCCGTCGAACAGAGAGACCTTTAGGGGCTTGTTACGCGAGTAGACGTGCACGGCGAGCAGTTCCTCAGTGAACGGCTTCGTGAGCGAGTCGGAGGCATACTTAGCCCCGTCGCTCGAGAGGTGAGCTTCTCGGCGTATGCCCTCGATCTTCTTCTCGAGGGCGTCGAGCCGACCGTGGTACCTCGAGGAATCGGAGCCGCGGGATTCTTGACCCCCGCTACGGGTGACCTGCGTCTAGGAGCGGCCCCGGTTTCTCTCGATGAGGTGCTTCAGGTCCCGGGATGAGGTAGCTCTTGAGTTGCCGGGGCGGACCTGTTCCCCTCCGAAAGGCGGCGCACAGGACTGCGATGTCGTGATGCTGAGATTCGGGGCAGATGCTATTTGGTTTTATCCGTCCACCTCTCCAAAGATGCCAAGTTGATTTATGGCACCGTGTATCGGAGGTTTAGACGGATGCGGCCGATATAACAGACTTCGTCAGATTCCCCCTTGCTTGAGGGGTTTTTGATTGTGGGGACACTCTTCCCTGCAGGCGCAAGCCCCTGCAGTTAATTACGCTACCGCATCGCGGTAATAACTTTCTCCTTCTCCAGAATTTCACTTCGTGTCGTGTGTATTTGTTTTGTTTGTGGTTGCCCGTGGATTGTATACGGAGACTGAGTAATGCCGTCGCCCGTAGGACGTGGATTAGTCCAAATCCGTATTTACTTAGATTTGGGTTTGGTGTTTTTAGTTTAAGGATGCATTAGTCGCGTTGCGGCTAAGATCAACTTAAACATTCGTTAAGGATACGATAGTCCTGTTTGAGACTAAGATCAACTTAACGTGATAATCCATTTAATATCTGGCCATCGGGACTCGTCACCTCTCTAACGTCGTTGAAGGATTACAATGGCAGATGTCAGAGGAGTTCAGAGATGTACTCTTGAACCAAAATCGATTTGGAGTTTTATAGCCCATTTAAATGTTTAAGGATACGTTAGCCGTGTTTGGGGGCTAAGATCAACTTAAACGGGATCGTTTAGATCCGACAAAAGAGCATTTAGAGGCTCTATTGCTCCAGTTTAGGGATGTAGTGGTCCATTACCAATTTAGGGACGTGGTGGTCCGTCATTAGTTTAAGGACATTTCGGTCCAATATTGGTTTAAGGACGTTTCGGTCCAATATTCCAGTTTAGGGACGTGGTGGTCCGCTATTAGTTTAGGGACGTTCCGGTCCGATATTAGTTTAAGGACATTTCGGTCCGATATTAGTTTAAGGACGTCTCGGTCCATATTGATGTGTGGTCGTTGGGACCCGTCACCTCTTTGACGTCGTTGAGGAATTACAACGATGGATGTCAAAGGAGTTCGGAGATGTACCCTCGAACCGGATATAAATTGATTTGAGAGAGCATTTGTGCTCAGTTAAATTTAATTTAAGGACTTACGGCCAGAATTGGGTTAAGTCCAGTTGAAAATGTTCAACATTTTATTTATTTTAGGTCTATTAGACCTGTGCTAGGGCTTTGCCCACACTTAAATAATGCATTGCATTACTTCTAATTTTTTTGTTTGGGCTCTGCCCATAAAAGATGCAGAGCATCAATTTATTTTGGGCTCTGCAAGGCATCTGCATAGCATTTTATTATTTTGTTTGGGCTTTGCCCATTTATAAATGATGCAGAGCATCAATTTACTTAGGCATGTTTGGTATTTTAATTGGGCCTGGCCCTTCGTTAAAATGCATTGCATTTGTTAGGCGCTTTGCGCCACTCACTGAGCGCAAGCGCTTGTGGTGAGGACACGTGTCATGCTTTGGTGAGTGCAAGCGCAACAGCGCAGTGCGCTGCGCTGTTGCGCTGCTGACACGTGGCGCGCTCTGATGAGTTGCGCCAACTCCAGAGAGCAAAGCTCTATTTCAAGAGCGCGTAGCGCAAGTGGTTTAGATGCTGACACGTGGCGCGCTCTGGTGAGCGCAAGCGCAATAGCGCAGTGCGCTGCGCTGTTGCGCTGCTGACACGTGGCGCGCTCTGGTGAGTTGCGCCAATTCCAGAGAGCAAAACTCTATTTCAAGAGCGCGTAGCGCAAGTTGTTTTGTAGCTGACACGTGGCGCTCTCTCAAGGGCGCAACAGCGCAGTTTGCAAGTGCAAAGCACTATTTGATTTCTTGATCTAATTTAGATCAAAGAAAAATAAGTTTTTTCTTGTTTTTCTTATCTCAGAGAACCAAAGGTTCATGAAAAGTGCAAAGCACTATTTTATTTTATTTTATTTTTATTAAAGATCATTGATCTTGTTTTTAGATCTATGATCTGTTCATAAAAGAACTTTTTCTTTTTCTAAAGGTTTTTACCTTTTTTATTCTTGAGGAGTTTCTCAGAGTTCTCTTTCTCTCTCTTTTTTTTTGTAGAAAAATGTTGATCCCCTTGAATTGAGGCCTAGGGTCCTTTTTATAGTGCCCATAAATTAGTTAAATTTGTTAAAGAGATCTTTCTCTGAGTGATTTGGGGAATTTTCCCTACCGTTGGATCTTTGATCCAAGAGCTTCTGCTTTGCAGAAGAAAATCTTCTTGTTTTAACAAGAACAGAAAAGATTTCTTAAAATTTTAATTCTGTTTGGCGCAGATGCCCCAGCGCGTGACACATGTCGCGCAGTGCAACTGCGTTAGCGCATCTGTCCTGACACGTGTCGCGCAGCACACAGCACAGCGCAACTGCGCTAGCGCATCTGCGCTGACACGTGTCGCGCAGCGCAGCACTAGCGCAACTGAAGCGTTGCTTCCTTAATTAAAGTTTGAATTTCAAACAGAGCCTTGCTCTGATTGGGTGCGCTGCCTTGGGCGCTGCGCTCCCTGCGCTAACGTGTCTGATTTTGACACGTGGAGCTCTGCGCGCAGCGCAAAGAATCTGAAGCGTTGCTTCAGTTATTAAAGTTTAAATTTTCCAAGCAGAGGTTTGCTCTGATTGGGAGGGAGATGAAGTGTTGTCACATCTCCCGCATCGAAATTTGAACAGAGCTTTGCTCTGATTGGGATAAACAAATGCCCCTCCACTGTTGCGCTTACGTGGCCCCAAACGTGAGCGCAACGGTGGCGAAATTCCAACCGCCGTGACAACTTTTGGAAGTCGAAGAGGCACTTGAGGCCTATAAATAGGACCTTTGGTCCCCCACAGATGCTTATCATCTTTCAGATTTTTATTTTCAAAAAACTTCAGAGCTTTGCTCTTGCCTTCAAGAACTCTAGAGTTTCGCTCTTCTTTCCAAAGTTTTTTTTTAGAAAAAAAAAACTTTAGGTAAAATTGATTCTTAGATTAAATTAATTTTAATTAATCTTAACTAGCAGAGCTTTGCTCTCATAGATCTTTTGATCTAAAGAGATCCCCATTGGGGTTTCACTAGCAGAGCTTTGCTCTTTTTCAAAGTTAGAGACTTTAGGTAAAATTAATATAAATTAAATTAATTTAAATTAATCTCAGTCAAAGAGCTTTGCTCTCACAAATCTTTTGATCTAAAGAGATCCCCATTGGGGTTTCATTGAGCTTTTGTTCATGGGTTTTAATCCCTGAACAGAGCTTTGCTCTCTAGGAATTTAGCTCTCTATGTATATTATTTTTCTTCTATCGCTAATCTTCCTGTGGTATTTCCTCTAGGCATAATGGCGGTGCATCTATACAGTTTGCACGAGTTCATCACCTATGACGATATCCGCGCACAGGGTCGTCAACAACACCAGGTGTTTACAGACGCTCAATGTGCAGAGGTTATGGGCCGTCTGAACGCAAGCGGTGGTTGGCTGCTACCCCGTCGTTCGGCACTTTTGAAAGTCGTGCTGGGAGCAATATGGAGAGTACTTCCGGGTCTTCACGAGGCCCTGCCGCTCAATGCGCTGGATGATGCCGAGGACAAGGTGCATTCAGTGTACCTGACGGGGTTGATCTCGAAGAAACGGCGGGACAGCCTCATTGACATCCTACATCAAATCTTCCAGCAGACGACGATAGTTGCTGCTTATCGAAGGCCGGGAGGGCTTGCCGATGATATTGACACAGAGGAGCGCGAAAGGCTGCGCATAAGAATAATCAGAAAGGCCAGAAGGACTCTGGATGGCCTTACTTTTGACTTTCTCAATCTGTGCCCTGGATCTGAAGTTATTCCATTGTAATAATATTTTTCGTTCACTGTTTTTTATGATTGTAAGAATTTTTGGCAATATGAATGGAAACTTTTTATTTCAGCTTGTCTTATTTCTCGTCCTGAGTCTTCTGCCCATGCATGAATGAGTGTGTCTCGAATGCTCGATTAAATGTAAATCGGATGTTCTTTCTGTTGCTTTTCCTCTTTCTCAGCATGTCGTCACAATTAGCAGGTAATAGAGTAAGCTTCTTGATTTCTTCACGAGATAGCGAGGGCTTAGGCCGCAGGTTCAGATCTGCTGCCTAAGACTTTTCAACTCTATGAGCCGTGAGGGTCTCATAGAGACTTTTCTCTCTAAGGCTCGAGAGGATCTCGTAGGTGGGTTTTTCTCCTTAGGAATCGTGAGGATTCCTAAGTGTGGTTTTCTCTTGTAAGTCGTAAGGATCCTACAAGAGAATTTTTCCCTCTTACGAGTCGAGAGGACTTGTAAGCGGTTGTTTCCCTCCTTGTCGAAGTTCGATGTTGGAGAGTGAGACCCGTGGATGGTATGCAAGAGACCGTTTTGGGCCAATTTGCAGGGTCCCAGTGCTTAGGAAACAGGCTTCTTTTATACCCATTGCCTAAGGCTTTATCTCACGAGTCGAGCCGCCTCAACAATTTTTTTTCGCAAGTCGAGACGAATCGAGCGTTTCTCGCAAGAACATCTTAACATCGCATTTAACCTCTGCTCTTTACGACAGAAGCCCGTTAAGGTTGGTGGTACTTAGGGTTTTGGCCATCGTACCGTCGCATAAGCTGATATAGTCCTCGATAGGCAATCGTGCTGTTCGAGTAGCCCTGCGACTGCCGTGTCTCTGATCCCTTCGGGGGCTGGACAAGACGTCTTCAAGCAATCCTCCTTGGCAGTTTGACCGTCGGAAGAGCAAGCGTTAGGAATTTGCCATGTCGCTTTTTACTTGAGGTTAGGCTTATTTTGGTGAGCCCCGATGAGTCATAACCACTCCGCGCTGGTGTGGGGATGATCTCCGATAGTCTTTCGGGTTTTATATGAGTTGCCGTCAAGACCCTGAAGCTAGGAATTTGGCCTTTGCTTCGTTTGCTGGCATTGCATCTGCTGTATCGAGACGAATGTTGCGGTGGGAACTAGGGATTTTGCCGTGGCTCCGTTTGTTTGATGACGTTGCGTCTGCTGTGTCGAGACGAACGTTGGGGTGACATCTCGTCTGCTGTATCGAGATGGACGTCGAGGTTGTCTCTAGGTTGCTGGTGAACCGCCGAGGTTTGGAACTAGGGATTTTGCCGTGGCTCCATTCGTTTAATGACGTTGCGCCTGCTGTGTCGAGACGAACATTGGGGTGACATCTCGTCTACTGTATCGAGACGGACGTCGAGGTTGTCTCTAGGTTGCTGGTGAACCGTCGAGGTTTGGAACTAGGGATTTTGCCGTGGCTCCATTCGTTTAATGACGTTGCGTATGCTGTGTCGAGACGAACATTGGGGTGACATCTCGTCTGCTGTATTGAGACGGACGTCGAGGTGGTGACCATTCTGTGCTGGTGCGAGATGATCTCCGATTGTCTTTCCGGTTTTATATGAGTTACCGTCAAGACGTCAAAGGTAGGAATGTGGCCTTCGCTTCGTTTGCTTTGGTGTGTCCAAATCCTGTTGGAGGAAGAACGCTGGGGTTGACATTTCGTCTGCTGTATCGAGACGAACGTCAAGGTGGTGACCACTCTGTGCTGGTGCGAGATGACCTCCGATTGTCTTTCCGGTTTTATGTGAGTTACCGTAAAGACGTCGAAGTTAGGAATGTGGCCTTCGCTTCGTTTGCTTTGTCACGTCCGAATCTCTGCTGGAAAAAGAACGCTGGGGTGACAACTCGTCTGCTGTATCGAAACGAATGTCGAGGAGGTGACCACTCCATGTGAGATGATCTCCGGTGGTCTTTCAGGCTTTATATGACTTGCCGTTAAGACCTTGAAGCTAGGAATTTGGCCTTCGCTTCATTTGCTCACACTGCGTCTGGTGTATTGAAACGAATGCTGAGGTGGAGCTGGGATTTTGCCGTCACTCCGCTTGGTTTCGACCATGGGGTCTTTTGTTAACTTTGCATGTACACCCTGCTGGACTGCGAAGGAACGCCATTGTTGACATTGCATCTGCTGTGTCGAGACGAATGCTAAGGTGGAGTTGGGATTTTGCCGTTACTCCGCTTTGTTTCGACCGTGAGGTCTTTTGTTGACGTTGCATCTGCCTCCAGCTGGACTGCGGAGGAACGCTGTTGTTGACATTGCGTCTACTGTATCGAGACGAATGCTGAGGTGAAGCTGGGATTTTGCCATCGCTCCGCTTGATGGTGTAATATCTGTGTCCTGCTGGAATGAGGAGGCACACCGTTGTTGGTCTCCAGGCTGCAGATGTGGCCACTGAGATTTGGAACTAGAGACTTTGCCACGGTTCCGTTTCGTTGCGATTCTGAGGTCGGTTGTTGACGTCATGTCTGCATCTAGTTAGAGTGAGGAGAAACGCCGTTGGTGATCTCTAAGTTGTCGATGTTGACGTCGAGACCCTGAAGCTCGGGATCTTCGTTTGCTTCATTTGTTGACATCGTGTTTGTAATATTGCGACAAATGTCGAGATTGTCTCTAGGTTGCCTATGAACCGTCGAGATTTGGCTTCGCTTTCTGATGGAGCCTGTTGGGAAGGTATGGTTCCCTCTTTATATGTGCCCCTGGATTGTATACAGGGATCGATGTGATTTCACCTGTAGGGCAAAAAGTTTCATTCTTTCATTTTTTTTATTCTTTCCGCGATGCTTTATCATTTCAGCTTTTTATATCGCGAAAATCGCGATTGCCCAATCATTTCGGCTATTTTTCGCGGTGCCCGATCATTTCGGCTATTTATTTTATTTTTACTCGCTGCTTTTTATTGCGAGTCGCCCAATCATTTCGGCTATTTATTTTTATTTTTACTCGCTGCTTTTTATTGCGAGTTGCCCCATCATTTCGGCTATTTTACATGCATACATTTTTACTTGCTGCTTTTATTGCAAGTTGCCCCATCATTTCGGCTATTTAATATGCATTTTCAGCTCGCTGATTTTTTATCGCGAGCGTAGAACTTGGAATCTGGTGCCAATCTCCGCATCAGCATCGCTACAACCGGAATATTGCCAAGAGCGAATCATCATCTGCCATGAAAGGACTTGGAATTTGATACCGATTTAGGCATCAGTATCGCTACAACTGGGATATTGCCAGGAGCGAATCATCATCTGCCATGAAAGGACTTGGAATTTGATACCGATTTAGGCATCAGTATCGCTACAACTGGGATATTGTCAGGAGCGAATCATCATTTGCCTCCGTCGATGTCGAACAAAGGTGGCTTAGCGAACAGGGTTAAGGTCCTGTTGACTAAGGCTTTTGACTTCATGAGCCGTAAGGGTTTCACAAAGGTATTTCTCCCTACAACTCGTGAGGATCTTGTAGGTGTATTTTCTCCTTAGGAGTCATAAGGATTCCTAAGTGTATGTTCCTCGGTAAGTCGTAAGGATCCTACAAGAGGGTTTTCTCCTTGTAAATCGAGAGGACTTACAAGTGTTGTTTGCTGTACAAGCATATCCCTAGTCACGGATGAGACTTTGTTAGGGAAATGTTTATTCACGCCCGTGGATTGTATACAAGAGCCAGTATTGGACCACTTGTAGGGCCATAACGAAAGTTGTGGGGGTTGCTTAAGCACAGGTTTAGGTCTCTGTAACTTAAGACTTTCAAATCTTATGAGCCGTGAGGGTCCCATAAGAGAGTTCTCCTTACGAGTCGTGAGGATCTCGTAAGTGTATTTTCTCCTTAGGAATCGTGGGGATCCCTAAGTGTGCTGCTCCCTTTGTGAGTCGTAAGGATCTCACGCGGGTGGTTTCTCCTTACAAGGTCGAGGGGACCTTATAAGTGTCTTTTAACGAGGTTGTGCCATTTCGGGTTTTCACGAACACTCGCCGGTAGCCCTGCTGGTTTTACTCACAGAGCCCTTTCGGGTTTTCATCCGTGCCCGTTTCGCTTATGGACATACCGTCTCTTTTTTTTTTCTTTTTTTTTTATTTACGAGGTCGCGCCCTTTCGGGTTTTCACGAACACTCGCCGGTAGTCCTGCTGTTTTTACTCACGGAGCCCTTTCGGGTTTTCATCCGTGCCCGTTTTGCTTATGGACATACCATTTTTTACTTTTTTTTATTTCTTTTTTTTTTATTCTTTATATATATTTAATTTTTTTTTATATATATTTTTTTATCTCGTCAGCCTAAGGATGTTGCGGTAGTAGTTTAAAGACATTTCGGTTATTTGCAAGTTTTAGGACATTGCGGTCCATCATTAGTTTAAGGACATCTCGGTCCGTTGTTAGTTTAAGGACGTTTCGGTCCGTTATCCAGTTTTAGGATGTAGTGGTCCGTTGGGCTTTCTCTATGAATGAGCATGATGCCCCCGGCATGTCCATATTTTTCGGAGTATGCGGTTGTGGCGGGTTCACCTTCCAAATTTCGGACAACGCGAACTTGCCCTGTTTGTATTGGTCTTCAACCCAGTTCTTGAAGACGTAGCAATCCTCGATCAGATGACCTACCGTTTGGTGGTAAGGGCAATAATTAGGATTATTAACATCACCTGGCCGCAACGGACGTTTTGGACTCGGCAGATTGATGAGTCTGTCGCACACTGCCAGCTCGAACAGTCCCCTTGTTTTATCTTTCGGAAACGAGTAAGGACGTTTCAACTTTTCCTGGAGGGGTTGCCGCTTGTTGCTTTGGAGAGCAACCGGTCTAGGGTCACCTGATTGTTGTTGAGTGCTGGCGACGAGGGCCGTTTTTCCTTTTCCTTTATCCTTTTTGTTCGATCCTTTGTTTACGGGGCCGAGATTTTTTCCGAGTAGCATGCGATTGCACGGCTAAACGTTCTCGCAGCTTCTCAATTCCTTTATTTTTGAAATAGATTCCCCGAGGGAAAAGTTGGGGGTAGCTTCTTCGTCAGAGTCGCTTCCGAAGGTGATAATTTATGATCCCTTGAAGTCGGCTATATGACAGTCGGCGGCGGCTCTTTTGCGCTCATCTATCGCACTTTTCCGATGTCCACAAGCTTCACACTTTGTCCTGTCGAAGTGTCGCTTTTGAGCGACATACCCTTGCCACCAACAGTTAAAGGATTCGCAGTCTTCGGTAGGATGTATAATCTTCTGATGATATAAACAGAAGTTAGGGTGCATCTCTAACTCAGCGAGAGTATTTTCTTCAGAGGGCGGTAGCTTCATTCCTACTGATAGAGCTTTGGCGAACCGTTTCCTCGTCTTGAATTTGTTTTTACCCGCAGTGTATGGCTTTTGATTTGACGGGAATACCTTGGTTCTTTCTAGTATGGCCATTTCACGCTCTTGATTGGCTTTTGCTTTCAGACGAATTTCACTTAGGAAGACATCGATCAACTCGTCTGATGGCTGTAGAATCTCCGGCTCAGGATTCGCCATTGGTTTCTCAGCGCAAGAAGCCTCTTTATCATCCGTTAGTGAATGAGAAATCATATGACAAGTCGCTACGTAGTCTTCGGATTCATCCGATGAGTTTTCTCCATTGTTTTCATCCTTGACTAAAGAACAAGCTGCCCCCGGCATGTCCGTCTTCTTTGGAGAGTGCGGCTGTGGTGGGTTTACCTTCCAGCTTTCAGACAGCGCGAACTTGCCTTGCAGGTATTGATCCTCGATCCATCCCTTAAAGACGAAACAATCCTCAATCGGGTGACTTACCGTTTGGTGGTAAGGGCAATAATTGGGATTATTAAGATTGCCTGGCTGCGACAGACGCTTTGAACTCGGCAGATTGATGAGTCTGTTAAGCACTGCCAGCTCAAACAGTCTTCTCATTTTATTCTGAGGAAACGAGTAAGGACGTCCTAGCATCTCTTCGAGGGATGGGCGTGGACGCACGTTGTTTTGGCGAACGACCGGCTTTGAGTTGCTCGACTGTTGTTGAGCATTGGCGACGACGATTGCTTTCCCTTTTCCTTTCTCATCTCGGGAATCTGATTTTGGAGGAGACGGTCTATGGCCCATCTGGTCCATTTGGGCTAATTTGTCAATCAAGGCCTGGAAGGTGGTCGGCCTGAAGAACATCATGAATTGTGAGATGGTCGCCTGCGGATCGAGAGTGCCCACAAACATGCCTACCGCAGGTGCCTCTTCTATGCGTTGTTCGCATTTCGACCATAGGTTCCGCCATTGTGTTGCGTATTGGACCCACGTTTCGCTTGGCCTTATTCTGGCATTTATTAGTGCTGTTATCGGGGTGCGTTCACTAGCACTCGCGAATCTTTATGTAAACAGCAGCTCCATCTCTGCAAATGTTTTGACAGAGTCGTTAGGTAGCTCCGAATACCATTCAAAGGCTGTTTCTGCTAAGCTACCGACGAATTGACGTAGCAACAATTTGTCATCGCCTCCAGTATTGCCGCATAAGGCCCTGAATTGAGCGACATGCTGATGTGGATTTCCTGTCCCTTTATATACGTGGAATTTAGGGATCGTGTATCCCGGCGGGTAACTGATTTGGTCATACCAGCTTGGATAGGGTCGTCCCGTTCTAACAGTTTGCCCAGCTGCTTCACTCGCCTGATGAGCTCGTATTTGCTGAGCTATATAGTCGTCAAGCGCGGCCTTGGAAATGGTTTCTTCCTTGGCTGCTGAAAGAGCCGGAGGAGGATCAGATATTTCCCCTCCGTCATTTCCAACAATGACTGGAGGGTCTTCAGCTGGAGGGTCCAGCTGTAACATCATCCCTACCATGTCTTGGAAGAGGAGTGCCATTTGTTTTATGTTAGCCGCTTGTTCTGTGGCTTTTGTGTCCTTCTTTTTGAGGATTCTACGTAAGAAGTCAGCATCAGTCTCTTGTTCGTGATGCTGCTCTGATGATTCTTCCGAACTTTCTTTCGGTTCGGTAAGTGCAGCCATCACAGTCATCATTTCCTGAAACTTCTGTTGCTGCTCCTGGGCTTTCGTCACAGATCGGGTGAGCGGTCGGTGACCCGTCGAAGCACGGCTTTCCTCCTTTCAGCAAGCCATATGAACGGTGTGCACCATCATGCCCCCAGACTCGGGGCGTTTGTGTTCGGTGTCTTTGCGATTTGCCAAAGACACAGGGGCTTTTTGCGGCCTCCTTTTTTGAGTGATTGGAGTTAAGGGAGCCGTTGTAGTGGGCATCCAAGTAGCTTTTGTTTTTTGTGGCTTGACAGAGTAATCCTTCTCCTGCCGCACCTTCATCTTTCTCTGTCGATGAAGATGGTTTTCATTAATCACTAACCCCTGGACCTGTCGCCATACCTTGTAAATTTTAGAGGACAGCCGTTGAGGGGGCTGCTCTAGCTTCTTCTCTGGAATATTCTTCACAGATGAAGGAGTTCGCTTTAGCACCGCAGTAGGAGAGTTTCTGCGCACCGAGTTCAACAACTCAAAGCTGTTCCTGGTTGGAACAGCAGTATCGATCCCCACCATTAGAGTTGGAGGAGTAAGTCCAGAGGGGGAGTTGCTCCCAGCCTTCCTCACTCGGCGCCAGTAGCGACGTCGGGCATGTCGTGCTGATGGAGTTGTTTCAGCTATAGGGGTGACCTCCTCATGCCCCCTGTGTTGGTCAGAATATACTGGTACCAGCTTTTTAAAGATCGACGTCCGTTGAACGGGGACGGCCAACTTGTCAGAAGCGGACATCTGAACATGGGAAGCAACCTTGGTGATTTTGCCAGGAACGGGAGTTGGAATGGCTATCCGCTTCGGGATAACGCCTTCTGGTATGGCAGGCTTCTTCATGAGCCTGTTAGAGCTTTGGCCTAGTCCATTAAAAACTGAAGCAGTGGAGTTGGACGACCCATTGAGAGGGGTCGCGGCAGTGGTAAGTCGATCAAAAACCGGCTTCTTTGGAGCTTCTTGCGATATCATTGGGGCATTGAAGCTCATTGGTGGGAGCATGGTCCCAAAAAATAGTCCAGTGGTGGTTTGAGCCACCTGCTCCACCGGCATTTTGAAAAGAGAGGCCGCTTGGGGCCCATAAGTCACTCCTCCAGCAAGGACCGAGCGAGAATTGCAGTTGTAGGCAGTGCAGTTTGAAGCCATTGATCTTCTGTTTTCTGCACGGAGCAAGACACCAAATCTTAGTACCTTGAATCCACGGGCAACCACAGTAAACCGCGATTCGTTCGCGAACACGACACACGAAGTGTGGAGTGGAAAGTGGAAAAAGTCCCACCGGGCGTGCCAGAATCTGTTCCCCTCCGAAAGGCGGCACACAGGATGCGATGTCCTGACGCTGAGATTCGGAGCAGATGCTATTTGGTTTTATCCGTCCACCTCTCCGAAGATGTCAAGTTGATTTATGGCACCGTGTATCGGAGGTTTAGACGGATGCGGGCGATATAGCAGACTTCATCAGATTCCCCCTCGCTTGAGGGGTTTTTGATTGTGGGGACGCTCTTCCCTGCAGGCGCAAGCCCCTGCAGTTAATTACGCTACCGCATCGCGGTAACAATTTTCTCCTTCTCCAGAATTTCACTTCGTGTCGTGTGTGTTAGTTTTGTTTGTGGCTGCCCGTGGATTGTATACGGAGACTGAGTAATGCCGTCGCCCGTAGGACGTGGATTAGTCCAAATCCGTATTTACTTAGATTTGTGTTTGGTGTTTTTAGTTTAAGGATGCATTAGTCGCGTTGCGTCTAAGATCAACTTAAACGTTCATTAAGGATACAATAGTCCTGTTTGAGACTAAGATCAACTTAACGTGATAATCCATTTAATATCTGGCCATCGGGACTCGTCACCTCTCTAACGTCGTTGAAGGATTACAACGGCAGATGTCAGAGGAGTTCAGAGATGTACCCTTGAACCAAAGTCGATTTGGAGTTTTATAGCCCATTTAAATGTTTAAGGATACAGCCGTGTTTGGGGGCTAAGATCAACTTAAACGGGATCGTTTAGATCCGACAAAAGAGCATTTAGAGGCTCTATTGCTCCAGTTTGGGGACGTAGTGGTCCATTACCAGTTTAGGGACGTGGTGGTCCGTCATTAGTTTAAGGACGTTTCGGTCCAATATTAGTTTAAGAACGTTTCGGTCCAATATTCCAGTTTAGGGACGTAGTGGTCCGCTATTAGTTTAGGGACGTTCCGGTCCGATATTAGTTTAAAGACGTTTCGGTCCGATATTAGTTTAAGGACGTCTCGGTCCATATTGATGTGTGGTCGTTAGGACCCGTCACCTCTTTGACGTCGTTGAGGAATTACAACGATGGATGTCAAAGGAGTTCGGAGATGTACCCTCGAACCGGATATAAATTGATTTGAGAGAGCATTTGTGCTCAGTTCAATTTAATTTAAGGACTTACGGCCAGAATTGGGTTAAGTCCAGTTGAAACTGTTCAACATTTTATTTATTTTAGGTCTATTAGACCTGTGCTAGAGCTTTGCCCACACTTAAATAATGCATTGCATTACTTCTAATTTTTTTGTTTGGGCTCTGCCCATAAAAGATGCAGAGCATCAATTTATTTTGGGCTCTGCAAGGCATCTGCATAGCATTTTATTATTTTGTTTGGGCTTTGCCCATTTATAAATGATGCAGAGCATCAATTTACTTAGGCCTGTTTGGTCTTTTAATTGGGCATGGCCCTTCGTTAAAATGCATTGCATTTGTTAGGCGCTTTGCGCCACTCACTGAGCGCAAGCGCTTGTGGTGAGGACACGTGTCATGCTCTGGTGAGCGCAAATGCAACAGCGCAGTGCGCTGCGCTAGTGCGCTGCGCTGTTGCGCTGCTGACACGTGGCGCGCTCTGGTGAGTTGCGCCAACTCCAGAGAGCAAAGCTCTATTTCAAGAGCGCGTAGCGCAAGTGGTTTAGATGCTGACACGTGGCGCGCTCTGGTGAGCGCAAGCGCAATAGCGCAGTGCGCTGCGCTAGTAGGATCTTAGGAGGATCTTAGGAGAAACAGTGAAAACGATATAAAGACGATGAAAATATGGACTTTTGACCAACAAATAGGAGGATCTTAGTCAAGCCTACATCGAAAGACAGTTCACAATCAACAAGGCAACTCAAGGTCCAAAAATACAAAGCGGACGGTTAAAAATCCATTGCAAATTGTTCACTGAAGATCTGGAACTAATGTAGAAGCCCAATTGATAAAAGAACCAAAGAACCAGAAGCCCAAAAGGACCTAGAACGAAACCCTAAATTTTCATCATCTGAACTCATCAATGGGCCGCGGAACCGCGGCCCAAGCCAGCCATTGCCGTGGTTCCGCGGCCATAAGAAGCCCTTACTTAGAGAATTTTTTACCAAAATGTTTAGCGGCGCTGAAAAGTTGACTTAGGGCTATTTTTGTAAATTTAGACATGCGGATCAAAATGTAACCTAGGGTTTCCTATTCTCTATAAATAGGAACTCTAAAGATTGTATTTTCTTATGCCTCCTTTTAATAATAAATTCAGAATTCTTTATGGAGAGCATCGGTGCCTCTTTTCAATTCATGAATTCAGATCTGACAACCTGATTTTTGGAGAGAGCCATCTGTAAGTAGATTTATTTAATTGCTCTAGTTTAGATTTCAATTTTTTGCCCTAGATAGATTTAATTCCTTGCCTTAGGAAATTGTTTAGAGTTAGCTTTAGGGAAGGCTTTTGAGAGATGAGATCTCTCATCCTTTTCTTGCCCATAATATATTTACAATAGGACTCCATGCATACACGTACACACCGCGCCCTGCGGCACCCTATCCCTCGAGGTAGCGGTGATACCGTAGTATAAAGGCCCGGTTACGCGCATTTTCCATGGAGGTTAGGGTAAGGATCTCTAAAGGAAGGACACGAACCTAGAGGAAGGAACACCTTCCCGAATGGATCTAATCCTCTTTATTGATAATTACCATAACTCCTCATAGATCTTCATTTGGGTATAGAAAACGTTGAGATTTACTTGCATTTCTAAATCATCCCTAAACCTAGCCCTAGCAAGTTTAGATCTAGATAATCGTAGTATAGAATAATTAGGTTTTTAGATTTAATAATCAATTCGAACACCCTTCGAAATTAACTCGTTAGCGCGATTAGGAGATTCACAACATCCCTGTGGACCGACCCGTACTCACCGGTTAGTTTCATGCGACGCCGTTCTTGATTGCGGTTATAGATAGTTTTTGAGACAAATCAAATGGCGCCGCTGCCGGGGATGGCGTAGAACTTTCCTTTTTGCAATTTCGGGTTAATCTAAAAAAATATCATAAAAAATCTTTAAAAAATAAAAAAAAAATATAAAAATATATCGATTGTTATTTTTGGAAAGGATACTTTGTTGTTTGAATTTTGCAGGATCTACAAATTCGGATCTGGAAATTTCCAGAAAGCGAAACAGAAATCAGGAGATCAAAACAGAGAAGGATTTTCAAAACAGAATAGTGGAATTTTTCCCGCACCCTGAAGCCTCCACCACGCCACGATTCCGCCGCGCTTACCCATATTAGACCGCGGAAACGCGGCCTTCTAGTCAAATCAGAGCGACAGAAAAATTCTAGGGTCTCGAGTCGACTGCCTGACCGCGAAACCGCGGTGTAACCCCACATTATACCGCGGAAACGCGGCTATCTAGTGTCTACAGCTCGTGAAAAATCTTCTGTAAGCCGCTCTGTTTCTTCTCTGTAATTTTGATATATCTTTTCTGAAAAATCCCTGCAAGATTTTGTATGCTTTAAAAATCTTTCTCTTTCCAAATAACAATCTTGTGCAGGATTTTTGGGCCCCGCTTAAAATAGAAATTGATTGCAAGTAATCTTTTTTTTGTTGCATATCTTTTCTTGAATATCTTTTTGCAACAATTTTTTCCAAATAAAGATTCTTGTGATATGTTTAAAATAATAACTGATTGCAAGTAATATATTTCTGATGCATATCTTTCATTAAAAATCTTTTTGCAACAATTTTCAAATAAAGAAAAAGAAAAAGGAAAATTAGTATTAGAAAACTTGCAAACTTTTGCCGCAAATAAATCCTTGCACCAACCAACCTTCTTTCTTTTCCCCTTCTTCTAACATGGGTACCCCACATAATAAATCACTTGCCGAACTTTGGTATCCCGAACCTAATTTTGCGTCGTACGTCAATTTGTTCGATCAATTTAAAGACGATCCTTCCTTGCCTAAAATATCTTTGAAAGATCAAATAGAGGCGTCTAGGAGAAACAGTTTGATTTTTCAACCCACTTTGTGTCAACCAAGTCAATTTTTACCACCTACATATGTTGACACCACTTCTTCAAGTCCTTCTGTCACTCCTAAGCCGATGTCCATTGCCGAGCATATTGCTCAATCTAGCAGCCGATCTTTCATCCCTCTCCACTCATCTAGTTATAGGGATCCACACGATTATTCACCTTGTTATCCACATGTTGACCCTATCCCTGCCTAACTACCCGCTTCCTACCAGTCCTACCCGACCTTCCCACCTTCACTAGACATTGATTCTACACAGCCATTAGGGAGTTTCACATATCCAAACAATTTCGAAATTTTTACCGAAACCCCCTTACCACCCAAGTCTAGTTTGGAAGAGTCGTTGGAGGCATATATCGTAGCAACAAACAAAATGACTAGGAATGTGGAAGCGTCCGTGGCCGCCCTTATGCAACCTAGTGAACCGGTAGCTAGTTTTCAACTAGCTTCAAATTTTTCAATGTATAAGGAGGCGGTTGGACAGAGTGAGAATGTGAGAGGATTTCCAAATCAAACCTACCCTTACCCAATTGAAGCCACAACTCCGGTTTTCCATCGATTGTCCCAAATGATTCACCAGTTGAAAATAATGATGAGTTGTGCGACTTTGTAGTGTTTGATTTGCCAAATTGTGAGGAACCCCTTTCGAGTGAAACCGCACCTAATCCGTTTGACCTTTACACCTCCAATCTAGAACCTAAATCGATAAATATCCATACTTTTGATGAGGTGTCAGAAAAAATTGATTTTCACTTGATTGAGGATATAGACGCCGGGAATATTTCGGATGATGAACCTGTCGATCTGATTGAACTTTTATGTCCAATTCATCATCCCGAGTCATTAGATGTTTCTCCCGAACCTCATATGCGTCTTGATTTTGATGATAATGGCATGGATGAGTTAAATATTGAGGAGAATTATGAGGAGAGTATTGAGGATAATATTGAGGTTGAACCATTCTTGTTTGATGTGTCGGATTTTCCAATTCATCCTCTTGAACCTTTAACTGTTATATCACCCTCCCTCCTTTCCATCGCTCCGACCACGCTTGAAGACTGTGAGTTTGAAAAATTTCTCTTTGAATCTAACACGGTTCTCACAGACGATAACACGTACGAGTGTTTCACTTTTTCGGAAAATGTTGATGACTCACCGCCCGAGTTTGAGTCCTTTACATTTTCAGATGAGTTAATTCAACCATCAGACTCGGTTGCTTACAGTTGTTTCGAACCATTGATGGAATCCTTCAAGTTCGCGACAGATTACTTAGGTGAGAATAACACTATCCCTAATTCACTTCCCTTCTTCCTTCCTATCGTTCTGACCGTGCAAGAGACCGTTACGCTTTCATCTCCTATACCAAATTCGGCGTACCCATGTTTTCTTGCGAGTCTTGAGGGATTTGACCCCATTTCTCGATTGGTTGATAGGTTAGCGCAATCGCTTTTAACACATCAGTCATCACAAATTGCGCTAATTTATTCGCTCGATTTACACCCTCAAGATCGTACTCCACTTCTTTCTCCTTTCCGCCATTCTTCTCCTCCACCGAGACCATATTCTACTCTTCTTCCCATACAGTCTTGTATGCTTCTCATTTCTCTTCTTTCCACTCCCTCCTTTCACCAACTATACCATTACCACGATAAGATTTTTGAATGATCGGTGCTAACCTTTGGCTTGTGTAAGGCCAAGCTTAAGTTTGGGAGGAACCTTGTTGTATATATGTACATATATTTTTTGTTTTCTTTTTCTATAAAAATAAAAAAAAAATTCAAAACATTAAAAAAATATCAAAAATAAATAATAAATAAATAAACAGGGAAGTGCCGACAATTTTGACCCTCTTGGTGCAGCATGACAGTGAGGACACTGTCAAGTTCAAGTTTAGGGGTATGCTCGGTACGTCTTCTTCCTTCGCATTCATTTGTACATATTTTTGCATTTTCATATTTATTTGAAAACCCATAAAAATTTGAATTTTTTTTAAAAATTATAAAAATTATTGTATTCAATTTTGGCTTATTTGACAAGAGTTTGACAAATAGGTTAACTAGATAGGAACAACTAGATCTTAGACTTAGTAAATTAAAAACCCTAAAAATAACCTTCCTTAAAGTTTAACGGTAGAAAGTATATGTCTTTGTAGTTTATTTAGAAATAGGCAAATTTTGAGTTCAGTTCTTGGGCTAAGTTGAAACAAAGGAAAAGTATTGATATTTTTATTAGAGTATAAGTTTGAAAAATAATTCCTAGTTTAAGTCTAGATTCTGAAAATGTATACCCTACAATTTGCACAATCACGCACCTTGAAACTTGGAATAGTAGAGGAGAACTTGAAATGCTCTTGTCTAAAGTCCTTAGTATGATGAAAAATAAAATTGCTCAAGTGTGAATAAAGAATAAAAAAATGAGCACTGATCTTTGTGATTACTTAAGGCTGCAAAAATAAAAAATATTTAGCGAGGGTGTTTCATCACCTAGTGCCTTAGACCAACTGGTTTGGGAGTCACCGCTAAAGCCTTAGGTATTGCAAGACTAGGAATTACGCTTTAAAGTGCAAACGCATCTTGTAATCGGTCGTTGGTACCTTAAGAAATATTAACGGTCGTATGAAGGATGTGTAAGCAAAATTCAATTAAAAATTCACCAACTAATTAGTACTTTGGACAACGGACAAGGGTATGATTGCTTGATTTGAATTTCCAAGTGTAGGGGTGATTTATACACACACGTAGGGGTATGTGATTGGGATTTAGATAAGGGAGAGGATTGAAGAATAGAACTTGTATCTTTAGTAGAATTGATAAAAATTCCTAAGTGGAGATGGAGCCCTAGAAGGAAAACTTAAGAGATGCTGAAAGCTAAGTAGGTCTGCAGAACATATATAATCTTAAGTTAAATGATGAGGAAGTGTGAAGAATGTGGGTGGATGATTTAAGAGTCGAAGATAATAGAATTCCCTGTTAGAAGACCTAATTGGAGAATTAAAGTTGATGGGCCGAATTGATAGGATTTTGTGGGTAGTATCGGTAGTATCCGCTGAAAACCCTCAGGAGACAACACTCCTCCTACTAGGGACACCTAGAGGTTTAACGGCTTGTTGCACGTGCTCAGTGCAATCACGTTTCCCTGTGAAAGTGCGGTTAGGATTTTAGTGAATAAAAATAAGTTTGCTCGAGGACGAGCAAAAGATAAGTTTGGGGGTATTTGTTCATACCATAATATTGTATTATTATATTCCCCATTCTTATTCGTTTTATAAATAAACATGTGCTTTTGACGCATGTCTGCTACATGTTACAGGTTACAGGTTCTTGGACAGGAAACGGTGAAAACGATGTAAAGACGATGAAAATATGGACTTTTGACCAACAAATAGGAGGATCTTAGTCAAGCCTACATCGAAAGACAGTTCACAATTAACAAGGCAACTCAAGGTCCAAAAATACAAAACGGACGGTTAAAAATCCATTGCAAATTGTTCGCTGAAGATCTGGAACTAATGTAGAAGCCCAATTGATAAAAGAACCAAAGAACCAGAAGCCCAAAAGGACCTAGAACGAAACCCTAAATTTTCATCATCTGAACTCATCAATGGGCCGCGGAACCGCGGCCCAAGCCAGCCATTGCCGTGGTTCCGCGGCCATAAGAAGCCCTTACTTAGAGAATTTTTTACCAAAATGTTTAGCGGCGCTGAAAAGTTGACTTAGGGCTATTTTTGTAAATTTAGACATGCGGATCAAAATGTAACCTAGGGTTTCCTATTCTCTATAAATAGGAACTCTAAAGATTGTATTTTCTTATGCCTCCTTTTAATAATAAATTCAGAATTCTTTATGGAGAGCATCGGTGCCTCTTTTCAATTCATGAATTCAGATCTGGCAACCTGCGTTGATGTTTGGAGAGAGCCATCTGTAAGTAGATTTATTTAATTGCTCTAGTTTAGATTTCAATTCTTTGCCCTAGATAGATTTAATTCCTTGCCTTAGGAAATTGTTTAGAGTTAGCTTTGGGGAAGGCTTTTGAGAGATGAGATCTCTCATCCCTTTCTTGCCCATAATATATTTACAACAGGACTCCATGCATACACGCACACACTGCGTCCTACGGCACCCTATCCCTCGAGGTAGCGGTGATACCGTAGTATAAAGGCTCGGTTGCGCGCGTTTTCCATGGAGGTTAGGGTAAGGATCTCTAAAGGAAGGACACGGACCTAGAGGAAGGAACACCTTCCCGAATAGATCTAATCCCCTTTATTGATAATTATCATAACTCCTCATAGATCTTCATTTGAGTATAGAAAGCGTTGAGATTTACTTGCATTTCCAAACCATCCCTAAACCTAGCCCTAGCAAGTTTAGATCTAAATAATCGTAGTATAGAATAATTAGGTTTTTAGATTTAATAATCAATCCGAACACCTTTCGGAATTAACTCGTTAGCGCGATTAGGAGATTCACAACATCCCTGTGGATCGACCCGTACTCACCGGCTAGCTTCATGCGACGCCGTTCTTGATTGCGGTTATAGATAGTTTTTGAGACAAATTAGCTGCTCCCACTGTTTACGAAGCCCTCTGGCTGTGTACTTATAGACGTTCTCTTCTAAATCAATATTTAGAAAAGCAGTCATGACACCCAACCACCAGATATCGTAGTCATGATATGCAGCAATGGCAAGTAGGATCCGGATGGACTTAAGCATAGCTACTGGAAAAGGTTTCATCATTTTCCACGCCTGGTCGATGACGAAAACCTTTAACAAGTCTAGCTTCGAAAGTCTCAACTTTTCGATCTACACCAAGTAATCTTCTCAAGATATACTTGCTCCTAATGGGGATTTAACCCTTCAGATAAAGCAACCAAAGTCCATACTTTGTTGGTGTATAAGGATTCCATCTCAGATCGCTAACCATCCAGCCATTCTTATAGAGTCCCACTCCTGATGACCAGCTCGAAACTAGTTGGGTCATCATCTCATGATGCATTCCTCGCTCCCACTGTCATCGAGAAACCGAAGGATCTCTCAGGCGGATGAGGAACCCTGCTAGATCGGCAGAGAGGCTGAGGTTCGTTGGTAACTATTGAATCCTTTGGTTCTACCAAATCATCAGCTGCAGTTTGTATAGATGAAACATTTCCAGTTCTACATAACAGACCTTGCCTCGAGTTTGTCCGGATTTTGCTTTTAGACATGGGCCGGACAACCCCAAATCTTAACAAACTTAAGATATGGGCTCTTCCCTTTCCATATCTCACATGAAGTGGTAGGCATCTGATTTGATCGGAACCCTATTCAATAGGTATGCAACTTCATAAGTGTATTACTCCCAAAAGGAAATAGGTAACTCAGTAGTACTCATCAAAGAGCACACCTTATCATATAGGGTGTGATTGCTCCGCCCCGATATACCATCGTGCTATGGTGTATACGGAGGAGTAATGCTGAGAGAGAATCTCATTCTCCTTTAGAAAAGTCCAAGAATTCCGTGCTCAAGTATTCTCCTCCTTGATCACATCAAAGGACATAATACTTATACCCGTTTTGGTTCTCTACTTCTAACTTATATTCTGTGAATATCTCAAAAGGTTCGGACTTGTGTTTCAATAAGAACATATGTCTGAATCTTGAGAGATTATCAGAGAATGTAATAAAATACAAAGAGCCGGTCTTGGTATGTATAGACAGGGGACCTACATCAACATGTATCATCCCAAGGGTTCACTAACTCTTTCTCTGTTTCCAGTAAACAGAGCTATGGTCAACTTATCTTTGTGACATGACTGGCAAGTTTCATAAGATGTAAATTCAAACTGATTTAAATATACATCTAAATGTAACTTTAGCTAGTCGGGTCACATTGATCTGACCTAGTCTACAATACCTCAAGAAGGAATCGTTCAATTCTGAACTCTTCCTCTTGTGTGTGTTCTGTATACTAGGAACTGTAGTTTGATTTAGAATATCAATGCTTTTAGATAACGTGCCTGAACCGATCAACTTTTGATATAGGAAACGTTCAAAACATTATCCAACAATACAAAATTTTATCATTTCTTTACTAATAAAGAGACTGATATGATTTTGTATATCAGGTTCGGTATCTAATAGCATTTGTTCAGAATCAATGTATTGGTAATACAGGGTGACAGTGACCAACAGACTTGGCTGTAACACTTGCACCGTTTTCTGCCTCATGAAACTTATCATCCGTTCTCAGTTCTCTACCTATCCGTAGCCCATGTAACAAATTACATATACGGGATCCTGATCCGGTATCAAATACCCAGGACGTAGAGGATACTGAGAAACAGTTCTTTATAATGAACACACCCGAAGATGATGCATCAACATGCACTTTCTTCGTTTGGGTGGCACGGGAAATCTGGTATTCCCCAAAATCCTGCTCTGTCTTATAACATTTATAAGTTGGAGCTGGACCAACGTTCCCCAGCTCAGTATAACAAGCGGGTTCGGTCAATACATCCGTATTATTATCTTGATTAAGGCGTGACATGGTCGCTACCTGGAGAGAGAGAGAGAAGAAAACACTCAGCGTATGCTCTTGCAAGATCAGATTGGTTATTATTTTATCTAATCAGGATGGCTCCCACTGTTTTTATCAAATCTTTCTTCAAACCCTAAAAGGAAAGACTAGCCGGGATTAATTACACGCTACAAGTTTGCCAATTTTTCAGCCAGGCCAGTGTCGGTACTTTGAGGGAGGTTCCCCGTGCTTTCGCACGGACCTAATTAAAGTAAACCTCGTTTTCCCAGAGGCGTAACCCCGTTAACACCTTTCTAGACACCTACTCGATCGGCTGATTGTAATGTGTAAAACTCTCCCAGGAGTAACAATTACTCGCAGTGGGTATCGGGATCCAACTATCTAATAGAAGGTATGCAATCTCATTGCAAATTTCAACACTTGAAATTCCCGATAATTTTGCTCCTAACCTCCTATAACCTTGACAAAGGCCAACAAACCATAGGATGCTAGTCAAGTTCAACCCGTCATTTCCTGATTGAATTAAACCCACCCGCACGGCCCTTGACAAAGGCCAACAAGGTCGCACGACTACCCTAACCCAATCTGCATCATATGCATAAGCAGATAAGCACTAGTCAGCTACCGCACACTACGCCTTGGTAAAGGCCAACAAACGCAGCACGAATACTAACTACTACTTATCTGAAATGACGGAGGGCTACGACAGGTTTTTCTGAAAATCTATTGCGTAATGAACTTGATATTGTTGTAGAATCGAATGAATTTTGAAATGGAGTGTTTTTTAGGCTTTTCTAGTTTTGCTAAAGGGGTCACTCCCGGTGAAAGGATCGTCGGCCCTTTCCTCATCGAATAAGGTGCAGGATATATCATATATACCGCTGTGCAATGCAAAAACTAAAGAAGCAATCAAAATACAAATCGAGGGTTGTAGCATCTGCCAGTTATTGCTAAAGGGATCACTCCCGGTGAAGGGATCTCGGCCCTTTCCTTATCGAATAAGGTGCAGGATGTTCTACAAGGAACACCGCGATGCAAAGCAAGAACTGTAGCTACCTGTTTTTGAAAATTCGATCCCACAACATCTTTTAAGTTTCTTTTCTTTCATTAATCATATTAATGAAGTCCCATCATTTAAGTTACCTAAACATCACAGATAAATACGACGTACACTTATGCCATCCGCATTCGCCTCGATGTCCCCTCGTGCACCGTTAGGTTAGGTAACTAACGGCAGAGCGGGGCAGGGCTAGCGCGGGTGTAAAACATAAGTAACGTCTATATAATATATCATATATACGGTATACTGTATCTATCACAGAACATCACATGATCACATCACAGATATCGCAGCAGAAGAAACATATGAAACATTGGATATACTAGGACGTCCGTGTTTTCAATACGAGCTAGTATAAAACACGGATTCCACGGTCGCGATGAATAGCCAAACCCATACCCCTAGACCCCTATGAGAGCGGCAAGCAACCCTACCAATTCTAGAGTTAGGAGACCCGGACTCGACTCCTCGACTTGGTCTCCCACTGGACTCCAGAACCCAGTTACTTGTGCCCTCCTCCTTGGGTCTATCCTAGTGCGGAAAAGTAAATAATATACAATGGTGACATCTTCCGCAACCTGGAAGTGCCCCAATAAAAGAATATTACATACAAGTTTTTACATGAATGAAAATGAAAAACACTCATCTCACATAAAAAACCCCCGGCTATTCAAACACGACGATCCAATATAACATATCCAGCAACACATAATATCACATGTCATCAACGTAAGTAAAAATGCCCATCGCAATTGTCGTTGTTATATAGCAACGAAACCGGCGATATCCCATATTACACTTACGGTCGCAGAAAAGAAAGTGTAAAACTACAACAGTCGGAATCCGCAACCTACTTAGACATCGCATGCCTAACCATCTGAATTTCTTAGACATCACATGCCTAACAATTATAAACCCCGCATTTTAGTCTCATTATCGAAAACACTTTTCAATATCAAGTCGGGCAATTCAACGAGATTCCCGACATTCTGATCGAATGCTCGTCGCAAACTTTAGTAGGCGGCCACACCCCCGATACCGTCGACGAAGTGCACTAAGGCGGAACACCGCTGCCTCGAGCACCCGAACGGATGCTTTCGGCGACGGGGTTCTCCTACAGTCACTTGGTCGGGGCTATGAGGTGTGGCTGTCTATTAAGTTTACCCGGCGAGTATCCGCGTACGCTACGCGATTGCGACGGACTTTTGATCGCATCAAAATCCCGTGGCAATCAATCAAGTGAGACTAAAGTGGTAGATTTATAACATTCATATTAGTTATCACATAACTACTTGTGAATTCCAAATATTGTATCACATTCCAGATAAACAGAAAATGTTAAACTTTCCGATCGAACAGTCAAACACCCAAGTTTTCCCGAAACAGTTCAACACATGAAATAAGTTTAAAAAAATTCACATCATGCCTCAGTACCAACGGTCCAGCCGTAGAAGGGTCAAGCCAACGCCTCACATGTGGCACGCCATACTGCCCCAAACCCTAAGGTTCAAAGGGCAGTTCAAGACAGTCACATAATCGAGTTAAGGTTTGTTGTCTTCTAGAGGGACCATCGCGTTACTTGCACTACTTAGAACGTTATTAAACTACGGAAAAATCCAACACTTGGAAATTTCCTGGCAGGGGAAAAAGTGGGTATTTATATCCGGTCGAACTTTTTAACATGTTCTAAAAATATCCGGAAAAACACATAGACGAAGTTAAACATTCGATCGAAACAACGAACTCCCAATACAACCCAGAAAACTCAACTATAGAGTATAGATTAAAAATTCCCATAAAATACAGCAACAACAGATAGATATTACTGTGCAAACCACGTGTCAATATTCATCAATATGGCCGCGGAACCGCCGCCCAAGCTAGGGTAAGGCCACGGTTCCGCGGCGGTTTAATGGAGTTAGGCCCACGTGTTTCACAGTAATTCCTAGAAAACCCTGCTGAATTTTTTGGCTATTTTTAATTTGGAAAAATCCCCATTTTCAGAAAATGTACAGAGAGTGGTCTTGGTTAGGGTTTCGTGACTCGATCGGATTTCTAACATCGTCTACACTTCGCCTAAGACTCTAGCTAGGCTCTGATACCACTGTAGGGATCCTAGGCACACTCAAGAGGTTCCACAAGGCATCAACCATGCCAAATTCAAAATTTTCCGGTGCCGAGAAATCCTAAACTCGATCGATTACTAGAGGTAAAGGCGAAAAGCAAGCAAGTAAACAACTTTATTGCTAAGTGAAAGGGACTACAACCTTTGTAGATCCGGTCCTCCACTTCTCTAGCTCCATGTTGACGTCCCTCCGCTGCGATCATCGGAATCCCGGACTCTAGCGTCGGTTTCATCGGAGAAATGGGCGGGCTAGGTCGTTGACTTCGATGCCGAAGATGATCTACGTCGAGGCGACTCAAACTCAAGCTCCACCTTCACTAGGTCATGAAACTTGTGAAGATAACACACTCTACTACATGGCAAGTGGTAGAGGATGAAGAAATAGGAAGTGGGTTCACTTTGGATTTGGATTTCTCACTTGGAATCATCACTTTGAAATTTCTAGCAAGCTTTCTTCACCTCTTGAAGAAGATGAAGAAGAAGAAAGAAAAAGAATTATGAATAATAATAAATCAAGTGATGGTTATCATTTTAGCAACCATGGGTGAGTGTAACTAGTGTAGAGACTAAACTAGGGTTTAGTTAAATGGTTAGGTTAAGAGATAAAAACAAAATGGTCACTTTGTCAAAGATGCATGAAGCATCAAGAAGCTTCTTGCATAAAACAAAAGCAACCACTTAGTTTCTTTTTTTTTCTTTTAACAAAAATAAATAAAGTAAATAAAACCCTAACCATTTATCTAAACAAGGTGTATAGCATACACACACCCAAGTTTGCATGCATCGTCAAACATGATACAAAATAGTGCACAAACATATATCATATATACAATGTGCACAAACAAGTGAGAAAAACAATCTTAAGTGAACCGATACTAGTTAATGTAAAATAATATATCAAATATATAATTATACATTAAATCATTAAATCAACACTTGATTTAACGATCCGGTCATATCGCATATGACCGACTAATATCCAATGTATCGACTTATCGAATCAATTCTCGATTCGATAACTAGGTTATATCGCATACAACCAATCGATACATTCATCGCGAGAATAGAATACGGTATCACATACACGCATTATTCTCGGTCCCGCACATATCTCATATGCGCTCCTATTTCGTTTCGCTTGAGCCAGGAAACCTCTGTGTAGGACTCTAAAGACACGTCAATACGCCGGCAGTAAGTGATGATCATATTAAACACCCACAAGCCGCAAGCGGTCTGATAAACGTAACGGCCACCCGGGTATTGAGTGATCAGAAGATCAACGAGCAAGCCCGCTCACACTCTTGTGAATCCAACCAGTAACACTTACCGTACAGTCCGGTCTGTTCGTCTGATATGTCGCATATCTCGCCTAGGAGTGGTAAACGTCAGACCCCACTAGCTCGATAAGTCGTGTCGATATGAGGTCTATAACAGTTCGAGAAACTACTGGTAACACTTACCAGTAAATCTCAGCAACCCTGGCCAGGGATTTCCGGTTATAGCCAATCGAACACAGCACAACATCAACTCCCTATACCGGGAGAGACGAATCCCCTCCTATCGCTCATTGCCTCCATGTGATTCGGGACTGTACCCAAAAACCACCGTTTTGCACGCCCTTTTGGACGTGGTAAGATGGAAATCAAAGCACAGTGGGAATCACACAAGACTCTATGACGATCTCGGGTCTACAGACTAACATGTAGGGGTGTCACCAGAGAACTGCCATCTGACGTAAGGTATAATACCATCTGGGAGTTCTCGGCGAGTCCGTCTAGTGTACCCAGTCTCCACTGAGCACCCGTATATCATCTCTGATGTCAAACACCAATGGATATGGGATCATCCATCGCCCATCTGTATGGGTCGAGAAGGTATACGCTAGTCTACTCTGGTATATCGATGCCCCATCTCGATACACCCATGACTAGGGACCTTGAATGATGTACTTATGGACTACCATATCCCCACTAGTATGATCCGCATCATAGTCCAGGTAGTCAAGTACACATCCTAAGGGCTTTACCAACATGTAACAGAGAGACAATCAGTGTACACGTTAAGATAAAGAGCAACCAGATAGCATACTATCATGTCGAGCAAGAAAGTCCTCCCTGTATATGTCCCAGTATCCACTACAATATACATCCTATGTACAGTAATGGCTTCTAGGTCATACATATAACTAACAGGTACCACCAAAGACCCTCCGACGCTCAAGTTAGTGATGAGATCCGAGTAGAGTAACGGCATAAAAGTGTAAAAAATGGCTTACTTGACCCCTCTGTGATGGGGGCTTATATAGTGGTGGAGCGCGCAGCAGCGGGCGCGAGAATCTCGCCGGCGATTACGCCCCCCGACGTCACGCCAGCGTAGAAAGCGGATCGCCCATCAATGGGGATTGATGGCGCGGAACGTAGGATGTTGCTGGCGTAAAATATGCGCGTGGCGAGATTCGCGGAGCGGCGGTTACGCCTGTGAGCGGTGGAGTTGGTCGGGGGGCCGAGGAAGACGGACTCGGCCGGGAGCTCGGGGACGAGCGAGGAGGCCGAGGGGTCTTGGTCTGGTGGCAGCTCGGGGCGAGCTGAGGGGCCGAAGAGGCCAACTTGCAGGGCCCCGAGGGGGGTCAGCTTGTGCTTGCAGGTCGGGCACAGGGTGGCCTGGTCGGCCCCTGCGAGCCCTTTCTTCTGAGTTCCGGGACATGTCACATGCCACGTGTCATGATCTCGGGGATCGCCAATATTGAGCACTATCATGGGGTTTTGCCATTAGAGAGAGAGAGAGAGTCTTCGACTAGTGTTGTTCGGCAAAAAAATGAGTAGAAAGAGAAGTGCCCTCCCCGGCCACCCCCCAAACCACATCATTTAAAAAAGCTTGGCAAGGAAGAAACCCTGCTTCCAAATGTGGCGATATCATCATCGATTGTACCGGCACTCGCTAGAAGGAAAAAACATTAAATATTTGCCTCTTGATAAAATGCAAGCAGACTTTAAAAAAATCCAATGTGGATTTTGCGATGTTTCAAGGAAGTTCGTTGCAAAAGTTTCAGTGTTTTTAAATTAAAATTTGATGGCATTTCCTTGCCGACAGAGTGCTCGACGCATCATGAGATGCTATTCCAGTTCCTGTTATAATGGATTTTCTAATCTTGCCTTGAATGAATAACCAACATCTTTTTTCCTTAAATATGCTATCAAAGACTTTTTTGCTATGAATGGCCGACGCTAATGTCCGTCGCAAAGTTGATAAAATTTTCTTACATTAGTGCTTTAGTGAATCCATTTTCATAACAAATTCAACTTTCTACTGTAGTTATATGCAAACATAATCTAGATACGGAGGCCAATCCTATATAATCAATGTTTCGGAATAGTTTTCTTTTAATAAAATACAGTTTCGGGTTGGTTTGATCATGCAATAGGCCTTATATTCAAATTTTTTTAAAGAACCTTTAAGTGATATTGATAATGTAATCCCTAACATTTTGGAAAATTTTTAATATTAATTTATAATTTTAAATATGAATTCAAATAAAGTTTGCAAAGTGATATCACATACGACTTTTGATATCGGAATTATATCCGTAAAAATGTGGTTATTTCGGTAAAATGCGAATAAAGGTGTGTGATGTCATAAAAATTGATATTTTAATTATTTTAACATGAAATGGTATTTGTCATTACGCAAATGATAATTAAGTGATAGATTTATCATTTCATATCTTTGATGTCATATGGATTTGAATTTATAATATAAAAGTTTTCTTTATTGTTATATTTCTTTTAATCATGGATGGCATATGATATTCTATACTAACCTTCACAAAACACCTCATCTTCACCATGTTCAACTCTTTCCACCTCATCCTTCATAACTTTCCACCTTCTTCAAATTTAACACCTCCTCCTTGCATGAATGCACCATGCTTCCTCATGGTGACACCTCCTCCTTCCTCTATGCCACCTCCAATTCTCAACCTCCACATCATACTTTCTCTACATGCATCCTTATCCAATTGCACATATTTCTTTTTCTTTCTTCAACTGAAACAATACACTTCTTCAGCCTCAAACCAAGAAAATTTCTAAGTGTCACACTAAAAGAAAGAGAGCAGTGATTTCCTTCATCAAGTGTACCCTTCATCAAACTTAGCACACTACAACCCTTAGATGATTCCACCATATGATTCTTGAGCTGGTGTTGTCTTGCGAATCATCTCCATAGGTATAATTCCTTTTCATTTTTGCAAGTTCAGTACAATTCCATATTTGTTTTTAATGTGCAGTTTAGGAAAACAGTGTATTTTGTGATGTTAAGCCTACTGTAAATGAATCTGGAACCATTAGGTATAATTACTAGAAAAACCAGTAAGACCAAAACTATACTGAGACAACTAGAGAACTTCACTCAAAACACGAGCCCCAAATTCCCTAGTACATCCGGCGGCATATGCACAAAATCCGGCGACACCGACCTTCCCTAGGCTTTTGGAGTTGGTTTTTCTCCTGTAGCTTTGTGTTGGTATTTTATAAGTTTCTGTATTGTTTGTTTTGTCCAAATATTTACACAGTAAAATCTGGGAATGATTAGTAAAGGTTTTATCAAATTTCCGATATTACGATATGGGTTTTGCGTATTTCGTACTGCGACTGAAATATCGACGTTCATACGTAGATTTCAGTGGCATATTATTGTTTCTGGGTTAAGTATGCTGTAGATTCTAACCTATGGATGCTTCTCTCATTGTTTTGAGTTTTGATATGATTTTTACGCCGATATTTCATAACTACGGTTATAGGTACGATTTCGAGGATTTCCGAGACGAAGTTGACGGATATAGCAGCGTGGATTTCAGCAAGCTTATTAAGTTGGTGAGTAATTTACATCTACGGGAGAAGTCGAGTGGATAGCGTACAGCACCCCCGCACCTTATAAATAGTATTATAATATATAGTAGTTTTAGAAATTAGTTGAGATATGGATATGTGAATTAAATTGCATCTAGTATGATACTCATTGGCATATAGTTTACGGATGGTTTGGTAGATTGGTACGAAGGATCATGCCGTACTGGAGAGGATTTGAGATATAGTGATAATGTGAGATATTATTTGATGAATTATATCGCATTGGTCATGAAGAGTTTTGTACGCCGAATAACGGCCGAATTACATTTATTAGTTATGCTTAAAATTACTTTATTAGTTCGCGTTATAATTAATGATATTATACGTTTCCATAATACGAACACTCTGATAGAACACTGCACAACTACCAATGAGCATTATGCTGTATAAGCACGTATACATATGTTACACTACATCTCATTGGTACTGCCATATCACTGTAGGACCGTTATGATATATTGCATATATAGATGTCGATATGAGTAGGCTATTACACTTTTAGAACACTTGCACAAATACTAATGATTGACATGCTGCACGAGCACAGACGCGTATGCTGCACCACTCATCATTAGTAGTACCATGACACAGTAGAATTGATATCATTATGCCTATATGATTTAATTAAACAGTCTTTCTCTATTTCCTGTTGTAAATTACGAATATCAGTACTATAGATGTTGTATTTGATTCTTATGGATTTTCTGGATATTTCACTCCTGATGATATATATCGGTGGTATGAGACACTGTTATATATATGTATATATATAATATATCATCAGAATGATCTATGCAAATATTCTTATTCTTTACTCGATATCTTTGTATATGATGAGTTGGCGTCCACCATGAGCTTTATGTTTTCTGAGTATTTATTTCGAACCGAGTGGGGGGATATACGGTTTCAAATTTGTTCTTATCCGGACTGAGTGGGGGAGATATACAGTCGGATACATGGTGGACCCGGATCAAGACCGAGGGGCAGGATAGCCGCAGTTGAGGCGGGAAGCCTAGCGAGGATACTCGATACCGGAGATAGAGATGAGCACGACAGATATTCAGGGGATATTGATCGGGGTTCGATTAGGCACGGTGGATATCCAGGGAATACCGATCGGAGCCGGGGATATCGGGATGGCGATCATCTGTTGAGATGGTGTCAACGGTATCTGCATTTACATGTCGGTGATGGACACGAGAGATTTGAGCATTTGCGTGTCGGTGATGGACACGAGAGATTTCTGATTTCGAATGTCGATACTGAACATCCATATATATATATATATTGACGTGTTGCTAGCATGAGATACACAGTTATATCATAGTCATGGTAGCCGACCATGACTGATCGGGGGGACAGCACCCGTATACCTTTTTACGAGTAGTTGCATATAAAAAGGATTTCAAAATCGAGCTATAGCCTCACTATTTTGACGTGTCTGAGATGACACTGAAATCTTTTAAATTGTAAACCTCTTAACACTATTCATTAAAATAGCAGGACGTATATCTTAAATAATATATCTATTATATTTCATACATCACGTCTGTTTTATACCGTGACATACCTATTCCGCGGTTATTAAAGAAGAGGTTTATATATACATATTTTCGGTTATATTGGGCTTATACCTAGGTACAAGTCATTTGCATTTGATATATTCTACTTGGGATTGCATGATAGTTAGTGTTGCATTATGATACACACATATATATATATATCATATTATATCACTACAGATAATGACAACACTATATTTATGACATAGGTATCGTCGTGCATTTCGATTTCTACCTTTAGATATACTTTTATTCACTGAGTTGGCAACTCATTCCCGTTGTGCCACAGTTTCTTGCAGGTTTTACCGCTTGGATTATCAGCGGCTTGGGTACACATTCTTTTCGGTAATTGATTGGTAAGCGGGTTACTATTGTATCGTACTCACACTTGATTATTCATATATTCTTGTATCTAGTGGAAACTCCATCAACTTAGAAATGGTATATTGTTGACTTAGAAGCGAGACTTAGAGTTTGTGTGTTGTGGTGTCGCACTCATTGGAGTCGACCATTTTGGATTGTTTATTTTTGTTTCGTCTGTCTTTTCTTCGCCATTGTGCGTCGTATATTGTTTGCTCGGTTTCTCCACCGTTTGGGCGGGGAAGCTAGCTCCCGTTGGGATGCTATTTTATTATTATGCTGTATCGGGTCATACCAAAATGCAAAGGAGGTTCTGTCAAATTTCAAAACGTCATAGATACATTTCAACATATTTAGTTAAATTTAAATGTTATTTAAATTGATTTCATCTGATAACTATTTTAAACCCACCTCCAATATTTTTCAAAAAGAGTTTAGATTCCGGGTTTCGGCTTATTTGAACCGCGTCGACGTCATTAGATATCACGTGATTTAAGTGTCGGTCACGTGCCACATCTGGGTCGTAACATAATCAATCTCATATTTACCATTTCTTGACTTCATTGGCTTTTATGTCTTAATGTGTAACACCCGGCATAGCTAATTATCTGGCCACACAAGGTGTTTATATTCTATTCCCCATTTTCATGACAGGTGAAACGCACGTGTCAACGCCGCCGGGCATCTCTAGAAAACGCAAACTAGCACCAGGGTCCCGAAGCCAGAGAGTGTTCGCAACCCGCCCCAAAGAAAATGAAGATCGTTCACATCCCATGCTTAGAAGATAACTACGCTTACTTGTAATCTCAATCTCAATCTCCATCTCAATCTTGTCCCTAATTTTTTCATAATTATTTGTTTGTTATCAAAAAAATTTCGTTGCCTGCGTGATTAATTGAAGGATCGTAGATGAGATCACGAAGGGAGCAGCGGCAGTTGATCCCGTGGAGCCTGAGAAGATCATCGAAGCAGCGAAGGGGTTCGGCGCTGATCTCAAGATTGTTCTCACCACTCACCATCACTGGTCTTTTCTTCTTCTTCCTCTTCCTCCTCCTCAAATCTCTTTCAATTTATTTTAAAAATTCCATTTTTTGTTTCGTTTATGTACAGTCGTGATATGAAACCCTAATAGAAATACTGAATTGAATTGGTTGTGGGTTGTTGGATTCTGGGTGAGAGAAGAGAAGCAGAGAATTGGGTCTATGGTTCTGTGACTGCTGATGTAGCGCATTCAGCTCTTCTTCTATTGGGAACAAATGATATTATCTTATAAATGTCTTCTTTAAGAACCTAAATATATGTGAATTCACCCGATGCTCATAGATTTATTTTAATGATTATATTCAGACGAACACCGGTTTATCTGCTCTTCTGGATAGCCTAATATACGATTCATCAAACATCTATAACTTATTCCTTTAAGGATTACCCACCCATTTCAACAAACTGAACAAACAATTACTCTTTTGACTAACATATTATTTTGATACCTGGGGAAAGGAGTGGTTTTAAATGCTTACCAATCTAAACATGTTAGTACTAAATTTAGATTGCCTTTCGAAGTATACTTTCTCCACCCAACTTTCTACTATCAGAAAGCGGAACTCAATCACACGGTCTGATACATCTTATGCTGTCAAACTGCTGAAGCATGAGAATTCTAAATCGAGAAAAACCATTGACGGGCATTTTGTCGAACATCTCATCTGCACCATTTGTCTACTCAGAGGCGAAGAGAGGTGCGGGTGTAGGCAGTTGCCCACACTTTCCTCTCAAACTTTCTGTTAATGCTTTTAATTTGCCCTCACTAAATCTGGCTGGACAACTTTTGGGTATTATTAATTAGTGGTTTAATTTCTGCTGACCATTTTGGTAATACTTTGTCTTATAATTAAGTTGGTAATATCTCCTTTCTAACGTCTTTTCTTGCGTGTGTGTGTGTCTTTGATTTAGTTTTCAGTTTTTTCACGGCGAAGTTATCCCAAAAAATCCTTGCTCAGCCCCCACTTCATCCTGTAGACTTTACATACATTCAAACTATATTGGTGAAGAAAGTGATGAGATAGGATGCTGAAAGAAGTAATGGGATGGTGATGGGATGAGACACTATTCTCTCGATTTGGATGAGAGGGGGAAAAGTTGGTGATGGGCTTTAAAATAGGGCAGTAAATGAAGGAGCTCAGCCGGCGTGAAAAAAATTAGGGTTTCATTCCCGAGCTAATTTCGTTGAGGGAAATTTATAAAGAGGGGACTTTTTTTGAGGGAGATGAACACAAAGATGTTGACGCTGAAAAGACTACTCACCGGGAAAGGAAAAAAAAGGGAAACTGTTAATACATGCATTCAAATTCGTATCGACTTTGTATTGCTCTCTACTTGGTAATGAGAAAATAATTTATCTCGGTTGAGAACAACGCTGCACGATATATTTGCTTCAATTCTGCACGACATATTTGCTACAAAGGTTTGTACATTTGATTCTAAATGCTGCATATATTTACTTGAAAATGTTGCACATCGTCTCCAAAGGGTTGTATAATAGGTCCAAAGGGTTATGCATAAGGTCCGGAGGGTTGTACATTAGGCATCAAGGGTTGTACATCATATCCAAAGCTTTGTGCATTTTTTGCCACAGTGCTGTTCGAAGTCTTGAAATGTATATTTTCTTGATTTTCTGATATTTCACATGCTATAACTCTTGCAATTAGTGAATTGATAAATTTTCTGTTTTTCTTAAGCCATCTACATATTGTGACATGACACTTGAAAATCGGTGAAATTTCTTAAATTTTTTGTCTTGTCCAGTTTTTAAATATTTCGCATGCCATCCATCAAAATCGAAACATTTTCACATTATTATATTGATTCAATTTTTAATCTAAGTGTTCAAAGTTTATATTGTCTCGATTTTCTAATATTTCGAAGCATGGGTTTAAATCGCCCTTTACATGTCCCGCGATATTCTTGAGCACCCTATTGTGCTTTCCTTGTTTGTGTTCGGCAAGGTTTTCTTGGGAGTTGCAAAGAACCGAGCACTCATTGGAAAATAATGAAGCTTTTGATTGAGAGGCTGACTGAGGTGGCCCAGGTAGGAGTTGTAGGGTGATGTGTTAGTAGACTGACTAGAAAATAACAATGCAAATAATAAAAGAGAAAAGCAGCGTTACACAATACTAAGTTGTGTAATGCTACACAACCACACATTGAAAGGGGGTGGGCCCCATGTGTTTTCGGTGGGGCCCACTGACCTCACCTCTTGTTTGATACTATTTGCGTAGCGCCGCATGCGCGGCTTAGGGTTGCAATGCGTCGATTACCTCATATCCAATATCACACCGGATAAGAAGTTATTTACCAAATAATGATACAAGATGATACAATTTATCAAGATCCAAATCGATATTGATGTCTAATCAGGTCAGATCCGATTACCTAAACCATGCATCAAGTTTTCACGTTTCAAATAAAGATCTGTTTTCAGTTTTATAGGTTCGGAAAAAAAGGAGAAGGCGGAGGAGAAAGGTGAGAATGGCTTTTAAACGTGCAGCTCTGGAAGATAGAATATAAATGGGTTGACTTTGATTTGATCAGGTTTTTTGAGGAGTCCAACGCAGCCAAAGTATAAATATTTTAGTTGCGCATGTAGCGCTACACAAATAGCATCAAACAAGGGGGTGGGGACAACACCAAAACATGTGGGGCCTACCTTCTTTCAGTGTGGTTATGTAGCGCTGCACAGCTAATTATTGTGTAGCACCACTTTTCTCTTTTATTTTGCATCGTTATATTTTAGTATGTCTATTAACGCTTCATTCTATAACTCCCACCTGGGACACCTTAGCCAGTCTCTCAATCGGAAGTTTCATTATTTTGCGAGGATTGCTCGGTTATTTGTAACTTCCAAGGAAACCTTGCCGAACACAAATAAGGAAAGAAGCATAATATGGTGCTCAGGAATACCGCGGGATATGTTGTACGGGGTGATTTAAACTATGACTCTGAAATATTAGAAAATCGAGAATATAAAATTTAGACACTTGATTAAAAATTGAGAATAAAATAGTACTCCCTTTGTTTACAATTACTTGTTGTTTTAGGAATTTTTTTGCCCTACATTACTTGTCTTTTTATGATACAGAGATGAATGATATAGGACCTCTCACCACATTTATTATTTGTTTTTGTAAAATATCTAAACTAACATCAACGAATTTAAGAAGATGAGAAGATAACATTTATTTAATATGAGGGTAATTTATGAAAATTTACTAGGATGACAATAATATAGTTTTTCTTTCAAATAAGTTTTAAATTATACCTTATTTGTCATGCAAAAGTTTAAAAGGACAAGTAATTGTGAACGGAGGGAGTATGAAAATTTTCCGATTTTGATGGATAACATGCGAAGTATTAAAAAACAACACCTATTTTCTAATCAAAAGAAGAAAACAACACCTATTCTGAAGCCTTCTTTCAACATTGCCTATTCCTAAACGTCTAAAGAGACTTTTGGAACCTTTAGGACTTTGGGATTCTCTTATATAAACGAGCCAAACTTCTTCTCCAAACCCCAAGAAAAAATAGTTGTCCTAAGAAAGAGATTAGAGTATGGAGCACCATCACACCAGTCCTAGACCTTGCCCGTGCCGCCCCTGTCCCTACTGTTAGTCCCTATTTGACACTTGCATACAATTGTTGAATTACTTCGAATCTAAATTGTCTAATAATCACAAAATTTTAATATGTGCATCATTCAAACCTATTCTCTTTAATATTTCAATTATGGTATGCATCTATCTATTTCATTGTCCATACATCTAAACCCTAAGTTCAATTTTATGCATGATGTCTTGTAGCCTCTCTAAAATAGTTATGCGGCCTTTTTTTTCCTGTTTTTTTTAATCTAAACTAAATAGGAACATGATTAAGAAAGTAAAATCATAGAGCAGAGTAGCATTACTATGAAACCGCAATTTAGAAAACTAAATCCCAATCCCTAACACGGCCTAAGTGTTAAGAACTATTAAAATATATTGTTGCCTCGATATGCATAGTTATCCCACAACCTAACAGGCTTTTAAGTAAAGTGGTTCTTCACATGGTATCAGAGAGGTCCTGGGTTCGAACCTTGTTATTGTCAATTTAATCATATTTAATTATCCCGTATTTATTTATTTCTTTCCACAACAACACCACCAACAACAACTGAGCTTTTTATCCCAAGCATATGGGGTAGGCTATATGAACCAACATGAGAATCACGTCGGGTCCAGCACATGAATCCTCTGTCTCCACTCACTTCTGTCGAACAATATACTTTCATTGAGTCATTTGGCAACCATATCGTTTCGTATCACCTCCATCCATGTTTTCTTCGGTTTTCCTTTTGCCCTTTTGCTATTTCCCATATCGAGAGTATCTATTCGTCGAACCGGTGCTTCCATGGGTTTGCGTCGCACATGACCAAACCATCTTAGCCGGTTTTCCCGCATCTTCTCCTCCACAGGTGCTACACCAACTTTTGCATGAATATTCTCATTTCGCACTTTATCTTTTCTAGTGTTACCGCACATCCAACGAAGCATGCGCATCTCCGCTACGTGCATCTTCTGTGTATGATGCTTCTTAGAAGCCCAGCATTCTGTACCATATCTGTACCATATAATAAGGCAGGCCGAATAGCGCTCCGATAAAACTTCCCTTTCAATTTTAACGGAAAGTTACGATCACACAAAATCCCTGTTGCACTCCTCCATTTCAACCAACCAGCTTGGATCCTTTGATTAACATCACTATCGATCTCCCCATTCTTTTGGATGATGGAACCTAGATATCTAAACTGGTCGCTCGGTGATATCTCTTGCCCTTCCAATGTTATACCAATATGGTTTTGACTTCTCTGGCTACTAAATTTGATGTGCATATATGCTGTCTTGGACCTGCTCAATCTGAATCCTCGAGATTCCAATGTTTGCCTCCATAATTCCAATTTGGCATTAATCCCTGCTTTCGTCTCATTTACTAGAACAATATCATCAGCGAATAGCATACACCAAGGTACCTCAATCTTGGATAGTTCTAGTAAGCTCATCCATCACGATGGTAAACAGGAATGGACTTAATGCAGATCCTTGATGTAAACCAATAGTAATCGGAAAATAACTCGTTAAGCCGCCGCAAGTTCTGACATTTGCCACTACTCCATCGTACATATCCTTGATTATGTCAATATACTTGACGGGGACCCCCTTCTTCATCATTGTCCCCCATAATACCTCTCTAGGTACCTTGTCGTACGCTTTTTCTAAATCAATAAATATCATATGCAAATCTCTTCTCTCTCGAAAACGCTCGACAAGTTGACGAAGCAAATGAATAGCCTCTGTCGTCGATCGTCCAGGCATGAACCCAAACTGGTTCTCTGTTATCTTAATATCCTTCCTTAGCCTGTGTTCAATCACTCTTTCCCAAAGTTTCATGGTGTGACACATCAGTTTTATTCCACAGTAGTTTGAGCAACTTTGAATGCCACCCTTGTTCTTATAGATAGGTACAAGGATACTTTTCCTTCATTCATTTGGCATCTTTTTTGTCTGCCAAATCTTATTAAACAGATCTGTCAGCCATTTAACGCCTACTTTTCCTAAGCATCTCCAAATCTCGATAGAAATCCCGTCAGGACCAACCGCTTTTCTTAAACCCATTCTGTTCAAAACTTCTTTAACCTCAGGAAGTCTTATTTTACGCATGAAATCACGTTTATATCTTGAGATTGAATGACAAGTCCATCCAAATTCTTAGTAAAGCTCTCATTGAACAATTTGTCAAAGTAATCTCTCCATTTTTCCTTGATATCCTCATCTCGAACTAAAACCTTCTGATTTTCATTTTTGACACACTTCACCGCACATAAGTCTCTAGTCTTCCTTTTCCGCATCCGAGAAATCCGGTATATATCATTTGTAGCCTCTTCAGTGTCTAATTTCTCGTACACCTCCTTGTAGACCTTAGATTTAGCTTCCCGAACAGCTTTCTTAACTTCCTTTTTAGCCATTTTGTACTTCTCAAATCTCTCCACATCTCTACCTTTCTTCAAATGTTTATAAGAATCCCTTTTAATTTTAATAGCAGTCTTTACATATTCATTCCACCGTGATGTTCTTAGATGGTGGAGCACCACCTCTCGACTCACCAAGTAGATCTCTAGCTATCTTCTTGATACAACTAGCCATTTTGTTCCATGTTTTGTCTGGATCATCTTCCGACTGTCAATCCGCTTCTTGTACTACACGATCTATAAAAGCCTTTTGGTTACCTTCTTTCTATCGCCACCATTTAATTTTAGGCTCTACCTTACGTCTAATCTTCCTAGGTTCTCTTCTAAATCGAAAATCTAGAACTAAAAGTCTATGTTGAGTGGTTACACTCTCACCTGGCACTATCTTACAGTCGATACAACAACCTCTATCTATTCTTCTCGTTGACTAGCACTTGATCCGCTCCTAAAAGTGATAAGGTGGGACTCTTTTTTCCTAAACCAGGTGTTTGCTAAGATCAAGTCATAAGATAAAGCAAAATCTAGAATCGAGTCACCTACTTCATTCCTTTGTCCGAAACCAAAACCTCCATGGATAGTATCAAACCCACTACGACTAGTACCTACATGTCCATTAAGATCACCACCAATAAATAACTTCTCTCCACTAGGTATACTTTGCACCACCTCGTCTAAATCCTCCCAGAATAGACGCTTACTAGCGTCATCAAGACCTATCTGTGGTGCATAAGCACTAATAACATTAAGGATCTCTCCACCTAGAATAAGCTTAACCGGTAAAATTCTATCACCTTTTCTCCTAATCCCAACTACATCCTCAAGCAACCGTCTATCTATAATTATGCCTACCCCATTACGATTTTTATCTCTATCCGTATACTAAAGCTTATAATCCCAAGGCTCTATGACTCTACTATTTTCACCTACCCATTTAGTTTCTTGCAAACACATAATACCAACTCTCCTCCTAATCATCACCTCCACTAATTCTATTAGTCTACCCGTAAAGGAACCTATGTTCCAGGAAGCTAGACGGATCCTATGAAACCCTTACTTATTTGTCACTACACCCGGGGTCCGATGTAGCGCGCCGTCTCTGGACGATGACCCTTGCTTATTTGTCACTACACCCGGGGTCCGATATAGCGCGCCATCTCTGGACGACGACCCTTGCTTATTTGTCACTACACCCGCGGTCCGATGTAGCGCGCCGTATCTGGACGATGACCTAGAAGCCCTTGCATACTTAACACTACACCCGGGATCCGATGTAGCGCGTCGCTGAGTAGGGGACGCCCCAACGATATTCTTATTATGGTTCATGTCATAGAATATGACAAAGTTTTACGTTGGCTGTCACAAGCCTACCATAACCCTCACCCTTTCTCATCCGGACTTGAGACCGGCAACGGTGGGTTTTTATTTATTTCTTTCCACGCGACCCGAAATTCAGAGCTCCACATAAGGGAAGTATTAAAATATATTGTTGCCATGATATTCTTAGTTGTCCCACGATCTAACAGCTCAACCTTTTGGGTAAAGTGGTTCTTAACAAGAACAATCTACTACCTGCGGATCATAGGACCCATCAGGTAGCATCCGAGGGTAGGGGCTGTAGCAATTATGCTAACTTTGCAGCATCTGCGTCCTGAGGTGGTGGTGCACTGATATGGCGAGTAGTGACTAGTGTTGGTACGGATTTGGCATAGGATGCGGATGCGACGAGCGGGACGGTGGTGGTACTGATGTGGCAGGTAGGGATAGTTTTGGTGGCACTGATGTGGCAAGTAGGGGCTGTAGTGTTGTTGTTGTTGAAAGGTTTTCCGTGCATGTGAAAGTGTGTTTAGAATACGAAATTTAGTAGTAAATACCGCAATCAACACTTGCGATAAACAAGCGACGATCTGGTCGTCCTCAAGGAAAATGTTGTTTGACGAAATTTCTTTAGACGAGCTATTGAATATGGTGAGGAGAGGGTTTGTCACAAATGATGTGTAAAATAAAGAAGTACTTGCTAGTAAGGAGAATTGGATAGAAACAAACGGTTATAATCCCTACAGTTCTCTTTCAATTCATTTCCTACCGAATACGGGTTGTTGCAAAGAGCATGGAGTATTAAATACATACCGGCTAGGGTAGTGAAGCATAAACCATCAAATCAACACGCAATCCGTTTTTAGTAAGTTAAAGTCCCTAGCTAGCCATTAGTTCTGTATTATGAGAATGGAAAATATCAAACACATACCGGTTAAGATAGTGGACCATAAACTGTCAAATTATACACCAAAGCTAGTCACTAGCTAGAGTTTTTAATTTTGCTAGAAACAATGTGAAGAGATGTAGATTAGGGGCTAGGCGGGATACGAGTGTAGGCTAAGCCTTCCATGTGCAAGAACCATCGTCAAGGATCCCTTGTCCTTCCATTTCTTAACTTTACTACTAACCTCCAACTCAATCAATCACAATTTATTTCCTTCAGCGGATCAAGTCTCTCAATGAGATCCAGAGAGGATGAGATGTCCGACTTGAGAGGTTTGTGTTTGCTTTGGATGGAGTTCAATTCATATTATTGGATCGAAGGATAGGTTATGGAATAATAACCATCCATATACTACCCTCTTCTTATCACTAACAAGATAAAGATTTACTTTATCATACAAAGTAAAGCAAGAAGCAAATGAAATGTAAAAAAGAAAGAAAGTAAAGGCAAGAAATGAAAGTTGCATGTTAAACTAAAACAAATACAAGTAAGAATAAAAAAGCAAAGACATGATACAGAAATTGAAGTTCTAATTAACTTGGAGAGGGAAATGATTACATATGGGTTACAACTCAAACCTCCTCTTTACAAGCTCTTCAATAGAGAGCTTCAAAAGGGAAGAAGGAGAAGTAAACCTCACTTTTCAAACCCCAAAACCTGCTCAACTCTCTGTGATCTGATGTATTTATAGAACAAATTAGAGGATTTTGACTGGGCAATAGACATGTGAAACACACAAGCATGCGGCCGGCCAAAGTGGGTCCCATTTGGATTCAACATATTGCCGTTTGGGACGACCATTGTGATGTTTGGGACAACACTTTCGTGGAGTTGGGTACCCAGCTCTGGTCCTTGGTCTTGTGTGCTTCTCAGGGTCTCCAAAATATGATTTGTCATAAATCTTCATGGATTGCCCTGGGCACATAGTCAACAAATGCGGCTCTTTTGACATTTTGCTTCACTTAGCATTTCCAACACATGCTCTTTCTCTTTTCAACTCTTTAAGCTGCCATTTAATGCTCTTGTAGCTGTCCAAGACAAGTAAAATCTCTTTTTTGTCTTGTTCTAGAAGCTTGTGTGTTGCACGTGAAGGATTTGAGTGGTAGAGACACGTGTTTTGATCATTTTCTTCATCCGTCTGCCCTTTGAACCTGAAAATGTTAAGATGCAGAGAATGTGCACATTTTGCATTGTTTTTGACTTAAATCCTCAAAATCCTCTAACTTGAACTTATTGGGAGACAGAACTTATTAGCAGACAGAGGGTTATTACCACTTATTTATTCACAAAAAGATATAGAATTAGCAGTATTAAATGTAGACAAATGTGATGAACATGTGCTCAGGTGACGGAAGGTAAGGGCTTCCATGGCGATAGGGGAGACGACGGCGGCATGGGTGGAGGGGAGGCACAGGAAAGAGGCTGATGTGGCAGTGCTCTATACTCCGATCTCTTTCTTAGGTCAATTATTTTTTTCTTGCAGTTTGGAGAAGTTATTCAGGTAGTTTATATAAAAGAATCCCAAAGCCTAAAGCTCTCTTGAGACGTTTCGGAATAGGCGATGTTTTTTTCTTCGTTTATATAAAAAATAAGCGATGGTTTTTTTATCCTCTGTCAAAAGAGGAATGGGCTTTGCAATTAAAGACCAAAAAGGGGTAATGCTGACGTATTTGATTTCAAAAATTGGAGAGAATAGAAATGGGCTTTGCGAAATCTACTCTATCCTCTCTCGCTGGTGGCACCAACGCTGGCGATCCATCCCCGATCTCATCTTTTCCTTATATGATCTTGACATCGCCGCCGTCCTTCACATCTCCATCGTGGAGCACGTGCTCCTCATTCACTCCGGCCCCATCGAATCCTTCACCTTCTTTATCCCTTCTATATTGGCGAATCCCCTCCCCTCTTGGCCCACTGGCTCGCCGCTCTCTTCTTTGATCCCGATCCCCTTCGATCCCTTGACTACGCAACCTTCGTAAATCGTGTCGCTTCTACCATCTTCTCTTTTCAGAACCTGTCCCATCTCCGTATTCGCAGCCACAATTTCGACTTTCCCTTTTCTTGTTTCCTAGGGTTTCCTAATCTACAATCCCTTAATAGTCTATAAAAATCGTCAAAATCTTTAAAAAAATCGTTTTGCTAACTTTCAATATTTTGCATCATACCCCGTAGGATTGTAAAAACTTAAAATTGGTTATCTTGGAACGAAAAAATAGCGAAAATTGAGCAAAAAATATTCACCCCTCACATGTCCGAGACGTGGATGTCGTATGCGTCACACAAACACACCATGGACGCTTTGATTTTAAAGTTAAGGGTTAGGTTTTGTTTAATTTGTAATGGTTTTATTTATGTTTTAATAGTTTATGTGTGTGTACACACACATGAGAATAATGGAGGACAAAGGCCTAGGAAGGAAAACCCGCCTAAAATATGTCCTCCATTTTTATTGGTAACATGCCTCTGGCCAAATTAATTAATAAAATGGCGTGCGCTAATTATCGAAACAAATGTTGGAAGATAGATTTTTTTCGCCGCCATAAGACAAAATTCACTCCTGAACTAGGTGTATTATTTAATGCCTAGGTGTTGTATTGTTTGCAATTAGTGTTGTATCCTGTAATCAAGGTGTTGTATTATGTTAAGCACCTAGATAAATTCTCAAATGCACCTAAGTTCAAATCACCCCTTACAACATGCCCTGTGATATTCTTAAGCATCCTATTGTGCTTCTTTCCTTGCTTGTGTTCAAGGTTTTCTTAGGAGGTACAAAGAACCGAGCATTCCTTGCAAGATAATGAAGCTTTCGATTAAGAGACTTGCTGAAGTGGCCAAGGTAGGAGCTGTATGATGAGGCGTTTGTAGACATATTAGAAAATAACGACGCAAATAATAAAAGTTAAACGTGGCGCTACGCAATACTAAGCTGTGCATTGCTACACAACTACAACCGAAAGGTGGATGGGGCTTATATGTTTTCGGTGGGGCCTACAGCCCACACCCTCTTTTTGACGCTAGTTGCGTAGCGCAGCTTAAATGAGATAAAAGCTAAGATTAATACCAAATTCGAGTTATGACGGTAAACGTTCGAATCTCGGTGGTGAAGATTGAGCAGGTCCAAGGTGACATATATGCAATGCAATTTAGTAAACAAAGTCAATATCATAGTGATATAACACCATATGGGCACGAGATACCACCGAGCAATCAATTTAGATATCTAGGTTTCATCATCCAACATGATAGGAAGATCGATAGCGATATCAATCAGAGGATTCAGGCTGGTTGGTTAAAATGGAGGAGATTTTATGCGATCGTAACTTTCCATTGAGGTTGGAAGGGAAGTTTTATGGAAGCGCTATTAAGCTTGTCTTATTATACGGTACAGAATGTTGGGCTTCTAAGAAAAATCATGCATAAAAGATGAATGTAGCAGAGATGCGCATATTTCGTTGGATATGTGGTAAAACTAGAAAAGATAGGTGTAAAATGAGAATATTCATGCAAAAGTTGGTGAGCACATGTGAAGGAGAACAATGCGAGAAAACTACCTAAGATGGTTTGGTCATATGCGACGTAGACCTACAGAAGTACCAGCTCGACGAATGGATATTCTTGATTTAGATCAAGTAAGAAAGACGATAGGAAGACCGAAGAAAACTTGGATGGAGGCGATACTAAAAGATATGGATGCCAAAGGCCTTAATGAAAGTGTATTGTTTGATAGGAGTGAGTGGAGGCGGAGGATCCACGTGCTCGACCCGACGTGATTCTTATGTTGGTTCATGTAGCCTACCCCATATGCTTAGGTAAAGGCTCAGTTATTGATTTAGCAATTAATAATGTCTAAAATTGTTTTAATACTTGGTAAAAAACTTATAATCTTTTTGATACTTTTATCGGCATTAATGATGTCAGGTAAACATACCCTAATATTTTATTAATAAACCCACTAACCCATTGATAAATTGAATACTAAAAGCCTACTAATCAAATGGAAAACCCACGGTATCGGACAATATCTGTATTGGAACTCGTACAGTCACTTTTTGGATCAGAATCAGCCATCTTGGATCGGAATTGTTCGAGATTTCAATCCATGATTCAAAACCATGCAAATCCCTAATTGTCATTTGTAAATCATTTTTCCAAGCTACTTCGAGGCAGCCAACCTGCCCTTTACATAAAGATTTAATAATCTCATGCTATCGTAGTTTTTGGTTGTGGAAAATGTTAGAAGCATTTAAGGTTCTTGGAAAGTGTCCAGAAAACCAGCTAGGTTTATAGGAAGAGAGAGGGGGGACCACATAAAATATGCTAATATGTTAGCCGGAGGCATGATTTGGAAATCGAACCGAACATATAATGAAGGACAAAATGGGAGAAAAAATTGGTGCGTTGATACACTTTGTATGATGAATAAACTATAGCTCGTGATACACTTTTGACAACAATCAGAGCAATGATGTAACCCGAGTCGGTGGAAGGCCGGTCTTGCTCTGTTGAGGCAAATTTTAGTAGGACATTTCTAAATTAACCTTGGACCTGATTCATTAAAAATAGCTACATGTGTAAGTCCTGGGTGCCCTATTATATATGGGTTGGGGCATGTTCATATCGATTTAAAACGGGTCATGTCTCAAAATGTGCTCTCAATCCGTTCCACAAGCCATCCTTATTCATAGTTATGCGTGAAATCATATATTACATCTTTTGTGTATTATAACCTTTTCTCCAGGCTTACATGGAATGGTTTTGGATTTTAGCCTGAAAGAAATAGGGTTGTGTTCAAGGTTCAAGAACTCGGTTTCGGTTTCGATCTATCATAATTATATTAGTTTCGCTGGGTTTCGGCTAGTTTCGTTATCTAGGTTCGGGTTTCAGTTTCGACGGTAATACAACATATATAAATGTAGATATATTAAATATTTAAATTTATGGTTCTATATTACAAGACAATGATTCTAGTGTTTAAATTCTAGCCATGATGCAAAATATATTGAAAAATGTATTTAGATAAAGAATTAATATAAGTTTTGGATTCATTTTTTGCGGTTTTCTAACAACGAAGGTCTACAATGATCACAATAACAGTAAAAATGGTATACAAATGTTTTTAAAGATTTCAGCCGAAACGATGTTGTATGGTTGGTCGTATCAGTTTTGGGTTTCGTATTGGTCACCACCGAAACCGAAACCACCACGTATCGATGGTTTCGGCCGAAACCACCGTTTCGGTTGAAACCTCGAACCTTGATTGTGCTTTTATTTATTTTTTATAACTTGAATAAGTTCACATATATTTATGGGTGTTATGACTGTTTTTTCCCCTCTTAATTATATACCTCCATTGTGTGCTTAGCTTGTGAGTGAGCTTTACATTTTATCTTATTGCTCAAAGAATTGATGACGTGGTTTATTTATTATTATAAGTTGGATAATTGGATATAGGATTTAGTTTTGGATATTTTTGTTCATCTTATTAAAATTGATTTTTGGATAGGGATCATGCGGGTGGAAATGAGAAGATAAAGCAGTTGGTGCCAGGAATCAAGGTATATGGTGGTTTGGTCGACAATGTTAAAGGATGCACAAATAAGCTGGAGAATGGGGATAAGCTGACTTTAGGAGCAAATATCAGGATATTATCTCTGCATACTCCATGGTACGCTATGACCTTGCATTCTTTCTATATTCATAAATATGGAATTTATCATGTCTTTTGGTTTGTAGACCTCTTGCATGATTTTGAGACCTGATGTAATGCAAGAGTTTGCTAGGGAAAAAAGACGTTTAAGATAGTAGTTTGAGATTCTTGTCTGGGTCAAGTGTACAATCAGTCTTCAATGATGTTGTCGCAATATAAATCAACTCTCGCTGGTAGCTTAATGTCATAATTTGTTGCGAATCTAATGTGCTTATAGTGTCTCTTGTCAATGTGATGATTTTTCTTACTATAAAAATCATGCAAAATTGCTTAGCGTTCCTCAAAGACGTGCAGTTCCTATAACATGTCTTGTTATGTCGTTCCTTGTTGATTTCCCCCCTTTTAGAGGCTCCCTCAGTGCTTGACCTAAACTCTGTGAGCAGCAAGGTCTTCTTGCTGAAAGTAATAGAATGCATGAAATTCATCCAAGCATACAATTTCATTGTTATACGGGGAAAACTTAAATATCTCAAAGACCCCTAGCCTAGGAATAGTGTTCTGATAGCCTGCACAAGCACTTTATGTAGGCTTAGTGCACAGAGAGATGCTCTTTTAAGCTAGTTAGTTTTTGGGTCCATATTCATTTTGCCTGCTGTAGGTTATCATGAATAATGTTGATATTTAATTTGCCTACTGTGCACATAAATTGCTGTATACAAAGCTCTTCACTTTCTTCTGTGCAGTGTCAACTGAACATGTCCACGTTTGCATGGGTACTCGTGTACATGCATTCCATAATAACAAATTGGTGGCACTGGAGATTAATTTCCCACTGCTGATTATTTTCTGGATCTATATGTTCATATGCTTGCTTTGTCATCCACATAACAGTTATGACAATTTTTTCATGATGCCTGCTGCATATACATGTCTATCTTTTGTGCTCTTTTTTTCTTAATTTATATTTTTCTTTCAAATGCTTTCACATGGGCTGCATGAGTATGAGTATGGGTTGATTGCTTGGTTTTTGCCCATGTTTTGAAAGAAATACTCTATATTATTTTCTCCATCCTACCGGTGGGATCCTATTTCGGTGAACTAATGTTGAAATTGGCGCATTCATTTTATCCATTGATATTACAATCATCTAATGCTGACATCTAGTTTGCTTGAATTGCATTCATCAGTCACACAAAAGGCCATATAAGTTATTTCGTGACAAGCAAGGAGGAAGAGGATCCAGCTGTCTTTACTGGAGACACATTGGTAACCAGACAATTCTTTGGTTCCACTTTTAGCAACAAATACTTTTGAAATTATTGTTGTGGTTCTATTCATATTTGCAGTTCATAGCTGGTTGTGGGAAGTTCTTTGAAGGCACTGCAGAACAGATGTATGAATCACTATGTGTGACATTGGGTTCATTGCCCAAGACAACTCGTGTTTTCTGTGGCCATGAGGTAAAATGGTTCTAGTGATCTGTGTGGAATTCGTTTGTGACATATATGACAGTAACTTGAACATTCATTCGAAAATTCGAGATTTAATACATAATTTGACTTCTCTTCATCTGAGTCTTTTCCCATCATATGGGACGGTTATTACAAATGAAGACTCATTAGTTATCCTCTTTGGTAATTGCGAGTATGCAAAAATTGAGTCCCTTTGATGTCTGAATCCATTTTCGTTATATCTAATCTACCCATATTCCTAGTCGCTCCTTCAGCTAAGATCCTTTTGCTTCTCCTAACAGATGCATTGTTCGAAACCATTTCAAGCTATTCTCCTTCATCTTAGCCCTCAGCTTAGTGAAGTTTCAATATTACACTCATTTTGTGACCTATCATATATTGTGTTTCTTCTCATCTATCTCAACATTCACATTTTTTGTTACTTTTCCTTTTGGTCATGCTCTTACTTCGACCAATGTATAGAGCCGCAAAGCTAAGCTGGTAAAACTACCGGTGTCTAAATTCTTTGGTTCTGTGAAACATTCTACTCAGTCTCATGCATTGGTGAATGACTTGCACCAAGTAACGAACATCGATCATCTCGTGTATTCGTCTTCTTGGTCATCAGTTGTGTACTCTCCCTTGTGTAATCTCGTACTTCTTACTGAATTCATGTTTCATACATATTGTTTTCATTATGCTAACCATATATAACTTAGATACCAAAGTTCCCCAACATTTTTACTTTAGAAATCATCCACTTTACTTTTGTCAACTAGTATGATATGATAAGCAAATAATACCAAGCATTCTTCTTCTCCATCTTATGTGTTCCTTCTAATATCATCATCTAAAGCAAGAAAATGAGTACTTTATTGTTGGTCCCTGATGTAAGCCTGCAGAGCGAGGAGGTTTTTGATTCTCCGCCATTGTCTCATGTACCAGCCACTGGTAACCTTTTTTCTTCTTAAGAGCCTACCATATAAATCTTCAAGGCACTTTTCTTAAACATAATTTTTTTAAAGAGATGAAGGAGAGTAGGATGTAAATGTATATGCCATTTGTTGCATCTATTATGATACAGATCCATATTGAATCTGCTAACATAGTTACATCCATAAGACTTTCGAACGAAGAGACGGTCTGATACCATATTGCATTTATTAATACCTGCTTGTTTGCTAAGTGGGAAGGTCTGGAGGTTAATAAACTTTGGTCATGTATCCTACTGATTTACAGATAATTCGCCGTCGTTATTTTGAACAAGATTGTCTTAAATTGGATGTGCAAAGACAGGCACAGTTATAATTTGTAATTTTCAAAAACACGAGAATGTTAATTCTTAACATTAATTGATGTATGGCTCTTCCGTTTTCTTTAGGCGTATTCAGTTGGATATCTTGTATTCTAGGAGATGTTACTGCCACTGTGAACTTCATTGAGCCTTTTTTACACTGCAAAAATAAATTCTTTTCCTCCTATTTTTGGATCTGTTGTAATGTCTCTAAATCCTTTTAGGCTAATTAAATGGAGATATATTACCACTGGCATCTAATACAGACGGGTTTCATGCTGATATGCAGTATACAGAAAAGAACTTAAGGTTCGCAGCAGATATTGAACCAGAAAATGAAAAGATATCCCAGAAGTTATCATGGGCTCAAAAACAGAGGCAAGCAAACTTACCAACCATTCCATCAACCATTGGAGAAGAGTTCGAAACAAATCCTTTCATGCGTGTTGATCTACCAGAAATTCAGGTATTTGATACCAATATTGTTAAACACGTATTCATTCTCTATTCCATCAGCCAGTGGATGTAATAGATTATCCATCACATAATCTAATTATATGAATTATGCAGAAATAGAATTTTAATGTTTATACTTCCTTGTAATCCCGAAACTTCAGAAAAGATAGAAGAATAATATGTAGATAGGAAGTAGAAAGATAGAACTGAGTGTTTCTTAAGTGGATGCTGGGCATGGATATCAAATTTGGATATTTGGTAGGTTATGCACATCACATATGTGCCCGATTAAATGGTTGTTTACCTGCCTATCTAGTATAGGCCTAACAATATTCTCATTCGCCTTTTCTCTTGCTACCCAAGAATAATTAACCGCTGATTAATCGGCCTTGCTTTACAATGCTGTTTGACACTTCCATATATAGATATAGTATTTTTTTAATAAAGAATTTTCATTTGAAAGTGCTCACTTCTTTTATTTGGTTAGCAGTGCCAATAATGTTTGTTTCACTATAATTATTATTATTTTACTGGTTAACTGTATAAGAACTTTATTTTGCATAACTCATGTTTCCAGTCACATTTTCTGATCAGTTGTCCTGAAAAGGATTCTGAAATCCTAACAACCTATTCATTTAGCTATAGGTGTCATTTCTTCTAATATTGGAACATAATACTTTGGCATTCATTCGTTATAGTCAATACCGCACTCTTTCACACTTGTAAATATCAGAACAAATAACCTGGACCTTTGTTGACAAGTAATCTACAAAAGATATATGCTTAGTGAATCAAGTATATTGTCTCACGGATCTTTTATTTTTTGTGATTTTAGCTGATCACTCTCAGTTTTTCATCATTTCATGTACCAAGGCTTGCGACTCTTTTACTCGTGTTTTCAGACCGAAATATTGAAAGTAAATCTGTCAGAAGTAGTTTATTAATTCAATAAAAAAAACTGGCTACACTTGTGGTGATGCTTGTGTGTGAGTTGCTAGATCATTCAACAGACCAGTTTGCACAACCCTGCCATAAATAAATTATTAATAGAAATAAAATATAAAGCAACTAAAATGAAGTTGGTGCTCTTTACAAGCTTCGTTCAGTCAACATAAGTTCTTTCTTACATCCTCTAGATTTTTTAAAAATTTCTTCTTCTTTTTTGCTGCAAGTAAATTATATGATATGGGAATGCGAATTGTGGATCATAGGCAGAGACATAGACATGGGTACAGGACACAAAGGGCGTCATTTCCTTTTTTTCAACAATAGGACTGGGACGTATATACATTATACAGCCCATTCATGCACATATACAGAGATCTGCTTGTATATGGGTATCTTATGGAGAGACCTGGCTCCTTCTCGAAGCATTAAAATTTAATTTTTCAGACAACTAAATACTCGCTGTCAATTATGCTTTCATTTCGACATTTAAACTATAGACCAGCATACAAATTACATTGTTGGTTTAGGAAGAAAACCCCCCGAAGCAATAGATCATTCATAAAATGAAAATATCATTTAATTTCTGTAACTGATCATTTAAATAACTAGTAACAGTCATAAATCATAAGTAGAAATAAACAAAAACAAAGAATCCATTGATTGACAGACACAGCTAATTTCCTGAATTTTGTTTTTGAGGACAGTAGCTTTGGAAATGGCTTCTTCTTCTTCTTTCTCAATTTTTTTTTGATTTTTTTGTGATAGCATGAGAAGAACTAACATGCTTATTAATGCAGGCTAAAGTTGGCTGTGCCTCTCCAGTTGAGGCCATTAAGGAAATCAGAAGGCTGAAAGACACTTGGAGAGGCTAGGCTTGCTATAACTCGGACCGTGGTCGACCAAAATATCATGTAATGATTACAAGATATACTGCGGACAGTAGTGTGTATGTTTTTAAATGCCGTTTTTACATGTGCTAGCTTGCTGCCGAGAATGTAATATACTATAATGCGTCAGGAAATGGTGCTTCTGAGGATGCAAGTGCCCTGTTCTATCATGGAATTGTTCAATGCCTTTCTCATGCTTGGTCAATGGAAATGCCATATGTATAAGAGCAGAAGAAGAGCTGAGCTGTGTGGATACAGTTTATATTGATTATTTGCTTTATGTTTGAACGTCTTTTTTAGGTTTGATAAGCAGTTGGTAAATTAGAGGTTTATATGCATGTTTTGAATGTTTGTTAAAAATATTGAATGCCTTTTATGAAAAGTTGAGCTATGAGCTATCATCTTGATGATATATTCCAAATATATCTTAAATTAGAACATTACCTAATTGGTTCCGTTAAATAGTACATTGAATACAAGAATTCGTTGCTTCTCATTTTTGGACAAGCAAAACTAGATGATTATCTGTAAATTAGTTGACACTAAACTAAACCAGTGGAAAAAAGGCGAGGTGCTGTGATCTAGGGTGGTTTTGGTGATGCTATCTGCACACTTATCAATTCTAAGAGTTTCAGGCTTATAAGACAGGTCAATAATTTGTGTCTTCATGCCGCTGGAAAATACATATAATCTGATGTAAATGCTAAGCCATTTGGAAAAAGTTCTTCGAAAACTCAATATAAATATCAAATCATTTTGTAACTAGTCGTTATAAAATAAGCGACATCTAGTACTAACTTATCAAAGCTATGTTCTAAGGTTTTTGATTTTCAATTTGCAAGGACATATTTAAAACGTTGCTTAGAAAGGGACATATTTAAACCTCTCTTGATGGAATCGAGAGCAATTACTTTCCAATTTAGAGCAATTTAGTCAATTGAGAGCTTGCCCGGATTTTTAATAATTTTGTTACAGATCTTTTATAATCATATAAAATAAGGGACAGCTTGGTATATGAAACGGACAATTACTAAAAATCCATTCCGTTTAAGAAATGTGATTGTTGGAATTTTGATTTTGATTTGGATTTGGAATGCTGGACTTATGTGATGGGTGCTGCATATGGGCTTTCAATATGTCAGGGGCTTCATCCAAAGGTCTAAGCCAATTGGTAGGGTCCATCTACATTTTACACCCATAACCATCTCTTTATTTTCAATGCTGGATTTTTCCTTTGACTCCTCTCCTTGCTTCAAATTACAGCATGAATATGATTCTCGAGACCATTGCATTGTCGGCCTTGGTATATTATTTTATTATTCCTGCAATTTTTTCCGCGACAACATCGGTTATGGTGCAGATAGACTGTGCCGACCGTGATGGTTGAGGCAGCAATGAAAACAATGACCAAGAAAATAACCATGGAAGACAGTGGCAACCGACGCTAGGGACCGGCGACGAGGACAGTTGTCAGCGGTGGTCATCGAGCGATTGCTGGCGCGTGTTGGAGGTAACGACTTACCACAAGCAAGCAAACGGAGCTGGAGATGGGCGGCGGCAGCCGAAGAAAGGCATCGAGCGATAGCTTGCACCAGCCAGCTACAAAGGGGATGGCAGTGGCAGAGACAAACAACGGATGAAAACTAGCAACGGAGGGCAGCAGAGGACGACAATGAGACGGCGGTGGCCAGCAAAAATCATGACACCTGCTGTGATAGACAAGAAATTTTAACGGGGATATTTAGATATAACCAATTTGTACTGGATGCATCTTATCCACGAGATTTGTTTTTTTGTTTGGGATAATGACATAACAAGCAAGCTTGGATTCCCATTCTTTTTTCTAAAGCCAACCCATTCAGGAACAGAACCAGCAAAATCTCATCTCGGATAAGATTATTACAGCATGAGCTATGCTCAGCCAGTAATGTCGTATGCAATCAATCATAGATGGAGGGGTACGCAATGAAACCAATAGAAAGAGGCCGTTTTCGGTAAAAATTGGTGCATATCGACGGATCGTCCTGTGTCCGCAATGGTCAGCAACAATTCAATTCAATAAACCAAAACCCCCCCTCTCTCATCAATGCCTTCCTTTTAGAGAGAAATAGAGAGAATAGAGAAGAGAGAGAAACTCCGCGTCTCAATTGAATCAATCCACAGACCCTATCTCTACAGAGACAAACTAAAGGAGTTTCAAGAAGAAAGAAACTTCATCACCAACAAAAAATCTCCATTCTTTCTTCAATCCGCTACGATTCAAGTAACCCTCGATTCTTAGGGCTAGGGTTAAGATCCACCCCCAAAAAATCTTCCCTTGAATGGAAACGAGCGGCGGCAACCCCGTCACCTCCGCCGGCGGCGGCGGCGGCTCTAGAAGGTACGGACTCCAATTCTCCGCTTCTAATTTCATCCAAGCCCCTCTCTCTGCTCTGTTGGAATATTCTGGGATTTTATCAAACCCTAGATCGGGCCATGAGGACACTGAGCCCTCGATCGCCGCCGCACCTAGCGACGGCGAGGTCTCGATTAGGATCATAGGTGCTGGCGACCACGAGAACGTTAGGGTTTTAGAGAGGGAGGCGAGTCCTTTGAGTAATTTGAGTCCTGAGGAGAGGCGAGGGATGAATGATGAGGATTCGGTGAGGGAGAGCGAGAGCGAGAGGGAGGGTGGGGATGGGGAGTTGAATCCTTTGAATCCGACGAATCCTTCGAGTTCTGCTTCGGGGAGTGTGAATAATGCTGAGGGAGAGGGAAATGGAAGGGATTCTTCGTATCAGAGGTATGATATCCAGCAGGTGGCGAGGTGGATCGAGCAGATTTTACCGTTTTCGCTGCTGCTGTTGGTTGTCTTCATTCGGCAACATTTGCAAGGTATGATTAGATGTTGAAGCTAGAAATTTTTGTTATGAACATTGATATATTATCATACTGTGGATGGATTGTTTATTTGTTGGAATTATGATGCGCCTGCTAGCTTATGAGGAATCTGTTAAGGTGTTCTTCTCAGGTGTGATGTGTTTGCTGGATAACAGGATGGATGCGTTAGAGTTGTTTTTTGGTTTCTAATAGTTGACCTGGCGACATGAACATTAGTGGGATTGATGTAAAGCTATATGCTTTTCCCTTGTTTTTCAGAATCTACTATGAAGATGTTAAGAAAAGTTGTTATATGCAATATACTTTTATGTGGTTTTACCGTTTTAGTGAATTAAGTTTGCTGGAAATGAAACTATATAGCCTTACATAAACCCATGTTTTGTTTTAGTGCAGCCTGGAAAATATGTTTTAAATGTACCATATTGGAAAGTGAGCCATGAGTTTTTACTAAATCAACCCAGCTTCTTTTTTAGTGGAAAATTACTACATTATATCTTGGAAACACTTGAGACTGCATGTTCATAGGAAGGCTACATTGGTTCTACGGTAATATGACCTCTGGACGACATGCGGTCGGTTTATTTAATTGATGCGATTGCGGCGCATGCCATTAAACAACCATCAAGTTACCTGAAGCAATTTTATTTTCTATATGATCATAAGTTTGACACAACTAGTGCAATGATCGTGAAAAATGTATATCACAAAATGAAAGAAAATTGCAAAGGATTTACCTTTCTCATAACTTATAACCAATACCCTAGATTAATGTTTACTTGCTGGCTTATAAAATCAATTTGGATGTGCACGGGCTTTTATCTACAAGTATTCAATTCCTGGTACTCATGTTTATTCTAGCTTGGGATTGGATACCTTGCGTTACATTATCGTCACCGTCACCGTCGCCATCAAATCTAATATTCTTTTTCCATCAAAAAGGGGTTTGGGTAGCATGTTTAATAGACATGTCTGTCTGTCATACCTATCCTCGTGGAATTTTTGTTTGCTTCATTCATGGTGGTGCAATGCTAACCTTGTGGAAGGACTTACAGGTTTCTTCGTTACAATTTGGATTGCGGCAGTGATGTTTAAGTCAAATGATATATTGAGGAAACAGACTGCTTTGAAGGTTTGATATCCTATGCATAGTTCTATATATATAGAATATAGTAATGCCACTTCTATTGCTTTTGCAGCGTTATTTTCTGTTTAAATTACTAGTTAACAGCTGCTACTACAACAACAAGCCTTTATCTCAAACTTTTGACGTCAGCTACATAAATCCTTTTCTTCATTTTGGCTGTGAAAGGTCACCCCTTGATAAAATTAACAACCAAGACATCTTTTGTAATAGCCCAAGGAGAAATAACAAATGGATTGCATGTTTGGAGGAGGAAAGTGTAGAATAAAGCGAGAAAGTGAAGAACACTTTCTAACTTTCTCTGTTTGAACACAAAAACAATGATTGGAAAGTACTTCCCTACTTTTCTTCCCCATCACATTTTCTCCTCGTTTCTCTCTCTCAAAAGCTTAGAAAGTGGAGGAAAGTGAGAAGAAAGTAGGTGGTTTTATTATATTTTATTCTACTTTCTATTTCTATTTTACACTTTCTTACTTTTTACCATTCTAATCAAAATACACAATCTATTATGCAATTTACCTTTTTATTCGAGGGGAAAGCATCAAAAGTTTGTTTTGGTTTTCTTTTATTTGGATTATTTGACATGACAACGGCTTTGCGGTTTGACAGGGGGAGAGGAAAATTTCAGTGCTTGTTGGAATTACACTTGTCTTCATGATTCATGTTTTTGGAGTCTACTGGTGGTACAAGAATGATGACCTATTGTATCCACTCATCCTGCTTCCCCCAAAGGAGATACCGCCATTTTGGCATGCTATATTTATTATCATGGCGAATGGTATGCACTCAACTCAATGTTATTTGTGAATTTCTTATTTCAATATATATTGTTAGCTAGCAATGCTTAATTGCTTTTTCAAGAATGTTGATAGATGTTCTAACAGTTGTTTTTAGCTTGTTTAAATTATTTTGTGAATGTAAACTACTTTTAAATTACATAAATATTTTTTGCTAAAGCAGCTTGCTCATGCATTACTGTAGGTAATGATTTTGTGGATCTATATATGAATTGTACTTTTTTCATTGGTGTTTTTGCTTATTTTCTTCGTTATCATCATCACTTGGGTGTTTATAAAACAGCTAATTAAGATATGACATATTACTATATTGACAGGATTTAGAAAGCTGCTCTCAAAGGAAGCTTACATAATAGACCGTCTTGCAGTGTCTTTTTGTGCATCTCCCTCTATCTTATGGGTTTCACTTATTTTCTATCACTTCAATTTTATTTACATATTCTTTCCATTGTATAGTTGGTAAGATCTGTAACTTCAAACTTACCCATTTGCACTGTAATTTGCTAGTAGCAGGGATAATTTCTCGTCGAGGAGATTTGGATTTTAACGATTTAGAATCAGCAGAATTTAATTTTAGCAAAATGATATAACATGAGGATAAAATGCTGTTTGATAGCCAAAAGTATTTAGGTTTGACCATGTTTGCTCATTCATCATTATAAGATTGATGTGGATGTGTTTTGTGTAATCAAGAAGAACGAAGTTTTAAAAGCGGGAGAACAAAGCACAGCGGCCAGAGTGCCTCTTTGGTCGCTCAGAAATCAACAATGTCCGATTTTAGTTTAATTTGATATTTTTTGGTTATTGTTTGTTAAAGATTGATTCTAAAGTTGGAATCAATATTGCTCGAAGACAATCATAAACTTGAAGTCGAAGTTATTTGAAGATCTAAAGTCAAAACCGAGATGGCTCAAAATCCCTATCTTTGAAGTGTACAAAAACAACACTTGACCACCCTAAATGTTCAATCACTAATTTCAAAACAATAATCTAATCTCTTCCAATCTCGATGTCAGAATCTCCATGTCGAAAACCTAACCTGCTTGATTGTTTATCGTCGAAGCGTCTTTGTTAAAGTCGAAATGCCTTACTTTTAGTTGAAGCCTCTAAGTCGAAGTTGAAGTCCCTAAAATCCCAATTCGAAGTCTTGGCTGGATAGGAAGAAAGCATGAAAAGATATAGAGCTAACTTAAATATTAATATCATACCAAATGCGATACATAGTTATTCAATATAGGACTTTATTAGGATGTTAATATCAAACTTTAAAGAGTATGATATTAGAAGTACTAAAACCAATCCCATAAACTTTTAAATGCATCCAAATTAATAAAAAATATAGTATCGTTACTCAATTATTCGGGTGAGAATCACCACTTGAACGGGAGACAACGGAGCGACGAAGGACGTTCAACCGCTTAAGCGGTCACTTTTTAAAACATGGAGAAGAAAGGCTATAATGGAAAAAGTATTAATGTATTATGTGATTGTAGATAAATATGAAATTGAAGCGAACCAACCTTGCTTTATAGGTGAGGATGTTATGCAATTAACTGATAAAAATGAGCATGTCAAAATAGTGAGTATGTTGAGATGGATGAGTGGAATGCTTTATAATACATAATAAAAAAATAAATGCATTTTCAAGAATTTAGAGATATTGCTCTCAACACAGACAACAACAATAAGCATTTATCGCAAGATCTTGGATTGCATTAGGTTTTCGTTATTAACCTTTCTCATACAAGATTGATAATAGAGAGAGAAAGCCGTATACTATGTAATAATCCTTTTTTACTAGGGTTTTTTCACATGTGATGCACTGTGCACGTGGGAACAAACTACCCAAATTCAATATATATATATATATATATATATATATATATATATATATATATGAGGATAATGGAGGAAAGGCGCCATAGGAGGGAATTTCCTCATGTGGCGTCAAAAAATACTTCTTTCATGATTTTTCTTGACGATCGGCACCCATCATCATCATCTTTACCATGCAAGATGTGGATACACCAAATTTCATGCGATTCCATCACTTTTTCACCGTTGATTTAGTGGGTGCAAAATTAACGGTTTACCGACAATAGAACTTTTTACATCGCTAATTCAACGGTGAAAAAGTGGTGGAATCACATGAAATTTGGTGTATCCACATCTTGCATGATAAAGATGATGATGACGGGGGCCGATCGTCGAAAAAAATCATGGAGAATATAGATATTTGACGTCACCTAACGAAAAAGCCTCATGGGGCCTCTTTTCTTCATTATTCTCTCTCCCTCTCCCCCCTCTCTATATATATGAAATACTTGGTTGCAAAAGATGTTTTATTTTGTGTGTTTGAGAGTATTTGTAGAGAGAAACCTTTTCTTGAAAAGATAGAATATTATTCAAAATTTTATTTAAAAATAGAAAAGTTGGCATGGGTTTCAAGGAATGCAATAAATTGTTAAGAAATTTTCTTTCCTTTTCTTTTAAAGAACTTTTTCTAAAAAGAAGATGCATCATTTTAGCTACATAATTGATTGCTAATTTGGTGGGGCCCAAATAAGTTAGCATTATAATAGTAAAGATGAGGGTTTTGGCATTTATTTGGTGAGTGTAAATGTGGATGATTCTCTGTGGTAATTTATATTGTGGTTTTTTTTTTGAAATAGGGTAGTTTGATTTTTAAATTATAAAAATAGGGTAGTTTGTTTTATATTTATAATAATAGGGCGTTTGTGGACCCCCCATAATTTTTTTTTTTAATAATAGAGGGCGGGCCCTGCCCTCTCCTTTATAAAGGAGAGGGCGGGTTGCCCTCTTCAAAATTGAGGGGAGGGCGGGTTAGGCTCTTCAAAATTGAGGGGAGGGCCCTATAATAGGTAGAGGGCGGGTTCTAGGAACCCGCCTTCTAAACTGGGGAGGGGGATGGGGTCTACCAAACCGTCCTATTATTATAAATATAAAACAAACTACCCTATTTTTATAATTTAAAAATCAAACTACCCTATTTCAAAAAAAAGACCCTTATATTGTTAACATGCTTCTGGAACTATTTCTTTTTGGTGTATTCTTTGATCTTCTCCTCTGGGTGGAATGCGACTCACCTCAACAAATGTATCATCTTTCCTTAGTCTAGAGAAATTTATTGGCACCAGCTTGTCCTTTAGGATTGTGGCAACCCCTTCTCATGTCAATAATTTTTGCGGCTAGGAATTCGGCTATTAAGAGACGTGTATAAGATTTATAGCTGCTCATAATATTTTAAATATCCTTCACTGTCATGAATTTTGTTTAGTACCTCCACTGGCGCTTCTAATCTTCATTTTGATGGAAAAAGGCATATTAGACCTCTTTCTCCTTAAATGGATCTTTTTATCTCTTAAATACATAAATAAGTTCGGTTTAATTCTTTAGCCATTTTGTCTTAACAAAACATTCATCCTTTCTCAAGTGCAACATGTCCTTAACTGACTAAATCATACTGATTAAATGAAAGGAAAGTGTATGCAAAAAATTACCCATTATCTCATATGACCATATTTATGTATGCAATCCATTTTCTCATTACGACCATATTTATGTATGCAAAATTTACCCATTTTCTCATTACGACCATTGCTAGCTTCTTTTATTCTTAATTTCATCCACAAGTGGTTTAGCTATTTTGAGCAATGCGTCAATATTTATCACTTTATGCAGATACTATGGTTCGCCAAGCAGCAATGGTTTTTAAGTGTATACTGCTGATGTACTACAAGAATAGCAGAGGTCGGAACTATCGTAAGCAGGTAGTATACTAATCTACCTTTTTTAGTTGTCTGCTATAGGCTTACTGTAGAAATAAACAGTTGAATTTCATAGGCAACATAGTTTACATATTTGACAAAGCATAGTGTATCTTCTTCTTCTTCATTACCTCATAGCTGGAAAAATGACATTTTGGCTTTTGTTGCCTTCACTCTAATGAGTTGTCTACTGTACATTTAATTTTCTTGTAATGCTTTGGCTAGTGAATAACCGGTTAAATAAAACGCCATAATTAATTGTGTCTCTAAGATTTATATGATTTGAGCCGTTCTTTCTCTGAATTATTGAGGTGTGAGGCCCTTCACCTGTTATGGAATCCATTTGCAAAGGTTTAAAGTGCATTTTCAGAAAAGAGGTAAGAAAAACTCGAAAAATGATAGTTACAATGACGAACATGCTATTCAGTAAGAAGGTTCTTAGGGGGAGGAGGAAGGAGGTGCGGTTGTTTAGGTTTTTCTGAGAGAGGGAGGGAGGGAGATGTTATGGTTTTCTTAGTAAGACAGGGTTTTTTTTTTAACATGGCAGGTAAGGATTGTATGGGATTGTGGATTGATCGGGTAAAAAATTAACCCATATGAACTAGTAAACCTATTAAGGATCTTTGTCTCCAAAGGAGAGAGAAAAGCAAGCATGGTGTAGTTTTAAATCCTATTTATATCAACAAAATAGGATATTTTTGGTTTGAATTATTTTTTTGTTGTTAGAAGATTAGTTCTTTTTCAAACCCACGATTCACAATATACCTAAAAGTTAAACAGGTTTGAAATATGTCCATATATCCTGACTCTCGAGTTTTCGTGCATTATAGATACTAAGATACTAGTCTTATCAAAGATAGACAAGCTGTATCATAAGATAATTGTCCCAAGAATTACACATATAAGATAAATATCAATCCCCCTATATGTTGTATCAAAACATAAGATTAGTATTGCACATCGTAATATATCGACATCAATGTTTCCATATATCATGTTTGATTCTAATTTTATGTCCCTACAAAAATTCAATTGGTAACTCGACATTACGAACATTATCTTGTGATTTTACTAAAGTTAATATTTTTACAAATGTATTCAATTTTCTAGGGGCAAATGCTAACCCTTGTGGAATATCTCCTTCTTCTGTACCGAGCATTATTGCCGGCACCTGTTTGGTACCGATTCTTCCTTAACAAAGAGTATGGAAGCCTCTTTTCATCTCTCACTACGGGGTTATACCTAACGTTTAAGTTGACTTCAGTTGTTGAAAAGGTATAATGTTTCAATGCTTTTCGGATTTTTTTAATCTCTTGTTAGTTGTTAGATCATAGCTGCACCTGAATGATCTTCCCAACATTGCAGTCTGGTTTTACTATTACATAATGACAGATGAATTAGCGAGTACTCTTCTTTATCTTTATTTTAAACTTGTGGTCGCCAGGTTCAGTCATTTTTTGCAGCATTGAAGGCGTTATCGCGCAAAGAGGTGCATTATGGGTCTTATGCAACAACAGAGCAGGTATAGCTCTCTCTCTCTCTCTCTCTCTCTCTCTCTGGGTGCGTGCGAGTGCATATTACATTGGAACTTCTTTTTTCACTATATTCTTGCCATTGTTGAGTCTTTCAACCCAAGATTTACGCACACGTTGGATTAATACCATAGGAAGTAGTTAAAACTCTGATATGCACATTTGTATGTTTTTGTTTCATGCACAATTTCCTTCTTTTGTTTGAGTCGTGTATAAAATCCATAGCCAGCAGCTAGAAATGTAATAATTGACTTAAATGTTGTTTTACGTTCATTATGAATCGATCATAAAGCAAAGATATGCTAAATTCTAATAAAAGTAGAACTAGTTTTATCTATTTTATAGGTCATATCTAAAGAATAAAAGGTGTGTCCCCCATGTCCTAACCTTTGACCCTGTAATCACAAGTTGGGTTCTTTCCATTATAACTTCTTCCACCAGTGCTGCACATGATCACAATGCCTGAGAATTTTAGCAATTTTGTCCAGTTTGTTTAATTTTTAAATTTCCTTAAATGAGTTCTTCAATGTGATTAGACATACTTATGAGTTTCTCAACTGAAATCACAATATATTGTGCATGTAAGTATGAACAAGCGACAAATTTATTGCCAGGGACCTTTTTGGGGTTGATTATCAGCTGGACCCAGCTCACTTCAGTCACTAGTATATCTTGACAACTGATCTTGCTTAAAATTTTAACTTCTCATAAGCCAGTGCACAGGTCAAATGTTTAAACTACATGACCATCAAGTAATTTAAGCCTTATGGAAACTTTACTAGCAAAAAAAAAGGGATTCTGTTTCCACACCCAAAGTTTGAAACTGATTTAAACAACTTTCAAAAGTTGGAAAAATCCCAGTGCATCTCAAATGTATCAAACATATAGATATTTATCTGCAGTTCCAATATTGCCCTCAATTGTATTCTAAACAAAATTATTTACAGCCCCAAAATTAAAAATCGATTTATATTTAAAGCCAACAAGTTTCATTATTGTCAGCAAATATGAACGAATCAAAATTTGTTATGGTTTTAGATAACATTTAAAGATTCAACCAAATATGTTAGGATCGTGAAAAAATTACTAATATAGACTTTTTATAACATGTTAAGATTCATCGATATGCTTTTGTAAATCAGATGTTATTTTATGGAAACATGTCGTATTTTGTTAAAAATTCATTGAATGATACTATTTATTCATCCCTCTCCCTTCGATCTCCAACATTATTCATTTCAAACAAAGTTTTAAATAGCAGACATAAGAAATATATCGGAGAAATGCTTCATATAACGAATATTGTTGATATATCGGCTAAAATCAAGGTACCGGGCGATATTATATCAGTTTTATCGTATCGCCAGAGGTCGCAAAACGATATATCGATCGACCGCCATTTGATTCCATGATCTCAACCTTGTTTATTTATAATAGTTGTTCTCTCAATTTTATATGCCTTTAGCGGACTTTGATTTGTTTTTGTGTTGATTTAGGTTTGATTTATGTATTAGGGGTTTTTGGGAATGAGAGTGGATGCGAACATATGAAGAATGAGCAGACATTGAGATGAATGCAATAGTATAGAGTGAACAATTAGAAAGAATAGAAAAAGAAAAAGCAAATGAACATCATATATCTAAAATGGGGTCTAATATGGACGTCTCATATAAAGAGAAAGGATCATACAAACACTTAATGCCACAACACGCGTTTATCATAAATTTTTAGGGTCGGCTATATGAATTGTTTTCTTCCATTAGCTCTGTTAAGGGCCGTCACCTCAATTAAATTAGCAATTAACATATCGTTCCTAATTATCTCCATACATGTTTGCTTAGGTCACTTATTGCTAGTTGCGCTAGTTACACAATTTTGTCATTTATATTAATCGAGGCATTGTCAGGTCTTCGTTGCATGTGACCAAACTATCTCAAACTTATCCTCTATGGATGACCTCTTGTTACAAATACACTCATCTTGTATCCTACTGTATTGCCGCTCATCCATTTTAACATTCTCATTTCAGCCCCTCATTTTTAGATACATTTCTTAATTGTCTAACGTTCTGATCCATAAAAAATTGTTGGCCTTATCACCATCATACAAATACCGGATACTTATTTAAAAATAAAGATACTGGTTTTAAGAATAAATGAATACATGCGCTGGGCTTAACATCATGGATATAAAAGTAAGTTTTAAATTGTGTGCAGAAACAAATTTCCCAAAAAATCCTCTATCTTAGACGGTCATGCTGCTTTGCTGGTTGGCTTTTCCATAATAAAATTTAAATTATATACATTGTTCTAAATGTCGGCCGACATCGTCGAAATGTTGGCGACATGTCAGTTTTGGAAAGAAAAGGACAGATATCCAAAAATATTTGTAAATGTCGGCCGACATTTCGTGATATCGGCGTTTTACCCGCATTTACCGATATATGTGGGTAAAATTACGCAATTTTCTTTCGGGTTTTGGGCTTTGTACATTAAATTATTAACGCGGTCCATTGTAAAAATAAAGAATAAAAGACATCGTCATTGTCACGGCCGTTCACTTAATAGGCGGCCTTTCTACCACTGAGTTATTGAGTAAGATATAAATTTAATAAAACTAAAAACTTAAATAAATTATTTTTTTCAAAAAGATAAGTTATATAAACGACGTTTACATTATAAAAATGTAGAACCCGATATTTGATAATACCGCCCGATATTTCATGATATTCTCGACATCAAAATCTTCAGGACGACATGACACCGACATTCGAAATTTAGAACATTGATTAGAACATTGATTATATATGATCACTAGCGATGGCTGTGCGTTATGCGCAAGATCGCTAAGAGTTACAGACATGGTTATGTGAAAGAAATTAACAATCTAAAAAAATTAGCAAGTCTATGCAAAGAAAAAATGCGAGATATACCAATACAATCTATTCTATAAGGTACGAATGTAGATTTGCAATGGGTGTACCAAACTTCAACATTAATAGCTAAATTGCTCAGGAATAAACCTAATAAAATTTTCTAGCGGTGTATCTTTTAAGTGTTGTAATCCCAATTAATGCAATTGGAACCAACCGATATAGGATAACTTTTTTTTAATTCCTTATTGATTTCCACTTTGTTGGGGTCAAAAATTACACTCCGGTTGACCAAGTCAAAGTCACTCAACCCCCAGCCAAGCGGGTCCGATCTCAAGCCTAGTGGGCCCAAGTCCAAGTCAAGACCAAGCATGGAAGGCGTCGGCTCCATGCCAAAAAGGAAGCAATAAATTAGTTTAAATGCAATTTTTAGAAATAAATGTATGGAAAATGGGCAAAAAGCCAAAATTTTGCAAACCTCATGGTTTATGCGCAAAAAGAAATAAGCACACGAGGCATGGGGAGACCCAAGTGCCATTTAGAAAAGCCCAAGGGGATATAGGGGATATATATAAAGTGTGTAACCTATAAAAAGCAAACGTGATAAGAAAATCAATAACTTTCATTCTCTCCAAAATTCTGGGGTTCTGTGCTTCCTTCCTCAAGGTTTTAAACCTTCTTTTTTTGAATTAAATCAAGAGTTTAACTATTTCTTTTTCAAAAGAAAAAGAAATAGTTTTTCACCATAAAATCCTTGAAGGGGAGCTCAGATCTCTCATCAAATATCTAAAATGGGAGATTTTTAAGTCTCATACTCCTTTCCTCTAAGATCCAGCCAACAAAGAGGAGGAAGAAGTAGACCCATCTTCAAAAAATCCCACTTTGGAAAGATCCAAGGCTCAAGAGAAGATCCAGAGCTCAAAGGAGAAGAAAGGGGCCCTCTTTCATCATCTCTGAAAATCTCAAGGAAGTTTAACTTCGAACAGGAATCTCTTCTTTAGGAGTTTAACTCTAAACCAATTTTTGAGAAGCTCAACTCCAACATCTAAATTCTTGATGGAGTTGAACCCTAAAAAATCCAGTTCTTTTAGGAGTTTAACTCCACAAAAGATCCTTTTAAGGAGTTTAACTTCAAAAGTCATCCGGGAGTTCCATTCCCAGTCCAGGGGCTAAGTCCCTTTTTCCGTGGGCGCATGGCGCCCATGTGCAGGGTGGTGAACCGCTAGCGCCCAGCGTCCACGTGCAGGACGCGTGACCGCTGGCGTCCAGCACCCTCGTGTTACCCACGTAGCCTGCAGGCGCCCATGCGCTATCTCACGCATTCTTAGAATGCTCCTCAACCTTTTTTTTCCCACACGCTCTACACTTAAAACACATCCCGTTAGAGAAAATTTCTAACGAGCGCTGTTCCGCGCCGCGCAAGGGGCTGCTAGCCCCCTTGATCCCCAACCCGCTATCCGGGTAGCGGGACCCCCCATAAACTCTGCGAGACTCTCAATATACCCAAAATCCCTCAAGACACACATACGCACACTGCATATTGAGTTCGCATGACCAGTTTGACCCGTTAATCGGAGGTTTTCTCGCTCCAAAGACGAGAGTTAATTAACGGCACCTTAGTCCATGGCTGCTGGAGATTCGGATCCCCACAATCAATAAACCCCCGCCTACCCTGGGCAGGGGAAATCTGTAATATACCTGACAAGCACATGCATTCCTATCTCAATGGGGTGACGAAAAACGCCCTACAGATTCTGGCACGCCCGGTGGGACCTTTTCTCTCCTCCCATATTTCGGATTAAATGTTCATGCGAACTTAATTAACATATATATCGATTGCCTATACTGAAATCATTTTTTTTTGTGTATAGGTTAACAGCTTTCGGTCACAATCTCGAATTCAGCAATCATGTCTCCCAAGACGAGCTTTATTTCTGACGCTACTCCGATTCCCTACGTGATGAAAATCAATACCCGTGTGGTTCTTCCTTCAAGTCTCAACTGGCAATGGGAGGAGCTATCTCGTCAATTTGGTTCCGTCATCATCTATCCTGCTGAAAGCGCTCATCTGGCAGAGGTCTCGGCAAACCAAGCAGCCAAATTGATCTCATGGGGCAGGAGGCCGAACGTTGTGGTCGTTAAAGCATTCCACCCCAAATGCAAATCCGTATTCGAACGACTCTCCACTGTTTCGACTGGGGCAAGGCCGTCAACACTAATGGAGCCACAAAGCATCTCCAACAAGCCCAGACGGTGCCCTCGACAATCGCGCGAGTAGGCGTCTTCTCTGGACTCTCTGTTAATCGGTCTACGACGTCTTCCTGAAAGGCCGAAGCCTGCCAAGTGCTCAAAACAGAAAAGTTGAGGCAGAAGCTGCTCAGATATTGAGCTAACAAAAGGGCCGGTTTCCGTCCAAGTTGAACTTTGTGAGGTTCCAAGAACAGGGTTATCCCGCAACGACAGCTGAGTCAGCCGTAAAAGTTAGCAATTTCTTCGAATTTCTGAAGTGGGTTCAGAAAAACGCTATGACCGCCACAATCAAGAAAACAGTCCGAACAATAATACAAAGAGTTGTGTCCCGGCCCAATATAGAAAGCATGACATCGTCTCTTCAAGGGTCTATCAGGCGCTCTGTGCCGCACGGAAGCGGCGGGAAAATCTAGAAAAGAGACACCAGCACCACTCAAAAACCCAGTTAGGCCAGCCGTCTTCAATCGATTGTCCTTTACCGAAACCGAAGGGCCACGACAGCGGTCCGTGAAATCAGCTGCCAATAATGAAAGGACAGCCGGATATGTTATCCACATGGTCTACATGGCAGGCACGTGTCCCGGCGACAACCTTCGCAGCAAAAGTAAGGATGGGGCCACCACATCCCAAGCCCAATCTGGCTTGCATGTGGTTGCCACTTCCCAAGATCAGCCGCCTCCGCTGGACGATGAAAACCCTCTCGATGAGGTCGATAGGCAAAATGTCCCTTCGGTCCTTGTGGAGTCAAGCTCAAACAGCGAAGAAGAACCGACTTTCCGCCTTAGGACCGCAGAGCAGGAGCTGCTTCAAGAACTCTAAAAACAGCTCAAGAGCAAAGATAAAGAGACGACCAAGCTCTACGCAAAAATTGACGACCTAACGAACGTTGTGATGCAGCTCTCGGCTCAAATTGCTCGGATGCCTTCCAATCAAGCACAAGTCTCTATTAATGAGCCGGGTGATAACAACCCGAAGCAACCGATGCTTGTCTATTTGGGTCCAAGTTTGGGCGAGCCACACGAAAGCCGGTCACATTCCATTTCTGGGGACGTCATGGCCCCGGATGGCACTATCCCGCCAACACAAGATCGGATAATGAATTTGGTCACCAGCAAGGTTAAAACATTGGTGGCCGAAGCCGAAGCTCATAAAGAAATTGGCAGTAGTGGGCTGCTATATCCCGCACAGTACGATTTGATCAAGTTTCCCAGCGGTTACATCATTTCTAAGTTCGGAAGATTTGATGGGACGGGAAACGCAAATCAGCATGCCGCCCACTTTAAAGCGTCATGCGGAAATACAGGGGGCAATGATGCACTCCATTGTTAGTTTGTCAACAGCCTGACCGGTGTCGCTTTTGACTGGTATGTGAACATACCAGACGGGCCCGTCACTACTTTTGCCTAAATGGAGTTTCTGTTTCAGCAAAGGTTCATGAGTGTCAGTGATAAGATTTCTATTGCTGACCTTATGATGACCAAGTCGGGGAAGAACGAAAACAACACAGACTTTATCGTCCGATGGCGTAATCTCACTGTCAAGTGCGAACCAACACTGGAGCAGGACCAGTCCGTCAGTCTTCTCATTGGGAACCTCAACAATTTGATGGTCCCATTCTTATGTATAGCAGGCCTCAGGACGTTTCAAGAGCGGACCAAGAGAGTTCAAATGTTGGAACGCTCGAAGCAAGAGTACTCCGGACTCTCAAATGGACAAACCCTTGGAAGAACCGAAAGGACGACAACCGTAAAAGTGAGAATTCCAATAATACTAAAGCCTTCAATGCGTTTGACAATGAAGACACGCGAAAAGCGGGCGGACAAAAAATGGACGGGTCCCGAAAGCCAGTGCTAGGAAGAGAAGGGCCTTCTCTGAAGGAGAAGAACAAGGTTTCCTCTTTCAGGAGGGACAAGGTCCGCAAGAGGTTCAAGGAGGGACAAGGTCCGCAAGAGGTTCAAGGATACCCTGAACAACTGTCTACAATTGCCGGAGTCGAAATGACCTCATGAAGCAAAAATGGCCGACAATCCCTGTATTGCCCGTACCATAGAATAGTGAGCTATGCGATCAAGGATTGCTATATTTTCAAAGACCGGGTCAAAAAGCAATACAAGACTGGAGATATCGAGCTGTCTAAGAGTGTGTTGGCGAACAATCAAGCTGCAACCACCAACTTTATACAGACAGAAGCTGAAGCCTTTTGGGAGCAGACGCCTGAGCCCGCTGCCCCGAGAAATTAATCCGACTCGCCGCAACCTCCGTGAAGTATGCACATATCTAATAAGACGAAGAAAATGTTAAAGCTTCTTCAGAAAGAGAACAGAATGGGAGGGGCAGAAGGAGCCTACCGTTCCAGCTACCAATTCAGCTCAATCGAGCTCAAAATCCAAAAAGCTAAAGATGAAGAAAAGGAAAGATGCGGCTCGAAACGAAAGGGAGTTGGCGGGGAAATCGACCATTCAAAGGCATATCGAATCTCTCGAAAACTACGAGCGAAAGGAAAGAACCATAATTCAATTGAAGGAGTTCTTCCGCATAGAAGCAGCTAAGATTCTGGAAGAGCTGGAAGAAGACTCAAATGATGAGGTTCTTGTCGTGACCTGCTACGTCATCCACCTTCGTAGCAACTCTGAGAAAAACTCTCTTTTCCTAAAGAGGACGAGGAGCTCGCAATGAAGGCCAACCAAATTCAGTTCAGGAGCGACGAGACTCTACCGCCAAATCAAGGCAACACCCCAAAAGGAAAGGAAAACCAAGTCACTAATGAAGAAGATGGCGGAGAGCTTGCTCACGAAGACTCGAGTCCTTTTCCGGTGGACTATAATGTCTTGCTCATATCCGGAAGCTTCCATCTCTCTTGAGTATCTATGATGCTCTGGTCCTATCCAAGGAGCTTAGAGATGTTCTTATTCATGCCCTGCAAAACCCTGAGCGGTAGCAGGCTTGTTTCACGGAAATTAATATGAAAGAGGCCCAATACACTCTGCATACAGCCGCGATCACATTTAAAGATGAAGACCTGTTATTGGGAACATCGGAGCACAACCGATCGTTTTACGTGACCGGGTAGAGCGATGGAGACCGAATTAATCGCATATTGATTGATCTTGGGTTCTCGGTGAATATCGTGAACTTGCGGATTCTGAAGAGTTTGTCAATGGATGTCTGACACCTGTCATGGGAAAGGATTGCCATTCAAGGCTTAAATTAAAACTGCCAGCAAGTTCCGGGGTCTATAGCTCCACCAATTAAATTTGGGGATTTGCAAACCGAAACTAAAATATACATGATCGACGCCGACATGTCTTATAAGATTCTCCTGGGACAGCCGTGGCTCCACGATTACGTCATTGTTCCATTAACTCTCCATCAATGCATGAAGTATACCAAAAACGGCAAAGACAGACGCATTGACGGAGACATCCAGCCGTTCGGTGTGTATGAAGTCCGATACGAAGATTACCAGTACTTTGTGAACCCTAAAATACTAAGCCATAATTGACCGAGGACAAAACAACCCCGAAACTGAAAGGCAAATCCGAGCCGGCTGTCACTTTCAAAAGCAAAAACCCCATCTGCGTCCGCATTTCGGCGGTGACACTGATGAACCCGACGCGAGAAGTTTGCCCTTATGTAAAACCCGCCCTCATTTCGGTAGCGATACGGACGAGTCTGATATTGAAGGCTCATTCGGGATCAAAATTCACACTCGTTTAGACAGCAACACTGAAGAATAAGAGGAAGAGGATCCGCCTTGCAACAATTCTGCAGATTGGGCCCCATACAAAAAACGAAGCTTAGAGAAACCTTCAAGGTTACAGAAGGGTCCTTAGCTATCACAAGGGTGCCAGAGCAGATGTGCAAGGAGCTAGATGCATTATTAGTCTTTACCGTGGACCAACTGAAAACTTTTTATGTTCCCGGAAGAAAAAACCGACAGAAGGGTATCCTGTTTTATGGGTCAAACCCCGTCGTGCACCCGGACGATTTGTCCATGACATGTCCTCCCTAAGAAAGAGGCATACGAGTCGTCCTCAATCCTAGATACCATGCGTCTGAGATGCGGGAATATTTTGAAAAGTGCGAGTGTCGGTTATATCAAACGAACTCCGAAGCGAAGTTTTATGAGGGGATGTGGCATCCGTCTTAGGTCTGAGCACTCATCGATGGACGAATCCCAGATAGACGAAGCATAGGTTTCATTCAACCTGATGTCAAGGCATGCTACATGATCTATGTTGGCGAAGTCAGCGAAAAGTCAAATGATGACGACGAGCTAGCCGAACCAGAAAAGGCCCTTCGAGAGCTCGAAGATAGTGGACAAGCAACTTTCGATGAGCTAACCGAGATTGATTTGGGAACGTCCGATAATCCAAGGCCGATCTACATCAGCTCATTTTTGTCAGAAGAACTGAAAGAACGGATAATTGCCCTGCTGCATGAATTCGTCAACTGCTTCGCGTGGACATACAAAGAAATGCCCGGTCTCTCCCCTGAAGTGGTCGTACATAAACTGGCTATATCTTCTGATGCCAAGTCAGTCAAACAAGCTCCTCGAAGAATGAGAAAGGAGTTAGAAGAAAAGGTCATTGAGGAAACCAAGAAACTCATCGATGTCGGTTTCATTATAGAAAAGAAATATGCGGACTGGATCGCGTGCATCGTCCCAGTGAAAAAGAAGAATGGGCATATTCGAGTTTGCGTTGATTTCAGGGACCTCAACAAAGCATGCCCTAAAGATGATTTTCCACTTCCAGTCATGGAAATGATTGTCGACGACACTTCAAATTACGAGCTGTTCACCTTCATGGATGATTCGTTTGGATACAATCTGATAAAAGTATCGTCCGAGGATTCGAAGCACATAGCGTTTCGAACCCCGATCGGCATATACTACTACAAGGTGATGTCGTTACATATCAAAGGGCGATGACAAAGATCTTTGATGACTTAATCCACAAAGTTGTCGAATGCTATGTCAATGACTTTGTCGTCATGACTAGAGCCAAAGTCAATCACATCCAAGATCTCCGAACTGTCTTCACCAGACTAAGTACAATCTGAAGATGAATCCTCTAAAGTATGCCTTTGACGTATTATCGGGGAAATTCTTAGGCTTCATACTCTGGCACCGAGGGATCGAGATCGACCTATCGAAGATAAAAGCAATCGTGGGGATGCCTCCAAAGAATCTGACTCAGTTGAGATCCTTCCAAGGCAAGCTCGCTTACATACGTAGGTTCATCTCGAACCTATCGGGAAGATGTAGACCCTTCTCAAAGCTCATGAAGAAATGAGCTCCTTTTGTCTGGGATGCCAAATGTCAAGATGCATTCGAAAACATCAAATAGTACCTATTGCACCCTCCATTGCTCTCTGCTTCCATTCCAAATAAACCACCGATCCTCAATACTGCCGCGCTAGATGAGTCACTCGGTGCGCTTCTTGTTCAGAACAATGAGGGAAAGAAAATGCCCTCTACTACCTCAGTCGAACGTTAGTCGAGGCAGAACATAACTATTCTTCTATCGAAAAGCAGTGCTTGTCCCTGATATTCGCTGTGTAGAAGTTGAGGCACTATCTGCTCGCTCATTGGGTTATGCTGATCTCCAAGGTCGGCCCGCTTAAATACTTAATGATTAAAGCAAGCCTAGCCGGCAGAATGGTAAGATGGGCTATCATGCTGCTTGAGTTTGACAGTCTCTACTCCTCAGAAAGCAGTAAAAGGGCAAGCCTTTGCCGACTTCCTTGCCGCTCATCCCATACCAGAAGGGTCACCGCTCAATTGTGAGATACCCGACGAACAAGTGCTGCACCTCGAGAACGACGAGCCATGTTGGGAGCTCTACTTCGATGGAGCCTCATCAATAAGGACCTTCAGCAAATCAAGTGTTTCGGAGATAAAAGCGGGAATATGATTGGTGTTTGTTACGCCATCAGGAGGAACCCTACGACGTTTCTTCGCTCTTACCGAGCCTTGTCTAAATAACGAGGCTAGGTATGAAGCTCTGATAGCTGGTCTGGAGCTCGCTATAGAAATGGAGACACTTCGGCAACGGGCATACGGTGGTTTCCAGCTTGTCATCAACCAAGTGAGCGGCAACTACAAGATATATAATCCCGAATTAGCTCGATACAGAAGCTGTGGTGGAACTCCTGAAACAGTTTACCCACATTGAACTAATGAGAGTTCCTAGGGCGTTGAACAGGAAAGCAGACGTACTCGTTCGTCTAGTTAAAGAGTTGGCTGATCCCGACATGAATGAAATTCCGATCACAGTCAAAAGCCGGTAAATTCTGTCTCCAATCTCTTTAAGAGAAGAAAACATAAAACGAGAGAACAATTCTGCCGAAGATACTCTGATCATTCAAGACAAGATCAATTGGAGAGAGCCCTTCATAGAGTACGTCCGATACGACAAGCTGTCCGAAAAAAACCCGTGAGGATTCAGCTGAAGAAGAGAGCTCGCCGATACGTGTTTGTAAATAATACGCTATACTGCAGATCATATGACCAACTCTGGCTCAGGTGTGTCATCGGTCGAAGCCTAAAAGGTCATGAAAGAAGCTCGCTCGGGCGTCTGCGGTGCTCACTAATCTGGCCCTAAAATGCGTCTTCAAATCAAACGGCTTGGATATTACTGGCCAACCATGACAAAGGATTGCGAAGAGCATGCGAAGAAATGTCCTTTGCCAAATTCATGGTGACTTCATTCACAAACATCCCAATCCGTTGCATCCTACGGTGGCGTCATGGCCTTTCGAAGTTTGGGGGCACCGACATAGTTGGCCCGATCGATCTCAAAGGCCACCAGTTCATACTGGCCGCAACTGATTATTTCTCCAGGTCGGCTGAAGTGGTCCCGCTAAAAGAAGTCAAGACAGAAGATAATATTCTATACCATTTCAGTACACCTAGAAGAATCATTTCTGACAATGAGCCTTCTTTCAAGAGCTTCAAAGTCTCAAGGTTCGCTACACAGCATAAGATAGACTGGAGATATTCCTCCATCTACAATCCAAAAGCCAATAGACTAGCTGTAGCCTTCAATAAACCTCTATGCGTGTTCCCGAGGAAAAATGCTCCAGCCAACAAGAGAGCCTGGAATATCAAGCTTCATGAGGCGTTATGGGCATATCGTACCACGCACCGCACTCCAACTCAGTCCACTCCATACTTGTTACTTTTCGGAGTGGAGGCAATCTTCCCTCTCGAATTCGAAGTTCCAAGCCTAAGGATGGCCGTCCAGTACAGTTTGACGGAGGAAGAAAACGTCATCTCTTTTGGCTCGAAGAACTTGGCGCCCTCGAAAAAGGAGACTTGCAGTACAGCGAAATCCGGAGCTGTACTGAGCCCAAATGTCACGGGCCTATGATAAGATGACCCGTCTCTGTGCTTTTAAGAAAGACTAACTGGTGTTAGTCCTCAAAAGCCCAATCATCCCCAATCGACATGACAAGAGAAAATTCGAGCCAAACTGAGAAAGGCCATACGTCATCGAGAAAGTGTTTCATGGAGGATCCTACCAGCTGATAAATGCCGAGGGTGAAATGCCCATACCACCCATCAATGGCCGATATTTTAAGAAATACTGCGTGTGAATACTCCAAGTCGCAGGCGAATTGAGCACACCGGTCCTATGGTCTGGATCATACATCCTGTAAAACCATATACAATCCATAGGCGCAAATGCCCCTTATCTCTCCGAAGTCCTACCGGTGAGACCACATCTGAAGTCCTACCGGTGATGAAGCATAAAAAAGAAAAGAAAAAAAAAAAATAGGTATGTCCATAAGCAAAACTGGCACGGATGAAAACTCGTAAGGGCTCTGTGAGTAAAAATAGGAGGACTGCCAGCGAGTTTGTGAAAACCCGAAAGGGCGCAAACTTGTGAAAAGAGATAAAATACACTCGCAAAGTGCTCTCGAGCTTGTGAAGAGAAAATCCCCGAGTGAGATCCTTACGATTCACAAATGAGCAACACACTTAAGAATCCCTACAATTCCTAAGGAGAAAGTACAATTGCGAGATCCTCCCGACTTATAGAGAGAATGATTTTATGAGACCCTTACGGCTCATAAAATTGAAAAGCCTTAAGTGATGGAGATTTAAACCCGTCTCCTGAGTCATCGCTCCCCAACGGGCAACGACAACGCAAATGAAGAGTCGTTTCTGGCACTACGCTTCAGTGTTAGCGGTGCTGATGCCGACCCAAAAACTAAATCCCAAGTCCTCCCGGGGCAAATGATGAGTTGCTCCTGGCATTATTCTAGTGCAGCAGTGCCGATGCTATACAAAATCCAAATTCCAAGTTCCTCTAAAAATTAAAAATCCCGCTAAATAAGGAAGAAATCAAACAGATCAAATCAATGTCCTACCCGGCAGCGCTTCCAAGTTCAAAAGTTCAGCTGGACAAGTAGGGAGCTCCCAAAACAAATCAAATCAAATAAGTCAACCAATTACCTTCTCGATGGAATCAAGCTCCATTTCGGAAACAAATCAATCTTGACACCGCAAAAGGCTGAGCAAGTCAACTTCAATCCCGACACCGTAAGAAGCGGAGCAAGTCAAATTCAAACCCTGACACCGCAGAAAGCGGAGCAAGTCAAATACAAACCCTGACACCGCAGGAAATGGAGCAAGTCAAATCAAGTATCGATCGTCCAGGTCGCAAAAATGGCAGCACCGACCGTCCAGGTCGCAAAAATGGCACCCTCCACAGGGGATCAAACCAAATCAATCTCCATATAGAACAAGATCGATCAATTTCAAGCACACAACACACACGCGGTGTGTATTTATTGATGGTGTTGGGGTAAAAAATTACATCCTGGTTTACCAAGTCAAAATTAATCAACCCCCAGCCAAGTGGGCCCGAGCCCAAGCAAGCGGGCCTAAGCCCAAGTCAAGACCAAGCATGGAAAGGGTCGACTCCATGCCAAAAAGGAGGCAATAAATTAGTTTAAATGCAATTTTTAGAAATAAATGTATGAAAAATGGGCAAAAAGCCAAAATTTTGTAAACCTCATGGCTTATGTGTAAGAAGAAATAAGCACATGAGGTATGGGAGGCACAAGTGCCATTTAGAAAAGCCCAAGGTCCTATATGTAAAGTGTGTAGCCTATAAAAGGCAAACGTTATGAGAAAATCAATAACAGCTTTCATTCTCTCAAAAATTTCAGGGTTCATGAGGTAATTAACGGCAGTTTAGTCCGCGGCTGTCGGAGATTCGGATCCCCACAATCAATAAACCCCGGCTTATCCTAGACAGGGGGAATCTGTAATACACCTGACAAGCACGCACATTTCTATCTCAATGGGGTGACGAAAAACGCCCTACACACTTGAAAGAGCACTACCTTCATTGATTGCGTATCTTAACAATAGCACAATGTTCTCAAGGATACCCACTTGAGACAGTATAAGGCAATGGCATAGCAGAATAAGCAAATAGTATTCGAGCAGCTCGAGTAAGATCCATATGGTGGTGGCCCCACCAAAGACATCGGTTGTGATCTTATTGTTCCATGAAACCATCAACAACTGAATTAATAGTTGGGAAAAACAAAAACTTAAAAGGACAATAATTCATAGCTCCTGATCAGAACATAGTCAATAATACAATGTATTGTTCAAGGCATTTTCGACAAATACCAATTATACAAAGTTTTTAAGCTTGAGAGGATATTTCCTTGTGAGATAAATTTGGATTGGGAGTTGCTTTTAGGCTTTTTGGATCAAGTATTTCAAACATAGAATTCGAAAGAGGGTTTTCATATATTAAACCTCAATATCAACAAATATGGAGGAAATAAATAATAATGACAGCAACAAAAGAGGTAAAAATCCAACAGTTTCCCTTTAACTTTTGCAATTGGATTCATTGCTTCTTCACTTAAGGAGGTATCCATTCTCTCTTATCTTGTGCTGATCCCATCATGAACCTTTTTTTGGGAAACAAAAAGGATGCATGAGCAAGCAGAAGCAATAAGAATAAAAAATGATGAATCCTTTCTTCTTCTTTCTCCTTCGCCATCCTCTTATTCTTCTCCCTTCACAAACTCTTTTTTTTTGCCCTTTTCAATCTCCATCTCATTGCAGAGAGGAGATGAGATGGGGACATTTTTTTCCTTTTTTGTCCTGTAGTGAGAAGATTGTGAGAGATCCTCATGTGGTGACCTTTTGGATTGTATGGAGGGGTAAAGGTAGAAGAAAATATCATGGGAATATTGCAAATATGTTAGCCGAATATACCCTGACACAACTCCCGGGTGTATAAGTTTAAAGATAGGCCTTGATGTTCCATTGCCCACTTACATGTGTTTATTAACTTTATTATTATACGGGAAACACATGTTGCATGAACATTATGCAATCTAGCCTTTATGAGTCTTCTGCTTTGCATAGGACTCTTTGTTTTGTACCGTAATTCACTCTGATGTAAGAGAAGTTGACAATTTGAGGTCATAATGTACTGCACCCAACAAAAAGTCTTGTGTTAAAATTATTAGATATATTGATGCTTCATGCATGTTGATTTTGCAATGCCCTTGTCAACCACATGATTGGACATTTGGAAATAGTCTAATAGATCACATGCACATATTTGATCATGCAAGTACTTGGTTACTTCATGACCCTTTTGAAAGAACTGGTAAACGAAATATTAGCTTTATCTTTTTAGAGAAGGCTCTTTGTAGTATGTTTTTTGTTCAGAGTGTAAAATTTGCACAATGCGTACGCTGCAGAATATTAGACTCCTTAATTATATACGATCTATGAGATTGGCATTCATACCTTTAATTGGTCATCTTTGTTTTTTTATCTATAAGCCGATACCTTTGTCTGTCTTGATCTGAAAGCTGATATCTTTGTTTGTCTCTATCTAAATGCAGATATGTCGTTCTTTATCGAAAACAATTATGATCATGACTAACAAAATCATTTAGCCAAACTTCCTGTAGTCTTGCTTCTATTGGATGCTTCGGGAATAAGGAATTTTAGAAGGTGTTCTTGATTGGATGAGCTTAACTTGCAATAGTAAGTAGGATCTGTCCTTCTAGGATATACACCGACTTTCCCTGCAGAATCTTGTTAGGAACTTGGTATGAACTCAGAGAGTATCGGCGTCATGTTCATGTTAATAGTCCCAAAGGTTCGCTTTGTTGTGTGTTAGGAGGCTAGATTGACGATGATGGCTTTTCCTGATATGCTTTATTTATTGGGTTAATTGCACATATTCCCCTTGTACTATTTGTTTACTCCTAAACTGTCCTCTTACTTCCTCTTCTACAAATCTTGAGTCTAACCCAAAGAGTCAAATGGGAAGATCATCTGCCAAAAGAAAATGGGTAAGAAAAAGAGAAATGAAAGAAAGTTGGAGTTACTGTGGAGGATGAGAAAGATCATTGATCTTCATATTAGACTTAATAATTGGTTGTTTAGGGTTGAAAAGAAAGAAGGGTAAAACAGGAATTAGAAAAATATTTTTTAAACTGAAGGGGGGTTTAAGTGCTTAAGGATAGGTGCTGTGATATTGAAGTACAGATCTCATGATAGTTTGGGATGGGTGCTGAACCCCCTATAATACAGGAGGCCATGTTCAACAAACTTTGTATGGAGTCTATGGACTTATGTATAAACATATCACAAACTACCAGGTTATCATGTGAACAACATAGAATGGAATAAAAACAAATCATCCAGAATGCTAGCAGTTTAAATAAATATGATTATTTAGATGTTCCCCTGCCAGACATATTCGTTTAGTAAATTGAAATAAATAACTGCTTTTAACCAGAAACCGTTTTGACTTTATCTATCAATGCCTAATTACCATTTTACCAACAACTTACCAGTAGTCCAAGCATAAGTCTGTATTTATTTATGCCCATGCCTTCATGTTGTACTGGCTCCAATCATCTATTTCATAGAGTTTTTCACTAAAAGAAGACTTTTTGCAGTGGTACTTATTTTTATTATTTTTCAAACTGCTGATCATGATCCTAGAATAATAATGCTTTAACTATCAAAGTTTGTAATTGATGCAGGTGTCAGCAGCTGGTGATCTGTGCGCAATTTGCCAGGAGAAGATGCACGCTCCCATCTTGCTTCGTTGTAAACATATTTTCTGTGAAGACTGTGTCTCTGAATGGTACCATATCTCAAAGATTCCTTACGCCTCGTTTTTGTTCTGTTTTCCTTTTCCTTTCTGGTTTTGGAAAACATGAAATTCCTTTCATTTCAAACTTCAGGATATATAAACTTTATTTGAAACACTAAATTACGCTAAACTACCTTCGGTTTGAGCGTTTTTCACTAAAATTCCTAAACATTTTTCTTTTTAAAAATGAGTACCGTAAGCTCCCTTAAAGTTCTGCATGTAAGGGCGACATGGTGAAAAGAAAATCCCTTAAACCAAAGATTAAGGTATTTTGCTGTAGTACAAAACTTTGTGGAAGTTTAGTCAAGGATATTTTAGCCTTTACAAAAACGAATTGATGTTTTGATTTAGTAAAGCTAATGAATGATATATTGGTATTTTCAGGTTTGAGAGAGAACGGACATGCCCATTATGCAGGGCTCTAGTGAAGCCGGCAGATCTCCGGTCCTTTGGTGACGGTTCCACGAGTCTCTTCTTCCAGTTATTCTAGAATCTCACTTTCTGCAAAAAAAGAAGTAAAAGCGGCTTATTTTAATAGGGGTTGGTAGATAGATGCCTCTTATCTTTCTCCTGAACTCATGTCGAGGGTTAACTGATGTATTTACGGCCTCTTTCTTCCAATATTTTGCTGGAAGTTTGGTCACTGAGTGGAAGGGAGGTTATCGTGTCCATGTTCTTGTAATTGATCTGTATACACCCAGCAAATTGGAATATTTTTTTTTCTATAAACGAACATAACACTTTGCAATTAATCTGAGTCTATATATATAAATATGTTACATGTTGCTGTGATAGAATACTACAGCTGTGTATTACTCCGTGTTGTACTGAACTGAACTACAGAGGAAATGAATTTAACTTCAGCTTTGAATTGTATAGGGGTGAATCTCTAACCTCAGGTTTGATTCCAGATGATGTTATATCTTAAATGAGGGTTCTTTCACAGGTACCAGAGTACAGACATTATTCTTTTACTGACGTGAGCCGTGAAGCTCCTTTGAGATAATATGTTTAAAAATCCTTCCTGTTTAACGTAGAATTTTCTTGTTAAGACGAATAGTTGGCTTCTTGAGATTGCTGATGATCATTATGTGCGACGAATGCTTTGAACGAATTGATAGTATGGCAATGTACGGAAAATTTGACAGTTTTGGACTAAGAATGCTGCCTTCGAATTTTCTGTTCGTGACATCGTACTATGAGCCACTAGTGTCTTGCTTCAGCTTGTATTTTCCTAATACCTCAGTTTGCCTCTAATTTTCCACCACTACCACAGTGCATACCTAATTTTTCTGTCGTTCTATGAGTAGGTAAGTTAGACCTTGTTATCAATTGTAGTCACGACTTTCGTAACTTCTATATCTTCAAAAACACATGGAAGAGCGAGACAGTTGGATTTTTCTATCTGGCATCTAATTTTACTGTTGTTCTATGAAGTTTTGATTGAAAACTATTCCTCAAAGAGCAGGCAAGTTGGACCTTGTTATTGATTGTAGTTGTGACTTTCAAAACTTTTATATCTTCAAAACCACTTGGAAGAGCGGGACGGAAAACGTACTTGCAACAGGGATGCAGCCAGTATGCTTCTATTTTCTCCAAATTCTGGCATGTTTATAATTGCTTTCTAGTCCTGAAAGCATTTAGTTCAAAATGAAAGAACTACTTTCAAGCAGAAAATAGTAAAATTAGCAAAAGCCAGCAACATCCATTGCAACAACCAATTCACCAGTTCGGATAGAAAATAGTAAAATTAGCAAAAGCCAGCAACATCCATTGCAGCAACCAATTCACCAGTTCGGATATAAAGTACAAAGTTCATTAAGAACAATAACAGTTCATATATAAGTTTATGTATACAAAGTCAACGAACAAATGATGGAAACATACTAGACCAGACGATAAATACGAAGGCGGGCAAAAATCACAATTGGGCAGACTTACCATTCCGGCCCCAACCCAAAAACAAAAGGTAATATTATGGTTTCTATTCTTCGCCTTCTTTATATGAGTGCTTTCTAGAAGCGATATTACGAGGTGAAGTTGAAGGAGGTGTAGGGGCAATGGGGCACGCTGCAGGTACCACAATAGCCCCATGTTTGAAAGAAGAATCGGGTACAGATATGTTTATGGAGCTGGATCGTGATAGGATTTGATTGTTTGGATTGTTAGAGAAGACTTCGCTGACCTCTTCGATCCCCTCGTCAATGTAAACAACATCCTGCATCGTGAGCTGGTGGTATTCCACAATCTCCCTCAAGAATCGGTTTTCTCTTGCATACACCGAGTTCTCATGCGCCAGCCTTCCCTTCTCGGCCAACAACGTTTCTAGCTGTAACCGTATCTAAGAAAGAGAATAAAAATTATCATCACAGAAAATGTTTTATACACTTATCATTGGTTGGTACTCATAATGATACATATCAAAAATTCTAAATTTTCAATTAAGTAGGAGGTTACATTCATGAATAGATTTAGATCGCTGAATATTCACTTATATCTCTGATATATTGTCAGATATCTGCCATGTGATGAGTAACACCCAATCTAAACTCAAGGGGCATTGTACATATATCATGCTTTCATGCTTAAAATACTCCATAGAAATCTTAATATTTGTCAGTAGTGCAAATCTGATTTAAGAGGTCGAATACAAAATGATCAGTAGATCAAAACTAAATTAATTTGTATTGTATCAACAAAATTAAACGTGATACGACTCCAAAACCACCACAATATGTTTTCCTCTTGCTACATATAAAGTTATATAAGAGAATATTCCTTGAAACATTTAGCTTGGACTTTAGTGGAAAATTGTTATCAGGGTCTATTTAATTATCTTGCTACAATTGAGTCGTGAAATTTTTATCACTAGCTCCCTATTCAATATTTATTACTCATTTATTCCACACGGCTAAGTATATATGACGGAAAAATTATGATAGGCCCCCTTCTTCAAAATCTCTTTAATCTTTCTCACTATTTAAGTTTTCCTGGCAAACTATTGAAAAAATTCATGATTTTTATGTGCTATAATATGCAAAATATTGAAAAATCAAAATACGAAATTTTTTGACGATAGAAGATATGATTTTCGTTTGAAATTGCAAAAAAAAATTGAAAACCAAAGAACATAGATAATTTTGACATTTTAAAAAAATTCTTTATTTTCATGCGCTAGCATGCAAAATATTAAAATTTTGAATAAAACAAAAAATTTGAGATTTTTAAAATTTTTGCAATTATCTTATGTTATATATAGCATTCATAATATTAAAAAAAAAAGAAGGCAAATTTTGCGATTCACATGTATAATATAAAAAAACAGAAAACAAAAAAATATTGGGACTGTTCAAATTTTATGATTTTCTTGTGCTATAAAAAACAAAAAATTCGAGAGATTTTTTTGAAGATTTTGCGATTTTCGTATGCAATAACATGCAAAAAACCCCCAAGGAAAACGGAAAATTTTAAGATATCTAAAAATTTCACGATTTTCCAATGCTACATACAAAATATTGGAAATTTGAAGAAAATATATTTTTGGCATTTTAAAATTTTCGTGTGTTTCTTTTGTTTGAAAAGATGATTTTTGTGTGTTACCGGGCATAGAACGATGTTCCGGCTGTTTCGTACCAATTTCAGTGGAAACCGGCATGAAATACGGAAAAGAAACCCCGTTTCGGCCAAAACATAGCAAAAATGGGGTTTCAATACCTTTTTCCGTAATTCTCGTCGTTAATGTGGGCTATATCAAAGCAAATTGGTCAGATCTAGACTCAAATCTGGAATTTTCTGGTTGAACTCCACGGTAAGGAGAAAGAGAAAAAGAAAGAGCAAGAACTTTTTTTACATGAAAAAGAAGAGATAATGGGAAAGTGTAAAGGGAAGCTTAGTTTTTCTAAAGAGAACAGATGCAGCCACATTTTTTTTGGATAATACAAATAACGATGGTTTACAACCCTTTTTAGTACATTATACTTACTACTATTTTATGTAAAGAAAAGTATAGAAAAGCATATAATAATCATGTATAACATATATTCTAGCATTTATATTAGCTTATACCCTCATTTCTCACAATCTTTCGTATTGCAAAGAGCATTTTGCACCTGCTCTAAATAGCACATTAATGTTAAGCCCTCAGTTAATATGTTGATTTGCATATTGTATATTCTACTTACAAAGTACTTTTATTAATTCTTAATTACTCATTCAATATTTAACTAAAGTGCTTTATTATTCTACTATAAGAATGTATCTTTTGATGGGCTTGAGTCGGTATATTCATCAAATGAGATTCATTTTTATGTGAATATTCACAAGATCTTATTGCTATATATATATATATATATATATATATATATATATATATATATATATATAAACAAATTAATAAAAAAAACGTTCGTGTATTTTCAGTTAGACGTCCTTACCTTTTATACTGTGATCCTCCTTTATCTGAAAACTCGCTATTTAAAAAGAGAGACGAAAGACATCGCTTCTTTCTTCTATCCCTTTCGTTTCCCATCACCGAGCTCGGAATCGCTTCTCGAATCGGCGATTCTCCCTCAACGTCGCCTCAATCATTCTTCGCTCGCTTCAATTTCCAAATCTCGGTCCCTTTTCATTTGATTCTATTTACATCGATTTAGATTTGTTTTTTCGAAAATCTATCAGCTTTGTTAATCTGATCAATTGGCTATTGAAGCCCTAACCCTTGCTTAGATTCGCGGTTCAATGTTACAGCAGATCAATATCTTTTATTAGGACAGCTATAAAACATAAGAATAAAAAGCTATGCTTGGCTGATGTTACATGAAACCTAAAAAAATTATTAGGTTTTTTGGGCAGCATTCACTGATGCATCGGTCTATTACTAACATGTTGCTACATCTGCATGATACGACACGATATAACTTGTATTTTAGATGTTTACTCCATTATATGCTCAGACATTAATAGGAGTAAATATAAATTTAGTTTTTCGTTTTTAAATTTTATTATTATTTGGTTCTTGTAAAATATTAAATTTATTAATCGCTGCATGATACGACGTGATATGGCTTGTATTTTTTGATTGGATCTGCAATCTGCAATGGGTTTTGGAATCGTGGGTATGGCCAGCAGCCGATACCTTTGGAGGAATCTGATGAGCAAGAAAGTTTATCAACCGACCCTTATTTAGAATATCTTTTTCTTTATTTAATTTTTTTGCAATTTTGCAATTTATAACTGCAATGAGGGAGTATTTTTCTTACATCTTTGTCATGGTCTTGTGAAGCTTGCTCAAATTAATTTTTGATTTCTTGATTTTCATGAATTTTTTTAGCTCCATAATCCTTCAATCCATAGTGAAATATTTATTAATGTTAAGGTTTCTTAATTTGGAAGTAAATAGAGAAGAGGTGAAGATACAAAGAGCTTGTGAGAATAAAAAGAAAGATAATTAGAATGAATAGGATTACGAGATTAGAATAAAGGAGATGAAGATGAGGTTTTATCGGGTAGATTCATCTTTCTCTCGAGTTGCTTTAATTCAACATTTTTTTTGAAATATATGCGGGTTAAATTAATCCCCACTTGTCATGACCTCCTTATCATGATTACCGTTCTCTACTAAAAATTCCATTATTTGGGGGTGCTTCATTTCAGCAGTTTATGTTAGCCTTTTTAAAAATTTGTGTTTATTAGTATCTTGTGTACTGTTTTCATCCATTTTTGTTGGTGGCTTTATAGCAGGATAAATCTATACCCCCATTGGAAGGACGATATCACCAAAGGTATAATATATTTTAGTGTTCGTTAGTATTTCAGGATCTCAAATGCTTGCTCTTAGCATTCTTAGTATGTATTGTTCATGACTCATTCTTAGCTTAGACTTTATTTGCATGACTGTGATTTTAATGTGTACTCTTCATTTATGCTATTATTGAACTGATTGCATACTTATTGTTGCTTGAAACCGTTCTTAAATATCTTTCGTAATAACATGCTAGTTTCAATTGCCTTACCATGACGTCTTCATAGTAGATTATTTGGTTCTGTTGATGCATTTTTTTAGAGATGACAATATAACTAAGGCATGTTTCCAAAATAATGTTAAGCACAATGTTCTGGTATATTTCACTTTCTATTTATTTGAATACTTTTTGGGTTAATTGCATCAAATACTTCATGTGTATGTCAAACCTGAGACCGTTACTATACAATTTTTTCCCTTTTCAGAAATCTATTAGTTTGTTCATGGATAAGAGTTTTTTTTAGCATGACTAGAGTTCTTTTTTATCGGGAAAATTGCAAAAAACTGTCAAAATTTTGCTTATATAGCAGGATCGTCCAGCCATTCTCAGAAGATGCACTTTGCAGCCCTATTTAATAGATATTAAAATCATACGATACACTTCTAGAAGACAAAGGCCAAGCATGCAATATTCATTCAATTTTACCATAGCAAGATTTCAAGCCTAACGATGAATCTACATGGATGGACACACCGTTCGATTTCACAGACCTCGATGATGATAGGCGATTCATTGTACTCTTTAATTCCCGATTCATTGCTACCAAACTCTGTCCTCATGGATCACAAGAGGCAACTTTCAGTTCATTCGTTTTTTTCTTGCTTTTTGAGAATGTAAATTGGGTTAAATTAAATTCCCAATATTTTTTTATTCAACTTTTCTCACTCTTGCGAGTTTCTTGTAACTACAGATTCATTCTTTTTAACTGCATTTTAATGCATTTTGAATAAAATTGACGAATGTCTAGCATATTTTCGAAATAGTGTATTATGTAATTTGAAAGAGTTTATTCCTCTTGAAATTCTCGTAATAAAATTTTGATCATTATTTGTCAGCAATATTACCATGATCATATTGTAGAAACTTTATTCCTTTTGAAAGAGTTTGTGCATAATTTAATCAACGTTGTCGTGATGTTCGTGTGTTTTGTTAATTCTTTTAAAAGGAGAGAAGAAAAGAAAAGATAAGAAACATGAGACTTGACTATATACCATTTGATAAATCATGCAACTATCTTGATTACATGTAAGCTTCGAAACGAACATGAAGCTATCACACACTGGACCAGGAAAGGTTTGTAAATTTTTGGCACACTAACTTATGTAAGTCAAATATGCTATTTTTCTTCATAATTTTTAATCATGACATGTATTACCCTTTTCTTGTAATTTGATTTGTATGGTGTCTCGGGTGTGTGTCCATGAGATACTTGTTTTCGTAAAGGATTTGTTTTTATTAACACATGGTTTAGGCCTCTCCAATGCAAAGCAACCAAAAGTTCAATAAATGCCAATCAAGATATCCAATTGGAAGATTGGTTTGAAGAAATTAAAAGACATGATGATATTTATTTAGTAAACTTTTTGTTTTGTAATGTAAGTTCAAGTGAAACTCTATGTTTTTGAGTACTCATAATTTGTATTTATCCTACACAAAGGAATTTTTTTGTCAATGCGTTTTTTGAGCTGTTTTAGTAATGTACAAGATCCAATTATTTTGTTATAATTCAATATAATAATTGAGAATTAGAGTTCAAAATACTATAAAACCCTATGTTTTTAATGAATATAAACAAAATCGGGTCGTGTTTTATATAGGCAAAATATTGCCGTGCTATTGGTGTATATAAAGCTCTTTGTTGTGTGACAATGACAATCCATGGTATTTTTTTGCAATTAGCTTTATGTTCTGACTATACCCTTTTCACCCGGGAAAGCAACTGACGCGTATGTTCTCATGCAACTTAATCTAAATAAATGATATGATCGGTGAAATAATTAGATTAGTAAATTATTCATCATATAACTTATTAACTAAAACACTCCTTTATTACTTAGCAAGATTGTCAATTTAATTTTTTTAATTTAATAATTAATTTCTTATGAACTGAGTTCAACTGTTCTAAACTTAATTTCACACATAAAGAATTTTTAATAAAAATGATTGTTAAAAATAATAAGAAATATTTAGCTTATAAAATAACTAAAAATAGTTTTTATCAAAAGATCTAAAAGATCTCGTCTTTTTGGTTTGGTATATCTTTTTGGTAATGATTCATATTAAAAACAATCAAAATCCATAGTGATTTATTAAACTCATCTACGCAACAAACAAATACAAATAATTATATGAAATTTTTTAAACTTAAACTTAATATATTTTAAAGATAAATACAAATATTTATTCATTATATTCATATAAGAAGATTCAGCGATCAATTCAACGACTTATTAATTAAATGTTGATTATTGTTTGCAATTTAATCATTATTGAGAATATCTTTAAGATATGAAATTTTACTTAGTTTAATCAAAATTTAAAAGGTTGGAGAATATATGATTAGTTAGAAACAAAATTGGATTAAGTTTATTAAATGTCTCATTAATGGCAACGCCCAATATCTCAAAATTGATTTTTTTTGATTAATTCCTACTGCTTGAGGTGGCATGTTGCAATTTTAAAAAAAATAAGGGTTGAATATACATATAATTAGGCCAAAATACACCTTTTTATATAACTGTAATCAACTTTTATATAAATATAAATATATAAGTTATATAATTCCTCGTGCGTAGCACGCATAAAAATCTAGTGTGTGTATAGGAAGCTGATCTTATGAGGTCCGGTCTCATTTCTTATTTTGAGGCCTACTTCTCAAACACACAATCCGTCGTGTTTTTCACCAATCCGTACTGATCATCATGATCTACGTGTACCTATTAATCATACACATGAGGATATGGTGATCAATTTGAACGGATCGGATCATTCAAATGTCATAGATCGAGTTCCTGTTTTTAAAAAATGAGAACCGGTTTGCAATAAAGTACTATATATATTGCGATTTTTTGCTTGTTATAGCAAGCAAAATATTGAAAAACTGAATAAAACAAAAAAATTGGGATTTTGAAAATATTGCAATTTTCATACTCTATATAACAAGCAAAATAATAAAAACAAAAAAAGACGAGAAATTTTGAGATTTTTGAAATTCCATGATTTTCGTCTATTATACAAAAAATTGTAAAACTGAAGAAAACAAAAAAAATTAAGATTTGATAAAATTAACGATTTTCGTGTGCTATAAGAAGCAAAATATTGAAGAATGGAAGAAAACAATGATATTGATATTTTTTGTAAAGTCTGCGATTTTTTTGTGTTAGCAAGTAAAATATTGAAAAACCGAATAAAATAAAAATATTGAGATTTTTGAAAATTCCGCGATATTCGTGCGCTAGCCCGCAAGATACGAAAATTTGAAAGAAACAAAATTTTGGGGACTTTTGAAGACATTTTGATCTATTCGGGCAAAATATTGAAACCAAAGAGAATAGAAAATTGAGATTTTTGAAAAGCTCACGATTTTCGTATGATATAAGCATGCAAAATACTGAAAATCGAAAAAACAAATAAGTTTGAGAATTTTGAAACTCATGCAATTTTCGTGTGGAAGCGCATAAAATATTGTAAATTTGAAGAAAATAAATAATATTTGGGATTTTTGTAAATTCCACGATTATGCATATTAACCGAAGAAAATAAATTTTTTTAGATTTTTGAAAATTTCATAATTTTTGTGTTATGCATAATATTAAAAAAGAAAACAGAAAAATTTGCGCTTATCGTGTTCTATATCATGGAAAATATTGAAAAAACAAAGAAAACAAAATATTTCATTTTTGAAAATTTCATGATTTTCTTATGCATAGCAAGCAGAATATTATAAAACCGTAGAACGGATTTTTGAGATTTTTAACATTTCGCCATATTCGTATGACAAAATGTCAAAAATTTAAAGAAAACAAAAAAACTTTGGGTTTTTTTTGTACATTTCGTGATTCATGTTTGCTATAACAAGCAACATTTTGAAAAACTGAACGGAAAGAAGATTTTTTTAACATTTGCGATTTTTGTATACTAGAAAGGAATATATTGAAAAGCTGAAGAAAAATACCAAAATATTTTTAAGATGATCCTTTATGTATTTTACATATGAACTTTATACATATGGGATATTACAACCTACAAATCATATAACAAACTTCTAAATTAATATGATTTTTCTACACTTTGGACTTCGTACCCGTGCATTGTGAAGGCCCTTGCTAGTATGTATAGAAGTACATATATTTGATTATGCTTCTAGCTATGTCGCAGTTTCATGCATATAACAGTATTCTCATGTCATGTTTCTGTTATGTCACATAGTGTTTTAAAAGACGGCCATATATGCGCTTAAAGTAGCTGCACCGTATCACATTAGATCACAGTCTGTCGTATGCTCATCCTTATATCTTTGTAGGTGTACTCTTTCTATTTATGGATTGGGATATAATTTCTAATACATTAGGATTGTTTTATCACAATTAAAAATATAGAAGATTTTTATCCCAACTCATTCTCTATCTCGCTCTCGCCACCATCGAGGGTCAGCCATTGCCACCATCAACATCAAATCCTTCTCATCCACTGTCATCGATCTCGATATCAATCCCAAATCCTTCTCAACCATCGCTCTCGATCTTAATCTCAAATCCTTCTCAACCGCACAATCTTGGCCTTAATCCTTTTCAGCCATCGCAGACCGCACTCGATCTCGATATCGACCCCAAACCTTTCTCAACGTGCTTCAAGCCTTCAACAACAAAGGTTTTTTTTTTTATTTTCTTTTGGAACTTTGATTCTTCATTCCTATGTTTAATTATTGTAAATTGTTAACCAAATATTGTATGTGTATAGTAATTGTATTCATGTTATCTTATTGACTTATTGTTATTGTATCAAATGTTTTTTCAAAAGTTAAATTTTATATCTCTTTATAATTTGTTGAATTCTAGCTGAATTTATTTTACTTTAGCTACTAGCTTGCATTTAATTGTTTGTCTACGCCTTTAAGTATTCTTATCGCATGCAAGTGAAAATGAAAAAAAATAGTTAAAAGCCTAATTAGCACCCGTTTAACAAATAAGCTAAAAGAAAATAACAAATTTAACGCAAAATACGGCTAAATTGCTGCTAATGCAACCTAGGCGGCCGTTTAGATGCCTAGGCGGCCAAACCACTTGGCCGCATTACCTTTTTGCCACTTTTTAATCACTTATGTATTATATCCATGTTTGTAAGTGCTTATGATTCAGAGCACGGTTTGATATCTCGGCCAATTTCGATCCTAAAAATGATCATCCCAGTTCCGATACCAAAAATGATCCCAGTTCCGATACCAAGATTTTAAACCTTAGTAGTGCGTTTACGAATTGGTTAATGTGGTTTTAATTTTAAGTTTATTTATAGGTTTGTGGGTTTAAATGGTTTGTTGGTTTCTTTGACATCATGAATTACTTTAAAAATCAATAATTACAGTTATCTTTACAACAGATTTTAAAAGCCATTATAGACATCATTAGCAACAAAGAAATGTGTCGGATTGTACAAGTCATTTAAATTTTTTAAAAAAATCCAGTATTTATCATCCTAGAAGGCCAACTCCAATCTTATATATGATCGTCCAACACATGTAACAATATCAAAATTTTAAATCTTGCTTCAGAGTCTCTAACCAAATGTCTTTGACTATAGATATGATGATTCTGAGTACCCTCGCATAGTCAACATGATAGGGAAGAAATCATAACAATATTTAATAGGCATCAACTACAATAATAGATCCATCAGTTATCATCAAAATTTGATGGTTATCCTTAATAATGTGATTACATTAAGCTCTTCATCTTATTGTAAGCCAAAAATGGATGTAGGCCTTCCCAAAATCACCTCTCCCAACTCTGGTGTATAAATTTTTTCTCCATCTACAGAAATTCTGAGAATTGATCCTTGCTTGCCCAGCCTTAAATTTCACAACTAATAACCTGAGCCACTAGCTCCGTCAAAAGCTCCATACAAGATTGACCAAGTAAGTTGGTTTCATGTTAATAGCCAACTGGGGAAAAAAACTTGGCCAAACTTTCCTGGAGTTTTTAAGGACTTTAAGAGGGTGGTGTGATATATCCATATAAAAAGAAGGGTTAATTGCAACCCTTAAAACACTTATAACCCCTCAAGTAACTTAGTAGCACAAATACCTACTGGAACTTTACAGCTTGTATGTTTGTTTGAAAGTTTTTCTCTGAGCAAACCATGCTATAAATAAACAGCTGTCTAATCTGACTCTAGAATTGGTTTTGTGTGTTGTTTAGGATTGAGTGTTTTCGAGGACTTTGATTGATGAGCACAGAAAGTAATTGTGCTAATAACTCTTGAGGAGGTTACAAGTGATATGCGGTAAACTAGGGGGGGTTGAGCAATTAACCTGTAAAGAAAACTAACAAAAAACTGATCATTGTCTCTTATGCTGAATGAAGGATGATTCCAAGGCCGACAACCCTATGTTCATAGTGGGTGCTTAGACTCCTATAGAAGAGTTGAGTGTGACTTGAAGGGGCAACTCATAGGTTCAACTTCACTACCGTGAGCAGCTAATCTGAGTTGTGAACAACTAAGAGAGGCAGGTGCAAGTCAGGAAGATTAGAAGAGCAGGCTACTACTGTCAGAAAGGATTTTTATTATTTGGTGAAAAAATTGTTGAGCATGCATCATTAATTAGGCACAAACTATAAGCCAAAATGTCATGGTTGAACAAAATAAACATGTAAAACTACAACCAAGATTTTCAAAGACAGACAAGGCATACATACCAGATCATCATCTTCGGGATTCCCACCCTTCTCATGATTCTCCCTCAGCATTTTGTTCTCTTCTTCAAGTTGAGCACATCTCTCTTTTGCAAAAGCAAGGTCTGCTTTGACAGTCTTCAGTTCCCTCATAAGAAGCTTGGCCTTGGCAGCCATGGCATTTGCAACCTACAAATATGAGAAAACAATTTGCCATTGTATAAAACAAACAACAACAACAACGACGACGACGAAATAAAATCCTCAATTATAATGTATGGTTCAAAAGAGGTATTCTATTGAAGGTTAAACTATGGTTTCTGGTGAACATTTCATCATACAGCTGACACAAAGATATATTTATAATTTCTTATAGGCGTCAAAATTGAAATGTGTATCCAAGCAAGATTTTCTGTTGATTTATACACAATTCCTTTACATGTAACTATGGTAGAAACTTATCGCTTCTGTCATTGGGCAATGCCTACTCGGAAAAACTAGTAACCAACCTTTGGGCTATCATCAAGGTGTTCTGACTTCACATGCACATATAAGAAAATAGTATTGATTACTAAACATTTTAATGGTCGGGATTAAAGCATTGTTTTTCTTATTCTGTTGTTGTTTCCCTGGTTGGTTGTGCTAAGATTTGTTAGAATATAAACATATATCCATTAGCATTTATCCTAAATTTGAAATTTTGGTGGAGCGGGAGGGACTTTATGATGATTATCAAAGCAACCCACGTTCAAATACCACCAAATTGCATATTTAAAACGCAGATTAAACAATGCTGATGTGGGAAAGCGCATGAACCGGCTCACACGAAGCGTTCTTAACCTATTGGGGATGTGGATTATGACTATTTCTCTCGGACCCTCACCACAACTCCAAATTATTTGGTGCAATGCAAAGAGCCAGTGTCTGCGTGTGGGGGTGCGTGCGCAATGGGATTTGAACCTGTGTGGCTTTGATACCAGCTTATAGTCCTTGCCGCTGCCTGAAAACTCTAAAGTTGTGGTCCGAGTTGACTTATATATATTTATATTCTACCATAATTTACCGAAAGTTTTCAAGTATTCAGGAACCCGAGAAACTAGAAAATTGGACTGTTACTATATTACAGTAATGGAAAACAATAAACTAAAATGCATACTGACATATTAGAAAGTTTTAAATAATCAGCTGTACACATTTGCCACCTTACGTCGCGAGATGCCTTCAACTGAGTTTCGTGATCGGCTTGAATATGAGAGAGATTATGCGGAGCCAATTTATCTGTAGCCTGATTTTCTTCAGAACCTCTCCCTTTTCTGTGTCTATTTAGCTTACGAGTTTCTTGGATGATGTCAGCAGCCCTATTCTCTACAATTGTCAAGCCCTCCTGAGGAATTTAGCATGCAAAATAATTTTTTTAATGAAAAATTAAGGCAGCCAGAAACATTCTGATATATCTGAAAGTTTTATTATCTGTTTCCGAAAATAGGACACCTGTTGAAGCATTGGAGAAATAAAATAACTCTATGGTACAAAAAGGCATTCTTAACAATGACCGATAATGATGCCAATAAGTTAGTGGTTCAATAAATTGTTAAGTAGTTTCCATAATAAGTTAAATGAGCATATCACGTTATCACTTCAAATCCAAGAAACATGTGAATTATAAAAGATAACTGAATCAGATATAACCAGCAAAAATGACTTCTGGCTTACTTCAAGTGCATTTTTTATAGTGCCGCCGATGTGATTAAGAGAAGAAGCTATTGAATCTGATCTTTTCTGAGAACATAGACCTTCAGTCTTTCGGAATCCTTCAGGTGATTGATAAGATTGTTGAGACTGCAATTAGCAAATGAAATAACAGTAAGATATGGCTTCTTATGACCCTCTGGAAAATGTAAAAAGTGGAGTGACAAAGTCTAGAGAGTATATGCCAGATGGTAATATTTATGATAGTTAAGCCAGAAAAGGACATTTCCATGGCCTTGGTATAGGGAATTTAATTCATGCGGTGTTGATGATGTCAAGTGCAAAGCTCTAGAAGTGGTGTAAGGGGGAAGAACCAGAAATATAAAATTATAATTTATATGTATATAGGTTTCTACCAGTAATAATTCAATTTTGGACAGATGGTACCCCTCCCAAAGCAGATAATTGATAGAGAGAATCGACCGAGAGGAACATATTGAAGGAGTTGGCTGGAATGGGTTAACTGCAGCCCCTTGTAGAATATATTGAAGGAGTTGGCTGGAATGGGTTAACTGCAGCCCCTTGTATGAGACATAACTTCTGAAAACACAAGTTTTCAATACGGTCGAGTGGAAAGAATTAAACTTGTTAACCAATATAGTACAGGACTAAAGAGGAAGGAGATGATAAGGTGCTAAAGAATTCTTTTGCTCAGAAAGGCATATAATGAACTGAAAAGTTTAAAACAGAGGTTCATGTGGATTACAAGATTTCTAGATATCAAAGTTATTATAACAAAATTACAGTATAATAAGATTATCATATAACTACATATTCATGTATTGAAACATATCTTAATAAATGAACTGCCTTGAAGTGTAAAAAATATGATGTAAATGTCACCTGGCCACCTGTTGTGTCAGACATTTGTGGTTGCTTCCTACCGTAGCTTTCAAATTTCTGAGACGCTTTATCATCATCAACAAGCGATTTAGCTCTTCTAGCTAAGATCCCCCAGAATCCATATTTGGTCTCATTCAAATTTTTCATTGATGTATACTCATAGGCACTAGAATCCTACATTGAAGTTAGAAATCATCAGATGACAAAAGAAAGACACGAGGATGTAAGAGTACCAAAAAACAGTATAGTATATTAGAAACCTTCTCAATAGCACCACTCCTAAAAAATGAGCCCAAATTTCATTTTCATTGAGGAATGGTCGACCATGGAATAGATATGTTTGGTTGCAATATTTGGGAGTAAGTCCCAAATAAAGGAAACCCCAAAAGTGGCCTATTCCTCGAGGTTAAAAAAGGAAGCCCGGCCTATTTCTTTTTAATCCTAAGCCCTCTTTTTTACTCCTCTATTAGATCTCTCCCTCTCAACCACAAGCTAATGGTGTCATGGTGAGATATTAACAACCAAGATTTCCATCAGAGAAGACAACAATGCTCCTGTTCTAAGTCACCATGAGATAATGGAGACTATGGAGATCCTCATTTCAGTAACCATGAGATGACGACGACGATAAGACCTGAATACTCCTGACAACAAGGGGATGCGAACGGGAATTAGTTTTAAAAGTTTTGGAAGGGGAGAAATTTTCACTATAAATATATGATGTTGAAATTTGAAAGAGATTATTTGAAGAATTGGGCAATGGGCATTTATATGTATGATGATAACTTGACTCTAAATGTTGAATAAACGGGAGAGTGAAATTTCTGTTATCTTTTAACATTCCTTGATTTACTATGTTCATATGATTTCTTACTATTTAATTAGATAAGGAGATCTATGCAATATAAACATTTTAGATAAAAATAGCAAAGATTTTCACCTAAAGGAATATGGGTGCAATTTAAAAGATTAATCCCAAAAGAAATCCTCAGGATTCCAATCACAAGTATCCTAACAAGCTCTAAAAAGTAAAAAGTGTTGGGGTCAAAAATTACACTCCGGTTGACCGGGTCAAAATCGAAGTCAACCCCAAGTCAAGTGGGCCCAAACCCGAACTCAAGTCCAAGCAAGTGGACCCATGCACAGGTCGAGCCCAAGCATGAAAAGGCCGGCCGCCCCCATGCCAAAGGAATAATTGATAAAACATAAATAGGCTTAATGTAATTTTTTATGAATAAATGTAGTAAAATGGGCAACAAATCCAAATTATGTAAAAGCACATGACTTATGTGCAAAAAAAAAGTATATGGCATGGGAAAGAGACAAGTGCCATTTTGAAAAGCCCAAAAGGCCATATGTAAAATGTAAAGCTTATATAAGGAATCTTGATGAATGATAACAAAAAGAATTCCTCCCATATCAACCTAGCGTTTTCTGCCTCCTTCATGATTCACAGCCTCTTTTTCTTCTTTTGAATTAAATCAAGAGTTTAACTCTTATTTTCTAAAAAAGGAAATCGTTTCTCACCATAAAATTTTTGGAGAGGAGTTCAAATCTCTTGTCAAATCTTTAAAAAAGGGAGATTTTAAATCCCATCACCCTTCCCCCCCTTTCTAAAAAAAGGAAGAGAGAAGAGGGAGAAGGAGACCCATCCTTAAAAAGACCTCATTTTGAGAGGATTCAAGGCTCAAAAAAGGAAAAATGGGCCCCCTTTCATCATCCAAGATATAGATCTTAGAGTTTCAAGAGATTTCTTTTGGGTTTTTTAAAATAAAAATATTTTGGAAGTTCAACTTCAAATAAAATTATTTTGGGAGTTTTAACTCCAAATAAAATTGTTTTGGGAGATCAACTCCATATAGAATCTTTGGGAGTTCGACTCCATATTTTAAAAAACCTTTTGGAGTTTAACTCCATAATAATTATAACAAAAAAAGAGAATCTTTTGAAGTTTAATTCCAAATTTGTAGGCACCCTTCACCTCCACGTGAGTGGGGTTCATTCTTCACGTGAGGGCGAGGGAAGCTCCCACAAAGTGGGAGCCCCTTTCTCCGTCTCACATGAGAGGGAGGCTTTCACTCTGTGGGAGTTTCTTCTTAAAAAATCAAAAAAAAAATCAAAAAATTGTTTTGGGAGTTTAACTCCATATAAAAAAATTTGGGAGTTTAACTCCAAACAAAAATTGTTTTGGGAGTTCAATTCCATATAAAAACTTTTTGGAGTTTAACTCCCAACAAAAATTCTTTTGGGAGTTTAACTCCATAAAAAAAATTCTTTTAAGAGTTTTAACTCCAAATAAAAATTCTTTTGGAATTCAACTCTACCATAAGAATTCTTCTGGGAAGTTTAACTTCCCGTAAATTCTTTTAGAGTTTAACTTCATACAAACTTTTGGGGAGTTCAACTCCACGTAAAATCTCTTGGAATCTTACTCCATACAAAAAATTTAACTCCAATAAAAATATTTTGGAGTTTAACTCCACGTAAAATCTTTTGGAGTTTAACTCCATAAAAAAAACTTTTGGGAGTTTAACTCCAAATAATTTTTTTAGGAGTTTAACTCCAATAAAAATCTTTTGGAGTTTTAACTCCATAAAAAAAACTTTTAACTCCAATAAAAATCTTTTGGAGTTTAACTCCATACAAAAAAAAAACTTTTGGGGAGTTTAACTCCACGTAAAATCTTTTAGAGTTTAACTTCATAAAAAAACTTTTGGGAGTTTAACTCCAAATGATTTTTTAGGAGTTTAACTCCAATAAAATCTTTTGGAGTATAACTCCATACAAAAAAACTTTGAGAGTATAACTCTAAATAATTTTTTTAGGAGTTTAACTCCAATTAAAATCTTTTGGAGTTGACTCCAAAAAAAAAAGAGGTCTTTTGGAGCCCACTAAAGGGGCTCCCTTTCCCACATGAAGGGGAGGCTCTCACTTAGTGGTAGCCCCTGCTTCTTCACGTGGGGGAATGGAAGCTTTTCCTCCCACCTTCACATGCTCCTCCCGTTCACGTGAAGGGAAGGCTCCCACTTAATGGGAACCCCTCCTCCCTCTCACGTGAGTGAAGGGCTTCCCCTTCCTTTTTTTATTTATTTTTCTTTTGGAGTTTAACTCCATACAGAAACTTTTGGGAGTTTAACTCCAAATAAAATCTTTTGGAGTTTACTCCATAAAAAATGTTTCTTTGAAATATAAAAAATCATTTGCCACAAATAGAATAAAAAAAATAAACATGTCCTTATTGTAAAAAAGATACACACCAACACATCGCATTGATTTCGCATGACCAGTTTAATCCGTCAATCGGAGCTTTCCTCGCTCCAAAAACGAGGGATAATTAACGACAGTTTAGTCCGTGACTGCCGGAGATTCGGATCCCCACAATCAATAAACCCCGAGCTACACTAGGCTGGGGGAATTTGTAATACGCCTGACGAGCGATGCGTATTTCCCATCTTAATGGGATGACGAAAAACACCTTACAGATTCTGGCACGTCCGGTGGGACCTTCTCTCTCCTTCTATATTTCGGGTCAAGGATTCATACGAGCTCAATTAATATATATTGATCGTTTGTACTGAAATTCTATTCCTTTACACAGATTAACAATTTTCGGTCTCAATTTTCGGACGCAAGAAAGATGTCTTCAAGGAAAAGCTCAACTCTCAACACAACTCTCATCTCCTACACGATGAAGATGGATGCCAGGACGGTCCTCCCGGCCAGTCTCGAACGACGGTAGGAGGAGCCGCCACTACAATTCGGCTCTATTCTGCTCATACCAGGTAACACCATTCTAGCTCCTCAAGCTCCCGTAAAAGATAAACCGGCCTCGAAAGAAAGGAGGCCAAATGTGGTGGTTTAGAAGGCGCCCCAACCCAAACGCAAGTCGGTATTTGACGCTCTGCTTGGCCCCAGCTGGGGGCAAAGCCGTCGAAACGAAAGAAGTCGCCAAACATTGCGGGCAAGCCTAAAGGATGCCTTCGACGAGTGCGCAACCGGATGTTTTTTCAAGGCTCTCTATCGGCCGACCTACGGCGGCTTTCCGAAGAGCAGAAGCCCGCCGGGCATTCGGAACAGAAAAGCTATAGCACAAGCGGCTCAGGTATAGAGCCAACAAAAGGGCACGAACTCCGGCCAAGCTGGATTTTGTGAAGTTCCAAGAGCTGAGTTATCCCGCAAAGGCGGCCGTCTCGGCCGTAAAAATCTGCAACTCTTTTGAACCTCTGAGGGGTTAAGAGAAACTCTATGACTGCGAAGATCAAAAGGACGACAATTCGTACAGTGCTACGAAGAGACGTGTCTAAACCCCAACGTAGAAAACCTGATGTTGGGGTCAAAATTTGCACCCCTGGTTGACCGAGTCAAAGTCAAGGTCAACCCCAAGCCAGGTGGGCCCAAGCCTAGGTCAAGCGGGCCCATGCCCAAGTCGAGCTCGCGGCCAGCCTCCTTCATGCCAAAATATGGATTATGTAATAAATAATTTTTATGTAATTTTTTATGCATGAATGTATGCAAAATAGGCATAAAAGCCAAATTTTTGTAAAGCTCATGGTTTATGTGCAAAAAGAAATGGCACATAAACCATGAGATGGGCAAAATGCCATTTTGTAAAGCCCAAGGGGCTATATGTAAATGTGTAAGCCTATATAAGGCAACATGATGATGAATAAAAAATACACTTTTCATTCTCTCAAAAAACCTAGGGTTTGTGCCTCTTTCCCCTTTCTGAAGGTTCTAAACCTTCTTCTTTCTTCTGAATTAAATCAAGAGTTTCTCTTCCTTTTCCAAAACTAAATAGCTTTTCACCACAAAACCCACAAAGGGTAACTTGGATCTGTCATTAGATCTCAAAATGAAGGGATTTTTAAAATCTCACATCTCTTGATCTTCAAGATCCGGCCAAACAACAGGAAGAAGGAGACCCATCTCCAGAAACCCCACTTTGGGGAAGAACTAGGGCTCAAGGAAAGAAGCCCCTTCATCAGCTTCAAAATATCCTTGGAGTTTAACTCCTCATATATATATATATACACACACACAAAAAAAAAAAATAAGTGCTCCTTTCTGGGAGTACAACTCCCATTGCAGGGACCAAGTCCCTTTTTGCGCCCGAACGCCCACGTGCTGACACGTGGAGCGCTAGCGTCCGAGCGCCCACGTGCTGACACGTGAGGCGCTAACGCTCTTGCGCTCAAAGCGCTAGCACCAAAGCGCTGGCGCTTTTCCCCACGCATTCTCTGGATGCCCTTTCCCTTTCTTTTATATATATATATATATATGTATACACACACATACACATACTCTACAACACTGTCCTTCCCAAAAAAAATTTGGGTCGTAAAAACTCTGTGTGGCTCCCGATATATCCAAGCCCCCCCTCCAAAACAAAACACACGTACACTGCACATTGAGTTCGCATGACCAGTTTAACCCGTCAATCGGAGGTTCCCCGCTCTAAAGGCGAGGGGTAATTAACGACAGCTTAGTCCGCGGCTGCCGGAGATTCAGATCCCCACAATCAATAAACCCCGGCCTACCCTAGGCAGGGGGAATCTGTAGTACGCCTGACAAGCGCGCGCGTATTCCCATTTCAATGGGGTGACGAAAAACACCCTACACCTGACACCGTCTCTTCAAGCGTTTACCAGGCACTCCGTGCAGTGCGAAAGCAGCGGGACAAGGCCCGAAAAGAAGTGTCAGCGCCACTCGACAACCCTATCAGGCCGACCGTCTTCAGTCGATTGTTTTTCCGAAGCGAAAGGGCCATGACAGCGGTTCGCAAAACCAGACACTGGAAGTAAAAAGGTAGCCAGCCATGTTATCCACACAGTCTACACGGCGGGTACGCGCCCCAGTGACAACCTTCGCAGCAGCAAAAGTAAGGATGAGGTCACCACATCCCAAGCCCAATCTGGCTTGAATGTGGCTACCCCTTTCCAAAATTAGCCTCAACCGCAGGATGATGAAAATCCTCTCGATGAGACCGATAGACAGAAGGACCCCTCAGTCCACGTAGAATCAAGCTCGGACAGCGAAGAAGAGCTGACCTTGCGTCCTCGGACTGCGGAACAGGAGCTTCTCCAAGAGCTCCGAAAACAACTTTGAAGCAAAGATAAGGAGATGGCCAAGCTATACTCCAAAATTGACGACTTGACGAACGTCATGATGTAGCTCACGGCTCAAGTTGCTCGGATGCCCTCTAATCAAGCACAAATCTCTACTCATGAGCCGGGCGATAACGACCCGAAGCGACCGATGCATGTCCCTTCAGGTCCGAATATTGGCGAGCTATACAAAAGCCGACCGAATTCCGCTTCTGGAAAGCCTTAGCCCCAGACGGCGCCATTCCCTGACGCAAGATTGGATAATGGATTTGGTCACCAACAATGTTAAAACATTGGTGGCCGAACCTGAGGCTCAGAAAGACGTTGGCAGCAGTGGGAGACCGTACCCCGCACAGTACGACCTGATCGAGTTCCCTAACGGTTATGTCATCCCTAAATTCGGGAGATTCAACGGAACAGGAAATGCGAATCACATGTTGCCCACTTGAAAGCATCATATGGGAATACAGGGGGCAACGATGCGCTTCTTCTCCGTTAGTTCGTCAACGGCCTGACAGGTGTCGCTTTCGACTGGTACGCGAGCATACCAGACGGTTCCGTCACTACTTTCGCCCAGATGGAGTCTTTATTTCGGCAAAAATTCATGAGTGTCAATGACAAAATCTTTATCGCTGACCTTGTGCGGACCAAGTCAGGGAAGAATGAAAGCAACACGGACTTCATTGGCTGATGGCGCAATCTCACTGTCAAGTGCGAGCCGCCGTTAGAACAGGACCAATCCGTCAGCCCCCTCATTGGAAACCTCAGCAATTGGATAGTCCCGTTCTTATGTACATCAGGCCTGAAAACATTCCAGAAGCTGACCAAGAAGGTTCAAATATTGGAGCGTTCGAAACAAGAATCTACTCAGGACTCTCAAAATGACAAACCTTGGAAGAGCCGAAAGGATGACCATCGTAAAGGTGAGAACTCCAACAATACCAACGTCTTCAATGCATCTGACAATGAAGACAAGAGAAGGACGGGTGGACAAAAAACCGACCGATCGCAAAAGCCGGTACTGGGAGAAGGACCGACTTTGGAAGAGAGGAAAAGCAAGGTCTACTCGTTTAGAAGCGAAAAGGTCCGAAAGATATTCAGGGACGCCTTGAGGAATGGTTTACAACTGTCGAACCTAAGGAGGCCGCATGAAGCAAGCATGACTGACAACCCTCTGTATTGCTCATACCACAGAATGCTGGGACACGTCATCGAGGATTGCTACGTATTCAAAGATTGGGTCGAGAAACAGTACAGGCGGGAGAAATCTCATTGTCCTCTGGCGTATTGACAAGCGATCAAGCCACAACCGCCAACTTCGTACAGACAGAAGCTGAAGCCCTTTGGAGGCATACCGCTGAACCGTCTGCCCCAAGAAATGAGGATAGCATGTCATGTATACATATCCAAGAAGATGGAGAAGATGCTAACACTGCTCCAGAAAGAACTCAGAGTCGGGTGGGAAGGGAAAAAGAAGCCCACTGTCCCGTCCACCAATCCGAGACGGGCATGCTCGAAGTCCAAGAAGCTCAGAAAGAAGAATAAAGATGCGGCTTGGTGCAAAGAAGAGTGTGTGAGGAGAACGGCCATTCAAAAATACGTGGATTCCCTCGAAGGCTATATACAAAAGGAAAGAACGCTTATCCAACTGAAGGAGTTCTTCCCTACAGAGGCCGCAGAAATCTTGGATGATGGTGCCGATGATGAGGCCCCTACTGTGACTTGCTACACCATCCATCTCGGCAGCGACTCTGAAGAGGAGCTCTGTTTTCCTGAAGATGATGATGGGCTCGCAACAAAAGCCAACCAAATGCAGCTCAGAAGCGGTAAGGCTCTAGCGCCAAGACAAAGCAACGCCCCAAAAGAAAAGGAAAATCAGGTGGCTAATGAAGAAGATGTCAGAGATCTGACTCACTGAGATTCGAGCTCTTCCTTGGTAGACTATAACGTCTTAGCTCACCTCCGGAAGCTTCCAGCCCTCTTAAGTATCTATAATGCTCTGGTTCTATCCAAAGAGCTTAGGGATGTCCTTATCTATGCTCTGCAAAACCCCAAGCGATATCAGGCGCGCTTCGCGGAGATCAATATGGAAAAGGCCCAGTATGCTCTACACACAGCTGCGGTCGCATTTAAAAATGAAGACCTACTAGGGACAGCCGAGCATAACTGACCGCTTTACATGACATGGTACAACGACGGAGATCGGATTAACCGCATATTGCTTGATCCGGGGTCCTTAGTGAACATCATGAACTTGCGGACTCTAAAGAGTTTATCAATGGACGTCCGACACCTATCAAGGGAGAGAATTGTCATCCAGGGCTTCAATCAAAACTGCCAGCAAGTTCTGAGATTTATAGCTCTGCCAATCACGTTTGGGGACCTGCAAATCGAAACTAAAGATATACGTGATCGACGCCGACACGTCTTATAAGATTCTTCTGGGATGACCATGGCTTCACGATTATGACATCGTTCCGTCAACACTCCATCAATGCATGAAGCATACCAAAAATGGCGAAGAAATACGCATTGACGGAGATATACAGCCGTTTGGTGTACATGAAGTCCGATATGAAGATTCTCGATACTTTATGAAATCCCAGAATGCTGAGCCGCAGTCGACTAGAGACAAGAAGGCCCAGAGTCTTAAAAGCAAATCTGAGCCGCGGTCAACTAAAAACAAGAGGGCCAAAAGTCTCAAAAGCCAATCTAAGCCGGTCATCACCTTTAAAAGTAAAAATCCCCAAGTGCGCCCAAGTTTCAGCAGTAACACTGATGAGTCCGACGCTGGAGGTCTATCCTTCCGTAAAAACCGTCCCCATTTCGGTAGCGATACGGACGAGTCTGATATTGAGGGCTCATCCGGCAGCAAAGCTCGCCCTCATCTCGACGGCGATACCGAAGAGTCAGAGGAGGACCTGTCTTGCAACAGTCGCACATGCCGAACTCTCACGCAAAAAGCAAAGCTAAGAGAGACCTTTGAAATCACAAAAAGATCCCTGGCCATCACCAAAGTTCCGGAGCAGACATTTAATGAGCTCGACGTGTTGGTCCCCACCGTGGACCAGCTAACAACCTTCTACATCCCCAGAAGGAACAACGGGCAGAAAGACATCATGTTTTACGAGTCAAGCCCTGATGTACACCCGGACGATTTTTCCGCAACGTGCCTTCCCTATGAGATAGACATAAGAGCCGTCTTAAACCCCATATATTATGCGTCCGGGATAATGGAATATTTCAAAAGGTGCGGATGTCGATTATACCAGACATACTCCGAAGCCAAGTTTTATGAGAGATTATAGCACCCGCCTAAGGTCCGATCGCTCATCGAGGGGCGAGTCCCAGATAGACGGGGCCTAGATTATATGCAACCCGACGCTAAAACATGCTACATGATCCACGTTAGTGAAGCAAGTGAAGGGTCGAATGATGACGATGAGCTAACCGAGCCAGAAGAAGGCCCTCAAGAGCTCGAAGATGACGGGCGGGCAACATTCGACGAGCTAACCGAGATTGATTTGGGGACGCCCGATCATCCAATGCCGACCTACATCAGCTCGCTCTTGTGAGAGGAAATGAAAGAGGAGATAATCACCTTGCTGCATGAGTTCGTCGACTGCTTCGCGTGGACGTACAAAGAAATGCCTGGCCTCTCCCCCGAAGTGACCGTGCATAAGCTGGCTATTTCTCCTGATGCCAAGCCAGTCAAACAAGCTCCTTGAAGAATGAGAAGGGAGTTGGAGGAAAAGATCATTAGGGAAACCAAGAAGCTCATCGATTTCGGCTTCATCAAAGAAGAGAAATACACAGACTGGATAGCATCCATCGTCCCAGTAAAGAAGAAAAATAGGCAGATCCGGATTTGTGTTGATTTCAGAAACCATAACAAAGCGTGCCCTAAATATGATTTCCCGCTTCCGGTCATGGAAATGATGGTCGATGACACCTCAAATTACGAGCTGTTCACTTTCATAGATGGTTCGTCAGGGTACAATCAGATAAAAATGTCATCTGAGGATGAGAGGCATACAACATTTTGACCCCCGATAGGCATATACTGTTACAAAGTGATGTCGTTTGGACTAAGAATGCAGGTGCCACATATCAAAGGGCAATGACCAAGATCTTTGACGACTTGATCCATAAAGTCGTCGAATGTTATGTTGATGATTTGGTCGTCAAGACTAAAACCAAGGCCAATCACATCCAAAATCTCCGAACTGTCTTCACCAGACTGAGAGAGTACAATCTGAAGATGAATCCTCTAAAGTACGCCTTCGGCGTATCATCGGGGAAATTCTTGGGCTTCATAGTCCGACACCAAGGGATAAAAGCAATCGTGGAGATGCCCCCTCTAAAGAATTTGACGCAACTAATAAGATCCTTCCAAGGCAAGATACATAAGAAGGTTCATCTCAAATCTATCAGGAAGATGTCGACCTTTTTCAAAGTCCATGAAGAAGGGAGCCCCTTTTGTCTGGGATGCCGAATGTCAAGCAGCATTTGGCAGCATCAAACAATACCTGTTGCACCCACCAGTGCTCGCTGCCTCCATTTCAAATAAACCGTCAATCCTCTGTACCGCCGCGCTGGACGAATCATTCGGCGTCCTCGCTCAAAACAATGAGGAGGGGAAGGAAAATACCCTTTACTATCTCAGCCGAACATTAGATGGGGCAGAGCATAAATACTCCCCGATTGAAAAGCAATGTTTAGCCTTGATATTTGCCATAAAGAATTTGAGACATTGTCTGCTTGCTCACCGGGTTAGGCTGATCTCTAAGATCGACCCGCTGAAGTATTTAATGACCAAGACGGGTCTAACTGGTAGAATGGCCAGATGGGCTGTCATGCTGCTTGAGTTTGACATAATCTACACTCCACAGAAAGCAGTAAAAGGGCAAACATTCGCCGACTTTCAAGCAGCTCATCCCATACCTGAAGGGTCACCGCTAAATTGCGAGTTGCCCGACGAACAAGTGCTACATTTCGAAAATGACGAGCCATGCTGGGAGCTCTATTTCGATAGAGCCTCATCAAAAAGGACCTCCAGCAAAAAGCATCCCGCAAATAAAATCAAGAATAAGATTGGTGTTCATCACACTATCGAGAAGAATCCTGCGACGTTCTTTCGCTCTTACCGAGCCTCACACAAACAACAAGGCTGAGTATGAAACTCTAATAGCTGGTCAGGAGCTCGCCATAGAAATGCAGATCCCTCGGCTGTGTGTCTATGGTGATTCCCAACGAGTGGTCAACCAAATAAGCGGCGAATACAAGATATATATGTCCGAATTAGCTCGATACAGAGACCGAGCGGTGGAGCTCATGAAGCATTTCACCCACATTTAACTGACAAGAGTTCCCATGGCGTTGAACGGAAAAGCCAACGTACTCGCCCGCCTAACTAAGGAGCTGGTTGATCCTGACATGAATGAAATTCTGATCACAGTAAGGAGCCGGCAAATCTTGTCTCCCGTCTTTTTACGAGAAGAATTCATAGAACAAAAGAACGGCCTTGCTGAAGAAACTCAGGTTGTCAGGGACAAGCCAGATTGGAGAGAACCTTTCGTAGAATATTTCCGATATAACAAGCTGCCTGAGGAAAAATTCACGAGGGTTCAATTGAAGAAAAAAGCTCTCCGATATGTGTTTGTGAATAACACGCTATACTGCAGGTCGTACGACCAGCTTTGGCTCAGGTATCTGTCCCCGGCCGAAGTTCGAGAAATTATGAAAGAAATTAACTCGGGCGTCTGTGGAGCTCATCAATCCGGCCCCAAAATGCGGCTTAAAATCAAACGGCTTGGATATTACTGGCCTACCATCATAAAGGATTGCGAAGAGCATGTAAAGAAATGTCATCTATGTCAAATTCACGGTGACTTTATTCACAAGCACCCCAATCCGCTGCACCCTACCGTGACGTCCTGGCCCTTCGAAATTTAGGGCCCCGACATAGTTGGCCCGATTGATCCTCCGTCATCCAAAGTACACCGGTTCATATTAGCCGCGACGGACTAGTTCTCCAGATGGGCTGAAGCTGTCCCGCTAAAACAGGTTAAGACAGAAGACGTTTTGAAATTCTTCCGGCATAATGTTTTATATCGTTTCGGTACGCCGAGAAGAATCATATCTGACAAAGGACTTTCTTTTAAGAGCTTCAAAATCTCAAGGTTCGCTACTCAATATAAGATAGACTGGAGATATTCTTCTATCTATAATCCAAGGGCGAATGGGTTAGCCAAAGCTTTCAACAAAACCCTGTGCAAGCTCCTGAGAAAAAATGCTTCAACCAATAAACGAGACTGGGATCTGAAGCTCCATGAGGCATTGTAGGCATATCGTACCACGCACCGTACTCCGACGCAGTCCACTCCATACTCGCTGTTCTTTGGAGTGGAGGCAATCCTCCCCCTCGAAATCGAAGTTCCAAGCCTAAGGATGGTTGTCCAGTACAACCCGACGAAAGAGGAAAACGCTCTCTTTCGGCTCGAGAAGCTCGATGCGCTCGAGGAAAAGCAGCTCACGGTACAGCAAAATCTGGAACTGTACTGAGCCCAAATGTCACGGGCCTATGGCAAGATGACCCGTCTCTGTGCTTTCAAGAAAGACTAATTGGTGTTGGTCCTCGAAAGGCCGATCATCCCCTATCGACATGCCAAAAGAAAATTCGAGCCAAATTGGAAAGGACCATATGTTATCGAGAAAATTTTCGACGGAGGATCCTACAAACTAATAAGTGCCGAGGGAGAAAAACCCATGTCACCAATCAACGACCGATACATCAAGAAATACTACGTATGAATGCTCCAGGTCGCAGACGGATCAAACACGCCGGCTCTACAGTATAGATCATACATCCTGTAAAACCGTATACAATCCACGGACGGAAACGCCCCTATGTCTCCGAAGTCCTACCGGTGATACTACATCTAAAGTCCTACCGACGATGAAGCTAAAAAACGATATGTCCATAAGCAAAATGAACACGGATGAAAACCCGAAAGGGCTCCGTGAGTAAAAATAGCAGGACTGCCAGCAAGTTCGTGAAAACCCGAAAGACGCAAACTCGTGAAAAAGAGATGAAATACACTCGCGAAATCCTCTCGACTTTACGAGGAGAAAATCCCCGCGTGAGATCCTTACGACTCACAAAGGAGCAACACACTTAAAAATCCCCACGATTCCTAGGGAGAAAATACACCTGCAAGATCCTTTCGACTTGCGAGAAGAAAATGCTTTTATGAGACCCTTACGGCTCATAAAATTGAAAAGACTTAGATGATAGAGATCTAAACCTGTCTCCTGAGCCATCGCCCTCCAACGGACAACGGCAAATGATGAGTCGCTCCTAGCATTGCTTCGGTGTTAGCGGTGCTGATGCTGACCTAAAAACTCAAACCCTAAGTTTTCCCAAAGGCAAATGATGAGTCGCTCCTGGCACAAAGCTTCAGTGTTAGCAGTGTTGATGCCGACCCAAAAACCAAATCCTCCCGGGGTAAATGATGAGTTGCTCTTGGCATTATTCCAATGCAGCAATACTGATGCCAAATAAAATCCAAATTTCAAATTCCTCTCAAATTCAAAAGTCCTACCTAATAAAGCAGAAATCAAACAGGTCAAATCAACGTCCCACCAAGCAGCGCTTCCAAGCTCAAAAGTCCTACTGGACGGGTAAGGAACTCCCAAAACAAATCAAATCCCGACACCGCAGAAAGCGGAGCAAGTCAAATCAAATCCCGATACCGCAAGAAGCGGAGCAAGTCATCGACCGTCCACGTCGCTAAAATGGCAGCACCGACCATCCACGTTGCTAAAAAGGCATCACCAACCGTCCACGTCGCAAAAATAGCATCAACGACCGTCCACGTCGCTAAAATGGCAGCACCGACCTTTCGTAGGGAATCAAACCAAACCAATCCCCATATCGAACAAGGTCCATCAATTTTATGCACACAACCCATACACGCGGTGTGTATTTATTGATAGGGGTAATTTGTTAGGGTAAAAAATTACACCCCGGTTGACCAAGTCAAAATCGAAGTCAACCCCAAGTCAAGTGGGCCTAAGCCCTAACCCAAGTCCAAGAAAGTGAACCCATGCTCAGGTTGAGTCCAAGCATGAAGAGCCCGTCCCCCATGCCAAAGGAATAATTGTTAAAACATAAATAGGCTTAATGTAATTTTTTATGAATAAATATAGTAAAATGAGCAATAAACCCAAATTATGTAAAAAGCACATGGCATGAGAAAGACACATGTGCCATTTTAAAAAGCCCAGGAGGCCATATGTAAAATATAAAGCCTATATAAAGCATTATGATGAATGATAACAAAAAAGATTCCTCCCATATCAACCTAGGGTTTTGTGCCTCCTTCAAGGTTCACAGCCTCCTTCTTTTCTCCTTTTTATTTTTTTGAATTAAATCAAGAGTTTAACTCTTGTTTTCTAAAAATGGAAATAGTTTTTCACCATAAAACCTTTGGAGAGGAGTTCAAATCTCTTGCCAAATCTTTAAAAGGGGAAGATTTTAAATCTCATCACCATTCCCTCCAAGATCCAAAAAGGAAGAGAGAAGAGGGAGAAGAAGACCCATCCTTAAAAAAGACCTCACTTTGAGAGGATTCAAGGCTCGAAAAGAAGAAAGGGATCCCCTTTCATCATCAAAGACATAGATCTTGAAGCTTCAAGAGATATCTTTTGGGTTTTTTAAAATAAAAATATTTTGGGAGTTCAATTCCAAATAAAATTGTTTTGGGAGTTCAAACTCCATATAGAATCTTTGGGAGTTCAACTCCATATTTTAAAAAACCTTTTGGAATTTAACTCCATAATAATTATAACGAAAAGAGAATTTTTTGGAGTTTAACTCTAAACCTGTTGGCACCCTCCACCCCCCACATGAGTAGGATTCCCTTCCTCACGTGAGGGAGAGGGAAGCTCCCACAAAAGGGAAGCTCCTTGCTCCCTCTTACGTGAGGGGAGGCTCCCACAAAGTGAGAGCCCCTTGCTCCTTCTCACGTGTGAGGGAAGCTCTGTGGGAGCTTCTTCTTAAAAAATAAAAAAAAAATAAAAAAAAATTGTTTTAGAAGTTTAACTCCATATAAAAACTTTTGGGAGTTTAACTACAAATAATTTTTTTTAGGAGTTTAACTCCGTAAAAAGAATTCTTTTGAGAGTTTAACTCCAAATAAAAATTCCTTTGGAGTTGAACTCCACCATAAAAAAATTTCTGGAGAGTTTAACTCCATGTAAATTCTTTTAGAGTTCAACCCCATACAAACTTTTGGGGAGTTTAACTCCACGTAAAATCTCTTAGAGTCTAACTCCATACAAAAAGTTTAACTCCAATAAAAATCTTTTGGAGTTTAACTCCATACAAAAAAACTTTTGGGAGTTTAACTCCAAATAATTTTTTTAGGAGTTAACTCCAATTAAAATCTTTTGGAGTTGACTCCATAAAAAAGGGTCTTTTGGAGCCCACTAAGGGAGGCCTCATTCCCCATGTGAGAGGGATGCTCTCGCTTAGGGGGAGCCCCTGCTCCCTCACGTGGGGGTGGGGGAGTGGGAGCTTTTCCCCTCACCCTCACATGAGGGGGCGGCTCCCACTAAGTGGGAGCCCTTCCTCCCTCTCGTAAGGGGGAGGCTCCCACTTAGTGGGAACCCTCCTCTCTCTCACGTGAGTGGAGGGGCTTTCCCTTCCTTTATTTATTTATTTTTATTTTTTTTGGAGTTTAACTCCATACAAAAACTGACTTCCCCTCCTTTTTTCTTTTCTTTTTCTTTTTGGAGTTTAATTCCAAACAGAAATTTTTGAGAGTTTAACTCCATACATAAACTTTTGGGAGTTTAACTCCAATAAAATCTTTTGGAGTTTAACTTCGTAAAAAAATATTTCTTTGAAATATAAAAAAATCATGTCACAAATAGAATAAAAAAAATTAACACGTCTCTATTGTAAAAAAAACACACCAACACATCGCATTGATTTCGTATGATCAGTTTGACCCGTCAATCGGAGGTTCTCCGCTCCAAAAGCGAGGGGAAATTAATGGCAGTTTAGTCCGCAACTGCCGGAGATTCGGATCCTCACAATCAATAAACCCCAGTTTACACCAGGCAGGGGGAATCTGTAATACGCCTGACAAGCGACGTGTATTTCCCATCTCAATGAGGTGACGAAAAACACCCTACAAAAAATAGATGACATTTAATGTGTTTAAAAGATTAATCCCAAAAGAAATCCTCAGGATTCCAATCACAAGTATCCTAACAAGCTCTAAAATGTAAAAAGTAGATGGCATTTCTAAATATAAACTAGCAATAAGTGTAAGGTTGTTCAAAGTGATGACTTCGTCTTCAACAAGCCTTTTAAGAGGAAAAAATAGATTAAACAATTGGAGAAAATAAATCACATGCAACGAATTAATAGCCCTCTAAAAATGGACTTTTGTCTCATCGTGAGGTATGCAATGCCACATCGCTAATGCTACATCAAGTAAACTCCTTGTATAACCACGTGTAAAATCTCGGCCAGGAAATCTATTATTGGAACAATATGGTCGTAGCATTCTTCTAAATTTTATTTTAAGGTCTTAATATATATATAGAGAGAGAGGCCCTAAGAGGCTTTTTGCGTTAGGTGGCGGCAAAAACTTCGCCTTCCACCATTTTATTCGACGATCGGCATCTTCCAATTTGATATACATCCTCTAATTTTTCGATATACCAAATTTCATATGATTTCAACACCATTTTACCGTTGATTTAGTGGGTGCAAAATTAACGGTTTACCGACAATAAAACTTTTTACATTGCTAAATCAACGGTGAAATGGTGTTGTAATCATATGAAATTTGGTGTATCGACAAATTAGATAATGAATATCAAATTGGAAGGTGCCAGTCGTCGAAGAAAATGGAGTGCGTACTTTTTGCCGCCACCTAACGCAAAAAGCCTCCTAGGACCTCTTTCCTCCATTATTCTCATATATATAAAGGAGAGTGCTCCATTGCAAACCGGTCCGTATTTTTTAAAAACAGGAACTCTGGAATCCACGACATATTCCCCTACTCCTGATGGTTATTTCGGATTCTGTGCCTGGGTGGTATCTTATAACTACTAATTCAACCTCCTCGAGCATTAACGTTGTCACTTCCTTTATTTGAAAAAAGGGAACGATCCGAACCGTTCAAGTTGATCACCCTACCTTCAACTCTATGCGTATGAAAAATTAAAGAATTTGAAGACCTCTAGCCAATGCATTAGATAGAGTTTATGTTGTTATATTAAAAGACGTTCATTTTGCATTCATTCGATACATGGGTTAGAGTTCTTCAAATCCGTTGATTTTTCATACACATATTTGGATGATCAGCTTGAACGGTTTGGATCGTTAAAATATGTAATGGATCGGGAGTTCCCGTTTTTTTAAATAACGCGGACCGGTTTATAATGGATCACTCCCTATATCTGTGTCTATATATATATATATATATTTGGAATTTTCTATGAATTGTGCTAGGTGCCCGTTCTAACCAAAGCCTCTGCATCCACCTGTCCACCCTTGGCCATAATTACTTAGGCAATAAACAAACTCCATTGCCTTCGAGAGATAAAAGTAGGTTGAAAGTATGGTGAGAGTAAGAAAGGTGAGGCCTACAACAAGATCATTATTTATAAATCTATCTTGCCTTATACTTCTTATTTGGTCTTTAATAACTAAATTGGTTTTATTTATTGGGAATGATTTTTTTAATTAAAAAAAGCATGTTAGGACCGTTTTTTATAAATGCTTGGTTCTTATACATGATAGCCTTGCTAATAGAAAAGAGAATGTTTAGGTTTGTGAAAACGCTCACTTCTATCTTGCATAAATGGTGAAATATGTGGTTTATAGAGATTTTGGAGTTTCAAGCCTCAAAAGGAGTCTAGAAATTCATGGAAATTTATAGCGTCGAAAGTTGTAGTTTCTACGACTCTGCGAGACTCTCAATATACCCAACCCGCTATCCGGGTAGCGGGACCCCCCATAAACTCTGCGAGACTCTCAATATACCCAAAATCCCTCAAGACACACATACGCACACTGCATATTGAGTTCGCATGACCAGTTTGACCCGTTAATCGGAGGTTTTCTCGCTCCAAAGACGAGAGTTAATTAACGGCACCTTAGTCCATGGCTGCTGGAGATTCGGATCCCCACAATCAATAAACCCCCGCCTACCCTGGGCAGGGGAAATCTGTAATATACCTGACAAGCACATGCATTCCTATCTCAATGGGGTGACGAAAAACGCCCTACAGATTCTGGCACGCCCGGTGGGACCTTTTCTCTCCTCCCATATTTCGGATTAAATGTTCATGCGAACTTAATTAACATATATATCGATTGCCTATACTGAAATCATTTTTTTTTGTGTATAGGTTAACAGCTTTCGGTCACAATCTCGAATTCAGCAATCATGTCTCCCAAGACGAGCTTTATTTCTGACGCTACTCCGATTCCCTACGTGATGAAAATCAATACCCGTGTGGTTCTTCCTTCAAGTCTCAACTGGCAATGGGAGGAGCTATCTCGTCAATTTGGTTCCGTCATCATCTATCCTGCTGAAAGCGCTCATCTGGCAGAGGTCTCGGCAAACCAAGCAGCCAAATTGATCTCATGGGGCAGGAGGCCGAACGTTGTGGTCGTTAAAGCATTCCACCCCAAATGCAAATCCGTATTCGAACGACTCTCCACTGTTTCGACTGGGGCAAGGCCGTCAACACTAATGGAGCCACAAAGCATCTCCAACAAGCCCAGACGGTGCCCTCGACAATCGCGCGAGTAGGCGTCTTCTCTGGACTCTCTGTTAATCGGTCTACGACGTCTTCCTGAAAGGCCGAAGCCTGCCAAGTGCTCAAAACAGAAAAGTTGAGGCAGAAGCTGCTCAGATATTGAGCTAACAAAAGGGCCGGTTTCCGTCCAAGTTGAACTTTGTGAGGTTCCAAGAACAGGGTTATCCCGCAACGACAGCTGAGTCAGCCGTAAAAGTTAGCAATTTCTTCGAATTTCTGAAGTGGGTTCAGAAAAACGCTATGACCGCCACAATCAAGAAAACAGTCCGAACAATAATACAAAGAGTTGTGTCCCGGCCCAATATAGAAAGCATGACATCGTCTCTTCAAGGGTCTATCAGGCGCTCTGTGCCGCACGGAAGCGGCGGGAAAATCTAGAAAAGAGACACCAGCACCACTCAAAAACCCAGTTAGGCCAGCCGTCTTCAATCGATTGTCCTTTACCGAAACCGAAGGGCCACGACAGCGGTCCGTGAAATCAGCTGCCAATAATGAAAGGACAGCCGGATATGTTATCCACATGGTCTACATGGCAGGCACGTGTCCCGGCGACAACCTTCGCAGCAAAAGTAAGGATGGGGCCACCACATCCCAAGCCCAATCTGGCTTGCATGTGGTTGCCACTTCCCAAGATCAGCCGCCTCCGCTGGACGATGAAAACCCTCTCGATGAGGTCGATAGGCAAAATGTCCCTTCGGTCCTTGTGGAGTCAAGCTCAAACAGCGAAGAAGAACCGACTTTCCGCCTTAGGACCGCAGAGCAGGAGCTGCTTCAAGAACTCTAAAAACAGCTCAAGAGCAAAGATAAAGAGACGACCAAGCTCTACGCAAAAATTGACGACCTAACGAACGTTGTGATGCAGCTCTCGGCTCAAATTGCTCGGATGCCTTCCAATCAAGCACAAGTCTCTATTAATGAGCCGGGTGATAACAACCCGAAGCAACCGATGCTTGTCTATTTGGGTCCAAGTTTGGGCGAGCCACACGAAAGCCGGTCACATTCCATTTCTGGGGACGTCATGGCCCCGGATGGCACTATCCCGCCAACACAAGATCGGATAATGAATTTGGTCACCAGCAAGGTTAAAACATTGGTGGCCGAAGCCGAAGCTCATAAAGAAATTGGCAGTAGTGGGCTGCTATATCCCGCACAGTACGATTTGATCAAGTTTCCCAGCGGTTACATCATTTCTAAGTTCGGAAGATTTGATGGGACGGGAAACGCAAATCAGCATGCCGCCCACTTTAAAGCGTCATGCGGAAATACAGGGGGCAATGATGCACTCCATTGTTAGTTTGTCAACAGCCTGACCGGTGTCGCTTTTGACTGGTATGTGAACATACCAGACGGGCCCGTCACTACTTTTGCCTAAATGGAGTTTCTGTTTCAGCAAAGGTTCATGAGTGTCAGTGATAAGATTTCTATTGCTGACCTTATGATGACCAAGTCGGGGAAGAACGAAAACAACACAGACTTTATCGTCCGATGGCGTAATCTCACTGTCAAGTGCGAACCAACACTGGAGCAGGACCAGTCCGTCAGTCTTCTCATTGGGAACCTCAACAATTTGATGGTCCCATTCTTATGTATAGCAGGCCTCAGGACGTTTCAAGAGCGGACCAAGAGAGTTCAAATGTTGGAACGCTCGAAGCAAGAGTACTCCGGACTCTCAAATGGACAAACCCTTGGAAGAACCGAAAGGACGACAACCGTAAAAGTGAGAATTCCAATAATACTAAAGCCTTCAATGCGTTTGACAATGAAGACACGCGAAAAGCGGGCGGACAAAAAATGGACGGGTCCCGAAAGCCAGTGCTAGGAAGAGAAGGGCCTTCTCTGAAGGAGAAGAACAAGGTTTCCTCTTTCAGGAGGGACAAGGTCCGCAAGAGGTTCAAGGAGGGACAAGGTCCGCAAGAGGTTCAAGGATACCCTGAACAACTGTCTACAATTGCCGGAGTCGAAATGACCTCATGAAGCAAAAATGGCCGACAATCCCTGTATTGCCCGTACCATAGAATAGTGAGCTATGCGATCAAGGATTGCTATATTTTCAAAGACCGGGTCAAAAAGCAATACAAGACTGGAGATATCGAGCTGTCTAAGAGTGTGTTGGCGAACAATCAAGCTGCAACCACCAACTTTATACAGACAGAAGCTGAAGCCTTTTGGGAGCAGACGCCTGAGCCCGCTGCCCCGAGAAATTAATCCGACTCGCCGCAACCTCCGTGAAGTATGCACATATCTAATAAGACGAAGAAAATGTTAAAGCTTCTTCAGAAAGAGAACAGAATGGGAGGGGCAGAAGGAGCCTACCGTTCCAGCTACCAATTCAGCTCAATCGAGCTCAAAATCCAAAAAGCTAAAGATGAAGAAAAGGAAAGATGCGGCTCGAAACGAAAGGGAGTTGGCGGGGAAATCGACCATTCAAAGGCATATCGAATCTCTCGAAAACTACGAGCGAAAGGAAAGAACCATAATTCAATTGAAGGAGTTCTTCCGCATAGAAGCAGCTAAGATTCTGGAAGAGCTGGAAGAAGACTCAAATGATGAGGTTCTTGTCGTGACCTGCTACGTCATCCACCTTCGTAGCAACTCTGAGAAAAACTCTCTTTTCCTAAAGAGGACGAGGAGCTCGCAATGAAGGCCAACCAAATTCAGTTCAGGAGCGACGAGACTCTACCGCCAAATCAAGGCAACACCCCAAAAGGAAAGGAAAACCAAGTCACTAATGAAGAAGATGGCGGAGAGCTTGCTCACGAAGACTCGAGTCCTTTTCCGGTGGACTATAATGTCTTGCTCATATCCGGAAGCTTCCATCTCTCTTGAGTATCTATGATGCTCTGGTCCTATCCAAGGAGCTTAGAGATGTTCTTATTCATGCCCTGCAAAACCCTGAGCGGTAGCAGGCTTGTTTCACGGAAATTAATATGAAAGAGGCCCAATACACTCTGCATACAGCCGCGATCACATTTAAAGATGAAGACCTGTTATTGGGAACATCGGAGCACAACCGATCGTTTTACGTGACCGGGTAGAGCGATGGAGACCGAATTAATCGCATATTGATTGATCTTGGGTTCTCGGTGAATATCGTGAACTTGCGGATTCTGAAGAGTTTGTCAATGGATGTCTGACACCTGTCATGGGAAAGGATTGCCATTCAAGGCTTAAATTAAAACTGCCAGCAAGTTCCGGGGTCTATAGCTCCACCAATTAAATTTGGGGATTTGCAAACCGAAACTAAAATATACATGATCGACGCCGACATGTCTTATAAGATTCTCCTGGGACAGCCGTGGCTCCACGATTACGTCATTGTTCCATTAACTCTCCATCAATGCATGAAGTATACCAAAAACGGCAAAGACAGACGCATTGACGGAGACATCCAGCCGTTCGGTGTGTATGAAGTCCGATACGAAGATTACCAGTACTTTGTGAACCCTAAAATACTAAGCCATAATTGACCGAGGACAAAACAACCCCGAAACTGAAAGGCAAATCCGAGCCGGCTGTCACTTTCAAAAGCAAAAACCCCATCTGCGTCCGCATTTCGGCGGTGACACTGATGAACCCGACGCGAGAAGTTTGCCCTTATGTAAAACCCGCCCTCATTTCGGTAGCGATACGGACGAGTCTGATATTGAAGGCTCATTCGGGATCAAAATTCACACTCGTTTAGACAGCAACACTGAAGAATAAGAGGAAGAGGATCCGCCTTGCAACAATTCTGCAGATTGGGCCCCATACAAAAAACGAAGCTTAGAGAAACCTTCAAGGTTACAGAAGGGTCCTTAGCTATCACAAGGGTGCCAGAGCAGATGTGCAAGGAGCTAGATGCATTATTAGTCTTTACCGTGGACCAACTGAAAACTTTTTATGTTCCCGGAAGAAAAAACCGACAGAAGGGTATCCTGTTTTATGGGTCAAACCCCGTCGTGCACCCGGACGATTTGTCCATGACATGTCCTCCCTAAGAAAGAGGCATACGAGTCGTCCTCAATCCTAGATACCATGCGTCTGAGATGCGGGAATATTTTGAAAAGTGCGAGTGTCGGTTATATCAAACGAACTCCGAAGCGAAGTTTTATGAGGGGATGTGGCATCCGTCTTAGGTCTGAGCACTCATCGATGGACGAATCCCAGATAGACGAAGCATAGGTTTCATTCAACCTGATGTCAAGGCATGCTACATGATCTATGTTGGCGAAGTCAGCGAAAAGTCAAATGATGACGACGAGCTAGCCGAACCAGAAAAGGCCCTTCGAGAGCTCGAAGATAGTGGACAAGCAACTTTCGATGAGCTAACCGAGATTGATTTGGGAACGTCCGATAATCCAAGGCCGATCTACATCAGCTCATTTTTGTCAGAAGAACTGAAAGAACGGATAATTGCCCTGCTGCATGAATTCGTCAACTGCTTCGCGTGGACATACAAAGAAATGCCCGGTCTCTCCCCTGAAGTGGTCGTACATAAACTGGCTATATCTTCTGATGCCAAGTCAGTCAAACAAGCTCCTCGAAGAATGAGAAAGGAGTTAGAAGAAAAGGTCATTGAGGAAACCAAGAAACTCATCGATGTCGGTTTCATTATAGAAAAGAAATATGCGGACTGGATCGCGTGCATCGTCCCAGTGAAAAAGAAGAATGGGCATATTCGAGTTTGCGTTGATTTCAGGGACCTCAACAAAGCATGCCCTAAAGATGATTTTCCACTTCCAGTCATGGAAATGATTGTCGACGACACTTCAAATTACGAGCTGTTCACCTTCATGGATGATTCGTTTGGATACAATCTGATAAAAGTATCGTCCGAGGATTCGAAGCACATAGCGTTTCGAACCCCGATCGGCATATACTACTACAAGGTGATGTCGTTACATATCAAAGGGCGATGACAAAGATCTTTGATGACTTAATCCACAAAGTTGTCGAATGCTATGTCAATGACTTTGTCGTCATGACTAGAGCCAAAGTCAATCACATCCAAGATCTCCGAACTGTCTTCACCAGACTAAGTACAATCTGAAGATGAATCCTCTAAAGTATGCCTTTGACGTATTATCGGGGAAATTCTTAGGCTTCATACTCTGGCACCGAGGGATCGAGATCGACCTATCGAAGATAAAAGCAATCGTGGGGATGCCTCCAAAGAATCTGACTCAGTTGAGATCCTTCCAAGGCAAGCTCGCTTACATACGTAGGTTCATCTCGAACCTATCGGGAAGATGTAGACCCTTCTCAAAGCTCATGAAGAAATGAGCTCCTTTTGTCTGGGATGCCAAATGTCAAGATGCATTCGAAAACATCAAATAGTACCTATTGCACCCTCCATTGCTCTCTGCTTCCATTCCAAATAAACCACCGATCCTCAATACTGCCGCGCTAGATGAGTCACTCGGTGCGCTTCTTGTTCAGAACAATGAGGGAAAGAAAATGCCCTCTACTACCTCAGTCGAACGTTAGTCGAGGCAGAACATAACTATTCTTCTATCGAAAAGCAGTGCTTGTCCCTGATATTCGCTGTGTAGAAGTTGAGGCACTATCTGCTCGCTCATTGGGTTATGCTGATCTCCAAGGTCGGCCCGCTTAAATACTTAATGATTAAAGCAAGCCTAGCCGGCAGAATGGTAAGATGGGCTATCATGCTGCTTGAGTTTGACAGTCTCTACTCCTCAGAAAGCAGTAAAAGGGCAAGCCTTTGCCGACTTCCTTGCCGCTCATCCCATACCAGAAGGGTCACCGCTCAATTGTGAGATACCCGACGAACAAGTGCTGCACCTCGAGAACGACGAGCCATGTTGGGAGCTCTACTTCGATGGAGCCTCATCAATAAGGACCTTCAGCAAATCAAGTGTTTCGGAGATAAAAGCGGGAATATGATTGGTGTTTGTTACGCCATCAGGAGGAACCCTACGACGTTTCTTCGCTCTTACCGAGCCTTGTCTAAATAACGAGGCTAGGTATGAAGCTCTGATAGCTGGTCTGGAGCTCGCTATAGAAATGGAGACACTTCGGCAACGGGCATACGGTGGTTTCCAGCTTGTCATCAACCAAGTGAGCGGCAACTACAAGATATATAATCCCGAATTAGCTCGATACAGAAGCTGTGGTGGAACTCCTGAAACAGTTTACCCACATTGAACTAATGAGAGTTCCTAGGGCGTTGAACAGGAAAGCAGACGTACTCGTTCGTCTAGTTAAAGAGTTGGCTGATCCCGACATGAATGAAATTCCGATCACAGTCAAAAGCCGGTAAATTCTGTCTCCAATCTCTTTAAGAGAAGAAAACATAAAACGAGAGAACAATTCTGCCGAAGATACTCTGATCATTCAAGACAAGATCAATTGGAGAGAGCCCTTCATAGAGTACGTCCGATACGACAAGCTGTCCGAAAAAAACCCGTGAGGATTCAGCTGAAGAAGAGAGCTCGCCGATACGTGTTTGTAAATAATACGCTATACTGCAGATCATATGACCAACTCTGGCTCAGGTGTGTCATCGGTCGAAGCCTAAAAGGTCATGAAAGAAGCTCGCTCGGGCGTCTGCGGTGCTCACTAATCTGGCCCTAAAATGCGTCTTCAAATCAAACGGCTTGGATATTACTGGCCAACCATGACAAAGGATTGCGAAGAGCATGCGAAGAAATGTCCTTTGCCAAATTCATGGTGACTTCATTCACAAACATCCCAATCCGTTGCATCCTACGGTGGCGTCATGGCCTTTCGAAGTTTGGGGGCACCGACATAGTTGGCCCGATCGATCTCAAAGGCCACCAGTTCATACTGGCCGCAACTGATTATTTCTCCAGGTCGGCTGAAGTGGTCCCGCTAAAAGAAGTCAAGACAGAAGATAATATTCTATACCATTTCAGTACACCTAGAAGAATCATTTCTGACAATGAGCCTTCTTTCAAGAGCTTCAAAGTCTCAAGGTTCGCTACACAGCATAAGATAGACTGGAGATATTCCTCCATCTACAATCCAAAAGCCAATAGACTAGCTGTAGCCTTCAATAAACCTCTATGCGTGTTCCCGAGGAAAAATGCTCCAGCCAACAAGAGAGCCTGGAATATCAAGCTTCATGAGGCGTTATGGGCATATCGTACCACGCACCGCACTCCAACTCAGTCCACTCCATACTTGTTACTTTTCGGAGTGGAGGCAATCTTCCCTCTCGAATTCGAAGTTCCAAGCCTAAGGATGGCCGTCCAGTACAGTTTGACGGAGGAAGAAAACGTCATCTCTTTTGGCTCGAAGAACTTGGCGCCCTCGAAAAAGGAGACTTGCAGTACAGCGAAATCCGGAGCTGTACTGAGCCCAAATGTCACGGGCCTATGATAAGATGACCCGTCTCTGTGCTTTTAAGAAAGACTAACTGGTGTTAGTCCTCAAAAGCCCAATCATCCCCAATCGACATGACAAGAGAAAATTCGAGCCAAACTGAGAAAGGCCATACGTCATCGAGAAAGTGTTTCATGGAGGATCCTACCAGCTGATAAATGCCGAGGGTGAAATGCCCATACCACCCATCAATGGCCGATATTTTAAGAAATACTGCGTGTGAATACTCCAAGTCGCAGGCGAATTGAGCACACCGGTCCTATGGTCTGGATCATACATCCTGTAAAACCATATACAATCCATAGGCGCAAATGCCCCTTATCTCTCCGAAGTCCTACCGGTGAGACCACATCTGAAGTCCTACCGGTGATGAAGCATAAAAAAGAAAAGAAAAAAAAAAAATAGGTATGTCCATAAGCAAAACTGGCACGGATGAAAACTCGTAAGGGCTCTGTGAGTAAAAATAGGAGGACTGCCAGCGAGTTTGTGAAAACCCGAAAGGGCGCAAACTTGTGAAAAGAGATAAAATACACTCGCAAAGTGCTCTCGAGCTTGTGAAGAGAAAATCCCCGAGTGAGATCCTTACGATTCACAAATGAGCAACACACTTAAGAATCCCTACAATTCCTAAGGAGAAAGTACAATTGCGAGATCCTCCCGACTTATAGAGAGAATGATTTTATGAGACCCTTACGGCTCATAAAATTGAAAAGCCTTAAGTGATGGAGATTTAAACCCGTCTCCTGAGTCATCGCTCCCCAACGGGCAACGACAACGCAAATGAAGAGTCGTTTCTGGCACTACGCTTCAGTGTTAGCGGTGCTGATGCCGACCCAAAAACTAAATCCCAAGTCCTCCCGGGGCAAATGATGAGTTGCTCCTGGCATTATTCTAGTGCAGCAGTGCCGATGCTATACAAAATCCAAATTCCAAGTTCCTCTAAAAATTAAAAATCCCGCTAAATAAGGAAGAAATCAAACAGATCAAATCAATGTCCTACCCGGCAGCGCTTCCAAGTTCAAAAGTTCAGCTGGACAAGTAGGGAGCTCCCAAAACAAATCAAATCAAATAAGTCAACCAATTACCTTCTCGATGGAATCAAGCTCCATTTCGGAAACAAATCAATCTTGACACCGCAAAAGGCTGAGCAAGTCAACTTCAATCCCGACACCGTAAGAAGCGGAGCAAGTCAAATTCAAACCCTGACACCGCAGAAAGCGGAGCAAGTCAAATACAAACCCTGACACCGCAGGAAATGGAGCAAGTCAAATCAAGTATCGATCGTCCAGGTCGCAAAAATGGCAGCACCGACCGTCCAGGTCGCAAAAATGGCACCCTCCACAGGGGATCAAACCAAATCAATCTCCATATAGAACAAGATCGATCAATTTCAAGCACACAACACACACGCGGTGTGTATTTATTGATGGTGTTGGGGTAAAAAATTACATCCTGGTTTACCAAGTCAAAATTAATCAACCCCCAGCCAAGTGGGCCCGAGCCCAAGCAAGCGGGCCTAAGCCCAAGTCAAGACCAAGCATGGAAAGGGTCGACTCCATGCCAAAAAGGAGGCAATAAATTAGTTTAAATGCAATTTTTAGAAATAAATGTATGAAAAATGGGCAAAAAGCCAAAATTTTGTAAACCTCATGGCTTATGTGTAAGAAGAAATAAGCACATGAGGTATGGGAGGCACAAGTGCCATTTAGAAAAGCCCAAGGTCCTATATGTAAAGTGTGTAGCCTATAAAAGGCAAACGTTATGAGAAAATCAATAACAGCTTTCATTCTCTCAAAAATTTCAGGGTTCATGAGGTAATTAACGGCAGTTTAGTCCGCGGCTGTCGGAGATTCGGATCCCCACAATCAATAAACCCCGGCTTATCCTAGACAGGGGGAATCTGTAATACACCTGACAAGCACGCACATTTCTATCTCAATGGGGTGACGAAAAACGCCCTACACACTTGAAAGAGCACTACCTTCATTGATTGCGTATCTTAACAATAGCACAATGTTCTCAAGGATACCCACTTGAGACAGTATAAGGCAATGGCATAGCAGAATAAGCAAATAGTATTCGAGCAGCTCGAGTAAGATCCATATGGTGGTGGCCCCACCAAAGACATCGGTTGTGATCTTATTGTTCCATGAAACCATCAACAACTGAATTAATAGTTGGGAAAAACAAAAACTTAAAAGGACAATAATTCATAGCTCCTGATCAGAACATAGTCAATAATACAATGTATTGTTCAAGGCATTTTCGACAAATACCAATTATACAAAGTTTTTAAGCTTGAGAGGATATTTCCTTGTGAGATAAATTTGGATTGGGAGTTGCTTTTAGGCTTTTTGGATCAAGTATTTCAAACATAGAATTCGAAAGAGGGTTTTCATATATTAAACCTCAATATCAACAAATATGGAGGAAATAAATAATAATGACAGCAACAAAAGAGGTAAAAATCCAACAGTTTCCCTTTAACTTTTGCAATTGGATTCATTGCTTCTTCACTTAAGGAGGTATCCATTCTCTCTTATCTTGTGCTGATCCCATCATGAACCTTTTTTTGGGAAACAAAAAGGATGCATGAGCAAGCAGAAGCAATAAGAATAAAAAATGATGAATCCTTTCTTCTTCTTTCTCCTTCGCCATCCTCTTATTCTTCTCCCTTCACAAACTCTTTTTTTTTGCCCTTTTCAATCTCCATCTCATTGCAGAGAGGAGATGAGATGGGGACATTTTTTTCCTTTTTTGTCCTGTAGTGAGAAGATTGTGAGAGATCCTCATGTGGTGACCTTTTGGATTGTATGGAGGGGTAAAGGTAGAAGAAAATATCATGGGAATATTGCAAATATGTTAGCCGAATATACCCTGACACAACTCCCGGGTGTATAAGTTTAAAGATAGGCCTTGATGTTCCATTGCCCACTTACATGTGTTTATTAACTTTATTATTATACGGGAAACACATGTTGCATGAACATTATGCAATCTAGCCTTTATGAGTCTTCTGCTTTGCATAGGACTCTTTGTTTTGTACCGTAATTCACTCTGATGTAAGAGAAGTTGACAATTTGAGGTCATAATGTACTGCACCCAACAAAAAGTCTTGTGTTAAAATTATTAGATATATTGATGCTTCATGCATGTTGATTTTGCAATGCCCTTGTCAACCACATGATTGGACATTTGGAAATAGTCTAATAGATCACATGCACATATTTGATCATGCAAGTACTTGGTTACTTCATGACCCTTTTGAAAGAACTGGTAAACGAAATATTAGCTTTATCTTTTTAGAGAAGGCTCTTTGTAGTATGTTTTTTGTTCAGAGTGTAAAATTTGCACAATGCGTACGCTGCAGAATATTAGACTCCTTAATTATATACGATCTATGAGATTGGCATTCATACCTTTAATTGGTCATCTTTGTTTTTTTATCTATAAGCCGATACCTTTGTCTGTCTTGATCTGAAAGCTGATATCTTTGTTTGTCTCTATCTAAATGCAGATATGTCGTTCTTTATCGAAAACAATTATGATCATGACTAACAAAATCATTTAGCCAAACTTCCTGTAGTCTTGCTTCTATTGGATGCTTCGGGAATAAGGAATTTTAGAAGGTGTTCTTGATTGGATGAGCTTAACTTGCAATAGTAAGTAGGATCTGTCCTTCTAGGATATACACCGACTTTCCCTGCAGAATCTTGTTAGGAACTTGGTATGAACTCAGAGAGTATCGGCGTCATGTTCATGTTAATAGTCCCAAAGGTTCGCTTTGTTGTGTGTTAGGAGGCTAGATTGACGATGATGGCTTTTCCTGATATGCTTTATTTATTGGGTTAATTGCACATATTCCCCTTGTACTATTTGTTTACTCCTAAACTGTCCTCTTACTTCCTCTTCTACAAATCTTGAGTCTAACCCAAAGAGTCAAATGGGAAGATCATCTGCCAAAAGAAAATGGGTAAGAAAAAGAGAAATGAAAGAAAGTTGGAGTTACTGTGGAGGATGAGAAAGATCATTGATCTTCATATTAGACTTAATAATTGGTTGTTTAGGGTTGAAAAGAAAGAAGGGTAAAACAGGAATTAGAAAAATATTTTTTAAACTGAAGGGGGGTTTAAGTGCTTAAGGATAGGTGCTGTGATATTGAAGTACAGATCTCATGATAGTTTGGGATGGGTGCTGAACCCCCTATAATACAGGAGGCCATGTTCAACAAACTTTGTATGGAGTCTATGGACTTATGTATAAACATATCACAAACTACCAGGTTATCATGTGAACAACATAGAATGGAATAAAAACAAATCATCCAGAATGCTAGCAGTTTAAATAAATATGATTATTTAGATGTTCCCCTGCCAGACATATTCGTTTAGTAAATTGAAATAAATAACTGCTTTTAACCAGAAACCGTTTTGACTTTATCTATCAATGCCTAATTACCATTTTACCAACAACTTACCAGTAGTCCAAGCATAAGTCTGTATTTATTTATGCCCATGCCTTCATGTTGTACTGGCTCCAATCATCTATTTCATAGAGTTTTTCACTAAAAGAAGACTTTTTGCAGTGGTACTTATTTTTATTATTTTTCAAACTGCTGATCATGATCCTAGAATAATAATGCTTTAACTATCAAAGTTTGTAATTGATGCAGGTGTCAGCAGCTGGTGATCTGTGCGCAATTTGCCAGGAGAAGATGCACGCTCCCATCTTGCTTCGTTGTAAACATATTTTCTGTGAAGACTGTGTCTCTGAATGGTACCATATCTCAAAGATTCCTTACGCCTCGTTTTTGTTCTGTTTTCCTTTTCCTTTCTGGTTTTGGAAAACATGAAATTCCTTTCATTTCAAACTTCAGGATATATAAACTTTATTTGAAACACTAAATTACGCTAAACTACCTTCGGTTTGAGCGTTTTTCACTAAAATTCCTAAACATTTTTCTTTTTAAAAATGAGTACCGTAAGCTCCCTTAAAGTTCTGCATGTAAGGGCGACATGGTGAAAAGAAAATCCCTTAAACCAAAGATTAAGGTATTTTGCTGTAGTACAAAACTTTGTGGAAGTTTAGTCAAGGATATTTTAGCCTTTACAAAAACGAATTGATGTTTTGATTTAGTAAAGCTAATGAATGATATATTGGTATTTTCAGGTTTGAGAGAGAACGGACATGCCCATTATGCAGGGCTCTAGTGAAGCCGGCAGATCTCCGGTCCTTTGGTGACGGTTCCACGAGTCTCTTCTTCCAGTTATTCTAGAATCTCACTTTCTGCAAAAAAAGAAGTAAAAGCGGCTTATTTTAATAGGGGTTGGTAGATAGATGCCTCTTATCTTTCTCCTGAACTCATGTCGAGGGTTAACTGATGTATTTACGGCCTCTTTCTTCCAATATTTTGCTGGAAGTTTGGTCACTGAGTGGAAGGGAGGTTATCGTGTCCATGTTCTTGTAATTGATCTGTATACACCCAGCAAATTGGAATATTTTTTTTTCTATAAACGAACATAACACTTTGCAATTAATCTGAGTCTATATATATAAATATGTTACATGTTGCTGTGATAGAATACTACAGCTGTGTATTACTCCGTGTTGTACTGAACTGAACTACAGAGGAAATGAATTTAACTTCAGCTTTGAATTGTATAGGGGTGAATCTCTAACCTCAGGTTTGATTCCAGATGATGTTATATCTTAAATGAGGGTTCTTTCACAGGTACCAGAGTACAGACATTATTCTTTTACTGACGTGAGCCGTGAAGCTCCTTTGAGATAATATGTTTAAAAATCCTTCCTGTTTAACGTAGAATTTTCTTGTTAAGACGAATAGTTGGCTTCTTGAGATTGCTGATGATCATTATGTGCGACGAATGCTTTGAACGAATTGATAGTATGGCAATGTACGGAAAATTTGACAGTTTTGGACTAAGAATGCTGCCTTCGAATTTTCTGTTCGTGACATCGTACTATGAGCCACTAGTGTCTTGCTTCAGCTTGTATTTTCCTAATACCTCAGTTTGCCTCTAATTTTCCACCACTACCACAGTGCATACCTAATTTTTCTGTCGTTCTATGAGTAGGTAAGTTAGACCTTGTTATCAATTGTAGTCACGACTTTCGTAACTTCTATATCTTCAAAAACACATGGAAGAGCGAGACAGTTGGATTTTTCTATCTGGCATCTAATTTTACTGTTGTTCTATGAAGTTTTGATTGAAAACTATTCCTCAAAGAGCAGGCAAGTTGGACCTTGTTATTGATTGTAGTTGTGACTTTCAAAACTTTTATATCTTCAAAACCACTTGGAAGAGCGGGACGGAAAACGTACTTGCAACAGGGATGCAGCCAGTATGCTTCTATTTTCTCCAAATTCTGGCATGTTTATAATTGCTTTCTAGTCCTGAAAGCATTTAGTTCAAAATGAAAGAACTACTTTCAAGCAGAAAATAGTAAAATTAGCAAAAGCCAGCAACATCCATTGCAACAACCAATTCACCAGTTCGGATAGAAAATAGTAAAATTAGCAAAAGCCAGCAACATCCATTGCAGCAACCAATTCACCAGTTCGGATATAAAGTACAAAGTTCATTAAGAACAATAACAGTTCATATATAAGTTTATGTATACAAAGTCAACGAACAAATGATGGAAACATACTAGACCAGACGATAAATACGAAGGCGGGCAAAAATCACAATTGGGCAGACTTACCATTCCGGCCCCAACCCAAAAACAAAAGGTAATATTATGGTTTCTATTCTTCGCCTTCTTTATATGAGTGCTTTCTAGAAGCGATATTACGAGGTGAAGTTGAAGGAGGTGTAGGGGCAATGGGGCACGCTGCAGGTACCACAATAGCCCCATGTTTGAAAGAAGAATCGGGTACAGATATGTTTATGGAGCTGGATCGTGATAGGATTTGATTGTTTGGATTGTTAGAGAAGACTTCGCTGACCTCTTCGATCCCCTCGTCAATGTAAACAACATCCTGCATCGTGAGCTGGTGGTATTCCACAATCTCCCTCAAGAATCGGTTTTCTCTTGCATACACCGAGTTCTCATGCGCCAGCCTTCCCTTCTCGGCCAACAACGTTTCTAGCTGTAACCGTATCTAAGAAAGAGAATAAAAATTATCATCACAGAAAATGTTTTATACACTTATCATTGGTTGGTACTCATAATGATACATATCAAAAATTCTAAATTTTCAATTAAGTAGGAGGTTACATTCATGAATAGATTTAGATCGCTGAATATTCACTTATATCTCTGATATATTGTCAGATATCTGCCATGTGATGAGTAACACCCAATCTAAACTCAAGGGGCATTGTACATATATCATGCTTTCATGCTTAAAATACTCCATAGAAATCTTAATATTTGTCAGTAGTGCAAATCTGATTTAAGAGGTCGAATACAAAATGATCAGTAGATCAAAACTAAATTAATTTGTATTGTATCAACAAAATTAAACGTGATACGACTCCAAAACCACCACAATATGTTTTCCTCTTGCTACATATAAAGTTATATAAGAGAATATTCCTTGAAACATTTAGCTTGGACTTTAGTGGAAAATTGTTATCAGGGTCTATTTAATTATCTTGCTACAATTGAGTCGTGAAATTTTTATCACTAGCTCCCTATTCAATATTTATTACTCATTTATTCCACACGGCTAAGTATATATGACGGAAAAATTATGATAGGCCCCCTTCTTCAAAATCTCTTTAATCTTTCTCACTATTTAAGTTTTCCTGGCAAACTATTGAAAAAATTCATGATTTTTATGTGCTATAATATGCAAAATATTGAAAAATCAAAATACGAAATTTTTTGACGATAGAAGATATGATTTTCGTTTGAAATTGCAAAAAAAAATTGAAAACCAAAGAACATAGATAATTTTGACATTTTAAAAAAATTCTTTATTTTCATGCGCTAGCATGCAAAATATTAAAATTTTGAATAAAACAAAAAATTTGAGATTTTTAAAATTTTTGCAATTATCTTATGTTATATATAGCATTCATAATATTAAAAAAAAAAGAAGGCAAATTTTGCGATTCACATGTATAATATAAAAAAACAGAAAACAAAAAAATATTGGGACTGTTCAAATTTTATGATTTTCTTGTGCTATAAAAAACAAAAAATTCGAGAGATTTTTTTGAAGATTTTGCGATTTTCGTATGCAATAACATGCAAAAAACCCCCAAGGAAAACGGAAAATTTTAAGATATCTAAAAATTTCACGATTTTCCAATGCTACATACAAAATATTGGAAATTTGAAGAAAATATATTTTTGGCATTTTAAAATTTTCGTGTGTTTCTTTTGTTTGAAAAGATGATTTTTGTGTGTTACCGGGCATAGAACGATGTTCCGGCTGTTTCGTACCAATTTCAGTGGAAACCGGCATGAAATACGGAAAAGAAACCCCGTTTCGGCCAAAACATAGCAAAAATGGGGTTTCAATACCTTTTTCCGTAATTCTCGTCGTTAATGTGGGCTATATCAAAGCAAATTGGTCAGATCTAGACTCAAATCTGGAATTTTCTGGTTGAACTCCACGGTAAGGAGAAAGAGAAAAAGAAAGAGCAAGAACTTTTTTTACATGAAAAAGAAGAGATAATGGGAAAGTGTAAAGGGAAGCTTAGTTTTTCTAAAGAGAACAGATGCAGCCACATTTTTTTTGGATAATACAAATAACGATGGTTTACAACCCTTTTTAGTACATTATACTTACTACTATTTTATGTAAAGAAAAGTATAGAAAAGCATATAATAATCATGTATAACATATATTCTAGCATTTATATTAGCTTATACCCTCATTTCTCACAATCTTTCGTATTGCAAAGAGCATTTTGCACCTGCTCTAAATAGCACATTAATGTTAAGCCCTCAGTTAATATGTTGATTTGCATATTGTATATTCTACTTACAAAGTACTTTTATTAATTCTTAATTACTCATTCAATATTTAACTAAAGTGCTTTATTATTCTACTATAAGAATGTATCTTTTGATGGGCTTGAGTCGGTATATTCATCAAATGAGATTCATTTTTATGTGAATATTCACAAGATCTTATTGCTATATATATATATATATATATATATATATATATATATATATATAAACAAATTAATAAAAAAAACGTTCGTGTATTTTCAGTTAGACGTCCTTACCTTTTATACTGTGATCCTCCTTTATCTGAAAACTCGCTATTTAAAAAGAGAGACGAAAGACATCGCTTCTTTCTTCTATCCCTTTCGTTTCCCATCACCGAGCTCGGAATCGCTTCTCGAATCGGCGATTCTCCCTCAACGTCGCCTCAATCATTCTTCGCTCGCTTCAATTTCCAAATCTCGGTCCCTTTTCATTTGATTCTATTTACATCGATTTAGATTTGTTTTTTCGAAAATCTATCAGCTTTGTTAATCTGATCAATTGGCTATTGAAGCCCTAACCCTTGCTTAGATTCGCGGTTCAATGTTACAGCAGATCAATATCTTTTATTAGGACAGCTATAAAACATAAGAATAAAAAGCTATGCTTGGCTGATGTTACATGAAACCTAAAAAAATTATTAGGTTTTTTGGGCAGCATTCACTGATGCATCGGTCTATTACTAACATGTTGCTACATCTGCATGATACGACACGATATAACTTGTATTTTAGATGTTTACTCCATTATATGCTCAGACATTAATAGGAGTAAATATAAATTTAGTTTTTCGTTTTTAAATTTTATTATTATTTGGTTCTTGTAAAATATTAAATTTATTAATCGCTGCATGATACGACGTGATATGGCTTGTATTTTTTGATTGGATCTGCAATCTGCAATGGGTTTTGGAATCGTGGGTATGGCCAGCAGCCGATACCTTTGGAGGAATCTGATGAGCAAGAAAGTTTATCAACCGACCCTTATTTAGAATATCTTTTTCTTTATTTAATTTTTTTGCAATTTTGCAATTTATAACTGCAATGAGGGAGTATTTTTCTTACATCTTTGTCATGGTCTTGTGAAGCTTGCTCAAATTAATTTTTGATTTCTTGATTTTCATGAATTTTTTTAGCTCCATAATCCTTCAATCCATAGTGAAATATTTATTAATGTTAAGGTTTCTTAATTTGGAAGTAAATAGAGAAGAGGTGAAGATACAAAGAGCTTGTGAGAATAAAAAGAAAGATAATTAGAATGAATAGGATTACGAGATTAGAATAAAGGAGATGAAGATGAGGTTTTATCGGGTAGATTCATCTTTCTCTCGAGTTGCTTTAATTCAACATTTTTTTTGAAATATATGCGGGTTAAATTAATCCCCACTTGTCATGACCTCCTTATCATGATTACCGTTCTCTACTAAAAATTCCATTATTTGGGGGTGCTTCATTTCAGCAGTTTATGTTAGCCTTTTTAAAAATTTGTGTTTATTAGTATCTTGTGTACTGTTTTCATCCATTTTTGTTGGTGGCTTTATAGCAGGATAAATCTATACCCCCATTGGAAGGACGATATCACCAAAGGTATAATATATTTTAGTGTTCGTTAGTATTTCAGGATCTCAAATGCTTGCTCTTAGCATTCTTAGTATGTATTGTTCATGACTCATTCTTAGCTTAGACTTTATTTGCATGACTGTGATTTTAATGTGTACTCTTCATTTATGCTATTATTGAACTGATTGCATACTTATTGTTGCTTGAAACCGTTCTTAAATATCTTTCGTAATAACATGCTAGTTTCAATTGCCTTACCATGACGTCTTCATAGTAGATTATTTGGTTCTGTTGATGCATTTTTTTAGAGATGACAATATAACTAAGGCATGTTTCCAAAATAATGTTAAGCACAATGTTCTGGTATATTTCACTTTCTATTTATTTGAATACTTTTTGGGTTAATTGCATCAAATACTTCATGTGTATGTCAAACCTGAGACCGTTACTATACAATTTTTTCCCTTTTCAGAAATCTATTAGTTTGTTCATGGATAAGAGTTTTTTTTAGCATGACTAGAGTTCTTTTTTATCGGGAAAATTGCAAAAAACTGTCAAAATTTTGCTTATATAGCAGGATCGTCCAGCCATTCTCAGAAGATGCACTTTGCAGCCCTATTTAATAGATATTAAAATCATACGATACACTTCTAGAAGACAAAGGCCAAGCATGCAATATTCATTCAATTTTACCATAGCAAGATTTCAAGCCTAACGATGAATCTACATGGATGGACACACCGTTCGATTTCACAGACCTCGATGATGATAGGCGATTCATTGTACTCTTTAATTCCCGATTCATTGCTACCAAACTCTGTCCTCATGGATCACAAGAGGCAACTTTCAGTTCATTCGTTTTTTTCTTGCTTTTTGAGAATGTAAATTGGGTTAAATTAAATTCCCAATATTTTTTTATTCAACTTTTCTCACTCTTGCGAGTTTCTTGTAACTACAGATTCATTCTTTTTAACTGCATTTTAATGCATTTTGAATAAAATTGACGAATGTCTAGCATATTTTCGAAATAGTGTATTATGTAATTTGAAAGAGTTTATTCCTCTTGAAATTCTCGTAATAAAATTTTGATCATTATTTGTCAGCAATATTACCATGATCATATTGTAGAAACTTTATTCCTTTTGAAAGAGTTTGTGCATAATTTAATCAACGTTGTCGTGATGTTCGTGTGTTTTGTTAATTCTTTTAAAAGGAGAGAAGAAAAGAAAAGATAAGAAACATGAGACTTGACTATATACCATTTGATAAATCATGCAACTATCTTGATTACATGTAAGCTTCGAAACGAACATGAAGCTATCACACACTGGACCAGGAAAGGTTTGTAAATTTTTGGCACACTAACTTATGTAAGTCAAATATGCTATTTTTCTTCATAATTTTTAATCATGACATGTATTACCCTTTTCTTGTAATTTGATTTGTATGGTGTCTCGGGTGTGTGTCCATGAGATACTTGTTTTCGTAAAGGATTTGTTTTTATTAACACATGGTTTAGGCCTCTCCAATGCAAAGCAACCAAAAGTTCAATAAATGCCAATCAAGATATCCAATTGGAAGATTGGTTTGAAGAAATTAAAAGACATGATGATATTTATTTAGTAAACTTTTTGTTTTGTAATGTAAGTTCAAGTGAAACTCTATGTTTTTGAGTACTCATAATTTGTATTTATCCTACACAAAGGAATTTTTTTGTCAATGCGTTTTTTGAGCTGTTTTAGTAATGTACAAGATCCAATTATTTTGTTATAATTCAATATAATAATTGAGAATTAGAGTTCAAAATACTATAAAACCCTATGTTTTTAATGAATATAAACAAAATCGGGTCGTGTTTTATATAGGCAAAATATTGCCGTGCTATTGGTGTATATAAAGCTCTTTGTTGTGTGACAATGACAATCCATGGTATTTTTTTGCAATTAGCTTTATGTTCTGACTATACCCTTTTCACCCGGGAAAGCAACTGACGCGTATGTTCTCATGCAACTTAATCTAAATAAATGATATGATCGGTGAAATAATTAGATTAGTAAATTATTCATCATATAACTTATTAACTAAAACACTCCTTTATTACTTAGCAAGATTGTCAATTTAATTTTTTTAATTTAATAATTAATTTCTTATGAACTGAGTTCAACTGTTCTAAACTTAATTTCACACATAAAGAATTTTTAATAAAAATGATTGTTAAAAATAATAAGAAATATTTAGCTTATAAAATAACTAAAAATAGTTTTTATCAAAAGATCTAAAAGATCTCGTCTTTTTGGTTTGGTATATCTTTTTGGTAATGATTCATATTAAAAACAATCAAAATCCATAGTGATTTATTAAACTCATCTACGCAACAAACAAATACAAATAATTATATGAAATTTTTTAAACTTAAACTTAATATATTTTAAAGATAAATACAAATATTTATTCATTATATTCATATAAGAAGATTCAGCGATCAATTCAACGACTTATTAATTAAATGTTGATTATTGTTTGCAATTTAATCATTATTGAGAATATCTTTAAGATATGAAATTTTACTTAGTTTAATCAAAATTTAAAAGGTTGGAGAATATATGATTAGTTAGAAACAAAATTGGATTAAGTTTATTAAATGTCTCATTAATGGCAACGCCCAATATCTCAAAATTGATTTTTTTTGATTAATTCCTACTGCTTGAGGTGGCATGTTGCAATTTTAAAAAAAATAAGGGTTGAATATACATATAATTAGGCCAAAATACACCTTTTTATATAACTCTAATCAACTTTTATATAAATATAAATATATAAGTTATATAATTCCTCGTGCGTAGCACGCATAAAAATCTAGTGTGTGTATAGGAAGCTGATCTTATGAGGTCCGGTCTCATTTCTTATTTTGAGGCCTACTTCTCAAACACACAATCCGTCGTGTTTTTCACCAATCCGTACTGATCATCATGATCTACGTGTACCTATTAATCATACACATGAGGATATGGTGATCAATTTGAACGGATCGGATCATTCAAATGTCATAGATCGAGTTCCTGTTTTTAAAAAATGAGAACCGGTTTGCAATAAAGTACTATATATATTGCGATTTTTTGCTTGTTATAGCAAGCAAAATATTGAAAAACTGAATAAAACAAAAAAATTGGGATTTTGAAAATATTGCAATTTTCATACTCTATATAACAAGCAAAATAATAAAAACAAAAAAAGACGAGAAATTTTGAGATTTTTGAAATTCCATGATTTTCGTCTATTATACAAAAAATTGTAAAACTGAAGAAAACAAAAAAAATTAAGATTTGATAAAATTAACGATTTTCGTGTGCTATAAGAAGCAAAATATTGAAGAATGGAAGAAAACAATGATATTGATATTTTTTGTAAAGTCTGCGATTTTTTTGTGTTAGCAAGTAAAATATTGAAAAACCGAATAAAATAAAAATATTGAGATTTTTGAAAATTCCGCGATATTCGTGCGCTAGCCCGCAAGATACGAAAATTTGAAAGAAACAAAATTTTGGGGACTTTTGAAGACATTTTGATCTATTCGGGCAAAATATTGAAACCAAAGAGAATAGAAAATTGAGATTTTTGAAAAGCTCACGATTTTCGTATGATATAAGCATGCAAAATACTGAAAATCGAAAAAACAAATAAGTTTGAGAATTTTGAAACTCATGCAATTTTCGTGTGGAAGCGCATAAAATATTGTAAATTTGAAGAAAATAAATAATATTTGGGATTTTTGTAAATTCCACGATTATGCATATTAACCGAAGAAAATAAATTTTTTTAGATTTTTGAAAATTTCATAATTTTTGTGTTATGCATAATATTAAAAAAGAAAACAGAAAAATTTGCGCTTATCGTGTTCTATATCATGGAAAATATTGAAAAAACAAAGAAAACAAAATATTTCATTTTTGAAAATTTCATGATTTTCTTATGCATAGCAAGCAGAATATTATAAAACCGTAGAACGGATTTTTGAGATTTTTAACATTTCGCCATATTCGTATGACAAAATGTCAAAAATTTAAAGAAAACAAAAAAACTTTGGGTTTTTTTTGTACATTTCGTGATTCATGTTTGCTATAACAAGCAACATTTTGAAAAACTGAACGGAAAGAAGATTTTTTTAACATTTGCGATTTTTGTATACTAGAAAGGAATATATTGAAAAGCTGAAGAAAAATACCAAAATATTTTTAAGATGATCCTTTATGTATTTTACATATGAACTTTATACATATGGGATATTACAACCTACAAATCATATAACAAACTTCTAAATTAATATGATTTTTCTACACTTTGGACTTCGTACCCGTGCATTGTGAAGGCCCTTGCTAGTATGTATAGAAGTACATATATTTGATTATGCTTCTAGCTATGTCGCAGTTTCATGCATATAACAGTATTCTCATGTCATGTTTCTGTTATGTCACATAGTGTTTTAAAAGACGGCCATATATGCGCTTAAAGTAGCTGCACCGTATCACATTAGATCACAGTCTGTCGTATGCTCATCCTTATATCTTTGTAGGTGTACTCTTTCTATTTATGGATTGGGATATAATTTCTAATACATTAGGATTGTTTTATCACAATTAAAAATATAGAAGATTTTTATCCCAACTCATTCTCTATCTCGCTCTCGCCACCATCGAGGGTCAGCCATTGCCACCATCAACATCAAATCCTTCTCATCCACTGTCATCGATCTCGATATCAATCCCAAATCCTTCTCAACCATCGCTCTCGATCTTAATCTCAAATCCTTCTCAACCGCACAATCTTGGCCTTAATCCTTTTCAGCCATCGCAGACCGCACTCGATCTCGATATCGACCCCAAACCTTTCTCAACGTGCTTCAAGCCTTCAACAACAAAGGTTTTTTTTTTTTATTTTCTTTTGGAACTTTGATTCTTCATTCCTATGTTTAATTATTGTAAATTGTTAACCAAATATTGTATGTGTATAGTAATTGTATTCATGTTATCTTATTGACTTATTGTTATTGTATCAAATGTTTTTTCAAAAGTTAAATTTTATATCTCTTTATAATTTGTTGAATTCTAGCTGAATTTATTTTACTTTAGCTACTAGCTTGCATTTAATTGTTTGTCTACGCCTTTAAGTATTCTTATCGCATGCAAGTGAAAATGAAAACAAATAGTTAAAAGCCTAATTAGCACCCGTTTAACAAATAAGCTAAAAGAAAATAACAAATTTAACGCAAAATACGGCTAAATTGCTGCTAATGCAACCTAGGCGGCCGTTTAGATGCCTAGGCGGCCAAACCACTTGGCCGCATTACCTTTTTGCCACTTTTTAATCACTTATGTATTATATCCATGTTTGTAAGTGCTTATGATTCAGAGCACGGTTTGATATCTCGGCCAATTTCGATCCTAAAAATGATCATCCCAGTTCCGATACCAAAAATGATCCCAGTTCCGATACCAAGATTTTAAACCTTAGTAGTGCGTTTACGAATTGGTTAATGTGGTTTTAATTTTAAGTTTATTTATAGGTTTGTGGGTTTAAATGGTTTGTTGGTTTCTTTGACATCATGAATTACTTTAAAAATCAATAATTACAGTTATCTTTACAACAGATTTTAAAAGCCATTATAGACATCATTAGCAACAAAGAAATGTGTCGGATTGTACAAGTCATTTAAATTTTTTAAAAAAATCCAGTATTTATCATCCTAGAAGGCCAACTCCAATCTTATATATGATCGTCCAACACATGTAACAATATCAAAATTTTAAATCTTGCTTCAGAGTCTCTAACCAAATGTCTTTGACTATAGATATGATGATTCTGAGTACCCTCGCATAGTCAACATGATAGGGAAGAAATCATAACAATATTTAATAGGCATCAACTACAATAATAGATCCATCAGTTATCATCAAAATTTGATGGTTATCCTTAATAATGTGATTACATTAAGCTCTTCATCTTATTGTAAGCCAAAAATGGATGTAGGCCTTCCCAAAATCACCTCTCCCAACTCTGGTGTATAAATTTTTTCTCCATCTACAGAAATTCTGAGAATTGATCCTTGCTTGCCCAGCCTTAAATTTCACAACTAATAACCTGAGCCACTAGCTCCGTCAAAAGCTCCATACAAGATTGACCAAGTAAGTTGGTTTCATGTTAATAGCCAACTGGGGAAAAAAACTTGGCCAAACTTTCCTGGAGTTTTTAAGGACTTTAAGAGGGTGGTGTGATATATCCATATAAAAAGAAGGGTTAATTGCAACCCTTAAAACACTTATAACCCCTCAAGTAACTTAGTAGCACAAATACCTACTGGAACTTTACAGCTTGTATGTTTGTTTGAAAGTTTTTCTCTGAGCAAACCATGCTATAAATAAACAGCTGTCTAATCTGACTCTAGAATTGGTTTTGTGTGTTGTTTAGGATTGAGTGTTTTCGAGGACTTTGATTGATGAGCACAGAAAGTAATTGTGCTAATAACTCTTGAGGAGGTTACAAGTGATATGCGGTAAACTAGGGGGGGTTGAGCAATTAACCTGTAAAGAAAACTAACAAAAAACTGATCATTGTCTCTTATGCTGAATGAAGGATGATTCCAAGGCCGACAACCCTATGTTCATAGTGGGTGCTTAGACTCCTATAGAAGAGTTGAGTGTGACTTGAAGGGGCAACTCATAGGTTCAACTTCACTACCGTGAGCAGCTAATCTGAGTTGTGAACAACTAAGAGAGGCAGGTGCAAGTCAGGAAGATTAGAAGAGCAGGCTACTACTGTCAGAAAGGATTTTTATTATTTGGTGAAAAAATTGTTGAGCATGCATCATTAATTAGGCACAAACTATAAGCCAAAATGTCATGGTTGAACAAAATAAACATGTAAAACTACAACCAAGATTTTCAAAGACAGACAAGGCATACATACCAGATCATCATCTTCGGGATTCCCACCCTTCTCATGATTCTCCCTCAGCATTTTGTTCTCTTCTTCAAGTTGAGCACATCTCTCTTTTGCAAAAGCAAGGTCTGCTTTGACAGTCTTCAGTTCCCTCATAAGAAGCTTGGCCTTGGCAGCCATGGCATTTGCAACCTACAAATATGAGAAAACAATTTGCCATTGTATAAAACAAACAACAACAACAACGACGACGACGAAATAAAATCCTCAATTATAATGTATGGTTCAAAAGAGGTATTCTATTGAAGGTTAAACTATGGTTTCTGGTGAACATTTCATCATACAGCTGACACAAAGATATATTTATAATTTCTTATAGGCGTCAAAATTGAAATGTGTATCCAAGCAAGATTTTCTGTTGATTTATACACAATTCCTTTACATGTAACTATGGTAGAAACTTATCGCTTCTGTCATTGGGCAATGCCTACTCGGAAAAACTAGTAACCAACCTTTGGGCTATCATCAAGGTGTTCTGACTTCACATGCACATATAAGAAAATAGTATTGATTACTAAACATTTTAATGGTCGGGATTAAAGCATTGTTTTTCTTATTCTGTTGTTGTTTCCCTGGTTGGTTGTGCTAAGATTTGTTAGAATATAAACATATATCCATTAGCATTTATCCTAAATTTGAAATTTTGGTGGAGCGGGAGGGACTTTATGATGATTATCAAAGCAACCCACGTTCAAATACCACCAAATTGCATATTTAAAACGCAGATTAAACAATGCTGATGTGGGAAAGCGCATGAACCGGCTCACACGAAGCGTTCTTAACCTATTGGGGATGTGGATTATGACTATTTCTCTCGGACCCTCACCACAACTCCAAATTATTTGGTGCAATGCAAAGAGCCAGTGTCTGCGTGTGGGGGTGCGTGCGCAATGGGATTTGAACCTGTGTGGCTTTGATACCAGCTTATAGTCCTTGCCGCTGCCTGAAAACTCTAAAGTTGTGGTCCGAGTTGACTTATATATATTTATATTCTACCATAATTTACCGAAAGTTTTCAAGTATTCAGGAACCCGAGAAACTAGAAAATTGGACTGTTACTATATTACAGTAATGGAAAACAATAAACTAAAATGCATACTGACATATTAGAAAGTTTTAAATAATCAGCTGTACACATTTGCCACCTTACGTCGCGAGATGCCTTCAACTGAGTTTCGTGATCGGCTTGAATATGAGAGAGATTATGCGGAGCCAATTTATCTGTAGCCTGATTTTCTTCAGAACCTCTCCCTTTTCTGTGTCTATTTAGCTTACGAGTTTCTTGGATGATGTCAGCAGCCCTATTCTCTACAATTGTCAAGCCCTCCTGAGGAATTTAGCATGCAAAATAATTTTTTTAATGAAAAATTAAGGCAGCCAGAAACATTCTGATATATCTGAAAGTTTTATTATCTGTTTCCGAAAATAGGACACCTGTTGAAGCATTGGAGAAATAAAATAACTCTATGGTACAAAAAGGCATTCTTAACAATGACCGATAATGATGCCAATAAGTTAGTGGTTCAATAAATTGTTAAGTAGTTTCCATAATAAGTTAAATGAGCATATCACGTTATCACTTCAAATCCAAGAAACATGTGAATTATAAAAGATAACTGAATCAGATATAACCAGCAAAAATGACTTCTGGCTTACTTCAAGTGCATTTTTTATAGTGCCGCCGATGTGATTAAGAGAAGAAGCTATTGAATCTGATCTTTTCTGAGAACATAGACCTTCAGTCTTTCGGAATCCTTCAGGTGATTGATAAGATTGTTGAGACTGCAATTAGCAAATGAAATAACAGTAAGATATGGCTTCTTATGACCCTCTGGAAAATGTAAAAAGTGGAGTGACAAAGTCTAGAGAGTATATGCCAGATGGTAATATTTATGATAGTTAAGCCAGAAAAGGACATTTCCATGGCCTTGGTATAGGGAATTTAATTCATGCGGTGTTGATGATGTCAAGTGCAAAGCTCTAGAAGTGGTGTAAGGGGGAAGAACCAGAAATATAAAATTATAATTTATATGTATATAGGTTTCTACCAGTAATAATTCAATTTTGGACAGATGGTACCCCTCCCAAAGCAGATAATTGATAGAGAGAATCGACCGAGAGGAACATATTGAAGGAGTTGGCTGGAATGGGTTAACTGCAGCCCCTTGTAGAATATATTGAAGGAGTTGGCTGGAATGGGTTAACTGCAGCCCCTTGTATGAGACATAACTTCTGAAAACACAAGTTTTCAATACGGTCGAGTGGAAAGAATTAAACTTGTTAACCAATATAGTACAGGACTAAAGAGGAAGGAGATGATAAGGTGCTAAAGAATTCTTTTGCTCAGAAAGGCATATAATGAACTGAAAAGTTTAAAACAGAGGTTCATGTGGATTACAAGATTTCTAGATATCAAAGTTATTATAACAAAATTACAGTATAATAAGATTATCATATAACTACATATTCATGTATTGAAACATATCTTAATAAATGAACTGCCTTGAAGTGTAAAAAATATGATGTAAATGTCACCTGGCCACCTGTTGTGTCAGACATTTGTGGTTGCTTCCTACCGTAGCTTTCAAATTTCTGAGACGCTTTATCATCATCAACAAGCGATTTAGCTCTTCTAGCTAAGATCCCCCAGAATCCATATTTGGTCTCATTCAAATTTTTCATTGATGTATACTCATAGGCACTAGAATCCTACATTGAAGTTAGAAATCATCAGATGACAAAAGAAAGACACGAGGATGTAAGAGTACCAAAAAACAGTATAGTATATTAGAAACCTTCTCAATAGCACCACTCCTAAAAAATGAGCCCAAATTTCATTTTCATTGAGGAATGGTCGACCATGGAATAGATATGTTTGGTTGCAATATTTGGGAGTAAGTCCCAAATAAAGGAAACCCCAAAAGTGGCCTATTCCTCGAGGTTAAAAAAGGAAGCCCGGCCTATTTCTTTTTAATCCTAAGCCCTCTTTTTTACTCCTCTATTAGATCTCTCCCTCTCAACCACAAGCTAATGGTGTCATGGTGAGATATTAACAACCAAGATTTCCATCAGAGAAGACAACAATGCTCCTGTTCTAAGTCACCATGAGATAATGGAGACTATGGAGATCCTCATTTCAGTAACCATGAGATGACGACGACGATAAGACCTGAATACTCCTGACAACAAGGGGATGCGAACGGGAATTAGTTTTAAAAGTTTTGGAAGGGGAGAAATTTTCACTATAAATATATGATGTTGAAATTTGAAAGAGATTATTTGAAGAATTGGGCAATGGGCATTTATATGTATGATGATAACTTGACTCTAAATGTTGAATAAACGGGAGAGTGAAATTTCTGTTATCTTTTAACATTCCTTGATTTACTATGTTCATATGATTTCTTACTATTTAATTAGATAAGGAGATCTATGCAATATAAACATTTTAGATAAAAATAGCAAAGATTTTCACCTAAAGGAATATGGGTGCAATTTAAAAGATTGATCCCAAAAGAAATCCTCAGGATTCCAATCACAAGTATCCTAACAAGCTCTAAAAAGTAAAAAGTGTTGGGGTCAAAAATTACACCCCGGTTGACCGGGTCAAAATCGAAGTCAACCCCAAGTCAAGTGGGCCCAAACCCGAACTCAAGTCCAAGCAAGTGGACCCATGCACAGGTCGAGCCCAAGCATGAAAAGGCCGGCCGCCCCCATGCCAAAGGAATAATTGATAAAACATAAATAGGCTTAATGTAATTTTTTATGAATAAATGTAGTAAAATGGGCAACAAATCCAAATTATGTAAAAGCACATGACTTATGTGCAAAAAAAAAGTATATGGCATGGGAAAGAGACAAGTGCCATTTTGAAAAGCCCAAAAGGCCATATGTAAAATGTAAAGCTTATATAAGGAATCTTGATGAATGATAACAAAAAGAATTCCTCCCATATCAACCTAGCGTTTTCTGCCTCCTTCATGGTTCACAGCCTCTTTTTCTTCTTTTGAATTAAATCAAGAGTTTAACTCTTATTTTCTAAAAAAGGAAATCGTTTCTCACCATAAAATTTTTGGAGAGGAGTTCAAATCTCTTGTCAAATCTTTAAAAAAGGGAGATTTTAAATCCCATCACCCTTCCCCCCCTTTCTAAAAAAAGGAAGAGAGAAGAGGGAGAAGGAGACCCATCCTTAAAAAGACCTCATTTTGAGAGGATTCAAGGCTCAAAAAAGGAAAAATGGGCCCCCTTTCATCATCCAAGATATAGATCTTAGAGTTTCAAGAGATTTCTTTTGGGTTTTTTAAAATAAAAATATTTTGGAAGTTCAACTTCAAATAAAATTATTTTGGGAGTTTTAACTCCAAATAAAATTGTTTTGGGAGATCAACTCCATATAGAATCTTTGGGAGTTCGACTCCATATTTTAAAAAACCTTTTGGAGTTTAACTCCATAATAATTATAACAAAAAAAGAGAATCTTTTGAAGTTTAATTCCAAATTTGTAGGCACCCTTCACCTCCACGTGAGTGGGGTTCATTCTTCACGTGAGGGCGAGGGAAGCTCCCACAAAGTGGGAGCCCCTTTCTCCGTCTCACATGAGAGGGAGGCTTTCACTCTGTGGGAGTTTCTTCTTAAAAAATCAAAAAAAAAATCAAAAAATTGTTTTGGGAGTTTAACTCCATATAAAAAAATTTGGGAGTTTAACTCCAAACAAAAATTGTTTTGGGAGTTCAATTCCATATAAAAACTTTTTGGAGTTTAACTCCCAACAAAAATTCTTTTGGGAGTTTAACTCCATAAAAAAAATTCTTTTAAGAGTTTTAACTCCAAATAAAAATTCTTTTGGAATTCAACTCTACCATAAGAATTCTTCTGGGAAGTTTAACTTCCCGTAAATTCTTTTAGAGTTTAACTTCATACAAACTTTTGGGGAGTTCAACTCCACGTAAAATCTCTTGGAATCTTACTCCATACAAAAAATTTAACTCCAATAAAAATATTTTGGAGTTTAACTCCACGTAAAATCTTTTGGAGTTTAACTCCATAAAAAAAACTTTTGGGAGTTTAACTCCAAATAATTTTTTTAGGAGTTTAACTCCAATAAAAATCTTTTGGAGTTTTAACTCCATAAAAAAAACTTTTAACTCCAATAAAAATCTTTTGGAGTTTAACTCCATACAAAAAAAAAACTTTTGGGGAGTTTAACTCCACGTAAAATCTTTTAGAGTTTAACTTCATAAAAAAACTTTTGGGAGTTTAACTCCAAATGATTTTTTAGGAGTTTAACTCCAATAAAATCTTTTGGAGTATAACTCCATACAAAAAAACTTTGAGAGTATAACTCTAAATAATTTTTTTAGGAGTTTAACTCCAATTAAAATCTTTTGGAGTTGACTCCAAAAAAAAAAGAGGTCTTTTGGAGCCCACTAAAGGGGCTCCCTTTCCCACATGAAGGGGAGGCTCTCACTTAGTGGTAGCCCCTGCTTCTTCACGTGGGGGAATGGAAGCTTTTCCTCCCACCTTCACATGCTCCTCCCGTTCACGTGAAGGGAAGGCTCCCACTTAATGGGAACCCCTCCTCCCTCTCACGTGAGTGAAGGGCTTCCCCTTCCTTTTTTTATTTATTTTTCTTTTGGAGTTTAACTCCATACAGAAACTTTTGGGAGTTTAACTCCAAATAAAATCTTTTGGAGTTTACTCCATAAAAAATGTTTCTTTGAAATATAAAAAATCATTTGCCACAAATAGAATAAAAAAAATAAACATGTCCTTATTGTAAAAAAGATACACACCAACACATCGCATTGATTTCGCATGACCAGTTTAATCCGTCAATCGGAGCTTTCCTCGCTCCAAAAACGAGGGATAATTAACGACAGTTTAGTCCGTGACTGCCGGAGATTCGGATCCCCACAATCAATAAACCCCGAGCTACACTAGGCTGGGGGAATTTGTAATACGCCTGACGAGCGATGCGTATTTCCCATCTTAATGGGATGACGAAAAACACCTTACAGATTCTGGCACGTCCGGTGGGACCTTCTCTCTCCTTCTATATTTCGGGTCAAGGATTCATACGAGCTCAATTAATATATATTGATCGTTTGTACTGAAATTCTATTCCTTTACACAGATTAACAATTTTCGGTCTCAATTTTCGGACGCAAGAAAGATGTCTTCAAGGAAAAGCTCAACTCTCAACACAACTCTCATCTCCTACACGATGAAGATGGATGCCAGGACGGTCCTCCCGGCCAGTCTCGAACGACGGTAGGAGGAGCCGCCACTACAATTCGGCTCTATTCTGCTCATACCAGGTAACACCATTCTAGCTCCTCAAGCTCCCGTAAAAGATAAACCGGCCTCGAAAGAAAGGAGGCCAAATGTGGTGGTTTAGAAGGCGCCCCAACCCAAACGCAAGTCGGTATTTGACGCTCTGCTTGGCCCCAGCTGGGGGCAAAGCCGTCGAAACGAAAGAAGTCACCAAACATTGCGGGCAAGCCTAAAGGATGCCTTCGACGAGTGCGCAACCGGATGTTTTTTCAAGGCTCTCTATCGGCCGACCTACGGCGGCTTTCCGAAGAGCAGAAGCCCGCCGGGCATTCGGAACAGAAAAGCTATAGCACAAGCGGCTCAGGTATAGAGCCAACAAAAGGGCACGAACTCCGGCCAAGCTGGATTTTGTGAAGTTCCAAGAGCTGAGTTATCCCGCAAAGGCGGCCGTCTCGGCCGTAAAAATCTGCAACTCTTTTGAACCTCTGAGGGGTTAAGAGAAACTCTATGACTGCGAAGATCAAAAGGACGACAATTCGTACAGTGCTACGAAGAGACGTGTCTAAACCCCAACGTAGAAAACCTGATGTTGGGGTCAAAATTTGCACCCCTGGTTGACCGAGTCAAAGTCAAGGTCAACCCCAAGCCAGGTGGGCCCAAGCCTAGGTCAAGCGGGCCCATGCCCAAGTCGAGCTCGCGGCCAGCCTCCTTCATGCCAAAATATGGATTATGTAATAAATAATTTTTATGTAATTTTTTATGCATGAATGTATGCAAAATAGGCATAAAAGCCAAATTTTTGTAAAGCTCATGGTTTATGTGCAAAAAGAAATGGCACATAAACCATGAGATGGGCAAAATGCCATTTTGTAAAGCCCAAGGGGCTATATGTAAATGTGTAAGCCTATATAAGGCAACATGATGATGAATAAAAAATACACTTTTCATTCTCTCAAAAAACCTAGGGTTTGTGCCTCTTTCCCCTTTCTGAAGGTTCTAAACCTTCTTCTTTCTTCTGAATTAAATCAAGAGTTTCTCTTCCTTTTCCAAAACTAAATAGCTTTTCACCACAAAACCCACAAAGGGTAACTTGGATCTGTCATTAGATCTCAAAATGAAGGGATTTTTAAAATCTCACATCTCTTGATCTTCAAGATCCGGCCAAACAACAGGAAGAAGGAGACCCATCTCCAGAAACCCCACTTTGGGGAAGAACTAGGGCTCAAGGAAAGAAGCCCCTTCATCAGCTTCAAAATATCCTTGGAGTTTAACTCCTCATATATATATATATACACACACACAAAAAAAAAAAATAAGTGCTCCTTTCTGGGAGTACAACTCCCATTGCAGGGACCAAGTCCCTTTTTGCGCCCGAACGCCCACGTGCTGACACGTGGAGCGCTAGCGTCCGAGCGCCCACGTGCTGACACGTGAGGCGCTAACGCTCTTGCGCTCAAAGCGCTAGCACCAAAGCGCTGGCGCTTTTCCCCACGCATTCTCTGGATGCCCTTTCCCTTTCTTTTATATATATATATATATATATGTATACACACACATACACATACTCTACAACACTGTCCTTCCCAAAAAAAATTTGGGTCGTAAAAACTCTGTGTGGCTCCCGATATATCCAAGCCCCCCCTCCAAAACAAAACACACGTACACTGCACATTGAGTTCGCATGACCAGTTTAACCCGTCAATCGGAGGTTCCCCGCTCTAAAGGCGAGGGGTAATTAACGACAGCTTAGTCCGCGGCTGCCGGAGATTCAGATCCCCACAATCAATAAACCCCGGCCTACCCTAGGCAGGGGGAATCTGTAGTACGCCTGACAAGCGCGCGCGTATTCCCATTTCAATGGGGTGACGAAAAACACCCTACACCTGACACCGTCTCTTCAAGCGTTTACCAGGCACTCCGTGCAGTGCGAAAGCAGCGGGACAAGGCCCGAAAAGAAGTGTCAGCGCCACTCGACAACCCTATCAGGCCGACCGTCTTCAGTCGATTGTTTTTCCGAAGCGAAAGGGCCATGACAGCGGTTCGCAAAACCAGACACTGGAAGTAAAAAGGTAGCCAGCCATGTTATCCACACAGTCTACACGGCGGGTACGCGCCCCAGTGACAACCTTCGCAGCAGCAAAAGTAAGGATGAGGTCACCACATCCCAAGCCCAATCTGGCTTGAATGTGGCTACCCCTTTCCAAAATTAGCCTCAACCGCAGGATGATGAAAATCCTCTCGATGAGACCGATAGACAGAAGGACCCCTCAGTCCACGTAGAATCAAGCTCGGACAGCGAAGAAGAGCTGACCTTGCGTCCTCGGACTGCGGAACAGGAGCTTCTCCAAGAGCTCCGAAAACAACTTTGAAGCAAAGATAAGGAGATGGCCAAGCTATACTCCAAAATTGACGACTTGACGAACGTCATGATGTAGCTCACGGCTCAAGTTGCTCGGATGCCCTCTAATCAAGCACAAATCTCTACTCATGAGCCGGGCGATAACGACCCGAAGCGACCGATGCATGTCCCTTCAGGTCCGAATATTGGCGAGCTATACAAAAGCCGACCGAATTCCGCTTCTGGAAAGCCTTAGCCCCAGACGGCGCCATTCCCTGACGCAAGATTGGATAATGGATTTGGTCACCAACAATGTTAAAACATTGGTGGCCGAACCTGAGGCTCAGAAAGACGTTGGCAGCAGTGGGAGACCGTACCCCGCACAGTACGACCTGATCGAGTTCCCTAACGGTTATGTCATCCCTAAATTCGGGAGATTCAACGGAACAGGAAATGCGAATCACATGTTGCCCACTTGAAAGCATCATATGGGAATACAGGGGGCAACGATGCGCTTCTTCTCCGTTAGTTCGTCAACGGCCTGACAGGTGTCGCTTTCGACTGGTACGCGAGCATACCAGACGGTTCCGTCACTACTTTCGCCCAGATGGAGTCTTTATTTCGGCAAAAATTCATGAGTGTCAATGACAAAATCTTTATCGCTGACCTTGTGCGGACCAAGTCAGGGAAGAATGAAAGCAACACGGACTTCATTGGCTGATGGCGCAATCTCACTGTCAAGTGCGAGCCGCCGTTAGAACAGGACCAATCCGTCAGCCCCCTCATTGGAAACCTCAGCAATTGGATAGTCCCGTTCTTATGTACATCAGGCCTGAAAACATTCCAGAAGCTGACCAAGAAGGTTCAAATATTGGAGCGTTCGAAACAAGAATCTACTCAGGACTCTCAAAATGACAAACCTTGGAAGAGCCGAAAGGATGACCATCGTAAAGGTGAGAACTCCAACAATACCAACGTCTTCAATGCATCTGACAATGAAGACAAGAGAAGGACGGGTGGACAAAAAACCGACCGATCGCAAAAGCCGGTACTGGGAGAAGGACCGACTTTGGAAGAGAGGAAAAGCAAGGTCTACTCGTTTAGAAGCGAAAAGGTCCGAAAGATATTCAGGGACGCCTTGAGGAATGGTTTACAACTGTCGAACCTAAGGAGGCCGCATGAAGCAAGCATGACTGACAACCCTCTGTATTGCTCATACCACAGAATGCTGGGACACGTCATCGAGGATTGCTACGTATTCAAAGATTGGATCGAGAAACAGTACAGGCGGGAGAAATCTCATTGTCCTCTGGCGTATTGACAAGCGATCAAGCCACAACCGCCAACTTCGTACAGACAGAAGCTGAAGCCCTTTGGAGGCATACCGCTGAACCGTCTGCCCCAAGAAATGAGGATAGCATGTCATGTATACATATCCAAGAAGATGGAGAAGATGCTAACACTGCTCCAGAAAGAACTCAGAGTCGGGTGGGAAGGGAAAAAGAAGCCCACTGTCCCGTCCACCAATCCGAGACGGGCATGCTCGAAGTCCAAGAAGCTCAGAAAGAAGAATAAAGATGCGGCTTGGTGCAAAGAAGAGTGTGTGAGGAGAACGGCCATTCAAAAATACGTGGATTCCCTCGAAGGCTATATACAAAAGGAAAGAACGCTTATCCAACTGAAGGAGTTCTTCCCTACAGAGGCCGCAGAAATCTTGGATGATGGTGCCGATGATGAGGCCCCTACTGTGACTTGCTACACCATCCATCTCGGCAGCGACTCTGAAGAGGAGCTCTGTTTTCCTGAAGATGATGATGGGCTCGCAACAAAAGCCAACCAAATGCAGCTCAGAAGCGGTAAGGCTCTAGCGCCAAGACAAAGCAACGCCCCAAAAGAAAAGGAAAATCAGGTGGCTAATGAAGAAGATGTCAGAGATCTGACTCACTGAGATTCGAGCTCTTCCTTGGTAGACTATAACGTCTTAGCTCACCTCCGGAAGCTTCCAGCCCTCTTAAGTATCTATAATGCTCTGGTTCTATCCAAAGAGCTTAGGGATGTCCTTATCTATGCTCTGCAAAACCCCAAGCGATATCAGGCGCGCTTCGCGGAGATCAATATGGAAAAGGCCCAGTATGCTCTACACACAGCTGCGGTCGCATTTAAAAATGAAGACCTACTAGGGACAGCCGAGCATAACTGACCGCTTTACATGACATGGTACAACGACGGAGATCGGATTAACCGCATATTGCTTGATCCGGGGTCCTTAGTGAACATCATGAACTTGCGGACTCTAAAGAGTTTATCAATGGACGTCCGACACCTATCAAGGGAGAGAATTGTCATCCAGGGCTTCAATCAAAACTGCCAGCAAGTTCTGAGATTTATAGCTCTGCCAATCACGTTTGGGGACCTGCAAATCGAAACTAAAGATATACGTGATCGACGCCGACACGTCTTATAAGATTCTTCTGGGATGACCATGGCTTCACGATTATGACATCGTTCCGTCAACACTCCATCAATGCATGAAGCATACCAAAAATGGCGAAGAAATACGCATTGACGGAGATATACAGCCGTTTGGTGTACATGAAGTCCGATATGAAGATTCTCGATACTTTATGAAATCCCAGAATGCTGAGCCGCAGTCGACTAGAGACAAGAAGGCCCAGAGTCTTAAAAGCAAATCTGAGCCGCGGTCAACTAAAAACAAGAGGGCCAAAAGTCTCAAAAGCCAATCTAAGCCGGTCATCACCTTTAAAAGTAAAAATCCCCAAGTGCGCCCAAGTTTCAGCAGTAACACTGATGAGTCCGACGCTGGAGGTCTATCCTTCCGTAAAAACCGTCCCCATTTCGGTAGCGATACGGACGAGTCTGATATTGAGGGCTCATCCGGCAGCAAAGCTCGCCCTCATCTCGACGGCGATACCGAAGAGTCAGAGGAGGACCTGTCTTGCAACAGTCGCACATGCCGAACTCTCACGCAAAAAGCAAAGCTAAGAGAGACCTTTAAAATCACAAAAAGATCCCTGGCCATCACCAAAGTTCCGGAGCAGACATTTAATGAGCTCGACGTGTTGGTCCCCACCGTGGACCAGCTAACAACCTTCTACATCCCCAGAAGGAACAACGGGCAGAAAGACATCATGTTTTACGAGTCAAGCCCTGATGTACACCCGGACGATTTTTCCGCAACGTGCCTTCCCTATGAGATAGACATAAGAGCCGTCTTAAACCCCATATATTATGCGTCCGGGATAATGGAATATTTCAAAAGGTGCGGATGTCGATTATACCAGACATACTCCGAAGCCAAGTTTTATGAGAGATTATAGCACCCGCCTAAGGTCCGATCGCTCATCGAGGGGCGAGTCCCAGATAGACGGGGCCTAGATTATATGCAACCCGACGCTAAAACATGCTACATGATCCACGTTAGTGAAGCAAGTGAAGGGTCGAATGATGACGATGAGCTAACCGAGCCAGAAGAAGGCCCTCAAGAGCTCGAAGATGACGGGCGGGCAACATTCGACGAGCTAACCGAGATTGATTTGGGGACGCCCGATCATCCAATGCCGACCTACATCAGCTCGCTCTTGTGAGAGGAAATGAAAGAGGAGATAATCACCTTGCTGCATGAGTTCGTCGACTGCTTCGCGTGGACGTACAAAGAAATGCCTGGCCTCTCCCCCGAAGTGACCGTGCATAAGCTGGCTATTTCTCCTGATGCCAAGCCAGTCAAACAAGCTCCTTGAAGAATGAGAAGGGAGTTGGAGGAAAAGATCATTAGGGAAACCAAGAAGCTCATCGATTTCGGCTTCATCAAAGAAGAGAAATACGCAGACTGGATAGCATCCATCGTCCCAGTAAAGAAGAAAAATAGGCAGATCCGGATTTGTGTTGATTTCAGAAACCATAACAAAGCGTGCCCTAAATATGATTTCCCGCTTCCGGTCATGGAAATGATGGTCGATGACACCTCAAATTACGAGCTGTTCACTTTCATAGATGGTTCGTCAGGGTACAATCAGATAAAAATGTCATCTGAGGATGAGAGGCATACAACATTTTGACCCCCGATAGGCATATACTGTTACAAAGTGATGTCGTTTGGACTAAGAATGCAGGTGCCACATATCAAAGGGCAATGACCAAGATCTTTGACGACTTGATCCATAAAGTCGTCGAATGTTATGTTGATGATTTGGTCGTCAAGACTAAAACCAAGGCCAATCACATCCAAAATCTCCGAACTGTCTTCACCAGACTGAGAGAGTATAATCTGAAGATGAATCCTCTAAAGTACGCCTTCGGCGTATCATCGGGGAAATTCTTGGGCTTCATAGTCCGACACCAAGGGATAAAAGCAATCGTGGAGATGCCCCCTCTAAAGAATTTGACGCAACTAATAAGATCCTTCCAAGGCAAGATACATAAGAAGGTTCATCTCAAATCTATCAGGAAGATGTCGACCTTTTTCAAAGTCCATGAAGAAGGGAGCCCCTTTTGTCTGGGATGCCGAATGTCAAGCAGCATTTGGCAGCATCAAACAATACCTGTTGCACCCACCAGTGCTCGCTGCCTCCATTTCAAATAAACCGTCAATCCTCTGTACCGCCGCGCTGGACGAATCATTCGGCGTCCTCGCTCAAAACAATGAGGAGGGGAAGGAAAATACCCTTTACTATCTCAGCCGAACATTAGATGGGGCAGAGCATAAATACTCCCCGATTGAAAAGCAATGTTTAGCCTTGATATTTGCCATAAAGAATTTGAGACATTGTCTGCTTGCTCACCGGGTTAGGCTGATCTCTAAGATCGACCCGCTGAAGTATTTAATGACCAAGACGGGTCTAACTGGTAGAATGGCCAGATGGGCTGTCATGCTGCTTGAGTTTGACATAATCTACACTCCACAGAAAGCAGTAAAAGGGCAAACATTCGCCGACTTTCAAGCAGCTCATCCCATACCTGAAGGGTCACCGCTAAATTGCGAGTTGCCCGACGAACAAGTGCTACATTTCGAAAATGACGAGCCATGCTGGGAGCTCTATTTCGATAGAGCCTCATCAAAAAGGACCTCCAGCAAAAAGCATCCCGCAAATAAAATCAAGAATAAGATTGGTGTTCATCACACTATCGAGAAGAATCCTGCGACGTTCTTTCGCTCTTACCGAGCCTCACACAAACAACAAGGCTGAGTATGAAACTCTAATAGCTGGTCAGGAGCTCGCCATAGAAATGCAGATCCCTCGGCTGTGTGTCTATGGTGATTCCCAACGAGTGGTCAACCAAATAAGCGGCGAATACAAGATATATATGTCCGAATTAGCTCGATACAGAGACCGAGCGGTGGAGCTCATGAAGCATTTCACCCACATTTAACTGACAAGAGTTCCCATGGCGTTGAACGGAAAAGCCAACGTACTCGCCCGCCTAACTAAGGAGCTGGTTGATCCTGACATGAATGAAATTCTGATCACAGTAAGGAGCCGGCAAATCTTGTCTCCCGTCTTTTTACGAGAAGAATTCATAGAACAAAAGAACGGCCTTGCTGAAGAAACTCAGGTTGTCAGGGACAAGCCAGATTGGAGAGAACCTTTCGTAGAATATTTCCGATATAACAAGCTGCCTGAGGAAAAATTCACGAGGGTTCAATTGAAGAAAAAAGCTCTCCGATATGTGTTTGTGAATAACACGCTATACTGCAGGTCGTACGACCAGCTTTGGCTCAGGTATCTGTCCCCGGCCGAAGTTCGAGAAATTATGAAAGAAATTAACTCGGGCGTCTGTGGAGCTCATCAATCCGGCCCCAAAATGCGGCTTAAAATCAAACGGCTTGGATATTACTGGCCTACCATCATAAAGGATTGCGAAGAGCATGTAAAGAAATGTCATCTATGTCAAATTCACGGTGACTTTATTCACAAGCACCCCAATCCGCTGCACCCTACCGTGACGTCCTGGCCCTTCGAAATTTAGGGCCCCGACATAGTTGGCCCGATTGATCCTCCGTCATCCAAAGTACACCGGTTCATATTAGCCGCGACGGACTAGTTCTCCAGATGGGCTGAAGCTGTCCCGCTAAAACAGGTTAAGACAGAAGACGTTTTGAAATTCTTCCGGCATAATGTTTTATATCGTTTCGGTACGCCGAGAAGAATCATATCTGACAAAGGACTTTCTTTTAAGAGCTTCAAAATCTCAAGGTTCGCTACTCAATATAAGATAGACTGGAGATATTCTTCTATCTATAATCCAAGGGCGAATGGGTTAGCCAAAGCTTTCAACAAAACCCTGTGCAAGCTCCTGAGAAAAAATGCTTCAACCAATAAACGAGACTGGGATCTGAAGCTCCATGAGGCATTGTAGGCATATCGTACCACGCACCGTACTCCGACGCAGTCCACTCCATACTCGCTGTTCTTTGGAGTGGAGGCAATCCTCCCCCTCGAAATCGAAGTTCCAAGCCTAAGGATGGTTGTCCAGTACAACCCGACGAAAGAGGAAAACGCTCTCTTTCGGCTCGAGAAGCTCGATGCGCTCGAGGAAAAGCAGCTCACGGTACAGCAAAATCTGGAACTGTACTGAGCCCAAATGTCACGGGCCTATGGCAAGATGACCCGTCTCTGTGCTTTCAAGAAAGACTAATTGGTGTTGGTCCTCGAAAGGCCGATCATCCCCTATCGACATGCCAAAAGAAAATTCGAGCCAAATTGGAAAGGACCATATGTTATCGAGAAAATTTTCGACGGAGGATCCTACAAACTAATAAGTGCCGAGGGAGAAAAACCCATGTCACCAATCAACGACCGATACATCAAGAAATACTACGTATGAATGCTCCAGGTCGCAGACGGATCAAACACGCCGGCTCTACAGTATAGATCATACATCCTGTAAAACCGTATACAATCCACGGACGGAAACGCCCCTATGTCTCCGAAGTCCTACCGGTGATACTACATCTAAAGTCCTACCGACGATGAAGCTAAAAAACGATATGTCCATAAGCAAAATGAGCACGGATGAAAACCCGAAAGGGCTCCGTGAGTAAAAATAGCAGGACTGCCAGCAAGTTCGTGAAAACCCGAAAGACGCAAACTCGTGAAAAAGAGATGAAATACACTCGCGAAATCCTCTCGACTTTACGAGGAGAAAATCCCCGCGTGAGATCCTTACGACTCACAAAGGAGCAACACACTTAAAAATCCCCACGATTCCTAGGGAGAAAATACACCTGCAAGATCCTTTCGACTTGCGAGAAGAAAATGCTTTTATGAGACCCTTACGGCTCATAAAATTGAAAAGACTTAGATGATAGAGATCTAAACCTGTCTCCTGAGCCATCGCCCTCCAACGGACAACGGCAAATGATGAGTCGCTCCTAGCATTGCTTCGGTGTTAGCGGTGCTGATGCTGACCTAAAAACTCAAACCCTAAGTTTTCCCAAAGGCAAATGATGAGTCGCTCCTGGCACAAAGCTTCAGTGTTAGCAGTGTTGATGCCGACCCAAAAACCAAATCCTCCCGGGGTAAATGATGAGTTGCTCTTGGCATTATTCCAATGCAGCAATACTGATGCCAAATAAAATCCAAATTTCAAATTCCTCTCAAATTCAAAAGTCCTACCTAATAAAGCAGAAATCAAACAGGTCAAATCAACGTCCCACCAAGCAGCGCTTCCAAGCTCAAAAGTCCTACTGGACGGGTAAGGAACTCCCAAAACAAATCAAATCCCGACACCGCAGAAAGCGGAGCAAGTCAAATCAAATCCCGATACCGCAAGAAGCGGAGCAAGTCATCGACCGTCCACGTCGCTAAAATGGCAGCACCGACCATCCACGTTGCTAAAAAGGCATCACCAACCGTCCACGTCGCAAAAATAGCATCAACGACCGTCCACGTCGCTAAAATGGCAGCACCGACCTTTCGTAGGGAATCAAACCAAACCAATCCCCATATCGAACAAGGTCCATCAATTTTATGCACACAACCCATACACGCGGTGTGTATTTATTGATAGGGGTAATTTGTTAGGGTAAAAAATTACACCCCGGTTGACCAAGTCAAAATCGAAGTCAACCCCAAGTCAAGTGGGCCTAAGCCCTAACCCAAGTCCAAGAAAGTGAACCCATGCTCAGGTTGAGTCCAAGCATGAAGAGCCCGTCCCCCATGCCAAAGGAATAATTGTTAAAACATAAATAGGCTTAATGTAATTTTTTATGAATAAATATAGTAAAATGAGCAATAAACCCAAATTATGTAAAAAGCACATGGCATGAGAAAGACACATGTGCCATTTTAAAAAGCCCAGGAGGCCATATGTAAAATATAAAGCCTATATAAAGCATTATGATGAATGATAACAAAAAAGATTCCTCCCATATCAACCTAGGGTTTTGTGCCTCCTTCAAGGTTCACAGCCTCCTTCTTTTCTCCTTTTTATTTTTTTGAATTAAATCAAGAGTTTAACTCTTGTTTTCTAAAAATGGAAATAGTTTTTCACCATAAAACCTTTGGAGAGGAGTTCAAATCTCTTGCCAAATCTTTAAAAGGGGAAGATTTTAAATCTCATCACCATTCCCTCCAAGATCCAAAAAGGAAGAGAGAAGAGGGAGAAGAAGACCCATCCTTAAAAAAGACCTCACTTTGAGAGGATTCAAGGCTCGAAAAGAAGAAAGGGATCCCCTTTCATCATCAAAGACATAGATCTTGAAGCTTCAAGAGATATCTTTTGGGTTTTTTAAAATAAAAATATTTTGGGAGTTCAATTCCAAATAAAATTGTTTTGGGAGTTCAAACTCCATATAGAATCTTTGGGAGTTCAACTCCATATTTTAAAAAACCTTTTGGAATTTAACTCCATAATAATTATAACGAAAAGAGAATTTTTTGGAGTTTAACTCTAAACCTGTTGGCACCCTCCACCCCCCACATGAGTAGGATTCCCTTCCTCACGTGAGGGAGAGGGAAGCTCCCACAAAAGGGAAGCTCCTTGCTCCCTCTTACGTGAGGGGAGGCTCCCACAAAGTGAGAGCCCCTTGCTCCTTCTCACGTGTGAGGGAAGCTCTGTGGGAGCTTCTTCTTAAAAAATAAAAAAAAAATAAAAAAAAATTGTTTTAGAAGTTTAACTCCATATAAAAACTTTTGGGAGTTTAACTACAAATAATTTTTTTTAGGAGTTTAACTCCGTAAAAAGAATTCTTTTGAGAGTTTAACTCCAAATAAAAATTCCTTTGGAGTTGAACTCCACCATAAAAAAATTTCTGGAGAGTTTAACTCCATGTAAATTCTTTTAGAGTTCAACCCCATACAAACTTTTGGGGAGTTTAACTCCACGTAAAATCTCTTAGAGTCTAACTCCATACAAAAAGTTTAACTCCAATAAAAATCTTTTGGAGTTTAACTCCATACAAAAAAACTTTTGGGAGTTTAACTCCAAATAATTTTTTTAGGAGTTAACTCCAATTAAAATCTTTTGGAGTTGACTCCATAAAAAAGGGTCTTTTGGAGCCCACTAAGGGAGGCCTCATTCCCCATGTGAGAGGGATGCTCTCGCTTAGGGGGAGCCCCTGCTCCCTCACGTGGGGGTGGGGGAGTGGGAGCTTTTCCCCTCACCCTCACATGAGGGGGCGGCTCCCACTAAGTGGGAGCCCTTCCTCCCTCTCGTAAGGGGGAGGCTCCCACTTAGTGGGAACCCTCCTCTCTCTCACGTGAGTGGAGGGGCTTTCCCTTCCTTTATTTATTTATTTTTATTTTTTTTGGAGTTTAACTCCATACAAAAACTGACTTCCCCTCCTTTTTTCTTTTCTTTTTCTTTTTGGAGTTTAATTCCAAACAGAAATTTTTGAGAGTTTAACTCCATACATAAACTTTTGGGAGTTTAACTCCAATAAAATCTTTTGGAGTTTAACTTCGTAAAAAAATATTTCTTTGAAATATAAAAAAATCATGTCACAAATAGAATAAAAAAAATTAACACGTCTCTATTGTAAAAAAAACACACCAACACATCGCATTGATTTCGTATGATCAGTTTGACCCGTCAATCGGAGGTTCTCCGCTCCAAAAGCGAGGGGAAATTAATGGCAGTTTAGTCCGCAACTGCCGGAGATTCGGATCCTCACAATCAATAAACCCCAGTTTACACCAGGCAGGGGGAATCTGTAATACGCCTGACAAGCGACGTGTATTTCCCATCTCAATGAGGTGACGAAAAACACCCTACAAAAAATAGATGACATTTAATGTGTTTAAAAGATTAATCCCAAAAGAAATCCTCAGGATTCCAATCACAAGTATCCTAACAAGCTCTAAAATGTAAAAAGTAGATGGCATTTCTAAATATAAACTAGCAATAAGTGTAAGGTTGTTCAAAGTGATGACTTCGTCTTCAACAAGCCTTTTAAGAGGAAAAAATAGATTAAACAATTGGAGAAAATAAATCACATGCAACGAATTAATAGCCCTCTAAAAATGGACTTTTGTCTCATCGTGAGGTATGCAATGCCACATCGCTAATGCTACATCAAGTAAACTCCTTGTATAACCACGTGTAAAATCTCGGCCAGGAAATCTATTATTGGAACAATATGGTCGTAGCATTCTTCTAAATTTTATTTTAAGGTCTTAATATATATATAGAGAGAGAGGCCCTAAGAGGCTTTTTGCGTTAGGTGGCGGCAAAAACTTCGCCTTCCACCATTTTATTCGACGATCGGCATCTTCCAATTTGATATACATCCTCTAATTTTTCGATATACCAAATTTCATATGATTTCAACACCATTTTACCGTTGATTTAGTGGGTGCAAAATTAACGGTTTACCGACAATAAAACTTTTTACATTGCTAAATCAACGGTGAAATGGTGTTGTAATCATATGAAATTTGGTGTATCGACAAATTAGATAATGAATATCAAATTGGAAGGTGCCAGTCGTCGAAGAAAATGGAGTGCGTACTTTTTGCCGCCACCTAACGCAAAAAGCCTCCTAGGACCTCTTTCCTCCATTATTCTCATATATATAAAGGAGAGTGCTCCATTGCAAACCGGTCCGTATTTTTTAAAAACAGGAACTCTGGAATCCACGACATATTCCCCTACTCCTGATGGTTATTTCGGATTCTGTGCCTGGGTGGTATCTTATAACTACTAATTCAACCTCCTCGAGCATTAACGTTGTCACTTCCTTTATTTGAAAAAAGGGAACGATCCGAACCGTTCAAGTTGATCACCCTACCTTCAACTCTATGCGTATGAAAAATTAAAGAATTTGAAGACCTCTAGCCAATGCATTAGATAGAGTTTATGTTGTTATATTAAAAGACGTTCATTTTGCATTCATTCGATACATGGGTTAGAGTTCTTCAAATCCGTTGATTTTTCATACACATATTTGGATGATCAGCTTGAACGGTTTGGATCGTTAAAATATGTAATGGATCGGGAGTTCCCGTTTTTTTAAATAACGCGGACCGGTTTATAATGGATCACTCCCTATATCTGTGTCTATATATATATATATATATTTGGAATTTTCTATGAATTGTGCTAGGTGCCCGTTCTAACCAAAGCCTCTGCATCCACCTGTCCACCCTTGGCCATAATTACTTAGGCAATAAACAAACTCCATTGCCTTCGAGAGATAAAAGTAGGTTGAAAGTATGGTGAGAGTAAGAAAGGTGAGGCCTACAACAAGATCATTATTTATAAATCTATCTTGCCTTATACTTCTTATTTGGTCTTTAATAACTAAATTGGTTTTATTTATTGGGAATGATTTTTTTAATTAAAAAAAGCATGTTAGGACCGTTTTTTATAAATGCTTGGTTCTTATACATGATAGCCTTGCTAATAGAAAAGAGAATGTTTAGGTTTGTGAAAACGCTCACTTCTATCTTGCATAAATGGTGAAATATGTGGTTTATAGAGATTTTGGAGTTTCAAGCCTCAAAAGGAGTCTAGAAATTCATGGAAATTTATAGCGTCGAAAGTTGTAGTTTCTACGACTCTGCGAGACTCTCAATATACCCAACCCGCTATCCGGGTAGCGGGACCCCCCATAAACTCTGCGAGACTCTCAATATACCCAAAATCCCTCAAGACACACATACGCACACTGCATATTGAGTTCGCATGACCAGTTTGACCCGTTAATCGGAGGTTTTCTCGCTCCAAAGACGAGAGTTAATTAACGGCACCTTAGTCCATGGCTGCTGGAGATTCGGATCCCCACAATCAATAAACCCCCGCCTACCCTGGGCAGGGGAAATCTGTAATATACCTGACAAGCACATGCATTCCTATCTCAATGGGGTGACGAAAAACGCCCTACAGATTCTGGCACGCCCGGTGGGACCTTTTCTCTCCTCCCATATTTCGGATTAAATGTTCATGCGAACTTAATTAACATATATATCGATTGCCTATACTGAAATCATTTTTTTTTGTGTATAGGTTAACAGCTTTCGGTCACAATCTCGAATTCAGCAATCATGTCTCCCAAGACGAGCTTTATTTCTGACGCTACTCCGATTCCCTACGTGATGAAAATCAATACCCGTGTGGTTCTTCCTTCAAGTCTCAACTGGCAATGGGAGGAGCTATCTCGTCAATTTGGTTCCGTCATCATCTATCCTGCTGAAAGCGCTCATCTGGCAGAGGTCTCGGCAAACCAAGCAGCCAAATTGATCTCATGGGGCAGGAGGCCGAACGTTGTGGTCGTTAAAGCATTCCACCCCAAATGCAAATCCGTATTCGAACGACTCTCCACTGTTTCGACTGGGGCAAGGCCGTCAACACTAATGGAGCCACAAAGCATCTCCAACAAGCCCAGACGGTGCCCTCGACAATCGCGCGAGTAGGCGTCTTCTCTGGACTCTCTGTTAATCGGTCTACGACGTCTTCCTGAAAGGCCGAAGCCTGCCAAGTGCTCAAAACAGAAAAGTTGAGGCAGAAGCTGCTCAGATATTGAGCTAACAAAAGGGCCGGTTTCCGTCCAAGTTGAACTTTGTGAGGTTCCAAGAACAGGGTTATCCCGCAACGACAGCTGAGTCAGCCGTAAAAGTTAGCAATTTCTTCGAATTTCTGAAGTGGGTTCAGAAAAACGCTATGACCGCCACAATCAAGAAAACAGTCCGAACAATAATACAAAGAGTTGTGTCCCGGCCCAATATAGAAAGCATGACATCGTCTCTTCAAGGGTCTATCAGGCGCTCTGTGCCGCACGGAAGCGGCGGGAAAATCTAGAAAAGAGACACCAGCACCACTCAAAAACCCAGTTAGGCCAGCCGTCTTCAATCGATTGTCCTTTACCGAAACCGAAGGGCCACGACAGCGGTCCGTGAAATCAGCTGCCAATAATGAAAGGACAGCCGGATATGTTATCCACATGGTCTACATGGCAGGCACGTGTCCCGGCGACAACCTTCGCAGCAAAAGTAAGGATGGGGCCACCACATCCCAAGCCCAATCTGGCTTGCATGTGGTTGCCACTTCCCAAGATCAGCCGCCTCCGCTGGACGATGAAAACCCTCTCGATGAGGTCGATAGGCAAAATGTCCCTTCGGTCCTTGTGGAGTCAAGCTCAAACAGCGAAGAAGAACCGACTTTCCGCCTTAGGACCGCAGAGCAGGAGCTGCTTCAAGAACTCTAAAAACAGCTCAAGAGCAAAGATAAAGAGACGACCAAGCTCTACGCAAAAATTGACGACCTAACGAACGTTGTGATGCAGCTCTCGGCTCAAATTGCTCGGATGCCTTCCAATCAAGCACAAGTCTCTATTAATGAGCCGGGTGATAACAACCCGAAGCAACCGATGCTTGTCTATTTGGGTCCAAGTTTGGGCGAGCCACACGAAAGCCGGTCACATTCCATTTCTGGGGACGTCATGGCCCCGGATGGCACTATCCCGCCAACACAAGATCGGATAATGAATTTGGTCACCAGCAAGGTTAAAACATTGGTGGCCGAAGCCGAAGCTCATAAAGAAATTGGCAGTAGTGGGCTGCTATATCCCGCACAGTACGATTTGATCAAGTTTCCCAGCGGTTACATCATTTCTAAGTTCGGAAGATTTGATGGGACGGGAAACGCAAATCAGCATGCCGCCCACTTTAAAGCGTCATGCGGAAATACAGGGGGCAATGATGCACTCCATTGTTAGTTTGTCAACAGCCTGACCGGTGTCGCTTTTGACTGGTATGTGAACATACCAGACGGGCCCGTCACTACTTTTGCCTAAATGGAGTTTCTGTTTCAGCAAAGGTTCATGAGTGTCAGTGATAAGATTTCTATTGCTGACCTTATGATGACCAAGTCGGGGAAGAACGAAAACAACACAGACTTTATCGTCCGATGGCGTAATCTCACTGTCAAGTGCGAACCAACACTGGAGCAGGACCAGTCCGTCAGTCTTCTCATTGGGAACCTCAACAATTTGATGGTCCCATTCTTATGTATAGCAGGCCTCAGGACGTTTCAAGAGCGGACCAAGAGAGTTCAAATGTTGGAACGCTCGAAGCAAGAGTACTCCGGACTCTCAAATGGACAAACCCTTGGAAGAACCGAAAGGACGACAACCGTAAAAGTGAGAATTCCAATAATACTAAAGCCTTCAATGCGTTTGACAATGAAGACACGCGAAAAGCGGGCGGACAAAAAATGGACGGGTCCCGAAAGCCAGTGCTAGGAAGAGAAGGGCCTTCTCTGAAGGAGAAGAACAAGGTTTCCTCTTTCAGGAGGGACAAGGTCCGCAAGAGGTTCAAGGAGGGACAAGGTCCGCAAGAGGTTCAAGGATACCCTGAACAACTGTCTACAATTGCCGGAGTCGAAATGACCTCATGAAGCAAAAATGGCCGACAATCCCTGTATTGCCCGTACCATAGAATAGTGAGCTATGCGATCAAGGATTGCTATATTTTCAAAGACCGGGTCAAAAAGCAATACAAGACTGGAGATATCGAGCTGTCTAAGAGTGTGTTGGCGAACAATCAAGCTGCAACCACCAACTTTATACAGACAGAAGCTGAAGCCTTTTGGGAGCAGACGCCTGAGCCCGCTGCCCCGAGAAATTAATCCGACTCGCCGCAACCTCCGTGAAGTATGCACATATCTAATAAGACGAAGAAAATGTTAAAGCTTCTTCAGAAAGAGAACAGAATGGGAGGGGCAGAAGGAGCCTACCGTTCCAGCTACCAATTCAGCTCAATCGAGCTCAAAATCCAAAAAGCTAAAGATGAAGAAAAGGAAAGATGCGGCTCGAAACGAAAGGGAGTTGGCGGGGAAATCGACCATTCAAAGGCATATCGAATCTCTCGAAAACTACGAGCGAAAGGAAAGAACCATAATTCAATTGAAGGAGTTCTTCCGCATAGAAGCAGCTAAGATTCTGGAAGAGCTGGAAGAAGACTCAAATGATGAGGTTCTTGTCGTGACCTGCTACGTCATCCACCTTCGTAGCAACTCTGAGAAAAACTCTCTTTTCCTAAAGAGGACGAGGAGCTCGCAATGAAGGCCAACCAAATTCAGTTCAGGAGCGACGAGACTCTACCGCCAAATCAAGGCAACACCCCAAAAGGAAAGGAAAACCAAGTCACTAATGAAGAAGATGGCGGAGAGCTTGCTCACGAAGACTCGAGTCCTTTTCCGGTGGACTATAATGTCTTGCTCATATCCGGAAGCTTCCATCTCTCTTGAGTATCTATGATGCTCTGGTCCTATCCAAGGAGCTTAGAGATGTTCTTATTCATGCCCTGCAAAACCCTGAGCGGTAGCAGGCTTGTTTCACGGAAATTAATATGAAAGAGGCCCAATACACTCTGCATACAGCCGCGATCACATTTAAAGATGAAGACCTGTTATTGGGAACATCGGAGCACAACCGATCGTTTTACGTGACCGGGTAGAGCGATGGAGACCGAATTAATCGCATATTGATTGATCTTGGGTTCTCGGTGAATATCGTGAACTTGCGGATTCTGAAGAGTTTGTCAATGGATGTCTGACACCTGTCATGGGAAAGGATTGCCATTCAAGGCTTAAATTAAAACTGCCAGCAAGTTCCGGGGTCTATAGCTCCACCAATTAAATTTGGGGATTTGCAAACCGAAACTAAAATATACATGATCGACGCCGACATGTCTTATAAGATTCTCCTGGGACAGCCGTGGCTCCACGATTACGTCATTGTTCCATTAACTCTCCATCAATGCATGAAGTATACCAAAAACGGCAAAGACAGACGCATTGACGGAGACATCCAGCCGTTCGGTGTGTATGAAGTCCGATACGAAGATTACCAGTACTTTGTGAACCCTAAAATACTAAGCCATAATTGACCGAGGACAAAACAACCCCGAAACTGAAAGGCAAATCCGAGCCGGCTGTCACTTTCAAAAGCAAAAACCCCATCTGCGTCCGCATTTCGGCGGTGACACTGATGAACCCGACGCGAGAAGTTTGCCCTTATGTAAAACCCGCCCTCATTTCGGTAGCGATACGGACGAGTCTGATATTGAAGGCTCATTCGGGATCAAAATTCACACTCGTTTAGACAGCAACACTGAAGAATAAGAGGAAGAGGATCCGCCTTGCAACAATTCTGCAGATTGGGCCCCATACAAAAAACGAAGCTTAGAGAAACCTTCAAGGTTACAGAAGGGTCCTTAGCTATCACAAGGGTGCCAGAGCAGATGTGCAAGGAGCTAGATGCATTATTAGTCTTTACCGTGGACCAACTGAAAACTTTTTATGTTCCCGGAAGAAAAAACCGACAGAAGGGTATCCTGTTTTATGGGTCAAACCCCGTCGTGCACCCGGACGATTTGTCCATGACATGTCCTCCCTAAGAAAGAGGCATACGAGTCGTCCTCAATCCTAGATACCATGCGTCTGAGATGCGGGAATATTTTGAAAAGTGCGAGTGTCGGTTATATCAAACGAACTCCGAAGCGAAGTTTTATGAGGGGATGTGGCATCCGTCTTAGGTCTGAGCACTCATCGATGGACGAATCCCAGATAGACGAAGCATAGGTTTCATTCAACCTGATGTCAAGGCATGCTACATGATCTATGTTGGCGAAGTCAGCGAAAAGTCAAATGATGACGACGAGCTAGCCGAACCAGAAAAGGCCCTTCGAGAGCTCGAAGATAGTGGACAAGCAACTTTCGATGAGCTAACCGAGATTGATTTGGGAACGTCCGATAATCCAAGGCCGATCTACATCAGCTCATTTTTGTCAGAAGAACTGAAAGAACGGATAATTGCCCTGCTGCATGAATTCGTCAACTGCTTCGCGTGGACATACAAAGAAATGCCCGGTCTCTCCCCTGAAGTGGTCGTACATAAACTGGCTATATCTTCTGATGCCAAGTCAGTCAAACAAGCTCCTCGAAGAATGAGAAAGGAGTTAGAAGAAAAGGTCATTGAGGAAACCAAGAAACTCATCGATGTCGGTTTCATTATAGAAAAGAAATATGCGGACTGGATCGTGTGCATCGTCCCAGTGAAAAAGAAGAATGGGCATATTCGAGTTTGCGTTGATTTCAGGGACCTCAACAAAGCATGCCCTAAAGATGATTTTCCACTTCCAGTCATGGAAATGATTGTCGACGACACTTCAAATTACGAGCTGTTCACCTTCATGGATGATTCGTTTGGATACAATCTGATAAAAGTATCGTCCGAGGATTCGAAGCACATAGCGTTTCGAACCCCGATCGGCATATACTACTACAAGGTGATGTCGTTACATATCAAAGGGCGATGACAAAGATCTTTGATGACTTAATCCACAAAGTTGTCGAATGCTATGTCAATGACTTTGTCGTCATGACTAGAGCCAAAGTCAATCACATCCAAGATCTCCGAACTGTCTTCACCAGACTAAGTACAATCTGAAGATGAATCCTCTAAAGTATGCCTTTGACGTATTATCGGGGAAATTCTTAGGCTTCATACTCTGGCACCGAGGGATCGAGATCGACCTATCGAAGATAAAAGCAATCGTGGGGATGCCTCCAAAGAATCTGACTCAGTTGAGATCCTTCCAAGGCAAGCTCGCTTACATACGTAGGTTCATCTCGAACCTATCGGGAAGATGTAGACCCTTCTCAAAGCTCATGAAGAAATGAGCTCCTTTTGTCTGGGATGCCAAATGTCAAGATGCATTCGAAAACATCAAATAGTACCTATTGCACCCTCCATTGCTCTCTGCTTCCATTCCAAATAAACCACCGATCCTCAATACTGCCGCGCTAGATGAGTCACTCGGTGCGCTTCTTGTTCAGAACAATGAGGGAAAGAAAATGCCCTCTACTACCTCAGTCGAACGTTAGTCGAGGCAGAACATAACTATTCTTCTATCGAAAAGCAGTGCTTGTCCCTGATATTCGCTGTGTAGAAGTTGAGGCACTATCTGCTCGCTCATTGGGTTATGCTGATCTCCAAGGTCGGCCCGCTTAAATACTTAATGATTAAAGCAAGCCTAGCCGGCAGAATGGTAAGATGGGCTATCATGCTGCTTGAGTTTGACAGTCTCTACTCCTCAGAAAGCAGTAAAAGGGCAAGCCTTTGCCGACTTCCTTGCCGCTCATCCCATACCAGAAGGGTCACCGCTCAATTGTGAGATACCCGACGAACAAGTGCTGCACCTCGAGAACGACGAGCCATGTTGGGAGCTCTACTTCGATGGAGCCTCATCAATAAGGACCTTCAGCAAATCAAGTGTTTCGGAGATAAAAGCGGGAATATGATTGGTGTTTGTTACGCCATCAGGAGGAACCCTACGACGTTTCTTCGCTCTTACCGAGCCTTGTCTAAATAACGAGGCTAGGTATGAAGCTCTGATAGCTGGTCTGGAGCTCGCTATAGAAATGGAGACACTTCGGCAACGGGCATACGGTGGTTTCCAGCTTGTCATCAACCAAGTGAGCGGCAACTACAAGATATATAATCCCGAATTAGCTCGATACAGAAGCTGTGGTGGAACTCCTGAAACAGTTTACCCACATTGAACTAATGAGAGTTCCTAGGGCGTTGAACAGGAAAGCAGACGTACTCGTTCGTCTAGTTAAAGAGTTGGCTGATCCCGACATGAATGAAATTCCGATCACAGTCAAAAGCCGGTAAATTCTGTCTCCAATCTCTTTAAGAGAAGAAAACATAAAACGAGAGAACAATTCTGCCGAAGATACTCTGATCATTCAAGACAAGATCAATTGGAGAGAGCCCTTCATAGAGTACGTCCGATACGACAAGCTGTCCGAAAAAAACCCGTGAGGATTCAGCTGAAGAAGAGAGCTCGCCGATACGTGTTTGTAAATAATACGCTATACTGCAGATCATATGACCAACTCTGGCTCAGGTGTGTCATCGGTCGAAGCCTAAAAGGTCATGAAAGAAGCTCGCTCGGGCGTCTGCGGTGCTCACTAATCTGGCCCTAAAATGCGTCTTCAAATCAAACGGCTTGGATATTACTGGCCAACCATGACAAAGGATTGCGAAGAGCATGCGAAGAAATGTCCTTTGCCAAATTCATGGTGACTTCATTCACAAACATCCCAATCCGTTGCATCCTACGGTGGCGTCATGGCCTTTCGAAGTTTGGGGGCACCGACATAGTTGGCCCGATCGATCTCAAAGGCCACCAGTTCATACTGGCCGCAACTGATTATTTCTCCAGGTCGGCTGAAGTGGTCCCGCTAAAAGAAGTCAAGACAGAAGATAATATTCTATACCATTTCAGTACACCTAGAAGAATCATTTCTGACAATGAGCCTTCTTTCAAGAGCTTCAAAGTCTCAAGGTTCGCTACACAGCATAAGATAGACTGGAGATATTCCTCCATCTACAATCCAAAAGCCAATAGACTAGCTGTAGCCTTCAATAAACCTCTATGCGTGTTCCCGAGGAAAAATGCTCCAGCCAACAAGAGAGCCTGGAATATCAAGCTTCATGAGGCGTTATGGGCATATCGTACCACGCACCGCACTCCAACTCAGTCCACTCCATACTTGTTACTTTTCGGAGTGGAGGCAATCTTCCCTCTCGAATTCGAAGTTCCAAGCCTAAGGATGGCCGTCCAGTACAGTTTGACGGAGGAAGAAAACGTCATCTCTTTTGGCTCGAAGAACTTGGCGCCCTCGAAAAAGGAGACTTGCAGTACAGCGAAATCCGGAGCTGTACTGAGCCCAAATGTCACGGGCCTATGATAAGATGACCCGTCTCTGTGCTTTTAAGAAAGACTAACTGGTGTTAGTCCTCAAAAGCCCAATCATCCCCAATCGACATGACAAGAGAAAATTCGAGCCAAACTGAGAAAGGCCATACGTCATCGAGAAAGTGTTTCATGGAGGATCCTACCAGCTGATAAATGCCGAGGGTGAAATGCCCATACCACCCATCAATGGCCGATATTTTAAGAAATACTGCGTGTGAATACTCCAAGTCGCAGGCGAATTGAGCACACCGGTCCTATGGTCTGGATCATACATCCTGTAAAACCATATACAATCCATAGGCGCAAATGCCCCTTATCTCTCCGAAGTCCTACCGGTGAGACCACATCTGAAGTCCTACCGGTGATGAAGCATAAAAAAGAAAAGAAAAAAAAAAAATAGGTATGTCCATAAGCAAAACTGGCACGGATGAAAACTCGTAAGGGCTCTGTGAGTAAAAATAGGAGGACTGCCAGCGAGTTTGTGAAAACCCGAAAGGGCGCAAACTTGTGAAAAGAGATAAAATACACTCGCAAAGTGCTCTCGAGCTTGTGAAGAGAAAATCCCCGAGTGAGATCCTTACGATTCACAAATGAGCAACACACTTAAGAATCCCTACAATTCCTAAGGAGAAAGTACAATTGCGAGATCCTCCCGACTTATAGAGAGAATGATTTTATGAGACCCTTACGGCTCATAAAATTGAAAAGCCTTAAGTGATGGAGATTTAAACCCGTCTCCTGAGTCATCGCTCCCCAACGGGCAACGACAACGCAAATGAAGAGTCGTTTCTGGCACTACGCTTCAGTGTTAGCGGTGCTGATGCCGACCCAAAAACTAAATCCCAAGTCCTCCCGGGGCAAATGATGAGTTGCTCCTGGCATTATTCTAGTGCAGCAGTGCCGATGCTATACAAAATCCAAATTCCAAGTTCCTCTAAAAATTAAAAATCCCGCTAAATAAGGAAGAAATCAAACAGATCAAATCAATGTCCTACCCGGCAGCGCTTCCAAGTTCAAAAGTTCAGCTGGACAAGTAGGGAGCTCCCAAAACAAATCAAATCAAATAAGTCAACCAATTACCTTCTCGATGGAATCAAGCTCCATTTCGGAAACAAATCAATCTTGACACCGCAAAAGGCTGAGCAAGTCAACTTCAATCCCGACACCGTAAGAAGCGGAGCAAGTCAAATTCAAACCCTGACACCGCAGAAAGCGGAGCAAGTCAAATACAAACCCTGACACCGCAGGAAATGGAGCAAGTCAAATCAAGTATCGATCGTCCAGGTCGCAAAAATGGCAGCACCGACCGTCCAGGTCGCAAAAATGGCACCCTCCACAGGGGATCAAACCAAATCAATCTCCATATAGAACAAGATCGATCAATTTCAAGCACACAACACACACGCGGTGTGTATTTATTGATGGTGTTGGGGTAAAAAATTACATCCTGGTTTACCAAGTCAAAATTAATCAACCCCCAGCCAAGTGGGCCCGAGCCCAAGCAAGCGGGCCTAAGCCCAAGTCAAGACCAAGCATGGAAAGGGTCGACTCCATGCCAAAAAGGAGGCAATAAATTAGTTTAAATGCAATTTTTAGAAATAAATGTATGAAAAATGGGCAAAAAGCCAAAATTTTGTAAACCTCATGGCTTATGTGTAAGAAGAAATAAGCACATGAGGTATGGGAGGCACAAGTGCCATTTAGAAAAGCCCAAGGTCCTATATGTAAAGTGTGTAGCCTATAAAAGGCAAACGTTATGAGAAAATCAATAACAGCTTTCATTCTCTCAAAAATTTCAGGGTTCATGAGGTAATTAACGGCAGTTTAGTCCGCGGCTGTCGGAGATTCGGATCCCCACAATCAATAAACCCCGGCTTATCCTAGACAGGGGGAATCTGTAATACACCTGACAAGCACGCACATTTCTATCTCAATGGGGTGACGAAAAACGCCCTACACACTTGAAAGAGCACTACCTTCATTGATTGCGTATCTTAACAATAGCACAATGTTCTCAAGGATACCCACTTGAGACAGTATAAGGCAATGGCATAGCAGAATAAGCAAATAGTATTCGAGCAGCTCGAGTAAGATCCATATGGTGGTGGCCCCACCAAAGACATCGGTTGTGATCTTATTGTTCCATGAAACCATCAACAACTGAATTAATAGTTGGGAAAAACAAAAACTTAAAAGGACAATAATTCATAGCTCCTGATCAGAACATAGTCAATAATACAATGTATTGTTCAAGGCATTTTCGACAAATACCAATTATACAAAGTTTTTAAGCTTGAGAGGATATTTCCTTGTGAGATAAATTTGGATTGGGAGTTGCTTTTAGGCTTTTTGGATCAAGTATTTCAAACATAGAATTCGAAAGAGGGTTTTCATATATTAAACCTCAATATCAACAAATATGGAGGAAATAAATAATAATGACAGCAACAAAAGAGGTAAAAATCCAACAGTTTCCCTTTAACTTTTGCAATTGGATTCATTGCTTCTTCACTTAAGGAGGTATCCATTCTCTCTTATCTTGTGCTGATCCCATCATGAACCTTTTTTTGGGAAACAAAAAGGATGCATGAGCAAGCAGAAGCAATAAGAATAAAAAATGATGAATCCTTTCTTCTTCTTTCTCCTTCGCCATCCTCTTATTCTTCTCCCTTCACAAACTCTTTTTTTTTGCCCTTTTCAATCTCCATCTCATTGCAGAGAGGAGATGAGATGGGGACATTTTTTTCCTTTTTTGTCCTGTAGTGAGAAGATTGTGAGAGATCCTCATGTGGTGACCTTTTGGATTGTATGGAGGGGTAAAGGTAGAAGAAAATATCATGGGAATATTGCAAATATGTTAGCCGAATATACCCTGACACAACTCCCGGGTGTATAAGTTTAAAGATAGGCCTTGATGTTCCATTGCCCACTTACATGTGTTTATTAACTTTATTATTATACGGGAAACACATGTTGCATGAACATTATGCAATCTAGCCTTTATGAGTCTTCTGCTTTGCATAGGACTCTTTGTTTTGTACCGTAATTCACTCTGATGTAAGAGAAGTTGACAATTTGAGGTCATAATGTACTGCACCCAACAAAAAGTCTTGTGTTAAAATTATTAGATATATTGATGCTTCATGCATGTTGATTTTGCAATGCCCTTGTCAACCACATGATTGGACATTTGGAAATAGTCTAATAGATCACATGCACATATTTGATCATGCAAGTACTTGGTTACTTCATGACCCTTTTGAAAGAACTGGTAAACGAAATATTAGCTTTATCTTTTTAGAGAAGGCTCTTTGTAGTATGTTTTTTGTTCAGAGTGTAAAATTTGCACAATGCGTACGCTGCAGAATATTAGACTCCTTAATTATATACGATCTATGAGATTGGCATTCATACCTTTAATTGGTCATCTTTGTTTTTTTATCTATAAGCCGATACCTTTGTCTGTCTTGATCTGAAAGCTGATATCTTTGTTTGTCTCTATCTAAATGCAGATATGTCGTTCTTTATCGAAAACAATTATGATCATGACTAACAAAATCATTTAGCCAAACTTCCTGTAGTCTTGCTTCTATTGGATGCTTCGGGAATAAGGAATTTTAGAAGGTGTTCTTGATTGGATGAGCTTAACTTGCAATAGTAAGTAGGATCTGTCCTTCTAGGATATACACCGACTTTCCCTGCAGAATCTTGTTAGGAACTTGGTATGAACTCAGAGAGTATCGGCGTCATGTTCATGTTAATAGTCCCAAAGGTTCGCTTTGTTGTGTGTTAGGAGGCTAGATTGACGATGATGGCTTTTCCTGATATGCTTTATTTATTGGGTTAATTGCACATATTCCCCTTGTACTATTTGTTTACTCCTAAACTGTCCTCTTACTTCCTCTTCTACAAATCTTGAGTCTAACCCAAAGAGTCAAATGGGAAGATCATCTGCCAAAAGAAAATGGGTAAGAAAAAGAGAAATGAAAGAAAGTTGGAGTTACTGTGGAGGATGAGAAAGATCATTGATCTTCATATTAGACTTAATAATTGGTTGTTTAGGGTTGAAAAGAAAGAAGGGTAAAACAGGAATTAGAAAAATATTTTTTAAACTGAAGGGGGGTTTAAGTGCTTAAGGATAGGTGCTGTGATATTGAAGTACAGATCTCATGATAGTTTGGGATGGGTGCTGAACCCCCTATAATACAGGAGGCCATGTTCAACAAACTTTGTATGGAGTCTATGGACTTATGTATAAACATATCACAAACTACCAGGTTATCATGTGAACAACATAGAATGGAATAAAAACAAATCATCCAGAATGCTAGCAGTTTAAATAAATATGATTATTTAGATGTTCCCCTGCCAGACATATTCGTTTAGTAAATTGAAATAAATAACTGCTTTTAACCAGAAACCGTTTTGACTTTATCTATCAATGCCTAATTACCATTTTACCAACAACTTACCAGTAGTCCAAGCATAAGTCTGTATTTATTTATGCCCATGCCTTCATGTTGTACTGGCTCCAATCATCTATTTCATAGAGTTTTTCACTAAAAGAAGACTTTTTGCAGTGGTACTTATTTTTATTATTTTTCAAACTGCTGATCATGATCCTAGAATAATAATGCTTTAACTATCAAAGTTTGTAATTGATGCAGGTGTCAGCAGCTGGTGATCTGTGCGCAATTTGCCAGGAGAAGATGCACGCTCCCATCTTGCTTCGTTGTAAACATATTTTCTGTGAAGACTGTGTCTCTGAATGGTACCATATCTCAAAGATTCCTTACGCCTCGTTTTTGTTCTGTTTTCCTTTTCCTTTCTGGTTTTGGAAAACATGAAATTCCTTTCATTTCAAACTTCAGGATATATAAACTTTATTTGAAACACTAAATTACGCTAAACTACCTTCGGTTTGAGCGTTTTTCACTAAAATTCCTAAACATTTTTCTTTTTAAAAATGAGTACCGTAAGCTCCCTTAAAGTTCTGCATGTAAGGGCGACATGGTGAAAAGAAAATCCCTTAAACCAAAGATTAAGGTATTTTGCTGTAGTACAAAACTTTGTGGAAGTTTAGTCAAGGATATTTTAGCCTTTACAAAAACGAATTGATGTTTTGATTTAGTAAAGCTAATGAATGATATATTGGTATTTTCAGGTTTGAGAGAGAACGGACATGCCCATTATGCAGGGCTCTAGTGAAGCCGGCAGATCTCCGGTCCTTTGGTGACGGTTCCACGAGTCTCTTCTTCCAGTTATTCTAGAATCTCACTTTCTGCAAAAAAAGAAGTAAAAGCGGCTTATTTTAATAGGGGTTGGTAGATAGATGCCTCTTATCTTTCTCCTGAACTCATGTCGAGGGTTAACTGATGTATTTACGGCCTCTTTCTTCCAATATTTTGCTGGAAGTTTGGTCACTGAGTGGAAGGGAGGTTATCGTGTCCATGTTCTTGTAATTGATCTGTATACACCCAGCAAATTGGAATATTTTTTTTTCTATAAACGAACATAACACTTTGCAATTAATCTGAGTCTATATATATAAATATGTTACATGTTGCTGTGATAGAATACTACAGCTGTGTATTACTCCGTGTTGTACTGAACTGAACTACAGAGGAAATGAATTTAACTTCAGCTTTGAATTGTATAGGGGTGAATCTCTAACCTCAGGTTTGATTCCAGATGATGTTATATCTTAAATGAGGGTTCTTTCACAGGTACCAGAGTACAGACATTATTCTTTTACTGACGTGAGCCGTGAAGCTCCTTTGAGATAATATGTTTAAAAATCCTTCCTGTTTAACGTAGAATTTTCTTGTTAAGACGAATAGTTGGCTTCTTGAGATTGCTGATGATCATTATGTGCGACGAATGCTTTGAACGAATTGATAGTATGGCAATGTACGGAAAATTTGACAGTTTTGGACTAAGAATGCTGCCTTCGAATTTTCTGTTCGTGACATCGTACTATGAGCCACTAGTGTCTTGCTTCAGCTTGTATTTTCCTAATACCTCAGTTTGCCTCTAATTTTCCACCACTACCACAGTGCATACCTAATTTTTCTGTCGTTCTATGAGTAGGTAAGTTAGACCTTGTTATCAATTGTAGTCACGACTTTCGTAACTTCTATATCTTCAAAAACACATGGAAGAGCGAGACAGTTGGATTTTTCTATCTGGCATCTAATTTTACTGTTGTTCTATGAAGTTTTGATTGAAAACTATTCCTCAAAGAGCAGGCAAGTTGGACCTTGTTATTGATTGTAGTTGTGACTTTCAAAACTTTTATATCTTCAAAACCACTTGGAAGAGCGGGACGGAAAACGTACTTGCAACAGGGATGCAGCCAGTATGCTTCTATTTTCTCCAAATTCTGGCATGTTTATAATTGCTTTCTAGTCCTGAAAGCATTTAGTTCAAAATGAAAGAACTACTTTCAAGCAGAAAATAGTAAAATTAGCAAAAGCCAGCAACATCCATTGCAACAACCAATTCACCAGTTCGGATAGAAAATAGTAAAATTAGCAAAAGCCAGCAACATCCATTGCAGCAACCAATTCACCAGTTCGGATATAAAGTACAAAGTTCATTAAGAACAATAACAGTTCATATATAAGTTTATGTATACAAAGTCAACGAACAAATGATGGAAACATACTAGACCAGACGATAAATACGAAGGCGGGCAAAAATCACAATTGGGCAGACTTACCATTCCGGCCCCAACCCAAAAACAAAAGGTAATATTATGGTTTCTATTCTTCGCCTTCTTTATATGAGTGCTTTCTAGAAGCGATATTACGAGGTGAAGTTGAAGGAGGTGTAGGGGCAATGGGGCACGCTGCAGGTACCACAATAGCCCCATGTTTGAAAGAAGAATCGGGTACAGATATGTTTATGGAGCTGGATCGTGATAGGATTTGATTGTTTGGATTGTTAGAGAAGACTTCGCTGACCTCTTCGATCCCCTCGTCAATGTAAACAACATCCTGCATCGTGAGCTGGTGGTATTCCACAATCTCCCTCAAGAATCGGTTTTCTCTTGCATACACCGAGTTCTCATGCGCCAGCCTTCCCTTCTCGGCCAACAACGTTTCTAGCTGTAACCGTATCTAAGAAAGAGAATAAAAATTATCATCACAGAAAATGTTTTATACACTTATCATTGGTTGGTACTCATAATGATACATATCAAAAATTCTAAATTTTCAATTAAGTAGGAGGTTACATTCATGAATAGATTTAGATCGCTGAATATTCACTTATATCTCTGATATATTGTCAGATATCTGCCATGTGATGAGTAACACCCAATCTAAACTCAAGGGGCATTGTACATATATCATGCTTTCATGCTTAAAATACTCCATAGAAATCTTAATATTTGTCAGTAGTGCAAATCTGATTTAAGAGGTCGAATACAAAATGATCAGTAGATCAAAACTAAATTAATTTGTATTGTATCAACAAAATTAAACGTGATACGACTCCAAAACCACCACAATATGTTTTCCTCTTGCTACATATAAAGTTATATAAGAGAATATTCCTTGAAACATTTAGCTTGGACTTTAGTGGAAAATTGTTATCAGGGTCTATTTAATTATCTTGCTACAATTGAGTCGTGAAATTTTTATCACTAGCTCCCTATTCAATATTTATTACTCATTTATTCCACACGGCTAAGTATATATGACGGAAAAATTATGATAGGCCCCCTTCTTCAAAATCTCTTTAATCTTTCTCACTATTTAAGTTTTCCTGGCAAACTATTGAAAAAATTCATGATTTTTATGTGCTATAATATGCAAAATATTGAAAAATCAAAATACGAAATTTTTTGACGATAGAAGATATGATTTTCGTTTGAAATTGCAAAAAAAAATTGAAAACCAAAGAACATAGATAATTTTGACATTTTAAAAAAATTCTTTATTTTCATGCGCTAGCATGCAAAATATTAAAATTTTGAATAAAACAAAAAATTTGAGATTTTTAAAATTTTTGCAATTATCTTATGTTATATATAGCATTCATAATATTAAAAAAAAAAGAAGGCAAATTTTGCGATTCACATGTATAATATAAAAAAACAGAAAACAAAAAAATATTGGGACTGTTCAAATTTTATGATTTTCTTGTGCTATAAAAAACAAAAAATTCGAGAGATTTTTTTGAAGATTTTGCGATTTTCGTATGCAATAACATGCAAAAAACCCCCAAGGAAAACGGAAAATTTTAAGATATCTAAAAATTTCACGATTTTCCAATGCTACATACAAAATATTGGAAATTTGAAGAAAATATATTTTTGGCATTTTAAAATTTTCGTGTGTTTCTTTTGTTTGAAAAGATGATTTTTGTGTGTTACCGGGCATAGAACGATGTTCCGGCTGTTTCGTACCAATTTCAGTGGAAACCGGCATGAAATACGGAAAAGAAACCCCGTTTCGGCCAAAACATAGCAAAAATGGGGTTTCAATACCTTTTTCCGTAATTCTCGTCGTTAATGTGGGCTATATCAAAGCAAATTGGTCAGATCTAGACTCAAATCTGGAATTTTCTGGTTGAACTCCACGGTAAGGAGAAAGAGAAAAAGAAAGAGCAAGAACTTTTTTTACATGAAAAAGAAGAGATAATGGGAAAGTGTAAAGGGAAGCTTAGTTTTTCTAAAGAGAACAGATGCAGCCACATTTTTTTTGGATAATACAAATAACGATGGTTTACAACCCTTTTTAGTACATTATACTTACTACTATTTTATGTAAAGAAAAGTATAGAAAAGCATATAATAATCATGTATAACATATATTCTAGCATTTATATTAGCTTATACCCTCATTTCTCACAATCTTTCGTATTGCAAAGAGCATTTTGCACCTGCTCTAAATAGCACATTAATGTTAAGCCCTCAGTTAATATGTTGATTTGCATATTGTATATTCTACTTACAAAGTACTTTTATTAATTCTTAATTACTCATTCAATATTTAACTAAAGTGCTTTATTATTCTACTATAAGAATGTATCTTTTGATGGGCTTGAGTCGGTATATTCATCAAATGAGATTCATTTTTATGTGAATATTCACAAGATCTTATTGCTATATATATATATATATATATATATATATATATATATATATATAAACAAATTAATAAAAAAAACGTTCGTGTATTTTCAGTTAGACGTCCTTACCTTTTATACTGTGATCCTCCTTTATCTGAAAACTCGCTATTTAAAAAGAGAGACGAAAGACATCGCTTCTTTCTTCTATCCCTTTCGTTTCCCATCACCGAGCTCGGAATCGCTTCTCGAATCGGCGATTCTCCCTCAACGTCGCCTCAATCATTCTTCGCTCGCTTCAATTTCCAAATCTCGGTCCCTTTTCATTTGATTCTATTTACATCGATTTAGATTTGTTTTTTCGAAAATCTATCAGCTTTGTTAATCTGATCAATTGGCTATTGAAGCCCTAACCCTTGCTTAGATTCGCGGTTCAATGTTACAGCAGATCAATATCTTTTATTAGGACAGCTATAAAACATAAGAATAAAAAGCTATGCTTGGCTGATGTTACATGAAACCTAAAAAAATTATTAGGTTTTTTGGGCAGCATTCACTGATGCATCGGTCTATTACTAACATGTTGCTACATCTGCATGATACGACACGATATAACTTGTATTTTAGATGTTTACTCCATTATATGCTCAGACATTAATAGGAGTAAATATAAATTTAGTTTTTCGTTTTTAAATTTTATTATTATTTGGTTCTTGTAAAATATTAAATTTATTAATCGCTGCATGATACGACGTGATATGGCTTGTATTTTTTGATTGGATCTGCAATCTGCAATGGGTTTTGGAATCGTGGGTATGGCCAGCAGCCGATACCTTTGGAGGAATCTGATGAGCAAGAAAGTTTATCAACCGACCCTTATTTAGAATATCTTTTTCTTTATTTAATTTTTTTGCAATTTTGCAATTTATAACTGCAATGAGGGAGTATTTTTCTTACATCTTTGTCATGGTCTTGTGAAGCTTGCTCAAATTAATTTTTGATTTCTTGATTTTCATGAATTTTTTTAGCTCCATAATCCTTCAATCCATAGTGAAATATTTATTAATGTTAAGGTTTCTTAATTTGGAAGTAAATAGAGAAGAGGTGAAGATACAAAGAGCTTGTGAGAATAAAAAGAAAGATAATTAGAATGAATAGGATTACGAGATTAGAATAAAGGAGATGAAGATGAGGTTTTATCGGGTAGATTCATCTTTCTCTCGAGTTGCTTTAATTCAACATTTTTTTTGAAATATATGCGGGTTAAATTAATCCCCACTTGTCATGACCTCCTTATCATGATTACCGTTCTCTACTAAAAATTCCATTATTTGGGGGTGCTTCATTTCAGCAGTTTATGTTAGCCTTTTTAAAAATTTGTGTTTATTAGTATCTTGTGTACTGTTTTCATCCATTTTTGTTGGTGGCTTTATAGCAGGATAAATCTATACCCCCATTGGAAGGACGATATCACCAAAGGTATAATATATTTTAGTGTTCGTTAGTATTTCAGGATCTCAAATGCTTGCTCTTAGCATTCTTAGTATGTATTGTTCATGACTCATTCTTAGCTTAGACTTTATTTGCATGACTGTGATTTTAATGTGTACTCTTCATTTATGCTATTATTGAACTGATTGCATACTTATTGTTGCTTGAAACCGTTCTTAAATATCTTTCGTAATAACATGCTAGTTTCAATTGCCTTACCATGACGTCTTCATAGTAGATTATTTGGTTCTGTTGATGCATTTTTTTAGAGATGACAATATAACTAAGGCATGTTTCCAAAATAATGTTAAGCACAATGTTCTGGTATATTTCACTTTCTATTTATTTGAATACTTTTTGGGTTAATTGCATCAAATACTTCATGTGTATGTCAAACCTGAGACCGTTACTATACAATTTTTTCCCTTTTCAGAAATCTATTAGTTTGTTCATGGATAAGAGTTTTTTTTAGCATGACTAGAGTTCTTTTTTATCGGGAAAATTGCAAAAAACTGTCAAAATTTTGCTTATATAGCAGGATCGTCCAGCCATTCTCAGAAGATGCACTTTGCAGCCCTATTTAATAGATATTAAAATCATACGATACACTTCTAGAAGACAAAGGCCAAGCATGCAATATTCATTCAATTTTACCATAGCAAGATTTCAAGCCTAACGATGAATCTACATGGATGGACACACCGTTCGATTTCACAGACCTCGATGATGATAGGCGATTCATTGTACTCTTTAATTCCCGATTCATTGCTACCAAACTCTGTCCTCATGGATCACAAGAGGCAACTTTCAGTTCATTCGTTTTTTTCTTGCTTTTTGAGAATGTAAATTGGGTTAAATTAAATTCCCAATATTTTTTTATTCAACTTTTCTCACTCTTGCGAGTTTCTTGTAACTACAGATTCATTCTTTTTAACTGCATTTTAATGCATTTTGAATAAAATTGACGAATGTCTAGCATATTTTCGAAATAGTGTATTATGTAATTTGAAAGAGTTTATTCCTCTTGAAATTCTCGTAATAAAATTTTGATCATTATTTGTCAGCAATATTACCATGATCATATTGTAGAAACTTTATTCCTTTTGAAAGAGTTTGTGCATAATTTAATCAACGTTGTCGTGATGTTCGTGTGTTTTGTTAATTCTTTTAAAAGGAGAGAAGAAAAGAAAAGATAAGAAACATGAGACTTGACTATATACCATTTGATAAATCATGCAACTATCTTGATTACATGTAAGCTTCGAAACGAACATGAAGCTATCACACACTGGACCAGGAAAGGTTTGTAAATTTTTGGCACACTAACTTATGTAAGTCAAATATGCTATTTTTCTTCATAATTTTTAATCATGACATGTATTACCCTTTTCTTGTAATTTGATTTGTATGGTGTCTCGGGTGTGTGTCCATGAGATACTTGTTTTCGTAAAGGATTTGTTTTTATTAACACATGGTTTAGGCCTCTCCAATGCAAAGCAACCAAAAGTTCAATAAATGCCAATCAAGATATCCAATTGGAAGATTGGTTTGAAGAAATTAAAAGACATGATGATATTTATTTAGTAAACTTTTTGTTTTGTAATGTAAGTTCAAGTGAAACTCTATGTTTTTGAGTACTCATAATTTGTATTTATCCTACACAAAGGAATTTTTTTGTCAATGCGTTTTTTGAGCTGTTTTAGTAATGTACAAGATCCAATTATTTTGTTATAATTCAATATAATAATTGAGAATTAGAGTTCAAAATACTATAAAACCCTATGTTTTTAATGAATATAAACAAAATCGGGTCGTGTTTTATATAGGCAAAATATTGCCGTGCTATTGGTGTATATAAAGCTCTTTGTTGTGTGACAATGACAATCCATGGTATTTTTTTGCAATTAGCTTTATGTTCTGACTATACCCTTTTCACCCGGGAAAGCAACTGACGCGTATGTTCTCATGCAACTTAATCTAAATAAATGATATGATCGGTGAAATAATTAGATTAGTAAATTATTCATCATATAACTTATTAACTAAAACACTCCTTTATTACTTAGCAAGATTGTCAATTTAATTTTTTTAATTTAATAATTAATTTCTTATGAACTGAGTTCAACTGTTCTAAACTTAATTTCACACATAAAGAATTTTTAATAAAAATGATTGTTAAAAATAATAAGAAATATTTAGCTTATAAAATAACTAAAAATAGTTTTTATCAAAAGATCTAAAAGATCTCGTCTTTTTGGTTTGGTATATCTTTTTGGTAATGATTCATATTAAAAACAATCAAAATCCATAGTGATTTATTAAACTCATCTACGCAACAAACAAATACAAATAATTATATGAAATTTTTTAAACTTAAACTTAATATATTTTAAAGATAAATACAAATATTTATTCATTATATTCATATAAGAAGATTCAGCGATCAATTCAACGACTTATTAATTAAATGTTGATTATTGTTTGCAATTTAATCATTATTGAGAATATCTTTAAGATATGAAATTTTACTTAGTTTAATCAAAATTTAAAAGGTTGGAGAATATATGATTAGTTAGAAACAAAATTGGATTAAGTTTATTAAATGTCTCATTAATGGCAACGCCCAATATCTCAAAATTGATTTTTTTTGATTAATTCCTACTGCTTGAGGTGGCATGTTGCAATTTTAAAAAAAATAAGGGTTGAATATACATATAATTAGGCCAAAATACACCTTTTTATATAACTCTAATCAACTTTTATATAAATATAAATATATAAGTTATATAATTCCTCGTGCGTAGCACGCATAAAAATCTAGTGTGTGTATAGGAAGCTGATCTTATGAGGTCCGGTCTCATTTCTTATTTTGAGGCCTACTTCTCAAACACACAATCCGTCGTGTTTTTCACCAATCCGTACTGATCATCATGATCTACGTGTACCTATTAATCATACACATGAGGATATGGTGATCAATTTGAACGGATCGGATCATTCAAATGTCATAGATCGAGTTCCTGTTTTTAAAAAATGAGAACCGGTTTGCAATAAAGTACTATATATATTGCGATTTTTTGCTTGTTATAGCAAGCAAAATATTGAAAAACTGAATAAAACAAAAAAATTGGGATTTTGAAAATATTGCAATTTTCATACTCTATATAACAAGCAAAATAATAAAAACAAAAAAAGACGAGAAATTTTGAGATTTTTGAAATTCCATGATTTTCGTCTATTATACAAAAAATTGTAAAACTGAAGAAAACAAAAAAAATTAAGATTTGATAAAATTAACGATTTTCGTGTGCTATAAGAAGCAAAATATTGAAGAATGGAAGAAAACAATGATATTGATATTTTTTGTAAAGTCTGCGATTTTTTTGTGTTAGCAAGTAAAATATTGAAAAACCGAATAAAATAAAAATATTGAGATTTTTGAAAATTCCGCGATATTCGTGCGCTAGCCCGCAAGATACGAAAATTTGAAAGAAACAAAATTTTGGGGACTTTTGAAGACATTTTGATCTATTCGGGCAAAATATTGAAACCAAAGAGAATAGAAAATTGAGATTTTTGAAAAGCTCACGATTTTCGTATGATATAAGCATGCAAAATACTGAAAATCGAAAAAACAAATAAGTTTGAGAATTTTGAAACTCATGCAATTTTCGTGTGGAAGCGCATAAAATATTGTAAATTTGAAGAAAATAAATAATATTTGGGATTTTTGTAAATTCCACGATTATGCATATTAACCGAAGAAAATAAATTTTTTTAGATTTTTGAAAATTTCATAATTTTTGTGTTATGCATAATATTAAAAAAGAAAACAGAAAAATTTGCGCTTATCGTGTTCTATATCATGGAAAATATTGAAAAAACAAAGAAAACAAAATATTTCATTTTTGAAAATTTCATGATTTTCTTATGCATAGCAAGCAGAATATTATAAAACCGTAGAACGGATTTTTGAGATTTTTAACATTTCGCCATATTCGTATGACAAAATGTCAAAAATTTAAAGAAAACAAAAAAACTTTGGGTTTTTTTTGTACATTTCGTGATTCATGTTTGCTATAACAAGCAACATTTTGAAAAACTGAACGGAAAGAAGATTTTTTTAACATTTGCGATTTTTGTATACTAGAAAGGAATATATTGAAAAGCTGAAGAAAAATACCAAAATATTTTTAAGATGATCCTTTATGTATTTTACATATGAACTTTATACATATGGGATATTACAACCTACAAATCATATAACAAACTTCTAAATTAATATGATTTTTCTACACTTTGGACTTCGTACCCGTGCATTGTGAAGGCCCTTGCTAGTATGTATAGAAGTACATATATTTGATTATGCTTCTAGCTATGTCGCAGTTTCATGCATATAACAGTATTCTCATGTCATGTTTCTGTTATGTCACATAGTGTTTTAAAAGACGGCCATATATGCGCTTAAAGTAGCTGCACCGTATCACATTAGATCACAGTCTGTCGTATGCTCATCCTTATATCTTTGTAGGTGTACTCTTTCTATTTATGGATTGGGATATAATTTCTAATACATTAGGATTGTTTTATCACAATTAAAAATATAGAAGATTTTTATCCCAACTCATTCTCTATCTCGCTCTCGCCACCATCGAGGGTCAGCCATTGCCACCATCAACATCAAATCCTTCTCATCCACTGTCATCGATCTCGATATCAATCCCAAATCCTTCTCAACCATCGCTCTCGATCTTAATCTCAAATCCTTCTCAACCGCACAATCTTGGCCTTAATCCTTTTCAGCCATCGCAGACCGCACTCGATCTCGATATCGACCCCAAACCTTTCTCAACGTGCTTCAAGCCTTCAACAACAAAGGTTTTTTTTTTTTATTTTCTTTTGGAACTTTGATTCTTCATTCCTATGTTTAATTATTGTAAATTGTTAACCAAATATTGTATGTGTATAGTAATTGTATTCATGTTATCTTATTGACTTATTGTTATTGTATCAAATGTTTTTTCAAAAGTTAAATTTTATATCTCTTTATAATTTGTTGAATTCTAGCTGAATTTATTTTACTTTAGCTACTAGCTTGCATTTAATTGTTTGTCTACGCCTTTAAGTATTCTTATCGCATGCAAGTGAAAATGAAAACAAATAGTTAAAAGCCTAATTAGCACCCGTTTAACAAATAAGCTAAAAGAAAATAACAAATTTAACGCAAAATACGGCTAAATTGCTGCTAATGCAACCTAGGCGGCCGTTTAGATGCCTAGGCGGCCAAACCACTTGGCCGCATTACCTTTTTGCCACTTTTTAATCACTTATGTATTATATCCATGTTTGTAAGTGCTTATGATTCAGAGCACGGTTTGATATCTCGGCCAATTTCGATCCTAAAAATGATCATCCCAGTTCCGATACCAAAAATGATCCCAGTTCCGATACCAAGATTTTAAACCTTAGTAGTGCGTTTACGAATTGGTTAATGTGGTTTTAATTTTAAGTTTATTTATAGGTTTGTGGGTTTAAATGGTTTGTTGGTTTCTTTGACATCATGAATTACTTTAAAAATCAATAATTACAGTTATCTTTACAACAGATTTTAAAAGCCATTATAGACATCATTAGCAACAAAGAAATGTGTCGGATTGTACAAGTCATTTAAATTTTTTAAAAAAATCCAGTATTTATCATCCTAGAAGGCCAACTCCAATCTTATATATGATCGTCCAACACATGTAACAATATCAAAATTTTAAATCTTGCTTCAGAGTCTCTAACCAAATGTCTTTGACTATAGATATGATGATTCTGAGTACCCTCGCATAGTCAACATGATAGGGAAGAAATCATAACAATATTTAATAGGCATCAACTACAATAATAGATCCATCAGTTATCATCAAAATTTGATGGTTATCCTTAATAATGTGATTACATTAAGCTCTTCATCTTATTGTAAGCCAAAAATGGATGTAGGCCTTCCCAAAATCACCTCTCCCAACTCTGGTGTATAAATTTTTTCTCCATCTACAGAAATTCTGAGAATTGATCCTTGCTTGCCCAGCCTTAAATTTCACAACTAATAACCTGAGCCACTAGCTCCGTCAAAAGCTCCATACAAGATTGACCAAGTAAGTTGGTTTCATGTTAATAGCCAACTGGGGAAAAAAACTTGGCCAAACTTTCCTGGAGTTTTTAAGGACTTTAAGAGGGTGGTGTGATATATCCATATAAAAAGAAGGGTTAATTGCAACCCTTAAAACACTTATAACCCCTCAAGTAACTTAGTAGCACAAATACCTACTGGAACTTTACAGCTTGTATGTTTGTTTGAAAGTTTTTCTCTGAGCAAACCATGCTATAAATAAACAGCTGTCTAATCTGACTCTAGAATTGGTTTTGTGTGTTGTTTAGGATTGAGTGTTTTCGAGGACTTTGATTGATGAGCACAGAAAGTAATTGTGCTAATAACTCTTGAGGAGGTTACAAGTGATATGCGGTAAACTAGGGGGGGTTGAGCAATTAACCTGTAAAGAAAACTAACAAAAAACTGATCATTGTCTCTTATGCTGAATGAAGGATGATTCCAAGGCCGACAACCCTATGTTCATAGTGGGTGCTTAGACTCCTATAGAAGAGTTGAGTGTGACTTGAAGGGGCAACTCATAGGTTCAACTTCACTACCGTGAGCAGCTAATCTGAGTTGTGAACAACTAAGAGAGGCAGGTGCAAGTCAGGAAGATTAGAAGAGCAGGCTACTACTGTCAGAAAGGATTTTTATTATTTGGTGAAAAAATTGTTGAGCATGCATCATTAATTAGGCACAAACTATAAGCCAAAATGTCATGGTTGAACAAAATAAACATGTAAAACTACAACCAAGATTTTCAAAGACAGACAAGGCATACATACCAGATCATCATCTTCGGGATTCCCACCCTTCTCATGATTCTCCCTCAGCATTTTGTTCTCTTCTTCAAGTTGAGCACATCTCTCTTTTGCAAAAGCAAGGTCTGCTTTGACAGTCTTCAGTTCCCTCATAAGAAGCTTGGCCTTGGCAGCCATGGCATTTGCAACCTACAAATATGAGAAAACAATTTGCCATTGTATAAAACAAACAACAACAACAACGACGACGACGAAATAAAATCCTCAATTATAATGTATGGTTCAAAAGAGGTATTCTATTGAAGGTTAAACTATGGTTTCTGGTGAACATTTCATCATACAGCTGACACAAAGATATATTTATAATTTCTTATAGGCGTCAAAATTGAAATGTGTATCCAAGCAAGATTTTCTGTTGATTTATACACAATTCCTTTACATGTAACTATGGTAGAAACTTATCGCTTCTGTCATTGGGCAATGCCTACTCGGAAAAACTAGTAACCAACCTTTGGGCTATCATCAAGGTGTTCTGACTTCACATGCACATATAAGAAAATAGTATTGATTACTAAACATTTTAATGGTCGGGATTAAAGCATTGTTTTTCTTATTCTGTTGTTGTTTCCCTGGTTGGTTGTGCTAAGATTTGTTAGAATATAAACATATATCCATTAGCATTTATCCTAAATTTGAAATTTTGGTGGAGCGGGAGGGACTTTATGATGATTATCAAAGCAACCCACGTTCAAATACCACCAAATTGCATATTTAAAACGCAGATTAAACAATGCTGATGTGGGAAAGCGCATGAACCGGCTCACACGAAGCGTTCTTAACCTATTGGGGATGTGGATTATGACTATTTCTCTCGGACCCTCACCACAACTCCAAATTATTTGGTGCAATGCAAAGAGCCAGTGTCTGCGTGTGGGGGTGCGTGCGCAATGGGATTTGAACCTGTGTGGCTTTGATACCAGCTTATAGTCCTTGCCGCTGCCTGAAAACTCTAAAGTTGTGGTCCGAGTTGACTTATATATATTTATATTCTACCATAATTTACCGAAAGTTTTCAAGTATTCAGGAACCCGAGAAACTAGAAAATTGGACTGTTACTATATTACAGTAATGGAAAACAATAAACTAAAATGCATACTGACATATTAGAAAGTTTTAAATAATCAGCTGTACACATTTGCCACCTTACGTCGCGAGATGCCTTCAACTGAGTTTCGTGATCGGCTTGAATATGAGAGAGATTATGCGGAGCCAATTTATCTGTAGCCTGATTTTCTTCAGAACCTCTCCCTTTTCTGTGTCTATTTAGCTTACGAGTTTCTTGGATGATGTCAGCAGCCCTATTCTCTACAATTGTCAAGCCCTCCTGAGGAATTTAGCATGCAAAATAATTTTTTTAATGAAAAATTAAGGCAGCCAGAAACATTCTGATATATCTGAAAGTTTTATTATCTGTTTCCGAAAATAGGACACCTGTTGAAGCATTGGAGAAATAAAATAACTCTATGGTACAAAAAGGCATTCTTAACAATGACCGATAATGATGCCAATAAGTTAGTGGTTCAATAAATTGTTAAGTAGTTTCCATAATAAGTTAAATGAGCATATCACGTTATCACTTCAAATCCAAGAAACATGTGAATTATAAAAGATAACTGAATCAGATATAACCAGCAAAAATGACTTCTGGCTTACTTCAAGTGCATTTTTTATAGTGCCGCCGATGTGATTAAGAGAAGAAGCTATTGAATCTGATCTTTTCTGAGAACATAGACCTTCAGTCTTTCGGAATCCTTCAGGTGATTGATAAGATTGTTGAGACTGCAATTAGCAAATGAAATAACAGTAAGATATGGCTTCTTATGACCCTCTGGAAAATGTAAAAAGTGGAGTGACAAAGTCTAGAGAGTATATGCCAGATGGTAATATTTATGATAGTTAAGCCAGAAAAGGACATTTCCATGGCCTTGGTATAGGGAATTTAATTCATGCGGTGTTGATGATGTCAAGTGCAAAGCTCTAGAAGTGGTGTAAGGGGGAAGAACCAGAAATATAAAATTATAATTTATATGTATATAGGTTTCTACCAGTAATAATTCAATTTTGGACAGATGGTACCCCTCCCAAAGCAGATAATTGATAGAGAGAATCGACCGAGAGGAACATATTGAAGGAGTTGGCTGGAATGGGTTAACTGCAGCCCCTTGTAGAATATATTGAAGGAGTTGGCTGGAATGGGTTAACTGCAGCCCCTTGTATGAGACATAACTTCTGAAAACACAAGTTTTCAATACGGTCGAGTGGAAAGAATTAAACTTGTTAACCAATATAGTACAGGACTAAAGAGGAAGGAGATGATAAGGTGCTAAAGAATTCTTTTGCTCAGAAAGGCATATAATGAACTGAAAAGTTTAAAACAGAGGTTCATGTGGATTACAAGATTTCTAGATATCAAAGTTATTATAACAAAATTACAGTATAATAAGATTATCATATAACTACATATTCATGTATTGAAACATATCTTAATAAATGAACTGCCTTGAAGTGTAAAAAATATGATGTAAATGTCACCTGGCCACCTGTTGTGTCAGACATTTGTGGTTGCTTCCTACCGTAGCTTTCAAATTTCTGAGACGCTTTATCATCATCAACAAGCGATTTAGCTCTTCTAGCTAAGATCCCCCAGAATCCATATTTGGTCTCATTCAAATTTTTCATTGATGTATACTCATAGGCACTAGAATCCTACATTGAAGTTAGAAATCATCAGATGACAAAAGAAAGACACGAGGATGTAAGAGTACCAAAAAACAGTATAGTATATTAGAAACCTTCTCAATAGCACCACTCCTAAAAAATGAGCCCAAATTTCATTTTCATTGAGGAATGGTCGACCATGGAATAGATATGTTTGGTTGCAATATTTGGGAGTAAGTCCCAAATAAAGGAAACCCCAAAAGTGGCCTATTCCTCGAGGTTAAAAAAGGAAGCCCGGCCTATTTCTTTTTAATCCTAAGCCCTCTTTTTTACTCCTCTATTAGATCTCTCCCTCTCAACCACAAGCTAATGGTGTCATGGTGAGATATTAACAACCAAGATTTCCATCAGAGAAGACAACAATGCTCCTGTTCTAAGTCACCATGAGATAATGGAGACTATGGAGATCCTCATTTCAGTAACCATGAGATGACGACGACGATAAGACCTGAATACTCCTGACAACAAGGGGATGCGAACGGGAATTAGTTTTAAAAGTTTTGGAAGGGGAGAAATTTTCACTATAAATATATGATGTTGAAATTTGAAAGAGATTATTTGAAGAATTGGGCAATGGGCATTTATATGTATGATGATAACTTGACTCTAAATGTTGAATAAACGGGAGAGTGAAATTTCTGTTATCTTTTAACATTCCTTGATTTACTATGTTCATATGATTTCTTACTATTTAATTAGATAAGGAGATCTATGCAATATAAACATTTTAGATAAAAATAGCAAAGATTTTCACCTAAAGGAATATGGGTGCAATTTAAAAGATTGATCCCAAAAGAAATCCTCAGGATTCCAATCACAAGTATCCTAACAAGCTCTAAAAAGTAAAAAGTGTTGGGGTCAAAAATTACACCCCGGTTGACCGGGTCAAAATCGAAGTCAACCCCAAGTCAAGTGGGCCCAAACCCGAACTCAAGTCCAAGCAAGTGGACCCATGCACAGGTCGAGCCCAAGCATGAAAAGGCCGGCCGCCCCCATGCCAAAGGAATAATTGATAAAACATAAATAGGCTTAATGTAATTTTTTATGAATAAATGTAGTAAAATGGGCAACAAATCCAAATTATGTAAAAGCACATGACTTATGTGCAAAAAAAAAGTATATGGCATGGGAAAGAGACAAGTGCCATTTTGAAAAGCCCAAAAGGCCATATGTAAAATGTAAAGCTTATATAAGGAATCTTGATGAATGATAACAAAAAGAATTCCTCCCATATCAACCTAGCGTTTTCTGCCTCCTTCATGGTTCACAGCCTCTTTTTCTTCTTTTGAATTAAATCAAGAGTTTAACTCTTATTTTCTAAAAAAGGAAATCGTTTCTCACCATAAAATTTTTGGAGAGGAGTTCAAATCTCTTGTCAAATCTTTAAAAAAGGGAGATTTTAAATCCCATCACCCTTCCCCCCCTTTCTAAAAAAAGGAAGAGAGAAGAGGGAGAAGGAGACCCATCCTTAAAAAGACCTCATTTTGAGAGGATTCAAGGCTCAAAAAAGGAAAAATGGGCCCCCTTTCATCATCCAAGATATAGATCTTAGAGTTTCAAGAGATTTCTTTTGGGTTTTTTAAAATAAAAATATTTTGGAAGTTCAACTTCAAATAAAATTATTTTGGGAGTTTTAACTCCAAATAAAATTGTTTTGGGAGATCAACTCCATATAGAATCTTTGGGAGTTCGACTCCATATTTTAAAAAACCTTTTGGAGTTTAACTCCATAATAATTATAACAAAAAAAGAGAATCTTTTGAAGTTTAATTCCAAATTTGTAGGCACCCTTCACCTCCACGTGAGTGGGGTTCATTCTTCACGTGAGGGCGAGGGAAGCTCCCACAAAGTGGGAGCCCCTTTCTCCGTCTCACATGAGAGGGAGGCTTTCACTCTGTGGGAGTTTCTTCTTAAAAAATCAAAAAAAAAATCAAAAAATTGTTTTGGGAGTTTAACTCCATATAAAAAAATTTGGGAGTTTAACTCCAAACAAAAATTGTTTTGGGAGTTCAATTCCATATAAAAACTTTTTGGAGTTTAACTCCCAACAAAAATTCTTTTGGGAGTTTAACTCCATAAAAAAAATTCTTTTAAGAGTTTTAACTCCAAATAAAAATTCTTTTGGAATTCAACTCTACCATAAGAATTCTTCTGGGAAGTTTAACTTCCCGTAAATTCTTTTAGAGTTTAACTTCATACAAACTTTTGGGGAGTTCAACTCCACGTAAAATCTCTTGGAATCTTACTCCATACAAAAAATTTAACTCCAATAAAAATATTTTGGAGTTTAACTCCACGTAAAATCTTTTGGAGTTTAACTCCATAAAAAAAACTTTTGGGAGTTTAACTCCAAATAATTTTTTTAGGAGTTTAACTCCAATAAAAATCTTTTGGAGTTTTAACTCCATAAAAAAAACTTTTAACTCCAATAAAAATCTTTTGGAGTTTAACTCCATACAAAAAAAAAACTTTTGGGGAGTTTAACTCCACGTAAAATCTTTTAGAGTTTAACTTCATAAAAAAACTTTTGGGAGTTTAACTCCAAATGATTTTTTAGGAGTTTAACTCCAATAAAATCTTTTGGAGTATAACTCCATACAAAAAAACTTTGAGAGTATAACTCTAAATAATTTTTTTAGGAGTTTAACTCCAATTAAAATCTTTTGGAGTTGACTCCAAAAAAAAAAGAGGTCTTTTGGAGCCCACTAAAGGGGCTCCCTTTCCCACATGAAGGGGAGGCTCTCACTTAGTGGTAGCCCCTGCTTCTTCACGTGGGGGAATGGAAGCTTTTCCTCCCACCTTCACATGCTCCTCCCGTTCACGTGAAGGGAAGGCTCCCACTTAATGGGAACCCCTCCTCCCTCTCACGTGAGTGAAGGGCTTCCCCTTCCTTTTTTTATTTATTTTTCTTTTGGAGTTTAACTCCATACAGAAACTTTTGGGAGTTTAACTCCAAATAAAATCTTTTGGAGTTTACTCCATAAAAAATGTTTCTTTGAAATATAAAAAATCATTTGCCACAAATAGAATAAAAAAAATAAACATGTCCTTATTGTAAAAAAGATACACACCAACACATCGCATTGATTTCGCATGACCAGTTTAATCCGTCAATCGGAGCTTTCCTCGCTCCAAAAACGAGGGATAATTAACGACAGTTTAGTCCGTGACTGCCGGAGATTCGGATCCCCACAATCAATAAACCCCGAGCTACACTAGGCTGGGGGAATTTGTAATACGCCTGACGAGCGATGCGTATTTCCCATCTTAATGGGATGACGAAAAACACCTTACAGATTCTGGCACGTCCGGTGGGACCTTCTCTCTCCTTCTATATTTCGGGTCAAGGATTCATACGAGCTCAATTAATATATATTGATCGTTTGTACTGAAATTCTATTCCTTTACACAGATTAACAATTTTCGGTCTCAATTTTCGGACGCAAGAAAGATGTCTTCAAGGAAAAGCTCAACTCTCAACACAACTCTCATCTCCTACACGATGAAGATGGATGCCAGGACGGTCCTCCCGGCCAGTCTCGAACGACGGTAGGAGGAGCCGCCACTACAATTCGGCTCTATTCTGCTCATACCAGGTAACACCATTCTAGCTCCTCAAGCTCCCGTAAAAGATAAACCGGCCTCGAAAGAAAGGAGGCCAAATGTGGTGGTTTAGAAGGCGCCCCAACCCAAACGCAAGTCGGTATTTGACGCTCTGCTTGGCCCCAGCTGGGGGCAAAGCCGTCGAAACGAAAGAAGTCACCAAACATTGCGGGCAAGCCTAAAGGATGCCTTCGACGAGTGCGCAACCGGATGTTTTTTCAAGGCTCTCTATCGGCCGACCTACGGCGGCTTTCCGAAGAGCAGAAGCCCGCCGGGCATTCGGAACAGAAAAGCTATAGCACAAGCGGCTCAGGTATAGAGCCAACAAAAGGGCACGAACTCCGGCCAAGCTGGATTTTGTGAAGTTCCAAGAGCTGAGTTATCCCGCAAAGGCGGCCGTCTCGGCCGTAAAAATCTGCAACTCTTTTGAACCTCTGAGGGGTTAAGAGAAACTCTATGACTGCGAAGATCAAAAGGACGACAATTCGTACAGTGCTACGAAGAGACGTGTCTAAACCCCAACGTAGAAAACCTGATGTTGGGGTCAAAATTTGCACCCCTGGTTGACCGAGTCAAAGTCAAGGTCAACCCCAAGCCAGGTGGGCCCAAGCCTAGGTCAAGCGGGCCCATGCCCAAGTCGAGCTCGCGGCCAGCCTCCTTCATGCCAAAATATGGATTATGTAATAAATAATTTTTATGTAATTTTTTATGCATGAATGTATGCAAAATAGGCATAAAAGCCAAATTTTTGTAAAGCTCATGGTTTATGTGCAAAAAGAAATGGCACATAAACCATGAGATGGGCAAAATGCCATTTTGTAAAGCCCAAGGGGCTATATGTAAATGTGTAAGCCTATATAAGGCAACATGATGATGAATAAAAAATACACTTTTCATTCTCTCAAAAAACCTAGGGTTTGTGCCTCTTTCCCCTTTCTGAAGGTTCTAAACCTTCTTCTTTCTTCTGAATTAAATCAAGAGTTTCTCTTCCTTTTCCAAAACTAAATAGCTTTTCACCACAAAACCCACAAAGGGTAACTTGGATCTGTCATTAGATCTCAAAATGAAGGGATTTTTAAAATCTCACATCTCTTGATCTTCAAGATCCGGCCAAACAACAGGAAGAAGGAGACCCATCTCCAGAAACCCCACTTTGGGGAAGAACTAGGGCTCAAGGAAAGAAGCCCCTTCATCAGCTTCAAAATATCCTTGGAGTTTAACTCCTCATATATATATATATACACACACACAAAAAAAAAAAATAAGTGCTCCTTTCTGGGAGTACAACTCCCATTGCAGGGACCAAGTCCCTTTTTGCGCCCGAACGCCCACGTGCTGACACGTGGAGCGCTAGCGTCCGAGCGCCCACGTGCTGACACGTGAGGCGCTAACGCTCTTGCGCTCAAAGCGCTAGCACCAAAGCGCTGGCGCTTTTCCCCACGCATTCTCTGGATGCCCTTTCCCTTTCTTTTATATATATATATATATATATGTATACACACACATACACATACTCTACAACACTGTCCTTCCCAAAAAAAATTTGGGTCGTAAAAACTCTGTGTGGCTCCCGATATATCCAAGCCCCCCCTCCAAAACAAAACACACGTACACTGCACATTGAGTTCGCATGACCAGTTTAACCCGTCAATCGGAGGTTCCCCGCTCTAAAGGCGAGGGGTAATTAACGACAGCTTAGTCCGCGGCTGCCGGAGATTCAGATCCCCACAATCAATAAACCCCGGCCTACCCTAGGCAGGGGGAATCTGTAGTACGCCTGACAAGCGCGCGCGTATTCCCATTTCAATGGGGTGACGAAAAACACCCTACACCTGACACCGTCTCTTCAAGCGTTTACCAGGCACTCCGTGCAGTGCGAAAGCAGCGGGACAAGGCCCGAAAAGAAGTGTCAGCGCCACTCGACAACCCTATCAGGCCGACCGTCTTCAGTCGATTGTTTTTCCGAAGCGAAAGGGCCATGACAGCGGTTCGCAAAACCAGACACTGGAAGTAAAAAGGTAGCCAGCCATGTTATCCACACAGTCTACACGGCGGGTACGCGCCCCAGTGACAACCTTCGCAGCAGCAAAAGTAAGGATGAGGTCACCACATCCCAAGCCCAATCTGGCTTGAATGTGGCTACCCCTTTCCAAAATTAGCCTCAACCGCAGGATGATGAAAATCCTCTCGATGAGACCGATAGACAGAAGGACCCCTCAGTCCACGTAGAATCAAGCTCGGACAGCGAAGAAGAGCTGACCTTGCGTCCTCGGACTGCGGAACAGGAGCTTCTCCAAGAGCTCCGAAAACAACTTTGAAGCAAAGATAAGGAGATGGCCAAGCTATACTCCAAAATTGACGACTTGACGAACGTCATGATGTAGCTCACGGCTCAAGTTGCTCGGATGCCCTCTAATCAAGCACAAATCTCTACTCATGAGCCGGGCGATAACGACCCGAAGCGACCGATGCATGTCCCTTCAGGTCCGAATATTGGCGAGCTATACAAAAGCCGACCGAATTCCGCTTCTGGAAAGCCTTAGCCCCAGACGGCGCCATTCCCTGACGCAAGATTGGATAATGGATTTGGTCACCAACAATGTTAAAACATTGGTGGCCGAACCTGAGGCTCAGAAAGACGTTGGCAGCAGTGGGAGACCGTACCCCGCACAGTACGACCTGATCGAGTTCCCTAACGGTTATGTCATCCCTAAATTCGGGAGATTCAACGGAACAGGAAATGCGAATCACATGTTGCCCACTTGAAAGCATCATATGGGAATACAGGGGGCAACGATGCGCTTCTTCTCCGTTAGTTCGTCAACGGCCTGACAGGTGTCGCTTTCGACTGGTACGCGAGCATACCAGACGGTTCCGTCACTACTTTCGCCCAGATGGAGTCTTTATTTCGGCAAAAATTCATGAGTGTCAATGACAAAATCTTTATCGCTGACCTTGTGCGGACCAAGTCAGGGAAGAATGAAAGCAACACGGACTTCATTGGCTGATGGCGCAATCTCACTGTCAAGTGCGAGCCGCCGTTAGAACAGGACCAATCCGTCAGCCCCCTCATTGGAAACCTCAGCAATTGGATAGTCCCGTTCTTATGTACATCAGGCCTGAAAACATTCCAGAAGCTGACCAAGAAGGTTCAAATATTGGAGCGTTCGAAACAAGAATCTACTCAGGACTCTCAAAATGACAAACCTTGGAAGAGCCGAAAGGATGACCATCGTAAAGGTGAGAACTCCAACAATACCAACGTCTTCAATGCATCTGACAATGAAGACAAGAGAAGGACGGGTGGACAAAAAACCGACCGATCGCAAAAGCCGGTACTGGGAGAAGGACCGACTTTGGAAGAGAGGAAAAGCAAGGTCTACTCGTTTAGAAGCGAAAAGGTCCGAAAGATATTCAGGGACGCCTTGAGGAATGGTTTACAACTGTCGAACCTAAGGAGGCCGCATGAAGCAAGCATGACTGACAACCCTCTGTATTGCTCATACCACAGAATGCTGGGACACGTCATCGAGGATTGCTACGTATTCAAAGATTGGATCGAGAAACAGTACAGGCGGGAGAAATCTCATTGTCCTCTGGCGTATTGACAAGCGATCAAGCCACAACCGCCAACTTCGTACAGACAGAAGCTGAAGCCCTTTGGAGGCATACCGCTGAACCGTCTGCCCCAAGAAATGAGGATAGCATGTCATGTATACATATCCAAGAAGATGGAGAAGATGCTAACACTGCTCCAGAAAGAACTCAGAGTCGGGTGGGAAGGGAAAAAGAAGCCCACTGTCCCGTCCACCAATCCGAGACGGGCATGCTCGAAGTCCAAGAAGCTCAGAAAGAAGAATAAAGATGCGGCTTGGTGCAAAGAAGAGTGTGTGAGGAGAACGGCCATTCAAAAATACGTGGATTCCCTCGAAGGCTATATACAAAAGGAAAGAACGCTTATCCAACTGAAGGAGTTCTTCCCTACAGAGGCCGCAGAAATCTTGGATGATGGTGCCGATGATGAGGCCCCTACTGTGACTTGCTACACCATCCATCTCGGCAGCGACTCTGAAGAGGAGCTCTGTTTTCCTGAAGATGATGATGGGCTCGCAACAAAAGCCAACCAAATGCAGCTCAGAAGCGGTAAGGCTCTAGCGCCAAGACAAAGCAACGCCCCAAAAGAAAAGGAAAATCAGGTGGCTAATGAAGAAGATGTCAGAGATCTGACTCACTGAGATTCGAGCTCTTCCTTGGTAGACTATAACGTCTTAGCTCACCTCCGGAAGCTTCCAGCCCTCTTAAGTATCTATAATGCTCTGGTTCTATCCAAAGAGCTTAGGGATGTCCTTATCTATGCTCTGCAAAACCCCAAGCGATATCAGGCGCGCTTCGCGGAGATCAATATGGAAAAGGCCCAGTATGCTCTACACACAGCTGCGGTCGCATTTAAAAATGAAGACCTACTAGGGACAGCCGAGCATAACTGACCGCTTTACATGACATGGTACAACGACGGAGATCGGATTAACCGCATATTGCTTGATCCGGGGTCCTTAGTGAACATCATGAACTTGCGGACTCTAAAGAGTTTATCAATGGACGTCCGACACCTATCAAGGGAGAGAATTGTCATCCAGGGCTTCAATCAAAACTGCCAGCAAGTTCTGAGATTTATAGCTCTGCCAATCACGTTTGGGGACCTGCAAATCGAAACTAAAGATATACGTGATCGACGCCGACACGTCTTATAAGATTCTTCTGGGATGACCATGGCTTCACGATTATGACATCGTTCCGTCAACACTCCATCAATGCATGAAGCATACCAAAAATGGCGAAGAAATACGCATTGACGGAGATATACAGCCGTTTGGTGTACATGAAGTCCGATATGAAGATTCTCGATACTTTATGAAATCCCAGAATGCTGAGCCGCAGTCGACTAGAGACAAGAAGGCCCAGAGTCTTAAAAGCAAATCTGAGCCGCGGTCAACTAAAAACAAGAGGGCCAAAAGTCTCAAAAGCCAATCTAAGCCGGTCATCACCTTTAAAAGTAAAAATCCCCAAGTGCGCCCAAGTTTCAGCAGTAACACTGATGAGTCCGACGCTGGAGGTCTATCCTTCCGTAAAAACCGTCCCCATTTCGGTAGCGATACGGACGAGTCTGATATTGAGGGCTCATCCGGCAGCAAAGCTCGCCCTCATCTCGACGGCGATACCGAAGAGTCAGAGGAGGACCTGTCTTGCAACAGTCGCACATGCCGAACTCTCACGCAAAAAGCAAAGCTAAGAGAGACCTTTAAAATCACAAAAAGATCCCTGGCCATCACCAAAGTTCCGGAGCAGACATTTAATGAGCTCGACGTGTTGGTCCCCACCGTGGACCAGCTAACAACCTTCTACATCCCCAGAAGGAACAACGGGCAGAAAGACATCATGTTTTACGAGTCAAGCCCTGATGTACACCCGGACGATTTTTCCGCAACGTGCCTTCCCTATGAGATAGACATAAGAGCCGTCTTAAACCCCATATATTATGCGTCCGGGATAATGGAATATTTCAAAAGGTGCGGATGTCGATTATACCAGACATACTCCGAAGCCAAGTTTTATGAGAGATTATAGCACCCGCCTAAGGTCCGATCGCTCATCGAGGGGCGAGTCCCAGATAGACGGGGCCTAGATTATATGCAACCCGACGCTAAAACATGCTACATGATCCACGTTAGTGAAGCAAGTGAAGGGTCGAATGATGACGATGAGCTAACCGAGCCAGAAGAAGGCCCTCAAGAGCTCGAAGATGACGGGCGGGCAACATTCGACGAGCTAACCGAGATTGATTTGGGGACGCCCGATCATCCAATGCCGACCTACATCAGCTCGCTCTTGTGAGAGGAAATGAAAGAGGAGATAATCACCTTGCTGCATGAGTTCGTCGACTGCTTCGCGTGGACGTACAAAGAAATGCCTGGCCTCTCCCCCGAAGTGACCGTGCATAAGCTGGCTATTTCTCCTGATGCCAAGCCAGTCAAACAAGCTCCTTGAAGAATGAGAAGGGAGTTGGAGGAAAAGATCATTAGGGAAACCAAGAAGCTCATCGATTTCGGCTTCATCAAAGAAGAGAAATACGCAGACTGGATAGCATCCATCGTCCCAGTAAAGAAGAAAAATAGGCAGATCCGGATTTGTGTTGATTTCAGAAACCATAACAAAGCGTGCCCTAAATATGATTTCCCGCTTCCGGTCATGGAAATGATGGTCGATGACACCTCAAATTACGAGCTGTTCACTTTCATAGATGGTTCGTCAGGGTACAATCAGATAAAAATGTCATCTGAGGATGAGAGGCATACAACATTTTGACCCCCGATAGGCATATACTGTTACAAAGTGATGTCGTTTGGACTAAGAATGCAGGTGCCACATATCAAAGGGCAATGACCAAGATCTTTGACGACTTGATCCATAAAGTCGTCGAATGTTATGTTGATGATTTGGTCGTCAAGACTAAAACCAAGGCCAATCACATCCAAAATCTCCGAACTGTCTTCACCAGACTGAGAGAGTATAATCTGAAGATGAATCCTCTAAAGTACGCCTTCGGCGTATCATCGGGGAAATTCTTGGGCTTCATAGTCCGACACCAAGGGATAAAAGCAATCGTGGAGATGCCCCCTCTAAAGAATTTGACGCAACTAATAAGATCCTTCCAAGGCAAGATACATAAGAAGGTTCATCTCAAATCTATCAGGAAGATGTCGACCTTTTTCAAAGTCCATGAAGAAGGGAGCCCCTTTTGTCTGGGATGCCGAATGTCAAGCAGCATTTGGCAGCATCAAACAATACCTGTTGCACCCACCAGTGCTCGCTGCCTCCATTTCAAATAAACCGTCAATCCTCTGTACCGCCGCGCTGGACGAATCATTCGGCGTCCTCGCTCAAAACAATGAGGAGGGGAAGGAAAATACCCTTTACTATCTCAGCCGAACATTAGATGGGGCAGAGCATAAATACTCCCCGATTGAAAAGCAATGTTTAGCCTTGATATTTGCCATAAAGAATTTGAGACATTGTCTGCTTGCTCACCGGGTTAGGCTGATCTCTAAGATCGACCCGCTGAAGTATTTAATGACCAAGACGGGTCTAACTGGTAGAATGGCCAGATGGGCTGTCATGCTGCTTGAGTTTGACATAATCTACACTCCACAGAAAGCAGTAAAAGGGCAAACATTCGCCGACTTTCAAGCAGCTCATCCCATACCTGAAGGGTCACCGCTAAATTGCGAGTTGCCCGACGAACAAGTGCTACATTTCGAAAATGACGAGCCATGCTGGGAGCTCTATTTCGATAGAGCCTCATCAAAAAGGACCTCCAGCAAAAAGCATCCCGCAAATAAAATCAAGAATAAGATTGGTGTTCATCACACTATCGAGAAGAATCCTGCGACGTTCTTTCGCTCTTACCGAGCCTCACACAAACAACAAGGCTGAGTATGAAACTCTAATAGCTGGTCAGGAGCTCGCCATAGAAATGCAGATCCCTCGGCTGTGTGTCTATGGTGATTCCCAACGAGTGGTCAACCAAATAAGCGGCGAATACAAGATATATATGTCCGAATTAGCTCGATACAGAGACCGAGCGGTGGAGCTCATGAAGCATTTCACCCACATTTAACTGACAAGAGTTCCCATGGCGTTGAACGGAAAAGCCAACGTACTCGCCCGCCTAACTAAGGAGCTGGTTGATCCTGACATGAATGAAATTCTGATCACAGTAAGGAGCCGGCAAATCTTGTCTCCCGTCTTTTTACGAGAAGAATTCATAGAACAAAAGAACGGCCTTGCTGAAGAAACTCAGGTTGTCAGGGACAAGCCAGATTGGAGAGAACCTTTCGTAGAATATTTCCGATATAACAAGCTGCCTGAGGAAAAATTCACGAGGGTTCAATTGAAGAAAAAAGCTCTCCGATATGTGTTTGTGAATAACACGCTATACTGCAGGTCGTACGACCAGCTTTGGCTCAGGTATCTGTCCCCGGCCGAAGTTCGAGAAATTATGAAAGAAATTAACTCGGGCGTCTGTGGAGCTCATCAATCCGGCCCCAAAATGCGGCTTAAAATCAAACGGCTTGGATATTACTGGCCTACCATCATAAAGGATTGCGAAGAGCATGTAAAGAAATGTCATCTATGTCAAATTCACGGTGACTTTATTCACAAGCACCCCAATCCGCTGCACCCTACCGTGACGTCCTGGCCCTTCGAAATTTAGGGCCCCGACATAGTTGGCCCGATTGATCCTCCGTCATCCAAAGTACACCGGTTCATATTAGCCGCGACGGACTAGTTCTCCAGATGGGCTGAAGCTGTCCCGCTAAAACAGGTTAAGACAGAAGACGTTTTGAAATTCTTCCGGCATAATGTTTTATATCGTTTCGGTACGCCGAGAAGAATCATATCTGACAAAGGACTTTCTTTTAAGAGCTTCAAAATCTCAAGGTTCGCTACTCAATATAAGATAGACTGGAGATATTCTTCTATCTATAATCCAAGGGCGAATGGGTTAGCCAAAGCTTTCAACAAAACCCTGTGCAAGCTCCTGAGAAAAAATGCTTCAACCAATAAACGAGACTGGGATCTGAAGCTCCATGAGGCATTGTAGGCATATCGTACCACGCACCGTACTCCGACGCAGTCCACTCCATACTCGCTGTTCTTTGGAGTGGAGGCAATCCTCCCCCTCGAAATCGAAGTTCCAAGCCTAAGGATGGTTGTCCAGTACAACCCGACGAAAGAGGAAAACGCTCTCTTTCGGCTCGAGAAGCTCGATGCGCTCGAGGAAAAGCAGCTCACGGTACAGCAAAATCTGGAACTGTACTGAGCCCAAATGTCACGGGCCTATGGCAAGATGACCCGTCTCTGTGCTTTCAAGAAAGACTAATTGGTGTTGGTCCTCGAAAGGCCGATCATCCCCTATCGACATGCCAAAAGAAAATTCGAGCCAAATTGGAAAGGACCATATGTTATCGAGAAAATTTTCGACGGAGGATCCTACAAACTAATAAGTGCCGAGGGAGAAAAACCCATGTCACCAATCAACGACCGATACATCAAGAAATACTACGTATGAATGCTCCAGGTCGCAGACGGATCAAACACGCCGGCTCTACAGTATAGATCATACATCCTGTAAAACCGTATACAATCCACGGACGGAAACGCCCCTATGTCTCCGAAGTCCTACCGGTGATACTACATCTAAAGTCCTACCGACGATGAAGCTAAAAAACGATATGTCCATAAGCAAAATGAGCACGGATGAAAACCCGAAAGGGCTCCGTGAGTAAAAATAGCAGGACTGCCAGCAAGTTCGTGAAAACCCGAAAGACGCAAACTCGTGAAAAAGAGATGAAATACACTCGCGAAATCCTCTCGACTTTACGAGGAGAAAATCCCCGCGTGAGATCCTTACGACTCACAAAGGAGCAACACACTTAAAAATCCCCACGATTCCTAGGGAGAAAATACACCTGCAAGATCCTTTCGACTTGCGAGAAGAAAATGCTTTTATGAGACCCTTACGGCTCATAAAATTGAAAAGACTTAGATGATAGAGATCTAAACCTGTCTCCTGAGCCATCGCCCTCCAACGGACAACGGCAAATGATGAGTCGCTCCTAGCATTGCTTCGGTGTTAGCGGTGCTGATGCTGACCTAAAAACTCAAACCCTAAGTTTTCCCAAAGGCAAATGATGAGTCGCTCCTGGCACAAAGCTTCAGTGTTAGCAGTGTTGATGCCGACCCAAAAACCAAATCCTCCCGGGGTAAATGATGAGTTGCTCTTGGCATTATTCCAATGCAGCAATACTGATGCCAAATAAAATCCAAATTTCAAATTCCTCTCAAATTCAAAAGTCCTACCTAATAAAGCAGAAATCAAACAGGTCAAATCAACGTCCCACCAAGCAGCGCTTCCAAGCTCAAAAGTCCTACTGGACGGGTAAGGAACTCCCAAAACAAATCAAATCCCGACACCGCAGAAAGCGGAGCAAGTCAAATCAAATCCCGATACCGCAAGAAGCGGAGCAAGTCATCGACCGTCCACGTCGCTAAAATGGCAGCACCGACCATCCACGTTGCTAAAAAGGCATCACCAACCGTCCACGTCGCAAAAATAGCATCAACGACCGTCCACGTCGCTAAAATGGCAGCACCGACCTTTCGTAGGGAATCAAACCAAACCAATCCCCATATCGAACAAGGTCCATCAATTTTATGCACACAACCCATACACGCGGTGTGTATTTATTGATAGGGGTAATTTGTTAGGGTAAAAAATTACACCCCGGTTGACCAAGTCAAAATCGAAGTCAACCCCAAGTCAAGTGGGCCTAAGCCCTAACCCAAGTCCAAGAAAGTGAACCCATGCTCAGGTTGAGTCCAAGCATGAAGAGCCCGTCCCCCATGCCAAAGGAATAATTGTTAAAACATAAATAGGCTTAATGTAATTTTTTATGAATAAATATAGTAAAATGAGCAATAAACCCAAATTATGTAAAAAGCACATGGCATGAGAAAGACACATGTGCCATTTTAAAAAGCCCAGGAGGCCATATGTAAAATATAAAGCCTATATAAAGCATTATGATGAATGATAACAAAAAAGATTCCTCCCATATCAACCTAGGGTTTTGTGCCTCCTTCAAGGTTCACAGCCTCCTTCTTTTCTCCTTTTTATTTTTTTGAATTAAATCAAGAGTTTAACTCTTGTTTTCTAAAAATGGAAATAGTTTTTCACCATAAAACCTTTGGAGAGGAGTTCAAATCTCTTGCCAAATCTTTAAAAGGGGAAGATTTTAAATCTCATCACCATTCCCTCCAAGATCCAAAAAGGAAGAGAGAAGAGGGAGAAGAAGACCCATCCTTAAAAAAGACCTCACTTTGAGAGGATTCAAGGCTCGAAAAGAAGAAAGGGATCCCCTTTCATCATCAAAGACATAGATCTTGAAGCTTCAAGAGATATCTTTTGGGTTTTTTAAAATAAAAATATTTTGGGAGTTCAATTCCAAATAAAATTGTTTTGGGAGTTCAAACTCCATATAGAATCTTTGGGAGTTCAACTCCATATTTTAAAAAACCTTTTGGAATTTAACTCCATAATAATTATAACGAAAAGAGAATTTTTTGGAGTTTAACTCTAAACCTGTTGGCACCCTCCACCCCCCACATGAGTAGGATTCCCTTCCTCACGTGAGGGAGAGGGAAGCTCCCACAAAAGGGAAGCTCCTTGCTCCCTCTTACGTGAGGGGAGGCTCCCACAAAGTGAGAGCCCCTTGCTCCTTCTCACGTGTGAGGGAAGCTCTGTGGGAGCTTCTTCTTAAAAAATAAAAAAAAAATAAAAAAAAATTGTTTTAGAAGTTTAACTCCATATAAAAACTTTTGGGAGTTTAACTACAAATAATTTTTTTTAGGAGTTTAACTCCGTAAAAAGAATTCTTTTGAGAGTTTAACTCCAAATAAAAATTCCTTTGGAGTTGAACTCCACCATAAAAAAATTTCTGGAGAGTTTAACTCCATGTAAATTCTTTTAGAGTTCAACCCCATACAAACTTTTGGGGAGTTTAACTCCACGTAAAATCTCTTAGAGTCTAACTCCATACAAAAAGTTTAACTCCAATAAAAATCTTTTGGAGTTTAACTCCATACAAAAAAACTTTTGGGAGTTTAACTCCAAATAATTTTTTTAGGAGTTAACTCCAATTAAAATCTTTTGGAGTTGACTCCATAAAAAAGGGTCTTTTGGAGCCCACTAAGGGAGGCCTCATTCCCCATGTGAGAGGGATGCTCTCGCTTAGGGGGAGCCCCTGCTCCCTCACGTGGGGGTGGGGGAGTGGGAGCTTTTCCCCTCACCCTCACATGAGGGGGCGGCTCCCACTAAGTGGGAGCCCTTCCTCCCTCTCGTAAGGGGGAGGCTCCCACTTAGTGGGAACCCTCCTCTCTCTCACGTGAGTGGAGGGGCTTTCCCTTCCTTTATTTATTTATTTTTATTTTTTTTGGAGTTTAACTCCATACAAAAACTGACTTCCCCTCCTTTTTTCTTTTCTTTTTCTTTTTGGAGTTTAATTCCAAACAGAAATTTTTGAGAGTTTAACTCCATACATAAACTTTTGGGAGTTTAACTCCAATAAAATCTTTTGGAGTTTAACTTCGTAAAAAAATATTTCTTTGAAATATAAAAAAATCATGTCACAAATAGAATAAAAAAAATTAACACGTCTCTATTGTAAAAAAAACACACCAACACATCGCATTGATTTCGTATGATCAGTTTGACCCGTCAATCGGAGGTTCTCCGCTCCAAAAGCGAGGGGAAATTAATGGCAGTTTAGTCCGCAACTGCCGGAGATTCGGATCCTCACAATCAATAAACCCCAGTTTACACCAGGCAGGGGGAATCTGTAATACGCCTGACAAGCGACGTGTATTTCCCATCTCAATGAGGTGACGAAAAACACCCTACAAAAAATAGATGACATTTAATGTGTTTAAAAGATTAATCCCAAAAGAAATCCTCAGGATTCCAATCACAAGTATCCTAACAAGCTCTAAAATGTAAAAAGTAGATGGCATTTCTAAATATAAACTAGCAATAAGTGTAAGGTTGTTCAAAGTGATGACTTCGTCTTCAACAAGCCTTTTAAGAGGAAAAAATAGATTAAACAATTGGAGAAAATAAATCACATGCAACGAATTAATAGCCCTCTAAAAATGGACTTTTGTCTCATCGTGAGGTATGCAATGCCACATCGCTAATGCTACATCAAGTAAACTCCTTGTATAACCACGTGTAAAATCTCGGCCAGGAAATCTATTATTGGAACAATATGGTCGTAGCATTCTTCTAAATTTTATTTTAAGGTCTTAATATATATATAGAGAGAGAGGCCCTAAGAGGCTTTTTGCGTTAGGTGGCGGCAAAAACTTCGCCTTCCACCATTTTATTCGACGATCGGCATCTTCCAATTTGATATACATCCTCTAATTTTTCGATATACCAAATTTCATATGATTTCAACACCATTTTACCGTTGATTTAGTGGGTGCAAAATTAACGGTTTACCGACAATAAAACTTTTTACATTGCTAAATCAACGGTGAAATGGTGTTGTAATCATATGAAATTTGGTGTATCGACAAATTAGATAATGAATATCAAATTGGAAGGTGCCAGTCGTCGAAGAAAATGGAGTGCGTACTTTTTGCCGCCACCTAACGCAAAAAGCCTCCTAGGACCTCTTTCCTCCATTATTCTCATATATATAAAGGAGAGTGCTCCATTGCAAACCGGTCCGTATTTTTTAAAAACAGGAACTCTGGAATCCACGACATATTCCCCTACTCCTGATGGTTATTTCGGATTCTGTGCCTGGGTGGTATCTTATAACTACTAATTCAACCTCCTCGAGCATTAACGTTGTCACTTCCTTTATTTGAAAAAAGGGAACGATCCGAACCGTTCAAGTTGATCACCCTACCTTCAACTCTATGCGTATGAAAAATTAAAGAATTTGAAGACCTCTAGCCAATGCATTAGATAGAGTTTATGTTGTTATATTAAAAGACGTTCATTTTGCATTCATTCGATACATGGGTTAGAGTTCTTCAAATCCGTTGATTTTTCATACACATATTTGGATGATCAGCTTGAACGGTTTGGATCGTTAAAATATGTAATGGATCGGGAGTTCCCGTTTTTTTAAATAACGCGGACCGGTTTATAATGGATCACTCCCTATATCTGTGTCTATATATATATATATATTTGGAATTTTCTATGAATTGTGCTAGGTGCCCGTTCTAACCAAAGCCTCTGCATCCACCTGTCCACCCTTGGCCATAATTACTTAGGCAATAAACAAACTCCATTGCCTTCGAGAGATAAAAGTAGGTTGAAAGTATGGTGAGAGTAAGAAAGGTGAGGCCTACAACAAGATCATTATTTATAAATCTATCTTGCCTTATACTTCTTATTTGGTCTTTAATAACTAAATTGGTTTTATTTATTGGGAATGATTTTTTTAATTAAAAAAAGCATGTTAGGACCGTTTTTTATAAATGCTTGGTTCTTATACATGATAGCCTTGCTAATAGAAAAGAGAATGTTTAGGTTTGTGAAAACGCTCACTTCTATCTTGCATAAATGGTGAAATATGTGGTTTATAGAGATTTTGGAGTTTCAAGCCTCAAAAGGAGTCTAGAAATTCATGGAAATTTATAGCGTCGAAAGTTGTAGTTTCTACGATTAGGTAAGGTTGTCGATCTTATCATGCCTCGATATGGCTTGTGCCTCCACTCAAGGTTCCACACCATCATCCCTAGTCATAGTTTATCATGCCATGCCATGCCATGTCATATCAAAAGTTCCAACTAAAAGACGCGCAGTATATCCCTCAAGCCAGCCGAATCCTACCCCATTCCTAAGTACCTATAAGCACAAACAACCCCATATTCTAAGCAAAAATAAAACTAAACAGAGAAGTAGCCCCTGATTTCTGTAAACATCCATCTATGTAGTCCACAATATTCATGCCGTATGAATTCGGATGTCTCTTCGTTGATCCCCAGTTATAACCTTTTCAACTCTTTCTCCCCGTTTTCTGTCTCTCTCAATTATTATGTGGGTAAAAGCAAACACGTTGGCACTTCACCCAAATGGCGCCTTTGAGACAGAAACTTCTTCAAGCAGCCATGCTAATAATAAAATTTCTACAAAGGGCTTTTAAACAATTAAATAACAACGAAGATCAAACAGCTCACCGATCGATTTGAGGGCTCCTTATGAGTCGAACCGATCGCTGATTCGCCATAAGCGGAGGAGATCGAAGAGTCGCGATGGGCCGAGGACGCTCGAATCGCCTGGGCGGCGAGCGAGGGTGGATCCACCGCTTCCTCCGCCGCCGTGGTAGCCGCCGCCGGCGACGACGGAGAAGGCAGTTGGTCATTGGATCGGACGTGGTGGAAGGAGGAGGATCTAGGGTTTCCCTGCCTTCTTCGATACGCCATCGGTCCCCACGCGCGAGCGCGAGGGATCAAGATATCGAGTCGCAGGCGATTTTTTCTCTTTTTCTTTAAAATTAAATTAATGGATCGGTTCCTTCGTGGTGGTGCGATCTAAGGTAAATGTGACCAACCAAAAATGATAAAGATGCCTCCTCGATATTCTAGTTGCGTGTAATGAGTCGCATGATCGCATCCCATTCTTATTCTATTCGTGTTTTGCACTTGTGCACCACATAATGATATTATAAATGTTTTGTCGAGATCCTACATGATTTAACTCTTGATGGTCAACTTGTCTTTCCATTCCATGTTGACTTATTAGCGCTCCTATAATCCTATCTTCCTATTTCAGAATTGATTTTTCTCTCTCTTGATGTAATATTCAACGGAGATGTCAGCTCCGAGTGTTAGATATCTTGCTTCAAAATTAGATCTTTTTGTCTAAGACAGAATTAATTTATTCAGACTTATGTTTTTTAAGAGACCGCTCAGATAATTAAACTTTTAGTATCTTGATTATATAAGGAGAGTCCAAAAAAAAATGTCTTTGATGCTGCATCAATGGTTTTTGCCTTCCCTGACCTTAGTAAACAATCAATTAGGAAGTCATTATCCTAGATGCCAAATGTTTTAGGACTGAAGTGAGAGGATGACGACTTGGAAGAGCCGTTGAGAAAGAAGAATGCATCTAATAGTCATTGTTGTTACCGAGCATGATAGATTGCTGCAAGCGTGAACCCATATGAATATGATGGTGTTTTTTTTTCAAACCATGTTTAAGACGCATAGCAAAAATACTTATAGTTTGGTCTAAGGAGAAAGAGATTTGTATCAACCGCAAGGCCAGGTGCGGCTTCAAGAATACGGCAACAACAAATAAATAGAAATAACGCCAACAAAATCTTGTCCACCACAAAAATAACTTTTATACTATACTAAAAATTTCGGCCTGAAGCACATGCATTAATAAGGCATCAGCAACCAAGATATCATATTTTTATTCATTTTGTCAAAAGATAATTTTCTATTCCAGCTAATAGGAAAATAATACCGGGATTAAAAATAATTCAGATGCTAATTTTGAGGCATGAGACAAATTTACTCTATTTTACTCAAGACTGAATCAGAGCTGTCAAAAATACCGAAAATATTAATCCGACCTGATTCCAACCGAAGCCAGCGGGGTTAGATACGGTGCAAAATTGAGTTATAATGCTAACTGAATCGATAATTAGACGGACGTGGTTCCGATAATTAGACGGACCAGTAATTAGAGGGACGGAGTTCCCCTCTCTCTGCAAACGGGGTTCCAGCGGGTTCGGGTTTTCAAAAGTCCACTCGATTTATAATCCCGATCCGTTTGAGATCTGCTGGGAGTCAGGCAGAACGCGAGCATGTGTCGAGCTAGACGACGCAGCGGCGCGCTTTTAGCATCATTACGAGCTAGCACTCGCTGCTTTCCTGCAATCCTACGCCTTCGACCTTTTCCTCTCTTCTTCTTTATATCTCTCTCTCATAAAGAGAAGAGGAACTAAACTGTCTGCACGAATAACTTGCAGAAGCTTCGTCGAAATCGAGGGTTTAAAGAACTAGGGTTTCGAAATTGGCGCAGTCCTAGGGTTCCAGGGATCGGCAATCGAAGGAGGTGAGATCGATTTTGTTGGGGATCTCGATTCCACATCCGCTTCGTTTGTAATATGACGCGTTTGATGCCCTGAGTCGTGTGATTTGATAATTGCTTGATTAGGATTTGCTGTGAATTGATCCGTTTAGTTTGTTTGTTCGTTTCTCATGGGTTAGTGAATTTTAGAATATTTAAGCATAGAATATACTTATCTTAGGACAATTGACAAGCTTGTGATAAAGCTCATTTTTTTTTTTATTATAAATTTTTAATTTCATTCGTGCTTTGTTCTTCTAAGAAATTGGTTATATTCTCATTTAGATGCATGTTAATTTGGTGGGAAAAAGAATGTATTTTTAACTTGGAAGATATGGATTCTAAGGAGATAATTCAGAGAATTAACTTGTAGATTAGGTTGCTATAACCTATGCTCTAAAACTTAACTTCCTGCGTTGTTTTGATGGATGGATGCGTGTACCACTTGACCAGAAAGCAAGAAACAAATTTAAATGAACAATAATAGTTCAGGAGGGTTTTCTTCCCCCTCTAGTTTTTTCATATCTTATAATTTTATTCGAAAACATACCCTAACCTTTTGATTTCACTCTCTTATTTTTCCTCTATGATTTGGGTTGTATTGTCAAGAATAAAAAATGTACCTGTTTGATAGGGGGAAAAAATGAAAATTGTTAATTGTAAGGCCTTAAGGAGAAGATTTTGATAATGAATCGTAGATTGGAATGCTAGGCTAGCTAGGTGTGCCAGTGATATATCTACTAACCTAGCTGGGTACTGTGTCACATTAACTGCGGAATAATTCTTAATAAACTGGAGACTTGATTTCAAGAGATTTAACTAGCTTAAATTTGATGTTTAGATTTTGATTCGGATGTTTAAAAATAGGGCAGGTTATGGTTCGAAATCACTGGTAGACTATAGCTTGTGGTCTCGAAGCAGAAAGTTCTCAGTTATATATGACAGCTGCATGGTATAAAAATATAATGTAGAGTTACAAAATAGCTCCAATCGCGTCTTTGTTTCTTCCTTATTGATCTATACCTTGGATTTTGGTTTTGTAGGCTCAACCATTGAGGATTCTAGATCGGTGCTTTTATCTTTGAATGGACTTCTGTTTATTACTGTCATTGGTGGTTGCTACTTGATTTCAAATGAGCTCTACGGTCTCATCATCACGAGGAAGCTATTCACCACCAGGGCTAGGCTTGTTGGATTTGCGACGATCATGGTCTTCCTCATCTTCTTTTGGGCAACCTGAAATTCCCGACCAAGATCAGAAAGATGACAATGAAGCTGAGTTATTGTCATTATCTTGGAATCAAGATTATGGATGCTTTTCTGTTGGGACAAGCCATGATTTCCGAATCTATAACTGTGACCCTTTTAAGGAAACTTTTAGAAGGGATTTAAAAAGCGGGGGTTTTGGGATTGTTGAAATGCTTTTTCGGTGCAATATACTGGCTCTTGTTGGCGGTGGTGCCAATACGGAGTACCCACCAAATAAAGTAATGATCTGGGACGATCATCAGAGCCGGTGTATAGGCGAATTTGCCTTCAGATCTGATGTCCGAGGTGTGAAATTGAGGCAAGATCGCATAGTTGTTGTTCTTGAACACAAGATTTACGTATATGATTTCAGAGATCTGAAGCTGCTGCATCAGATCGAAACTGTATCTAATCCCCGGGGATTGTGCTGCCTTTCACACCATGCTAACACTTCGGTGTTGACTTGTCCTGGTTTGCTTCGAGGACAGGTTCGAGTTGAACACTTTGGTTTAAAAGTTACGAAGATCATCAGTGCGCATGATTCTCAAATTGCTAGCTTCACATTGACTATGGATGGGTTCCTCCTTGCAACTGCAAGCGTTAAGGGCACTTTGATCAGGATATTTAACACGATGGATGGGACACGCCTGCAAGAGGTAAATCTGACAGATTAAATATTTTTTCCACTTCTTCCCCCCCTCCCCCCGCTTCCCGCCCTTTTTAAAATTTATTTGTGGTATACCTTCGTAAGTAGATAAATGTTCGCTCCTTCTTTCCTCAACTAAGATAAATTTTGGCGGTTGAATCCAGAATTTAACACTAAGGCCTTCAAACCAGGGGGTCATTCCTTGTTTCTCTCAAAGAAGTTATAGGCGCTTGTGCCTCTGGTATGGGTTTAATGCTAGTAATCACTCAAATGACACCGTTTCAATAGTAATTTTTATCGTATAGGACATATTCCTAAAACTTAGTGTAATTCACCTTTGGAGGGTCAACTGATTCGCTTTTTTCCCCTACCCGTTGCAAATTAATCATTTCTGCACTTAACGGGCTGCCATATTGTTTCCTGCATCATGCATTCTTGGAATCCCCTTTTCCTATTTTCAAGCAGGCTATTGCATCATGCATTCTTGTTTCTCTCAAAGAAGTTATAGGCGCTTGTGCCTCTGGTATGGGTTTAATGCTAGTAGTCACTCAAATGACACAGTTTCAATAGTAATTTTTACCGTGCAGGACATATTCCTTAAAACTTAGTGTAATTCACCTTTGGAGGGTCAACTGATTCGCTTTTTTTTCCCTACCCGTTGCAAATTATTCATTTCTGCACTTAACGGGCTGCCATATTGTTTCTTGCATCATGCATTCTTGGAATCCCCTTTTCCTATTTTCAAGCAGGCTATTGCATCATGCATTCTTGTTTCTCTCAAAGAAGTTATAAGTGCTTGTGCCTCTGGTATGGGTTTAATGCTAGTAATGACTCAAATGCACAGTTTCAATAGTAATTTTTACTATATAGGACATATTCCTTAAAACTTAGTGTAATTCACCTTTGGAGGGTCAACTGATTCTCTTTTTTTCCCCTACCCGTTGCAAATTAATCATTTCTGCACTTAACGGGCTGCCATATTGTTTCTTGCATCATGCATTCTTGGAATCCCCTTTTTCTATTTTCAAGCAGGATATTGCATCATGCATTCTTGAACAAGTCTTCGTTTCTGAATTTTTTCCAAGGGCCTGAGACCTTTGAGGGAAAACTTAATTTGGGCGTAATACAAGAATGATTTTATTCCTGGAAACTTTTTAGCTGTAAAGTATTCCGTAGATACTCGTTTAGGAATGTTAATTGGGGAGAAATATTTAAACAGATACTTTGATCTCGCAAGAGAAATTACCTTATCAGGCAGAGTGAACAGCTATTTTTACTATATTAGAAGATACAATTGTACCCTTTGGAGTTTATCACATCTTCTGCCATGCTTACCCTTAGATTTAGGAAATTCTACCGGCCTAGGTATTCAAGACATTTAACCATAAATTACAATTAAAACTATACCTTACATAAAATTTAATTAAAAAACGTTGAAGCGGCTGTCTAATAAGGGACCTAGGTTAGGATGGTTTCCTTTCGATACTATTAAAGTTTTTTTAAATATATATTCAAGAACGAGTTGAGGGGGGGGGCGAGTATATATTTTTATCTATGAGTGTACACAGATTTTTGATATAAGTAGGTTCCAACAATAAGACTCAAACCTTGTTGAGATTTGTCCCATCTTATATCCATGTATCTCTCATAGTTTTATCAATGTGAGACTATTTTAGTCTCTCACATCTCAACACTCCCCCTCATTTGCATCACTTTTTATTGGTGTGCTTGTCACGTGGAATGCACTAACACTCGTAGAGATAGGTCTCTCAGAGGTATTTTTTTATGCTTGCAGCCTGCTTCTCTCAGAGGTATTGTCGAGGTTTTGAATTGAACCATTGGTTTTGATACCATATTAAAGTTTATCACATCTTCTGCCATGCTTACCCTTAGATTCAGGAAATTCTACTGGCCTAGATATCCAAGACATTTAACCTTAAATTACAATTAAAACTATACCTTACATAAAATTTAATTAAAAAACGGAGGAGCGGCTGTCTAATAAGGGACCTAGGTTAGACCTAGGTTAGGATGGTTTCCTTTGGATACTATTAAAGTTTTTTTAATATATATTCAAGAACGAGTTGAGGGGGCGAGTATATATTTTTATCAATGAGTGTACACGGGTTTTTAATATAAGTGGGTTCCAACAATAAGACTCAAATCTTGTTGAGATTTGTCTCATCTTATATTCGTGTATCTCTCATAGTTTTTCCAATGTGAGACTATTTTAGTCTCTCACATCTCAACACCCCCATGTGCAACCATCACTTTTTCTTGGTGTGCTTGTCACGTGGATTGCACAACACTTGTAGAGATAGATCTCTCAAGGCACTCAAATCTTGTTGAGGTTTTTAATATAAGTGGGTTCCAACAATAAGACTCAAATTTTGTTGAGATTTGTCTCATCTTATATTCATGTATCTCTCATAGTTTTTCCAATGTGAGACTAGGTTATGATGGTTTCCTTTGGATACTATTAAAGTTTTTTTTAATATATATTCAAGAACGAGTTGAGGGGGCGAGTATATATTTTTATCTATGAGTGTATACGGGTTTTTAATATAAGTGGGTTCCAACAATATGAGTGTACACGGGTTTTTAATATAAGCGGGTTCCAACAATAACACTCAAGTACACGGGTTTTTAATATAAGCAGGTTCCAACAATAACACTCAAATCTTGTTGAGGTTTTTAATATGTTGAGGTTTTTAATATAAGTGGGTTCCAACAATAAGACTCAAATCTTGTTGAGATTTGTCTCATTTTATATTCATGTATCTCTCATAGTTTTTTTTGTGCTTGTAGCCTGCTTCTCTCAGAGGTATTGTCGAGGTTTTGAATTGAGCCATTGGTTTTGATATCATATTAAAGTTTTTTTTATATATATTCAAGAACGAGTTGAGGGGGCGACTATATATTTTTATCAATGAGTGTACACGGGTTTTTAATATAAGCGGGTTCCAACAATAATACTCAAGTACACGGGTTTTTAATATAAGCGGGTTCCAACAATAACACTCAAATCTTGTTGAGGTTTTTAATATGTTGAGGTTTTTAATATAAGTGGGTTCCAACAATAAGACTCAAATCTTGTTGAGATTTGTCTCATCTTATATTCATGTATCTCTCATAGTTTTTTTTGTGCTTGTAGCCTGCTTCTCTCAGAGGTATTGTCGAGGTTTTGAATTGAGCCATTGGTTTTGATACCATATTAAAGTTTTTTTAATATATATTCAAGAACGAGTTGAGGGGGCGAGTATATATTTTTATCAATGAGTGTACACGGGTTTTTAATATAAGTGGGTTCCAACAATAAGACTCAAATCTTGTTGAGATTTGTCTCATCTTATATTCATGTATCTCTCATAGTTTTTCCAATGTGAGACTATTTTAGTCTTTCACATCTCAGAGGTATTGTCGAGGTTTTGAATTGAGCCATTGGTTTTGATACCATATTAAAGTTTTTTTAATATATATTCAAGAACGAGTTGAGGGGGCGAGTATATATTTTTATCAATGAGTGTACACGGGTTTTTAATATAAGCGGGTTCCAACAATAACACTCAAGTACACGGGTTTTTAATATAAGCGGGTTCCAACAATAACACTCAAATCTTGTTGAGGTTTTTAATATGTTGAGGTTTTTAATATAAGTGGGTTCCAACAATAAGACTCAAATCTTGTTGAGATTTGTCTCATCTTATATTCATGTATCTCTTATGGTTTTTTTTGTGCTTGTAGCCTGCTTCTCTCAGAGGTATTGTCGAGGTTTTGAATTGAGCCATTGGTTTTGATACCATATTAAAGTTTTTTTAATATATATTCAAGAACGAGTTGAGGGGGCGAGTATATATTTTTATCAATGAGTGTACACGGGTTTTTAATATAAGTGGGTTCCAACAATAAGACTCAAATCTTGTTGAGATTTGTCTCATCTTATATTCATGTATCTCTCATAGTTTTTCCAATGTGAGATTATTTTAGTCTCTCACATCTCAACACCCCCATGTGCAACCATCACTTTTCTTGGTGTGCTTGTCACGTGGATTGCACAACACTTGTAGAGATAGATCTCTCAAGGCACTCAAATCTTGTTGAGCTTTTTAATATAAGTGGGTTCCAACAATAAGACTTAAATCTTGTTGAGATTTGTCTCATCTTATATTCATGTATCTCTCATAGTTTTTCCAATGTGAGACTAGGTTATGATGGTTTCCTTTGGATACTATTAAAGCTTTTTTTAATATATATTCAAGAACGAGTTGAGGGGGCGAGTATATATTTTTATCAATGAGTGTACACGGGTTTTTAATATAAGCGGGTTCCAACAATAACACTCAAGTACACGGGTTTTTAATATAAGCAACAATATGAGTGTACACGGGTTTTTAATATAAGCGGGTTCCAACAATAACACTCAAGTACACGGGTTTTTAATATAAGCGGGTTCCAACAATAACACTCAAATCTTGTTGAGGTTTTTAATATGTTGAGGTTTTTAATATAAGTGGGTTCTAACAATAAGACTCAAATCTTGTTGAGATTTGTCTCATCTTATATTCATGTATCTCTCATAGTTTTTCCAATGTGAGACTATTTTAGTCTCTCACATCTCAACACCCCCATGTGCAACCATCACTTTTTCTTGGTGTTCTTGTCACGTGGATTGCACAACACTTGTAGAGATAGATCTCTCAAGGCACTCAAATCTTGTTGAGGTTTTTAATATAAATGGGTTCCAACAATAAGACTCAAATTTTGTTGAGATTTGTCTCATCTTATATTCATGTATCTCTCATAGTTTTTCCAATGTGAGACTAGGTTATGATGGTTTCCTTTGGATACTATTAAAGTTTTTTTTAATATATATTCAAGAACGAGTTGAGAGGGCGAGTATATATTTTTATCTATGAGTGTACACGGGTTTTTAATATAAGCGGGTTCCAACAATATGAGTGTACACGGGTTTTTAATATAAGCGGGTTCCAACAATAACACTCAAGTACACGGGTTTTTAATATAAGCGGGTTCCAACAATAACACTCAAATCTTGTTGAGGTTTTTAATATGTTGAGGTTTTTAATATAAGTGGGTTCCAACAATAAGACTCAAATCTTGTTGAGATTTGTCTCATCTTATATTCATGTATCTCTCATAGTTTTTTTTGTGCTTGTAGCCTGCTTCTCTCAGAGGTATTGTCGAGGTTTTGAATTGAGCCATTGGTTTTGATACCATATTAAAGTTTTTATATATATATATTCAAGAACGTGTTGAGGGTGGTGAGTATATATTTTTATCTATGAGTGTACACGGGCTTTTGATATATGTTGGTTCCAACAATAAGACTTCAGTCTTATTGAGCCATCTTATATCTTATACCCATGTAACTCTCATAGTTTTTCCAATGTGGGACTATTTTAGTCTTCACATCTCAACAGATACTATTCATGACGAAATAATGAAAGCTTTTATTGATCAGGTTAAACAAAATTGTATAAAATACACACCATAATTATAAATACTGTTCACATAAAACATTTAATTTTCTTGAATAAAGCTTATATTCCACATACACAATTTTTATCCATAAAGAAAGACACCACCTTACCGGTTTTGTGATTTGGGTGTTTACGTTTATCTACCTGCTTGCATCCTTAATAGTGTTGTACATGCAGGCAGACGAAGATAAATTAGTTTTGTCTTAAGTTTGATCGAGAAAAATAAGCTATTGCATGATAATATAGAAACCGCATTACACACTAATGTTATATATTTTAACATCAAACCCATCATATAGGTAGATCAATCTTATGTCCAGTTCTTTCTCACTGGAACCTAATCTGCAATCCCTTTTATTCCCTTGGTTATAATGCTAGATTTCTTTTGATTATTATTATTATTTATTAGTATTATTATTTATATTAAAACTTTATTTTCCCTTTCTCTACATTCGAAGCATTAGAAAATACTTTTTTGTTTTTATTTTTTAATACGTGTTTTGATATATTTGATGTTTCCTTTCTAGGATATCTGGCTATTAGTAAACCATGAAGCCTGTGTCATATTTTGTCCCCATCAAACTGCATCTGTTTATCCTGCTGCACAAATTGTAATCCCGGTACCATCAAACCTTTGGAAACCCTAGATCTGAGTTGCATATGCTTAGATCCAGCAAAGAATCTATCTAAACAATTTCAATTTTAGTTCGCATGTCACAATTCTATTTAAGCCAGACTTAACTTCAAGTTAAGAAAACTTGAAGTACACCAGCATCAATTATTACTATACTTGAAAGCAATATGATCTTTCTGTGACATAATAACATAAGCTACATCAACAATGAGGACATGCTTGCAAAAGGTTACCTCTGATCCGTTATCTTGTACGCCTTTCATATGAATGCATTTTACATCAGGAGTTCCATCTGGAGTTCCCTTGATGCGCGTCGACTGTTGGGTCTGGCAATGGTGTAAAATTTCACTTGAAATTATACATTGCTCCCAAAGCAACCTGCTGTTTTTGGCCTACGAAACTTGGAAGTGTATTCTGGATTGGAACTTCAGTCTAGTTCTGTCACATCTTGTTTCAAACATCTACTTATGCGCCCAGACCTTGCGTTCTAGATGAAAACACTTGGGTTCTATCTGAAAAGGTTGAACATGGTCAAACGTTAACAGCATACTTAGAACCTGTACATGCAATTTGAGATGGTGATTAACTAGCACATTTAGTTTGTACTGGTAGAACATTTGTACTTTTTAACATAGTTATCAATTTGCCAGTAACTTCACTTCAGTGGGTACTCATGATTCTAAATAAAGCAGTGAATATGAAAAATAGTTAATGTAATCTGTTATAGTGAAGCTGTTTAGGTTTTTAGGTAATCAGTGGCCTGTTAATGCCCCAAAGGAATATATGTATCGTGTGGATGTGAGAAAACTGTATTCTTATGTTTCTTTTCATTCTATTTTTTCACATACCGGTGCATTTATCTACTTGATTTTGTTAATATTATTATTTGATATATTGTTGAGGTTTTCTTCGTTAGTGTGGGGACTTGAGAGGATATTACATTACTTCGAAACGTAAGACATTTTATTGTTCTAAATATCTCCAGGAATCCTATGATATGGAAATATGATCTACACTATGCAATGGATGCTAGCATGAAAGCCTTAGAATAAGGACACATTGCTCTTGAGATATCATTTTTTAAGGAAAGAGATATCGTTGAATTTGAAAATTTGTAAAAATAAATAAAACAGATAGAAGAAACACTAGGATAGTAGGAAGTTGAACTCTGAGTGCTAGTTTCTAAAGCTTTTAATGGACCCCCACCCCCCCACCCCCCCAAAAATAAAAGAAAAAAAGAAAAAGGAAAAGAGAAAAGAGAAAAGAGAGAACAATATACAATTCATTGATAGCTTGACTTCTAGGGAAAGCTTAGTATTTGAATCTGTGTCTTATAGGGCTACTATGGGAACGTCTTCTAATTTTTTGTTCTTTGGAAATGAATGCAAATCCTTACAAGCTTTGATTTGGGGATGCACCTCCCTGTTTCTAGCCACACAGGTACCAGACTTAATACTTGTGTCCGCATATGTGGACAAAACTGCAATCAGAAAAAAAATTGGACAACAGAAACAGAAAGAACCCAAAAAGAAAAAGCAAAAAAGAGGAAAAGGAAGGAAAGACAAAGGGATGAGGGGAAAGGAAAGAAAAGATCTTTTATTTACTAATCAGTATATAGATCACACAGTAAAGAATAAGTTATCAGTTAGTTAAAAACCTTACTGTTTTTGTTAAAAACATGTTATCACAGTTTGCACAGGGAACTATGAACAAAAGAACTTACCCTAAATTTTGAGAAGGCTAGTTGATTGCTGGGAAATCCTAGCTTGATGGAGAAGGGGAAAGATATAGTATTCCTACTTGACATTGTAAAAGAGATTGTAAAGCCTATTCATTTTGGCCTCTATGATGCTAAAGCTGGAAGTAGAGAAAATTTAATCAAGCAAGTTCCCTATCTTTCTGAGTTAAAGCTGGGTTAAAATTCCTTTTTGTTTGGCTCCTTCTAAAATTATATTTGTGACTTGCTATTCATCCATATTTCTTATACCTTTTGTCACCTGCTGCTGTCCCATTAGAATTTGAAGTAACGACAGTAATATGTTTTGCAATACTTGGTACTTACTACAATTCTGTAGGCCAGACAAAATATATTTGCTACATTTCCACCATCCCACAGGTGTTCACTAGTATATGGTCGTTTGTAATGTAGGTACGAAGAGGGGTAGACAGAGCTGACATATATAGCATAGCTCTCTCTTCAGATGTTCAGTGGTTGGTGGTGTCTAGTGACAAAGGTACTGTCCATATATTCAGACTTCGAGTTCGGGTAGTTGGTGAGGATGCATCAAACCAGAACTTGTTTGGTCAAGGTCCAGGATTGGTACACCAGAACTCTTCATCCTCTCTTGATTCCCTTGTATCCCCAAACACTGGTGCCAACCCAAGCTCATCGTTGTCTTTTATGAGAGGTAAGGAATGCTATTTCCTGTGCCGTAGTTTTTCTAAATTTAGGAATGGCTTCTTAATTTCTTTTGGTTTTGGCATTTTTTCCTGACTGTTGAACATCTGAGAAATGCACACATTAGTTGATTTGATGATTGTACCATCCTGTTTGCATGCAAATTGTCATTGTAGATAACAGTTTTATGAGTTCGCTACGACTTGAGTGCTAACGAGATGCTTAACTTATCAATCTCGCCACATAAACCTTTAATTGAAGCTTTGTTATGCAATTCCTCTCACCTATACTATTAGGGGTTAATCTAACCAATTACATCTTATTTATGCTCCTCCTCTCAGAGCCTTGTATATTCTCACGGGGACACTATTTTCTAGACTCACTAATATGTTTGCTTTCTCATAGCTTGTCTTTTAATGAACATTAATGAAAAAATGATGTGGTAGAAATTCCGAAGGTTGTCATATACGTGTAGCTTATAGAATGTGGTCACGTAGTTTAGTTCAGTGGAAACCTTCCGGCGTTTCAATTTCCTATAAATTTGTCGATGTTCAATTTGCAAATCTCAAAAACAAATTTCTGAAGGATTATTGTTTGATCTTTTTTTCCGTCCGGGCCTTGTGATTAAAACTCAATTAGATTATGGACGAATAACTAAAATATAAAGTTAACATATCATTGCAGTTGCAGTTGATTTGAAAAAGACATTACTTTGTTTAAAAGTATCCATAACATTCTGTATTAACAAAAGAAAGATTTTGTTGAGTTTATAGAAGCAGCACTACTGGCACAAACTCCCTTGGTGATGCGGATGATGTCTGTTTCGATTTTTCCTTTTTCTAATTCCCCACTTCAACAGCCAAAACCACAATATGGAAGTCTAACACAGTCGATAACCTAGATTCTTCAGGATTAAACTCACAACGTTGTTAATGACTGTTGATTCCAACTTCCAAGGCCACCTATGTGTTCTTCCGTTGTCCAAGTTTGCAGTTGTTTGGTGAGGAAAAGGATGTTTATTTTATAGCATTTGTTACTTCCAGGTGTTCTTCCAAAGTACTTTAGCTCTGAGTGGTCGTTTTCACAGTTCCACCTACCAGAAGTCACACGGTATATTGCTGCATTTGGAACTCAAAACACTGTAAAAATCATTGGCATGGATGGCAGGTACCACTTCTTCCCTGAGTTCTATTTGCACCGGTATAATTGATTTGATGCTCAAAATTTTCTTATGTTCATATCAGTAAATATTGGTTTTATAGAGGGCTGCTCTATATGTTTTGTTTGCTTTCAGCTTTGGTTTATTCTATTTCTAAATAACTTTAAGCGTCGACTTTAAATTTTAAGTACAGGAGAGCCACACTATCTCCCTTTATGTTACAGATGGCGACAACCCGTCAACTCTTTGATATCTCGTAGTCCTAGATTTTTGGTGAAGAAACCTTTGATATCTCGTAGTCCTGGAAATGCCTCTCTCTCTCTCTCTCTCTCTCTCTCTCTCTCTCTATATATATATATATATATATATATATATATATTCGTGGTGATGTTGATGCTATGTTGAGAACATACTTATCCAAAAGTTTAGGTTTCTTTTTGTTCAAAGTGTTTTGCACCCTGTAGCTAAGGTCTTCTTACTACAAAATTGTGTGTGTGTGTGTGTGTGTGTGTGTTGATGTTGATGCTATGTTGAGAACATACTTATCCAAAAGTTTAGGTTTCTTTTTGTTCAAAGTGTTTTGCACCCTGTAGCTAAGGTCTTCTTACTACAAAACTGTATCGTGTGTTACCATATATAACAAATGCCTGCCCACTTCTCAAAAGCATAAACATTTGGGTGAATTGTATCACAATTGTATCATAGTTTCAGAACTAAACAACCTCGGTTCAGATCCCTCCACGGACAGAAATTAAAAAGAGGTAAATGAATCATGACCTGACCTTGTGTTGTTCTTTTACATGCTTACCATTACATCCCAGTTATATTAGTTCGTGCCAAACTACATGCTTCCCATTAAAAGCCAGTCGGTAATCCGGGCAAAGGAGTAGTACAGAGAGGAATCATCCTCCAGGTTGATCTACCTAGTTCCAATTTCAACCTCTTTTTCCTAGTATCACATGCCATTAAGTCTTGTGCACTCCAAACTTCTAGAAATATACTTCGGTATTATTTTTCTCTTAAAGAGAAATCAAATGTATGATGTGTTGAAATCTACACATACAAATCCAGCATATTAACGACCTGTGTGTAGGATTTAATATTGTATTGTTTGATTGCTGACAAATGCTCTTATTTGTATTCCCAGTTTCTACCGATGCAGCTTCGACCCTGTGACTGGGGGCGATATGGTTCAACTAGAATGCATGCGTTTCATGAAGAACGATAATCACCGACCAAGACCTCCCACTGCCTAAAGTTTCGGAGATGTCTTATATACAGTTGCTCGTCATGTAGATAAACAGGAACAACTCATCTTACCATGGCATTTTGTTCAAAATCTCTTTATTTTTCAGTTCTATTTTTACCTGTAAATTTCGTACGAACCATCTGGAACTATCAATAGCAATTAAATGTCAATTTTATTTTACTTTGTTTCATGTGTGGACTAATTTGTTCTGAATCTCGGTAGATTATGTAGATTTCTAAGACAAAGGGCACGGTAGAGCCGAATTTGTTTTGAATTTAAATGGGTAAAGACCTATGCATAACGTCATGCAATGAGAATTGCAGCTTAGAGACTTCAAAGCTGTCGAATAATAACGAGGCAATGACTAATTATAGATCTCAATAAATCAAAGGATATTTGGAGGATATATGATGGAGATAAATTTTGAAAATGACATAGTTAATACTTAACATTCCACAAAATGTAATGTATTGTTATTTATTACAGGAGTCCAGCAGCAGTCATATTATAGAACAACCAACATTGGGTTTTTTTTGGGTTGGGTTGTTTAAAAGCAACCAACATTATTTAGGGGGGGACAACAAACAGGCACAGAAACACAATTTTAACCACCAATTAAAACATGCAATCTTAAACTTCAAATAAAATTGCATCCCAAATTCCTACTTTCTTCCACCAAACATATTAAAATTCCCGGGATACGAAGGGAAACCAAAGACCGGCTGGTTCTGATAGAAACCTGCAGGAGGAGCAGCAGAAGCGGCAGAAGACGAAGCCTCTGTCCCTGAGCCTAAATTTAAATTCAAATTCAAGTTTAAATTTAAATTCATCTCATTTTCCGCCGGCTCTCTCTCTTTCAAAGGCTTGGATCCACTGAGCCGAGGTTGCCATATCGCATTTTGTACTTCTGGGTTAAAGCTCGAGCTCTGACCAATCTGATTCATTCCTTGCACAAACGATCCAAATCTTGGCACGGCCTCAATAGTTTGGTTCGAACTCGATCCGTTACTTCTCTGATAGAACTCTGGTGTACCAATTGTAGAGAACTGGCTCAAAAGCTCATCGGTGTGCAGCTCACACGATTGAAATTCGAATTTTTCAGGAGATTGTGAACTCAAGCCGCTATTGTTATTAGGAATTAATGGGTTTGAAGTTTGCCCAACGGGTGAAGGGAAATAGGAAGGTTGACCTCCGATTTGACTTTGACTTCCAAAGGCAGAGGGCCTCCAAAGAGAGGAGGCTTGCATTCTTCTAGAATATTCGTGACATCTTTGCTCGGCGATGAGCTTGGCTACGGGACCTGCATCTTTGACAAAACGCCGAATGCTTTCTTGGTAACTGATGGTGTTGGTGTTCTGAAATTAAAAAAATTATGATGATAGTGATTATCAGAGCATTTATATAATTTTTCAGTAGTCTACCAAGAACTTCGTAAATTACATGTCGGTACAAAGAACTTTTATATTAGCAATACCTGTTTTTCACCGTTACATCACAACACCGTTTTATAGTTTCTGTTAATCTCGTTAATTTAGTAAATAAACAGGTAATTTTACCGGAAAAATGGGTATTTTTAACATAATGCATATTCTGGCAGTTATCTGTAATTTTGCAATGTTTTGATGGTTTAGTGATACGGACATGCATGTATAGATTTTGACAGTTCAGTGAAATTAAGCTCTTAAATATTTTGACAGTTCAGTGAAATTAAGCTCTTAAATAATTGCAGAAAACGCATATGCAATTGAAATTGAATTCTAAAATTGTATTTGCACAGAATTCTCCTATTGATTGTTTTTTTTTTGTGATATACTTTAAAACTAACATTCACATGATAAAAATCTAAAATTATAATGCTAGGTAGCCTAGTTCAATATATATCTAAAAGCTTTTCAATACAACCATTATAGGTTTTCTCTACAATGCACATTGCCATTTATTAAATTTAAGCACTTATGATATTTTATATGAAAAGAACATGATGTGAGAAGAATCAAACAAGAAACACAATAAATAAGGCGAAATATATGATAAGCATGCAAAATAGGACTCACGTAGACGAGCGATTTAGATTCGCCGGAAAACACTGTAAACAAGGAGTCTGAATCCTTCCCAGTCTTGTAAGTGTTTCTTCGTTCCTCTTCGGGTATTTGAGGACGTTCATGTTCAGTAAGAGCAGCAGCAGCTGCAAAAGACAATGCACAATGTTTTCATATTTGCTTTCTCAATCAAAACATTAGGTTAAATTACACTAAACTACCCTTATCTATTGATTTTTACAGTAGGCTCCCATAAAAAAATCTTACATTAAGGGTGCTCCAGTGAGAAAAATATACTTGCTTTAAACTAAATTTTAAGGGATTTTACTGTAATAAAAATATTTTCAGGCAGTCTGGTGAAACACGACGATAGTTGAAGGTAGTTTAGTGCAAATTACTCAAAAAATTATGGAGATGCTAGTTTTTTTTAAAGTTTGTAACTAATATATTTATTTACCTCTTCTGCCTCTAGGCCTTGATCTCGACGGAGGCCTCCTTGCGCTCGAAGGTGGTCTTCCACGTGCTGCAACGTTAACCGTTCCTCGATTTTCCTTCATGCCCGCAGGAATTGGAATGCGAGAGCCAGGTTCTGGCTGTGCAGCAGCAGCTCTGCTTGAACTCGCGATATTTGGGTCATTTTGTACTGCAGTTTTCTTGTATTTGAAAGTCTTCCGATGCCACGATGCCAGTTCCAATTCATAATATGTAAGGTTGTTCCTCAATGATTGGAAAATTAGTTTAGCTTGATCCCACAGATTCTTCGCCTGCCAGAATGAAATAACTAGTTTTCAATGTAAATTATACGACGGGTAAATTTCACTGAACTAGCCTGAACTTTCAGTAAACTACCCTTAACTTTTTATTACTAATTACTACCCTGGACTTTTTAAACTTAAGTCCCTTACACTGTTGATTCTAATCGTACATTGTCTATTATACCCTTTCATGATAAGATTAAATAAACTTCAAGAACCTCAAGAAACCATCAGATTATATAAATATGAGATTAGATAAATCTTGCAAACTGTTGCAAATCATGGACTAATTTAAGTTATTTGGGATATTTAAGTCATAATAAGCTACATGTTTTGCTCGTAATAATTATTAATAATTATCTTTAATTGAGAATTAACAGCGGGAAGTTTTCTGAAAAAGTATGAGAAAGTTCACGACAGTTCTGTGTAATAAAATGAATTAGGGGTAGTTACTGGAAAACATTGAAAGTTCAGAGTAGTTTAATGAAATTAACCCTTATACTAAAATGCCATGAACTTTCATCTTTTTTCAGATAAACCATGAAATTTACAGTCTATGTTAAAACACCATGAGCTATCTTCGATTGTTGCACTAAAATACCATCCATATGTTATTTTTGAATGATCTTTGGTGTAGAAGCCACATGAAATATATACTTGTAGCTTCTCTTCAGAACTTAATCCTCTCTGTTTTCTTGTAATTCTTCTCATCTTGGATCATTGCCTCTATATCATGAATCCAATTTACATTTTATACAAAATATTATAAGAAGAAAAAGAGATCCAAGGTTAATGTGGGAATAAATAGGTCATCTGATGATCACATGATGGTTTTGGAATGTAAATGGTATTTTAGTGCAATAAGATTGAATAGTTTATGGTACTTTAATGTAATTTATAAAGTAGAGGCCTAAGTGCTCAACTACCAATAAAACAAGAAGCTATATGCAATTAAACATGATTCTAATAATAACTATGTTTAGTTTACCTCGTGAAACGGAATCGAGTCCGGTGCATTTGAAACTACCGCGTGACTGAAGACATTTGATACATCATTCTGGAACACATATTTTTAGTTCATAACAATTTAAGTGATCCTATCTTAAAAGAGAAGAAGAAAAGAAAAGAAAAGGTTTCGACAGACCTCTAACTGATCTAAAGTTGAGTACATTTTGTCATTATGCTTCTGCCGTAACGTCGCAAAATTGGTGGGATTGTTGATGCTTTTTTCATAGTCGTATTCCTACAAGAGAAGTTTTTCTTGTAAATAAATAATTGGATCCATGCAGTTTTAACTTTTCGGATAAAATTATCGACTACAAGCGAACCTGAAGGTCATCCGGCATACAAAACAGCTCGTTTGAGTCCTTACTGTAACCAAAAAAGAAGAAGAAAAAAGAGAAGATTATCTTGGAATAAATGTATGCTAATAATTTTGAATTTCAAGCAACCTTATTATATGTGTGTCTAATTTCTTGCCAAAATCTTGGATTAAGGACTTACACTTCGAGAAAGTCAAGAATGTAGTCGATTACGCGGTTAACTGTGTTGCGAGACAACGATGGATTATTCATCATGTTCCCTGATTTCATGAAGCAATTAGCTTAGCGTCGGATATATAATCAAGTTTAAATTTCACTAAAGTACCATTCACTATTAGTTTTTCCTAGATAAATACCATAAACTTTATAAACTGCAAAATAAAACCCTTAAACTTAATCATTTGCAAACAAATACCATTGTCTTTCAACATATTTGATATAATAACATGCAATATTTTCAATTTAGCCTTCAATGAAATACCATATGAACAACTTGAGTTAAGAAACAGTGTATGGTATCAAAATGAACACCAAAACTTCATGCTAATTATTTGCAAATTAAGTGAATGATATTTATGTTCCATTTATAAAGTTATGTAACTTATAAAAACCACTAATAGTTTATGGTAGTTTCATGAAATTCAACTACTGTCGTATGAAATATCAGAATCTCCGCATATATAGGTGGGATATTTTACCGTCATTGTTTGCAATTCCTCCCTCTGAGGCTGGAGTTTGCTGCAAAATACACATATGTTATTTGTAAACAATTAAAATTTAATGTATAGTTATATTCATATGACTTATTAGGAAATAGATAAATACTACTTACCATGGTCCAAAGATTATCATATAGAAGGCACAATATTCGATTTTATTGCTAGCATTACTAGTCTAATTATTTCTAAATTTGTCCAAATGCATTAGCATTACCAATTGCCTGCATTTGGGATGATGACCAACAAAATTTTATATACATTAAATTTAATGAGATTTGTCTACTTTTTTTCCAACTCTCGATTAATACTAATATCATGATCTGTAAATTTTCACAAGTATTAGAAAATGGGAAGGTTGATATTGAATCACCCCACAATGTCAGATGTATGCAATCTAATGTATAGACATATTCATAAAGCACATTGAGATGAAATGCATGGAATAAAAAAATGTGAAGATTTTTGAATGATCAAGATCACAACTTGATGTATGAGTGCATGTCCAATAAAATGAAGAATTAAACCATATACCTCATTGGGTCTTTCGATCCTCTTCCTGCCTCGCTTTCGGTGTTGATCAGGATCGACAGGTAGTGCAAGCACCGCGTTTTCGCTTCTAATCTCTTCAAGAGCTACCAATCTTGCACTTCTCCTTTTCTCGCCCTCCACCATCTCATTAATTATCTTTCTTCTCCTTAAAAAGATAATAAAAAGTCTAATATATGGTAGCTTGAGAATATGAAAACAACAAAGCATACCTCTTGGTTAACAAGTTCATCTAAATGAATTAATTTGTGGAAAAGAAATGAAAAAACCTATGTAGATATGTGGGAGAAAAAAAAATTATCCCAAAATTTTATATAAATGTGTTAGCAACTCACCTTAGTGATACCATTACAAAGATGTTTGAATTCTGAAATATGAGCAAGATGACAATGAGGGCTAAAACACATGAATTACTCAAGAAATTTAAAGATATGTATATTGCATTATGGATACATGGGGGCTTCTAGGTGTAAATAACAAAACTATTTTGGTGAAAATTAAATGCTAGCTTTGCAAGCAAAGAATTGAGATTTTTGTGTTAACGTGATGCTACATGAGGAAATATTATATATTTAAAAAACATAAAATTTACCAAGATGGATTCTAGAAATGAAAGGATATTTGGTCCAAATGGAAAAGACAATGACATATTAAATGAATTTTGTAGGCTAGGATTGTAAAACAGTAGATAGAAATATTCTCATATATATTCTTTCTACAAATCCAAATAAGAAGTATTTAATTAACACTCAATTGCTTTCGATTTCTCAAGTGTATATGAGATGGGAAATGCAATTAAGTTTCCAAATTTAAGTGTAATTTTTTCTTACTAATTTATTGTTCATAACTATGATGGACATTAATAGCTAGTTGGTTAGTAATTAAATTAGAAATAAAAAGGATGGAATTATCTAATGCATCATGTTTATTTGGTTCATATATAATTAGCTAGTGGGATGTAACTGAATGCATCATTTGTACATTGCAAAATATGAATATGTAACTAATATCTAGCCAATAATGAGAAATCCAATATAAATTGGAATTTATTGGACACAATATGCTTTAATTGCAAGTGTATATTGTGTAAAATTGTTGGGGCATATATATATATATATATATATATATATATATATAGTGGAGGAAGGAAAGATGCCATAGGAGAGAATTTCCTCTTATGGCGTCGAAAAAACACACCCTCCATCGTTTTTTCCGACGACCGGAATGCATCATCTTCATCGTTATCATCTAAGATATGGGTACACCAAATTTCATATGATTCTACAACTTTTTCACCATTGAATTAGTGGGTTCAAAATTAACGGTTTACCGACGATAGAACTTTTTACATTGCTAAATCAACGGTGAAAAGGTTATAGAATCACATAAAATTTGGTGTACCCATATTTTAGATGATAACGATGAAGATGATGCATTCCGATCGTTGGAAAACACGACGGAGGGTGTGTATTTTCGACGCCATAAGAGGAAATTCGCTCTTATGGTCTTTTTCCTCCATTATTCTCTCTCTGTATATATAGAGAGAATAATGGAGAAAAAATGCCATAGGAGTGAATTTTCTTTTATGGCGTCGAAAAAATACACCATTCCTTATTTTTTCGCCGATTGGCATCCACCATCTTCATCGTTATCATTTAAGATGTGGGTACGCCAAATTTCATGTGATTCTACAGCCTTTTCACCATTGATTTAGCAATGTAAAAATTTTTATTGTCGGTAAACCGTTAATTTTGAACCCACTAAATCAACGGTGAAAAGGTTATAGAATCACATGAAATTTGGTATACCCACATCTTAGATGCTAACGATGAAGATGGTGGGTGCCGATCGTTGGAAAAAATGAAGGAGGATGTATTTTTTCAACGCCATAGGAGAAAATTCCCTCCAATGGCCTCTTTCCTCCATTAACCTCATATATATATATATATATATATATATATATATATATATTGTGTAAAATTGTTGGGAATTTTCTCGTCGAAAAAATACACTCTGTATAATTTGTTTCGACGATTGGCACTGATCATCATCATCTTTATCATGTAAGATGTGGATATAATAAATTTCATGTGACTCCATTTTTTCATTGTTGATTTAGTGGGTGAAAATTTAACGATTTTCCGACAATAGAACTTTTTACACTGCTAATTCAACGGTGAAAAAGTGGTGGAATCACATGAAATTTGGTGTACCGACATTTTACATGATAAAGATAATGATAATGGGTGCCGATCATCGAAAAAAATTGTTGAGGGTGTATTTTTTTACCCCACTTAACGAAAAAGCCTCATACGACATATTTTATTCATTATTCTCTCTCTCTCTCTCTCTCTATATATATATATATATATAAAAAGATATGAGATGGGGCCTTTTTTTGTGTATATATATAAATATATAAAAGGGTATGAGGTGGCGGTCCCTTTTTCAAAAAAGGGTCCCGCCTCATAACACACCTACCCCCCATATATTTCACCGATTCAAACCGGACAATTTGAATTATGTATCATGACATTCCTATGTATAAAAAAATCTCGAGATTTAAAGACCTCTAACACATCCATCAAGTGATCATATTTTTCCTATATCGATAAGCCGTTAATTTTTCTATCCGTTTAATGAACGCGTTATAGGTCATTAAATCACAAAAAAATTTGTATATAAGGATTTTCTAATTGTTGGCTATAGTGCCCTCAAGGCAATTATTGTAATCACAGGAAGATGATTATGATGATTGAGAGAGAACCTATACGGATAGAACAATCTTACTCAAAATGATATTATGCTATCTGGTTTCCCTTTATCATCATGTACATGCATATTATGGTATTACATATCACTACTACATGTTGATAGAGCTCATAAGATTCTTGCTTAACCACCGGCATTATGACAGCGATCATATACGTGGGAGCTGGATGGTCTATAAGCACATCCTTAAATGTCCCCAGTCGCGGGAGTATCGAGACTGGGTATCGATATTCCGGAGTAAACTAGTGTATACTTTTCGAGACCCCGATGAGAGACTGTGGCCGGTCTCATAAGCCATTGGTGTCAGTTAGTCACTTAAGATAGTATACAGATACTCATTGGGTTATGAGTATACTGAACGGACTCGTCGGGAACATGCTATATGGTATTATACCTATTGTCAGATAGCAGTTTCTGTCAGTGATATATGCCCTAGAGGCCATTATTGTATCATACTGGTTTGTATATTACTTAATGGAAGCTTGGGATATACACGGATATAGTAACAGTCTTGCTCGAAATGGTAGTATGTTACCTGGTTTGTTTCTACCTCAATATATGCATGTGTTTTCTTAGCTTATCGCTTATACATATTAGTAGAGCCCTTATGATCTTTGCTTGATTACCAGCGTTGTGATGGCAGTCACACTAGTGGGGCTGGGTAGTCTATAAGCACATCTTATACAGGTCCCTTATCGTAGGATTATCGAGACGGGACATCGATACTCCAGAGTAGACTAGTGTATACGCTTCTCATCCCAGTAGGGGAGATGGTTTGTCCTACAGCCATTAGTACGACGTACTGGATATAGTATGCAGGTGCTCATTAGGTTATGAGTATACTGGACAGGACTCGTCGAGAACTGTTGGTGGGTATTATACCTATCGTCGGGTAGCAATTCCCAGGTGACATGAGTACAACTTAGTCCGTCGACTTGACATTGCTACTTCGCCCTGAGTGTGTTCCCATTGTACTTTGATTACTACCCTACCACGACTGAAAGGAGTCGTGCAAACAGGTAGTAGTTGGGTGCAGTCCCGAAACACTTGGAGGAAGTGGCAGTTAGATATGATTCGTCTCTCTTGGTGCTAGGGGTTGATATCGCGCTGTGTTCGGAAGGCCGTTACACAAAGTCCTTGGCCAAGGCAAGCGAGATTTACTGGCAGATATTCCAGTAGTTTCTCAGGGTGTTTTGGGCTACACTCCGACATGACTTATTGCGCCATTAGGGATCTGACAATTACCTCCCCTAGGCTTGATATGCGATACTCTTATACGAACAGACCGGACTGTACGGAGATTGTCACAGATAGGCTCAGTAGGAGTTTGGATGAGTTAGCTCATCGGTCTTCTTATCGACACATACCTGGGTAGCCGTTACGTGCAGCTAGTACCGCTTGCGGCTTGTGGTTAAAGCCACTGCCAGCGTAGTGTCGATTCTTTAGAGTCACACACAGAGGGTTTCCCTGCACCGGGCAAAAGGTGTAGAGGTCGTATGGTTTTACGGCAGGGCTTCGATCACTTACGTATACTTGTGTGCGTATGATGATCGGGCGGATAATATTAGTAGGTTTTGGTTTTAGCCGGATCCTAATATTATATTGATGGATTATTTTCGTCTCTTTGTATTCATATTCTTCGGAATACGAATGCGGGTATGTATATACGGATGATGGGCGTTCTCGTAATTTCTTGGGAAAGTTTCTAGAAGGAGATGCCTAATTAGGGTTTTGATTTTTCTTTTGTGAAATTAAAACCTAATTTGGGTGGAGGAAAATGACATGGAGATATTTGTTGGATGAAGGGTGAGTCATAAACTTGACAAAATAGATATTTTGAGGCATGGAAATATTTATGAGATATTTATCTCATCAAATATAAGATGGTTCATGATTTTATTCTTATGAGAGATGCTTTATTCTTCACAAGCTATTTTCCTCACTCGCTTTTCTTCAAGCTTCATCTTCTTCAACAAAACCTTAGACCTCTCATGAGTTGAGAATCCTAGGGTTCCAAAAGACAAATCAAATCATCTTCTCACACTACATCATCTAGGACTTTTAGTTTAGCGAACTAGAAGCCGTAGTTATCTCAGATTCAAGATAGGAGCTTGGACTATAGACTCTCGGGTGGATCGTCTTTGACTCGAGGAGGCCATCGAGGTTGCCCAATCCATTTCGATCCTTAGAGCTGACGACGAGTGGAGGACAGCGGAGAAGATCCGAAGGACATGTATCGTGAGGTATAACTTCGTATCATAGTAGTTAAACCTCATTGCAAGTTAGACAGTTAGGGTTTAGTATTGATCCTGGAGTTCAAGTTGGTGTTGCGAGCTTTGAAAAATCGTTTTTTGCATATTCTGCCTCCCCGCGGACATGCGGGATGCACGACATCGACTTACAATAGTTTCAGAGCCTAACTAAACTATAGCTAACAGTTTAGACGAAGTGTAAAACTACGAAACCGAAATAACTCCGAAACACGAAACCTAAACTCCAAGTTTTTGTCAAATTTTTCCGAGTCTCTAAATTTTTTTAAAACAATTTCAGAGCGCTCTACTTCTTGTGAGATGAACAAACACCAAAAAAGATGCTTTTTCACCTGTTTTGGACCTGCCACAAGCTCAAAAAAACCGGTTTCACCTTTTTAGTTATGGTGAAATTATTTGAATTTTGGTCTGTGTTCTAGTTGCTTGGATCTAAGGTCTCAGGTGTTACTTGTTTTTGCCAATTTTGGATATAATGTTATCTTTTTACTGTGGCAATACGGAGTGTTTCGAATTCGTAGTTTTAACGTCGTTTAAAGTTTTAAGTTATGATATATGTGTTTGGAAACGTCAACTAATTGTTATACATCGATTAGTCGGGGTTGCACATATCTGTGTTGCTGTTCTTCTTGGTTTGTGTATATGAAATTTATTGGATCGTCGTGGATGAATAACCGGGGATGTAAGATGAGGGTTTTCATTCTTTCATTCGATGTAAATTTGTAAAGTGATGTAATATTATTTTGCGGGACACATCCGGGTTGATATTGTAGCCACCGTTGTATTATTTTCTTTTACTGTTTTCTGCTTCTAGGATAGACCCAAGACGGGGTGCACAAACTACCGGATAGTTTGAAGTGCCGAATGGCCTACTCACTTTGATGAAAGTGGTTGCTTCACTTCGGGTATTTGGCGGGTAGTTTGCCTCACCTGTAGGGGTCTGGGGTGGGGTTTGGCTATTCCTCACGACCGTGGAATCCGTCTTTCGTTACAGGTTTAAACGAAACACGGAATTGCTAGTATATCCAATATATTTATCTGTGATCTAGAATGCATATTATTACGTCAGACGAATGTTTATTATATATATGCTATATAGTAGACGCATCCGCGCTAGTCCAGCCTCTGCTCTGGCGTTAGTTAAGTAACCTAACGATGTTAGACGGGGCCCAGTGGTGAATGCAGATGGCATAAGCGGACGTGGAATTTTCGTCTTTTTCTGTGATGATAGGTGTAAATGATGAGACTGCATTATTAATGCAAAGCAAACAAACCAAAGTTGAATCATTGGAATAAATTTTAAAAACCACTCGGTTATTTTAAACAAGAGACTTTTAAATGCGGAGCTTAAACCACTCCTTTTAAAAGCTATCAGGTTCCTTCGATTATATCAAGTTCACTACGTTCACGGTTTCGCCAAAACCATTCGTAGCCCTCGGTCATTTCAGTTGAATATTCAGTAATATTCAAGCTATGTATTTTGACCTTCGCCAATACATAGTATTTGGTAGCTGCTGGGTATTCATCTGTAGCATAGATAGATGCGTTGGTTTGGGACAGTCGTACTACTATTTTGGCCTTCGTCAAGGGTATGTATGGGTGGGTTCAAATTAACCTAGACAATGACGGGTAGAACTTAACATGTGACTTATGATATGTTGGCCTTCGTCAAGGTCATAAGAGCATGGGGCAAAATCCACATCGGGAGTTTCTAAAGAAACTGAAACTTGCTAGTGCTGCATACTATTTGGAGTGTGATAATGTTGGTAGGATTCCTTCAGGATTACCACACAATGATATTTGGATCCCGATTCTACTGTGAGTATCCGCTACTCTTCGGAAGATTTTTCACTTAACGATCAATGCTATAAACCAAGTAGGTGTCTAGAACAGTGTTAACGGGGCTACGCCTCCAGGAAAAAGAGGTTATTTAATTAAGGAACTTCGCGAAAGCGTCGTAAAACCTTCCTCGAAGTACCGACACTAGCCTGGCCGAATGGTTAAGCAAGTATTGTACGGTGAGATTAATCCTGACTAATTCTTCTTTTATGGTTTGAGAAAGGATTCGAGAAACGGTGGGAGCCATCCTGTTTAGATAAATTAAAAACCAATCTAAACTTGCAAGAGTATCATGCTGAGTGTTTTCTTCTCTCTCTCCTAATTACAGGGACCGGGTGGCCAGATTAGGTTATATATAGATAATAAAATGACTGAGTTATACTATATTAACTGGCAAATGTTTGTCCAGATGTCCATTACCTATGACAAGCTGGATCACCTCATTACTACTCAAGCCCCCGCCGTCCCAGGTCCAGTTTCCACCGTCGCGGATGTTGATATCCGTAAGACAAGGGAAAAAGACTGTGTGAATGCCAAGTGCATCGTGTTGGCCTTAGTTGATGGTGTATACCAGAGGCAGCACGAGAAGATGGACTTTGTTTCCATCTTCCTCCATAACAAAGTTTTATATGGAGAGCAATCTCGTATCGTAAGATATGAGACCTCGAAGGAATTGCTTCAAGCGAGATTGGCTATCGAGTCATTTGTAGGAGACCACGTTCCTACAATGATCAGCTGTATTAAATAGCTCACGGACCTGGAGACTATGTTGGAGAACGAGTCAAGTATTGACTTGATTCTACAGTCTATACCTTCTACTTACGCCCAGAGGAAGAAAGTTATAATTCTAGTTAAGGGCACCCTGAAGGAAACCAGGGAGACACCCGCTCTGCTTATTAGGAAATCTTCCTCTACTGGATCCACGGCGAAAGCCAAGGGTGAGAAGAAGAAGACCTCCACAAAGCTGATAGGCGGTGTCAGTAAGGTAGAAAGAAAGGGCAAGGCAAAAGTTTCGGGGTTAACGGTAGGGAAGGAGGGATGTTCCTATTGTCACGGGAAAGGGCAATGGCAGAAGGGATGCAGGGATTGGAAAGACAGAATCTAGGATCCGAAGCACGTTGTGGCTTCGACGTCGGGTGTGTTTATGATTGAAAACAGTCTGTCAATTAACTCTACTTTCTGGATACTAGATATCGGGTCATGATCTCATATCTGTAATACATTACAAGCTTTGAGAAATCGTAGAGTTATCAAGACAGGTGATATGACTCTCAGGGTTGCTAACATGACTCTCAGGGTTGCTAACGGAAGGAGCGTGGACGCTGTATCCGTAGGGTATATCACCTAGGATTGATAAGTGGGCAGATATTGATTCTACGTAACTGTTTGTGTGTACCTAGTCTAGTTTGTAAGCGATGTGGTCCACATCTACCTAAATCAAAGTCTGATTGGGTCAGGTACACTAGAGGACGGTATATACGTATTAAATCAAGCTCAAGTTTTCAACGTCCAGAACACACTTAAAAAAAGTCTCCAGAATTAAATAAGGCTTTCTTATGGCATTATAGACCGGGTCACATCAATGAAACAAGGTTGTCGAAGTTACATAGAGAGGGATATTTGGATCCGTTCAAATATCAGTCTTATGCAACCTGTCAATCTTGTCTCATAGGAAAGATGACAAAGACTCCGTTCACTGGACACGGAGTAAGAGCGAGCGAGCTCTTAGGACTCATACACAGCGACGCGTGTGGTCCAATATCTACAGATGCACGAAGTGGTTATTCCTATTTCATTACTTTTACGGATGATTTCCCTAGGTCAGGACATGTCTTCTTGATGAAGCATAAATCCGAACCCTTTGAGAAATTCAGGAAATATAAGGATGAAGTGGAAAAACAAACAGGCAAAAGTATCAAGACACTGAGATCTGATCGATGTGGTGAATACTTAACTGCCGAGTTCCTGGATTACTTAAAAAAGAATGGAATGCTCTGTCATCTTACTCCTCCATACACACCACAACACAACGGTATATTGTAAAGGCGGAACCGAACCCTATTAGACATGGTTCGTTCCATGATGAGTAATGCCGAGTTACCGCGATCCTTTTGAGGTTATGCACTAGAATCAGTTGCATATCTTTTGAATAAGGTTCCTACCAAGACTGTGCCTACCACACCATATCAGATGTGGAGTGGGAAGAAACCCTATCTTCAGTATCTGAAGATATATGGATGTCCAACTTTTGTTAAAAAGCAGTATGCAGACAAGTTCGAGGCACGATCAGTATTGTGTAGGTTTGTGGGATACCCAAAGAATTCTAGGGGGTATCTTTTCTATTACGCAGAGGAACAAATGGTTTTTTGTTCCTCGTCATGCCTATTTTTTTTAGAAAATCAATTTTTTGAAAAAGGAACTAGTGGGAGCGTAATAGAACTGGAAGAAATTCCAGAACCACAAACTATTACTGAAAATATGGTAGAACCAGAGGTTTCAAAAGAACAGGACATCCCTACGCCAATCCGCAGGACTAGTAGGCAGTCTTATCCGCCCGAGAGATACTACGGTTTTCTCATAGACAGGTTAGAGAGGATTGCATCATTGACAATGATGAGCCAACTAGCTTCCAGCAAGCCATTCAGAGCGGTGACTCGGTAAAATGACTGGATGCAAAGCGGACCGAGATAGAGTCCATGTACACTAACAAAGTATAGATTTTGGACTTTGCTCCAGAAGGGTTAAAACCTGTAGGCTGCAAATGGATCTTCAGAAAGAAGATTGGTGTAGATGGACAGGTTAAACCTTATAAGGCTAGACTTATTGCTAAAGGTTTTCGTCAAAACCTTCTTTGGACTATGATGAAACATTTTCTCCAGTGGCTATACTCAAATCCATTCGGATCCTTCTTGCCACTGCTGCTTTCCAAGATTATGAGATCCGGCAGATGGACGTAAAGACGGCTTTTCTAAATGCTTATTTAGAAGAGTGCGTCTATATGGATTAGGCAGAGGGTTTCAATCAGAGTGGGAGCAGCGAGAGAGTGTCCAAGCTGCTTAAGTCCATTTATAGACTAAAGCAGCTATCGCGGAGTTGGAACATCTGTTTTAATGAGACGGTCAAAGAATTCGACTTTATCAAAAATCCAGATGAACCATACATTTATAGTAAGATTGTAGTGAGAACTGTGGGATTCCTCGTCTAGTACGTGGATGACTTTCTCTTGATAGGAAATAACATTCCTATACTACAATCAGTCAAAGGATTCTTATCACAGAGGTTCTCCATGATTGACCTGGGTGATTCCAACTACATTATGGGGATCCAGATCTATCGTGATAGATCAAAGAGGGTGGTAGGACTTTCACAGTCAATGTACATCAACACCATACTTAAAATATTTAGTATGGAAGATTCTAAGCGCGGTATTCTACCGGTTTGTCACGGAATCACCCTCTCCAAATAGATATCTTCCAAGACTGATTTGGAAAGGGCTCGCATCATATCTATACCCTACGCTTTTGCGGTAGGCTCTATAATGTATGCGATGTTGTGAACTGGACCAGATGTTGCTTACGCACTCAGGATGGTAAGCCGGTATCAGTTAAACCCAGGGGAGAAGCACTGGATAGTAATAAAGAATGGTCTCAAGTACCTAAGAAGGACTAAAAGGATGTTCTTGGTGTATGGCGGAAAAGACCTTCAGATCGAGGCCTTTGCTGACTCCAGCTTCCAGAATGATAAGGATGACTCTAAGTCTATGTCGGGTTATGTATTTACCCTCAGTGGAGGGGCGGTCTGTTGGAAGAGCTCCAAACAGGACACCGTTACCGACTTGACGATGGAAACGGAGTAGTTCGCTGCATGAGACGCTGCAAAAGAGGCAGTCTGGATGAGGAAGTTCTTAACTGAACTTCAGGTGGTTCCTTCCATTGTTGGTCCAATACTTTAGTATTGCGACAACATATGTCGCTATATCTTTAGGGAAGGAACCTAGGTCCCATCAGAGATCCAGACATATCTTGAGGCGGTACCGCCTGATCAGGTGGATCATTGATCTTTGGGAGATTGAGGTGAGGAGAGTAGATATGAAGAACAACACTGCAGATCCACTCATAGAGGCCATCCCTCAGACAGAGTTCGAGAGGCTATTCGAGATCTTCGGTCTGCGATATGCCAGTATATGGTCTTAGTGCAAGTGGGAGATTGTTAGTGATATATTCCTTAGAGGCCATTATTGTATCATACTGGTTTGTATATTACTTAATGGAAGCTTGGGATATACACGGATATAGTAACAGTCTTGCTTGAAATGGTAGTATGCTACCTGGTTTGTTTCTACCTCAATATATGCATGTGTTTTCTTAGCATATCGTTTATACATATTGGTAGAGCCCTTAGGATTTTTGCTTTATTACCAGCGTTGTGATAGTAGTCACACTAGTGGGGGCTGGGTAGTCTATAAACACATCCTATACAGGTCCCTAGTCATAGGATTATCGAGATGGGGCATCGATACTCCAGAGTAGACTAGTGTATATGCTTCTCATCCCAGTAGGGGAGATGGTTTGTCTTACAGCCATCAGTACGTCGTACTGGAGATAGTATACATGTGCTCATTAGGTTATGAGTACACTGGACATGACTCGTCGGGAACTGTTAGTGGGTATTATACCTATCGTCGGGTAGCAGTTCCCAGGTGATATGAGTACAGCTTAGTCCGTCGACTTGACACTGCTACTTTGCCTCGAGTATGTTTTCACTGTATTTTGATTACTACCCTACCACGGCTCAAAGGAGTCGAGCAAACAGGTAGTAGTTAGGTGTAGTTCCGAAGAACTTAGAGGCAGTGGTGGTTAGATAGGATTTTTCTCTCCCGGTGCCGGGGGTTGATATCGCGCTGTCGGAAGGCCATTACACATAGTCCTTATCCAAGGCAAGTGAGATTTACCGGTAGGTATTCCAGTAGTTTCTCAGGGTGTTTTGGGTTACACTCCGACATGACTTATTGCACTATCAGGGGTCTGACGATTACCGTCCCCTAGGCCCGATATGCGATACTCTTAGACGAACAGACCGGACTGTACAGAGATTGTTACAGATAGTCTCAGTAGGAGTTCAGATGAGTTAGCTTATCGGCCTTCTTATCGACACATACCTGGGTAGCCGTTACGTGCAGTTAGTACCGCTTGCGGCTTGTGGTTAAACCCACTGCCAGCGTAGTGTCGAGTCTTTAGAGTCCCACACAGAGGGTTTCCCTGTCTCGGGCAAAAGGTGTAGAGGTCGTATGGTTTTACGGCAGGGCTTCGATCACTTACATGTACTTGTGCGCGTATGATGATCGGGCGGATAATATTAGTGGGATTTGGTTTAAGCCGGATTCTAGTATTATATTGATGGATTATTTTCGTCTCTTTGTTTTCGTATTCTTCGGAATACGAATGCAGGTATATATATACGGATGATGTGCGTTCTCGTAATTTCTCGGGAAAGCTTCTAGAAGGATATGCCTAATTAGGGTTTTGATTTTTCTTTTGTGAAATTAAAACCTAATTTGGGTGGAGGAAAATGACATGGAGATATTTGTTGGATGAAGGGTGAGTCATACACTTGACAAAATAGATATTTTGATGCATGGAAATATTTGTGAGATATTTATCTCATCAAATATCATATGCTTCATGATTTTATTCTCATGAGAGATGCTTTATTATTCACAAGCTATTTTCCTCACTCGCTTTTCTTCAAGCTTCATCTTCTTCAACAAAACGCTAGACCTCTCATGAGTTGAGAATCCTAGGTTCCAAGAGACAAATCAATTCATCTTCTCACACTACACCACCTAGGACTTCTAGTTTAGCGAACTAGAAGCCGTAGTTATCTCAGATTCGAGGTAGGAGCTCGGACTATAGACTCTCGGGTGAATCGTCTTTGACTCGAGGAGGCCGTCGAGGTTGCCCAATCCATTTCGATCCTTGGAGCTGACGATGAGTGGAGGACAACGGAGAAGACCCGAAGGACATGTATCGTGAGGTATAACTTCGTATCATAGTAGTTAAACCTCATTGCAAGTTAGCTAGTTAGGGTTTAGTATCGATCATGGAGTTCAAGTCGATGTTGCGAGCTTTGAAAAATCGTTTTTTGCATATTCCGCCTCACCGCGGACATGCGGGATGCGCGACATCGACTTACAGTTTCCAGGTGACATGTGTACAGGTTAGTCTGTAGACCTGAGATCGTCATTTGTCTCATGTGAGTTCCCACTGTGCTTTGATTACTATCTTACCACGGCTCAAAGGAGTTGTGCAAACATGTTTTAGTTGGGTACAGTCCCGAACCACATGGAGGCAGTGAACGGATCGTCGGGGATTCGTCTCTCTCAGTATTGGGGGTTGATGTCGCGTAGTGCACAGGTGGCCATCACCACAAAACCTTGACCAAGGTAGACGAGAATTACTGATTTGGATCAGTAGTTTCTCAGTTGGTGATATGCTTCATACCGACACGACATATCACGTTATTAGGGGTCTGACTTTATCCACCCCTAGACCCGATATGCGATACTCTTAGACGAATAGACCGGACTGTACGGAGATTGTCACGGACAGGCTCAGAAGGGGTTCCGATGAGTTTGCTCGTCGGCCTTCCTTTCGCTCAATTCCTGGGTAGCCATTACGTACAGCTAGTGCTACTGACGTGCATGTGGTTAAAACCACTGCTAGCGTATTGACGAGTCTTTAGAGTTCCACACAGAGTGTTTCCCTGCTTCGGGTGAAACGATGTAGAGGCCGTATGGTTTTACGACAGGGTTCGATCATATACGTGCACTTGTGCACGTATCATGATTCGGACGGATAATACTAGTGGGCTTTACTTTAAGCCGGATCTTAGTATTAGATTATTGGATTATTTTCGTCTCTTTGTATTCGTATTTTTTCGGAACACGGATACGAGTATGTATATACGGTGAGGGGTATTCTTGTAATTTATTATAAGGGTGCTTCTAGAAAAAGACACCTTATTTGTTTATAACCATTTTGATTAAATGGTTGATGGGGTGGAGGGATGATGTGTTCTTTGCATTAAATGAAGCATGGCTTTGTGGTGACTCATGGGGTGACTCATGGAGCGACTCATGGTTGCATTATTGTAGCATGCTTGATTTATTTGTGTTGTGAGATATTTTGGTATGCTTGAGAATTATTGTTCACAACACTTAGCCATTCTTCAAGAAATGATCATGGCTACATTCTCATCTCCTCAAGCTTCCTTCTTCTTTCTCAACCCTTAATGTCTCATGTGTTGATAAACCTAGGGTATTTTGAGACAAATCAATCCATCATCACTCTCTACATCCTCTAGGCTATCTAGTTTAGCAAATTAGGTACCCTAGTTACCTCGGTATTAAGGTTGGAGCTCGAACTACAAATCCTCTGGTGGATCATCTTCGATGGAGGGAGACCGTAGGCCAAACTCAATCCATGATGCCTTACGGAGCTTAGAAGATAGTAGAAGACCGAAGGATTCGGATCATTCGGTATAACCATTCTAACTCCTCTTTAGTTTGTTATCTTATAGGTTTATGGTAGATCCGGATTATCGGGTTGTTCTAGCGCCAGTTTATAAAATTTTTGTTCCGCAAATGGTTACGGTAGATGGCCAGGGCGCTGAGATAACCCAACATGGTATCAGAGCCACCCCATAAACCATTACTAGCTAGTGTGCAAAAGGTTAAAATCTCAATCGACCCATTTTTCCGAATCGTTTTTCCAAAATGACATACTTGCTGCCGATTTTAAAACTTGTTCAAAAAATCTTTCAGAGCATCTTAAAAATACGTGCAGGCAAATTTAGAGCACCACAAGAAATTTGGGCACGTGAGCCCACAAATTTTCCGCGGAACCGCCGCGTTTGATGCCTATTGGCAGCGGTTCCGCAGCTCGTTTGAGGCCACATTGCGCCAAATTTCTTCTGGCACTCTATAAGTTGGAAATATGATTTTTGGTACATTTAGTTTTGGCCCAGATTTGTTTGAGTGCTGGTTTGTATCTGGGGCCAATTTGGAAAAGTTTAGTCGATCGAAATTTTTAAGTGTATGTTTATCAGTGCATGTAATATATCTGCGACCATGAATATCATTGAGCGGTACAACCCGACTAGTTGCAATATGTTCGACTAGACGGGTTTGCGAACGTGATATTCATGTTGATGTTCTATGTTGTGCTGAGCTTGTAGTTGGATTGTCGTGGTGGATAGCTTGCGGTGCAATGGTAGTAGTACAGTTGAGATTCATTTGTACATTTGATATTATGGGGCGAGCGTCCGATATATGGACTGTCGTCTCTGCCATTTTATATATTATTTGTTTGGGGCATGACCGGGTTGAGGTTGATGTCACCCTTGTACATATATTTTCATTTTCTTTACTAGGATTACCCCGCCGAGGAGTGCTTGAATAGCCGGGTTCTAGAGGGAAACGAGCCCGCATCTCATGGCATTGAGACGGAGGGGGCCTTACTTTAGAATTGGCGGGCTATTCGCCGCACTCGTAGGGGGTATAGGATGACCCACGGAAGGGTACTCAAGTTACCGAATTCCGTGAAGTGCTGGGTGGCCCATTCACTTTGTTGATTGGGGTTGCCTCACTTCTGGGATTGGAGGGTAACTTGCCGCACTAGCAGGGGTCTAGATTTTCATTGCACAAGCTATCCACACGACAGAGAATGTTGGATCTCATTTGCGGCTCAAATGAAACCCGAGACTCCAAGATTATCCACTGTTTTGTGTTGCTTGCTAAGATTCTGTGATGTTGCTTATATCATGCCTGTGACGAATGTTATATATATTTATATATATACTAGTATATGTTGTATATGTTTTGCATCCACGCTAGTCCAGCCCCCGCTCTGCTGTTAGTTAAGTAACCTAACGGTGCATGACGGGACCAGTGGCGAATGCGGATGACATATACGTACATTGTATTTTCATTCATTTTTGGTGTGATATGGATTAATTGATGGGACTGCATTAATTCTTATTAATGCAAGGAAAACAAACCTATATGATGTTGTTGAAATCAAGTTTTTAATAAAAACTGACATTCCAAACGTTACCTTTTGCTTTGCACAGTGATATTCAGTTCTGAATATCCAGCACCTCATTCGACGAGGCAAGAGCCGAGATCCCTTCATAGGGAGTGACCTCTTGAACAAAAGTTTGCGTCATTGTAATAACTTCACTATAGTCGATTCTTTTACTTTGCATCGTGGTATTCAATTAGGAATATCCTGCACCTCATTCGATGAGGAAAGAGCCGAGATTCCTTCATAGGGAGCGACCTCTTTAGCAAAAGTTTGCGCCACTATATTTGTAAAACCACTCGGTTCCTTCAACGATATCAAGTTCATTACGTTAAAGGTTTTTTGTCAAAAACTAACCGTAGCCCTCCGTCATTTCAGATTAGTATTGCTTAGTATTCATGCTATGTATGTCGTTGCTATTCGCCGAGACGTAGTGTGCGGTAGCTCTGTAATACTTTTTTATTGCATAGCTAATGCGATTGGTTAGTACGGTTGTGTGATTTTGTTGATTATTCGTCAAGGGTCACGCGGATAGGTCTAATGCAATCTTGGATAATGACAGGTTGAACTTGACTAGGACCTTTTGATTTATTGATTATTCGCCAAGGTCACTTGGGTCCTAGGGATAAAAACCACATTGGGAGTTTCAAACATACATGAAACTTGCCAGGCATGCGCATACCTTCTGGAGTATGGTGACTTGAGTGGCTTCCATCAAGTTATCATGCGATGATCGTTAGATCCCGATTCCCACTGATGAGTAGATGTTACTCATCGGGTGATTTTCAGATGATCCCGACTAATTCTCTTTTTAGGGTTTGAAGGAGAATTCGAAGAAACAGTGAGAGCCATCCTGATTATATAAAGTGATTAATCAATCTAATTTAGATTAGAGTGCACGCTGAGTGTTTTTCTCTCTCTCTTTGGCAGCGACCATGGCCTGACTCTAGACTAAAACTCATGAACCAAGTTAACCGAACCTTCTTAAAACACTTTGGCTTTTGAATTGTCATTTAGTCGTATATATCATTGCCACTCCTACATCCCCTTTGCATTTCTCCAGAACACTCCGTATCACTATGAAGATCCACATTTCTTGGATATTCCATCATATAGTTACATACGAACTCGAAGGAACTTGTTCCAGTCCGAAGATGGTTTCTGGTTCGGGAGAAATTGAATAAAATTATTCAGTTGTCTTTTATCTTTACCTTCTCTCAGGTTGCGAGGGCTCCTAATATTAGGAGAGTACACCTATTGTGCTTATTGGATAGTTTTTTTTCAAACCATAGGCAGGTGCCGAAAGGTAGGGAAGGAAAAAAACCAATTAGCCTAAGTATAGTGTATAGAAGGTAATAAGTAAAGACATATAAATGGATTAGAGTGAGGGTAAAGGAAATTGCGACTGCTACATTCACGACGAAGCTGCGTATATCCCCTGCCACTCCTATATCACCTTTGCATTTCTCCAGAACTCTCTGTATCATTACGAAGATCCATATTGATTGAATATGCCATCGTATAGTTACATACGAACTCGAAGGAACTTGTTCCAGTTCGAGAATGGTTTCTGGTTCTGGAGAAATAAAATATGATTATTCAGTTGTCTTTTCTCTTTACCTTCTCTCAGGTTGCGAGGGCTCCAGGTCTTAGGAGGGTACACCCATTATGCTTATTGGATAGTCTTCTTCCAAACCTTAGGCTGGTGCAGAAGGATAGGGAAGGAAGAAAATCAATTAGCCTAAATATGGTGTACAGAAGCTAATGAGTAAAGACATATAAAAGGATTGGAGTGAGGGCAAGAATATATGCGGTTATTTTCATGAATCTAGATAGTGGAAGAGTCATTACTAAGAATACCCGGCTATCCCTTCAAAACATTTTCATATTTCAGTTTTACTGTGCGGTGTTAAGTGAAAACTGTTTTCTCAATTAGATTCTAACTCCAGAGTATGTATTTACCAGATTTGATTCTCACATCTGTATAGTGTTATTAGATACTGAGTAGGAATAGAATATTGAGAATTGGGTGAATATATCCTCAATATATCGGAATTCTTTGTAATTAGTGATATTTGAGGAAATCACCTGGGTTTTGCCTGATGGCAAATATTTGGTTTTGAATATCCGTTGTTATGCACCAATTTCAAACTGATATATCTGTACGTTTATTTTATAAAGTGAGATATAACCTTTTGAAATTATGTTTATGGCATTTACCTATATCAGTTGATGGTTAGGTAAGGTGCATTCAACAACGAAGGTAATTCTTCTTAACCATATCACAATTTTCAACTTGCGACGCACAAAGTTTGAGTTATTGAACTCAGAGAACTTATACAAAGTATTGTATGTTGTCCGATGTCCATTAGGACAAAGGGGTTGGTACTCATACTATTTTCAGTTTACTCATGACTTCTCTAGTTTTAGACAAGTATTTCGATGAAATACAAGATCCAAGTTTTGAGAAGATATAGGTATAAGAATAAAGTAGAGAACCATATGTTGAAAGAATCAGGATTTTTCAAGGTGATCGAAGATGTAGATACTTATGCTAGGTATTCCATCATAAGTAATGGTTTTGAGAACTTGCTTCTCTTTCAGGTTACTCATCCGTGGGTACGCTCCTGGATGATTAATGATATATGGCCGTCTTCCATTTAGTTGATATGCATTGGAAACAACTGCATGATTTTTGAATCTGGTTCCAATTAAATTAGTGCCTCTGTTTCTATATTGGATATATAGAATGGATTCATATCATAACGATGTTAAGGTATATGGAGTTGTCCGGCTGATACTTAAAACTGGAATCTGGACAAACTCAAGGCACGTTTCAGTAATGGCAGTTTGTGGGTTATCCCGGACTTTGACGAAGGTTAACATTCTACCATCTGGAAGATCAATAGTTATATTGTTCTTGACTCACCACAGTTTTAGTAAAATGGATTCTTTTCATAAAACATTGGTGGGAGGATGGTAGAACTGGAATTGATTTCAGAACCACAAACGATTACTGAAAATTTAGTAGAACCTGAGAATTCAATTGGTTTCGACGATCCATTAGTCACTCCGTAGATTTGGTGGGTAACCTCAAACATCCGAGAGGTACTTTGGTCTCCTCAAATACGGTGAAAGGGAGGTTTTTGATTACCCAAACTTGCCACTATTGCTGTTTTAGACTATGAGGTCTGGCAGGAGGATAGGTATAACGTCGTTCTAAATTAGCTTTAGAAGTGCACGTGTATATGATTCTGCCAGAAGGTTGTTATAATCAGTGGGAGCAGCGGAAGCATAGTGGGCAAAGAGCTTATGTCTATTTATAGACTAAAGCAGGTATAGTGGAGATAGAGTATCTATTTTTGATATGATAGTCATAGAGTTTGACTTCATCAGAACAACAGATGGATCTGGTAAGAAGGTAGTAGGGAATGTCCTGGTATTTGGATGACATACTCTTGATAGGTTGTGATATTCCTATACTACGATCGGTTATACTGTGGTTGTCACAAGGTGTTTCTCCACAAAGGATCTGGATAAAATATCAGGGATTTTGGTAATTAGATCTATGGTTGTAGATCTAAATTTGAAAAATGTCCCAATTTGGATACTTGACACTAGTCTAAAGTGTTTTAGAATGGACGACTCCTGACGTGGTGGTGTACCCGCAGGTGATGGAGTCACCCTCTCTAAAGAGATATCTTCTAGACTGATGAGGGGAGGGATTTTCATCATTGGCATATCTCTTGCTTAGACAATTGAGTCAATCATAAGATGTCAAGTACCACACCAGATATTACTTTTGCACTGACTGCAATAAGCATATATATTAATCCAATCCTGGAGAAACGTTGGGAAGCAGTTATGAACATAAGTGGATGTTCTCGGTATATAGTAACGACAGCCTCTTTCAAGAGGCGGTTATCATTTCTGGCTTCCAAGATTACCTGGATGACAGAGTGACTGTCAGAGTTATAGTTTTCCCCCTTTTTTGAGGGGCGGTATGTTGGACAGGTTGTCCAAGCGGATACTGAGGAAGGCATGGCACAACATAGTGATTAAATTCAGTAGATGATATAGTTTAAGAAGTTTGTTGGATTTGGAGTTCATTTATGAACTGGGTCCCATCAGATATCCAGACAAATTCTAAGACAGGTATTGCTCATTTCGGAAGATAGTCTTTCTCCGTGAAGTTGAGATATAAAAAGATAAAGATAGAAATATTGGAGCAGATCCACTCACTGAGGCTATTTCTCGAACGCAATAGTTTCACAAACAGGCTTTCGAGACTGATTACTAAAGAAGTTGGGTGTTCGGTATCACACAGGCTGTGGGTATGCGACACTGTAATAATTAGCCTTAAGTGCAAGTGGGAGATTGTTAGATATAGTTCCTTCAAGACAATTATTGTAATTACAGGCAGGTGATTATGATAATTGAGGGAGGACCTATACGGATAGAACAGTCTTACTCAAAATGATAGTATGCTATCTGGTTTGCTTTTATCATTATTTACATGCATTATGTGGTATTACAGATCACTATTACATGTTGATAAAGCCCATAGGATTCTTGCGTAACCACCAGCATTATGATGGCGATCATATACGTAGGAGCTGGGTGGTCTATAAGCACATCTTTAAATGTCCCTAGTCGTGGGAGTATCGAGATTGGGCATCGATATTCCGGAGTAGACTAGTGTATACTTTTTGAGACCCCGACGAGGGACGGTTGCCGGTCTCACAAGCCATTGGTTTCAATTAGTCACCTAAGATAGTATACATGTGCTCATTGGGTTATGAGTACACTGGACAGACTCGCCGGGAATATGCTAGATGGTATTATACCCATTATCAGATAGCAGTTCCCAGGTGACATGTGTACAAATTAGTCTGTCGACTTGAGATCGTCATTTGTCTCGTGTGAGTTCCCACTGTGCTTTGATTACTACCCTACCATGGCTCAAATGAGTCGTGCAAATAGGTTTTAGTTGGGTATAGTACCGAGCCACATGGAGCAGTGAGCGGATCGTCGAGGATTCGTCTTTCCCGGTATTGTGGGTTGATGTCGCGTAGTGCACGGGTGACCATCACCAGAAATCCTTGGCCTAGGTAGACGAGAATTATTGATTTGGATAAGCTCACGGAAATACCCAGAAGGGGTTTCGATGAGTTTGCTCGTCGACCTTACTTTCGCTTAATACCTGGGTAGCCGTTACGTACAGCTAGTGCCGCTGACGTGCTTGTGATTAAACCCATTGCCAGCGTATTGACGAGTCTTTAGAGTCCCACACGGAGAGTTTCCCTGCTTCGGGCGAAACGATGTAGATGCCGTATGGTTTTACGACAGGGTTTGATCATATATGTGCACTTGTGCACGTATCATGATTCGGAGGGATAATACTAGTGGGGTTTGCTTTAAGCCGGATCCTAGTATTAGATTATTAGATTATTTTCATCACTTTGTATTCGTATTTTTTCGGAATACGGATACGGGTATGTATATACGGTGAGGGTATTCTTGTAATTTATTATAAGGGTGCTTCTAAAAGAAGACACCTCATTTGTTTATAACCATTTTGATTAAATGGTTAATGAGGTGGAGGGATGAGGTGTTCTTTGCATTAAATGAAGCATGGCTTTGTGGTGACTCATGGGATGACTCATGGTTGCATTATTGTAGCATGCTTGATTTATTTGTGTTGTGAGATATTTTGGTATGCTTGAGAATTATTGTTCACCACACTTAACCATACATCAAGAAATGATCATGGCTACACTTTCATCTCCTCAAGCTTTCTTCTTCTTTCTCAACTCTTAATGTCTCATGTGTTGAGAAACCTAGGGTATTTTGAGATAAATCAATTCATCATCACTTTCTACATCCTCTAGGCTATCTAGTTTAGCGAACTAGGTACCCTAGTTACCTCGGTATTGAGGTTGGAGCTCGAACTACAAATGCTCAGGTGGATCATCTTCGATGGAGGGAGACCGGAGGCCAAACTCGATCCATGACGTCTCAAGGAGCTTCGAAAGATGGTAGAAGACCGAAGGACTTGGATCATTCGGTATAACCATTCTAACCCTTTTTTAGTTTGCTAACTTATAGGTTTATGGTAGATCCGGGTTATCGGGTTGTTCTAGCGCCAGTTTATAAAATTTTTGTTCCGCAATCAGTTACGGTAGATGGCCAGGACGATGGCATAACCCAACACTAATAAATAGATTAATATGACCGGCTTGAATCGGTGAAACATAGGGATAATGTGTGTTTGAGGCGTGATCTCTTTTTAAGAAAGGGGCCGCCACCTCATCTCTCTCTAGAGAGAGAGATGAACGCTTTATTGAAAACCGGTCCGTGTTTTTTAAAAACGGAAACTCTCGATCCACGACATATTTGAACGAACCGAACCTTTTAAGTTGATCACCCCACCTTTGAGTCTATGTGAATGAAAAATGAAAGGATTTGAAGGACTCTAACACATGCATCGGATGAAATATATGTTGTTATATTGAAAGACGTTCATTTTACACTCATTCGGTGTATGGGTTAAAGGCCTTCAAACCTTTTAATTTTTTATACATATTGACTCGAAGGTATGGTGATCAATTTGAACGGTTCGGATCGTTCAAATATGTCGTGGATCGAGAGTTCCCATTTTTGAAAAACGTGGACCGGTTTGGAATTGGAATAGAGCTTTGATGAACCAAGTAAACAAGAAGTTAAGACTCTTTAATATACTTATTAAATCACATTATCTTCTAATAAAATGGTTGTATATAATAAGCTATAGATAATCAAAGTTTCATTACTATGTATGCAAGTAAATGAAAATGGTTTTGTTCATTCAATCCTAGAATAACAGGAGCCAAAAATAGTTTCTTGGGCAATAAATCTTTAATAATGTTGTTCAGTGAATCAAACATCTATATTTTAATCTTCTAATCAAGATGTAATGAACTTATAAGGGGCTATTGTAAACCATGTTTGAGATGTAGCTTTTTGAGGACCAACTTGCTTTATACACACAGGTCTCTCTCTCTCTCTCTCTGTGCGCGCATGTATATTCATATACATATACACATACACATACATATGTATATATTTATGTAAGTGTATAGATATATGTATGTGTGTGTTGAATGTGTATGTAGGGGAGTGATCCATTGCAAGCCGGTCTACGTTTTTTAAAAACGGAAACTTTCGATCTATGACATATTTTAACGATCCGATCCGTTCAAGATGATCACCCTACCCTCAAATATATGTGTATGAAAAATCAAGAGATTTAAAAACCTCTAGTCTATATATCGATAAGTGCAAAAATGAACGTTTTTCGATAATGCAACATATACATTATTCGATGCATATGTAGGTTAGAGGTTTTTAAATCTCTTGATTTTTTATACACATATATTTGAGGATAGGGTAATTAACTTGAATTGATTAGATCGTTAAAATATGTTATAGATCGGAGTTCCCATTTTGAAAAAAACACGGATCGATTTGTAATGGAGCACTTATATATATATATATATATATATATATATATAGAGAGAGAGAGAGAGAGAGAGAGAGAGAGATTTATTTAAAGTTAAGAATAACTTAGTTTTTTGTATGTGCTATGCATGATGCATGTCCCAAGAAAGAAACTTGCATTGCATGTGCAATAAAATAACATATGAATTATTCATTGTTTTTAATATGCATACAATTATACCTTGATTATATTCATTGTAAAGATATAACGATATTATTATTAATATTATGTGTAATATGAATATAATCTGATGTTCATAATAATTTATTGTCATAAAATCTCATTTGATTGGAGTTCATTATGACACTATATAATAGTTACAAAGTAATATACCTATCAAAGTTGCTACAAATTCATTCTGAATTTGTTGAATGACTTTATAATAGTTTTATGGACCCTTTTAAATTTAAAACATAAGAATATATATAATAATAAGAGGGAGAGAGAATGAAGTAGTTTGAATTTGAAATGAGCAGTTGAAATTTGAATGGTAATTGAGAACATGGATAGTTTGAGAAAGGGATGCTTTGAGAGAATTTTTATTTATATATATACAAAATTCACTTACAAAAGTAGAGAATGTCTACATCTACACCAAAAAGAAAAACAAAACTTTAATTTGGAAGCCTAAAAGAGTTTGCTTCATAATATAAGGGATTTTAGAAGATTTCAATTTTTTTTCAAATTTATTTGGAACAAATGAGAATATGCCAACCCATACTACTGATTTCTAGTTAATTGTAAATTAAGACCATATGTTGCATGTGTTGTCTAAACAATTAGAACAACCAAAGTAACAAGGGGACATTTAAATCATATAAAAATTGTGTAGTAGCAAATAATCTCTGTTGGCAGTAAAATATTTTCTTTTCAATACAAATGTTAGATCATAGATGGTAGCTTTTATTATAATTATATAGTATCAATAACTAACCGCACTTAAATACTCTATTATATAGGAAACAGTAAAATATTTCTCTTTCAATACAAATGTTAGATCATAGATGGTAGCTTTTATTATAACTATATAGTATCAATATCTGACTAAACTTAAATACTCATATAGGAATTATTCTTTGTCAAAAATGACATCACACGGATGTTTCTATTATTTAAAATACTGAAAGATGAAAGGGATGACCGAGGATCCGGTCAAAACAGGCTTTGGCGTTATTTTTTGTCAAATCTTATTAGCCACCATACTTGTTGTAATACATGGATAGTTAAGATTTAATAAAAGAACAAAATATAAATTTAAAAATTAATTCGTACTTTATTTCAATCTTAGTCGTTCGTGTATTACACCACGGATGGTGGATAATCAGATTTGACAAAAAAGCTTCAATGTCTGCTTTGACATGATCCGCGGGAGAACGGATCGGTTTTCATACTCAAAAGGATACTAGTCCTCCAAATCTTCAAATTAAAATGAGGTGAAGTTGAACAATGTAACCAAAATCACTCACTTGGAATATTAACAAGATTTAATGGGGAAATCACAAATTAGCAACAAAGAAATTAAAATAATTATAAAAATTATAAAAACATGAAATATGATCATATCAATAATAAACTTCTCACCTTGGTGAATCGATAATACGATTTAACACGCCCCTTGCAACCTACAGAAGATCCAAATCAACCTACGTCAAAATCCTTTTAATAATCTTCAAATGGAAATTAGGGATTGATACGAAATCACACCGCACCCTTTATAAAATCTTAATGGTGATATAATGAATTTTGAATTTGATTGAGCCAACCTAGTGAGAGATTGATTGGAAGAGAAGGATCGGAAAGAAATAAATTTAGGGTTCCAAAAGAGATGAACTTTACAATTTTAACTTATTTTTATTTATTAGGTTAATTCATCAATAATGTATATGAAAACAAGCTATTCAATTTTGACATTGGAATTCACTCTAACGGCACACTGTCACACTGTCGTTTCGCTTTAATTGTTTATGTCGTTTAGCATAAGACTCGCTTTCTTGAAAATGGTGATACCTTGGTTTCTCTTGGCCAATTTTGAGATTGAAGATTGTTGTGAATCTTTTTAGTATGCGTACATGTATGTATGCGTACATGCATGAATACATGTATGTATGTATGCGTACATGAATACATGTGTACATATCATGTATGCATGTTTTGTATGATTTCATTCACTATAATGGTACAATGTCATTTCACTTTAGTTGTTTTTATGTTGTTTGGTATAAGACATGCTCTCTTAAAAATGGCAACACATTAGTCTCGATTGGCCATTTAAATTGAGGTTGGTTGTGTCTTGTTAGCATGCATGCATTCGTACATGGATACATGTATGTATGCGTGCATGTTATGTATGATTTCATTTTCTATTATCTTTAATAGTGGATACAAGACCTAACCATGCTCTTTAAAAAAGAAAAAGAAAACCCTAATCATATTGTTAAAAAATGTATACCAATTTGCAAATGGAATGCAAACCAACCCAATCTAGGCCTAGCCTAGACTATCCATCAATAACATCTCTTGTACAGTATTGCTAAAGTCAAGACATTTCAACCAATTAATTTTAATGTTCATAGCTATAAAAGAAATCTATTGTAGTAGAAGATTTAAAACAATATAACAGTATGATAATACTTCCATTTCCTTATTTCTCAAGCAAATAATTCCTAGTAAGTGTTTCATATCCTTGTAGGTGCGGATGCAAGAGGATCAGAATCAGAGAGGATACAGGTATAACCATAAATGGATTCAAACACAAATACAGATAGCTATCGGAAATAAAAAATAGTACCCGTATTTGATAAAAATCGGATCTGGATCTAGATATGACATTAATATTGGAAAAGAAAATACTTAACAAGTCAAAAATGACTATTGTTTTAATATAGAATGGATAGTGTGTTGCCTAATCCGTATCCCGAGGTTATTGGCGAATAAGGATACTCATCGCAAATTGATGATACTCATAAGTGAGAATTCCTCATATCATGACACGTGGAAGATGGCGCGTCATCCGTGTAAAGCCCACTAGGCTCCTGGAAGCTGCGGAGGTAGAATCAGTGTAGAGCATTGGTGATTTTCCTCAGATGGTCTTCGAGCTTACACCCCCACTTCTTGCCCTAGAGCAATCCAGTAGCCGAACCTTCACCCCCTTCTGCTCGTATCCGAGCTATTGCAGAGCAGAGCTTCCACAGCCTCCTTGCTCATCTCCGAGCTGATACAAGGCCTGGGCTTCCTCGGCTTCCCGGCTCGTCTCCGAGCCATCGGACAGCCCGAGCTTCCTCGGCTTTCCCGATCAGCCGAGAGTGCGGAGCCCATGCGCCCATGCAACGGCTTCGCGTATCTCGCCAAAGCGATATATCCGCCGCCTCACGTTCCGCGTCCCACGCAGACGCCCCCCATTAATGAGCGGATCCCGCCATCAACGCAGGGGTAACGAGAGGGCATAACTGACGGTGAGAATCTCGCACCGGCATGCTCCACGCGACTACTATTGTCACGACCCGTAATTTAGCACGTGACCGGCACTTGAATCATGCAACGTCTAAAGGCACAACGTAATTCAAGTAAACCGAAACCCAGAAAATCTAAACATTTTTGCGGAAAATAGTGGGGGGTGTAGTTTTGAAATAAAAGTATAATGAAATAAAGTTTATCTATAAATGCATAACTAATGGTATAAAAAAATGCAGGTAGAATATACTAAAGTTGAGAACATTTTTTCGTCTTTTAAAAATTTGGACAGAACCTCCCTTGTATATTTTGATCCAAAACAACATACATACAACAAAAGGCATCCCCAAGCGGGAGTTGGTTCTTCGCCAACTGGCGGAATCACAACCACGCAAGAAATATATACGACGCCCAACGGCGAAGATCAATACAAAAGAACAGGTAAATAAAGGAAGACATCATCATCTCAAGAAACGAACATACACCCATCGCTCTAAATCTCGCTAAATACCCAAGTCTGACTAGGTCTCCAAATATACAACTCTAGTTTTTGATTGATGAAGTTTATCTAGATAGAACAGAATATAAAAATATGTAACAACCCTAAATTTCCTATACAAGTTTTTACAAAAAATTTTCAAAAATCCATAAAGGGGTATTTATTGTCTGAGCACAAGGCTTAAGTAATTAATTAGTAATTTAATTATAAGAAGAAGCTTATAGCTCATTGGTAATACCTTGCACTGCCGAACTAAGCCACCAGAGTTCAAATCTTATACCCCACATTATTTTTAATATTTATTTGTTTTAAATTTTATAGAAGCCCAACAGTCAACACGTGATAACTCCAGAATTTCCTACTACACCTCAAAATGTAAATGCACCAGAGCCTACATCCTGAGACCCCCCACCTACCCATCCCCCGAGTCGGCCGGCGCCGCCGGCCCGACTCGGCCGGACGGCCGAGTCCCCAACAGAAAAGTTGGGGCTCTTCATCTACTAAACCCTTCTGCACACTTCATTTTCCTAGATCGGTTCCAGAGAGCCCATTAAACCTCATTTACTACATTTTTAATACATTTTTCACACATTTTTATATTTTTTAAAATTAAAACCCTACATCTACCCTAACCCTATAAATACACCCCTACCCCCTACCATCTCACCCTAAAATACTGAGCCCACTCTCTCAAAATTCCAAGAATCGTGTGTACTTTGAAAACGAGCGAAAGGCGAAACTCCGACGAAATCTACGGCGAACTTCTGGCGATCGTTTTAGGAACTACCGGCGACGACACAACACATCGGCAATTCCCCTACTTCCATTTCACTATCTTGTGTGACCTAAAACCCGTAAGTCCCATTTTCTATCTCTCTTTTCTATTCTAAAAAAATACGGATTTACAAAACCCGACGGAATCGGAACAAATCCGATTTCCGATTTGGTTACTTTATAAAACTTCACTTTTCGGTAATACAACTATGTTTAAACTCTCTCATGTTGACTACTAAATACTAATCGACCAAATTGATCAAGTTTCATTTCATAAAATGATGGCTATTTCACTTTATCATATTTTTCATTTAAATACCACATTGTTTCAATTATACATTTAACTTCATTCAACTTGCTATACCTTTAAGTAGACCACGAGGTAATGACCTATCTCCTCACACACTCATATGCAACACAACATGATACCCTCGAGAACTTAGAATACGGGAAAACAAACATTTTTATTTAAATACCCTTTACTTAATAAAACCATTTCTAAAAGATTTAGTATTGATACATCTTTACAAATAAATAAAATTGAGCTAATAAAAAATATCTAGACTCAGCCAATTAAGGACTATCGCACTCATTAGGACAGAGGAAGGTTGTGAGCATTCAGTTGTTTATCTAAACCTGACTTTGTGGTGTCTAGGCTAGACAAGTGAGAAAGGTAACTTTAAAAGGTCCATCTCACGGTGATTCGTGAGCGGATCCCTCCTTTCTTCACTTGTACTTACCTGGACATAATTGGCGGTGAAGAGGCGATTTGAGATATCTCACAACTTGTCGCTTTGGACCAGTTAGGAGCAGTCTAGTTGATTTAGGAGACCGTAGAACATAGAATACGGGAAATCGATATCTTTACAAATAAATACCATAATTAATAAAAACCGTTTTTCCTTAATGATTAGTATTTAAACAAATCTTTGCAAAGCGCCGCTACAACCCATTTGGGGAACCCGTTCGGGATGGTGCGGTTCATCGCACATTCTCGGACTTAGTAGTGCGAGATTCATACCTCCGCAAGGAGCATTCGGTCTCGAAAGATTTAAAATACGACATCATAAGAAAACGAGATTTCTAGAATATTATAGATATATACAAAAATTATTTTCATATAAATATATGTATATGTAACATAAACATATCTATTTTTGAAGTATTATAAATATTCCATCTTTTTCTACAATATCACAAGAATCAATTTTACTCTTCTGACTCAGAGTGAGTCTCATTATAATCTAACTTGAATATGAGTCAAGTACAATCTACAATCTACAAATCTTCAATATTACAATTCAACATGAATCCATGAATCCAATTGTCAATCTATACAACTTGACCGAACCGAACAATGGATATACATTCCATTTACATGATCTCCAGTTTACATCCATTTACATGATTCTGCGGTTTCATTCGTTACAGATATCATGGTTTCAGTCAGTCATCCAATTATACAATCAATACAATTTACAATACAAAACAATACAAACAAAACATCTCGGGGTTTTAAGGGATAGATTGGTACGGAAGGTATTAGAAGTGGCACGAGACAGTAAGACTTAATACACCTAACATGAATCCAGTTGCTGTTGTACCGTGGCATAAACGGTTCCTTGTACTATACTTGCCTCTAGTCTCTGGCATATAGAGACTTCTCTCGTATACACTGGCATTCTTCTGTACCAAGCTACAAACAACAGCGTTAATACAACATTACAACAATATAATACAACTTTAAAAGATACCCTCTTACTCTGTCTATTCTATTTCTCTCTTATCTTTGGGACTTACCGAGTGACCTGTTCGCTGACGAAATTCTATTTCTTTCTTCTTTGAATGTCGTCAGGTGATCTGGACACAGCAGAGATCGAGCCCACTGCAGAAGACTTGGATCAGTTTGGTGAAGACCTTGAGCACTTGACATTGTACCTTTTCTATTCAGTACTTTTCATTTCCTGTTATGCCATTATTTAGGCATTGCTTTTATTTCAGTTGTATTTACTTTTCATGCATTGTACAAAAAAATGTGAATAAATAAAGTTGCTGTTTATTATATCCTGTCTCTTGTGCTTTACTTTTGTATTGCTTAGATACGTTTAGCGTATTTACTTCACAGTAAATACGTAGCGGTCTCGTCGCGTCCTCTACCCGTATACTGGGAAGCGGGGCGTGACAAAATACGAGAGTGCGAACGATCCAATATGTGTCCTACATACCAAAAAAACACCCTGGATGAAGTTTTGTGCCAGCGATACCGCTACTGATCCTAAGCGGTCAAACCTGCAAGAACTGTGGCACAACAGGGGTGAGTTGCCAACTCGTGAGTAGAAAATATCAGCAGGTAGAAATCGAATAAAACAACAATTTCCTTGGTCACTATATCCTGAAGGTAATTCTATGATATCTAGGGTGACCATGCATGCATATATGTCAACAATCGAGTCAATGCAATGACATGTATAAATAAACAACTGACATCATATGCCTATATGCATGTGGATATCATCCACGTGTATCCATCAACGACACAATCAATATCATAGAATCTGAGTGTCCAATATCGACACTCGAAACATCATGAAAACATATGCCTGCATGTATGAGGATATCAACCACGTGTGTCCATCAACGACATATCAAAATCATGAAACCTGAGTGTCCAACATCGACACTCGAAATATCATGAAACCCGTGTCCAGCATCGACATGTAAATCCTCATATCTCAGGTGCCGCATACTCAAATGGGCCCTCATATCTATCTCAGGCGCCGCATACTCAGATCGGCCCTTATATCCACCTCATATCATAACTCCAAAACGGTATCCTTCGGATATCCGCCGAGTTCTATACAATCACCGGTAGGTCGTGTTCCCTCTGCCAGGCTCATCGTCTACACCACAAAAATCATTTCTTGTTCCGGGGTACCATACCGGGCCCACCATGTACCCGCAAACGGCATCCGCCAACTCCTCGAATCGGGTCTCGAAAACAAGCTCAAAACCGATATCAAGAGAAACCGTATTTTTAAAGCAATATGCGATTTCCTTTGAAATATAACCAGGATTCTTAAATCCAGAGATCTCATGAAAACAGTATTTCAATGCATATAACCATAAAGTACGATGTGCGCAAAATAGAACAGTAATATGAGCATCAACGGTAATTGTACAGGTGTACTAGCAGATGATATCATATAGCAATAAATACCGGAAACATGATAGGTATCACACAAGGAATAATCCTACACAAATATGAACAGTAAACAGGTATATATGTCTATACATGAACCATACGACAGTTTTTTAAAAGATACGAATCGTAGTTTTGAAAGTGGGGGTTACGGTGTTTTTAAGGAAAAGAAACCATTTGAAAATCTGTAGTGTCCCTTGAGCTTTCCGTTTAAAAGATGCATATTATTTGTCAGTTTTGAAAATAGGTATGGTTCAGGTGGCATCTTTAAGTCGGCGATCCCGCCTCATAACATCCAATATGGCAATAAGCTCGATTATCATCCTCAAATAACGAGCATGGATTAATCATCCAGTACATCTCATCGCGTACGGTAATCCATCATACAGTGACATCAAACAGAATAAGGATTCCATCGTCCTATTCATCAATAAGGGTACGGATCTAAAATCTCGTATGACATATCTTATCAATCACATAACACATCTATATCAATCTTATATCATACCACTATCAACTCATACTTGTTCTCTTTAAATTCTATATATCATGCTCGATCTCATATCATACCACTAGCAACTCATACTTGTCATCTTTAAATTCTATATATCAAGCTTCACATTCTCACATCATATCCTCATATAATAATCTGAATCATCCTTAGCTATCATATCCATGAGTTATACATAGGTTTTCTCCAAACTATAGTTTATATATCACTTATCCATATCAATGGTTGCGGGGGTGCTATACGCCATCCACCCGACTTTCCCCGTAGATATAAATCTACTCACCTTCTAAACTCCTTGTTTAGCCGAAGTCGATGTGCTTCGTCATCTCGGAAGTCCATGCGAGGATACCTACATATCAACACATCATAACGTTATTAAAACCAAGTCTGGAAAACCGATACGGCATACGAAGTGCTCATAGGTTAGAACCTATAGCTTACGCATGCAAGATCAACTAAATACCCCTCGTCGTTGACGTACAAACATCCAACGATGGAATCCAAACTCAAATACCAAAACCAAATCTCAGAAATCGCAAAACCCGTAGTTAGCAACTAAGGAAATCTATCCCAGATTTTACCCTAGGTCAAACCAGAATATTTTGCATATAGGGTTGGTCTAAACACTGGACAACAAAGCTATACACCAAAAATCACACGATTTCACCACGACGTGGCCGAAATTTGCGGCCACATGGAATAAATCTGCGGCCAGAAAAGAATAGGAGGGGCTCAGGTTTCAAGGGTTGCTTCATGGTTGCCTGCTCGACTCACTATGATGGCAACTTTATTTATGGTGGTCTCGGGTCATAGCAAATCCTACAGAGAAGTCACAATTCTTCAAAAACCGATATCGGGGAAATTCTAACTTCGTGTTTTGGGTTCTAGTCTCAGGTCTTGACCAGTAAAAACACCACTAAAGTCTTACAAACACCCACTACACCTCAATTTACCACTTACAAGTCAAGTCTCCCACGAAACCTCAATTTGGAAATTTCTAAGATCACAAATCCACACTTAAGCTCTAAACTACAACTAGGATATATTAAAAATAATAACTTAACTAAAGGAAAGAAAATATACCTCATTTGACAACTCAAGAAAATTCTTGGGTTGCCCAAAGTCTTCAAAATCCAAACTTGAATGGTCCAAAGGGTTTAGGAAAAGCTTGTGCATCATTTTAAGGAAGTTGGCATGGGGTTTTGGTGATGGTTTAAAGATGATTCATGGAGCTAGAGGAGGTGGAGGAAGCATGAAGAAGGAGATGACGATGAGAAAATGAAATGATGAAGGAAAAAGAGAATGAATGGAATGGTCAAGGGTCACTCTCTCTCTCTTAACCCACTCTATCTTATGCTCACACTCTTTCAAAATATCTCTTTTGTTTTTCTCTCAAGACTTTGCTTTTCTTTCTCTCAACTAAACCTAATAAAACCAATACCACAAATACAAAAGAAACAAAATGCAACAAAATGCAACATGATATGGTGCACTAGTCATGGGAAAATGTAAAAATACGGATTTGGCTTAATCGTGATTAGTAGTACACTAATCAAGTTTAACTTAATCTTGCATATAATTAATTATAAAAATGCCAAAATCCGATAAATATCTTTATAATAATTAAATCATTTTAATCTCCACTTATATTTCAAATATTGGTATATAATTATACCATTTTACGAAAAACCCCTATTCGCAAATCGAATAGTTTTTCGTGAAATATATTATTTTAATATTTAATTTCCAAAAATAATATTTTATATTTCTGAAATGTTACAATCTTCCCCCCTTAAATAAATTCGGTTTCCGAATTTAAATTTAAACCCCCAAATACCAAAACATTTCAATAATCAATCCAAATCAACGGGGCTCCGAAATCACGGAAAACTCAAACACATCTCAGCACATCGTATGTGCATGGAAACGAGTGCGAAACTCAAAATCGAAACTCTATCAAGCATCACGCAATTATAGGAGTTATAAAGGAGATACAAATATCGAAATCCAATGCCATTCTCAAATATATTATAACCCAAATCATAATACGTAAATAGTACGCATTCTCGTAAAATTCTCTAAAAACTGAATAAAACACATGCAAAAATATTTTCTAAATCGCCGTGCTATGTGTAGCTCACGGAACAAGTGGCGGACGATCATTTGTAAACTAGTAAATATATACCTATATATGCTTTGCTCAAATTATACGTCCCATATTTTTGAAATATCCCAGAAGGTTTTCCTTGTAAAGCTTCGTGTCTCTCGCGGACATGTAGAAAATAGAGAGACTATATCTCCTTTTGAAAACTTCTTAGTAAACTTTTTATGCATGCAAAAGTACTCAGATACTGTACTCAGATCAGTCCTGCTCGGCTACTATATAATATAGTAACCATCATTAAAACGCAATACTCATAAATAAAATCAGCCTCAAAGGCGTATCCAACATCACGTGTGTCTGGTGCGCACGGAAATAAAATCCAACACAAGTGCTACAAATATGTACAAAAGCAAAACTAAGTGCAACGGGTATGCACGAAAGTATCTGTCCAGTGCAACGGATGTGCATGACCACAATATTAAGTGTATTTAGAGTGCACAAAAATCTCAATCAAGCGCAACAACCGTGCACGAATAAAGTCCCCATCAAGTGTATCCAACATGCGCGAATAAAAATCTCAATCGAGTACACCCGGTGTGTACAAAACCACATCTCATGCGCCTAGTGTGCGCAAAAATCTAAATCAAATGCGTCAGGTCATTATGAAACATCTAGTGCAATAGTACACGATAACGAACGTCAAGTGCAGACGCGCACAAAAACATAAATCTGGTGCAAAAAATGCATGGAATACACATCTGGTGCAACAAATGCACGAAATACAAATCTGGTGCAACAAATACACTAAATACAAATCTGGTGCAACAAATACACGAAATACTCATCAATGTCCCAAATGCGTACAAAAACAACACCGAGCGTACCAAGGTGTATAAAATCATAAACGTGTGCAACTGCATGCACAAAATACTTATCAATGCACTGCAAGTATATGTGAGCTATACCGAGTGCAAAATCAAATCGAGTGCGTACCATATGCACAAAATCAAATCGACAGTATCGAAATCCACAAAATCATAAGTACGTGCAGCCAAGGCATGTTCACCGCCGGAAGTCGCGACCGGGACGTTGGGACATCAGGGCCAGAATTCCAAGGGCAGATACTAATTGGTTCTATCATTCCATCTCTCCGAAGATGCCAAGTTGATTTATGACACCATGTATCGAAGGTTTAAACGGATGCGTCCGATATAGCAGACTTCGTCAGATTCCCCCTCGTTTGAGGGGTTTTGATTGTGGGGACGCTCTTCCCTGCAGGTGCAAGCCCCTGCAGTTAATTACGCTACCGCATCGCGGTAACCACTTTCTCCTTCTTCAGATGGTCACTTCATGTTGTGTGTGTTTGTTTTGTGTTTGGTTGCCCGTGGATTGTATACGGAGACTAAGTTATGTTGCCGCTCGTAGGGCGTGGACTGGTCCGAATCCGTATCTTTCTTAGATTTGGGTTTGGAGGGTTTGGGTTTAAGGATACGTTAGCCTCATTTGAGACTAAGATCAACTTAAACGTTTGTTAAGGATACGTTAGTCTAATTTTAGACTAAGATCAACTTAATGGGACCGTTTAGATCCGACAAGAGAGCAATTGGGCTCTATTGTTTAGTTTAGTGACATTGCAGTCGATAATTAGTTTAGGGACATTACGGTCCAATGTTAGTTTAAAGACATCGCGGTCGAGGTTAAGGACATCATAGTCCGTGGGTTTAAGGACCCCACAGTCCGTTGTTAGTTTTAAGACATCACGGTCGAGGTTAAGGACGTCATAGTCCGTGAGTTTAAGGACTCCACAGTCCGTTGTTAGTTTTAAGACATCACGGTCGAGATTAAGGACATCATAGTCCGTGAGTTTAAGGACCTCACAGTCCAATGTTAGTTTAAAGATATTACGGTCGAGGTTAAGGACATCATAGTCCGTGAGTTTAAGGACCTCACAGTCCAATGTTAGTTTAAAGACATTACGGTCGAGGTTAAGGACATCATAGTCCATGAGTTTAAGGACCCCACAGTCCGTAGTTTAGAGACGTCATAGTCTATGAAATATGTGGTTATCGGAACCCGTCACCTCTTTGAAGACGTTGAGGAATTACAACGACAAATATCAAAGGAGTGAAGAGATGTACCCTTAAACCAAGGTGAATTAAGTGATCTGAAGTCCAATTTGGAACCAAGATCAATTAATTATATTATGAGCATATTGGCTCAGTTAAGTCTGAATTGAGGACTTATGGCCAACTTGGGCTAAGTCCAATTAAGTTTGAAGTGTTGGCCCTCTGTTGGACCATTAGACATTTGTCTGGTTTCGGCCCACATTACTTAGCAATGCTAAACGAGAGTTTGAGGGCTTCGGTAACATTTTTATCTTTGATTTCCTCAATTTTGAGATTCAGTCGAAGGGGAGACTTTTGCCTCTGGAAAATTAGCCAATTTGGCTAAATGTAGTGTTAAACACTAAAGAACAATAGTGTTAAATACTGGAAATATAGAATCCCAAATTAGTGTTAAACACTAGAAAATAACAGTGTTAAACACTGGAAATAAGGTTTTTAAATTAATGTTAAACACTAAAAGATAATCAGTGTTAAACACTGGGAATAAAGCTCTCGAATTAGTGTTAAACACTAAAAAAAGGGGGTCACGTGTGGACACGTGAGAGCGCCCAAAGGTGGGGCCAGATCCCTTTTTACTTCGCTCTGCAATTAAGTCTTTTTTTTATATTTTGAGCATCACGTGTTGACACGTGATGGGGATTTATGCGCTAACTGTTAAAGCGTTTGCTAAGGGGTCACGTGGTAACACGTGAGAGCACCCAAAGCCTTCATTTCATTCGCTTTGATCTTCTGTGTTTTGGAGGTCACGTGGGAGCACGCGAGGCATTGCCTCAGAGCCTTTTCCTTCTCGTTTTTGGAGATCTTTTCAGGGGTCACATGGGGCCACGTGACCTTAGTTCTCTTCATGCACAGAGATCTTTTAAGTCTCCTTATTTTATTTTGAGAATTAAATTCTCTGTAGGGTTAAACCCTAATCATGATTTTGGAGGAATTAAATTCCTATTATGAAAGAATTAAATTCTTATGTAGGGTTAAACCCTAATTTCTTTTAAAGGAATTAAATTCCCATATATGTAAAAGAATTAAATTCTTGTATAGGGAGAAACCCTAATTTCATTTTAAGAGAAATTAAATTCCTGTGAATTTGAGAGAATTAAATTCTCAATTAGGGTTAAAACCTAGTTCTATCCATCTCGAAGGAATTAAATTCCTGTAATTTTAGGAGAATTGAATTCTCATATAGGGTTAAACCTTAGTTTTATTTTGAGAGAATTAAATTCTCTAAACTCAATTCCCCCTCTAAGTTTTGGATCTGCATAGCAGGATCTCGACCGGATGAGAATTAAATTTTCAACCTATGGGGAGATGTGCTTCTGCAGATCTTCAACTAGAGGAAGAACTAAGTTCTTTTGCAGAAGAGTTAAACTCTTAGATTTTGAGAATTAAATTCTTTGTTTGAAGTTTTGATTCCCTTTCTTTTCTCACCTAGGGTTTTCTTTGTTGAGAATTAAATTCTCCTTTCTTTTCTCTCTGAAAATTCAAGATTCTAAAACTCTATATCTCCAAGGAAAAAAACTCTCCCCTTTCCCTCCTCTTGGCTCCTATTTATAGGAGAAGGAAAATAATCAATTTGTTTAATAAATCTTTCATTAAAAGATTTTGTTTTTTTCATAATTAATATGATCCTTTAGATCATTCAGTGAATTTTATTCACCGTTGGATTTTCAATCCAAAGATATTCTGTTTGTTATTTTCGGTGAGATTTAGAGAAATCTTTCCTTGTCTAAGATTTTTCCATCAATTGGTGATATTTAATCACCCCTGGATTTTTAATCCAACGGTTCCCCTTAATCCTTTTTCGAAAGATTTTAGAGAAATTTAAAATTTTAATTCTATTAAACTGTAAGGCTTTCAAAGCCTGTCACGTGCTGGCACGCGACCCTGGGTCACGTGTGAGCACGTGACCCCTGGTCACGTGTGAGCACGTGACCCCCAATTAAGTCCTTTCCTCAGCCGCTTATTTATGCTTCCGTTTTAACCATCACGGGTTGACACGTGACCATTGGTCACGTGTGAGCATGTGACCCCCAGTTGGGTCCTTCTTCAGCCGTTCGTTTTTATTTCTGCTTTAACTATCACGTGTTGACACGTGACCATTGGTCACGTGTGAGCACGCGACCTCCAGTTGGGTCCTCCTTCAGCCGCTTATTTATGATTCTATAGATCACGTGTCAACACGTGATGCCTCTTTGAGGAAAACCCTGATTTTTAATCAGGGAACAAATGCCCCCACAACGTTGCTCTCACGTGTCTTCACGTGAGTGCAACGCTGTCACTTTTGTGACCGTTGGATCCATCTAGGGAATAAGGGAGATGAAACGTTTCCATCACATCCTATAAATGCAGGGGTCTCTTCAGAAGCGCCTCCACTCTTTTCTCATCTTCTTCCTTGCAAACTTTTTCATTTTGAGAATTCAATTCTTCTTTCCAGAGCTTAGTTCTCTGCCTTGAATATTTTCAGAGTTTAACTCTGTTCAAAAAGACCCTTTCTTTAGGTAATGATTTTTGACGATTGAAGAACCTTCACAGAAACCTTTACTGGATTTTAAATCCACACCAATGGTTTTCCCTTTTAACAAGAACCCATTTTTAAGTTCTTTAAAATAAAGAGAAAACCATTCAATCTTCAATCAATAGACCCTTTAGGGCTTCTCTGATCTTCAGGGGGCTAATGGTAGCGGTTGTCTTTCCCTTGGAATTTAATTCCATCTCCAAAAGCTTTGGCTCTGAAAAATGTCTCTGGGAATTTAATTCCCCCTTTTTTAACAAGGAATTTAATTCCTATCAAGAACTCAGTTCTTCCCATAAAACTCCTTGGGTTTTCTTGCCCTGAGTTGTCTTCTTCACAACCAAGAAGAAGAAGTTTGCAATGTTGCTTTCTAGGAATTTAATTCCCTTGATTCTGTTTAAGTTGTTACAGAGTCCAAGATGGATTTCTCCTAGGGGAATGTGTAGGGTCATTTGAAATCCACTGTTCATCTAGACAAGTATTCTTCTTGATTGGCTTATTCATTAAATTCTCATGATCTTTATTTCAGATACTATGGATGCCCATTTGTATGATCTTGATGAAATCATTTCTTACAGAGATATTCGTGCACTGGGCCGCAGCCAGAACCAGGAGTTCACCAACGCTTAGTGTGCTGAGATCATGAGCCGCTTCGACGAGTACAACGGTCGGCTAATCCCTCGTCGCTCTCCTCTTTTGAAACTCATCGTGAGAGCGATCTGGAAGGCGCTCCCTCTATTCTGTACTGGAATACCGCTTGGGGCATTGGATGCCGCCGAGGATAAAATGCATTCGATGTATCTGATGAGCCTAATCTCGAAGAGAAGGTGAGACAATCTTATTGATCTCCTGCATCAGGCTTTTCAACAGTCGGCCATACTTGCTGCCTATCGGAGGGTGGAGGACATCCGTGAGGATCCCGACGCTTGTGATCACGAAAGAAAACATACTAGGATGGTTCGAAATGCCTGGAAGATTCTGGACAAAGTCACTTTTGAGTTCCTCAATCCATGCCCTGGATCTGAGGTCTTGCCATTGTAATTGTTTTCTCTTATTTTTTTGTATGAATTTTCAAAATATGAATGCTAAGTCTTTCCTTCCCCTTTTGTGTTTGCATGCCTCCTTTATGAAATTTTGTTATATTGTTGTTGTTGCTCACATGTTTTGCATGTGAGGCACTGTTGGAGATTTTGATCTCACATCGGCATCTACTCATGTGTTATTCACGCATGACATGATTTCAATTCTCAGTATATGCCAAGGTGTGTGATCACGTGCCCTGCGCATGGTGCTCTATTGATGGGATTGTTTGGTTTTTCATGCCATATTTTCTGTGTACAACATTAGATGCAAATAAGGAGCCTTGAAAATAGTTCTATCTCTTTGATTTCCAATTCCTTCCCTTTTTCTGGGCCTTGGAAATAGTTTCATCATGCAGTATCTTCCGTGTACAGCATTTAATGCTTCCCTTTATAACTTGAAGCCGTAGTTTTCCCTCTCTCTTCACAGAGAACTCCAATTACAATTTTAGGGTAGTTTATCTTGAAGAGATAATTGAGTGCTATGGCTTGCAACCGTCCCCATACTCGTCGACAACCATGAGAAGTACCCATTGAGGAGATGATTCCTCGCTTTGCTGCCCGACTGGTGGATCCCCTTCTCACCGACGACGAATGTGACTCGGCGACATATGAACTCTTGATCCGTAGGGGGTCCCCTCTTCCAATGAGATCCATTTGGCTCTGGATGATTCTCGCTGCCGTGCTCACTGACATCCCTCCTCACCCAGCAGAGATGACCCTGGAGATCCTTGATGCGGCCGAAGACAAGCTCGAGTGTTTTTACGAGGCGTGCCTGATTACTCAGGCTCTGAAAGACTGCTCGGTCCGTTTGTTGAGCCAGATAAGAGCCCGACGGGCTATTATGTCTGCCTTTGCGGATGACTGCTCGGTCCGTCTGCTAATCGGTGGGGAGCCACTCCTCGTGAGAATCGTTGTTTCGATGTGTTGGAGAAGGCAGAGAGGGAGTTAGAAAATTTTGCGTTTCTTTTCGTTAACCCTTGTGCCACTGATCCTTTGTTTGGTGACCTTTTCCCGGTAGTGTAGTATGCTTAAATTGATGTACTCTTTTTATCATTGGCTGTTGTATAATTTTCTGTTGAATTTTCATGTTTGCCGGGTACTCGTATGTGCGTCTTGTTTCCCCCAATCAGAGCAAAGCTCTGTTTTGAATTTCAAAATTCAAAAGTTGAAGCAACGCTTCAGATCCTGTGCGCTGCGTGCTGCGTGCCACGTGTCTAGTGCAGACGCGTTAGCGCCAGATGCGCTGCGCTCTAGGCAGCGCACCCCCAATCAGAGCAAAACTCTGTTTTAAAATTCAAAATTTAAAAGTTGAAGCAACGCTTCAAATCCAGCGCCAGACACGCTGCGCGCCACGTGTCAAACACGGGCGCGCTAGCGCAGTTGCGCCGCGCGCCACGTGTCAAACACGGGTGCGCTAGCGCAGTTCCGCTGCGCTCTGCGCCACGCGCCACGTGTCAAACGTAGATGCGATAGCGCAAAGTGCGCCAGCGCTGGAATTAAAAATTCCCTACCGTCAGATCAAAAGATCTACTAATAATAAATTATTAAGAACTAAAATTCTGTTATGGAAAGATTTTTCAATCTTATTAAAACAAGAAGATTATCTTCTGTAAAACAGAAGCCTTAGGATCAAAGATCCAACGGTGGGAAATATTCCTAAATCAATCAGAGAAGATCTCTCAAAACTGATTTAACAAATCATTTGGCCCTATATAAAGGACCCTAGACTTCAAGTCAGAGAGATAGAAAAGAAAGAGAAAAACCTTCTGCAAACTTGGAGAAAAAGAAAGGCAAGCTCTCAAGAAAAAGAAGATTTTTCTTCATCTTTAAGGTAAAAAGAACCATGTTCTTGAATAATAGAGATGAAACCATCTCGTAAAAAGAAGAATCATCTTCTAAAAAAATCTTAGATCTATAAAAAAAGACCAAGGTCTTCGATTTAAAAGCAAAAGATCAAAAGATCTAATCATAAAGAAAATAATAACAAAAGAAGTATTTTTACTTCGTTTATAGATCTTTGATCTATAAAAGGCAGAGCCTTTTATAAAAAAACAAGAACTTTTGTTCTTGAATCTTGAGGCAAGGCCTCCTTTAAGAAGAACATAAATCTGTTCTTTAATCTTAAAATTGATCAGATGCGCTTTGCGCTATTGAAAAGTGCCTTGCACTCATGAACTGCGCTCTTGCGCTCCATGGATCGGCGCTCAGCGCCAAAACATGCCACGTGTCAACCAGAGACACAATCTGTGCTTTGCGCTTCTAAAAAAAGAGCACTGCGCTCATGGGCTGGCGCTCAGCGCCAAGCGCGCCACGTGTCACTCACTGGTGCGCCAACAGACTAGCACAACACGCTCATAAATCAAAAGCGCAATGCGCTAATAAACTAGCGTTTAGTACTGAGCGCGACACGTGTCCTTTTCGTGCGCGCTACCCGACAGAAGCGCAATGCGCTCTTTGACTGGCGCAACGCGCCTGGCGCGCCACATGGAGCACTGTCAGAACAAACTTTGTTTATGATGAATGCTATGCATTCAATACAAGACAAAAATGTCAGAGACCAATGCTTTGCATTATTAAAAGGGAAGAGCCCAAATAAAGGCCTAATGGCCAGAACAAAAATAAAATGTTAAACATTTTTTAACTGGACTTAGCCCAATTCTGGCCATAAGTCCTCAACTTGTATTGAACTGAGCACATCTGCTCTTTCAACCAACTCATCCTGGTTCAAGAGTACATCTCTTCACTCCTTTGATATTTGTCGTTGTAATTCCTCAACGTCTTCAAAGAGGTGATGGGTCCCGACAACCACACATTTCATGGACCGTGAGGTCCTTAAATTCATAGACTATGATGTCCTTAACTTCGACCGTGATGTCTTAAAACTAACAACGGACTGTGGGGTCCTTAAACTCATGGACTATGATGTCTTTAACTTCGACAGTGATGTCTTAAAACTAACAACGGACTGTGAGGTCCTTAAACTCATGGACTATGATATCCTTAACCTCGACCGTGATGTCTTAAAACTAACAACGGACTGTGGAGTCCTTAAATCCACGGACTATGATGTCCTTAATCTCGACCGCGATGTCTTAAAACTAACATTTGACCGGGATGTCTTTAAACTAACGATGGACCACTATGTCCCTAAACTGGAAATCAACCGAAATGTCCCTAAACTAAACAATAGAGCCCAAATGCTCTCTCGTTGGATCTAAATGATCCTGTTAAGTTGATCTTAGTCTAGAAATTAGACTAACGTATCCTTAACACACGTTTAAGTTGATCTTAGTCTCAAATGAGGCTAACATATCTTTAAACCCAACCCCCAAACCCAAATCTAAAAAGATACGGATTTGGACTAATCCACGTCTTACGGGTGACAACGTAAATTAGTCTCCGTATACAATCTACGGGCAACTAAAAACAAAACAAATACCTACGACATGAAGTGACCATCTGGAGAAGGATATAGTTGTTACCGCGATGCAGTAGCGTAATTAACCGCAGGGGCTTGCGCCTGCAGGGAAGAGCGTCTCCACAATCAAAACCCCCTCAAACGAGGGGGAATCTGACGAAGTCTGCTACATCGGTCGCATCCGTTTAAACCTTCGATACATGGTGCCATAAATCAACTTGGCATCTTCGGAGAGGTGGATGGATAGCACCAATTAGCATCTGCCCCGAATTTCAGGCAAGACGAACCTGCGCGGTCGCGTCTCTGTGTTCGGAGGGGAACGAATTCTGGCACGCCCGGTGGGCCTTTTCCTCTTTCCACTCCACACTTCGTGTGTCGTGTTCGCGAATGAATCGCGGTTTGCTAATGGTTGCCCTTGGGTTCGAGATACTGAGATTTGGCGTTTTGCTTGGTGCAGAAAGCAAATATCAATGGCGTTCACCTGCTCGAAGTGTTCCACATGCAACTGCAACCCACGTTCTGCCTCAACTGGGGGCATAGCTTACGGGCCCCAGGTGGCTTCCATGTTCACGATGCCGGTGGAATAGGTCACCCAAGCCACCACAAGATTGTTTTTCGGGACCATGGTCCCGCCAACGAGCTTCAGCGCTCCCATGCCAGCACCGGAAGCTCCCAAGAAGTCGGTCTTCGATCGGCTTGCTACTACCACGGTCCCTCTCAACGGGTCGTCCAGCTCCAACTCCTCGGTCTTCGCCAGACTGAGCTTGAACTCCGATGGGTCTGCCAAGAAGCCCATGACACCTGAAGTGGCTATCCCTAAGAAGATAGCCATCTCTGCTCCTGAAGTCATCAAGGCGGCTTTTCCTATCAAAGAGTTGGTCTTTACAAGACTGACTATTCCGGCTTCCGTTCCTGCTCGAAGGTCTGTCTTTAACAGATTGGATACCACTACTCAAAAGACGTCAGTCTTCAAGAGGCTGTCACCAGCGGCACCTCATCTGTACAGGGGGCAAGACAAAGCCATCCCCATCGCCGAACCAACACCAACAGCTCGACACGCTCGACGTCGCCACTGGCGCCGAGTAAGGAAGGCCGGGGGCAACTCCCCCTCTGGGTTAACTCCACCGGCAGAAATTAATGATGTTGTTCCAATCGGGAACAGTTTTGAGCTGCTGAACAAGGTGCGCAGGAATTCACCTACCGCCGTACTAAAAAGATCTCCGCCGCCGGTAGAGACTGTCATAGAAATGAAGCCGGAACAGTCCCCTTAATGACTGTCTTCTAAAGTTTACAAAATTTGGCGACAAGTCCGAGAGTCGGTGGTTGATCAAGACTATCCCCGCAGGCAAAAGAAGCTGAAGGTTCAGCCGGAAGGGAACTGTCCCCGTAAGCCGCAAAAGACGACAACCACTTGGATGCCCGCTACAACAACCCCCTCAACTTTGACCGCGCATAAGAGAAGAAGGCCGGAGAAAATCCCCATGCCTGCGACAAATGTCAAAGGCACTGAGCCCAAATGCCCTAAGTCTGGGGGCATGGTGGTGCATACCGTCTACATGGCATCCGGGAAAGAGGATAGCTGCGCTTCTATGAGCCACCGACCACTCACCCGATCCATCACAAGAGCTCAGGAACAGCAACAGCAGAAACTTCAGGAGATGCTGACTGCGATGGCCTCACTCACCGGGCCAAAAGAAAGCCCGGAGGCATCGTCAGAATAGCGTCACGAACAAGAAACCGATGCTGACTTCCTTTGGAGAATGCTCGAAAAGAAGGGCAAGGAGGCTGTGGAACAAGCGGCCAATATAAAGCAGATGACCCTTCTATTCCAAGATATGGTGGGCATGATGATCCAGCTGGATCCCCCGGCCGAAGATCCTCCAGTAATAATCGAAGATGATAGAGGAGAAACATCAAACCCTCTGCCGGCTCTGTCGACAGCCAAAGAAGAGACAATCCCCAAAGCTGCACTGGATGACTATATTGCTCAGCAAATAAGAGTTCACCAGGAAAACGAAGCGGCTGGGTAAATTGTTAGAACTGGGCGACCGTATCCAGGCTGGTATGATCAGATAAAGTACCCGTCGGGCTACACGATCCCGAAATTCCATGTGTACAAGGGGACAGGCAATCCCCATCAACATGTCACTCAGTTCAGGGCTTTTTGTGGCAACACCGGCGGCGATGATAAACTTTTGCTCCGCCAATTCGTCGGCAGCTTATCGGAAACGGCGTTTGAGTGGTACTCCGAACTTCCAAACGACTCTGTCAAAACTTTCGCAGAAATGGAGTTATTATTCACCCAGCGATTCGCAAGTGCTGGTGAACGCACTCCAATAACGACATTGATCAATGCCAGGGTGAAGCCGGGCGAGACGTGGGTTCAGTACGCAATCCGATGGAGGAATCTGTGGTCGAAGTGCGAACAGCGCATCGAAGAAGCACCAGCGGTGGGCATGTTCGTGGGCACCCTAGACCCTCATGCGACTATTTCACAGTTCATGATGTTCTTCAAACCGACCACATTCCAGGCTTTAATCGACAAGGTAGCCGAGATGGACCAGATGGGCCATAGGCCGTCTCCTCCGAAGCCGGAACCGCGGAACGAAAAGGGTAAAGGGAAGGCGATCTTCGTTGCGAACACCCAACAGCATCCCAGTGCCCCAAAGCTAGCAGATCAACTGAAAGAGAGACGATGCTATTATAATGAGAAAATAAAGCGCCCTTACTCATTCCCGCGGGACAAAATGAAGAGACTCTTCGAGCTGGCGATGCGCAACCGGCTTATCAATCTGTCGAATCCAAGGCGGCCATTGTAACTCGGTGAAGCGAATAATCCCAATTATTGCCCTTACCACCAAACGGTAAGCCATCCAATCGAAGATTGGTTCGTCTTTAAGGGATGGATCGAGGATCAGTACCTACAAGGTAAGTTTGCGCTGTTTGAGAAGTGGAAAATAAACCCACCACAACCGCACACTCCCAAGAAGACGGATACATCGGGGGCAACGTGCTCTTTTGTTGAGGAAGCTCCATGGGAGGTCGCTCTTTCAGCGAAAACCAAAAGAATGCTGAATGATCACCAGACATGCCCGGCGATCCGGTGGAAGAATCTGCTGGAACCCCAGATCATTGAAGGGATACTGAAGCCGCGCCCAACTCTAAAAAATTGGTAGTGACAGCCAAAGCACTCGCATCCTGCCGCCAAAATCTTCAAAAAAGAAGAAGAAATCCAAAAAGCCCGTGAAGCCTGACGACAAGCGCACGGACCTGCAGACGCGGTGGAAGAGTATAACCAGAAGGCGCGGACTCCAATCATGCTCCGAGAGTTTCTCGGCCACGTCCTTGAAGATGGAGATGATGGAGAAGACTCGTCGGATGAATCTGAGGATTACGTAGCAAGCTGCTATGTGATCTCTCACTCGTCGATAGACGATGAAGACGCTCCTTGCACTAAGAAACTGGGGGCAAATCCTGAACCGGAGCTTCCAGGGCCATTGGACGAGATGATCGACACATTCCTAAACAAAGCTCTTCTGAAAAGTAAAGCTGATCAGGAGCGTGAGATGGCCATATTTAAAAAGGCCAAACGCCGGCGAATGGACGAAAGAGTTGAAACACCTCTGCCGAATCAAAGGATATCCGTCACGGATAAAAACAAGTTCAAGACGAGGAAAATGTTTGCTAAAGTCATATCGATGGGAATAAAGCTACCACCCTCCGAAGGAAACGTCCCTGGTGAAGCAGAAACATATCCTAGCTACTGCTTATATCATCGGAAGATTGCGCACCCCACCGAAGAGTGTAACGCTTTTAAAAGATGGTGGCAAGGGTATGTCGCTCACCGGTAGCATTTCAAGCGGATGAAACGCAAAACTCGTCGGGAGCAAAGAAATACGACCGAGGAGCATAAAAGAACCACCGGCAATTATCGTGTGATTAACGCCGGGGGATCATAAGTTCTCACATTCGGGAGCGACTCTGACGAGAAAATGGCTCTTGGCCCTTTCTTTAAAGAGTCCACCTCGGGAAAGGAGGGAGAATCGAAGACCTGTGAAAATATCCAGCTGCGCAATCGTACGCTGCCTGAAAAGAATCTCGGACCCGCAAATAGAAAAGATAAGGGAAAAGAAAAGGTCTCTAAAGATATCGCCCTAGATGACCAAGTCACGAAAGAGTTGACCGCCAAGGACCTGCCAAAGAAAATTAAGGTGGACTACAACATTCTGGCACACTTGAGGAAGTTACCCTCGTAGCTCCGCATTATCGATGCTCTTTTACTATCAAAAGAAGTAAGGGACTCATTGATTAAGGCGCTACAAGAGCCAGAGCAATTCCAAGTTTTCCTCGCCGAAGAAAGGATGAAAGTCGAGTCATCATGAGTATTCAACACCTCGCCCGCGATAAAATTACCATTTCCGGTTTCGATTCCCAGTCATCACGAATTCTCGGGTCTGTGATACTGACGCTGCGCTTCGGGCTGCTTGTCACAGACATTAAATTTCACATCATTGACGTTAAGATATGCTACAATGCTTTGCTCGGTAGGCCTTGGTTACATGAGTATAACATTATTCCTTCTACACAGCACCAGTGTATGAAGTATTTTAAAGATGGCCTCGAGTACACTGTGACGGGAGAGTTGAACCCATTCTCCGTGAACGAAGTCCGAAAGTACGAAGATGCAAAATACTTCTTACCAGATTTCGAGGATACGGAGAGATGTCACAAACCGAAGGACAAAGCTATCACCATTATTCCAGTCTTCGGGAGTGATACCGAGGAGGAAGAAGAGATAGTTTATTTAGGGCCACCCCATCACAACAAACCAGGACTGTTCGCTCCTATGCTTATCTTCGGCAGCGATTCAGAAGATGAGGTCAATGCCATATTCTCTGCTCGACCTTCAATACAAACCTTCGCTGATGAAGATCAAAGTTTGCAAATTGCCATGGTTCCGCCCAAACATCATAAAGAACTAGACGCGCTTGATACCTACAGTGTGGAAGAGATACAGACATTCTATATCCCTCCCAGGCGAGAAGGTGAAAAGGAGATCCTATTCTACCGATCCGGGAAAACCAAAGTGGAGAAAGAAATCTGGCACGGCGCATATTCTACACTTAATAGGCTCCAGCCCATCCGTCTGCCTAGATATTACACAGAAGGCTTGAAAAGGCTATTAAAGCGCCAAGGGATACCCTTCAAATAGACCGCTCGAAAAGCTAAGTTCTATGACAGGATCTGGAACGTTCCCGGAACTCAGCGCAAGTTACCCAACGGGAGAATGGAAGTGATCGGGCTTGGATATGTTCGGTCCAAGAAACGGGAGCTACTCCGCGACTGCTACGTCGTACATGACTTTGATGAAGAAGGAGATGCTCAATGGGAGAATGCTAACCCTGAACCAGAAAGAGCCCCCGACGTGAAAATGCCCAGTCCGTCGTTCGAAGAACAAATGGACAAGCTTATAAGGGAAGCCGGTCAAAAAGTTCGAGACGACCATAATCGCGAAATGGCCATCTACGAGAAAGCCTGGACGCGACGCCTTCTTCAACAGGCTGCGAAAGATGAAAATGCTCTTCCCTGTCAACCTGTTATGCAAAAGGCCCAACGCAGAGGCAGAAACAAATCAAAGAGCGGAAAAGGCGTTCGACAGCGACAAAGCGGGACCAAGAAGTCACGCGATCGGGAATCGAGCGGTCCGGATTTGTCCCTTATGAAGAACATGAGTCGAGCATACACTTTTCCTCAAGACAAAACTCGGAAGATACTCGCTCTCGCCATAAGACATCAACTGATTATACTCCCGGAGTCCAAGAACCCCGAGCAAGCAGGCGAAGTCTCTCATCCGGACTATTGCTCCTATCATAGGGAAATAGGACATCCTATTGAAGACTGCTTCACCTTCAAGAACTGGGTCAAAAATCAATATCGACAAGGCAGATTCTCTCTATCTAGCAGCTGGAGGGTAACCCCGCCACAGAAGCATGAAGCCAAATCCACGAGGGTAGAACCAGATCAACATCAGTCTTGGAAGCGAGCTCGTACCTGCCACGTGATAACGCTATCAGAAGAAGACCCCGACGGTATGGATAATCTCCCCTGGTGCTTCGAAAATAATGATGACGAGGTAATCTCGGAGTTTCCACCGGTGCCGAAAGAGCTGGAAGATGGAATACATACCACTGTAGATGACCTCAAGTAAATTGATTTGGGGACAACAAGTGACCCGCGGCCGACTTTCATCAGCGAGCTATTGTCTGAGGAAAGGGTAGCTACGCTGAAGGATGTGCTCATGCAGCATAAAGATTGCTTCGCGTGGAACTATTCCAAGATGCCAGGACTAGATCTAGAGATTGCTGTACACAAATTGGCAATATCCCCGGACGTCAAGCCAATCAAACAAGCACCGAGAAGAATGCGGCTCGAGCTTGATATAAGCATCAACGCCGAGGTCAAGAAGTTAATTGACTCTGGCTTCATCCAAGAGGTTCAATATCCAGATTGGATTACTAACATCATCCCAGTGATGAAGAAAAATGGGACGGTGCGCATATGTGTGGAATTTCAGGATCTTAATAAAGCCTGCCCGAAAGACGACTTCCCAGTACCGGTCACCGAGCTGATAATAGACAATATGTCCACTCACGAAGTGTTCTCCTTCATGGACGGCTTGTCGGGATACAATCAGATAAAGATGCATCCTGAGGACCAGAAGCATACCGCTTTCCGGACCCGTTTGGGCATATTTTGCTACAAGGTGATGCCCTTTGGTCTAAAGAACGCCGGTGCCACCTATCAGAGGGCCATGACGAAGATCTTCGATGACCTCATACATGAAGTTGTCGAATGCTATATCGACGACCTTGTGGTTAAGAGCAAATCATACGAGGAGCATTTAGAGCATCTGAAGACCGTATTTCAATGCCTTCGTAAATACAACTTGAAAATGAACCCCCTCAAATGCGCGTTCGGAGTTTTCTCGGGCAAGTTCCTAGGATTCATTGTCCGACACCGAGGCATCGAGATAGATCCGTCAAAAATCAAGGCAATTATGGAGATGCCCCCGCCAAGGACTCTCAAGCAATTGCGATCTCTCTAAGAGAAGCTCGCATATATTCGGTGATTTATAGCCAATCTCTCAGGCAAGTGCTGTCCTTACAGCCACCTGATGAAGAAAGAAACCCCTTTCATCTGGAGCCGCAAATGCCAAAGCGTGCTGGACGAAATCAAGCAATATCTGCAGAATTTGCCAGTGCTGGCTGCTCCGGTCAAGGGAAAGCCTCTCATTCTGTATACAACCGCCCTTGAAGGTTCCTTAGGTGCATTATGGGCACAAGAGAACGAACAATGGAAAGAAAGAGCTCTCTATTACTTGAGTCGAGTTTTACTTGGGGCAGAAAGCAACTACCCCCCATCGAAAAACACTGCCTGGCACTAATCTTCACGATAACGAAGCTCAGGCACTATGCGTTGGCGCATGAAGTCCGTCTCATATCGAAGCTGGATCCTCTCAAATATTTGATGTCAAAGGCCATATTGACAGGGCGGCTCGCTAAATGGGCCTTGCTCTTGATGGAGTTCTCAATAACCTATCAGCCTCTTAAGGCAGTGAAAGGCCAAGCCATCGCCGACTTCCTCGCTGAGCATCCGATACCTGCCGATTCTACTTTGAACTGCGAATTGCCAGATGAACATGTGTTTGACACGATCGACGGGGGTGATACCCGGTGGGAGCTTTACTTCGATGGAGCATCCTTCATGAAGAAGCGTAAACAAAACACCCCCATAATCAAATCAGGGGTAGGACTCATCTTCGTAATTCTACAAGGAGGGATAATGCGCTTTGCCTTCTCCTTAACAGAGTCGAGGACAAACAATGAAGCCGAATACGAAGCTTTGATAGCAGGTCTCGAGATCTCCATTGACATGGGGATTGAAAACCTCTTCATATATGGAGATTCCTAACTGGTCGTTAGTCAAGTAAATGGCGACTATCAAACGTGCAAACCAGAACCGGTGAAGTACGGCGAGAGGGTACAGCAACTGCTGACCCAAATACCTTCCTACACCATGGAAAGCATACCACGTGCAGAAAAAAGCAAGGCGGATGCATTAGCCAAGCTCGCTAAAGAACTGGCTGACGAAAACCTCGAAGACGTGAGGATCATTGTTCAAAGCCGTCGGGTTCTTGCACCGGCAGAAATATCTCCGGAGCCGTCCAAAGAAAAGGGAGCGACCGAGCAAACGACCCTGCAAACAAAAGACCAGGAAAAGGTTGAGGATTGGAGGGAAGTCTTTATAGACTACTTCAAACCCCGTCGAACGCCTGAAGATGCGTCCTCAAAACATCAGCTCATGAAGCGAGCCCTATCTTTCGCTTTCGTCAATGATACTCTGTACAAGAGGTCATTTGATTCTTTATGGTTAAGATGCCTGGGACCTGAAGAAGCAAAAAGAGTCGTCCAAGAAACTCACGATGGACTCTGCGGTTCTCACCAAGCTGGGCCGAAGATGAAGCTGAAAATCAAAAGGATGGGCTACTATTGGCCCACGATGATTCAAGACTGCCTCGAGTATGCAAAGCAATGCCACTAGTGCCAGATTCATGGGGACTTCATCCATCAGCATCCGAATCCACTACATCCGACAGTGGCTAGCTGGCCGTTCGAAATGTGGGAAACTGACATAATCGGACCTATCGAACCAGCATCGTTCAGAGGACATCGGTTCATTTTGGAGACAACCGATTACTTCTCTAAGTGGGCAGAAGCAGTACCGCTAAGGGAAGTGAAGACGGAGAATATCCTCCATTTCTTCAAGACGCACGCCATTTATCGGTTTGGGACTCCGAGACGGATCATCTCCGATAACGGGCCAGCCTACAGAAGCCACAAGATCAGCCGCTTCGCACAACAACATAACATAGACTGGAGATACTCCTCAGTCTATAATCCTCGAGCTAACGGTCTGGCTGAGTCTTTTAACAAGACATTGATGAAGATTGTAAAGAAGACGGTGTCTCGAAATAAAAAGGACTGGCACGAGAGACTGCATGAAGCTCTCTGGGCATATCGGACTACGTTCAAAACTGCCACGAATACAACGCTGTACGCATTAGTATTCGATACAGAGGCGGTACTCCCCTCGAGATAGAGCTACCTTCTCTACGAGTGGCAGTTCATTACGAGCTGACGGACGAAGAGAATGCTCACCTTCGGCTCAAGGAGCTCGACGCCCTTGACGAAACCCGGCTTATAGCGCAACAAAATCTAGAGGCTTATAAAGCAAAGATGACACGCTCATATGAAAGATTGACTAGGCCGAGGACATTCCGCCAAGGCGAACTCGTGCTAGTGGTCAAAAGACCTATGATCCCCAATCGCGCCAAGCGGGGGAAATTCGAGCCAAATTATGAAGGCCCGTACATCATAGACAAGTTCTACCAGGGTGGAGCCTATCTACCCATCGACATGTATGGCGAAAGGCCCTTCAGGCTAATAAATGGTCACTTCCTGAAGAAATACTACGCCTGACGAGTCATGGCCTAGGTCAATGACAGATGACGACGACTATGTCCGCTCGCTATCTTCCTAAGCCCAAACTCTATAGGTAGTAGCCGGCTTCATTAACAACGGACCGAAACGTCCTTAAACTAACAATGGACCGAAACGTCCTTAAACTAACAACGGACCACTATGTCCTAAAACTAACCGTTGACCGAGATGTCGATAAACTACGGTGGATTGCAGCATCCCAAAGATGATAAAAAAAAAGAATAAAAAAAATAAAAAAGAAAACGGTACGTCCATAAGCAAAAAGGGCACGGATGAAAACTCGAAAGGGCTCCGTGAGTAAAAACAGCAGGGCTACCGGCGAGTCTTGTGAAAACCCGAAAGGGCGCAAGCTCGTTAGAATAAAAAAAAAGAAAAAGAAAAACGGTATGTCCATAAGCAAAATGGGCATGGATGAAAACCCGAAAGGGCTCCGTGAGTAAAAACAGCAGGGCTACCGGTGAGTTTTGTGAAAACCCGAAAGGGCACAATCTCATTAAAAGACACTTGCAAGGTCTTCTCAACTTTGTAAGGAGAAACCACCTGCGTGAGATCCTTACGACTCATAAGGGAACAACACACTTAGGGATCCCTACGATTCCTAAGGAGAAACACACTTGCGAGATCCTCACGACTCGTAAGGAGAACCCTCTTATGGGACCCTCACGATTCATAAGATTTGAAAGTCTTAAGCTACAGGGATCTGAACCTGTTCTTAAGCATCCCCACAACCTCCGATACTGCCCTACAAGCGGCTCAATGCCGACCCTTGTATACAATCCACGGGCGCGAATAAACATTTCCCTAACGAAGTCCCATCCGTGACTAGGGATATGTCTATATGGTGAACAACCCTTGTAAGTCCTCTCAATTTATAAGGAGAAAACCCTCTTGTAGGATCCTTACGACTTACAGAAGAACATACACTTAGGAGTCCCCACGACTCCTAAGTAGAAAACGCACCTACGAGATCCTCACGACTTGTAGGGAGAAACACCTTCATGAGACTCTTACGGCTCATGAAATCAAAAGTCTTAGTCGACAGGATCCTAATCCTGTTCACTAAGCAACCTTTGTTCGACATCGACAGAGGCAAATGATGATTCGCTCCTGGCAATGTCCCAGTAGTAGCGGTGCTGATGCCAAAATCAGTGTCTAATTCCGAGCTTGCAGCGAAAAGCCAGCAAGCCGCACATGCATACGAAATAGCCGAAATGATGGGGCAACTTGCAGACAAAATCAACAAGTAAAAATGTATGCATACAAAATAGCCAAAATGATTGGGCGACTCGCAATAAAATCAGTAAGTAAAAATAAAACAAATAGCCAAAATGATTGGGCACCGTGAAAAATAGCCGAAATGATTGAGCAATCGCGACTTTCGCGATAAAAAAGCTGAAATGATAGAGCATCGCGGAAATAAATAAAAAAAATAAAATGAATGAAATTTACGCCCTACATGTGATATCACATCAGTCCCTGTATACGATCCGGGGGCGCAAGCAAAGAGAGAATCACACCCTTCCTTCACAAGCTTCATCAGAAGGAGAAGCCAAATCTCAATGGTTCATAGTTAGCCTAGAGATCATCTCAACAAACGTATTATTACAACAGACACAACAAAGTGGAACAACGGCAACCCCCAGTTCCATGACTCGGCGGTGCACAGATGACCGAGGGTCAAATCCCGACTCCATGAAATGCGGATAAAGTCAACCCTTCCTGGTTATGTGGAACGCCGATTATGTCACTCTTGACCCCGTGGGAAACGTCTAGAGCGGATCCTGGTCCTCGCAGAGCACGGCAGTGAACCCGTGTGAAGCATCCAAAGCGGAGCCTGGTCCTCGCTGAACACCGCAGTGAACCCGTGGGAAGCATCCAGAGCAAAATTCCTGGCTACGTGGAATGCGGATAATGTCACTTCTGACCCCATGGAAAACGTCTAGAGCAGATCCTGGTCCTCGCAGAGCACGACAGTGAACCCGTGTGAAACGTCCAGAGCGGATCCTGGTCCTCATAGAGCATGGCAGTGAACTCGTGTGAAGCATCTAGAGCGGAGCCTGGTCCTCGCCGAACACGGCAGTGAACCCGTGGGAAGCATCCAGAGCAAAATTCCTGGGTACGTGGAACACGGATAATGTCACATCTGACCCCGTAGAAAACGTCCACAGCGGATCCTGGTCCTCGCAGAGCACGGCAGTGAACCTGTGTGAAGCATCCAGAGCGGAGCCTGGTCCTCGCCAAACACGGCAGTGAACCCGTGGGAAGAATCCAGAGCAAAAATTGGACTGTGAGGTCCTTAAACTCACGGACTATGATGTCCTTAATCTCGACCGTGATGTCTTAAAACTAACATTGGACTATGAGGTCCTTAAACTCACGGACTATGATGTCCTTAACCTTGACCGTGATGTCTTAAAACTAACAACGACGGACTATGGGGTTCTTAAACCCATGGACTATGATGTCCTAAACCTTGACCGTGATGTCTTAAAACTAACAACGACGGACTGTGGGGTCCTTAAACCCATGGACTATGATGTCCTTAATCTTGACCGTGATGTCTTAAAACTAACAACATCGGACTGTGGGGTCCTTAAATCCATAGAATATGATGTCCTTAACCTCGACCGTGACGTCTTAAAACTAAACAATGGACTGTGGAGTCCTTAAATCCACGGACTATGATGTCCTTAACCTCGACCGTGATGTCTTAAAACTAATAGCGGACTATGGAGTCCTTAAATCCATGGACTATGATGTCCTTAACCTCGACCGCGATGTCTTTAAACTACGGTATCCTGGAAAACGTCCAGAGCGGAGCTTGGTCCTTGCAGAACACGACAGTGAACCTGTGGGAAGCATCCAGAGCAACCCCTGACTCCATGAAATGCGGATAAGGGCAACTTCACCCATCACTTGCGGGTCCTCACGACTCGTAAAGGAGCAAATTCTCTTGTGAGATCCTTACGATTTTCAAGAGAAAACACACTTAGGAATCCTCACGATTCTTAAGGAGAAATTACACCTACGGGATCCTCTCGACCGGTAGGGAGAAAATTCTTTATGAGACCCTCACGGCTCATAAAGTTGAAAAGTCTTAGGTGACAGATCCTAACCCTGTTTTCTAAGCCATCACCACTCTACAAAGAATCCAAAATTGACAGCTATATACTATCTACCGACCGCACTTGCTAAAATCACATGGCAACAACACAACAAGGAGAAAGAAAGCAACAGTATAATAAAAAGAATGTCTTTATTCATGAACTCAATTGAATACAAGATACATCATATATGTTGGATATAGTGCCCTCAAAGTCAATTATTGGATCCCAGGTACGTGATTGCAATGATTGAGGAGGACCTATACCGGTAAGACAGTCTTACTCGAGATGATAATATGCTATCTGGTTTGCCTTTATCAGTCGTGTATAGGTTCAGGTGACTGATCACGATTATACTTTGATAGAGCCCTTAGGATCTTGCTTGACTACCAACAGTATGAGGGTGATCATATAAGTGAGAGTTGGGTAGTCTATAAGCATATCCTTAATAGTGGTCCCTAGTCGTGGGAGTTTCGAGACAGGGCATCGATACTCCGGAGTAGACTAGTGTATACAGTCGAGACCCCGACGAGGGGCGGTGGCCGGTCTCACAAGCCACTGGTGTCAGTTGGATCACCTAAGATGTATACAGGTGCTCATTGGGTTATGAGTACACCGGACAGGACTCGCCGGGAACCTGCTAGTTGGTATTATACATATCGTCAGATAGCAGTTCCCTGGTGACATGTGTACAGGTTAGTTCATCGACCTGAGGTCGTCATTTGTCTCGTGTGAGTTCCCATTGTGCTTTGATTTCTACCCTACCACGGCTCAAAGGAGTCGTGCAAACAGGTAGTTTTTGGGTACAGTCCCGAGCCACATGGAGGCACGTGAGCGGATCGGCAGGGGATTCGTCTCTCCCGGTATTGGGGGTGGAGGTCGCGCCGTGTCTAGAAAAGCCATTACACCAAGTCCTTGGCCAAGACATGTGAGATTTACTGGTAGGTACTCTAGTAGTATCTCAGGGTGTTCAGGGCTTGTCTCCGACACGACTTATACAGCTATTGGGGGTCTGACGTTACTAGCCCCCTAGGCCGGATATGCGATACTCATAGATGAACGGACCGGACTGTATATACATTGTCACTGTTAGGCTCAGTAGGGTTTCCGGATGAGTTCGCTCATCGGCCTCCCTTGAGGTCAGTACATGGGCAGCCGTTACGCATTGGTAGTGCCGCTGACGGCTTGTGGTTAAACCCACTGCCAGGGTACTGACGAGTCATTAGAGTCCCCCACAGACAGTTTCCCAAGTTCGGGCGAAACGTTGTAGAGGCCATATGGTTTTAGGTAGGGTTCGGAAAATGCACGTGCGTTTACGCACGTGTCATATTTCGGGCTGATAATACTGGTGGGCTTTGGTTTAAACCGGATCCATGTATTATACAGAGTAGATATAATATCTTTGTCTCGGTTGCATTTGTATTCGGTCGTAATACAAATGCGGGTATATTTATACTGTTACGGGGTTATCCTGAAATTCGTTTCGGGATCGCTTTTGGAAGTTGGCAGTTTCCAGTTTTCTATCAGCCGTCTTTTAACATTCGGTTAAAGATGGATTTATCTTTTCTTTGGATAAGTGTGGATTCTTCTAGAAGGTTCTAGAAGAGGTGATTAGGCTTGTGACTCACTTGTTCATTAATGGTGCTGTAATGGTGCATTTATTGTGTTAATACTTTGTGTTCATACATGACTCATTCTTTCATGATAAGCTTCATTCTTATTGTCACCAATTTGCTCCTACCCTCACCTCCCTCTTTATATAAGTGTGGCTGGCCCCCTCCTCTCTCTCACTAACTTGGTAGAAAAAGATATGGTGGTTGTTTGAAAAAGATGATAATTTTCGGTGTATGGAAATTTTATAGCTCATTTCTTTCCATCACCCGATTCCAATGACGACTTCATTAACCGTTCGTCCATGGCTTTGGACAAAGCGAGACAAAGTCTTCTACTCATTCTCTACATCAATCTTGGTCATCTCTTTTAGCAAACTTGATGACCGAGTTGCCTAGAGTCAGAGGCGGGAGCCCGTTTAAAGATCCGATGACGTGGTGCCACCTGGACGAGGAGATCGGAGATCGACGAGATCGGAGCAGCCACAATGGAGCGTGGGATGATGGTCAAAGAACGAAGGACTCGGATCGTTCGGTATAACCTTTCTTCCCTCTTTGTAGATTGTTAGTTTAGTGTTAATGGCAGATCCGTGTTATAATATGCGATAGCGCCGGTTATAAAAGTTTTTGTTCTGCATTTGGCGTCTGAAAGACGGCCGGGGCGCTACTGTAGACTTACAATATAAAGGAAATAAAAAAAATAGATACATATTATTCAGAGATTACAAGTGTATGATTGATACAAAGGCAGCTACTGAGAAGGAAGCGTTTTCAACAGGTCCGTAAGCTGCTCTCGCACTTCTTTCAGTGCCTTCTCATGATCAGCCGCCGCGGCTAGCTCCGCTTCGATTCGAGTCCTTTGCTGCAAGCATGATGAAATCTTCTCATCAATTTCCCGTTGGGCAGCTTCGCGACTCTGCGTAACCCGCTTGATAGAGTCGAGCTTCCGTCTCAATACAAGTCCGTCCGAGATACATTGCTGCAAGGTGTCAAAGACAACTCTCAGTTGTGCGACGTTCGCTTTGACTTGGGCACGCAACTGGACAAACTCAGCGGAAGCCTCTTCGCATTCCTTCCGCCTCAAGGTCGCTTCTTGTTCGAAATGGCGAAGGAAGGACGCACTCTGCTCGACCCATGCGGCTCGCTGGGAGTTCAAAGCCTGAGTCTCAGGGGCAAGACGCATAAGTTCAAGCTGAAGCAGACAGGCCTCGATCTTCCTGCAGTGACTAACCCAAGACTCGACGACGCCTTCATTATGGAAATTTACAAGTGTCACCAGCATCGGATTGACCTCGGCAGCAAAATCTACGGCAGATGTAGGAGCTTCTGCGTCAAGCTTCTCGACGTATTCGCTCAACATGCGCAAACTCGTCACAGCACCCTTTGAGGATGGATGTCTGGAGAAGGGGCCTGCCGGCATCATAATGAGAGATTTGAAAGAGTTCGAAGTCAAAGCGACCGCTACAAAACAAATCACAATCAGATGACGGATCTAGAAATATAAGAGATTCACGAACAACGGAATTTACTATACCGGCTGCAGCATGTGGCAATGCCAGGAGGACCGGTGGCGCAACTGATCTCTTATCTCCTCCTTCAATCTGTAGCACTGCAATCAAGGCAAAGAAGAATCAGAAATAATTTCATTATCGGTAAAAGAAAGAGCATTAATTGAAAGCTGTATTCACCAGCGCCACTGGATGAAGCAATCTCCGACGGGAAGGAGAAGTGAGGATGCAACACCTGGTACAGGTGGTCAAAAAAGGACTCCTGCAAAAACACGATGACACAACATTAGTACATGAATTACACAGCCAAGAGGTAAGAATAATGGGTCACAAATCTATACTTTCTAGCATTTGCGACGGTACGAGAGAGGGTAGTGAGGTGGTCACCGTCAGGGCGGTAACTGACGACGCTATCTTGAGTAGCTCAACTTCAGCACTAGCCACACCTGCATTAGAAACAAGATAAACCTTGTTAGGAAAGATTGCAGAATCAAAAGAAGGGAGGTAACATAAAATCTACCTGAAGAGTCGCCGGCCAGAGCCGTGACGAGGGCGTCACTTGATTCAACAACAGCATCTCCCTCCTCCATTGGGGTAGCCTCACCTCCCGTCGCCTCATCCCCTGACTCTATGAGGGGCCGTCGTGACGCTTGCGACGCCAGGATACGATAAAGAACCGTAGGCAAGAAAAGCGACGATCGGAGCGGTGCCCGACTCTTGAGAAAGAGTGACCACATCGGACCCAGCAATTGCACCCGTTTCGCTCAACACCACCTCAGGCTCAGTAATTGCGGCCGTCTCATCCACCACTACTTCAGGCTCGGCCGTAGTAGCCGTCTCGTCGGCCACTACCTCGAGCCCGGCAATTGCGACCACATCGCCTGCCACCACCCCAGATTCAGAAATAACAGCTACCTCCTCCACCACTCTCTCAGGCTCAGCGATCGCCGCCACTTCTTCGGGAAGACTCGACCCTGCAAAGATAAGATATATGAGAACTGATAGTTTAAAACTTTGACAACGGAGCCTCAAGGCACATTACCTGGAGTTGATTTACCGTTCGCTTCCCGAGCCGCACGTGCCGCCCGTCTGTGAGCAGTAGACAAGGTAACCGGAAACTCCTCCGAAGGAGCAGCAGCAAGGGTAATGGCGCTCGAACCTGCTCCCGCAGCTAAAGCAGCACTACGCTCCCTTGCTGCGCGCCTCAGCCGCTTCCTTTCTTCCCAAGCCGTCAAAACAGACCATTTAGAAGCCTCCTTCAACAGGACATCATCGTCCGCATTCAGGGTTACCTCTGGAGTCGTCAAGGCTTCCGTCATCAGTTTTTTAAGTAAGGCCTCTCGCGGCAGTGCCGAAGAGGCCGGGGCTTCGGTAGCTGGCCCCGGGAGAATTTCCGCATCAGCTTGCAGGATAGGCATTGTGATCCCTGCGATAAGACAAAGAAACGGTCAGATTACTCATAAGAAACGGAAGCAGAAATATGGCGAACCGAAATATACCAAGGACTAAGGATGCTCGAAGTCGTTCCTCCTCCTCAAAAGTCTTGAGAGAGGCAGCGAGAGCTTCTTCGGCGGAAATGCCTATTAAAGAAGGAAAAGCGTTAGTCAAAAACAATGATAGAGATATGATACGATGGCGAAAAATACAACTAATGACTACCTGAGCGCGCGAGGTTAGCCAACCACTCTTCGCGTCTTGCCAATCGCTCAGAAGCTGCGATGGCGGCCGCCAGATCAGTGTCATCTGGTGGCATAAATAGGCCCTCATTTGTCCCGTACTCGTTTAAGCCCTCACTATAAGGAGCATAAGGCTCCTGACCAAGTACGACATCGGCGGAGAAGAGCGACTTCTTTTTCCTCTTCTGTGAGCGAGCTCTGGTCGCAGCCAGCACCAGCTTGCGTTTCGTAGGCACCTTGGGATGGCGAGTCCCAATATCCGAGCCTACGCCAGATTCGGGTGAAGCTACGGTTACCGTCTCCACGGGAGCACGGGGCGCTGATGGCACGTCTACAGGATCATGGGGCAATCCACACGTGGGGCTTAGCACATGTGGAGGCTCGACTGCAGCATCTCCTCTTAGTGGAGGAGGGACAGCGATCCGTCGCTTTAAAGGGACGTTGTGATCGCTAGCGGGGGGCGCACTCTTACGATCGAGCAGCAGCCGCCTCTCTTCCCTGATGACAGCGCCAATCGCGTGTTGATATCAGGCCCTGTATACGTTAAGGGCCCTTGGAATGCAACTCGGCTCGCTAATGAAGAAGTGGGAGCCCGTATTTAACCGCATAAAGTGATGCAGTGCACTCCGTATTCCCTCTCTGGTGGCAGCAGGTTCTTCCAAAAATGCCTCCAGTGGAACCCCCTGGTTATAACTCAGCTGCTGGGCAAAATGATGGGGATTATATCTCATAAAAAGCGCCGCATCATTTTGCCTGAATACGAGAAAGCCCGGCCTAATGGAGTATAGGTGAAGAATCTCCCGGGCTTTCAATACGGAGGCCCCGTCCTTAAAGGTGTCGCGCAGTGCCAGCACCGTCTTGGAAGTTTCCTGGCCAATTGTCAGGACTTTGTCCGTAAAAGACATACCGACTCCGACTGTGCGCGGACGAAGAAGCAACCTCCTAGCCTCCCGCTAAGACGGATTCACGATGGAAGCGTCAACCAGCCGCATAATTTTGGGGAATTTGCACTTCTCGAAAAATGGGGTCTTTTATGAATACCAAATACCCCGAGCACATGCATTTCCATCCATGAAGTAAGGTAGTGCATCGGGAAGTTGGCAGCTTGCACCCCCGGTTCGGTTGTATCCGTCACCACGCTAAGACCATGGTATAGTTGGGCCAGCCCGGCGATCCCGATAGCCACTTGTATTCCAGCCACCATTCGATGTGCTGGGTAGAAGACAGACGGCCTCATATAGCGAGGGTGCATGGGGAGCGCGAACCAACACAGCCATAACCCTAGAAACCCGAGAAAGAAAGTCTCCTCGTCAATGCCTGGAGCGGCGATTTCTGACAGAGAAATGATCGCAGCATCGGGAAGGTAAAAGCCCTTCTGATCATCTTTCAATACTGGTCGACGGTCCAAGCCGAAACCGAAGGGATCGTCGAGCTTGGCAAATTTTTCGCCCTGTTGCGATAAAATCTCCGGACGAAGAAACCGGGCAATGAAGTCCGCGAAACTGACCCCCCGGCCTCCGGATTCCAAGAAGAGGCTCTCGTACATGTTTAGCACCTTGATCAAGCTAAGAAACTGGTGCTGGATGGCGTTCTCCGGCGTTAGGCCCATCACCACCGGCTTGGTGGCAAAAACATATTCATCTGGAGGAAGCAGCTCCTCATAGTGCTCCCCCCTAATCGGCAGACCGGAAATCTCAGCAAATTCTTCTAAGGAGATGGAGACTTCTCTGTCCAGTAGAAGAAATATATGGGTTGGGATGTTCCATTGCTCCAAGAACGCCTTAATCCACCATGTCGGAGGAGCAGAATATTGGAACAATGAAGCGTAAACCACGGGATATAGGCCGAGCTTCAGCAAGTGCGTTTTCTTCGCCGACAGAATGTACATGGCCCACTGCAAATACCTGGCCGAATGTCGGGGAGTCAACCCGATATTGTAAGGTTGTCCCCAAGGGTGCGACTCGCCCTGGCATATGCGCCGCCCCAAAGTATCCAAAGCTGCCGGCAGCTGCATGGGTATGGCGGCAATCGAAGGTTGAAGAATACCTTCCGAAGTCTAATAACGACCTCCACGGCATAGTTCACCGGGGGTACATCTGCATACGAGATCGACGAGATCGGCTCTGACGACATCACACAAGAGAAGCTTCGACGACCTCTGATTATCTGGTCGTACCACCTACCCCATAAGTGAAGGTTTTTGTGTTCCGGGTCATAGTCTCTGATAAGCGCGAGAACCTCCCGGTCCACAGGTGCCTCAGGGAATCCTCCCTCTGAACGGAAAAACGGGAAAGAGAGATCGGAAGACATGTCGCCTGCGAGAAAGAACAGAATTCGATCGTCAGTACTATAATTTAATTTTAAAATCCCGACGCCCGGCACTTTAAAATTTGTACCACACAGCAATGCAGTGGTAAGGGGACCAAAGGGGGACCCACAAAATCCAGATGACAATGCATCAATTAATAAGACAGCCTCATCGTTGGATGAGACTGTCAATTAATGAGGAAATCCTCAAGGAATATTCTCATTGAATGAGAAATCCCTTGGAAAAAGGAGAAAATCTCCCTTTGAGAGCAAAGCTCTACAACAGAGTGACACTTGTCAAACTCTGGTCATGAGGGAATAAAATTCCTTAAAGAGCCTAGCTCTGTAATGATGATGGAAAATCCATCAAAGATTAATTAAAATTAAAATTAATTCTTGAGAATTAAAAATTCTGGGATCTTCAAGATCCATGAAAAAACTCTTAAGAGTTCTTCATCAAGAGATCGAAAGATCTATATATTATCAAAAGAGCAGAGCTCTGATGCATGGGATAAGAAACCCCAAGAAAAGATCTGTTTAGATCTATGGATTCTTGAGAGCAAGGCTCTGTTTTTGAAACCCTAAAAGGGTTTTCTTTAGATCAAAGATCTATGAAGAGCAAGGCTCTGTTAATGGGTAAAAACCCTAATTTATTAAAATTAATTTAATTTTACCTAAGTTTGGTAGAGTTCTAACTCTTTAAAGTTCTTGAACAGAAGAGCAAGGCTCTGAATAAAAATTCTTGAGAAGGAGATGATAATCATCTGAGGACCAAAGGTTCTATTTATAGGCACCGAACCGCCTCTTCAACTTCTGAGTTAATCCAAGGGCTCACATGTTGCCACCGCTGCACTCACGTGTGCGCCACGTGAGCGTAACGGTGGGGGGGCATTTGTTTCCTCCAATCAGAGCAAATCTCTGTTTTGAATTTCAAAATTCAAAAGTTGAAGCAACGCTTCAGATCCCGTGAGCTGCGCGCTGCGTGCCACATGTCCAGCGCAGACGCGCTAGCGGCAAGTGCGCTGCGCCCTACACAGCGCACCCCTAATCAGAGCAAAGTTCTGTTTTAAAATTCAAAATTTAAAAGTTGAAGCAACGCTTCGAATCTAGCGCCAGACGCGCTGCGCGCCACGTGTCAAACACGGGTGCGCTAGCGCAGTTGCGCTGCGCGCTGCGTGTCGAACGTAGGTGCAATAGCGCAAAGTGTGCCAGCGCTGGAATTAAAATTTCCCACCGTCAGATCAAAAGATCTACTAATAATAAATTATTAAGAACTAAAATTCTGTTATGGAAAGATTTTTCAATCTTATTAAAACAAGAAGATTATCTTCTGTAAAACAGAAGCCTTAGGTTCAAAGATCCAACGGTGGGAAATATTCCCAAATCAATCAAAGAAAGATCTCTCAAAACTGATTTAACAAATCATTTGGCCCTATATAAAGGACCCTAGACTTCAAGTCAGAGAGATAGAAAAGAAAGAGAAAAACCCTCTGCAAACTTGGAGAAAAAGAAGAGCAAGCTCTCAAGAAAAAGAAGATTTTTCTTCATCTTCAAGGTAAAAAGAACTATGTTTTTGAATAATAGAGATGAAACCATCTCGTAAAAAGAAGAATCATCTTCTAAAAAGATCTTAGATCTATAAAAAAAAGACCAAGGTCTTTGATTTAAAAGCAAAAGATCAAAAGATATAATCATAAGGAAAATAATAACAAAAGATGTATTTTTACTTCGTTTACAGATCTTTGATCTATAAAAGGCAGAGCCTTTTATAAAAAACAAGAACTTTTGTTCTTGGATCTTGAGGCAAGGCCTCCTTTAAGAAGAACATAAATCTGTTCTTTAATCTTAAAATTGATCAGATGCGCTTTGCGCTATTGAAAAGTGCCCTGCACTCATAAACTATGCTCTTGCACTCCATGGATCGGCGCTCAGCGCCAAAATATGCCATATGTCAACCAGAGATACAATCTGCGCTTTGCGCTTCTAAAACAGAGCACCGCGCTCATGGGCTGGCGCTCAACGCCAAGCGCGCCACGTGTCACTCACTGGTGAGCCAACAGACTAGCGCAATGCGCTTATAAATTAAAAGCGCAATGCGCTAACAAACTAGCGCTTAGCGCTGAGCGCGACACGTGTCCTCTTCGTGTACGCTACCCGACAGAAGCGCAATGCACTCTTTGACTGGCGCAACGCGCCTGGCGCGCCACATGGCACACTGTCAGAGCAAACTTTGTTTCTGATGAATGCTATGCATTCAATACAAGACAAAAATGTCAGAGACCAATGCTTAACATTATTAAAAGGGCAGAGCCCAAATAAAGGCCTAATGGCCAGAACAAAAATAAAATGTTAAACATTTTTTAACTGGACTTAGCCCAATTCTGGCCATAAGTCCTCAACTTGTATTGAACTGAGCACATCTGCTCTTTCAACCAACTCATCCTGGTTCAAGGGTACATCTCTTCACTCCTTTGATATTTGTCGTTGTAATTCCTCAACGTCTTCAAATAGGTGACGAGTCCCGACAACCACACATTTCATGGACTGTGAGGTACTTAAATTCATGGACTATGATGTCCTTAACCTCGACCGTGATGTCTTAAAACTAACATTGGACTGAGGGGTCCTTAAACTCATGGATTATGATGTCCTTAACCTCGACCGAGATGTCTTAAAACTAACAATGGACTGTGAGGTCCTTAAATTCATGGACTATGTTGTCCTTAACCTCGACCGTGATATCTTAAAACTAACAACGGACTGTGAGGTCCTTAAACTCATGGACTATGATGTCCTTAACCTCGACCGTGATGTCTTAAAATTAACAACGGACCGTGGAGTCCTTAAATCCACAGATTATGATGTCTTTAACCTCGACCGCGATGTCTTAAAACTAACATTTGACCGGGATGTCTTTAAACTAACGATGGACCACTATGTCCCTAAACTGGAAATCGACGAAATGTCCCTAAACTAAACAATAGAGCCCAAATGCTCTCTCGTTGGATCTAAATGATCCTGTTAAGTTGATCTTAGTCTAGAAATTAGACTAACGTATTCTTAACACACGTTTAAGTTGATCTTAGTCTCAAATGAGGCTAACGTATCCTTAAACCCATCCCCCAAACCCAAATCTAAAAAGATACGGATTTGGACTAATCCACGTCCTACGGGCGACAACGTAAATTAGTCTCCGTATACAATCCACGGGCAACCAAAAACAAAACAAACACCCACGACACGAAGTGACCATCCGGAGAAGGAGAAAGTTGTTACCGCGATGCGGTAGCGTAATTAACTACAGGGGCTTGCGCCTGCAGGGAAGAGCATCCCCACAATCAATGCCCCCTCAAACGAGGGGGAATCTGACGAAGTCTGCTACATCGGTCGCATCCGTTTAAACCTTCGATACATGGTGCCATAAATCAACTTGGCATCTTCGGAGAGGTGGACGGATAGCACCAATTAGCATCTGCCCCGAATTTCAGGCAAGACGAACCTGCGCGGTCGCGTCTCTGTGTTCGGAGGGGAACGCGTCTAACTTGCGTAAATGAGCTTCATATTTTTCCATGGAAATTCTCTTTAATTGCGAGCATCATCGTTATGTTGCATGCGCATTTTTTTTTGATCTCATTTCATTTCATACAGTTTCACATGTATGCTTGATGGGATATATATCCTGGGCTTTCCTTGTTGCTTCCCATATCAAGTGGTTTGTGTTTAATCTGGATTAAGTATCGTCGTTGAAACAGAGTTTTGCTTGCATATTCTTGAATCTACACGCCTTCCCTCAGAGGTTGTAGCTGCAAAGGCGAGCTTGTGGGGGCTGATTGAGCGGTGCTCGGCGAACATGGTGTCGTGCGAGAAAAGGCTTAGCCGCAAGTTTTCGGAGAGGGAGCTGGCTTCTAAAGCGCTAGTAGAGCTTCAGGACAACCTTACAGTCAAGGCCAACAAAGCGTATGAACTTTGGCGAGTGCTTCAAGAAGCCATCAACCTTATAGTGGTGAGTATTCCCGCCTGTCACGCGGGTGACCCAGGTTCGATCCCCGGCAACGGCGCCATTTGATTGACTCAAAAACTATCTATTACCGCAATCAAGAACGGCGTCGCATGAAGCTAGCCGGTGAGTGCGGGTCGGTCCACAGGGATTTTGTGAATCTCCTAGTCGCGCTAACGAGTTAATTCCGAAGGGTGTTCGGATTGATTATTAAATCTAAAAATTGAAGTTGTATGATACTAGGATTAGAAACTTGCTAGGATTAGGCTTAGGGAAAATTTGGTAAACAAAGATCTACATCTCTTTCCATTGCCATTAATTAAATATATCATATTAGTGTTATGGTAAATCTTAACAAAGGGGATTAGGATGATTGGGATGATTGATTCTTCCTCTAGATCCTTGTCCTTCCTTTATTAATCTTTACCCTAACCTCCATGGAAAACCTTAAAATCCGGGCCTTTAGACTATGGACTCACCGTTACCTCGAGGGTAAAAGTGCCGTAGGGAGCGGAATAAGAAGGTATGCATGGAGTTCTAATGTTCATAAAAGTTTGGCAACGAAAAGAGATGAGAGATTTTCATCTCTCAAATCCTTCTCTATTCCTAACCCTAACAAGCGAGGAAACTACTCGCTCATTGAGGGGATGAAAAAAGACATGATTTTATTAAAGAGAGAAAACATCGATTGCAAGTTAATAAAAGCTAAACTAAATTAAACTAAGGCGAGAAAATAATTTACCTAGGGCAGATATGAAAAACTATAACTAGGGCAAGGAAAATAACCTACTTACGATTGATGAGCTCTAACTTCAAGAAAACAGAATTTTATTCATGAATAGAGGCATGAGAAAATACAAGGCTTTTGGGTTCTATTTATAGGACATAGAAACCCTAGGTTTACAATTGTTCCGCATGTCTACAATTACAAATATACCCCCAGAAAATCTTTCCATAGCCTACAGAACATTTTGGTAAAATTTTCTTTCCATGAAGACCTTATACGGCCGCGGAACCGCGGCATTGGTGCGCTTGGGCCGCGGTTCCGCGGCCTAATGGTGAGCTCATGCAATGAATTTTCTTGGACTGTCTTGGTATCTTTTGGGCTTCCTGGTTCTTTATTCCTTTTATCAATTGGGCTTCTGTATTAATTCCAGATCCTCAGTGAACACTTTGCAATGGATCTTTTAACCGTTTTTCTTGCAAATTTGGATCTTGCGTTGCCTTGTTGATGGTGAACCATTCTTCTGCTGGGCTTTACTAAGATCTTCCTAATTGTTGGTCAAAAGTCCTTCTTTTGTGTCGTCTTTTGTGTTTTTCACTGTTTTTGCTCCAAGAACCTGTAACCTGTAACATGTAGCAGACATGGGTCAAAAGCACCTGTTTTTATTCTTAAATGCATAAGAATGGGGAATACAAAATGCAATATTATGTTATAAACAAATACCCCCAAACTTATCTTTTGCTCGCCCTCGAGCAAACTTATTATTTTATTTATTCTCGATAAAAATCTAACCTAGCCACACTTTCGCAGGGAAACGCGATTGCACTGAGCACGTGCAACAAGCCGTCCTCTAGGTGTCCCTAGTAGGAGGAGTGTCCCTAGTAGGAGGAGTGTTGTCTCCTGAGGGTTTTCAGCGGATTACACCCACAAAATCCTATTAATTCGGCTTTTCGACTTTTGTTCTCCAATTAGGTTTTCTAACAAGGAATTCTATTATCGTCAACCCGCAAATTATCCACCCATATTCTTCACACTTCCTCATTATTTAACTTAAGATTATATATGTTCTATAGAATTACTCAGCTTTCGGCATTTCTTAAGTTTTCCTTCTAGGGTTCCATCTCCACTCGGGAATTTTTATTTACTCTATTAAAGATACAAGTTTTATTCTTCATCCCTTTCTCTCATCTAAATTCCAATTACATACCCCTACGTGTATGTAAAGATCACCCCTACACTTGGAAATTCAAATCAAGCAATCATACTCTCGTCCATTGTCCAAAGCACTTATTAATTTGTGAATTTTTAATTGAATTTTGCTTACACATCCTTCATGCGACCGTTAATACTTCTTGAGGTACCAACAATCGATTACAAGATGCGTTAGCACTTTAAAGCGTACTTCCTAGTTTTGCAACACCCAAGGCTTTTAGCAGTGACTCCCAAACCAGTTGGTCTAAGGCACTAGGTGATGAAGCACCCTCGCTAAATATTTTTCTATTTTTGCAGCCTTAAGTAATCACAAAAACCAGTGTCCATTTTTTTTCTTTATTCACTTTTTTTCTTTTATTTTCTTCGTACTAAGGACTTTAGACAAGAGCATTTCAAGGTCTCTTCTACTATTCCAAATTTCAAGGTGCGTGATTGTGCAAATTGTAGGATATACATTTTCAGAATCTAGACTTAAGCTAGGAACTATTTTTCAAACTTATACTCTAATAAGAACATCAATACTCTTCCCTTATTTCGACTTAGCCCAAGAAGTCAACCCAAAATTTGCCTATTTCTAAATAAACTACAAGGCATATACTTTCTACCGTTAAACTTTAAGAAAGGTTATTTTTAGGGTTTTTAATTCACTAAGTCTAAGATCTAGTTGTTCCTAACCAGTTAACCTATTTGTCAAACTCTAGTCAAATAAGCCAAAATTGAATACAATAATTTTTATAATTTTTGAAATTTTTTCAGATTTTTATGGGTTTTCAAATAAATATGCAAATGCAAAAATATATACAAATGAATGCGAAGGAAGAAGACGTACCGAGCATACCCCCAAACTTGAACTTGACAGTGTCCTCACAGTCATGCTAAACCAAGAGGGTCAAAATGTCGGCACTCCCCTGTTTATTTATTTACAATTTTTTTTATTTGTTTTGAAATTTTTTCAATTTTTTTAATTTTTTTATAGAAAAAGAAAATAAAAAGATATATACATATATACAACAAGATTCCCCCCAAACTTAAGCTTGGCCTTACACAAGCCAAATGTTAGCACCAACCATTCAAAAATCTTATCATGGTAATGGTAGAGTTGGTGCAAGAATGGGATGGAAAGAAAAGAGATGAAAAGCACGCGAGACCGTGTGGAAAGAAGAATGGTAGATATGGTCTCGGTGGGGGAGAAGAAAGACGGAAAGAAGAAAGAAGTGGAGTGCGATCTTGAGGGTGTAAATTGAGTGAATAAATTAGCGCAATTTGTGATAACCGATGTGTTAAAAGCGATTGCGCTAACCTATCAACTCGTCATGCAATGGGGTCAAATCCCTCAAGATTCGCAAGAAAACATGGGTACGCCGAACTTGGTATAGTAGATGAAAGCGTAACGTTCACTTGTTCGGTCGGAACAATGGGAAAGACGAAAGGGAGTGAATTAGGGATAGTATCTTTCTCACCGTAGTAAACTGTTTCGAACTTGAAAGATTCCATTAATGGTTCGAAACTACTATAATCAACCGAGTCTGATGGCTCATCTGAAAATGTAAAGGACTCAAACTCGGGCGGTGAGTCATCAACATCGTCCGAAAAAGTGAAACACTCGTAGGTGTGATCATCTGTGAGAACTGTGTTAGATTCAAAGGAAAATTTTTCAAGCTCACAGTCTTCAAGCGGGGTCGGAACGATGGGAAGGAGGGAGGGTGATATAACAGTCAAAGGTTCAGGAGGATGAATTGGAAAATCAGACACATCAAATAAAAATGATTCAACCTCAATATTATCCTCAAGACTCTTCTCAATACTATCCTCAATATTCAACTCATCCATGCCATTATCATCAAAATCTAGACGCATATGAGATTCGGGAGAAACATTTAATAACTCAGGATGATGATTTGAACATAAAATTTCAAGCAAATCGACATGTTCATCATCCGAAATATTCCCGGCGTCTATATCCTCGATCAAGTGAAAATCAATTTCTTTAGACACCTCATCAGCATGGATATGTATCGATTTAGGTTCTAGAGTGGAGGTGTAAAGATCGAAAAGATTAGGTGCGGTTTCACTCGAAAGGGGTTCCTCACAATTTGGTAAATCAAGCACTACAAAATCACACAACTCATTTTTATTTTCAACTGGTGAATCATTTAGGGCAATCGATGGCAAACAGGAGTTGTGGGCTTCAATTGGGTAAGGGTAGGTTTGATTTGTAAATCCTCTCTCATTCTCACTCTGTCCAACCGCCTCCTTATACATTAAAAAATTTTGAGCTAGCGGGAAACTAGCTACCGGTTCAGTAGGTTGCATAAGGGCGGCTAAAGACGCTTCCACATTCCTAGTCGTTTTATTCGTTGCTGCAATGTACGCTTCCAACGACTCTTCCAAACTAGACTTAGGTGGTGAGGGGGTTTCAGTAAAAGATTCAAAATTGGTTGGATATGTGAAACTCCCTAATGGCTGTGTCGAAACAGTGTCTAGTGAAGATGGGAAGGTCGGGTATGACTTGTAGGAAGTGGGTGGTTGGGCAGGGGTAGGGTCAACATATGGATAAAAAGGTGAATAATCGTGCGGATCCCTAGAACTAGATGAGTTGAGAGGGGTGAAAAATCGACTGCGAGATTGAACAATATGCTCAGCAATGGACATCGGCCTAGGAGTTACAGCAGGACTTGGAAAAGTGGTGTCAACATATGTAGGTGGTAAAGGTTGACTAGGTTGACACAAAGTGGGTTGAAAAGTCAAACTGTTTCTCCTAGACGCCTCTATGTGATCTTTCAAAGATTTTTTAGGCATGGAGGGATCGTTTTTAAATTGACCGAACAAATTGACGTATGACGCAAAATTAGGTTCGGGATACCAAAGTTCGGCTAATGATTTTTTATGTGGGGTACCCATGTTAGAAGAAGAAAGGTGACAAAAAGGAAGGTTGGATGGTGCAAGGATTTTTATTTGGGGCTAAAAAAAATTTGCAAGTTCTATAAAATATTTGTCCTTTTTATTTTCATTTTTCATTGATTTTTTTCTTTCTCTTTATTTGGAAAAATTTTGTTGCAAAAATTTTTTTAGAGAAAAGATATGCAACAGCAAAATATTTTATAGAAAAGATATGCAGCAGCAAAATATTACTTGCAATCTAATTTCATTTCAAGCGGGGCCCAAAAATCCTGTACAAGATTGTTATTTTGGAGAGGAATATATTTTTAAAGCGCACGGAATCTTGCAGGAATTTCCAGAAAAGATATATGGGGATTTGCAGATGAGAGAATTAGAAATCAAACCGAGCAAATTTCGCGCAGAGAGGAGGCTAAACCGCCGCGGTTCCGCGGTCTGGGGCCCACTTTTGCCGCGGTTTCGCGGTCTGGTGACGGGATCAGCTCCTGAAAAAAATTGTACGGCTCTCTGGTGGTACTCTCCCTCTGTTCTGATGTACCCTTTTCTGATTTGCCTTCTGGAAATTTCCAGATCCGTCTTTGTGTAGATCCTGCAAGATTCAAACAACACACTACCCTTTCCAAAAATAACAATTGATATATTTATATATATATATATATATATATTTTTGGATTTTTTAGATTTTTATGATTTTTTAATTTTGTGATTAACCCGAAATTGCGAAAAGGAAAGTTCTACGCCATCCCCGGCAACGACGCCATTTGATTGACTCAAAAACTATCTATTACCGCAATCAAGAACGGCGTCGCATGAAGCTAGCCGGTGAGTACGGGTCGGTCCACAGGGATTTTGTGAATCTCCTAGTCGCGCTAACGAGTTAATTCCGAAGGGTGTTCGGATTGATTATTAAATCTAAAAATTGAAGTTGTATGATACTAGGATTAGAAACTTACTAGGATTAGGCTTAGGGAAAATTTGGTAAACAAAGATCTACATCTCTTTCCATTGCCATTAATTAAATATATCATATTAGTGTTATGGTAAATCTTAACAAAGGGGATTAGGATGATTGGGATGATTGATTCTTCCTCTAGATCCTTGTCCTTCCTTTATTAATCTTTACCCTAACCTCCATGGAAAACCTTAAAATCCGGGCCTTTAGACTATGGACTCACCGTTACCTCGAGGGTAAAAGTGCCGTAGGGAGCGGAATAAGAAGGTATGCATAGAGTTCTAATGTTCGTAAAAGTTTGGCAACGAAAAGAGATGAGAGATCTTCATCTCTCAAATCCTTCTCTATTCCTAACCCTAACAAGCGAGGAAACTACTCGCTCATTGAGGGGATGAAAAAAGACATGATTTTATTAAAGAGAGAAAACATCGATTGCAAGTTAATAAAAGCTAAACTAAATTAAACTAAGGCGAGAAAATAATTTACCTAGGGCAGATATGAAAAACTATAACTAGGGCAAGGAAAATAACCTACTTACGATTGATGCGCTCTAACTTCAAGAAAACAGAATTTTATTCATGAATAGAGGCATGAGAAAATACAAAGCTTTTGGGTTCTATTTATAGGACATAGAAACTCTAGGTTTACAATTGCTCCGCATGTCTACAATTACAAATATACCCCCAGAAAATCTTTCCATAGCCTTCAGAACATTTTGGTAAAATTTTCTTTCCATGAAGACCTTATACGGCCGCGGAACCGCGGCATTGGTGCGCTTGGGCCGCGGTTCCGCGGCCCAATGGTGAGCTCATGCAATGAATTTTCTTGGACTGTCTTGGTATCTTTTGGGCTTCCTGGTTCTTTATTCCTTTTATCAATTGGGCTTCTGTATTAATTCCAGATCCTCAGTGAACACTTTGCAATGGATCTTTTAACCGTTTTTCTTGCAAATTTGGATCTTGCGTTGCCTTGTTGATGGTGAACCGTTCTTCTGCTGGGTTTTACTAAGATCTTCCTAATTGTTGGTCAAAAGTCCTTCTTTTGTGTCGTCTTTTGTGTTTTTCACTGTTTTTGCTCCAAGAACCTGTAACCTGTAACATGTAGCAGACATGGGTCAAAAGCACCTGTTTTTATTCTTAAATGCATAAGAATCGGGAATACAAAATGCAATATTATGTTATAAACAGTGGTGGCCATCGACAAAGCTGCTGTGTTCACTCGTGAAAGGGTTGAGGCTCACAAGGCTACTGAGAAAGAGATTGAAGGCCGGCTTGCCTCATATCAGGCCCAGCAAGCTCAGGCGGAGGCCCTTCTTCTGATGATATTGAATCACGAAGGCGAGGTCCAGCGAAAGAGGGATGAGCTGATCAATCTGCTAAATCGCCCGCCGACCTGAAAACTTGTATATACTTTTTTTTATTTTTCCTTTGTACATACTCCTGAATAAGAGTACATTATTTTTTTTGTTCTTCCATGAATTGTAATCTGTATCCATTTTGATTCGTGAATAAAAGACGTATTTTTCTTCATAATGGTGTCTCCCTTTTTATTCAATGTATTCTGTGGATAGTCTATCTTGATCTCTTTGCAGGACAACGATGGCTTAGGATTCAGGGTTAAGATCTACTTCCTAAAACTTTTCAACTTTGTGAGCCGTGAGGGTCTCATAAAGAATTTTCTCCCTACCGGTCGAGAGGATCCCGTAGGTGTTATTTCTCTTTAAGAATCGTGAGGATTTCTAAGTGTGTTTTCCCCTTGCAGGTCGTAATGATCTCACAAGAGAATTTGCTCCCTTACGAGTCGTGAGGACCCGCGAGTGATGGGTGAAGTTGCCCTTATCCGCATTTCACGGGGTCAGGGGTTGCTCTGGATGCTTCCCACGGGTTCACTGCCATGTTCTGCGAGGACCAGGCTCCGTTCTGGACGTTTCCCACGGGGTCAGAGTTGACATTATTCGCGTTCCACGTGACCAGGAATTTTTCTCTAGATGCTTCCCACAGGTTCACTGCCGTGTTCGGCGAGGACTAGACTCTGCTCTGGATGCTTCACACGGGTTCACTGCTGTGCTCTGCAAGGACCAGGATCCGCTCTGGACGTTTCTCATGGGGTCAAGATTGACATAAGCCATGTTCCACATAACCAGGAATTTTGCTCTAGATGCTTCCCACGGGTTCACTACCGTGTTCGGCGAGGACTAGGCTCCGCTCTGGATGCTTCACACGGGTTCACTGCCGTGCTCTGCGAGGACCAGGATCCGCTCTGAACGTTTCCCACGGGGTCAGGATTGACAGAAGCCGCGTTCCACGTAGCCAGGAATTTTGCTCTAGATGCTTCCCACGGGTTCACTGCCGTGTTCGGCGAGGACTAGGCTCCACTCTGGATGCTTTACACGGGTTCACTGTCGTGCTCTACGAGGACCAGGATCCTCTCTGGACGTTTCCCACGGGGTCAGGATTGACATAAGCCGCGTTCCATGTAGTCAGGAATTTTGCTCTAGATGCTTCCCACGGGTTCACTATCGTGTTCGGCGAGGACTAGGATCCGCTCTGGATGCTTCATACAGGTTCACCGCCGTGCTCTGCGAGGACTAGGATCCACTCTGGACTTTTCCCACGGGGTCAGGATTGACATAAGCCGCGTTCCACGTAGCCAGGAATTTTGCTCTAGATGCTTCCCACGGGTTCACTGCCATGTTCGGCGAGGACTAGGCTCCACTCTGGATGCTTCACATGGGGTCATTGTCGTGCTCTGCGAGGACCAGGATCTACTCTGGACATTTCCCACGGGGTCAGGATTGACATTATCCGCGTTCCACGTGACCAGGAATTTTGCTCTAGATGCTTCCCACGGGTTTACTGCCGTGTTCGGCGAGGACTAGGCTCCGCTCTGGATGCTTCACACGGGGTCATTGCCATGCTCTGCGAGGACCAGGATCCGCTCTGGACGTTTCCCACGGGGTCAGGATTGACATTATCCGCGTTCCACGTGATCAGGAATTTTGCTCTAGAGGCTTCCCACGGGTTCACTGCCATGTTCGGCAAGGACCAGGCTCCGCTCTAGATGCTTCACACGGGTTCACTGCCATGCTCTGCGAGGACCAGGATTGGACGTTTCCCACAGGGTCAGGATTGACATAAGCCGCGTTCCACGTAACCAGGAATTTTGCTTTAGATGCTTCCCACGGGTTCACTGCCCTATTCGGCAAGGACCAGGCTCTGCTCTGGATACTTCATATAGGTTCACCGCCGTGCTCTGCGAGGACCAGGATCCGCTCTGGACGTTTCCCATGGGGTAAGGATTGACATAAGCCGCGTTCCATGTAGCCAGGAATTTTGCTCTAGATGCTTCCCACGGGTTCACTGCCGTGTTCGGCGAGAACTAGGCTCCGCTCTGGATGCTTTACACGGGGTCATTGCTGTGCTCTGTGAGGACCAGGATCCGCTCTGGATGTTTCCCACAGGGTCAGGATTGACATAAGCCGCGTTCCACGTAGCCAAGAAGGGTTCACTTTATCCGCATTTCATGGAGTCGGGATTTGACCGTCGGTCATCTGTGCACCGCCGAGTCATGGAACTGGGAGTTGCCGCCGTTCCACTTTGCATTATGTAGTGTCTGTTGTAATGAGACGAATGTTGAGATGATATCCAGGCCATCTGTGAACCGTTGAGATCTGGCTTCTTCTTCTGACGAAACCTGGGGAGGAAATGCATGATTCCTTCTTTGTTTGCGCCCCTGGATTGTATACAGGGATTGATGTGATATCACCTGTAGGGCGTAAATTTCATTTTTATATTTCTTTCCGCGATGATCTATCATTTCAGCTTTTATATCGCGAAGGTCGCGATTTCCCAATCATTTCGGCTATTTTTCGCGGTGCTCAATCATTTCGGCTATTTGTTTTATTTTTACTCGCTGTTTTTTATTGCGAGTTGCCCAATCATTTCGGCTATTTTGCATGCATACATTTTTACTTGCTGACTTTTTATTTGCATGTTGCCCCATCATTTCGGCTATTTCGTATGCATGTGTGGCTTGCTGGCTTTTCGCTGCAAGTTTGGGATTAGACACCGATTTTGGCATCAGCACCGCTACAACTGGGATATTGCCAGGAGCGAATCATCATCTGCCTCTGTCGATATCGAACAAAGGTGGCTTAGCGAACAGGGTTAGGATCCTGTCGACTAAGGCTTTTGACTTCATGAGCCGTAAGGGTCTCATAAAGGTATTTCTCCCTGCGAGTCGTGAGGATCTCGTAGGCGCGTTTTCTCCTTAGGAATCGTGAGGACTCCTAAGTGTATATTTTCTTATAAGTTGTAAGGATCTTACAATAGTATTTTCTCCTTATAAGTCGAGAGGACTCACAAGAGTTGTTCATCGTGCGAACATATCCCTAGTCACGGATGGGACTTTGTTAGGGATATATTTATTCGCGCCCATGGATTGTTTACAAGGGTCAGCACTGAGCCGCTTGTAAGGCAGTATTGAAGGTTGTAGGGGCTGCTTAAGAACAGGTTCAGATCCCTGTAGCTTAAGACTTTCAAATCTTATGAGCCGTAAGGGTCTCATAAGAGGGTTCTCCTTACGAGTCGTGAGGATCTCGCAAGTGTGATTTCTCCTTAGGGATCGTGGGGTTCCCTAAGTGTGTTGCTCCCTTGTGAGTCGTAAGGATCTCACGCAGGTGGATTCTCCTTACAAAGTCGAGAGGACCTTGCAAGTGTCTTTTAACGAGCTTGCGCCCTTTCGGATTTTCGCAAAACTCGCCGGTAGCCCTGCTGTTTTTACTCATGGAGCCCTTTCGGGTTTTCATCCGTGCCCTTTTTTCTTGTGGACATACCGTTTTTTTTATTCTAACGAGGTCGCGCCCTTTCGGGTTTTCACAAGACTCGCTAGTAGCCCTGCTGTTTTTACTCACAGAGCCCTTTCGGGTTTTCATTCGTGCCCATTTTGCTTATGGACATACCGTTTTCTTTTTTCTTTCTTTTTTTTATTCTTTTTTTTGTATCAGTTTTGGGATGCTGCAATCCACCGTAGTTTATCGACATCTCGGTCAACGGCTAGTTTTAAGACACAGTGGTCCGTTGTTAGTTTAAGGACGTTTCGGTCCGTTGTTAGTTTAAGGACATTTCGGTCCGTTGTTAAGGAAGCCGGTTACTACTTACAGAGTTTAGGCTTAGGATGATAGCGAGCGGACATAGTCATCATCATCTATCATTGACCTAGGCCGTGACCCGTTAGGCGTAGTATTTCTTAAGGAAGCGACCATTTATTGGCCTGAAGGGCCTTTCGCCATGCATGTCCATGAGTAGATAGACTCCACCCTGGTAGACTTTGTCTATGATGTACGTGCCTTCATAGTTTGGCTCGAATTTCTCCCGCATGGCGCGATTGGGGATCATAGGTCTTTTGACCACTAGCACGAGTTCGCCTTGGCGGAATGTCCTCGGCCTAGTCAATCTTTCGTATGAGCGCATCATCTTTGCTTTATAAGCCTCTAGATTTTGTTGCGCTATGAGCCGGGTTTCATCAAGGGCATCGAGCTCCTCGAGGCGAAGGTGAGCGTTCTCTTCGTCCGTTAGCTCGTAATCAACTGCCACTCGTAGAGAGGGTAACTCTATCTCGAGGGGGAATACCGCTTCTGTACCGAATACCAACGCGTACGGCATTGTGTTCATGGCCGTCTTGAACGTAGTTCGATACGCCCAAAAAGCTTCTGGCAGTCACTCGTGCCAGTCTTTCTTATTTTGTGACACCGTCTTTTTCACGATCTTCGTCAAAGTCTTGTTGAAAGCCTCGGCTAGACCGTTAGCTCGGGGATTATAAACCGAAGAGTATCTCCAGTCTATGCCATGTTGTTGTGCTAAGTGGCTGATCTTGTGTCTTCTGTAGGCTGGCGCGTTATCAGAGATGATCCGTCGCGGAGTGCCGAACCGATAGATGACATGTGTCTTGAAGAATTGGAGGATATTCTCCGTCTTCACTTCCCTCAGCGGTACTGCTTATGCCCATTTGTAGAAGTAATCAGTTGTCACCAAAATGAATTGATGTCCTCTGGACGATGCTGGTTCGATGGGGCCGATTATGTCAGTCCTCCACATTTCGAACGGCTAGCTAGCCACTGTTGGATATAGTGGATTTGGATGCTGGTGGATAAAGTCGCCATGGATCTGGCACGAGTGGCATTGCTTCGGATACTCGAGGCAGTCTTGAATCATCGTAGGCCAATAATAAGCCATCCTTTTAATCTTTAGCTTCATCTTCGGCCCAGCTTGGTGAGAACCGCAGAGTCCGTCGTGAGTTTCTTGGACGACTCTTTTTGCTTCTTCACGTCCCAGGCATCTTAGCCATAGAGAATCAAATGACCTCTTGTACAGAGTATCATTGACGAAGGCGAAAGACAGAGCTCGTTTCATAAGCTGATGTCTTGAGGACGCATCTTCAGGTGTTCGACGGGATTTGAAGTAGTCTATAAAGACTTCTCTCCAATCCTCAGCCTTTTCCTGGTCTTTTATTTGCAGAGCCATTTGCTCGGTCGCTCCCTTTTCTTCGGACAACTTCAGAGATACTTCTGCTGGAGCAAGAACTCGACGTCTTTGCACAACGATCCTCACGTCATCGAGGTTCTCGTCGGCCATCTCTTTAGCGAGCTTGGCTAATGCATCTGCCTTGCTATTTTCTGAGCGCGGTATGTTTTCCAAGGTGTAGGAAGGTATTTGGGTCAGCAGTTGCTGTACTCTCTCGCCGTACTTCACCAACTCTGGCTTGCACATTTGGTAGTCGCCGTTTATTTGACTAACGACCAGTTGGGAGTCTCCGTATATGAGGAGGTTTGCAATTCCTATGTCAATAGCGATCTCGATACCTGCTATCAAAGCTTCATACTCGGCTTCATTGTTTGTCCTCGGCCCTGTTAAGGAGAAGGAAAAGCGCATTATCCCTCCTTGCGGAGTCACGAAGATGAGGCCTATCCCTAATTTGATTATGGGGGTGCTTTGTTTGTGCTTCTTCATGGAAGACGCTCCATCAAAGTAAAGTTCCCATCGGATATCACTCCCGTTAATCGTGTTAAACGCATGCTCGTCTGGCAGTTCGCAATTCAGAGGAGAATCAGCAGGTATCGGGTGCTCAGCGAGGAAGTCGGCGATGGCCTGGCCTTTTACTGCCTTAAGAGGCTGATAAGTTATCGAAAACTCCATCAAGAGCAAGGCCCATTTAGCGATTCGCCCCGTCAATATGGCCTTTGACATCAGGTATTTGAGAGGATCCACCTTCGATATGAGACGGACTTCATGCGCCAACGCATAATGCCTGAGCTTTGTTATCGCGAAGATTAATGCCAGGCAGTGTTTTTCGATGGGAGAGTAATTGCTTTCTGTCCCCCGTAAAACTCGACTCAAATAGTAGAGGGCTCTCTCCTTCCCTTGGTTATTCTCTTGTGCCCATAATGCGCTTAAGGAACCTTCAAGGGCGGTTGTATACAGAATGAGGGGGTTTCCCTTGACCGGAGCAGCCAACACTGGCGGATTCTGTAGGTACTGCTTGATTTTGTCCAGCGCGCTTTGGCATTTGCGATCCCAGATGAACGGAGTTCCCTTCTTCATCAAGTGACTGTAAGGACGGCATTTACTGGAGAGATTGGCTATGAATCGCCGGATATACGCGAGCTTTCCTTGGAGAGACCGCAGTTACTTGAGAGTCCTTGGCGGAGTCATTTCCATGATCGCCTTGATCTTAGACGGGTCTATCTCGATGCCTCGATGTCGGATGACGAATCCTAGGAACTTGCCCGAGGAAACTCCGAACGCGCACTTGAGAGGGTTCATCTTCAAGTTGTATTTCCGAAGGCGCTGAAACACGATCTTCAGATGCTCTAAATGTTCCTCGTATGATTTGCTTTTAACCACGAGGTCGTCGATATAGCATTCGACGATTTCATGTATGAGGTCATCGAAAATCTTCGTCATGGCCATCTGATAGGTGGCACCAGCGTTCTTTAGACCGAAGGGCATCACCTTGTAGCAGAATATACCTAAAGGGGTCCGGAAAGCGGTATGCTTCTTGTCCTCGGGATGCATCTTTATCTGATTGTATCTTGACGAGCCATCCATAAAGGAGAAGACTTCGTGAGTGGACGTATTGTCTATCATCAACTCGGTGACCGGTACTGGGAAGTCATCTTTCGGGCAGGCTTTATTGAGATCCCGAAAGTCCACACATATGCGCACTGTCCCATTTTTCTTCATCACCGGGACGATGTTGGCGATCCAGTCAGGATATTGAACTTCTTGGATGAAGCCAGAGTCGATCAGCTTCATGACCTCTGCGTTGATGCTCATCTCAAGCTCAAGCCACATTCTTCTCGGCGCTTGTTTGATTGGCTTGACATCTGGGGATATTGCCAATTTATGGACAACAATCTCTGGATCTAGTCCTGGCATCTCGGAATAGTTCCATGCAAAGCAATCTTTATGCTTTATAAGCACGTCTTTTAATGTGGCCACCCGTTCTTCAGATAGCAACTCAGTAACAAACGTCGGTCGTGGATCGCTTGCCGTTCCCAAGTCAATTTTCTTGAGCTCATCTGCAGTTGTATGTATTCCATCTTCCAGCTTTTTTGGCGCCGGCGGAAACTCCGAGATCACCTCGTTGTCGTTGTTTTTGAAGCACCATAGAAGGTCATCCATATCCTCGGGCTCTTCTTTTGATAGCGTTATCATATGACAAGTACGAGCTCGCTTCCAAGACCGATGTTGATCTGGTTCTATTCTTGCTATATGCGTGTCTTTTGGTTCGTGCTTCCGCGGCGGATTTATCTTCCAACTGCTGGATAGAGCGAACTTGCCGAGCTGATGTTGGTCTTCGACCCAATTCTTGAATGTGAAGCAGTCTTCGAGAGGATGTCCTACGCTCGGTGATAAGGGCAATAGTCTGGGCGAGAGATCTCATTGGCTTGCTCGGGGTGTTTGGACTCCGGAAGTGTAATCATTTGATGTTTTATGGCAAGATCTAGTATCTTCCGTGTTTTGTTCTGAGGAAAAGAGTATGCTCGACTCATATTTTTCATAAGAGACGAATCTGGATTGCTCGATTCCTGACTGCGTGGCTTCTTGGACCCACTTTGTCGTTGTCGAACGCCTTTCCCATTCTTTGGTTTGTTTCTGCCTTTGAGCCGGGTCTTTTGTATGATGGGTTGATAAGGCAGCGCATTGTCATTTTCCGCGGTCTGCTGAAGGAGGCGCTGCGTCCTGGCTTTCTCGTAAATGACCATTTCGCGGTTATGGTCATCCCGGCTCTTTTGACCCGCTTCCCCGATAAGCTTGTCCATTCATTCTTCAAATGACGGACTCGGCATTTTGATGGTAGGATCTCGTTTTGGTTCAGGGTCAGCGTTTTCTGACAGGGCGTTCTCTTCTTCATCGAAGTCATATATGACGTAGCTACCATGGACTCGTTCCCGTTTCTTGGATCGAACATATCCAAGCCCGAGCGTTTCCATTCTCTCGTTGGGCAACTTGCGCTGAGTTCCATGGACATCCCAAATCCTGTTGTAGAACCGAGCTTGTCGAATGGTCTGTTTGAAGGGTACCCCTTGGCGCTTCAATAGCTTTTTTAAGCCTTCTGTGTAATATCTAGGCAGGCGGATGGGCCGAAGCCTGTCGAGCGTAGAATCGGCGCCATGCCAAACTTCTTTCTCCACTCTAGTTTCCGTAGATCGATAGAATAGGATTGCCTGTTCACCTTTTCGCCTGGGAGGAACGTAAAATGTTTGTAGCTCTTGCACGCTATAAGCTTCAAGCGCGTCGAGATCTTTGTAGTGCTTCCGCGGAATCATGGTGATTTGCAAACTCTGATTATCACCAGCGAATGCTTGTATTGGTGGCCGAGCGGAGAATACAACATTAACCTCGTCTTCCGAGTCACTGCCGAAGATCAACATGGGGGCGGACGGTCCCGGGTTGTTGCGTTGAGGCGGCCCCGAATAAACTATCTCTTCTTCCTCTTTGGTATCACTCCCGAATACTAGAATAGTGGTGATAGCTTTGTCCTTCGGTTTGTGGCATCTTTCCGTATCCTCAAAATCTGGTAAGAAGTATTTTGCATTTTCGTACTTCCTGACTTCGTTCACGGAGAATGGGTTCAATTCTCCCGTCACAGTGTACTCGAGTCCATCCCTGAAATACTTCATACACTGGTGCTGTGTAGAAGGAATAATGTTGTACTCATGTAACCAGGGCCGGCTGAGCAAAGCATTGTAACATGTCTTGGCGTGAATGACATGAAATTTAATGTCTGTGACAAGCAGCCCGAAGCCCAGTGTCAGTGTTACAGACCCGAGAGTCCGTGATAACTGGGAGTCGAAACCGGAGATGGTAATTTTATCGCGAGCGAGGTGCTGAACGCTCATGCAGTTTTCCTTCAATACTCGCACGTTGAGAAGATTGACGGACGACCCATTGTCGACCAGGATTTTGCCTATCTTTATATCGTGTCAGTATCCTGAGACATATAGGGGCCGGTTGTGCTCGCCCGTCCCAAGGAGGAGATCTTCATCGCCGAAGGTGACATCAACTCTGTGCACTTCTTCTAGCTCGTCCTTCATCCTTTCTTCGGCGAGGAAAGCTTGGAATTGCTCTGGCTCTTGTAGCGCTTTGATCAATGAATCTCTTGCTTCTTTTGATAGTAAAAGGGCATCGAGAATGCCGGGCTGCGAGGGTAACTTCCTCAAGTGCGCCAGAACGTTGTAGTCCACCTTACTTTTCTTGGGCGGGTCCTTGGCGGTCAACTCTTTGATGACTTGGTCATCTAGGGTGATATCCTCAGATACTTTTTCCTTTCCCTTGTCTTTTCTATTCGTGGGTCCGAGATTCTTTTCGGGCAGTGTACGATTGCGTAGCTGAATATTTTCGCAGGTCTTTGGTTCTTCCTCTTTTCCCGAGGTGGATTCTTTGAAGAGAGGGCCAAGAGTCATTTCTTCGTCGGAGTCGCTCCCGAAGGTGAGAACTTGCGATCGCCTAGCATTAATCATGCGACAGTTGCCGGTAGTTCTTCTGAGCCGCTCGGTCGCATTTCTTCGCTCCCGACGAGTTTTATGTTTCATCAGCTTAAAATGTTTCCGGTGAGCAATATACCCCTGCCACCATCTTTTAAAAGCGTTGCACTCTTCGATGGGGTGTGCAATCTTTCGATGATATGAGCAGTAGCTAGGATGTGTTTCTACTTCATCAAGAATATTTCCTTCGGAGGGTGGCAGCTTCATCCCCATTGATATGGCTTTAGCGAACCTTTTCTTCACTCTGAACCTGCTTTTATTTGCAACGGAGGCACTTTGATCTGGTGGGAGTGTTTCAACCCTTTCTTCCAGTCGCCGGTGTCTGGCCTTTTCAAATATGGCCATCTCACGCTCTCGATCAGCTTTACTTTTAAGAAGAGCTTCATTCAGGAATGCATCAATCATTTCGTCTAATGGCCCTAGAAGTTCCGGTTCAAGCCCTGCCCCCAGTTTCTCTGTACAAGGAGCTTCTTCATCGTCTATCGATGAGTGAGAGATCATATGGCAACTTGCTACGTAATTCTCAAATTCATCTGACGAGTCTTCTCCATCATCTCCGTCTTTAAGGACGTGGCCGAGGAACTCTTGGAGCATGATTGGAGTCCGTGCCTTCTGATTATACTCTTCCAGCGTGTCAATCTGTTTTTGCAGGTCCGTGCGCTTGTCGCCAGGCTTCACGGGCTTTTTGGATTTCTTCTTCCTTTTTGCAGATTTAAACGGCTGGGTGTGAACACTTTGGCTATCACCACCAATCTTTGGAGTTGGGCGCGGCTTTAGCATCCCTTCGATGATCTGGGGTTCCAGCGGATTCTTCCACGTGATTGTCGGGCATGTCTGCAGATCATTCAGAATCCTTTTGGTTTTGGCCGAAAGAACGACCTCCCCTGGAGCTTCTTCAACAAAAGAGCACGTTGCCCCCGGTGTGTCCGTCTTCTTAGGAATGTGCGGTTGTGGTGGGCTTACTTTCCACTTCTCAGACAACGCAAACTTGCCTTGTTGGTACTGGTCCTCGATCCATCCCTTAAAGACGAAGCAATTTTCGATTGGATGGCTTACCGTTTGATGGTAAGGGCAATAATTGGGATTATTCGCTTCGCCGGGTTGCAATGGCCGCTTTGGATTCGGCAGATTGATAAGCCGGTTGTGCATCGCTAGCTCGAAGAGTTTTTTCATTTTGTCCCGTGGGAACGAGTAAGAACGCTTCATTTTCTCATTACAATAGCGCCGTCTCTCTTCCAATTGATCCGTTAGACTTGGAGCACTGGGCTGCAGTTGGGTATTCGCAACGAAGGTCGCCTTTCCCTTATCCTTTTCGTTTCGTGGCTCTGGCTTCGGAGGAGACGGTCTATGACCCATATGGTCCATCTGGGCTAGCTTGTCGATTAGAGCCTGGAATGTGGTCTGTAGGGTTCCTAGGCACCCTAATGAGGTCACACAAGGCATCAAACATGCCATATTAAAATTTTAACGGTGCCGAGAGACCCAACTACGGATCGTTTGCTAGAATTCTAGGCGAAACTAAAAGCTAGTTAACAGTTAACTACTGGGATACGGAAATTACAACCTTTGTAGATCCGGATATCCACCTCCACGGCTCCGCAAGGGCGTCCTCTCGCTGTCCATCTTGAAGCTTGAACTCTCGTGACGGCTTCATCGGAGAAACGTGCGGAATAGGTCGTCGGCTTCGTGTCAAAGACGATCTACGTCGAGGTTGCACAAACTCAAGCTCCGACTTCACAAACTTGTGAAACTTGTGAAGTAAACACCCAAAACAACTTGGCAAGAGGTAGAGGGTGAAGAAATAGGAGGTGGGTTCACTTTAGAATTGGATTTATCTCACTTTAACTCAAGTTGCCATTGATGGACCTTGAGCTTGAAGAAGAAGAAGAAGATGAAGATCAAGAAAGAAAGATAAGTCTTCATCTTTTAAAATAAAACTAATATGAATACTTATCATATCTTGACCATGGTCAAGTGTAGAGATTAAACCAAGGTTAGTAAGTGTGGTTAGGGTTAAGGATGAGATAAGGATGGTGGACTTTGTCAAAGCTTCATGAAGCTTCAACATAGCTCCAAAATAAGCCACCATTCTTAACTTAATCCTTTCAAATAAATAAACAAACAAATAAATGAAAAACCAAAACCCTAATCATCACTTAACCATGGTTTAACCCTTTACACTTAATCACATTATCAAGTATCATCAAACATGATACAAAGTAGTGCACTAAAGCATATCACATATACAATGTGCATCAAGTGAGAAAAATCCGTTTAAAGTGAACCAATACTAGTTAATGCAATGCAATATATCAAATATATAATTATGCATTAAATCATTAAATCAACATTTGATTCAATGATCCGGTCATGTCGCACATAACCGACTAGAATCTAATGTATCGATTTATCGAATCAATGATTCGATAACTAGGTCATATCGAATATAACCAATCGAAACATATATCGCGAGAATGAAATGCGGTATCACATACACGCATTATTCTCGGTCCTGCACATATCTCATATGCGCTCCTATTTCGTTTCGCTTGAGCCAGGAAACCTCTGTGTAGGACTCTAAAGACTCGTCAATACGCCGGTAGCAGATGATGATCATATCAAGCACCCACAAGCCGCAAGCGGTCTGCTAAACGTAACGGCCACCCGGGTATTGAGCGATCAGAAGATCGACGAGCTAGCCCGCTCACACTCCTGCGAATCCGACCAGTAACACTTACCATACAGTCCAGTCTCTTCGTCAGATACGTCGCATATCAAGTCTAGGGGTGGTAAACGTCAGACCCCAATAACCCGATAAGTCATGCCGATGTGAGGCTCGTAACGGGTCGAGAAACTACTGGTAACACTTACCAGTAAATCTCTGATCAGCCCTGGCCAGGGACTTCCCTGCTACGGCCAATCGAGCACAGCGCAACATCAACTCCCAATACCGGGAGAGACGAAACCCCTCCTATCGCTCATTGTCTCCATGTGACTCGGGACTGTACCCAAAGACCACCGTTTTGCACGCCCTCATGGACGTGGTAAGGTGGAGATCAAAGCACAGTGGGAATCACACAAGACTCTATGACGATCTCGGGTCTACAGACTAACCTGTACAAGTGTCACCTGAGAACTGCCATCTGACGTGAGGTATAATACCATCTGGGAGTTCTCGGCGAGTCCGTCCAGTGTACTCAGTCTCCACTGGGCACCCGTATACCATCTCTGATGTCAAACACCAATGGATATGGGATCATCCATCGCCCATCACATGGGTCGAGAAGCGTATACGCTAGTCTACTCTGGTATATCGATGCCCCGTCTCGATACACCCACGACTAGGGACCTTGAAGGATGTACTTATGGACTACCATGTCCCCATTAGTATGATCTGCATCATAGTCCAGGTAGTCAAGTACAAATCCTAAGGGCTTTACCAACATGTAATTATAAGACAGTATAAAGAGACTAGTGTACATGTTAAGATAAATGGCAACCAGATAGCATACTATCATGTCGAGCAAGAAAGTCATCTCTATATATGTCCAAGCATCCAATATAATATACATAATCTGTACAATACTGGCCTCTAGGGCATACATACAACTAACAATCTCCCACTTGCACTAGGGCCAGCTGCTGTAGTATCTCATACCGAGCATCCCGAAGAGTCTCTCAAACTGTATCTGGGGAATGGCCTTCGTGAGTGGATCCGCCGTGTTGTTCTTCGTGTCAACTCTCCTGACCTCGATCTCCCGGCGATCAACTATCTCCCGGATCAGGTGATACCGCCTCAGAATATGCCTGGATCGCTGATGGGACCTGGGTTCCTTGGCCAAAGCCACCGCTCCATTGTTATCGCAATACAGTTATCGCAATACAAAGGTATTGGATGCTCAATGGATGGAACCACTCCAAGTTCAGTAATGAACTTCTTTATCCAGACAGCCTCTTTGGCAGCATCGTTGGCAGCGATGTATTTGGCCTCCATCGTCGAGTCTGCCACGGTTTCCTGCTTGGAACTCTTCCAGCTAACCGCCCCTCCGTAAAGGGTAAAGACAAAGCCCGACTGCGACTTAGAGTCGTCCTTATCACTCTGGAAGCTGGAATCGGTAAAGGACTCCACTTGGAGTTCTCCGTTACCATACACCAAGAACATATCTCTAGTCCTTCGCAAGTACTTGAGAATGCTCTTCACAGCTGTCCAGTGACTCTCTCCAGGATCAGCTTGATACCTGCTCACTACACTTAGTGAGTATGCTACATCGGGTCTGGTACATAGCATCGCATACATGATAGAGCCTACCGCCGAAGCATAGGGTATCCCTTGCATGCGAGCTCTCTCCAAATCAGTCTTGGGAGACATCTCTTTAGAGAGAGTGACTCCAGAGATCGTGGGCATATTCCCACGCTTGGACTCTTCCATACTAAACCTCTTTAGTATGGTGTCAATGTACCTGGATTGGGACAATCCCAAAATCCGTTTGGATCTATCTCTATAGATCCTAATCCCCAATATGCAGGAGGCATCACCAAGATCTTTCATTGAGAATCTTTGTGATAAGAAGAGCTTGACCGATTGCAGCATAGGAATATCATTTCCTATCAAGAGTATGTCGTCCACGTACAATACGAGGAAGACAATCTTACTCTCTGCCACCTTCTTGTAGATACAAGGTTCATCTGGGTTTTTGACGAAATCAAACTCTTTGATAACGACGTCAAAGCAGATGTTCCAACTCCGCGATGCTTGCTTTAATCCATAAATGGATTTAAGCAGCTTGCACACCTTCCCGCTGCTCCCACTGTCTACGAAGCCCTCTGGCTGAGTCATGTACACGCACTCTTCTAAATCACCATTTAGAAAGGCGGTCTTAACATCCATTTGCCAGATTTCGTAGTCATGAAAGGCAGCAATGGCAAGCATGATTCGGATGGATTTAAGCATAGCCACTGGAGAAAAGGTCTCGTCATAGTCCACACCTGGTCTTTGACGAAAACCCTTTGCTACAAGTCTAGCTTTGAAAGTCTCCACTTTCCCATCTACACCAAGTTTCTTCTTGAAGATCCACTTGCTCCCAATGGGTTTTACCCCTTCAGGAGCAACTTCCAAAGTCCATACTTTGTTGGTGTACATGGAATCCATCTCGGACCGCATAGCATCCAGCCATTTCACTGAGTCCCCACTAGTGATGGCCTGCTCGAAGCTAGTTGGGTCATCATCCTCCATGATGCAATCCTCACTGCCACCATCAATGAGAAAACCGTAGTATCTCTCAGGTTGGCGAGGAACCCTACTAGATCGGCGGAGAGGCTGGGGTTCATCGGGAACTACGGAATCCTCTGGTTCAACCAAATCTTCTGTTGTAGTCTGTATTGCTGGAACCTCTTCCAGTTCTACCTCAATGCCACCTATCTGTTTCATAAGAAAACCCTTTTCTAAGAAAGTGGCATGCCGAGAAACAAACACTTTTTGTTCCTCGGAGTGGTAGAAGATATACCCTCGCGAATGTTTGGGATATCCAACAAACTTACATAGAACAGACCTTGCCTCGAGCTTGTCCGGATTTTGTGTTTTAACATAGGCCGGACAACCCCATATCTGAATAAAATTAAGACATGGTCTCTTGCCATTCCATATCTCATATGGAGTGGTAGGCACTGATTTGGTCGGAACTCTATTCAGTAGGTATGCAGCAGTCTCCAGTGCATATCCCCAGAAGGAAATAGGTAACTCAGCTGTACTCATCATAGAGCGCACCATATCTAATAGGGTGCGGTTCCTCCGTTCTGATACACCGTTGTGCTGTGGTGTATATGGAAGAGTCAGCTGAGAGAGAATCCCATTCTCTTTTAGGAAGCCCAGGAATTCATTGCTTAAGTATTCTCCTCCTCGATCAGATCGAAGGATTTTAATACTTTTTCCGGTTTGGTTCTCAACTTCTTGTTTATATTCCCTAAATTTCTCAAAAGCTTCTGATTTGTGTTTCATCAGGAACACATACCCGAACCTAGAGAGATCGTCAGTGAATGTAATAAAGTATGATGAACCATCCCTGGCATGTGTAGACATGGGACCGCATACATCACTATGTATTAGTCCTAAGAGTTCGGTAACTCTTTCTCCGTGTCCCGTAAACGGAGTCTTGGTCATCTTGCCTTTGAGACATGACTGGCAAGTGTCATAGGATGAAAATTCAAACGGATTTAAATATCCATCCTTATGCAACTTAGCTAGTCGTGTCGCATTGATGTGACCCAGTCTACAATGCCACAAGAAGGATTCGTTGAGTTCAGAACTCTTCCTCTTGTGTGTGTTTGTTATGCTCAGAACTGTTGATTGATTTAGAACATAAATGCCATTGCATAACGTGCCTGATCCAACCAACTTTTGGTTAAGGAAAATGTTCATAACACTGTCCTGTAATACAAAATTATATCCTTCTTTACTTAGCAAAGAAACCGATATAATGTTGCATATCAGGTTCGGCATGTAATAGCATTCGTTCAGAACCAATGTATTACCAGTTGGTAATACAAGGTGATATTCCCCGACAGTCTTAGCTGCAACAATTGCACCATTTCCAACTCTAATGTCTTTATCACCTTCTCCAAGTTCTCTACCTTTCCTAAGCCCATGTAACTGATTACATATATGGGATCCTGACCCGGTATCTAATACCCAGGACGTAGAACAAATAGAGAAACAGTTCTCAGTAACGAACACACCCGAAGAAAATGCATCAACATGTACTTTCTTCATTCGGGTGGCATGGGAATCCTGGTATTCCCCTATATCCTGTTCATTCCTATAACTCTTATAAGAAAGAACGGAACCAACGTTCCCCAGCACAGTATAACATGCGGGTTCGGTCAATACATCCATATTATTATCTTTATTAAGGCATGAAATGGTCGCTACCTGGAGAGAGAGAGAAGAAAACACTTTAGCGTATGCTCTTGCAAGATCAGATTGGTTGTTATCTTATCTAATCAGGATGGCTCCCACTGCTTTTTATCAAATCTTCCTCCAAACCCTAAAAGGAAAGACTAGCCGGGATTAATTACACACTACAAGTTCGCCAATCTTTCAGCCAGGCCAGTGTCGGTACTTTGAGGGAGGTCCCCCGTGCTTTCGCACGAACCTAATTACTGTAAACCTCGTTTTCCCAGAGGCGTAACCTCGTTAACACCTTTCTAGACACCTACTTGATCGGCTAATTGTAATGTGTAAAACTCTCCCAGGAGTAACTCTTACTCGCAGCGGGTATCGGGATCCAACTATCTCATAGAAGGTATGCAATCTCATTGCAAATTTCAACACTTGAAATTCCCGATAATATTTTGCCCCTAGCGTCCTATGACCTTGACAGAGGCCAAACAACCCATAGTCCGCTAGTCAAGTTCAACCCGTCATTTCCTGATTGAATTAAACCCACCCGCACGACCCTTGACGGAGGCTAAACAACGCCGTACGAATACCCTAATCCAATCGCATCATATGCTAGCAGATAAGCACTAGTTAGCTACCGTACACTGCGCCTTGACGGAGGCCAAACTACCGCAGCACGAATACTAACTAATACTTATCTGAAATGACGGAGGGCTACGCAGGTTTTTCATAAAAACCATGAGCGTAATGAACTTGATATCGTTGTAGAATCAAATGATGTTTTGAAATGGAGTGATTTTGAGGCTTTTCTAGTTTTGCTAAAGGAGTCACTCCCGGTGAAGGGATCTCGGTCCTTTCCTCGTCGAATGAAGTGCGGGATATATCATATATATCACTGTGCAAAGCAAAAACGCAAAAGCAGTCAAAAGCAAACCGAGTGTGTAGCATCTGCCAGTTATTGCTAAAGGAGTCACTCCCGGTGAAGGGATCTCGGTCCTTTCCTCGTCGAATGAGGTGCGGGGTATATCATATATACCGCTATGCAAAGCAAGAACTGTAGCTACCCTTTTTATTTTAAAATTCGATTCCACAACATCTTAGGTTTCTTATCTTTCATTAATCACATTAATGAAGTCCCATCATTTAATACCTAAACATCACAGATAGATATGACGTACACTTATGCCATCCGCATTCGCCTCGATGTCCCCTCGTGCACCGTTAGGTTAGGTAACTAATGACAGAGCAGGGCAGGGCTAGCGCGGGTGAAAAACATAAGTAACGTCTATATAATATATCATATATACTATATACTATATCCATCACAGAGTCACAACACAGATATCGCAGCAGAATAAACATATGAAATATTGGATATACTAGGACGTCCGTGTTTTCAATACGAGCCAGTATAAAACACGGATTCCACGGTCGTGATGAATAGCCAATCCCACACCCTTAGACCCCTACGAGAGCGGCAAGCAACCCTGCCAATTCTAGGGTTAGGAGACCCAGACTCGACTCCTCGAGTTGGTCTCCCACTGGACCCCAGAACCCGGTTACTTGTGCTCCCCTCCTTGGGTCTATCCTAATGCGGAAAAGTAAATAATATACAACGGGTGACAACTTCCGCTACCTGGAAGCGCCCCAAATGAAAGAATATTACATACAAGTTTTTACATGAATGAAAATGAAAAACACTCATCTCACATAAAAACCCCCGGCTATTCAAACACGACGATCCAATATAACATATCCAGCAACACATAACATCACATGTCATCAACGTAAGCAAGTATGCATACCCCAATTGTCGTTGACGTATAGCAACGAAACCGGCGATATGAACATACTACACTTACGGTCACAGAAAAGAAAGTGTAAAACTACAACAATTGGAATCCGCAACAACTTTAGACATCGCATGCCTAACAGATATAAATCCCGCATTTTAGTCTCATTATCGAAAACTCTTTTCAATATCGTATGGGACTAAACTGCTAGATTTATAACATTCATTCAGTTATCACATAACTGTTTGTGAATTCCAATTATTGTATCCAATTCCGGATAAATAGAATATATTAAACTTTCCGATCGAACACTCGAACACCAAAGTTTTCCCGACACCGATCAACACATGAAATAGGTTCAAAGACATTCACTTCATACCTCAGTACCAACGGTCCAGCCGTAGAAGGGTCAAGCCAACGCCTCACATGTGGCACGCCGTACTGCCCCAAACCCGAAGGTTCAAAGGGCAGTTCAAGACGGTCACATAATCGAGTTAAGGTTTGTTGTCTTCTAGAGGGACCATCGCGTTACTTGCACTACTCAGAACGTCTTTTAACCACAGAAAAATCCAACACTTGGAATTATTCCGGCAGGGGAAAACTTGGGTATTTGTATCCGGTCGAACTCTTTAACATATTCTACAGTTATCTGGAAAAACACTTAGACAAAGTTTGATATTCCGATCGAATTCATCGATTCCCAATATAACTCCAGAGCACTCAACCCTTAAATAAATTTAAAAATACCCAGAAAACTCAGTGGAATTTATCAGGTATTACTGTGCATTTAAATAGGGCTGACGTCACTATATGGCCGCGGAACCGCGGCAGAAGCCATGCTTCTGCCGCGCTTCCGCGGCTAAAGGAACTGTTCATTAAAAAATAAATGCACCGTAATTCTTATAATTCTTTACTGAATTTTTTAGACATTTTAAATATTAAAAAATCCCAGATTTATGAAAATGTCCAGAGAGCTCTAAAGTATTTGGGTTTCGGGTTCGTTCGGACTTCGAACTCCGTCTAGACTTCGCCTAAGGCTCTAGCTAGGCTCTGATACCACTGTAGGGTTCCTAGGCACCCTAATGAGGTCACACAAGGCATCAAACATGCCATATTAAAATTTTAACGGTGCCGAGAGACCCGACTACGGATCGTTTGCTAGAATTCTAGGCGAAACTAAAAGCTAGTTAACAGTTAACTACTGGGATACGGAAATTACAACCTTTGTAGATCCGGATATCCACCTCCACGGCTCCGCAAGGGCGTCCTCTCGCTGTCCATCTTGAAGCTTGAACTCTCGTGACGGCTTCATCGGAGAAACGTGCGGAATAGGTCATCGGCTTCGTGTCAAAGACGATCTACGTCGAGGTTGCACAAACTCAAGCTCCGACTTCACAAACTTGTGAAACTTATGAAGTAAACACCCAAAACAACTTGGCAAGAGGTAGAGGGTGAAGAAATAGGAGGTGGGTTCACTTTAGAATTGGACTTATCTCACTTTAACTCAAGTTGCCATTGATGGACCTTGAGCTTGAAGAAGAAGAAGAAGATGAAGATCAAGAAAGAAAGATAAGTCTTCATCTTTTAAAATAAAACTAATATGAATACTTATCATATCTTGACCATGGTCAAGTGTAGAGATTAAACCAAGGTTAGTAAGTGTGGTTAGGGTTAAGGATGAGATAAGGATGGTGGACTTTGTCAAAGCTTCATGAAGCTTCAACACAGCTCCAAAATAAGCCACCATTCTTAACTTAATCCTTTCAAATAAATAAACAAATAAATAAATGAAAAACCAAAACCCTAATCATCACTTAACCATGGTTTAACCCTTTACACTTAATCACATTATCAAGTATCATCAAACATGATACAAAGTAGTGCACTAAAGCATATCACATATACAATGTGCATCAAGTGAGAAAAATCCGTTTAAAGTGAACCAATACTAGTTAATGCAATGCAATATATCAAATATATAATTATGCATTAAATCATTAAATCAACATTTGATTCAATGATCCGGTCATGTCGCACATAACCGACTAGAATCTAATGTATCGATTTATCGAATCAATAATTCGATAACTAGGTCATATCGAATATAACCAATCGAAACATATATCGCGAGAATGAAATGCGGTATCACATACACGCATTATTCTCGGTCCTGCACATATCTCATATGCGCTCCTATTTCGTTTCGCTTGAGCCAGGAAACCTCTGTGTAGGACTCTAAAGACTCGTCAATACGCCGGTAGCAGATGATGATCATATCAAGCACCCACAAGCCGCAAGCGGTCTGCTAAACGTAACGGCCACCCGGGTATTGAGCGATCAGAAGATCGACGAGCTAGCCCGCTCACACTCCTGCGAATCCGACCAGTAACACTTACCATACAGTCCAGTCTCTTCGTCAGATACGTCGCATATCAAGTCTAGGGGTGGTAAACGTCAGACCCCAATAACCCGATAAGTCGTGCCGATGTGAGGCTCGTAACGGGTCGAGAAACTACTGGTAACACTTACCAGTAAATCTCTGATCAGCCCTGGCCAGGGACTTCCCTGCTACGGCCAATCGAGCACAGCGCAACATCAACTCCCAATACCGGGAGAGACGAAACCCCTCCTATCGCTCATTGCCTCCATGTGACTCTGGACTGTACCCAAAGACCACCGTTTTGCACGCCCTCATGGACGTGGTAAGGTGGAGATCAAAGCACAGTGGGAATCACACAAGACTCTATGACGATCTCGGGTCTACAGACTAACCTGTACAAGTGTCACCTGAGAACTGCCATCTGACGTGAGGTATAATACCATCTGGGAGTTCTCGGCGAGTCCGTCCAGTGTACTCAGTCTCACTGGGCACCCGTATACCATCTCTGATGTCAAACACCAATGGATATGGGATCATCCATCGCCCATCACATGGGTCGAGAAGCGTATACGCTAGTCTACTCTGGTATATCGATGCCCCGTCTCGATACACCCACGACTAGGGACCTTGAAGGATGTACTTATGGACTACCATGTCCCCACTAGTATGATCTGCATCATAGTCCAGGTAGTCAAGTACAAATCCTAAGGGCTTTACCAACATGTAACTATAAGACAGTATAAAGAGACTAGTGTACATGTTAAGATAAATGGCAACCAGATAGCATACTATCATGTCGAGCAAGAAAGTCATCTCTATATATGTCCAAGCATCCAATATAATATACATAATCTGTACAATACTGGCCTCTAGGGCATACATACAACTAACATGGTCGATTTGAAGAACATCATGAACTGTGAAATAGTTGCATGAGGGTCTAGGGTGCCCACGAACATGCCCACCGCTGGTGCTTCTTCGATGCGCTGTTCGCACTTCGACCACAGATTCCGCCATCGGATCACGTATTGAACCCACGTCTCGCCTGGCTTCACCCTGGCGTTGATTAATACTGTTATTGGGGTGCGTTCACTAGCACTCGCGAATCGCTGGGTGAATAACAACTCCATTTTTACGAAAGTTTTGACGGAGTCATTTGGAAGTTCGGAGTACCACTCAAACGCCGTCTCCGATAAGCTGCCGACAAATTGGCGGAGCAAAAGCTTATCATCGCCCCTAGTATTGCCGCACAGAGCTCTGAACTGGGCGACGTGCTGGTGGGGATTGCCCGTCCCCTTGTATATGTGGAATTTAGGGATCGTATATCCCGGCGGGTACTTTATCTGATCATACCAGCCTGGATACGGTCGCCCAGTTTTAACAATTTGCCCAGCCGCTTCATTCGCCTGGTGAACTCGTATTTGCTGAGCAATATAGTCATCCAGGGCAGCTTTGGAGATTGTCTCCTCCTTGGCTGTTGACAGAGCCGGTAGAGGATTCGATGTTTCTCCTCTGTCATCTTCAATTATTACTAGAGGATCTTCGGCTGGATGGTCTGGCTGGATCATCATGCCCACCATATCCTGGAATAGAAGGGCCATTTGCTTTATATCGGCCGCTTGTTCTCAGCCTCCTTGTCCTTCTTTTCGAGCATTCTCCGAAATTATTCAGCATCAGTCTCGTGTTCGTGACGTTGTTCCGATGACGCCTCCGGGATTTCTTTTGGCCCGGTAAGTGCGGCCATTGCAGTCAACATCTCTTGAAGCTTCTGCTGTTGTTGTTCCTGAGCCCTTGTTATTGATCGGGTGAGCGGTCGGTGGCCTATCGAAGTGCGGCTTTCCTCTTTTTCGGAAGCCATGTAAACAGTATGTACAACCATGCCCCCGGACTTAGGGCGTTTGGGCTCGGTGTTTTTGTGGTCCGCCACGTTTACAGGGGCTTTCTCTGGCCTCCTTTTCTTTTGAGTAGTCGACATGGAGGGGGCCGTTGTAGCGGGCACCCAGGTGGTTGTCGTCTTTTGCGGCTTACTGGGACGGTTCCTTTCCGGCTGAACCTTCAGCTTCTTCTGTCGGCGGAGGTAGTCTTGATCGATCAATGACTCTTGGACACGTCGCCAGACTTTATAAACTTTGAAGGACAGCCGCTGAGGGGGCTGTTCCAGTTTTGCTTCTGCATCAGTCTCTACCGATGGAGGAGATCTTTTTAATACGGCGGTAGGCGAATTCCTGCGCACCTTGTTCAGTAGCTCAAAGCTGTTCCCAGTTGGAACATCAGCATTAATTTCCACCGTTGGAGCCGGTGGAGTTAGCCCAGAGGGGGAGTTTCCTCCGGCCTTCCTTACTCGGCGCCAGTGGCGACGTCGAGCGTGTCGAGCAGTTGGGGCTGGTTCGGCGATGGGGATGGCTTTGTCTTGCCCCCTGTCCAGATAAGGCGTCGCTGGTGCCAGCCTCTTGAAGACTGATGTTTTTTGAGTAGCGGTATCCAATCTGTTAAAGACAGACCTTCGAGCAGGAATGGGAGCCGGAATAGTCAGTCTTGTAAAGACTGACTCTTTGGCAGGAGAAGCCGTCTTGACGACTTCAGGAGCAGAGATGGATATCTTCTTTGGGATGGCCACTTCAGGTGTCATGGGCTTCTTGGCAGGACCATCGGAGTTCAGGCTCAGTCTGGCGAAGACCGAGGAGTTGGAGCTGGACGACCCGTTGAGAGGGGCCGTGGTAGTAGCAAGCCGATCGAAGACCGACTTCTTGGGAGCTTCCGGTGTTGGCATAGGAGCGCTGAAGCTTGTTGGCGGGAACATGGTCCCGAAAAACAATCCTGTGGTGGCTTGAGTGACCTGTTCCACCGGCATTATGAACAGGGAAGCTGCTTGGGGCCCGTAAGCTATGCCTCCAGATGAGGCGGAGCGGGGGTTGCAACTGCAGTTGGAACACTTTGCACAAGTGGACGCCATAGATCCTTCGCTTTCTGCACCGAGCAAAACGCCAAATCTTAGTACCTCGAAACCCAAGGGCAACCATTAGCGAACTGCGATTGGTTCGCGAACACGACGCACGAAGTGTGGAGTGGAAAGAGGAAAAGGTCCCACCGGGCGTGCCAGAATCTGTTCACCGCCGGAAGTCGCGACCGGGACGTTGGGACATCAGGGCCTGAATTCCGAGGGCAGATGCTAATTAGTGCTATCCGTCCACCTCTCCGAAGATGCTAAGTTGATTTATGACACCATGTATCGAAGGTTCAAACGGATGCGTCCGATGTAGCAGACATCGTCAGATTCCCCATCGTTTGAGGGGTTTTTGATTGTGGGGACGCTCTTCCCTGTAGGCGCAAGCCCCTGCAGTTAATTATGCTACCGCATCGCGGTAACCACTTTCTCCTTCTTCAGATGGTCACTTCGTGTCATGTGTGTTTGTTTTGTGTTTGGTTGCCTGTGGATTGTATACGGAGACTAAGTTATGTTGTCGCCCGTAGGGCGTGGACTAGTCCAAATCCGTATCTTTCTTAGATTTGGGTTTGGGGGGTTTGGGTTTAAGGATACGTTAGCCTCATTTGAGACTAAGATCAACTTAAACGTTTGTTAAGGATACGTTAGTCTAATTTTAGACTAAGATCAACTTAACGGGACCGTTTAGATCCGACAAGAGAGCAATTGAGCTCTATTGTTTAGTTTAGTGACATTGCGGTCGATAATTAGTTTAGGGACATTACGGTCCAATGTTAGTTTAAAGACATCGCGGTCGTGGTTAAGGACATCATAGTCCGTGGGTTTAAGGAATCCACAATCCATTGTTAGTTTTAAGACATCACGGTCGAGGTTAAGGACGTCATAGTCCGTGAGTTTAAGGACTCCACAGTCCGTTGTTAGTTTTAAGACATCACGGTCGAGGTTAAGGACATCATAGTTCGTGAGTTTAAGGACCTCACAGTCCAATATTAGTTTAAAGATATTACGGTCGAGGTTAAGGACATCATAGTCCGTGAGTTTAAGGACCTCACAGTCCAATGTTAGTTTAAAGACATTATGGTCGAGGTTAAGGACATCACAGTCCATAAGTTTAAGGACCCCACAGTCTGTAGTTTAGAGACGTCATAGTCTATGAAATGTGTGGTTATCGGGACCCGTCATCTCTTTGAAGATGTTGAGGAATTACAATGACAAATATCAAAGGAGAGAAGAGATGTACCCTTAAATCAAGGTGATTTAAGTGATCTGTAGTCCAATTTGGAACCAAGATCAATTAATTATATTATGAGCACATTAGCTCAGTTAAGTCTGAATTGAGGACTTATGGCCAATTTAGGCTAAGTCCAATTAAGTTTGAAGTGTTGGCTCTCTGTTGGACCATTAGACATTTGTCTGGTTTCGGCCCACATTACTTAGCAATGCTAAACGAGTGTTTGAGGGCTTCAGTAACATTTTTATCTTTGATTTCCTTAATTTTGAGATTCAGTCGAAGGGGAGACTTTTGCCTCTGGAAAATTAGCCAATTTGGCTAAAAGTAGTGTTAAACACTAAAGAACAACAGTGTTAAACACTGGAAATATAGAATCCCAAATTAGTGTTAAACACTAGAAAATAACAGTATTAAACACTGGAAATAAGGTTTTTAAATTAGTGTTAAACACTAAAAGATAATCAGTGTTAAACATTGGGAATAAAGCTCTCGAATTAGTGTTAAACACTAAAAAAAAAGGGGTCACGTGTGGACACGTGAGAGCGCCCAAAGGTGGGGCCAAATCCCTTTTTACTTCACTCTGCAATTAAGTGTTAAACACTTTTTTTTATATTTTGAGCATCACGTGTTGACACGTGATGGGGATTTATGCGCTGACAGTTAAAGTGTTTGCTAAGGGGTCACGTGGTAACACGTGAGAGCGACTAAAGCCTTCATTTCATTCGCTTTGATCTTTTGTGTTTTGGAGGTCACGTGGGAGCACGTGAGGCATTGTCTCAGAGCCTTTTCCTTCTCGTTTTTGGAGATCTTTTCAGGGGTCACGGGGGGCCACGTGACCTTAGTTCTCTTCATGCACAGAGATCTTTTAAGTCTCCTTATTTTATTTTGAGAATTAAATTCTCTGTAGGGTTAAACCCTAATTATGATTTTGGAGGAATTAAATTCCTATTATGAAAGAATTAAATTCTTATGTAGGGTTAAACCCTAATTTCTTTTAGAGGAATTAAATTCCCATATATGTAAAAGAATTAAATTCTTGTATAGGATGAAACCCTAATTTCATTTTAAGAGGAATTAAATTCCTATGAATTTGAGAGAATTAAATTCTCAATTAGGGTTAAACCCTAGTTCTGTCCATATCGAAGGAATTAAATTCCTGTAATTTTAGGAGAATTGAATTCTCATATAAGGTTAAACCCTAGTTTTATTTTGAGAGAATTAAATTCTCTAAACTCAATTCCCCCTCTAAGTTTTGGATCTGCATGGCAGGATCTCGACCCGATGAGAATTAAATTCTCAACCTATGGGGAGATGTGCTTCTGCAGATCTTCAACTAGAGGAAGAACTAAGTTCTTTTGCAGAAGAGTTAAACTCTTAGATTTTGAGAATTAAATTCTCTGTTTGAAGTTTTGATTCCCTTTCTTTTCTCACCTAGGGTTTTCTTTGTTGAGAATTAAATTCTCCTTTCTTTTCTCTATGAAATTTCAAGATTCCAAAACTCTATATCTCTAAGAAAAAAACTCTCCCCTTTTCCTCCTCTTGGCTCCTATTTATAGGAGAAGGAAAAGAATCAATTTGTTTAATAAATCTTTCATTGAAAGATTTTGTTTGTTTTCATAATTAATATGATCCTTTAGATCATTCAGTGAATTTTATTCACCGTTGGATTTTCAATCCAAAGATATTCTGTTTGTTATTTTCGGTGAGATTTAGGGAAATCTTTCCTTGTCTAAGATTTTTCCATCAATTGGTGATATTTAATCACCTCTGGATTTTTAATCCAACGGTTTCCCATAATCCTTTTTTATTTGGAAAGATTTTAGAGAAATTTAGAATTTTAATTCTATTAAACTGTAAGGCTTTCAAAGCCTGTCACGTGCTGCCACGTGACCCTTGGTCACGTGGGATCACGTGACCCCTGGTGACGTGTGAGCACGTGACCCCTGGTCACGTGTGAGCATGTGACCCCCAATTAAGTCCTTTCCTCAGCCGCTTATTTATGCTTTTGTTTTAACCATCACGTGTTGACACGTGACCACTGGTCACGTATGAGCACATGACCCTCAGTTGGGTCCTCCTTCAGCCGTTCGTTTTTATTTCTTCTTTAACTATCACGTGTTGACACGCGACCATTGGTCACGTGTGAGCACGTGACCTCCAGTTGGGTCCTCCTTCAGCCGCTTATTTATGATTCTGTTTGTTCAGATTTTAACCTTGTAAATAGATCATGTGTCAACACGTGACCCTTGGTCATGTGTGAACACGTGATGCCTCTTTGAGGAAAACCCTGATTTTTAATCAGGGAACAAGGCATAAAACTGATATCAAGTGCAATAGATATGTATAAATCATAAACCAATATAGCGGTGTATAAAACATAAATCAAGTGCAATAACTATGCATAAATGAAAATATCCAATAGGTGCAGCCATGGTGCACGAAAACATAAATCATGAAACCCAATCATCGAAACTCAAGTCCAAGCGATAAAAGCGTGATACCCGAATCACAAAATGCAATCGTAATAACTGACATTGAGGTACACTTCCTTCAATGTCGAAAAATGCTGGTACGCCCAAGCTGGCAGAGCAAGATCATCTACTTGCCTTCTGCTCACGGTATGTCATCCTTAGTCTTAGGGTCCTCGTTTTCTCTGTGGATTACCAATCTCATGATACTGCTGTTCGTCGGCCCGGTCAGGTGTACTAACAGAACAGTTCCACTCTGGAACTCCTCTGATCACCGTTTGACCAATCAACATTACCACTCTCAAACGACACTTTACTGACGGCGGTATCTGGCCCTCTGAATATGCGCGATATAACTGATCCTGGGTGCAAATCTTTATCGCTGCGGTGCCCTAAAAAGAACCTACTCAAGGTCTCTTCCTATTTCACCTATGCCGATCTATACGAAGGTTGGCACACTTGCTTAACTCTTTTCTCATAACCGGACAGCTCCGTTCTCAGCACGACTTTCCTCTGAAATTTGGCTGTATCTAACGCCTCTGCACACATATCAATCCTCCGGCATCAACGGAGAGTAACAACCGCTCGTTAACATCTCGCATGAACCTCTTGTTCTACTCGCCTTTATTATCGTCCACTTCGATGTCATCTCTAGCTGTCTGCGTATTGCAATTCGTTCTCGGCTACAGTCAATCCAGAGTCTCTCACACGGACTCGAAATTACGAACTCGGGTATCTCCACCACTCCGTGGAAGATATCTAGCCGAACACGTTCTCGGGAACTCATCCCAATCATCGGAGGAATACTCTTTGTTCATCCGTTCTTGATCAACTCACAACGTATCTGGGTGAGGTCCTCCTATCCGAAACTGGTCAACTTACTGATTCGACATCGGAGCATCCGATGAACAACGTCCTCTCTTGATCGATCTACTTTAGATCTGAGTAAGATACTTCAATTGGAGTTCTTCAACTCAACTGAGCCTACGCCGGCACATCAAATCAGATGAATCATATCAGTCGCTCAACTCAAGATAGACTAACTATCTCCTATCATATCTCTGCCTGAAAGCTCCAGCGGTTTTAGCTCATAAACTCTATAAGCGACATCCCATCAATCTCAGCAACAGCTGGGTCATCTGTCTGCATGGTAGACAACATCACGATCTTTGATGTAGGCTGTACATTAATAATCCTCTCAATCTGGCAGCCTCTATCAATGGCCTGATCATCCGGTGCAAAACCGAACACTCGCCTCAAGCGAGAGATCTCAACACAACACTATACCTACACGTTCCTATGTCACCAGAAAACATCATGGTCAGCCTTCGTCCATGACAAGCTCACTCTAACCACATCCTTAGCAGCAGCTCTCTTTGCGCTCAAACCATGGTGACAGGAACCTCAAGCAGGCATCGATAAAGATAGATCAAGGAACGAAAGAAATCAACAGATCCCAATGGATATATGATCATAGGAACGAAGAGAATCACCGATCTCAAGATAAGTACATCATAAGGTTACTTAAGCGGAGTATCGTATCGTAAGTATGCCACTGAACATACATACGGTACGTCACTCTACTCAAGCTACCTACTCCATCAATCAAGGTCTACCTATGTAACGAAAGTTCGGGTCTAATACACCCCATCAAGTCTAAGTCCCGTAAGGTCAAGCCGAGGTTCCGAAATATATTACGCCCTAGACTCCGCATAGTCAAACCTAGACTCAAACCAAGGTTAAACCTAACGCTTTGATACCAACTTTGTTACGACCCGTAATTTAGCACGTGACCGGCACTTGAATCATGCAACGTCTAATGGTGTAACGTAATTCAAGTAAGCCGAAGCCCAGAAAATCTAAACCTTTTTGCGGAAAAATAGTGGGGGGTGCCATTTTGAAATAAAGGTATAATGAAATAAAGTTTATCTATAAATGCATAACTAATGATATAAGGAAATGCAGGTAGAATATACTAAAGTTGAGAACATTTGTTCGTCCTTTAAAAATTTGGCAGTACCTCCCTTGTATATTTTGATCCAAAACAACATACATACAACAAAAGGCATCACCAAGAGGGAGCTGGCTCTTCGCTAACTGGTGGAATCACAACCACGCAAGCAATATATACGACGCCCAATGGCGAAGATCAACACAGAAGAACAGGTAAATAAAGCAAGAAATCATCATCTCAAGAAACGAACATACACCCATCGCTCTAAGCCTCGCTCAATACCCAAGTCTGACTAGGTCTCCAAATATACAACTCTAGTTTCTGATTGATGAAGTTTTTCTAGATACAACAGAATATAAAAGTACGAGAGTGGGAACGATCCAATATGTGTCCTACCTACCAAAGCAAAACACCCTGGATGAAGCTGTGTGCTAGCGATACTGCTACTGATCCTAAGCGGTCAAACCTGCAAGAACCATGGCACAACAGGATGAGTTGCCAACTCGTGAGTAGAAAACATCAGCATGTAAAAATTGAATAAAACAACAATTTCGTAGGTCACTATATCCTGAAGGTAATTCTATGATATCAACGGTGACCATGTATGCATATATGTCAACAATCGAGTCAATGCAATAACATGTATAAATAAACATCTGACATCATATGCCTATATGAATGTGGATATCATCCACGTGTGTCCATCAACGACACAATCAATATCATTGAACTTGAGTGTCCAACATCGACAATCGAAATATCATGAAAACATATGCCTGTATGTATGAGGATATCAACCACGTGTGTCCATCAACGACACATCAAAATCATGGAACCTGAGTGTCCAACATCGACACTCAAAACATTATGAAATCCGTGTCCAACATCGAAACGTAAATCCTCATGCCTCAGGTGCCGCATACTCAGATCGGCCTTCATATCTATCTCATCTCAGGCGCCGCATAATCAGATCAGCCCTCATATCCATCTCATATCATAACTCCAAAACGGTATCCACCGGATATTCGCCGAGTTCTATACAATCACCGGTAGGTAGTGTTCCCTCTGCCAGGCTCATCGTCTACACCACAAAAATCATTTCTTGCCCCGGGGTACCATACCAGGTCCACCATGTACCCGCAAATGGCATTCGCTAACTCCTCGAATCGGGTCTCGAAAACAAGCTCAAAACCGAGAAAACTCATGGTGGACGTATCAAAATATCATATCAAGAGAAACCGTGTTTTTAAAACAATACTCAATTTCCTTTGAAATATAACCACGGTTCTTAAATCCAGAGATCTCATGAAAACAATATCTCAATGCATATAACCATAAAGTACGATGTGTGAAATATAGAATAGTAATATGAGCATCAATGGTAATTGTGCAAGTGTACTAGCAGATGTATCATATAGCAATATATACCGGAAAATGAAAGGTATCACACGAGGAATAATCCTACACAAATATGAACAGTAAACATGTATATATGTCTACACATGAACCATACGGCAGTTTTTTAAAAGATACGAATCGTAGTTTTGAAAGTGGGGGCTACGGTGTTTTTAAGGAAAATACACCATTTGAAAATCCATAGCGTCCCTTGAGGTTTCCGTTTAAAAGATTCATACGATTCGTCAGTTTTGGAAATAGGTATGGTTCATGTGGCATCTTTACGTCGGCGATCCCGCCTTATAGCATCCCATATGACAATATGCTCGATTATCATTCTCAAATCATGAGCACGGATCAATCATCTGGTACATCTCATCGCGTACGGTAATCCATCGTACGGTGACATCAAACAAAATAAGGATTCTATCGTCCTATTCATCAACAAGGGTACGGATCTAAAATCTCGTATGACATATCTTATCAATCACATAACACATCTATATCAATCTTATATCATACCACTATCAACTCATACTTGTCCTCTTTAAATTCTATATATCATGCTCGATCTCATATCATACCACTATCAACTCATACTTGTTCTCTTTAAATTCAATATATCAAGCTTCACATTCTCATATCATATCCTCATATAATAATCTGAATCATCCTTAGCTATCATATTCGTGAGTTATACATAGGTTTTCTCCAAACTATAGTTTATATATCACTTATCCATATCAATGGTTGCGGGGGTGCTATACACCATCCACCCGACCTCCCCCGTAGATATAAATCTACTCACCTGCTAAACTCCTTGTTTAGCCGAAATCGATATGCTTCGTCGTCTAGGAAGTCCACGCGAGGGTACCTACATATCAACACATCATAATATTATTAAAACCAAGTCTGGATAACCGATACGGCAATACGAAGTGCTCATAGGTTAGAACCTATAGCTTACGCATGCAAGATCAACTAAATAACCCTCGTCGTTGACTTACAAATGTCCAACGATGGAATCCAAACTCAAATACACAAACCAAATCTCAAAAATCGCAAAACCCGTAATTAGCAACTAAAGAAATCTATCCTAGATTTTATCCTAGATCAAACCAGAATATTTTGCATATAGGGTTGGTCTAAACACTGGATAACAAAACTATACACCAAAAATCACACGATTCCACCACGACGTGGCCGAAATTTGCGGCCACATGGAATAAAGCTGCGGCCAGAAAAGAATGGGAGGGGATTAGGTTTCAAGGGTTGCTTCATGGTTGCATGCTCGACTCACTGTGATGGCAACTTTATTTATGGTGGTCTCGGATCATAGCAGATCCTACAGAGAAGTCACAATTCTCCAAACACCGATATCGGGGAAATTCTAAATTCGTGTTTTGGGTTCTAGCCTCAGTTCTTGGCCAGTAAAAACACCACTAAAGTCTTACAAACACCCACTATATCTCAATTTACCACTTACAAGTCAAGTCTCCCCCTAAATCTCAACTTGGAAATTTCTAAGATCACAAATCCACAATTGTTTAACTCTAAACTACAAGTAGGATATATTAAACATAATAACATAACTAAAGGAAAGGAAATATATCTCATTTGGCAACTCAAGAAAATTCTTGGTTTGCCCAAAGTCTTCAAAATCCAAACTTGAATGGTCCAAAGGGTTTAGGAAGAGGTTGTGCATCTTTTTAAGGAAGGTGACATGAGGTTTTGGTGATGGTTTGAAGATGATTCATGGTGGTAGAGCAGGTGGAGGAAGCATGAAGAAGGAGTTGAAGATGAGGAAATGAAATGATGAAGGAAAAAAAGAATGAATGGAATGGTCAAGGTTCACTCACTCTCTCTCTCTTAACCTCACACTCTCTTATGCTCACTCTCTCTCAAAATATCTCTTTTATTTTTCTCTCAAGACTTTGCTTCTTTTTTTTTCTCTCAACTAAACTTAATAAAACCAATACCACAAACACAAAAGAAACAACATGCAACAAAATGCAACATGACATGGTGCATTAGCCATGGGAAAATGTAAAAATACGGATTTATCTTAATCGTGATTAGTAGTGCACTAATCAAGTTTAACTTAAACCTGCATATAATTAATTATAAAAATGCCAAAATCCGATAAATTTCTTTATAATAATTAAATCATTTTAATCTCCACTTATATTCCAAATATTGGTATATATTTATACCATTTTATGAAAAACCCTATTCGCAAATCGAATAGTTTTTCGCGAAATATATTATTTTAATATTTAATTTTCAAAAATAATATTTTATATTTCTGAAATGTTACAACTATATAAATCCCTCTTTCAGATGACTCAGGTAACTCGAACTCATTCCAATAGGCCGCTACGCTGCTCTAATTCCCCGGTACCAACTTGATCGTCGGAGAGTCCTACGGTAGTTTCCCACCCCGTGAATTCCCTTGCAGGTAGCTCGACCTCAGTAACTTTCAATAACCCATTGAGATCCACACGCTCAACAACTCCCAAACCAATCTCAACCGTTCAAAACCGCTCGCTACCTGATCGACGAAGGACAACATTTGAGGGTGATCACAACCTCCATCAGTGGGAACCCTTTCAGAAGCTTCTCCACCCATAAAGTTGATCTCCCGCCCTCGACCCGATGGAGAGAGACGACCGCAATGATCCAAATACGAGCCTCTACACCCACAACGGAGGCAGGAACGGCTCGTCCCCCCTCTTAATGTCATCAACGCCTTATCCGCTTGAATCGACAGGCTCACATCGATGGTGGATACACTCATCCGCGTTCAAGTAGCGGGCCCTACCCACCAGACCGCAGTTCCCCCTCCCCGAGATAACGACGTCCGCAGAAGGACGGATGTCTATGCTCAGGTCCTCGATCTCACTCACGCTCATCTCAGCGTCACCGAGCGCCGGCGTGCCGACTCCGGCTACCATGACCTGCATGTGGCGAATGATTCCATGATCCGCTGGGCACCGGACAACTCCACACCCCAATCTCGGGGAAGATTAGGCCGTCTCCCCAACACCCTCCACGCGCACACCCCCCTGAGGAGATGTCGGTCAGTTCGCCCGCTTCCAGGCACGACCGACACCCCTAATCCTGCCGAGGCCGTGCAAACGGCGAACGTTGGGACTACTAAAAAAAGACCTCGCCCAAGGATTTAAGAAATTTGATAGAGCGGAATTGAAGCCGCACCATCGCGCAGACCTAGAGTGGGGGTAGCCACCACTCCGACTGTGCAGAATCTTCGGGGTACCACCACCGACTTGAAGCCCTCGAAAATAAAATCGATGGCATACGACGAGATGGCCACATGTCCGGGGAAGGGGCCAGGTATTCCGCCGATTTGCTTATAAATCCCTTTACAGAAGAGCTGCTAGCCGAGCACGTCTCGTCCTAGTACAAGCCGCCCAAAGTTGCCCTCTTCGATGGGAAGTCCGACCCAAAGGACCACTTAGACGCATTTACGGCAGGCATGAGCTTTCAAGATAACTCGGACGCAGTTCAATGCCGAGCTTTCCCCACTACCCTAATCCGGGCCGGCCGGGACTGGTTCCGAAGGCTCGCGTCGTGCTCCATCTCGACCTTCGATGAGCTGTCTATCCAATTCCTTGGTCATTTCGTCAGAAACCGACGACAGAAAAGGATGGTCGACTACCTGTTCACTATCAAGAGCGGAGACAAGGAATCCTTCAAAGGGTATGTCACTCGCTTCTACAATGCCCTCCTAAAGGTTCCCGAGCAACACGATGAAACAGTTACCACCGCGCTGAGGTAGGGTCTTAGGCACAAAGAGTGGCTCCGCTATTTTGCATTAGCGCAACCTAAGACCATGGCCGAAGTGAAAGCCTGGACCGAGCGAGAGATCCAACTCGAGTCGGAGGTGAACTCAAATCTGCCTTAAGCCGACCAAACGGACCGAAAGAAAAGGGATAGGGAGGAGAAAAAGAAAGTCGACCGTCCGAAACCTTACACCCCGAGGTTCCAGGTGTACACTCATCTAAACATTTTCCAGACTGAGCTGTTGGAGGAAGCTAAGGGCGAGAGGTTCTTTAAGCTCCCGCCAGTTACCCAAAGAGCGGGCAAGCGTCTCCGCGGCCCGTACTGCGCCTTCCACAGGTCGCAAGATCACCGGACTGAGAACTGCAAACAACTCCGTGACTACATCGAGAAGTTGATCCGCTCTGGCCACCTGGCGAAATACTTACGGGACAAGCGGCAGGCGGAGCGGGAGCAGAAGGACCAAACCTCTTCCGGGGAATTAAAAATTGGGCAAATCATGGTCGTTACCTCAGATCAAGCTTGGGAAAACGCGGAGAACCTCCTCCTCCTCCCAGTCGAAGGTGTAAGCGAGCCACCCCATAAAAGGTGCAGGAAGGACGAACCGATCATCCTCACCGATGAAGACCTCCACGGCATATCGCTTCCTCACAATGACCCTCTCGTGATAACGGCCCGATTCCACCGTTACGAGATCCAGAGAATTTTGGTCGATTCAGGGAGCTCGGCGGATATCCTGTTTCATGACTGTTTCCAGCGTATGGGGCTAGGACCATCCGACCTTCGGCCGACCTCCCATGTCCTCTCTGTGTTCACAAACCACTCCGTCCCGGCTGAAGGGTTGGTCACCCTCCTTCTCAACATTGGGGAAGCAGGAAATACGCGAACCATACCGATAAACTTCCTCATCGCTAAGGTCCCTTCATCCTATAACATTCTCCTGGGACGCCCTACCTTGAACGTCCTCCAGGCTCAAATTTCGACTTATCACCGTGCGATCAAATTCCCTTTGGATCAAGGGGGATAGGCCGGGCCTACGGGAACCAGCAAATCGCCAAAATTTGCCTCGCTTCAACGTCCCCCGCCGGAGAGCAGAGCGACGATTTTGAGTACGCGCATGATTTCCAGGGGTCCTTAGATATACGTGACGACCAAAGGGAAATTCGAGATGCCCCAGTAGAAGCATTGACGGAAGTACTCCTCGTAGAAGGAGTCGAAGGACGGACAGTCCAGATCGTCTCTCTCTTGACAGGGGACCACTGTGAAGACTTGATCCGTTTTATCCGAGAAAACTCGGACGTATTCGCTTGGATGCCAGCGAACATACCCGGGATCGACCCCAATGTGATCTCCTATAAGCTCGGGGTCGACCCGAAAGCCCGACTCGTCCGACAAAAGAAGAGAAGCTTTGCGCCGGTTAAACAAAAGGTGATAAAAGACGAGGTGGATCGATTGCTCACAGCCAGCTTCATCAGGAACCTGGACTACTTAGATTGGCTGGCGAACGTGGTCATGGTCAAGAAGGCGAACGGGAAATGGCGCATGTGGTTCGATTTCATGGACTTGAATAAGGCATGACCCAAAGACAACTATCCACTTCCTCGAATAAACCAGCTAATGGACAGTTCGGCCGGCCATGAATTACTGAGCTTCATGGACGCTTTCTCTGGTTACAATCAAATCCGGATGAACACGGCCGACGAAGAACTTACTGCCTTCACCACGGATCGGGGGGTATACTGCTACAAAGTGATGCCCTTCAAACTCAAGAATGCTGGGGCCACATATCAATGCCTGGTCAACAAACTGTTCAAACCATAGATTGGGAGAAACATGGAAGTCTACGTCGACGACATGCTTGTAAAATCCGTCTCCTCAGCCGGGCACACTAAAGATCTCGGCGAGACATTCTACGTCCTGCGCAAGTACAAAATGAAGCTGAACCCAGCTAAGTGTGCGTTCGGAGTCACCAGTGGGAAGTTCCTCGGGTTCATGGTTATCCATCAAGGAATCGAAGCAAACCCAGAAAAGATCAGTGCCATCCTCAACATGGCAACACCCAAGAGCAATGTCGACATCATGCGCCTCACGGGGATGGTGGCTGCCCTGAGTCACTTTATGTCCAGATCCGAAGAGAAGTGCCTCCCATTCTTCAAGGCCCTAAGGAAAATTCCTAAGTTCGAATGGTTTGAGAAATACCAGAACTCTTTTGAACAACTTAAAGCGCACCTAGCGACTCCCCCGCTACTCACCCGATCGATCGAGGGAGACAAGCTATTATTATATCTAGCCGTCTCCGACCAAGCCGCAGGCTCGATGCTTGTCAGAGAATGCGAAGGCATATAGAGGCCGGTCTACTACGTGAGCCATGTTTTTAAGGATGCAGAAACAAGAAACCCGACCATAGAGAAAATAGTCCTGGCACTTGTCGTCACCTCCAGAAAACTTCGACACTATTTCCAAGCGCACACAATCCTCATCCTCACCGAGCGACCTTTAGGGTCTATTCTCGCATCCCCTAGTCGTCAGGTCGTCTGGAGAAATGGAGGTGGGAATTGTCCCAATTCGATATCAAATACCGCTCCAGACAAGCCATCAAAGCACAGGTCTTAGCAGATTTCGTTGTCGAATGCACTATTCTCGCTAAAGAAGGAACGGTAGCGCAGGGCCCCGAACCATGTCCCTCGGTCGAAGAGGTATCCGACACTATCTCGGACTGGGTGCTCTACCTAGATGGATCCTCTACCGAGGAAGGGAGTGGGGCTGGCCTGATCATCTACGGCCCGGACGAAGCGAAAATAGAATACTCTTTAAAGCTTGGGTTCAGAGCGTCGAACAACACCGCAGAATACGTGGCTTTGTTGGCAGGACTGCGAATCGCCTCCGAATAGGGCTGAAGACCATCAGAGTTCACAGTGACTCTGCACAAGTGATTGTCCAAGTAACCGGGCGTTTCGAAGCCCGGGAGCCACTCATGATAAAATACCTAGCCGAAGTAAAAAGGCTTCGAAAAAATTTGGATGAAGTCCAAGTGGAGCAGATTTCCAGGAACTTAAACACCTAAGCCGACGCCTTGAGCAAGCTCGCTTCTTCCTATTCGGTCAACCATAAAAGAAATATCCTCTTCGAAGTCTAGCCACGACCCAGTGTGGAAGACGGAGAGGTAACACTCTAGATCTACACAACTCAGGAAGAAGGCTGGGATTGGAGAAAGCCCCTCGTGGAGTTCTTAAAGGATGGTGTACTTCCCGAAGACCGAGGAGAAGCTCGCCGGCTTCAGGCCAAAGCACGCCATTTCGTCTGGAGTAACGGAAACTTGTACAAGAAATCATACACTCAGCCTCTGCTCTGGTGCATCGACCCCAACGAGGCTGACTATGTTCTGCGAGAGATACATGAAGGGGTTGGGGGAGCATATCAAGGGGCCCGAACCTTGGTCCAAAAGGCACTACTGCATGGGTACTATTGGCCGAGAATACACCAGGATGCCGAAAAGCTGGTCAGAAGATGCAAGAGCTGCCAACTCTTCGGCAGCATACCTTGTCTCCCCGCTACCGAACTAACTCCACTCAATTCCCTTTGGCCGTTTGCACAATGGTGGATGGATATTGTGGGCCGACTCGCTACCGGCACGGGCGGGCACAGATACATCCATGTCGCTGTAGACTACTTCACAAAATGGATAGAGGCCGTACCCATCAGGAAACCGGACGCCACCTCTATGATAAAATTCCTGCAGAACAACATAATTTCTCGATTTGGGATCCCGAGGTGCATAGTTACCGACCATGGGACCAACTTCGAAAATGATAAAGTCAAAGAGTTTTGCACCGACTACCACATATTGATGAAGTTTGCCGCGGTCGCACATCCTCAATGCAACGGGCAGGCAGAGATAGCGAACCGAGGTGTCATCTGCGGTCTCAGAGCCCGTTTGGAAGGAAGGCAAGGCGGCTGGGTCGAGGAACTGCCACGGGTGCTATGGGCATTGCGAACATTGAAGAAAACACCCACGGGAGAAACCCCATTCAGCCTCTGCTACGGTACCGAGGCAATGGTCCCCACGGAAATTGGACTGTCCAGTTATAGGGTCGAGCACTTTGACGATGAAGCCAACACCTCAGCGCTCTGAAGCAACTTGGACTTCTTTTTGGAAAAGCGGGATCGAGCGCAAATCAGAGCAGCCGTCTATCAGCAGCAAACCGCTCGCCACTACAATGCCCGAGTTAAACATTGGGCCTTCAAGACGGAAGATATGGTCTTACGAAGAAACGAGTTCGTAGACCAAGGGAGACTACATAAGTTCTCCCCGAAGTAGGACAGACCATTTCTTATAACAGAGGCGTTGCCCGGTGGAGCATACCGCCTGCAGGATGTCGGGGGCGTAATTTTCTTTGGCCTTATAACGCCGAAAAACTTAAGTTGTATAAATAAACATGTACCCTCTTTTGAAATAATGTAATTCATATTGGCATTTAATTAAGTCTCCTGAGCTAGGTCCTCTCACAGAAGAGACCTTTTACACCGCCATAGGGCTCCAACCCTTTGTTTCTTTTCTCGGTTCCGAGACTCCAAGGTTTTTTTAAGAAAAAGTATAAATGTACCGCGGGAATAAAAAGATACAATGCACCTCAACAAAGGAGAAATTTATTTATTAAGAGGTATTATGGGCTCCCCAGTCTTACAACAATTACAACAAAGGAGGGCGAGAATTAAAGAGACATTGTCGGTGATACACCGAAGAAAGCTTCTCCAGCCGAGCCTAAGCAGCCTCGACCCGCTCCCTCCGACGGTACTCATGGACCCTAGAAGCTACGGACTTCCCGGGATCCCCGTTCGCTGAGCAAGATGTGACGACCAACCTTTGATGAAAACTCTCAAGCAGAAGGTCCACCGAGCGGTCCCGCCCGCTTTTTGAGATCAGACCAAGCTCGTGGAACGTATGCATTTTGTCAAACACCTCGTCCATTAATCGAGGAGACATCGTGCTATACAAACCCGGGGAAGTCCTCTATATCGCGTAAATTAGCACCTGAAGCAGAGGATATCGCCGGGGAAGTAAGCGTCCGCAGTGGCACTCCAAGCAGCTTATCACCGCCTCGTACGTCTGCTCGGAACGATCAAGATTATAAAAATATACGTCATTGCGAGAAACGATTTCCCTGATGGTGTACACGCGGCCGGTCATCTTTAAAAACACAAGGCCAGGAAGAAACCGATATACATTATGTATTTATAGCCTCAACAAAAAAATCTTCCAATGGCCGAGATTTTCTTGCACAACAATGCAAATCATTGAATATCGCACTTTCCCGATATGATGCCGTCATGTGTCATCTGCGACGGTCGCTATTCCTGCCTATATAGGTCACGGAAGGTTGAACGATGCCCCAAGGAGATACTAGAGAGATAATAAAGCCCTCATCACGAGACTGCCGAGCAGATTCCTGCTTGACCCCATTCGCAGCGGGTAGCTTCCTGCCCAACAAACGCTGTAGATCTAAAGCCCTCATCATGAGGCGATTGGGTATCTTCCTTCTCAGTTCATCCACAAGCGGGTAGCTTCTTGCCCAACATACGCTGTGGATCTAAAGCCCTCCTCGGGAGGCCGCCGAGCAGATTCCTGCTCGGCCCCATCTGCAGTGGGTAGCTTCCTGCCCAACAAACGCTGTGGATCTAAAACCCTTATCATGAGGCGACCGGGTAGCTTCCTGCTCGGCTCATCCATAAGCGGGTTGCTTCCTGCCTAACAAATGCCGTGTATCTAAAGCTCTCATCACGAGGCGACCGGGTAGCTTCCTGCTCGGCTCATCCACAAACGGGTAGCTTCCTGCCCAACAAACACTGTGGATCTAAAGCCCTCCTCATGAGGCCGCCAAGCAGATTCCTGCTCGGCCCCATCCGCAGCGGGTAGCTTCCTGTCCAACAAACGCTGTGGATCCAAAGCCCTCATCACGAGGCGACTGGGTAGCTTCCTGCTCGGCTCATCCACAAGCGGGTAGCTTCCTTCCCAACAAACGCTGTGGATCTAAATCCCTCTTCACGAGGCCGCCGAGCAGATTCCTGCTCGGCCCCATCCGCAACGGATAGCTTCCTGCCCAACAAATGCTGTGGATCCAAAGCCCTCATCACGAGGCGACCGGGTAGAATTGAGTGGCGCCGACCTATTCAAACTTGGCTATCGTTTGATTCATACTCGATGCGCGATCGCCTCTCAACTCCGGGAAAAGAGAGGATACCGACCTTCCTACACTTGGCTATCGTTCGACTCATACTCAATGAACGGTCGCCGCCTAGAAAGGGTGGACACCGGCCTAACACTAGCAAGACAAAGAAAGTTACGAGCTAAAAGTACTTGCAAGATGAAAAGTCTTACGAGCTAAAGTGCTTGTAGGATGATCAGAAATTTGAGCAAAGGAAAGTATATACTTTATTTATGATCAAAATTATGCACAAAGGTATTGTGAGCTCCTTAGCCTTACAAAAATGTCCGGAGGCTTACAAAATTCTAAAAAAAAAGGAGAAAAAATCGTGGAGGGAGGATAGCTCAGATCGCCCGCTCGGTCGGGATCTCACCCTGCTCGACGCCACCATTGGGGGCCAAAATGATGACTTCAGGGTCGGCGCTTTCGCCGACAGCCTCACCTCCTACAGCCAGCTCAGCACCTCCCCCCTGCGGCACTTCTTCAGTGAGGGGGAACTTAGCGCGGAGCTCTCCGTCGACGAACTCCGGCATAGATTCCTTGACGGCGTCAAGGGCATTGTGCCACCCGACGGCCACGAATTCGGAGAGATTAAGGTAAAACTAATCAGACGCCTTGTATTCCTCCACGGCCTTCGCCTCCCGGCTTTCAGCAAGCTTCGCCACGTCTAAAGTCGTCCGAGCATCCTTCTTGATGGCGTCCCTTGACCTTTTCATAGCGTTGTAGAGGGCGTTCATCTCTGTCACGCCCCGCTTCCCAGAGTACGCAAGATTAGACACGTGACATAGCCAACCATGCTACCTGTGGGTAGGAAGTATCCATCCACAGTCACATTACGGCTGTAGAGATATCAAGAACAATATAAATAAACTACCTAACACATGTCCAAATCCATAATGATAAGAGTCAATGATAAATAAATGCGGAAGCAAATGATCCAATACAATAATAGAAAGGTACGTCCCATAATGCGGAATCGCACCTGGAAATAAAATGCAATAAATGAACTAACCACTGCAGAACTCACAAATCAGCCTGCTGGCTGAAATACTCCTGCTCGGTCAGTGACAGTGGTAAGGAATCTGGGCCATGCATAACCCAGACGTCAGCGCGTCATAACATCCAGTATATAGTATGAACATGGTGATAAGCAATGCAAGTATGAACATGAATAAAGCAGTACTAAGAAATAACAGAGCAGGGTAATGTACCATGGTGACTAAACTGTCCTATCAGGTTTCTACTCTATAGTCTTTGAAATCAATTGATGAATCGTCGATGTAACTCAATAGTATCCCGTGCGTGCCTGGGACCACGGTCAAGGTCCTCGGGGCTGAATCCGAGACGTGCCGCTAAGCAGTAATAGGTAGCAAGATGGGCGAGTGATGTCAGCATCACCACTCCGGGGCTGGCCAAGCCCGTAAGACTGATCAGAACAAGTATCGAACTGTTGAGTTACAAGTCGGTTTCACCTTTGATTTCCCCATACCCCCAAGTTATGTATGTCAGGTCAGGTATTCAGTAGTCAAGGACTAATGCCAACAGAAAATCGGGTAAAAGTAGGTCTGTCTGGATAGACAGCAGGAATGGTCAGGTTTGTCGGCATTAGGCATGAAATCAGGTAACAGGTCAGGTCACGTTTCAACAGGTTGAGTTGATATGTACTGGGTGTCAGGTGTATCAAAATCGGTCAATATGCAATGCAATCAAATGTATGCAGATAACAGATATAGTAACGAATAACGAACAACAGCAGGAACAACAATAACAATATTATCCCATGTAAACACAGTGATGTTTTGTATTCTATTATTAACAGGGTCAAGCACCCTTGGGGTGCAATAGTCACAAAGTGAAACAATATCAACCACACACGTGAAGAAGCTACATGAATTTAAACTGAAGCATATTAGTTGTCTCATGGGTGATTTAACAAATGAAGTGAGGACGATCTACCTGGTTTAGTTAGTTAATGTGTGAATTAATAGCAGACCGGTTAATTACAAGCAACTACTATATTTATTTAATGTTACGGATAATTGTAACCATCGATTCTAAGTTATAAAAAAGATATCGATGTTACTAATAGCTGTGTGGTTATAATATGATGATTAAGTTTGTAGCAAGACTTGATCTAGCATGTTAAAGCAAGTATTCGGATACTTGCCTCGACGGTTTCGCAAACCGGAAAGCACGGATGCAATGTCGGCAGAAAACACGAGACGGGTGCACGGGCGACGGATCGAGTCCCAACAGAGAACAACGGGATCACACGGACCAGGGTACTTCGCTGGAGCGTCGGGTTCAAAAGACGGCACGGTCGGAAACCGGCAAAAGTCAAAAGTAACAACGTTAGCAAACGCGATAAACATAACAAGGATCAGCGGGGAAAGGGATCTAGCACAAAGGAACGATGAGGGGTTCTTACAGGGAGACACCAGGGGTAACCCCGGCGGGCTCGACGGCGCTGGAATGCCGGCGAGGCAGCGACGGCGGCTGTGAAGGCCTGAACAGCCTCGGGTTCGCTGGAGAGGGGGTGCGACGAGTAGAGGAGGGTGGTGGTCGGCTCTGGTGATCGAGGGGGAAAGGAGGTGGCGCGGGTGACGTTGACGAGGGTCGACGGCGCGTTCTCCGGCGACCCGGGGATGGTGCAGGGTCGGCTCGGATCTGGTGGTGGTCCGGCGAGGGGAGGAGGAAAGTGACGACGAGGTCGGGACGAGGAGGAGGAGAGGGAGTCGCGGGCGTCGTCGGTGGCTGGAGGCAGCGTCGACGACGAGACCTGCGGTGGTTGGTGGCGTTGTCGGGGTTGGGTGCAGGCGCGGAAGAGAGCGGCGGAAGGAGGAAGGTGGGTGCGGCTAGGCTCGTGGTGGCGAGGGCGGCGACGGCGAGGTCGCGGGGAGATCGACGGCGATGTCCGGAGGTGGCTAGGGTTAGGGTTCGGGGTTCGCGTGGGTTGAGGAGGAGACGAGGGTTGCGTACAGTATATAAATATGAGAAGAGAGAGAGAGAGAGGTTTGATAAAGAGAGAGAGAGATTTGATAAAGATTATTAGAGATAGAGAGAGACAGAGAGAGGCGGAGAGAGAGAGAGAGAGATTGATTAGAGAGAGAGAGACAGAGTGAAAACGGGGGGCCCACGAGGGGAAAGGCTCGTGATTGGCCAGGAAGATTTGGAAAAAGGTTTTAAAGGATTTAAATGATTTTAACTGTTAAGGAAAAATATATTTGTATATATATATATAGTTTTATGATATTTAATTAAATGGGCCTTTTTGGCGCTAAATGAAACATTTCCAAATCGCGCCCGGATTGCGCCCAAACGTTCCAAATTCAAATTATAGGATTTTAAGTGAGTTAAAAATTTTGAAAAGAGGTGTTTAATGATTAAAATGCATGCCCCCAAGTCGGACACTTGCACGCGCGTGTAGTCGTCCAAACTTGCCCGTTTAGCCGAACGGGACGGAATCTCGACACGCGGACGCTACCACGCGACTAGTGGCGACGAGTAGGCCAACATGGATATTTTAAATTTCATTTTAGGAGTTAAAATTTGTTATGTGCCAACCGGTTAACATTTTGCAAAAAGCACCAAACAATCAGGATAATTGGAAAGAGCAATATATAACCCTCAACTAGTAATATAAATAGTATTATTGGGCTCGGGTGTTACAATCTCCTCCATCTTGGCTTGGATAGCCCAGTTGGACCCCTTTAGAACCCGATGGGACTCTTTCAGCTTTGAGATCGTCAGCCCCTCGGTGACCAATTTCGAGTCAAGGATGACCGCCTTCTCCTCTTCCTGCTGCACTTGAAGGAGAAGCTCTTCCTCCCGCGAAGAGGATTCGCCCGCCTTCTTCATCACCGGGGCTATTTCCTCGGACTCCATGGCGACAAGTAGAGCGCAGTGCTGAAAGACATGAGGAAAACGACAAGCGTGTTAAAAAGCTAAACAGAGAAAATACAACTTAAGGAATTTTCGAAGAAAGCTAGATACCGTCCTGAACCGCCTCCTGCGCTGTTGCGGCCACCTGGGTCTTCATGGTGCCTCAGGGGATCTTGGCCCCAACTGCCTTCTCCATGTCCGCCAGCAAACTGTCGGCCACAGATAGCCCCGAGGGAACCTCAATGCAGAAGTTTACCTCCTGCACTTGGATCCCGGTAGGGGTGGCCGAGAGACCACCCGCTTCTGTCTCTTAAGGGGGACTTCCTCAGCGGAAGGATACTCCTCCTCCTACGTCCGGGGCATCATGTCCCGCACGTGCTTCTGACCCCCCCATGGACTAGGGTGTTGCGGAAGGATTGGCAGGAGGAGTTTGCCTCGGGGCCGTGCTTGGACCTGGTCGGGACGAGCTTGCGCCACCGATCTTTCTTCCTTAGGCCTTGACGGCCATGGCAGCCATGATTTTTGATCGATCCATGGGCTTTGCAAAAAAGAACACACAGAAGAAAAGATTAGTGAAGTTGAAATGGCAAAGAAAATTTAGCGAAGTCTAAGCAAATCGTCAAAAACCCTAACTTACCTAAAAAACGCATAGGACTGAGCCCAGCCCAGCTCAGTACCTGCTCGGAAAGCAGGACATCAGCCCGATGGATCGGTTCCCATTGGGACACCACCTTCTCCTCGGGGGAGGTCGACTGCTTCGCTCTCGGGCAGTCGGCCCTGTACCACTGTGTGGGTACATGCCAATCCTCGTCCTCCGGTGGCCCGACGAAGACGTACTTCTCCTTCCATTCATGGATGGAAGAAAGGACGACCACTACCCCCGACCCGGCCGTCCCACCCTTACGTTTTTTAAACGAAAAGTACACCCATCTCGTCTTTTCCTTACTGGTACCAGGGTAATTTTTATAACAAAGAAAAGACAAGAAGAGGGTCAAACTGAAGGGGATCCGATCAAATTTTAACCGGACTAGAAACCCGAGGAGGATCCTCCACGAGTTCGACGCTAGTTGGTCCCGGGCAAGACGAAAGCAATGAAGCACCGCGCGAACCTTAGGTGAGAAGGGCAGACGCATTCCTGCCCGGAATGCTTCTAGATACAGAGCAATCTCCTTGCCCCGCACCTGGTCTGCCCGCTCACCTTCTCTGGCTAAACGGAGTTAGTAGCTAGAGGGGATATGGAATCGAGTCCGGATGTCGGAAATCTCATCCGGACGATTCAATACGGAGGGCGCATCGCGGGTGTTCCCGATGCGCATCGTGGAAACCTTTGTCGCTGCCAGATGGCGAGTGACAAGGGCGGCCCTGACTCTAGGGGCGATCCCGATGCAGAAGACGTGGTAGAAGAAGAACCCTCTCGGCTATCTGAAGCCAAAGAGGAGGAAGACCCACTGGACTCGGCCCCAGCAACCGGAGCCTCATCGTTCGACTCTACCCCTACTACATCTACAGACTTCTCGGAGGAAGACATCTAACCTGATTCATAGAAAGGGACTCGCTGAGGAAAATTCAACAGAAGATTCGATCTAAGCGGAGGTGCGCCGAGCAATCTTCAAACAACGAAAGAGAAGTAAGGCAAAGTGTTGGCTCTAAGATGGTCGCCTCCTATTTATACACCCCAAAGAGAACATCTTACGACCCAAATCGATTCCTGCCAAAACGAAGCGCCGCGCCTAGCGGCCGTCAAGGCTCTATGTAGCGATTGTACATTGGGGGACGTCTATTCATTGCAGGAGTCAGAGACATCCTGTCGCGCCCACCAACCAACGTCGGACTTGTGGCTTGGAGCCCAATTGACGATCGAGTGAAACGGCGTCCCCTCTTTAAAGCGCAATCATTTCACTGATTCGCTGACGTCATCGGGGATACGCGTGAAAATTAACGTGCAGGGGGTACTCCACATGGACTCGAATATCGGAACGACGCAACTTCCCTATGCCATGTCGTCCCTGGACAATCCACACTATGATTCTCCGCACCAAACTGAGCAGAAGAAAACCAAGCAGGTCATTCTTGACCCGACCTATAAAGAGGTCGGAATGAGAGTGGGGGGATAATGATGATGCTCATAAGTGGGAATTCCTCAGACCACGACACGTGGTAGATGGCGTGTCATCCGCGTAAAGCCCACCAGGTACCTGGGGGATGCGTAGGTAGAATTTGTGTGGAGCATTGGTGATTTTCTTCGGATGGTCTCCGAGCTTACACCCCAACTTCTTGCCCTAGAGCAATCCAGCAGCCGAACTTTCACCCCCTTCTGCTCGTCTCCAAGCTATTGCAGAGCTGAGCTTCCACAGCCTCCCTGCTCATCTCTGAGCTGATGCAAGGCCTGAGCATTTTCGGCCTCCCGGCTCGTCTCCTAGCCATCGGACAGGCCAAGCTTCCTCGGTTTCCCCGATCAAACGAGAGTGCGGAGCCCATGCGCCCCCGAAACGGCTTCGCGTATCTCGCCAAAGCGAGATATCTTCCGCCCCACGTTCCGCGTCCTACGTGGACGCATCCCCCATTAATGAGCGGATCCCGCCATCAACACGGGCGTAACAAGGAGGCGTAACTGACGACGAGAATCTCACGCCGGCTCGCTCCACGCGACCACTATATAAACCCCTCTTTCAGACGATTCAGGTAATCCGAACTCATTCTAATAGGCCGCTACGCTGCTCTAATTCTCCGGTACTAACTTGATCGTTGGAGGGTCCTACGGTGGTTTCCCACCCCGGAACTTCCCTTGCAGGTAGCTCGGCCTCAGTAACTTCCAATAACCCATTGAGATCCATACGCTCAACAAGTCCCAAACCAATCTCAACCGTTCAAAACCGCTCGCTACCTGATTGACAAAGGACAACATGAGATCACAACCTCCATCAGAAATGAAAACTACTATCTTTATTTAATAATAGAGAAAATTGTTTCCGAGCCCAATTTGGAGAAGTGACTTGTTTTTAAACCCACGTAGTTCTAAAATCGTGAAAATACCCAATACTTTGAAAATACGAAACATAAAAGCCCAAAATAACTTATATGTATAGTAATTAAGATATTTTTCCAAAATTCCCAACTTTACCCTTATTCACATATGGCAAAGTATTTTCTAAATATACTGAGAGATCTCCTACCCGTTCTTTTCTCTTCCTTGGCTACCGCTCTTTCCTCGTCTTCCTCAAACCGCAAAATGATTTCTCCTATTTGAGCTCCGATAGGAAAATTAAATATAGATTAATGTTTGACCCCTAATTTAATTTACATTCTCTTTGTTCCCAATTTTCAGTAACCATAATCTTAACCTTGGATCTGTAGTCGAAACCGCCACCCTCAATCTCTTCAGGTTCATGATTGAGATAGCTTCTACCTCGATCAAATAGGTTATATATTGAAGAAGTTGGAGACGTCCGTTTTTGTTTTTAATTGTACTTGTTTCATTACTCTACATTTAACCTTTACATCTATGTGCCTTACATGTAATAAGTTTTCTATATTTGATGCCTCTAGCATTTTTTTTGGGGATAGACCTGGTTAAGAAATGATATTGGTTTTGCTTTCCGTCTTAGTGGTTCATGTATTTTAATTGCGACACTTGATATTCACAAGTAAATTCACAAGTTTTTGTTTCCCCTATAATATGATTTATATTTTGGTTATAGTTGTTTGTTGAATTGGTAATTGAGAGGATTTATTTATTTTTGATGTAATTGTGAGGATGTTGATTGGTGAGATTGTGCATATGCTAAAAGGGAAAAACAGAGAATTTCTCATTCATTGTTGTATGCATTAGTTCTACAAGTTAAAAAGGATTTGATACAAATATGAAATATAGCAATCATTACATATATGCCAGTGGAAATAATAAAGAAGCCACACAAAATTTTACGGACGTAACAAAAAATCAAGTTTTAATATTTTGGAAAAACTTAAAAATCCCATGTTCTAATATTTTGGAAAATCTTAAAAGGGTTTAAAATGCATACCAATCAAAATTTGGGTTTAAAATGACGTCAAACAATATTTTTGGGGTTTTCCACAATTTTGGAACTTCATGGTTTAAAAATAAATTGGATTATGAAACTAGGCCCGGAAACAATTTTCCCTTAATGGAATAATTGAATACGGAAACAGAATCGGTTCGGATTTACCAGTATCCCGTTTACATCTATATAATGTGATTCCGGCCATCCCACTTATCCCTACAGCTTTTCCTTTCATTTAGGCAACCTTCTCTTAGTAGTAGCATTTTGATATGTTATACATTCTAGGTTGCTCTAAATCTTATATCTGTATGGAAAATTTAATCATGTCTAAATTATTATTAAAAAAATCTAATATAGAATGAAAATTAAGCTAAATTATTTGTTAATATTGTTTATACATTTTGCTCAAACTTTTCTTGAAATAAATAAAAAGGCAATAATTACACCCATTCCTTATTCTTATTCCAAACTCTACATTTATCATATACATGTTTATGTTTTATCTTTGACCAAGTGCTCATGGGGTGGATCTTCACCGTTATGTATACTAGTCGGATGTGTACTAAATTAAATATTTGATGTTGAAATGTTTCATAATTTTAACTAAAAGTAATGTCTAAAAATCTTTTATCTTAACTAAAAAAAAATTCTATTTTCTTAACTAAAAGTCTATAATAATCTTCTCAAATCTTTTGTCTACCTGCATATATGTATTACACATGCAAAAAGTTGATATAGACCATCTTAAATTTGAGTATTTTTCTTGCTTTTCAATATATATAATTTTAATTAATTATGAGAGCGACACCTTATGCTTTGCATTGCTACTGGCGAGATACATATCATCAAACAATAACCAAATTTTATTACATAACACACATTGTATGGATTTTTCACATGCTTAAAGCAGGAAATTGTTAGCTACATTCTGAGTTTTCCCCCTTTTTTTGGGGCAATGTATTATCTCCAAGATTCTTCATACCCCCTTAAATCTTCCACGATTCCCCTTCATCACTAGAATGGGTGTATACAGAGAGGAGTACCACTACTCCAAAAGGGATCATTCGTAACGGTTAGAACCATTACCTAAACCCATATTGGTAACCGTTCCAATTGTTATACAACCGTTATGAATATTCCCGCCACCAGAAGTATGGTAATAGTTACAACCGTTACGATTGAACCCATTTGGTAACGGTTGGAACCGTTACCATAGAGATGTACATGTTAATGATATCTGCAATATATCAGATATCTGCTACCTATTGGTAACGGATGGAACCGTTACCAATATGCAGTCGTTATCAATATGTAGTAGGATCTGATATATTTCATATATCATTACCTTGTACTAACTGTTACTAACATCTATGGTAACGGTTCTAACCGTTACGAATGATGCAACGGTAACGGTTGAAACCGTTACCAATAAGTCTCTCTCTCTCTCTCTCTCTCTCTCTATATATATATATATATATATATATATATATATAAAACTTGAAACACACCTTGCGCGCTGCGTGCGCTACTTTCATTTACAACCAGCAATACAAAATAATTATATCATCAAATCCTACGCTATTATAATAACCAACAAATAATATGAAAGAACAAAAAATAAAACACAAAAAACAAATATAATAATATACAAATATCCATAATATACATCTCAAATAATATATGAAATGTAAATAATACAAAACAAATGTTTATATCTAAAGTCGTTGGGAAGATCCACTTCTATCACTGTCCCGTGACCCGAAGATATTCCCTATCTCGTCTCGTAACACTCGACGCATGGACTCCTCATGCTGCTGCGTCAACTGCTCGACCCACTCCGTAAACGCCTGCAGCTGCTGTTGCATCTGCCGATGAACCTCCTGCTGCTGCATCATTTGCTCGCGGAGCGATCGAATCTCCTCTACCGACGTTGCTGCCGCATCTGCCCACGTCAAGATTACTACGTACTCGTGGACGGCCTCACGCCCGGCAATGAGTCGGTGGGCCCCAGGATCAACCCAGCGCTCATACCCACCGTGATACCCGCCGGATAGCTCGTCGAAAACATGGGCAATGGTGATTGTCGTAGAAACGCGATACGTTTTATGATATGCGTTCTACATTGTTCTCTACTTACCGCAATCAAGACGGTGTCATTTTGCAGCTAGCCGGTTGAGCACGGATCGATTCACAGGGAGATGGTTGTATTTGAGTTCTTATCTTAGACGAGTTAATTCAAGATGCATATGTGTATGTTCAAAACTATCATATGTGTTCATATTTATATTTAAGTAAGCTTGTTAAGGTTAAAGTTGGTTAGTAGAGTTAGAATTAGTCTTGTGCTTTTCTTTTGCTAATCTTAAAATGAAGTTGGGATAATAGAAAGTAGCGGGGATTAGGAGGACATAGGAATGGGATTTGCGAGTTTAAGCAAGCTTTCTAACGCTAAATCCATTCCTAGTGCCCCCTGTCCTTCCGCTACGTGCGTTTATTTCCAACCCTAGGCCAAACACCCGCAACCATATATCGAATTAAGTCACAACTACATGTCACGTTGTAGTGCGCCCAAATGACTTCTCGACTTAGGTCGTGGCTATATGTCACGTATAGCGCGCCTATGTTGGATATAGTGCCCTCAAAGTCAATTATTGGATCGCAGGTACGTGATTGAAATGATTGAGGAGAACCTATACCGGTAGCACGGTCTTACTCGAGATGATAGTATGCTATCTGGTTTGCCTTTATCAGTCGTGTATAGGTTCAGGTGACTGATCACTATTACACGTTGATAGAGCCCTTAGGTTCTTGCTTGACTACCAACAGTATGATGGCGATCATATACGTGAGAGTTGGGTACTCTATAAGCACATCCTTAAAAATGGTCCCTAGTCGTGGGAGTTTCGAGACAGGGCATCGATACTCCGGAGCATACTAGTGTATACAGTCGAGACCCCGACGAGGGGCGGTGGCCGATCTCACAAGCCATTGGTGTCAGTTGGATCACCTAAGATGTATACAGGTGCTCATTGCGTTATGAGTACACCGGACAGGACTCGCCGGGAACCTGCTAGTTGGTATTATACATAGCGTCAGATAGCAGTTCCCTGGTGACATGTGTACAGGTTAGTTCATCGACCTGAGGTCATCATTTGTCTTGTGTGAGTTCCCACTGTGCTTTAATTTCTACCCTACCACGGCTCAAAGGAGTCGTGCAAACAGGTCTTTTTTGGGTATAGTCCCGAGCCACATGGAGGCAAGTGAGCGGATCGGCAGGGGATTCGTCTCTCCCGGTATTGGGGGTGAGATCGTGCTGTGTCTAGGAGAGCCATTACACCAAGTCCTTGGCCAAGGCATGTGAGAATTACTGGTATGTATTCCAGTAGTTTCTCAGGGTGTTCAGGGCTTCTCTCCGACACGACTTATACCACTATTGGAGGTCTGACGTTACCAGCCCCTAGGCCCGATATGCGATACTCATAGACGAACGGACTGGACTGTATGTATATTGTCACTGTTAGGCTCAGTAGGGTTCCAGGATGAGTTCGCTCATCGACTTCCCTTGAGGTCAGTATATGGGCAGCCGTTACGCACTGCTAGTGCCGCTGACGTGCTTGTGGTTAAACCCACTGCCAGGGTACTGATGAGTCATTAGAGTCCTCCACAGATAGTTTCCCAAGTTTAGGCGAAACGTTGTAGAGACCGTATGGTTTTATGGCAGGGTTCGGAAAATGCACGTTTGTTTACGCACGTGTCATATTTCGGGCAGATAATACTGGTGGGCTTTGGTTTAAGCCGGATCCATGTATTATACTGTGTAGATATAATATTTTTGTCTCAGTTGCATTTGTATTCGGTCGTGATACAAATGCGGGTATATTTATACTATTACGGGGTTATCCTGAAATTCGTTTCGGGATCGTTTTTCGAAGTTGCCAGTTTTTTATCACCCGTCTTAAACATTCGGTTTAATGCGGATTTATCTTTTCTTGAGGGCGAGTCATGAGAGGAAGCTTCTTGGATGATGATTAGGTTTTGTGAGTCATTCATTTGCATTAATGGTTGATGAGGTGTTATTAGTGAGTCACCTTTTCCATTAATGCTTTTTGTTCATGCTTAGGATATTTGTGTGAGATCTTTTGTTATGATAAGCATTACTTATTTTCACCCCCTTTGCTCCTACACTCACCCCCACCTCTTCATATAGTGGCCGGCCCCTTCTTGAGAAAAGATGATGGAATTATTAAAAAGATTATGGAATTTGGTTCATGGAAATTTGATATGCTCATTTCTCATTTCACTCCATTAAAAGGCAACTTCATTAACCATTTATCCATGGTTTTGGATGAAGCGAGACAAAGTGTTCTACTCATTCTCTACATCAATCTTGGACATGTCGGCTAGCAAACTTCATGTCCGAGTTGCCTCGGTATAGAGGCGGGAGCCCGTTTAAAGATCCGTAGATGTGGTGCCACCTCGACGAGGAGCCAGGAGATCGGAGCAGCCATAACGGAGCGTAGGATGATGGTTAAAGACCGAAGGACTCGGATCGTTCGATATAACCTTTCTACCCACTTTGTAGTTTGTTAGTTTATCGTTAATTGCAGATCCGGGTTATAGTATGCGATATCGCCAGTTATAAAAGTTTTTGTTCCGCGTTTGGCGTCAGATTGACAGCCGGGGCGCTACCGTAGACTTACATGGTATCAGTGCCACGCCATTAAGCTTTACTAACTTGTTCTAACGCGTTTAAAATATCGATCGAACGGAATTTCGAAAACCGCATTTTTCTGTGTAAAGTTTCTGTCGATTTTAAAAACTGGTCTAAAAATCATTTTGAGCATCTCAGAAAATCGAGCAGGTTTTTCTAAGAGTACTGAAGAAATTTGGTTGACTGAATCCACTGTACCGCCACGGAACCGCTGCGCAAACCATGGTTTGGCCGCGGTTCCGTGGTCAGTTAGTGGCTACAGTACACCAAAATTCTTCTGGGGCTCTTTTATGGGAAATTGTGGTTTCTGGAATATTTCTTTTGGGCCCAGATTTTATTACTGTGCTGCAGATGTACGTGGGGCCCACTTCGGGAAGTTTTGTCGATCGAAATTTAAACGTGTTAGTTTACAGTACTTACATTATATCTCCGACTGTGAATGTCATTCGAGCGGTAAATTGCGTCTAATTGCTATAGTTCTTTTAGACGGATTTGCGAACGCGACATTCACGTTGATGTTCTGTGTTGTGCTGTGATGTTGCGGATTTGTCGTGGTGGATAGCAGTGTGCAATGGTAGTGCAGTTTGGATTTATTTGTACATTTGATATTGCGGGGCGAGCGTCCAACATGTGAACTGCCGTCACTGCCTGTTTTTATAATATTCTTTTGGGGCACGACCGGGCTGAGGTCGATGTACCCGTTGTACATATTTTTCATTACTGTACTAGGTTTACCCCGCGACGGAGTGCACGGATAGCCGGGTTCTGGAAGGCAACGGGTCCGCATCTCATGGCTTTGAGAGGCAGATGGGCCTCACTCAAGAATTGGCAGACTATTCGCCGCACTCGTAGGGGATACAGGTTGACCCAAGGAGGGGTGCTTAAGTTACCGGATTCCGTGAAGTGCAGAGTGGTTCATTCACTATGCTGTAGGGGGATGCCTCGCTTCAGGTTTTGGCGGGTAACTTGCCGCACTCGTAGGGGTCTAGGTTTCATTGCACAGGCTATCCACATAACCAGGGGAACGTTGGGTTTCAGTAGCGGCTCTGTGAAACCCAGGGATCCCAGATTATCTGTATTGTTCTGTGATGCTTATTACTTTTCTGTAATGTTGCATTTATGATGCCTAGAGCGATTATTATGTAAGTGCACGGCGGTGCCCCGGCCGTCAATCTGACGCCGGAATGCGGAAGCGGTGAAAAACTTAAATTTTACGGACTTTGCAAACCGGCACCACCGCGCACTATAACCGGATCGAACCATTAACTAGTCTAAGCTAACTACAAGATGGGTTAGAGATATACCGACGATCCAAGTCCTCCGGTCTTCTCGCCATCGTCCGGATCTCCTGCGGAAAAGTCCCGTCTCTTCCTCGTCGCCAGAAGTGCACCACATCGCCTACTTTGTTTACGGGCTCCCACCTCAATGCCGAGGCAACTCGGGCACGAAGCCGGCTACTCGACGTGCCCAAGATTCGCTGTAGAATGTGTGAAGAACCATGTCTCATTTTTGGGGATTGTGGAATTGCCATTGGTGAAGGAAAAGAGAGCTTGGAGAGAGGTGGGGAAAATGTAGCATACCAAAAATGAGAGTAACATTTTCCCACCCCTAAAAGAAAATGAATCCCATTCCATTCAAGGAATGGCCGGCCCCCCCCTTTCATGTGTGATTGGAGAGAGAGAGAGAACAAACAAGGGGGTGGGTGGAAAAAGAGTAATGATGGATAAACAAATGATCAAAAGGAAATCCACACTCCATCAACAACATCAACTCAACAAAGTCAAGCCATCATGATAGCTACAAGTCAAGGTCAATGAGAGACTATCATGATACAACAATAAGCAAATACCCCCTCCACAAATACTTATTTGCAACAATGCAAATAAGCCCTCCTCCACCAATCTTCGGCCAATGAACGGAACAATGGAAATCGGCCGAAACGGAAAGCAAACTGGCAACTCCATAAAACTGGTCCCGTAATAAATTACAGGAAAAACCCCGATACTGTGCATACACACCCGCATCTGTATTTCGACCGAAATACAAAATGCAATGAGACAAAATCTACACCGTACTATACTAGGATCCGGCTTAAACCAAAACCGGCTAGTAATATCTGTTCGATCCAGATCCGTGCAATACCGCACGTATCTGATCGAACCCTGCCATATAACCATACGGCCTATAGTACAATCTGTCCGATCTTGATCCATGCAATACCGCACGTATCTGATCGGACCTTGCCATATCTCCATACGGCCTCTACAACCTTTCGCCCGAAAGCTGAGTAACTGAAAGTGTGGTGGACTCTAAAGACTCGTCAATACTATGGCTGTGGATTTAACCACTAGCACGTCAGAGGTATAAGCCAATACGTAACGGGCCACCAGCTATTGACTAAAAAGGGACGTCGATGAGTGAACTCATCCTGACACCCTACTGAGCCTGTCAGTGACAATATCCGTGCAGTCCGGTCCGTTCGTCTATGAGTATCGCATGGCGGGCCTAGGGGGTTGGTAAAAGTCAGACCCCCAAAAGCGGTACAAGTCGTGTCGGAGTGTAGCCCAGAACACCCTGAGATACTACTGGAATACCTACCAGTAAATCTCCTTGCCTTGGCCAAGGACTTTGTGTAATGGCTCTCCTAGACACAGCACGACCTCACCCCCAATACCGGGAGAGACGAACCCCTGAAGATACGCTCACTGCCTCCATGTGGCTCGGGACTGTACCCAACTAAAACCTGTTTGCACGACTCCTTTGAGCCGTGGTAGGGTAGTAATCAAAGTACAGTGGGAACTCACACGAGACAAATGACGATCCCCAGGTCGATGAACTAACTTGCACACATGTCACCAGGGAACTGCCATCTGACGTCTGGTATATGACCAACTAGCATGTTCCCGGCGAGTCCTGTCCGGTGTACTCATAACCCAATGAGCACCTGTATACATCTTAGGTGATCCAACTGACACCAGTGGCTTGTGAGACCGGCCACCGCCCCTCGTCGGGGTCTCGACTGTATACACTAGTCTACTAATGGAGTATCGATGCCCGGTCTCGAAACTCCCACGACTAGGGACCTTTTAAGGATATGCTTGTAGACTCCCAGCTCCCACTTATATGATCGCCCTCATACTGCTGGTGGTCAAGCAAGAATCCTAGGGGCTCTATCAACGTGTAATAGCGACGTGTCAGGTCACCTAAAACAGTACACGATGATAAAGGTAAACCAGATAGCATACTATCATCTCGAGTAAGACTGTCCTACCGGGATAGGTCCTCCCTCAATCATTACAATCACGTACCTGTGACCTAATAATTGACTCTGAGGGCACTATCTCCAACAATCTCCCACTTGCACTCAAGGCTAATTATTGCGATGTCGCATACTCACAGCCCGTGTGATACCGAACATCCAACTCCTCTACTAGTCAGTCTCACAAAGCTCGTTTGCGGAACTATTGCGTTCGAGGAATAGCCTCAGTGAGTGGATCCGCTTAGTTGTTTCTTTCTATGTCTCTCTATATCTCAAGTTCGCGGAGAAAGCCATCTCCCGAAAAGAGCAATACCTGTCTTAGAATACGTCTGGATGTCTGATGGGACCTAGCTCATAAATGAACTCCAAATCCAAACTTCTTAGACTGTATCGTCAACTGAACTTAATCAGTATCCTGCGCGCCATGCCTCCCTCAGTATTGCCTTGGACCACCTGTCCAAAATACTGCCCCTCATCAGAAGGAAAACTATAACTCTGACAACCTCCTTGTCGTCCATGTCACCTTGGAAGCCTGGAATGATAACTGTCTCCTGAATGAGGCTGTCGTTATCATATCCCTAGAACATCCACTTATGTTCTAAAACTGCTTCCGACTGTTTCTCCAGGATTGGATTAATGTCAACTTATTGCATCTAGTGCAAGAACAACATCTGGTGTGGTACTTGACATCTCACGATTGACTCAATTGCCTGAGCAAGTGATCTGCCAATCATGCCCGTCCCTCTCCCCTTTAGTCTGTAAGACACCTTTGGAGAGGGTGACTCCATTACCTGCAGGTACACTACCGTGCCAGGAGTCGTCCATCCCAAATACTCTTAGAATGCTGTCAAGTACCCTGATTGGGAAACCACCCAAATCTAGATCTAAAACCATAGATCTAGTAACCAGTATGTCTGATATAAAATCCATTTCCTTTGTGGAGAAACAACTGTGTGACGACCAAAGTATAACCGATCGTAGTGTAGGAGTTTCTTTTCCTACTCTGTGTATGTCATCCAAAAACCAGGACATCACACGCTACTACCTTCTCAACAGATCCATCCCCTATTCTGATGAAGTCAAACCCATGACTGTCACGTCAGAAATTGATGATCTATCTCCGCTACATCTGCTCTAGTCTATAAATAGACATAAGCAACCTGTCCACCAATGCTTCCGCTGCTCCCACTGACTACGACAACCTTCTGGCAGAGTCATATAGACGTTCACTTCTAAAACTAGTTTAGAACGACGCTATACTCATCCTCCCGCCGGGTCTCGTAACCTGGAACAACAGCATTGGCAATTGTGGGTAAACAAGAACTTCCCTGTCACCGTCCTTGAGGCTACCGTAGTGCCTCTCGGGTGCCTGAAGTTACCCACCTTAACTGCGGAGTGGCCAATGGAATGTCAATCCAGATTGAATCTTTAGGTTCCTGTCAAATCTTCAGTAATCGTTTGTGGTTCTGGAATCACTTCCAGTTCTACCATACTCCCACTACTGTTTTCTGAAAAAATCCATTTTTAATAAAACTGTGGCGAGTCTAGAACAATATCGCTATTGTTCATCCAGATGGTAGAAAATCAACCCTCGTCATAGCCTGGGTCAACCCACAAACAGCCATTACAGAAACGTGCCTTGAGTTGTCCAGTGTCTGGTTTTAATCATAAACCGGACAACTCCCCGTACCTTAACATCGTTAAGATATGAACTGTTCTATATCCAATATAGAAACAGAGGCACTGATTTAATTGAACCAGATTCAAATCATGCAGCTGTCCCCAGCGCATGTCAACTAAATGGAAGGAGGCCGATCAGCGTTACTCAACTTAGGAATACTTCCAATTATGAGTAACCTGAAAGAGAAGCAAGATCTCTTTATCATCACTATCAACTGAATACCATACACAAGTATCTACATCTTCGATCTCTTTGAAGAATCCCGATACTTGCTATACCTGGTTCTCTACTCTATTCAAATACCTATAACTTCTCAAAATTCGGACCCTGTGTTTCCACGAAACACTTGTCTAAAAACTAGAGAAGTCATAAGTAAACCGAATATAGTACGAGGACCAACCCCTTTGTCCTGATGGACCCTGGACAACATACAATACTCTGTATAAGTCCGTCGAGTCTAACAACTCTTTCACCGTGTGTCGTAGGTTGAAAACTGTACTTATGGTTAAGAAGAATTACACCGCTGTTTAATGCTCCTTACCTAACCATCCACTGATATAGGTAAATGTCGTAGACATAATTTCAGAAAGGTATATCTCACTCTATGAAAATAGACGTACAGATATATCAATTTGAAATTGGTGCATAACAGCGGATATTCAAAACCAAATATTTGCCGACCGGCAAACAACCCAGGTGATTTCCTCAAATATCACCGATTACAACGAATCCCGATATAATGAGGATAATCACCCAATTCCCAATAACTTACTCCCACTCATCATCTGTAAAACCATACAGATGTGAGAATCGTACCTGGTAAATACATACCCTGGAGTAAGTATCTAATCGGAAAATCAGTTTCCTTTTAACAGTACATAGTGAGACTGAAACATTGAAATGTTTCATTGGGGTATTCTGGTATTCCTAGTAATGCCTCTTCCAGATTCATGACTGTAACCGTATAGTTCTCTGCCACTTCTCCAAATCCCTTCATATGTCTTTAGTCTTTACCTTCTGCACACCCCTTTAGGCCAAATGGTTTTCTTCCTTCCCTACCGTTCGGCACCAGCCTATGGTTTGGAAGAAGACTATCCAATAAGCATAATGGGTGTACTGTCCCAATCCTAGGAGCACTCGCAATGCAAGAGAAGGTGAAGATAAAAGACAACCGAATGAACTTAATTCCTATTTCTCCTGGACCAGAATCCATCCCCGAACTGGAACAAGTTCCTTTCGAGTTCGTATATAACCATACGATGGAGTATCCAATAAACTGTGGATCTTCGTAGTGATACGGAGTGTCCTGGAGAAATACAAAGGTGATGTGGGAGTGGTAACGAAATATTTGGTTTGGTCGTGAATATCTGTTGCAATTTACTTTGCCCTCTTACTAATCCCTTGCTTTGTCTGAACTTAATACCTTCTGCACACCTTCGTTATGCTAATTGGTTTTCTTCATTCCCTACCGGTCGGCACCAGCCTAAGGTTTGGAAGAAGACAATCCAATTTGCGTAATAGGTGTACTACCCCTAAACCAAGGAGTACTCGTAACCTGAGAGAGGGTAAAAGGAAAAGACAACTGAATAATCCTATCCGTTTTCTCCAGAACCTGAAACCATCCTCGAATAAATTCTTTCGAGTTCGTATCTAACCATACGATGGTTTTGTCCAATGGAAGTGGACGTTCGTAGTAATACGGGGTGTCCTGGAGAAAAGGGTAAAAGTAGGAGTGGCAATGAGGTTTGCAACTCTGACAATCCAAAAGCCGGTGTTTAAGAAGGTTCGGTCAACTTGGTCACTGAGTCAAAGTCTTAGGGTCGGGTCAATGGTCGCTGCCAAAGAGAGAGAGAAAAGAAACACTCAGCGTGCACTCTAACCTAGATCAGAATGGTTACCAATTTATCTAATCTGGAATCCTCCCACTGTACCTCAAATTCTCCTCCAAACCTGAAAGAAGAATTAGTCGGGGTTACCCGAGGAGTAAACTAACTCATCAGTGGGAATCGGGATCCAACTCTCATCGCATGACAACGTGACGGAATCCGCTCACGTCATCACACTCCAGAAGGTATGCGCATATCTGGCAAGTTTCAGTTCTTTTGAAACTCCCGATGTGATTTCTGCCCCATGCTCTTATGACCTTGACTATGGCCAACAAATCATAAGTCACATGTCAAGTTCTACCCGTCATTATCCAGGTTGATTTGAACCCACCCGTACAAGCCCTTGACTAGGGCCAACAAGGCTATACGACTGTCCCAAACCAACGCATCTATCTATGCAGCATATGAATACCCAATAGCTACCAAACACTGTGCCTTGACTAAGGCCAACAAACACAGCTTGAATACTATTGACTACCCATATGAAACGACGGAGGGCTACGAATGGTTTCTGGCGAAAACCTTTAACGTAAAGAACTTGATATCGTTGAAGGAACTGATAGCTTTTAAAAATATAGTGACGAAAACCGTTGCTAAAGAGGTCACTCCCGGTGAAGGGATCTCGGCTCTTTCCCCGTAGAATGGGGTGCAGGATATTCCAAATGAATACCGCGGTGCAAAGCAAAAGTAATCGGCTATAGTGAAGTTAATGCCCTGACGCAAACTTCTGTCCAAGGGGTCACTCCCGGTGAAGAGATCTCGGCCCTTGCCTTGTCGACTGAGGAGCAGGATATTCCAAATGAATACCACGATGCAAAACAAAAGTGAACGTCTTTGCAATAACAGCTTTTTGAAAAAGTATTCCAACAACATCAGATTAGGTTTGTTTTTAACTTTGCATTGATCCGAATCAATGCAGTCCCATCAATTGATCACACCAAAAAGAACGAAAATATACTGATGTACGTATATGCCATCCGCATTCGCCACTGGGTCCCGTCATTACCCGTTAGGTTAGATAACTAACGACAGAGCGGGGACTGGACTAGCGCGGATGTAAAACATATACAACATCTACTAATATATATACCAATATATTATATTCGCTCAAGGCGTGAATCAAAATGCAACATCACAGATACGAATAGCATCACAGAAACAATACAGATATCTGGGATCCCCGGGTTTCACAGAGCCACTACTGAAACCCGACGTTCCCCTGGTCGTGTGGATAGCCTGTGCAATGAAATCCTAGACCCCTACGGGCGCGGCAAGTCACCCGCCAAAACCTGAAGCGAGGCAACCCCCTTCAGCACCGTGAATGGACCACCCAGCACTTCACGGAATCCGGTAACTTGGGCACCCCTCCTGGGTCAATCCTATACCCCCTACGAGTGCGGCGAATAGCCTGCCAATCCTAGAGTGAAGCCCCCTCCGTCTCAATGCCATGAGATGCGGGCCCGTTGCCCTCTAGAACCCGGCTATTCGTGCACCCCTCCGCGGGGTATCCTAGTACAGAAAGTAAAATATACATACAACGGGTACATCGACCGCAACCAGGTCGTGCCCCAAAATAATAATACAAACTGACAGTGACGGCAGTCCACATGTCGGACGCTCGCCCCGCAATATCAAATGTACATAATACAACCACAACTGTACTAGCATTGCATCCAGGCTATCCCCCACGACCGATCCGCAACATCACAGCAAAAACAGAACATCAACGTGAAAGTCACGTTCGCAAATCCGTCTAACCGGGCTATAGCAGTTAGACCGGATTTACCGATCGAGTGACATTCACGGTCGCAGATATAATGTAAATACTGTGAAAAATGTGTTTAAAATATCCGACCGATCAAATTATATCAAGTGGGCCCCAAAACAATACTGTAGCAGTTACAGAAAATATGGGCCCAATTTAAATGTTCTAAAACCCCTAATTTAATCCCAGAAGCCCACTGTAAAAACCTAAACCACTGACTCCTCCATACTGCGGCGGAAGAGCGGCCAAAAGTGGGTTTTGGCCGCGCTTCCGCGCTCTGGTCAGGAGATCAATGCCTCGAATTTGAACAGTAGCCTTAGAATTTCTAGTACATCAATTTTATGCAACCTGAAAAATTTTTGGAGACTGAAAAATTTTGACAGAAAACTGATGTGAGCAAATACGGGTTTTTGAACATTTCGATCGATCGGAACTTAAAAACACATTACACAAAGCTAGACTAAGTTAATGGGGAGGCTCTGATACCACTGTAAGTGCACGGCGGTGCCCCGGCCGTCAATCTGACGCCGGAATGCGGAAGCGGTGAAAAACTTAAATTTTACGGACTTTGCAAACCGGCACCACCGCGCACTATAACCGGATCGAACCATTAACTAGTCTAAGCTAACTACAAGATGGGTTAGAGATATACCGACGATCCAAGTCCTCCGGTCTTCTCGCCATCGTCCGGATCTCCTGCGGAAAAGTCTGTTGGAGATAGTGCCCTCAGAGTCAATTATTGGATCACAGGCACGTGATTGCAATGATTGAGGGAGGACCTATCCCGGTAGAACAGTCTTACTCGAGATGATAGTATGCTATCAGGTTTACCTTTATCATCGTGTACTGCTTTAGGTGACATGACATGTCACTATTGCACGTTGATAGAGCCCCTGGGATTCTTGCTTGACTACCGGCAGTATGAGGGCGATCATATACGTGGGAGCTGGGGTCTACAAGCACATCCTTAAAAGGTCCCTAGTCGTGGGAGTTTCGAGACAGGGCATCGATTCTCCAGAGTAGACTAGTGTGTACAGTCGAGACCCCGACGAGGGGCGGTGGCCGGTCTCACAAGCCACTGGTGTCAGTTGGATCACCTAAGATGTATACAGGTGCTCATTGGGTTATGAGTACACCGGACAGGACTCGCCGGGAACATGCTAGTTGGTCTTATACCTGATGTCAGATAGCAGTTCCCAGGTGACATATGTACAGGTTAGTTCATCGACCTGGGGATCGTCATTTGTCTCGTGTGAGTTCCCACTGTACTTTGATTACTACCCTACCACGGCTCAAAGGAGTCGTGCAAACAGGTTTTAGTTGGGTACAGTCCCGAGCCACATGGAGGCAGTGAGCGGATCTTCGGGGGTTTCGTCTCTCCCGGTATTGGGGGTGAGGTCGCGCTGTGTCTAGGAGAGCCATTACACGAAGTCCTTGGCCAAGGCAGGAGATTTACTGGTAGGTATTCCAGTAGTATCTCAGGGTGTTCTGGGCTACACTCCGACACGACTTGTACCGCTTTTGGGGGTTTGACTTTTACCAACCCCCTAGGCCCGCCATGCGATGCTCATAGACGAACGGACCGGACTGTACGGATATTGTCACTGACAGGCTCAGTAGGGTGTCAGGATGAGTTCGCTCATCGACGTCCCTTTTAGTCAATAGCTGGTGGCCCGTTACGTATTGGCTTATACCTCTGACGTGCTAGTGGTTAAATCCACAGCCATAGTATTGACGAGTCTTTAGAGTCTACCACATTTTCAGTTACTCAGGTTTCGGGCGAAACGCTGTAGACGCCGTATGGAGATATGGCAGGGTCCGATCAGATACGTGCGGTATTGCACGGATCAGGATCGGACGGTTTGTACTAGTAGCCGTATAGGTATATGGCAGGGTTCGATCAGATACGTGCGGTATTGCACGGATCAGGATCGAACGGATTTTACTAGCCGGCTTTGGTTTAAGCCGGTCCTAGTTTAGTACAGTGTAGATTTTGTCTCTTTGCATTTGTATCCGGACGGAATACAGATGCGGGTGTGTATGCACAGTATCGGGGTTTTCCTGTAATTTATTACGGGACCAGTTTTCTGGAGTTGCCAGTTTGCATTCCGTTCCGGCCGGTTTTCCTTTGTTCTTTCCCGGCCGGACTTTTCCGATGGAGGGGGTTATTTGCAATTGTGCAAATAACATATTGAGGAGGGGGTTTCTTGCACTTGTCTTGATTATGATAGGATTGATATCTTTCATCCATGATGCATTTATTATGATTTGATGAGGGTATGGGTGTGTTTAAATGAAGCATGGTTCATGTTTTCTTTATGGTCACCCTTTTCACTTTTACTACAATAACCTCCCTTCATAGTTTTCCATTCATGTTTCCTCCACCATTCTTAAAAAGGGGCCGGCCACTAATTGATGAGGAGAGGAAAAATGAGAGATTCATTTTGTGCTTCATTTTGATCATCTCATTTGGCTTGCAAAATTGGTAGCTTCATTTCCCTCCAAAGTTCAATCTTCATTCCTCCATCCAAAGGCAACAAACCCCAAAGAGACAAGTAGCCTCTACACTACACTTCCTACAGCAAATCTTGGACGCGTCGATTCGCCAGCTTCGCGCCCGAGTTGCCTCGGTATTGAGGTGGGAGCCCGTAAAAGCTACAGGCGATGTGGTGCCCTTTCCGACGAGGAGGAGACGGATGGAGATCCCGCGAGGAGATCGGAGTGGAGATGAAGACCGGAGGACTCGGATCAGTCGGTACAACATTTCTACACTCTTTACTGTTTGTTAGTTTAGCAATAATGGCAGATCCAGGTTAAAGTATACGATAGCGCCAAGTTAAAAAAGTTTTATTCCGCAATTGGCGTCTGTAGACTGCCGGGGCGCTAACGTAGACTTACAGTGGTATCAGAGCCTCACCATTTTGCTATGCTAACTTATGCTAACGCGTTTAAAACTTCGATCCGACCGGAAATCGAAAACTGCAAAAATCCAAGCCGACAGTTTCTGTTGTTTTTAAACGGTCTCAAAAATTATTTCTGGATGTCTTAAAAATCAGAGCAGTAACTTTTAAGAGTCACGACAAAATTTGGGGTCGTGATCCCTCCAAGTTGCCACGGAAGCGCGGCCAAACCCATGGTTTAGCCGCGCAACCGCGGCCACGTGGGGAGCACGTGCTCCCAAATTTTGTCAGTTGGTTCTCACTGGAATTTTGGGGGTTTTGATATATATCGTTTTTGCCCAGATTTTGTTACTGTTCACCAGTAAGTCATGGGGCCAACTTCTTGATATTTTGTCGATCGAAATTTAAACACGTTAGTTTACAGTGCTTACATTATATCTCCGACCGGGAATGTCATTTGATCGGTAAACCGCGTCTGATTGCTATAGTTCTTTTAGACGGGTTTGCGAACGTGACATTCGCGTTGATGTTCTGTGTTGTGCTGTGATGTTGCGGATCGGTCGTGGGGGATAGCCTGGATGCAATGCTAGTACAGTGTTGTTGTATTATGTACATTTGATATTGCGGGGCGAGCGTCCGACATGTGGACTGCCGTCACTGCCTGTTTGTATTATTCTTTTGGGGCACGACCTGGTTGCGGTCGATGTACCCGGTGTATGTATATTTTACTTTCTGTACTAGGGTTACCCCGCGGAGGGGTGCACGGATAGCCGGGTTCTAGAGGGCAACGGGCCCACATCTCAGGGCATTGAGACGGAGGGGCTTCAGTCTGGAATTGGCGGGCTATTCGCCGCACTCGTAGGGGGTACAGGTTGACCCAGGAGGGGTGCCCAAGTTACCGGATTCCGTGAAGTGCTGGGTGGTCCATTCACGGCGCTGGAGGGGGCTGCCTCGCTTCAGGTTTTGGCGGGTGACTTGCCGCGCCCGTAGGGGTCTAGGATTTCATTGCACAGGCTATCCACACGACCAGGGGAACGTCGGGTTTCAGTAGTGGCTCTATGAAACCCGGGGATCCCAGATATCTGTATTGTTCTGTGATGCTGTACATTTCTGTGATGTTGCATTTTATTCACGCCTTGAGCGAAATACTATATATTGGTATATATATTAGTAGATGTTGTATATGTTTTACATCCGCGCTAGTCCAGTCCCCGCTCTGCCGTTAGTTAGCTAACCTAACGGGTGATGACGGGACCCAGTGGCGAATGCGGATGGCATATACGTACGTCAGTATATTTTCGTTCTTTGTGGTGTGATCAATTGATGGGACTGCGTTGATTCGGATGAATGCAAGTTAAACAAACCTATTCTGATGTTGTTGGAACACTTTTCAAAAAGCTGTTATTGCAAGGACGTTCACTTTTGTTTTGCATCGTGGTATTCATTTGGAATATCCTGCTCCTCAGTCGACGAGGCAAGGGCCGAGATCCCTTCACCGGGAGTGACCCCTTGGACAGAAGTTTGCGTCAGGGCATTAACTTCACTATAGCCGATTACTTTTGCTTTGCACAGTGATATTCGGTTATGAATATCCAGCACCCCATCCTACGGGGAAAGAGCCGAGATCCCTTCACCGGGAGTGACCTCTTTAGTAAAGGTTTTCGTCACTATATTTTCTAAAAAGCTATCTGTTCCTTCAACGATATCAAGTTCATTACGTTAAAGGTTTTCGCCAGAAACCATTCGTAGCCCTCCGTCGTTTCATATGGGTAGTCAATAGTATTCAAGCTGTGTTTGTTGGCCAAAGTCAAGGCACAGTGTTTGGTAGCTGTTGGGTATTCATATGCAGCATAGATAGATGCGTTGGTTTGGAACAGTCGTACTGCCTTGTTGGCCAAAGTCAAGGGTATGTACGGGTGGATTCAAATTAACCTGGAGAATGACGGGCAGAACTTGACATGTGACTTATGATTTGTTGGCCAAAGTCAAGGTCATAAGAGCATGGGGTAAAAATCCACATCGGGAGTTTCAAAAGAACTGAAACTTGCCAGATATGCGCATACCTTCTGGAGTGTGATACCGTGAGCGGATTCCGTCACGTTATCATGCGATGATAGTTGGATCCCGATTCCCACTGATGAGTTGGTTTACTCCTCGGATGACCCCGACTAATTCTTCTTTCAGGTTTGGAGGAGAATTTGAGGTACAGTGGGAGGTTTCCAGATTAGATAAATTGGTAACCATTCTGATCTTGGTTAGAGTGCACGCTGAGTGTTTCTTTTCTCTCTCTCTGGTAGCGACCATTGACCCGACCCTAAGACTTTGACTCAGTGACCAAGTTGACCGAACCTTCTTAAACACCGGCTTTTGGATTGTCAGAGTTGCAAACCTCATTGCCACTCCTACTTTTACCCTTTTCTCCAGGACACCCCGCATTACTGCGAACGTCCACTTCCATTGGACAAAACCATCGTATGGTTAGATACGAACTCGAAAGAATTTATTCGAGGATGGTTTCCGGTTCTGGAGAAAACGGATAGGATTATTCAGTTGTCTTTTCCTTTTACCCTCTCTCAGGTTACGAGTACTCCTTGGTTTAGGGGTAGTACACCTATTACGCAAATTGGATTGTCTTCTTCCAAACCTTAGGCTGGTGCCGACCGGTAGGGAATGAAGAAAACCAATTAGCATAACGATGGTGTGCAGAAGGTATTAAGTTCAGACAAAGCAAGGGATTAGTAAGAGGGCAAAGTAAATTGCAACAGATATTCACGACCAAACCAAATATTTCGTTACCACTCCCACATCACCTTTGTATTTCTCCAGGACACTCCGTATCACTACGAAGATCCACAGTTTATTTGGATACTCCATCGTATGGTTATATACGAACTCGAATGGAACTTGTTCCAGTTCGGGGATGGATTCTGGTTCAGGAGAAATAGGAATAAGGTTTGTTCGGTTGTCTTTTATCTTCACCCTCTCTCATTGCGAGTGTTCCTAGGATTGGGACAGTACACCCATTATGCTTATTGGATAGTCTTCTTCCAAACCATAGGCTGGTGCCGAACGGTAGGGAAGGAAGAAAACCATTTGGCCTAAGGGGTGTGCAGAAGGTAACGACTAAAGACATATAAAGGGATTTGGAGAGGTGGCAAAGAATTATACGGTTATAGTTGTGAATCTGGATAATGGAAGAGGCATTACTAGGAATACCAGGATACCCCATCGAAACATTTCAATGTTTCAGTTTCACTGTGTACTGTTAAATGAAAACTGATTTCCCGATTAGACACTTGCTCCAGGGTATGTATTTACCAGGTATGATTGTCACATCTGTATGGTTTTACAGATGATGAGTGGGAGTAAGTTATTGGGAATTGGGTGATCATCCTCATTATATCGGGATTCGTTGTAATCGGTGATATTTGAGGAAATCACCTGGGCTGTTTGCCGGTCGGCAAATATTTGGTTTTGAATATCCGCTGTTATGCACCAATTTCAAATTGATATATCTGTACGTCTATTTTCATAGAGTGAGATATACTTTTCTGAAATTATGTCTACGACATTTACCTATATCAGTGGATGGTTAGGTAAGGAGCATTAAACAGCGGTGTAATTCTTCATAACCATAAGTACAGTTTTCAACCTACGACACACAGTGAATGAGTTATCAGACTCAAGGGACTTATACAGAGTATTGTATGTTGTCCAGTGTCCATTAGGACAGAAGGGTTGGTCCTCGTACTATATTCGGTTTACTTATGACTTCTCTAGTTTTTTGGCAAGTGTTTCGAGGAAACACAGGGTCCGAATTTGGAGAAGTTATAGGTATTTGAATACAGTAGAGAACCAGGTGTAGCAAGTATCGGGATTCTTCAAAGTGATCGAAGATGTAGATACTTGTCAATGGTATTCAGTTGATAGTAATGATAAAGAGAAATTGCTTCTCTTTCAGGTTACTCATAATTGGAAGCATTCCTAAGTTGAGTAACGCTGATCGGCCTCTCTCCATTTAGTTGACGTGCACTGGAGACAGCTGCATGATTTGAATCTGGTTCAATTAAATCAGTGCCTCTGGTTCTATATTGGATATAGTACAGTTCATATCTTAACATTGTTAAGGTACGGGGAGTTGTCCGGCTTATGATTAAAACCAGACTCTGGATAACTCAAGGCACGTTTCTGTAATGGCTGTTTGTGGGTTGACCCAGGCTATGACGAGGGTTGATTTTCTACCATAAGAAAGATCAATAGTGATATTGTTCTTGACTCGCCACAGTTTTAAAAGGAAATGGTTATTTTTTCAGAAAACAGTAGTGGGAGTATGGTAGAACTGGAAGCGATTCCAGAACCGCAAACGATTACTGGAGATTTGATAAGGAGCCTAAAGATTCAATCTGATTTGACATTCCATTGGCCACTCCGCAGATACGGTGGGTAACTTCAGGCACCCGAGAGGTACTCCGGTAGCCTCAAGGACGGTGACAGGGAAGTTCTTGTTTACCCACACTTGCCATTGTTGTTGTTCAAGGCTGCGAGACCCGGCAGGAGGATGAGTATAGCGTCGTTCTAAACTAGCTTTAGAAGTGCACGTCTATATGACTCTGCCAGAGGGTTGTCGTAGTCAGTGGGAGCAACGGAAGCATTGGTGGACATCAGGCTGATGTCTATTTATAGACTAAAGCAGATATAGCGGAGATAGATCATCTGTTTCTGATGTGACAGTCATAGGTTTGACGTCATCAGAATAGGGGATGGATCTGTTGAGAAGGTAGTAGGAAGTGATATTCCTATACTACGATCGGTTATACTTTGGTCGTCACACAGTGGTTTCTCCACATGGGACTTGGACATTATATCAGACATACTGGTAACTAGATCTATGCTTTTAGATCTAGATTTGGGTAGTTTCCCAATCAGGGTACTTTGACAGCATTCTAAGAGTATTTAGAATGGACGACTCCTGGCACGGTAGTGTACCTGCAGGTGATGGAGTCACCCTCTCCAAAGGTGTCTTACAGACTAAAGGGGAGAGGGATGTGCATGATTGGCAGATCACTTGCTTAGGCAATTGATCAATCATGAGATGTCAAGTACCACACCAGATGTTGTTCTTGCACTAGATGCAATAAGTTGATATTGATCCAATCCTGGAGGAACAGTCGGAAGCAGTTTTAGAACATAAGTGGCTGTTCTAGGGATATGATAACGAAAGCCCCATTTGGGAGACAGTTATCATTCCAGGCTTCCAAGGTGACATGGACGACAAGGAGGTTGTCAGAGTTACAGTTTTCCTTCTGACGAGGGGCAGTATTTTGGACAGGTGGTCCAAGGCAATACTGAGGGAGGCATGGCGCAGGATACTGATTAAGTTCAGTTGACGATACAGTCTAAGAAGTTTGGATTTGGAGTTCATTTATGAGCTGAGTCCCATCAGACATCCAGACATTCTAAGACAGGTATTGCTCATTTCGGGAGATGGTTTTCTCCGCGAACTTGAGATATAGAGAGATATAGAAAGAAACTTCAGAGCGGATCCACTCACTGAGGCTATTCCTCGAACGCAATAGTTTCGTAAACACGTTTTGTGCGACTGACTAGTAGAGGAGTTGGGTGTTCGGTATCACACGGGCTGTGAGTATGCGACATCGCAATAATTAGCCTTGAGTGCAAGTGGGAGATTGTTGGAGATAGTGCCCTCAGAGTCAATTATTGGATCACAGGCACGTGATTGCAATGATTGAGGGAGGACCTATCCCGGTAGAACAGTCTTACTCGAGATGATAGTATGCTATCAGGTTTACCTTTATCATCGTGTACTGCTTTAGGTGACATGACATGTCACTATTGCACGTTGATAGAGCCCCTGGGATTCTTGCTTGACTACCGGCAGTATGAGGGCGATCATATACGTGGGTGCTGGGGTCTACAAGCACATCCTTAAAAGGTCCCTAGTCGTGGGAGTTTCGAGACAGGGCATCGATTCTCCAGAGTAGACTAGTGTGTACAGTCGAGACCCCGACGAGGGGCGGTGGCCGGTCTCACAAGCCACTGGTGTCAGTTGGATCACCTAAGATGTATACAGGTGCTCATTGGGTTATGAGTACACCGGACAGGACTCGCCGGGAACATGCTAGTTGGTCTTATACCTGATGTCAGATAGCAGTTCCCAGGTGACATATGTACAGGTTAGTTCATCGACCTGGGGATCGTCATTTGTCTCGTGTGAGTTCCCACTGTGCTTTGATTACTACCCTACCACGGCTCAAAGGAGTCGTGCAAACAGGTTTTAGTTGGGTACAGTCCCGAGCCACATGGAGGCAGTGAGCGGATCTTCGGGGGTTTCGTCTCTCCCGGTATTGGGGGTGAGGTCACGCTGTGTCTAGGAGAGCCATTACACGAAGTCCTTGGCCAAGGCAGGAGATTTACTGGTAGGTATTCCAGTAGTATCTCAGGGTGTTCTGGGCTACACTCCGACACGACTTGTACCGCTTTTGGGGGTCTGACTTTTACCAACCCCCTAGGCCCGCCATGCGATGCTCATAGACGAACGGACCGGACTGTACGGATATTGTCACTGACAGGCTCAGTAGGGTGTCAGGATGAGTTCGCTCATCGACGTCCCTTTTAGTCAATAGCTGGTGGCCCGTTACGTATTGGCTTATACCTCTGACGTGCTAGTGGTTAAATCCACAGCCATAGTATTGACGAGTCTTTAGAGTCTACCACATTTTCAGTTACTCAGGTTTCGGGCGAAACGCTGTAGAGGCCGTATGGAGATATGGCAGGGTCCGATCAGATACGTGCGGTATTGCACGGATCAGGATCGGACGGTTTGTACTAGTAGCCGTATAGGTATATGGCAGGGTTCGATCAGATACGTGCGGTATTGCACGGATCAGGATCGAACGGATTTTACTAGCCGGCTTTGGTTTAAGCCGGTCCTAGTTTAGTACAGTGTAGATTTTGTCTCTTTGCATTTGTATCCGGACGGAATACAGATGCGGGTGTGTATGCACAGTATCGGGGTTTTCCTGTAATTTATTACGGGACCAGTTTTCTGGAGTTGCCAGTTTGCATTCCGTTCCGGCCTGTTTTCCTTTGTTCTTTCCCGGCCGGACTTTTCCGATGGAGGGGGTTATTTGCAATTGTGCAAATAACATATTGAGGAGGGGGTTTCTTGCACTTGTCTTGATTATGATAGGATTGATATCTTTCATCCATGATGCATTTATTGTGATTTGATGAGGGTATGGGTGTGTTTAAATGAAGCATGGTTCATGTTTTCTTTATGGTCACCCTTTTCACTTTTACTACAATAACCTCCCTTCATAGTTTTCCATTCATGTTTCCTCCACCATTCTTAAAAAGGGGCCGGCCACTAATTGATGAGGAGAGGAAAAATGAGAGATTCATTTTGTGCTTCATTTTGATCATCTCATTTGGCTTGCAAAATTGGTAGCTTCATTTCCCTCCAAAGTTCAATCTTCATTCCTCCATCCAAAGGCAACAAACCCCAAAGAGACAAGTAGCCTCTACACTACACTTCCTACAGCAAATCTTGGACGCGTCGATTCGCCAGCTTCGCGCCCGAGTTGCCTCGGTATTGAGGTGGGAGCCCGTAAAAGCTACAGGCGATGTGGTGCCCTTTCCGACGAGGAGGAGACGGACGGAGATCCCGCGAGGAGATCGGAGTGGAGATGAAGACCGGAGGACTCGGATCAGTCGGTACAACATTTCTACACTCTTTACTGTTTGTTAGTTTAGCAATAATGGCAGATCCGGGTTAAAGTATACGATAGCGCCAAGTTAAAAAAGTTTTATTCCGCAATTGGCGTCTGTAGACTGCCGGGGCGCTAACGTAGACTTACAAAGTCCCGTCTCCTCCTCGTCGCCGGAAGTGCACCACATCGCCTACTTTGTTTACGGGCTCCCACCTCAATGCCGAGGCAACTCGGGCACGAAGCCGGCTACTCGACGTGCCCAAGATTCGCTGTAGAATGTGTGAAGAACCATGTCTCATTTTTGGGGATTGTGGAATTGCCATTGGTGAAGGAAAAGAGAGCTTGGAGAGAGGTGGGGAAAATGTAGCATACCAAAAATGAGAGTAACATTTTCCCACCCCTAAAAGAAAATGAATCCCATTCCATTCAAGGAATGGCCGGCCCCCCCCTTTCATGTGTGATTGGAGAGAGAGAGAACAAACAAGGGGGTGGGTGGAAAAAGAGTAATGATGGATAAACAAATGATCAAAAGGAAATCCACACTCCATCAACAACATCAACTCAACAAAGTCAAGCCATCATGATAGCTACAAGTCAAGGTCAATGAGAGACTATCATGATACAACAATAAGCAAATACCCCCTCCACAAATACTTATTTGCAACAATGCAAATAAGCCCTCCTCCACCAATCTTCGGCCAATGAACGGAACAATGGAAATCGGCCGAAACGGAAAGCAAACTGGCAACTCCATAAAACTGGTCCCGTAATAAATTACAGGAAAAACCCCGATACTGTGCATACACACCCGCATCTGTATTTCGACCGAAATACAAAATGCAATGAGACAAAATCTACACCGTACTATACTAGGATCCGGCTTAAACCAAAACCGGCTAGTAATATCTGTTCGATCCAGATCCGTGCAATACCGCACGTATCTGATCGAACCATGCCATATAACCATACGGCCTATAGTACAATCTGTCCGATCTTGATCCATGCAATACCGCACGTATCTGATCGGACCTTGCCATATCTCCATACGGCCTCTACAACCTTTCGCCCGAAAGCTGAGTAACTGAAAGTGTGGTGGACTCTAAAGACTCGTCAATACTATGGCTGTGGATTTAACCACTAGCACGTCAGAGGTATAAGCCAATACGTAACGGGCCACCAGCTATTGACTAAAAAGGGACGTCGATGAGTGAGCTCATCCTGACACCCTACTGAGCCTGTCAGTGACAATATCCGTGCAGTCCGGTCCGTTCGTCTATGAGTATCGCATGGCGGGCCTAGGGGGTTGGTAAAAGTCAGACCCCCAAAAGCGGTACAAGTCGTGTCGGAGTGTAGCCCAGAACACCCTGAGATACTACTGGAATACCTACCAGTAAATTTCCTTGCCTTGGCCAAGGACTTTGTGTAATGGCTCTCCTAGACACAGCACGACCTCACCCCCAATACCGGGAGAGACGAACCCCTGAAGATACGCTCACTGCCTCCATGTGGCTCGGGACTGTACCCAACTAAAACCTGTTTGCACGACTCCTTTGAGCCGTGGTAGGGTAGTAATCAAAGTACAGTGGGAACTCACACGAGACAAATGACGATCCCCAGGTCGATGAACTAACCTGCACACATGTCACCAGGGAACTGCCATCTGACGTCTGGTATATGACCAACTAGCATGTTCCCGGCGAGTCCTGTCCGGTGTACTCATAATCCAATGAGCACCTGTATACATCTTAGGTGATCCAACTGACACCAGTGGCTTGTGAGACCGGCCACCGCCCCTCGTCGGGGTCTCGACTGTATACACTAGTCTACTAATGGAGTATCGATGCCCGGTCTCGAAACTCCCACGACTAGGGACCTTTTAAGGATATGCTTGTAGACTCCCAGCTCCCACTTATATGATCGCCCTCATACTGCTGGTGGTCAAGCAAGAATCCTAGGGGCTCTATCAACGTGTAATAGCGACGTGTCAGGTCACCTAAAACAGTACACGATGATAAAGGTAAACCAGATAGCATACTATCATCTCGAGTAAGACTGTCCTACCGGGATAGGTCCTCCCTCAATCATTACAATCACGTACCTGTGACCTAATAATTGACTCTGAGGGCACTATCTCCAACATATTATATATTGGTATATATACTAGTAGATGTTATATATGTTTTACACCCGCGCTAGTCCAGTCGCCGCTCTGTCGTTAGTTAAGTAACCTAACGGGTGATGACGGGACCCAGTGACGAATGCGGATGGCATATACGTACATTTTATTTTCGTTCTTTTCTGGGGTGATTAATTGATGGGACTGCGTTGATTCTGATCAATGCGAAGGAAAACAAACCTCTTTGGATGTTGTTGGAACAGTTTTAAAAAGTGTTATTACAAAGACGTTTTCTTTTGTTTTGCACAGTGGTATTCGGTTGGAATATCCTGCACCTCATTCAACGAGGCAAAGGCCGAGATCCCTTCACCGGGAGTGACCCCTTGGGCAGAAGTTTACATCAGTGTAATAACTTCACTATAGTCGATTACATGTTGCTATACATCGCGGTATTCAGTTGGAATATTCTGCACCTCATTCCACGAGGAAAGAGCCGGGATCCCTTCACCGGGAGTGACCTCTTTAGCAAAGGTTTTCGCCACTATATTTTTATAAAAAGCTATCAGGTTCCTTCAACGAGATCAAGTTCATTACGTTAAAGGTTTTTCGCCAAAAACCAGCCGTAGCCCTCCGTCGTTTCAGACGGTAGCACGTAGTATTCATGCTATGTTTGTTGGCCTTCGTCAAGGCATAATGGATGGTAGTTGCTTGTTACTGTTCTGTTGCATAGATAGATGAGTTGGTTTGGGACAGTCGTATTACCTTGTTGGCCTTCGTCAAGGGTATGTACGGGTGGGTTCGAATTAACAAGATAATGACGGGCAGAACTTGACATGTGACTTATGATTTGTTGGCCTTCGTCAAGGTCATAAGAACATGGGGTAAAAATCATTTCGGGAGTTTCTAAAGAAACTGAAACTTGCCAGGCATGCGCATACCTTTTGGAGTGTGATAACGTGAGTGGATTTCGTCACGTTATCATGCGATGAGAGTTGGATCCCGATTCCCACTGATGAGTTGGTTTACTCTTCGGGTGATCCCGATTGATTCTTTTTTCAAGTTTGGAGGAGAATTTGACAGTACAGTGGGAGGTTTCCTGATTAGATAAAGTGATAACCATTCTGATCTAGGTTAGTGGCGTGGCTCTGATAACATGTAAGTGCACGGCGGCGCCCCGGCCGTCAATCAGACGCCGGAATGCGGAAACGAAACTTTTTACAAAACTTGTAAACCGGCACCACCGCGCACTTTAAAACCCGGATCGGGCCATTAACTTAATCCTAGCTAACTAGAGAAGGGGTAGAGAGATATACCGAGCGATCCGTGTCCTTTGGTCTTCTCGTCGTCATCCCGATCTCCCCGCGGAATCTCCGGTCTTCATCTCCTCGTCGGAAGGGCACCACATCGCCGGGTTCTTTTACGGGCTCTCACCTCTGGACCGAGGCAACTCGGGCACGAAGTTGGTGAGTCGACGTGTCCAAGAATTGCTGTAGAATAGTGTGGAACTCTATGTCTCATGGGGTTGTAAGAAGTTGCCTTTATGGTGGAGGAAATGAACTAGTGAGCTTTTGAGATGAACCAAGACCATTTTATTTTCAAGCAAATGAGACCAGATCTCTTCCCAAAAATTGGGACAACCCCCCTTGGTGGCCAGCCCCTTTTCAATGTGAATAAGAATGGGGAGTATGAATGAGGGAGACCATCAATAATGCAAGGGAGAGGAATGATAATAATCATGAAGAAAGTCGCCTCAATAATCATACCCATAACATCAACCATCATGTCACCCAAAAGTCAAGCAATGATAACTCCAAAGAAAGTCAAGGGATGGTGGAACCATCATGAAACCATCATGATGCAACAAAATACAAAGACCACCCTCCACAATGCTAATTTGCACAATTTCAAATAAGCCCTCCTCCACCAATTTTCAGCCAAGAAAAGATACAAAGGAAAATGGCCGAAACGCAATGCAAACTGGCAATTTCAGAAAAACGATCCCGTAATAAATTACAGGAAAACCTCGCTACTGTATATACTACCCGCATTTGTATTCCGATCGAATACAAATGCAATGAGACAAAATCTACACTGTACAATACTAGGATCCGGCTTAAACCAAAGCCCGCTAGTATTATCCGTCCGATCATGATCCGTGCAACACCGCACGTACATGATCGAACCCTGCCATATCTCCATACGGCCTCTACAGCGTTTCGCTCGAAACTTGGGAAAACGGTCTGTGGGGGACTCTAAAGACTCGCCAATACTTTGGTTATGGATTTAACCACCAGCACGTCTGAGGTATTAGCCATACGTAACGGGCTACCAGGTATTGACCAAAAGGGACGTAGATGAGCGAACTCATCCTGACACCCTACTGAGCCTGTCAGTGACAATATCCGTACAGTCCGGTCCGTTCGTCTATGAGTATCGCATGGCGGGCCTAGGGGGTTGGTAAAAGTCAGACCCCCAAAAGCGGTACAAGTCGTGTCGGAGTGTAGCCCAGAACACCCTGAGATACTACTGGAATACCTACCAGTAAATCTCCTGCCTTGGCCAAGGACTTCGTGTAATGGCTCTCCTAGACACAGCGCGACCTCACCTCCAATACCGGGAGAGACGAACCCCTGAAGATCCGCTCACTGCCTCCATGTGGCTCGGGACTGCACCCAACTAAAACCTGTTTGCACGTTTTCTTTGAGCATGGTAGGGTAGTAATCAAAGTACAGTGGGAACTCACACGAGACAAATGACGATCTCAGGTCGATGAACTAACCTGTACACATGTCACCAGGGAACTGCTATCTGACGTCAGGTATAAGACCAACTAGCATGTTCCCGGCGAGTCCTGTCCGGTGTACTCATAACCCAATGAGCACCTGTATACATCTTAGGTGAACCAACAGACACCAGTGGCTTGTGAGACCGGCCACCGCCCCTCGTCGGGGTCTCGACTGTATACACTAGTCTACTCTGGAGTATCGATGCCCTGTCTCGAAACTCCCACGACTAGGGACCTTTTAAGGATGTGCTTATAGACTACCAGCTCCCATGTATATGATCGCCCTCATACTGCTGGCAGTCAAGCAAGAATCTTAGGGGCTCTATCAACGCGTAATAGTGACCTATATGGTCACTTGAAGCAGTACATGATGATAAAGATAAACCAGATATCATACCATCATCTTGAGTAAGACTGTCCTATCGGGATAGGTCCTCTATCAATCATTGCAATCATGTGCTTGTGATCCAATAATTGACTCTGAGAGCACTATCTCCAACAATCTCCCACTTGCACTCAAAGCTAATTATTGCGATGTCGCATACTCACAGCCCGTGTGATACCGAACACCCAACTCCTCTACTAGTCAGTCTCACAAAACCCTTTTGCGAAACTATTGCGTTCGAGAAATAACCTCAGTGAGTGGATCCGCTTTGATGTTTCTTTCTATGTCTCTCTTTATCTCAAGTTCGCGGAGAAAGCCATCTCCCGAAATAAGCAATACCTTTCTTAGAATATGTCTGGATATTTGATGGGACCTAGTTTATAAATGAACTCCAAATCCAAACTTCTTAGACTGTATCGCCAACTGAACTTAATCAGTATCCTGCGTCATGCCTCCCTCAGTATCCCCTTGGACCACCTGTCCAAAATACTGCCCCTCGTCAGAAGGAAAACTATAATTCTGACAACCAATCTGTCATCCAGGTCACCTTGGAAGCCTAGAATGATAACTGTCTCCCGAATGAGGCTGTCGTTATCATATCCCTAGAATATCCACTTATGTTCTAAAACTGCTTTCGACCGTTTCTCCAGGATTGGATTAATATCAATTTATTGCATCCAGTGCAAAAACATCTGGTGTGGTACTTGACATCTCATGATTGACTCAATTGCCTAAGCAAGTGATCTGCCAATCATGTACATCCCTCTCCCCTTTAGTCTGTAAGACACCTTCAGAGAGGCTAACTCCGTCACCTGCAGGTACACTACCATGCCAGGAGTCGTCCATTCTAAAAACACCTTTAGAATGCTGTCTAAGTACCCAGATTGGGACACTTCCCAAATCTAGATCTAAAACCATAGATCTAGTAACCAGAATGTCTGATATTATATCTATATCTTATGTGGAGAAACCACTGTGTGACAACCAAAGTATAACCGATAGTAGTATAGGAATATCACTTCCTACTCTGTGTATGTCATCCAAATACCAGGACATCACACCCTACTACATTCTTAACACATCTATCCCCTATTCCGATGAAGTCAAACCTATGACTTTCACATCAGAAATAGATGATCTATCTAAGCTATATCCGCTTTAGTCAATAAATAGACGTAAGCCACCTGTCCACCAATGCTTCCGCTGCTCCCACTGATCACTACAACCCTCTGGCAGAGTCATATAGACGTACACTTCTAAAGCTCGTTTAGAACGACGCTATACTCATCCTCCTGCCGGGTTTCACAGTCTGGAACAACAGCAATGGCAAGTCTGGGTAAACAAGAACCTCCCTGTCACCGTCCTTGAGGCTACCGGAGTACCTCTCGGGTGCCTGAGGTTACCCACCGTATCTGCGGAGTGGCCAATGGAATGTCAAACCAAATTGAATCTTTAGGTTCTTATCAAATTTTCAGTAATCGTCTGCGGTTTTGGAATCACTTCCAGTTCTACCATACTCCCACTACTGTTTTCTGAAAAAATCCATTTTACTTAAAACTGTGGCGAGTCAAGAACAATATCACTATTGATCTTCCAGATGGTAGAAAGTCAACCCTCGTCATAGCCTGGGTTAACCCACAAACAGCCATTACAGAAACGTGCCTTGAGTTATCCGGAGTCTGGTTTTAAGCATAAGCCGAACAACTCCCCGTACCTTAACAATGTCAAGATATGAACTATTCTATATCCAATACAGAAACAGAGGAACTGATTTAATTGAACCAGATTCAAATCATGCAGCTGTCTCCAGTGTATGTCAACTAAATGGAAAGAGGCCGATCAACATTACTCAACTTAGGAGTGCTTCCAATTATGAGTAATTTCAAAAAAAAGCAAGTTCTCTTAACCATTACTATCAACTAAATACCATACAAAAGTATCTACATCTTCGATCACCTTGAAGATTCCTAATACCTGCAACACCTGGTTCTCTACTTTATTCTTATACCTATAACTTCTCAAAATTCGGACCTTGCATTTCTACGAAACACTTGTCTAAAAACTAGAGAAGTCATAAGTAAAACAAATATAGTACGAGGACCAACCCCTCTGTCCTAATGGACACTGGAAAATATACAATACTCTGTATAAGTCCCCTGAGTTGAATAACTCAGTCCCTGTGTGTCGTAGGTTGAAAATTGTACTTATGGTTAAGAAGAATTACACTGCTGTTTAATGCTCCTTACCTAATCATCCACTGATATAGGTAAATGTCATAGACATAATTTCAAAAAGGTATATCTCACTCTATAAAAATAGACGTACAGATATATCAATTTGAAATTGGTGCATAACAGTGGATATTCAAAACCAAATATTTGCCGTCCGGCAAACAACCGAGGTGACTTCCTCAAATATCACCAATTATAACGAATTCCGATATAATGAGGACAACCACCTAATTCCCAATAACTTACTCCCACTCATCATCTGTAAAACCATACAGATGTGAGAATCATACCTGGTAAATACATACCCTGGAGCAAGTGTCTAATTGGGAAATCAGTTTTCTTTTAACAGTACACAGTGAAATTGAAACATTGAAATGTTTCGTAGGGGTATCCTGGTATTCCTAGTAATTCCTCTTCCATTATCCAGATTCACAACTGTAACCGTATATTTCTATACCATCTCTTCACATCCCTTCATATGTCTTTAGTCATTACCTTCTGTACACCCTCTTAGGCTAAATGGTTTTCTTCCTTCCCTACCGTTTGGCATCAACCTATGGTTTGGAAGAAGACTATCCAATAAGCGTAATGGGTGTACTGTCCTAATCCTAGGAGCACTCGCAACGCGAGAGAAGGTGAAAATAAAAGACACCTGAATAAACCTTATTCCTATTTCTCCTGAACCAGAATCCATCCCCGAACTGGAACAAGTTCCTTTCGAGTTCGTATATAACCATACGATGGAGTATCCAATAAACTGTGGATCTTCGTAGTGATACGGAGTGTCCTAGAGAAATACAAAGGTGAAGTGGGAGTGGTAATGAAATACTTGGTTTGGTCGTGAATATCAGTCGCAATTTACTTTACCCTCTTACTAATCCCTTGATATGTCTTTACTTAATACCTTCTGTACACCATCGTTATGCTAATTGGTTTTCTCCATTCCCCACCGTTCGGCACCAGCCTAAGGTTTAGAAGAAGACTATCCAATTTGCGTAATAGGTGTACTATCTCCTAAACCAAGGAGTATTCGCAACCTGAGAGAAGGTAAAAGGAAAAGACAACTGAATAGCCCTATTCGTTTACTCCAGAACCGGAAACCATCCTCGAATAAATTCCTTCGAGTTCGTATATAACCATACGATGGTTTTATCCAATGGAAGTGGACGTTCGTAGTAATACGGGGTGTCCTGGAGAAAAAGGGTAAAAGTAGGAGTGGCAATGAGGTTTGCAACTCTGACAATCCAAAAGCCAGTGTTTAAGAAGGTTCGGTTAATTTTGGTCACTGAGTCATAGTCTTAGGGTCGGGTCAAGGTCGCTGCCAAAGAGAGCGAGAAAAGAAACACTCAGCGTGCACTCTAACCTAGATCAGAATGGTTGTCACTTTATCTAATTAGGAAACCTCCCACTGTACCGTCAAATTCTCCTCCAAACCTGAAAGAAGAATTAGTCGGGATCACCCGAGGAGTAAACCAACTCATCAGTGGGGATCGGGATCCAACTATCATCGCGTGATAACGTGACGGAATCCGCTCACGTTATCACACTCCAGAAGGTATGCGCATATCTGGCAAGTTTCAGTTTCTTTAGAAACTCCCGATGTGATTTTTACCCCATGCTCTTATGACCTTGATTTTGGCCAACAAATCATAAGTCACATGTCAAGTTCTACCCGTCATTCTCCAGGTTAATTTGAACTCACCCGTACCTACCCTTGACTTTGGCCAACAAGGCAGTACGACTGTCCCAAACCAACGCATCTATCTATGCCGCATATGAATACCCAATAGCTACCAAACACTGTGTCTTGACTTTGGCCAACAAACACAGCTTGAATACTATTGACTATCCATATGAAACGACAGAGAGCTACGAATGGTTGCTGGCGAAAACCTTTAACGTAATGAACTTGATATCGTTGAAGGAACCGGATAGCTTTTATAAAAATATAGTGGCGAAAACCTTTGCTAAAGAGGTCACTCCCGGTGAAGGGATCTCGGCTCTTTCCCTGTAGAATGAGGTGCAGGATATTCCAACTGAATACCACGATGCAAAGCAAAAGTAAACGACTATAGTGAAGTTATTGCCCTGACGCAAACTTCTGTCCAAGGGGTCACTCCCGGTGAAGGGATCTCGGCCCTTGCCTCGTCGACTGAGGTGCAGGATATTCCAACTGAATACCACCGTGCAAAACAAAAGAGAACGTCCTTGCAATAACAGCTTTTTGAAAAATGTTCCAACAACATCAGAAAAGGTTTGTTTAGCTTGCATTGATCCGAATCAACGCAGTCCTATCAATTGATCACACCAATAAAAAACGAAAATAATGATGTACGTATATGCCATCCGCATTCGCCACTGGGTCCCGTCATCACCCGTTAGGTTACTTAACTAACGACAGAGCGGGGACTGGACTAGCGCGGATGCAAAACATATACAACATCTACTAGTATATATATCAATATATAATATTCGCTCAAGGTGTGATAAAATGCAATATCACAGAAATGTAATAAGCATCACAGAACAATACAGATATCTGGGATTCCCGGGTTTCATAGAGCCGCTACTGAAACCTGACGTTCTCCTGGTCGTGTGGATAGCCTGTGCAATGAAGTCCTAGACCCCTACGGGCGCGGCAAGTTACCCGCCAAAACCTGAAGCGAGGCAGCCCCCTTCAGCAACGTGAATGGACCACCCAACACTTCACGGAATCCGGTAACTTGGGCACCCCTCCTTGGGTCAACCTATACCCCCTACGAGTGCGGCGAATAGCCCGCCAATTCTAGAGTGAGGCCCCCTCCGTCTCAACGCCATGAGATGCGGGCCCATTGCCCTCTAGAACCCGGCTATCCGTGCACCCCACCTTGGGGTAATCCTAGTACAGAAAGTAAAATATACATACAACGGGTACATCGACCTCAACCCGGTCGTGCCCCAAAAGAATAATATACAAACAGGCAGTGACGACAGTCCACATGTCGGACGCTCGCCCCGCAATATCAAATATACATAATACACCAAACTGTACTAACATTGCATCCAGGCTATCCCCACCGACCAATCCGCAACATCACAGGACAACACAGAACATCAACGTGAATGTCACGTTCGCAAATCCGTCTAAAAGGGCTATAGCAGTTAGACAGGATTTACCGATCAAGTGACATTCACGGTCGCAGATATAATGTAAATACCGTGAACTAACATGTTTAAAATTTTCGATCGATCAAATTCACCGAAGTGGGCCCCAAGCACTACTGTAGCACTCAAAGAAATCTGGGCCCAAACAGAACATACCAGAAACCCTATTTCCATGTCAGAGAGCCACTGTAAAAATTTGATGCAGTGAAGCCAAAATTCGGTGGCGGATCCGCGGCCAAAATGTGGTTGTCACGACCCGCAAAGTACGGAACGCGACCGGCACTTAGATTATGAAACGTCTCAAGGCGTCCGTAAAATAAGTAAGCCGAAGCCCAGAATACAAAACCCAATTAAGATTTTTAGAGTGAAGGAAAACCAATTTATTTAAGTATTTTACTCCATTCCATATCAAATTCCCCTTTTGAAATAATTTTCCTTTTTCCCAAAATTCATGCATAATTTCCTTGTAAAATAAGCTCCAACGAGTATAACAGGAATATAAATGAATAACGTGAAAATGGCATCCCCAAGCGGGAGCTAGCTCTTCGCCTCAAGGCGGTCATAAATCCCACGCAATGTAAAATGACAATGTGCATAAATAAGCATGAAGCATAAGAAATAACATGTCGACTCAAGTGAGCTCGACTCCAGATATATCATAAAATAAATCCCCAAGTCTCACAATCTCACCTCTAGGTCAATATACAGTAATCCAAATAAAACAGGTACAACTGAAATGATAGTAGCAGTAGATGGAGTGTTCTAGATACAACGAATATATAAGGTGGTACAAAATGATAATAACCCACCTATGAGCAAAAGCCTCGAGTCCAGATAAAAAGGGCAAATTGAGCAAAAGTGTCCGCCGCTACGGTGCTGACGGAACGGACCTGCAGAAAAGCTGTGGCACAACGGGGGTGAGTTGCCAGCTCGTGAGTAATAAATAACATCTACTGAGGCTATCGTATGCATGCACACAAGTGTCCTGGCATCCCTAAAACAGGTATGGCTACATGTACTAGCAGGTATGTATGCATCAACAGTGTACTAGCAAGTATATATGTCACATAGATATAATAACAGGTATGTATGCCACATGAAAGTACTATCATGAATGTATGCTATATGAGTCAACTCAGGATCTCAACATGTAAGTATAAGAATTATTCCTTGCTTGTTTTGAAACTTCCTTTTTAAACATCAGCATAATATCCAAGAAATCAATAAAATCCGTGTCCAGCAACGACACCTCAAACTGTCTCAAATCTCATATATCCATGTCAATATCTCTGGCCTCAGCCGTCCAGCTGACCCATATCAAATATCAATGTCCCAATCTAGCGGCCACAGTCGGTATCCTCTGGATATCCGCCGTTCCAAATGAAGTCACCAGTAGGTAATCCGTCCCCTGCCAGGCTCAACGCCATCATCTGCGATCGTCTTGCCCCGGGGTACCTTACCGGGCCCACCATGTACCCGTGACGGTTCCTCCACTCCTCGACACGGATCTCGAAAACCACAGCAAACTCATGGTGGACGACACTTTACATCATTAGAAAACCGCAACTTTTATATTTTAAAAGATAATAAGTTTGAAATCTTGCGGCTTTCCCCCGAAATCCAGAAATATCATAAATCTCATGAAATCTTCATGGATGCATATGTCAATGATAATGAATGCATGCGGTATCAATTTGCAATGTATGATTTATGCTAGGCATGAGCAATTGATATAATAATACATATGCACGAGAATAGCAATTCTTATGATTTCATTTAAATATTTATTGCAATAGCACAGGTCTAAGCAGTTAACATGTTTCAGATTTATAGTTATCTAGTGTCGTGACATGGCAATTACCAGGGTGTGTGTGTCCACATGAATAGTGCTCGTGCTGCATATAAAAACCTGGTAATGGTGCATGTGTCCTACAAATGAGTTTGCGTATACGGAACATCATATCAATCCTAATTGCAGCAAATGTCATACAAGTATTATTATTATTTTAATGTCACAAGTAAATGTCAAGTCTACTATTTTCAAGTTTACTAAATCTATCGGGCGACTCGTGCCATCCAAACGATCGTCCCCCGTAGATGTTAAATCTACTCACCCGTGATCCCGTGCTAAGTGTGTCCGACCACCTGCTTGCCTTTCTCCGCTGCCCTTGAAGTTCCCGCCGGCGAACCTAGAATTTACAAAAGTCACCACATAAGGAAAAATCCTGCAAAACGCGGTATATCGATAAAAAGGATATGCGTGCGTGAAACTAAACGCGCGTGCACACGACACGACGCGACGCGCACAAACCACTAGAACCAAAATCGACACGCTGTGTCGCGCAGCGCGCCACAGAACCACGCGTATCGCGCGCGTGTCGTACGAGACTTAAAACATCGAAAACACACAATTAGCTCCAGATTTTGTCTCTGGCCCAAACTTGAAAAGTTGCAGGTACCAACAGACTAACCTACCTAGAAGAACCCTACACCCAAACCCCCCACACCCCACCTCCTACTCTGGCCGCAATTTGCGGCCAGAATGAATAAATCGGCGGCCAAGAGGGGGAGGTGGGTCCCCGTGCTCTGTGTGTGTGCTCCTACTAGTCTCACTATACTACAGTCTTCACAATTTTATTCTGGAGGTCTCGGGTCGATAGCAGATCCCACAGAGGCCAAAAAGTCGATAAAACTGCTAATTTACGCCAAGTCGGGTAAAACGGGTGTCTTTATGAAATCTGGGGCAATCCTCTGGTTGACTGGCCTCACTAGCACCTAAAAGGGTTATTCTAACTAACACAACTTCCACTTTGCCAAAATTCCCTTAAATTATCCAAAATCACTACTAAGGCATGAAATGGACACTAATTAAGCTAGATTACTGAAATTTTAGCAATTTAAGGCTATCCATCTAAATTTAACGACACTACTAGGCTAAAACAGACTAATTAACATCAAAAAGGTTCTATTAAGCTACAAGCACTCCAAGGAACTAGATCTAGTATTACTACACAAGTTCTAGTACTAAAATCCCATTTATCACTAAACTAGTTTAACAATCACATAATCTAAGTAGTGTGGAGAGAGTTTAGGACTTATACCTCCTAGGGACCTTACAAACAAGGAGAAGAAGAAGAATAGGAAGGCGAGTGATGCAGTGCTGCTGCGGCCCAAGAGCTGTTGCAGGAATCTGCTGACGCGGATGCAGGTCTGGAGGTGTTTGCTGATGCTGAATGTGTGTGATGGCGGGGCTGATATGGTGTGGTGTTGAGCTGAGGTGGTATGGTGTTGGGATGAAGTTGTGTGGCTGGTGGTGTGGCGCTGGGCTGAGGCTGTTGCTGTTTTCAGGTGATAATGTTGTTTCAACTGATGCTGAACTGAAACAGGTTTTGGGGTGCTTGCTGTTTGAAATGGCAGCAGCAGCAGGGGTTTGGAAAATCTTGAGGGAAGGTTTGAGTGTTGTGAGGGGGGTGTTATGTATGGAGTTGGGGCTGAGAACAGCTGCTGTTGCTGATGCTTGAAGAAGGTTGAAGCTGATGTAACAGCTTATGTGCAGGCTGATGCACATGGCTGATGTTGCTGTTTTGGGTGGCTGATGCTGATTTGGAGGCTGAAATGAGCTGAAAATGGGCTGATGTGAGTGTGGGAGAGAGGGTTGTAAGGTTGGGGCTGCTTGTAATGATGATGGTTTGAGCTGATGGGCTGTTTTGGGGGCTGAAACAGCTGCTGTTGCAGCAGTTTAAGTGCTGGAGTGTGAAGGGGAGGGGCTGAGAATGGCTGATGTGAATCACCAGCTGCTGTAGCAGCAAAAAGGTAGTGGTTTGGGGGCTGAATTGATACAATTTGGGCTGATAATAGTAGTGTGAGTGAGAGAGAGGTGATAGGAGTTTGAAGTGAGGTGAGGGGACTTAACCTTAAACTCCCTTTCCCAACCAAAAGCCATCATGACACATCACATCCCTCACTCTCTCCGTAAGTCAACCTTAAACTCACTAATTTCCCATGGTCAAAGCCAACCATCCACCATTTTAAACTAATAAGCTTTAATAACTCAATTAACTTAATCAAGAACCTAACCCCCCATGGTTAATTTAAACATAGCTAACCCACAAGCTCAAATACATGGCAAACTCTAATTTTAAACCTATTTAACGTGCACAAGTGGGTGTGGTCGAGATAAAATTCCAAAAAAATAACCATAAACCCAGATAATTTACTAGAATCCCGTTTTGGTAAACTTTTTACCAAAAACCCCACATTAACACTTAATTACTACTAACCCTAAACTCAGGTGTTACAGTGGTTTTGGCCACTGATCCGCCGCGCTACAGTAACTTCAGCCTACCAAATTTTCACAGAATGCATAAAAACCCCTGCACGTATTTTTCCAATATACCAAATAATTTTTAGAGCAAGGAAAAATTCGACAGAAAGTGCGACATGGAAATGCGATTTTTGGAAAATCCGTTCGATCGAACTTGTAAACACGTTAGAGCAAGCTAGACTAGGTTAATGGCGTGGCTCTGATACCATGTAAGTGCACCGCGGCGCCCCGGCCGTCAATCCGACGCCGGAATGCGGAAACGAAACTTTTTACAAAACTTGTAAACCGGCACCACCGCACACTTTAAAACCCGGATCGGGCCATTAACTTAATCCTAGCTAACTAGAGAAGGGGTAGAGAGATATACCGAGCGATCCGTGTCCTTCAGTCTTCTCGTCGTCGTCCCGATCTCCCCGCGGAATCTCTGGTCTTCATTTCCTCGTCGGAAGGGCACCACATCGCCGGGTTCTTTTACGGGCTCTCACCTCTGGACCGAGGCAACTCGGGCACGAAGTTGGTGAGTCGACGTGTCCAAGAATTGCTGTAGAATAGTGTGGAACTCTATGTCTCATGGGGTTGTAAGAAGTTGCCTTTATGGTGGAGGAAATGAACTAGTGAGCTTTTGAGATGAACCAAGACCATTTTATTTTCAAGCAAATGAGACCAAATCTCTTCCCAAAAATTAGGACAACCCCTCCCCTTGGTGGCCGGCCCCTTTTCAACGTGAATAAGAATGGGGAGTATGAATGAGGGAGACCATCAATAATGCAAGGGAGAGGAATGATAATAATCATGAAGAAAGTCACTTCAATAATCATACCCATAACATCAACCATCATGTCACCCAAAAGTCAAGCAATGATAACTCCAAAGAAAGTCAAGGGATGGTGGAACCATCATGAAACCATCATGACGCTAACAAATACAAAGACCACCCTCCACAATGCTAATTTGCACAATTGCAAATAAGCCCTTCTCCACCAATTTTCAGCCAAGGAAAGATACAATGGAAAATGGCCGAAACAGAATGCAAACTGACAACTTCAGAAAAACGATCCCGTAATAAATTATAGGAAAACCCCGCTACTGTATATACATACCCATATTTGTATTCCGATCGAATACAAATGCAATGAGACAAAATCTACACTGTACAATACTAGGATCCGGCTTAAACCAAAGCTCGTTAGTATTATCCGTCCGATCAGGATCCATGCAACACCGCACGTACATGATCGAACCCTGCCATATCTCCATACGGCCTCTACAGCGTTTCACCCGAAACTTGAGAAAACGGTCTGTGGGGGACTCTAAAGACTCGTCAATACTTTGGTTATGGATTTAACCACCAGCACGTCAGAGGTATTAGCCATACGTAACGGGTTACCAGGTATTGACCAAAAGAGACGTCGATGAGCGAACTCATCCTGACACCCTACTGAGCCTGTCAGTGACAATATCTGTACAGTCCGGTCCGTTCGTCTATGAGTATCGCATGGCGGGCCTAGGGGGTTGGTAAAAGTCAGACCCCCAAAAGCAGTACAAGTCGTGTCGGAGTGTAGCCCAGAACACCCTGAGATACTACTGGAATACCTACCAGTAAATCTCCTGCCTTGGCCAAGGACTTCGTGTAATGGCTCTCCTAGACACAGCGCGACCTCACCCCCAATACCGGGAGAGACGAACCCCTGAAGATCCGCTCACTGCCTCCATGTGGCTCTGGACTGCACCCAACTAAAACCTGTTTGCATGTCTCCTTTGAGCGTGGTAGGGTAGTAATCAAAGTACAGTGGGAACTCACACGAGACAAATGACGATCTCAGGTCGATGAACTAACCTGTACACATGTCACCAGGGAACTGCTATCTGACGTCAGGTATAAGACCAACTAGCATGTTCCCGGTGAGTCCTTTCCGGTGTATTCATAACCCAATGAGCACCTGTATACATCTTAGATGAACCAACTGACACCAGTGGCTTGTGAGACCGGACACCGCCCCTCGTTGGGGTCTCGACTGTATACACTAGTCTACTCTGGAGTATCGATGCCCTGTCTCGAAACTCCTACGACTAGGGACCTTTTAAGGATGTGCTTATAGACTACCAGCTCCCACGTATATGATCGCCCTCATACTGCTGGCAGTCAAGCAAGAATCCTAGGGGCTCTATCAACGCGCAATAGTGACCTGTAAGGTCACCTGAAGCAGTACACGATGATAAAGATAAACCAGATAGCATACTATCATCTTGTGTAAGACTGTCCTTTCGGGATAGATCCTCCATCAATCATTGCAATCACGTGCCTGTGATCCAATAATTGACTCTGAGGGCACTATCTCCAACACAAACCATAGGCTAGTGCCGAACGGTAGGGAAGGAAGAAAACCATTTAGCCTAACGATGGTGTACAGAAGGTAACGACTAAAGACAAATAAAGGGATTTGGAGAGATGGCAAAGAAATATACGGTTGAAATCATGAATTGGATTATGAAAGAGACATTACTAAGAATACTAGGATACCCCTACGAAACATTTTCATGTTTCAGTTTCACTGTGCGTTGTTAAAGGAAAACTGATTTCCCGATTAGATACTTACTCCAGGGTATGTATTTACCAGGTATGATTCTCACATCCGTATGGTTTTACAGATAATGAGTGGGAGTAAGTTATTGGGAATTAGGTGATCATCCTCATTATATCGGAATTCGTTGTAATTGGTGATATTTGAGGAAGTCGCCTGGGTTTTTGCCGGACGGCATGTATTTGGTTTTGAGTATCCGTTGTTGTGCACCAATTTCAAAATGATATATCTGTATATTTATTTTTATAAAGTGAGATATAACTTTTTGAAATTATATCAGTGACATTTACCTATATCAGTTGGCGATTGGGTAAGGAGCGTTGAACAGCGGATGAGTTCTTAACTATAAGTACAGTTTTCAACCTACGATGCACAGGTTTTGAGTTATTCAACTCAGCGGACTTATACAGAGTATTGTATGTTGTCCAGTGTCCATCAGGACAAAAGGGTTGGTCCTCGTACTATGTTCTGTTTACTTGTGACTTCTCTAGTTTTTAGACAAGTGTTTCGTAGAAATACAAGGTCTAAGTTTTGAGAAGTTGTGGGTATAGGAATAAAGTAGAGAATCAGTTGTCGCAAGTGTCGGGATTCTTCAAAGAGATCGAAGATGTAGATACTTATGATTGGTATTCAGTTGATAGTAATGGTTTTGAGAAACTTGTTTCTCTTTCATGTTACTCATAATTGGATGGATTCCTAAGTTGAGTAATGCTGATTAGCCTCTCTCCATTAAGTTGATATGCACTGGAGACAGCTGCATGATTAGAATCTGGTTCTAATTAAATAAGTGCCAAAGTTTCTATATTGGATATAGAATGGTTCATATCTTAACGATGTTAAGGTACGGGGAGTTGTCCGGCTTATGATTAAAACCAGACTCTGGACAACTCAGGGCACGTTTCTGTAATGGCTGTTTGTGGGTCGACCCGGGCTATGTCGAGGGTTGACTTTCTACCATCTGGAAGATCAATAGTGATATTGTTCTTGACTCGCCACAGTTTTATTAAAATGGATTTTTTCAGAAAACAGTAGTGGGAGTATGGTATAACTGGAAGTGATTCCAGAACCGCAAACGATTACGGAAAATTTAATAGGACCTAAAGATTCAATCAGGTTTGACATTCCATTAGCCACTCCGCAGATATGCACTACTACAAATAAGGGTTGCCCCTACGGATTTATCGGTAGGGGCAACCTACTGCCCCTACGGATATATACGTAGGGGCGTAAAAACACCCCGTAGGTGCAAAGGCCGCAGGTGCAAGTTGAGGTCCTGAACTTGGCCCTACGGATAAATATATTCCCCTACGGATAACTCAGTAGGTGCTATAGCCCCTACGGAGTACCCCGTAGGGGTAATAAAATCATATATTTAATTTTTTTTTTGAATATATTGTATATACCTACGGATACAGCCGTAGGGGATATAAAGTAGCCCCTACGGCTGTTTCCGTAGGGGCCACTCCCTACACAATGCACTGAGATCGCGGGGGGAAAATATCAGGGAAACTGATATTTTGCCCCTACGGATATATACGTAGGGGATATATATTGGCCCCTACGTATATATCCGTAGGGGCACATCCAACACCCTACACTGATATCAGGTTTCCTGATATCAGGTTTCCTGATAGTTTGCCCCTACGGATAACTCCGTAGGGGCAATATATTTACCTACGGAGTAATCCGTAGGTACATGTTTTCTGTATTTTTTTTTAAAAAAGGGCTGCTAGATTTTTTCCCGCCCTGTGCACAATACTATATACATCAATCAAATCATATATTACAGTATTCATAATCACATCCCACGCATATATATAATATACAAAAGAAACCCAAAAACTGAATATGATATAAATTCAAACCAATATCAATATCGTTTCAAAATGTAGTACAATGTGATATAAATAAATACATGTTTCAAAAAATAAGAACCAAAAAGCTACCCTAGTTCGGTCCAGCTCCACCTCCGAGTAACGTTCGAATAACGCGCGCCTGCTCCTCGGTAAATACACTATCCAATACTGCAAATAAAGGAGTCTGAGCGGCATGTGGAGCTGGCGTCGTGGTCTGCGCAGCCGCCGTCGAGGTAGTCGCTTGCGGAGCCGCGGCTGCGGGAGTCTGAGTGGGCGGTGGAGCTACAGGAGCTGTCTGCGGAACCGCAGCCGATGTAGTGGCTTGCGGAGCCGCAGCCGAAGGAGATGCATGTGGAGGCTCGGCCGATCTACCCTGTCGCGTCTGGACATAACGTGTGTAAGAAGCGTCTAAGAACTGTGTATTATTCGAATTCGTTTCATTATTAAGTTATTTCGAAACCCTGTTTGGATATCTAGTTTGGAAAAGCGTTGTTTATTTTAATTACATATGTATGTATGATTAATCAGACTTACGTACTAATAAGGGTTGTGTTGATATGTATATAATATGAAATGATATTTTACTATAAAGTAGTATACATACCAGCATCTCCTTCAACTCCTGAACGGTGGCCCTCAAGCTATCCAGTTCCTGATGGACATGCCGGCCACTGGAGACGGAGGAAGTAACCGCCGGGGTGGAGTCCAACCTCATATGGGCCCTGCTAGGGCCCAATCCCCGGCCTCTCTCCCAACCTCCGTGGTGCCCTCCGTGTGCGGCGTCCAGAACTGGGGTCAGCAGCCTCGGATCGTTCTGTCCGGTAAAATCGATCCCCGAGGCCTGGGCCTGCTCAACCACCCGCTCCTACACCCACATTAAGCAGTAAAGTATAAGTATAAAATTTAAACTTGAACCTTCCAAAACTAAAATTTCAAATTTGGGTAGAAAAAATATTAACACTTACGCAGTACTCCTGGGTAGCGACGTCGGGACATCGAAGCTCGCCCGTGGCGGGATCTGTCGAGGTGCCGTGGACGGCAAGATATGCGGACAGCACGCTCGGTGTACCACCTGACGCCACGGTCCGAGATGTCTGCAATATTAGAAAGTAACTCTTAATATTAGAAATATTAGAGAATAACTCTTAATATTGCAGAATATTAGAGAATAACACTTAATTTACCGATAACTCCATGGCTCGAGTAATGTTCCTCGAGCCACCTGTGTAAGTGGGGCGACCCCTCTTCGCCGACTTCCTGTTCTCTGTATTCTGAGCGGCCTGTTTCTGCACAACGCATTAACATTTAGTTTTCTAATTAAGAAACACAAAGAAATAAATTATATCATAAATAATGAATTAAATTTAAAATACCTACTTGTTTGCGTTCGGAGTCGAAATAAGCGCACAATAGAGGCCATGTCTCTACGTCGACTCTCGCAAACGCCGGAGTAGATAGGAGGGCCGCTCTCTCTGCCTCGGGGGTCGCTATCCATAGGGAGTAGCAGTCGGCCTTCAGCTCATTCCTGTTGTATCGGACCTTGGCCTGCATGTTCTTCATCAGGCCATTGTACAGAGCATGAAGGTCGAGCACCCTCCCCGAGTGATCAGGGTCGGCTACAGGCTGAAAATCGTAATCCAACTGAAAATACAAAAAAAAAACATTGTTATTAGATTGCAAGTGTTAATAATAAATATATTGGATAGATCAAATGAAAATATATATTAATACATACCTGAGCCTGTTCAAAGAAGAGGGCGAATGAGCGCTGGTGCTGCTCGCCCCACTCAACGTGAAGTGGATAGTTTTTCACGATCCGGCTCTCGTCCCCCAAATACCGGCCGAACCTCTCGGCATGAGGACCGGTATAGCGATAGTCAAGGGTAAAAAATAGGGGGAATGCTGCCTCCCCCCTAGCTCTATTAGGCCTCAGCCTATGGGACTGATTCGGGCCTCGAGTCCCCCTCTGGGGATGGAGAGGCCCTGCGTCTGCACGAAATATCAAGACAATCAATAATAATACAAAGTTGTATTAAGAAATCAAGGTTAAACAAAAATTCAAGTGTGATATATACCTCCGGTGAATAACGCACGAGCCTGGGCCCGAGCAGCAGCACGAGCGGGACGATAGTTCCTCCGGTGAGGAACAACCGGGGTCCCGGACCCGGACGCATCCCCTCCAACTATAAAATAAACATCGACGCTAAATCTCCATGAAGTTCATATTTATGCTATAGAGCATATGTAAAATAAATAAATATTTTAAATTTATTCATACTAACCTGCAGACGATGCGGAGGGTACGGAAGCGGCAGGAGTGGCCCCTGTGGAAGGTGTGGACGCACCACCTATAATTAGACAATTAAAAATAGATTTTATAAGTAATTGCAAAAAGAATGTGTAGATCAATAATATAACGTTCTAAATCAATATGCATGAACTATAGGACATATAAACATACCCGCAGGTGCGGTGGTGTCACCACCTACAGCTAGACAATAATAAAAATTGCTAAGTAAGAGCAAAAGGAATGTGTATTTATGATATAGCATTCTACATCAATATACATACACTATATGATATATGAACATACCTGGAGGAGCGGGGGTGGCCTCTGTCCCAGATGTGGACGCAGGACCAACAACTAGACAATTAAAAATAGATTTGATAAGTAATTGCAAAAAGAATGTGTAGATCAATAATATAACGTTCTAGATCAATAATATAACGTTCTAAATCAATATGCATGCACTATATGATATATAAACATACCTGGAGGAGCGGGGGTGGCCTCTGTCCCAGATGTGGACGCAGGACCAACAACTAGACAATCAAACATTGACAATATAAGTAATTTTGACATAAACAGGCATGAATATCTGTAATATTAAATTGAAAATGGATATGCGTGCAGTATACCTGGAGGTGTGGCAAAATCCACACGGAAGGAGGCATCCGAAGGGGTCTCCGATCTGGGTGCAAGACCGGCCCTCTGAAGCTCCCTACGGAGCTCTCCGGGCGGCAGAACCGCTCTGCCTCTGCCTCTGCCGCGGCTGGAGCTCCTGCCGCCCCTCGCTGCTCCCGACATCGTCATCCAATCTAGATAAACGGTTCGTGAACGCATTAGACAATCATTAAAAGTATTGACTATATATGCTCTAGAGCGTAAAATGTGAAGTAATAATATAACATTACTGATAACCTTTTTCGTTTCGTGGGCGCATCATACATATCTACTTGGATTTCATCGTCGATGTCATTTCTAACCCACGTAACTTCATGATCGGTCGAAGACAACCCGTCCTTCGAAACAGACGGTCGGAGCACTTTAAGACTTCTCTCTTCTTCGTCCTCATCGCTATCCTCGTATTCTGGGACATCGTAGACATCTCTAGGTTTCCATCGGCATACAACACTCCACCCCGGATGCTTCAAACACTGTGAGTAGTATACTTGGAACGCTTGGTTCGGAAAGATAAACGGATCGTCTTGACCGTAAAATCGAAGTGTGTTCACACTGGTCAATCCATATTCATCTTTCCAAGTCCCAAGACTGCTTCTCCACCTGTCTGTATCGGTTCGCGGATCGTACCAAGTACAGTGGAATATATAAAAGGGTTCTGATCGTCCGGGATAGTGGATGCCGAGTATACAATTTAAGTACCCATAGTAAATCACACCGTCCGATCCTACCGTCGCAATACCACTATTCTGAGTGATTCTAGATGTTTCTATGTCCTTAATTTCGAATTTGTATCCAAGGACACCAAATCCTTTGTAATGTGCAACCTCCATACTAGGAAATTGAGCTAAACATCTTGAATCACTCTCAAATGATGCAGACAAGTTCGGATCGTGGATCTAACAAAACAAATTTTACGATAAATACATAACGATACAAGTTTAGATTAAAACTGATAGCAATAAAATGTAATTCGAATAACTTACATGCTCTGTGACCCAATCACAAAAATTATCCTGATGGTATTTTTCCAAACGCTCTTCGTTCCAATCAGGATACCCCTCACGTACCTCGTTAAAATGAGTTCTGTTTTCGACAAATAATTGTGACATTAATATTATGTCATTTCATACACACACAAACACAGATATAACAATTAATCCAAAAGAACTTACTCTCTAATTTGTTCAAGACATTCGCAATTAAGCAAGATAAACCGGTATATCTTGTTGATAAACATAGTGTCTACCCTCTTATACTCGGCTTTACCATATGGCCCGTCTTGAATTCTTCGAGGTCGGTTAAGCCTTGTCTCAATGTTCTCGTCCAGATAGCGGGAGCAAAATGTGGTTGCTTCATCAAGAAGATAACCTTGCATGATAGAACCCTCTGGTCGATTTTTATTGCGTATATACTTCTTAAGAGTGTAAAGGTACCTAATGAGAATATGTTGAATAAATAAACACGGGCATACATGACAAAAATAAATTTATAAATTGCGCGAAACGAAAAATTACATGTACCTCTCGACGGGATACATCCATCGATATTGTACCGGTCCGGCTAACTTCGCCTCAGTTGCAAGATGAACCGTCAAGTGTATTATGATATCGAAGAATGACGGTGGGAAAATACGCTCAAACTTGCAAAGTATCAACGCAATAGAATTTTGTAGTTTATCCAGCGTCGCAACCTCCAGCGTTTTAGCACACAACTCCCTGAAAAAACAACATAGGTCGTTGATTACTAGACCAACCGAGTCGGGGAGAGAAGTCCTGAGGGCTAATGGAAGAAGGTGCTCCACGATAACATGGTGGTCATGACTTTTCAGCCCATCGATCTTGCCCTTCACAATTTTTATTTTCTTGCTGAATGATCCTGAGAAACCTGTGGGGACTTTCAAATCATGCAACACCTGCAGGAATCTTTTCTTCTCCGGTTGTGACATATGATAAGCGGCATTGGGAAGTACAAACTTGCCCGGTTTACCCGCTACCGGTTTAGGGTGCAGTTCACTTCTTATTCCCCACTCTTGTAGATCCATCCGGGCATTCATGTTGTCTTTCGATTTCCCGTCTTTACACAGAAGCAAGTTAAGTATGTGCTCTGATACTCCCTTCTCTATATGCATGACGTCCAGACAATGACGCACTGAATTTGTAGACCAGTACGGAAGCTCGAAGAAAATGCTTAACTTGTTCCAATATTGTGGTTTGACCTGTCTCGTCGGATCCATCCCGAAGGTCACGTTATTGTAACCATCCCATTTAGCAGTCACGTCCTCTCCGGACAATGGGGATGGAGGCCCAAGAAGCTCCTGATGACCATCAAAGTGAACCGTGTCTAACCTGTAGGGGTGGTTTGGAGGCAGAAAACGTCGATGGCCGCAATAACAAACCTTCCTGCTAAAATTCAAAAATTTTGATGTTGTGTGTTCATGGCAATGAGGACATGCTTTGTGACCATGTACGGACCAACCTGAAAGCATTCCATATGCAGGAAAGTCATTAATTGTCCACATTAAAGCCGCACGCAGTATGAAGGTTGTATTTGTGTTTGAATCATATGTCTCTACACCATCAATAAACAAAGTTTTCAGCTCCTCAATCAGAGGTCGGAGATAGACGTCGATATTGTTCCCCGGTGAGTTTGGTCCGTCGATAAGAAGAGGCATCATAAAGTATGATTGGTCCATAGCCAACCAAGGCGACAGATTATAAATTATCATTACAACGGGCCATGTACTGTGACTTCCAGCCATATAGTTGAATGGGCAGAAGCCATCGGCAGCCAGTCCGAGCCGGACATTGCGGGGATCGCTACTGAATATTGTGTGCCTCCTATCGAAATCCTTCCATGCCGGTGAATCTCTTGGATGGCTCATTTTTCCATTTTCGCTTGGAGGAGCACGATGATGCCAAATCATTGCCTCGGCTGTTTTCTTGCACCTGAATAGCCTCTGTAGCCTCTGTGTTATGGGAAAATATCGTGCTATCTTCACAGGTATATCAGGCTTCTTATCAGAATCTTTCGGCTTATACCTGGCCTCTCCGCATGTTGGACACTCTTTCAAATCTGAATTCTCTTTCCGGTACAACACGCAATTTTTAGGACATGCTTGAATCTTCTCGCACTTTAGACCCAAATCAGACATCATTTTCTGGGCTTCGTACCAGCTTTCGGGCACATTATTTCCCGGAGGCATAGAATCTTTCAAGAACGAAAGAAGCATTGTGAATGACTTGTTGCTCCATCCATTTAGGCACTTAATTTGGAAAAGTTGGACGAACCATGAGAGGGTGGAATACTTCGCATTCTCATAAACTGGTTTCCTAGCATCATTCATGAAATTTTCATATTTATCCGCACGCGGTCCTTGACCGGAAGGAATGTCATCTTCGGTACGAATAGATTCACCTAGGGCAGCCTCTACCATATCCTCCATTTCTTCTGATGGAAATAAATTTCCGTATCCTGCCGTATTACCGAATTCTTCTTCTTCTCCTGCCGCATTATCGTGTTCTCCTTCTACCGCAGTACTGCATTCTTCTCCTTCCCCGTGATATTTCCAAATTGAATAAAGTCTAGTAAACCCATGTTTTATAATATGAAGCTCTGCCAATTCTACCTTCTGCCAGTACTTATTGCCACATCTATCGCACGGACAGAGAATCTTCTCTAATATGATCTTATTATGTGCTCGTGCAAATTCAAGGAAAGCAGCAACCCCTGCGACAAACGTAGGTTGCATACGTTGTTTCCAATCCACATACATCCAGTCCTTAACTCTGACGTACTCATGGGCCATGTTAGACTGAATAACATATAAATTGTAGGTTATGCTGACTATATTGAGAAATATAAGAACGGGATAGTTACTGACAAAGGAGAAAATCCATGTAGATGCTTTGTGTGTGCGTTTGTCGTTGAAAAGAATAAATTATCGCACGTTATGTTGACCGATAGACGGGGACTAAGTGGCGCTTTTAATTAGTTTCATATATGGGTATCGATGGGAATATGAAGGTTTCATATTATCATATATTGGTTTTAACCCGAACATCTCGAGTCGCTCTCTGATTATGCGTTTGTATGTATGTGTTCCGGCTGTCGGGGGTAGGCTTCTATCCCATTAAGAATGTATAGAGCGAACGCCCATCACTTGTGCTTTCAACCGTTTCGAGTAAATTTCGGCAGCACCTCCCCGCTGTTCTCCGAGTACACTGTAATAGAATAGATAATCATTTCAAAGCTGTGAAACAACGTTGAAATGAACATCTAATCTATCTTTGTACACGGAGAACCAGCGGAAAGGTACCGACGAAATATCTCGAAACGGATGAAAACACAAGTGAATGAAGGCGTTTGCTTTATACATTCTTAACTTGTCCACACGGGACAAATCTATGGGTTACCATACGATTGAATTTTCTCGTCGCGCAGACTATACGACGGTTGTTAGTATCGAGCTATACTGTCCGATATTTAACAACCTTCGTATAGTTCTAGGTCACGACGAGCATCGCACGTATGTTAACCGATAGACGGGGACTAAGTGGCGCTTTAGTTTCATATACGGGTATCGATGGGAATATGAAGGTCTCATATCATCATCGAGTATCATATATTGGTTTTAACCCGAACATCTCGAGTCGCTCTCTGATTATGCGTTTGTATGTATGTGTTCCGGCTGTCGGGGGTAGGCTTCTATCCCATTAAGAATGTATAGAGCGAACGCCCATCACTTGTGCTTTCAACCGTTTCGAGTAAATTTCGGCAGCACCTCCCCGCTGTTCTCCGAGTACACTGTAATAGAATAGATAATCATTTCAAAGCTGTGAAACAACGTTGAAATGAACATCTAATCTATCTTTGTACACGGAGAACCAGCGGAAAGGTACCGACGAAATATCTCGAAACGGATGAAAACACAAGTGAATGAAGGCGTTTGCTTTATACATTCTTAACTTGTCCACACGGGACAAATCTATGGGTTACCATACGATTGAATTTTCTTGTCGCGCAGACTATACGACGGTTGTTAGTATCGAGCTATACTGTCCGATATTTAACAACCTTCGTATAGTTCTAGGTCACGACGAGCATCGCACGTATGTTAACCGATAGACGGGGACTAAGTGGCGTTTTAGTTTCATATACGGGTATCGATGGGAATATGAAAGTTTCATATCATCATCGAGTATCATATATTGGTTTTAACCCGAACATCTCGAGTCGCTCTCTAATTATGCGTTTGTATGTATGTGTTCCGGCTGTCGGGGGTAGGATTCTATCCCATTAAGAAAAAATGGAGTGTATTTCGCTGTGAGAGACTCTTCAAAGAAATGGAGGAAGAAGCACTAAAGAAAAAAGAGAGAAAAATAAGAATATAAAGTTGAAACTAAAGTTGAGCTATCCGCTGAAATCATAAAGCATAGGAAAGTTGATTGAGTCTTGATCTATTGCTCTTTCTTTGCATTATCTCGTATGTCCATTTATAGATTTTAATGCCACATGAGATGTAATCAGTCAGCTCCCTATGGTTGTATTAATGTCAGCTCTTACACAATATGGGTATCTGCCTTACGATTAAGACAACTATGGAATATGTTAATTTAAAATGTAAGGCTAGCTTTCTATGTATTCTGAGGGACTGCTTGCATAGAACTTAGCTTGATCCTCTCAATTATTACACATAAATATGCTGACATGCCTCTCATAACCCTAACCCCAGCCCCACAGTAACCCTAACCCTAGCCCCAACCCTAACCCCAGCCCACCGTAACCCTACCCCAGCCCCACAGTAACCCTAACCCTAGCCCCAACCCTAACCCCAGCCCATCGTAACCCTACCCCAGCCCCACAGTAACCCTAACCCCAGCCCCACCGTAACCCTAACCCCAGCCCCACCACAGCAGCAGCCGAACCCCAACCCTAACCCTACCCCGACCCCGACCCCGACCCCGACCCCGACCGCCACCGCGCCCCTGCCCAAACCCAACTCTCGCGCGCGCAACCCAGACCCAGCCATGAATAATCCAAAAATGCTTTAATTTACCTCGAGATTTATACCTGAACGGGCGGTGGCGACGACGGCGTCGAATTGGCGAAGAAACCGGCGGTGGCGACGACGGTGGCGACGAAACTGGCGGTGGCGACGAGGATGGCGACGAAATCGGCGGTGGCGACGACGGTGGCGACGACGGCCGGCGACGGTGGCGACGCGACGGTGGCGATTTAGGGTTTTTCGCGCGCGTTTGAGGGAGAGAGAGAAAATGAGCGTAGGCTTTTCGATCTGGATTTGTTTTAAATCGATATTTACTTGCCCCTACGGATATGTCCGTAGGTCCTTTGTTTGCGCCACCGTAGGGGCAAACACCAAATTAAGAATCAAATTTTTTATTCTTGAAAGTCAGTGCCCGTAGGGGCAACCCTTTAGCCCTACGGATTAATCCGTAGGTCCAAGTAAAATCTGCCCCAACGGATAATCCCATCCGTAGGGGCAACCCCCTATTTTACTAGTGATGGTGGGTAACCTCAGGCACCCGAGAGGTACTCCGGTAGCCTCAAGGACGGTGACAGGGAGATTCTTGTTTACCCAGAATTGACACTACTGTTGTTCCAGACTATGAGAACCGGCAGGAGGTTAAGTATAGCGTCGTTCTAAACTAGCTTTAGAAGTGCACGTATATATTATTCTGCCAGAGGATTGTTGTGGTCAGTGGGAGCAGCGGAAGTATAGTGGGCAAGTAGCTTATGACTATTTATAGACTTAAGCAGTTATAGCGGAGATAGATCATCTATTTTTGATGTGACAGTCATGGGTTTGACTTCATCAGAATAGGGGATGGATCTGTTAAGAAGGTAGTAGGGTGTGATGTCCTAGTATTTGGATGACATACACAGAGTAGGAAGTAAAATTCCTATACTACGATCGGTTATACTTTTGGTTGTCACACAGTTGTTTCTCCACATAGGATATGGATATAATATCAGACATTCTGGTTACTAGATCTATGGTTTTAGATCTAGAATTGGGTAGTTTCCCAATCTGGGTACTTTGACAGTATTCTAATAGTATTTTAGAATAGATGACTCCTGGCATGGTGGTGTACCTGCAGATGATGGAGTCACCCTCTTTAAAGGTGTCTTACAGACTAAAGGGGAGAGGGATGTGCATGATTAACATATTACTTGCTTAGGCAATTGAGTCAATCATGAGATGTCAAGTACCACACCAGATGTTGTTTTGCACTAGATGCGATAAGTTTATATTAATTCAATCCTGAAGAAACATAAGGAAGCAGTTTTAGAACATAAGTGCATGTTCTACGGATTTGATGACGGCAGCCTCCTTCGAGAGACGGTTATCATTCCAGGCTTCAAAGGTGACATGAATGACAGAGTGATTGTCAGAGTTATAGTTTTCCTTCTAACGAAGGGGGCAGTATTATGGACAGATGGTCCAAGAGGATACTGTGGGAGGCATGGTGCAGGATACTGATTAGGTTCAGTTGTCGATACGGTCTAAGAAGTTTGGATTTGGAGTTCATTTATGAACTAGGTCCCATCAGATATCCAGACATATTCTAAGACAGGTATTACTCAATTCAGGAGATGGCTTTTTCCGCGAATTTGAGATTAAGAGAGACATAGAAAGAAACATCAGGGCGGATCCACTCATTGAGGCTATTTCTCGAACACAAGAGTTTTACAAATAGGCTTTGTGAAACTGATTAGTAGAGGAGTTGGGTGTTCGGTATCACACGGGCTGTGAGTATGCGACATCGCAATAATTAGCCTTAAGTGCAAGTGGGAGATTGTTGGATATAGTGCCCTCAAAGTCAATTATTGGATCGCAGGTACGTGATTGAAATGATTGAGGAGGACCTATACCGGTAGCACAGTCTTACTCGAGATGATAGTATGCTATCTGGTTTGCCTTTATCAGTCGTGTATAGGTTCAGGTGACTGATCACTATTACACGTTGATAGAGCCCTTAGAATCTTGCTTGACTACCAACTGTATGATGGCGATCATATACGTGAGAGTTGCGTAGTCTATAAGCACATCCTTAAAAGTGGTCCCTAGTCATGGGAGTTTCGAGACAGGGCATCGATACTCCGGAGCAGACTAGTGTATACAGTCGAGAGCCCGACGAGAGGCGGTGGCTGGTCTCACAAGCCACTGGTGTCAGTTGGATCACCTAATATGTATACAGGTGCTCATTGGGTTATGAGTACACCGGATAGGACTTGCTTGGAACCTGCTAGTTGGTATTATACCTAGCGTCAGATAGCAGTTCCCTGGTGACATGTGTACAGGTTAGTTTATCGACCTGAGGTCATCATTTGGCTCGTGTGAGTTCCCACTGTGCTTTGATTTCTACCCTACCACGGCTCAAAGGAGTCGTGCAAACAGGTCTTTTTTGGGTACAGTCCCGAGCCACATGGAGGAAAGTGAGCGGATCGGCAGGGGATTCGTCTCTCCCGGTATTGGGGGTGAGATCGTGCTGTGTCTAGGAGAGCCATTACACCAAGTCCTTGGCCAAGGCAGGTGAGAATTACTGGTAAGTATTCCAGTAGTTTCTCAGGGTGTTCAGGGCTTCTCTCCGACACGACTTATACCTCTATTTGGGGTCTGATGTTACCAGCCCCCTAGGCCCGATATGCGATTCTCATAGACGAACGGACCGGACTGTATGTATATTGTCACTGTTAGGCTCAGTAGGGTTCCACGATGAGTTCGCTCATCGGCTTCCCTTGAGGTCAGTACATGGGCAGCCGTTACGCACTGCTAGTGCCGCTGACGTGCTTGTGGTTAAACCCACTGCCATGGTACTAATGAGTCATTAGAGTCCCCCACAGATAGTTTCCCAAGTTCGGACGAAACGTTGTAGAGGCCGTATGGTTTTATGGCAGTGTTCGGAAAATGCTCGTGCGTTTACGCACGTGTCATATTTCGGGCAGATAATACTGGTGGGCTTTGGTTTAAGCCGGATCCATGTATTATACTATGTAGATATAATATCTTTGTCTCAGTTGCATTTGTATTCGGTCGTAATACAAATGCGGGTATGTTTATACTGTTACGGGGTTATCCTGAAATTCGTTTCGGGATCGCTTTTCGAAGTTGCCAGTTTTCTGTCACCCGTCTTAAACATTCGGTTTAATGCGGATTTATCTTTTCTTGAGGGTGAGTCATGAGAGGAAGCTTCTTGGATGATGACTAGGTTTTGTGAGTCATTCATTTGCATTAATGGTTGATGATGTGTTATTAGTGAGTCACCTTTTCCATTAATACTTTTTGTTCATGCTTAGGATATTTGTGTGAGATATTTTTTTATGATAAGCATTACTTATTGTCACCCCCTTTGCTCCTACACTTACCCCCACCTCTTCATATAGTGGCCGACTCCTTCTTGAGAAAAGATGATGGATTGATTAAAAAGATTATGGAATTTGGTTCATGGAAATTTGATATGCTCATTTCTTATTTCACTCCATTAAAACGCAACTTCATTAACCATTCATCCATGGTTTTGGATGAAGCGAGACAAAGTGTTCTACTCATTCTCTACATCAATCTTGGACATGTCGGCTAGCAAACTTCATGTCCGAGTTGCCTCGGTATAGAGGCGGAAGCCCGTTTAAAGATCCGTAGATGTGGTGCCACCTCGACGAGGAGCCAGGAGATCGGAGCAGCCGCAACAGAGCATGGGATGATGGTTAAAGACCGAAGGACTCGTATCGTTCGGTATAGCCTTTCTACCCACTTTGTAGTTTGTTAACGTTAATGGCAGATCCGGGTTATAGTATGCGATAGCGCCAGTTATAAAAGTTTTTGTTCCGCGTTTGTCGTCAGATTGACAGCCGGGCGCTACCGTAGACTTACAGCCTAAGTGAGGGTGTTGCGTTTGTTTGGTCTAGGTTCGTTTTAGGATGTTTGGCGAAGAGAAGCACGAGAGATTTTTCTGTCCCTCATACTAACCTTCCTTAGCCCCTAACAAGTGTGGAAATTATTCACACATTAAAATGAAAATAAAAACAAAGAAGGAAAAAGGAAAGAAAGAAAGGAAAAAAATACGATTTTACAAAATGGTAGCTAGCTAACTACTTGAGCCCTCACCTTAGCAAGGGACTCTGTCGAGTATCATGGCTTGAAAATAATACGGATAAGAAGAAAAGAAAAAGAAAACAAGGAAAGAAATAATAACAACTACTTAACAATAAGAAATAAAATTACACTAAGAATTGAAATTACAATACAAGAATTAAAAGATACAAGATAATAAAAACCCTCATCTTCATTAAATATCCACTCAAGAGCTCTCACTACACTTTAATGAAGGAATAGATGAAGAGGAAGAAGAAGGTACAAGCTAACCTACACTAAAATCTAACTAAAAAGAAGTATCCTCACTTGAGCACAAAACATGAGTATTTATAGGCAGAGAGATGAAACCCTAGACTCATATTCTGAGCCCTAATACAATAACGAAAATACCCCAAAAATATATTCTTGCGCCGAGTTAACTCGGCTGCGGAACCGCCGCGTTATGTTCACATTGGCCGCGGTTCCGTGGTGGTATTGAGGAATTGGTTTGTCGTTTTTTTCATGGTTTTTTGTGTTGCTATCTTATGTTGTTCTACATGTTCCAAATTGCAAATTGCTTCCAAAATTTCTTTAGATTTGCAACAGTCCAAAATGGCTTCACTTTTATTTCATTTGACCTTTATCTCCCTCGAGCTCCACGCACCCATTGAATCTTGTGCTGCCCCTCTCGTGCTCTGTGCTTGTCCGAGACACGAATGACCACTGTTATTTGTCTTGTCTCTTGAACTGGTAAGCGGCACTTGACGGATACGGATGACCGGAACCCGGCTTTTATCTGTCTGTGACAGATGTTCTGGATTTTGGTGTAACTGTGGAGATTTTGTATGATTTGCGTCATTTTTGACTAGGAACCTATAACCTGTAAATATGTAGCAAACATGGATCAAAAACATTTGCCTATAAACAAACGAGTAGAAAGATGGGCGGTATTAAATGCAATATTCTGGTATGAACAAATACCCCCAAACTTAACTTTTGCTCATCTCGAGCAAAACCAATTATTCATAAAAAGTCCTAACCTCACTTTCGCAGGGAACGCGATTGCACTGAGCTCGTGCAACAAGCTGTTAAAAATCTAGGTGTCCCTAGTAGGATGAGTGTTGTCTCCTGAGGATTTTCAGCGGATACTACCCACAAAATCCCGTCAAGCTAGTTTCATAAGTTAACGTTGATTCTACTCCTACAGTTTAGTATCTAAGTTAGAAATTCTATCATCCTAAGTTAGAAATATTCAATCCTTATTTTTCACACCTCCTATTTATTCTACCTCAGATCCTATACGTTTTGACAGTTTAGAAAGATCTCGGTATCTCTTGAGTTTTTCTTCTAAAGCGCGGTCTCCAATCAGGAATTTTTATCATCTTTACGGAAAACATAAGTCTTATTCTTTATTCCTATCTTTCCTCCAAACATCGATCGTGTACCCCTACGTGTGTGTAAAATTTCACCCCTACACTCAAGAATTCAATTCAAGCTATATTACCCTTGCCTTAATACCTAATACTATTTCTTTTCTTTAATGATGGACGGTTTTGCTCACACACCTTTCATGCGACTATTAATGCTTCTTGAGGCACTAACAGCTGATTACTGAATGTGTGAGCTTAAAGCATAGATAGCAGTTTCCAGGTCTTGACTTTATTGTTGGGGTCGAAAATTGCACCCCGGTTGACCAAATCAAAGTCAAGGTCAACCCTAAGCCAGGTGGGCCCAAGCTCAGATCAAGTGGGCTCATGCCCGAGTCGAGCTCGAACATGAAGCGGCCGGCCTCCCCTATGCAAATAAAAAATCATGTAATAAATAATTTTGATGTAATTTTTTATGCATGAATGTAAGCAAAATAGGCATAAAGCCAAATTTTTGTAAGCCCATGGCTTATGTGCAAAAATAAATAGCACATGGGGCATGGGATGGGCAAAATGCCATTTTGTAAAGTCTAAGGGGCTATGTGTAAATGTGTAAGCCTATATAAGGCAACATGATAATAAAATAAGAAGAACATTTTTCATTCTCTAAAACTCTAGGATTTTTGTGTCTCCTTCTCTTTCCTCAAGATTCTAAACCTTCTTCCCCTTTTCAATTAAATCAAGAGTTTTACTCTTCCTTTTCCAAAACTAAATAGTTTTTCACCACAAAACCCACAAAGAGGAGCTCAGATCTTCCATTAGATCTCAAAAAGGGGAGATTTTTAAGTCTCACCCTCTCTTGTTCTCCAGATCCGACCGACACAAGAGGAGGAAGGAGACCCATCTCCAGAGATCCCATTTTGGGAAAGATCCAAGGCTCAGCGGAGAAGAAAGGGCCCCCCTTGAGCATTTACAAAGATTTCTTGGAGTTTAACTCCACAAATCAAAGTTTTCGGGAGTTTAACTCCATAAGATTAAGTTGACAATAATAATACATCTTTTTTTAAGGAGTTTAACTCCCAAAAGTCAATTGGAGTACAACTCCCAGTACGGGGGGCTGAGCCCCCCTTTTACTTTCCGCTGGCGCCATGCGCCCAGCGCCTGCGTGCCGCGCACGTAAGGTGATGGCGCCTTCTCCCACACATCCATTGGATGCCTTTCCTCTTATATATATATATATATATATATATATATATATATATATATATATATGTATGTATATATACATATACACACACATACTCCACAACACTGTCCCCGTTAGAAAAAATTTCTAACGGGGCGCTGCCACGCACCCCGCAAGGGGGTTGCTAGCCCGCTTGACCCCCAGCCCACTATCCGGGTAGCTGGACCCCCGTAAAAACTCTGCGGCCCCCCTAATATATCCAATTCCCCTCCAAAACACAACACTGCACATTGAGTTCGCATGACCTGTTTGACCCGTCAATCGAAGGTTCTCTCGCTCCAAAGGCGAGGGGTAATTAACGGCAGCTTAGTCCGCGGCTGCCGGAGATTCGAATCCCCACAATCAATAAACCCCGGCCTACCCTAGGCAGGGGGAATCATCTGTAATGCGCCTGACAATCGCGCGCGTATTCCCATCTCAATGGGGTGACGAAAAACACCCTACAGATTCTGGCACGTCCGGTGGGACCAATCTCTCCTCCCATATTTCAGTTTAAATATCTATGCGAACTCAATCAACATATACATTGATTGCCTGTACTGAAATCATGCTTCTATTTGCAGGTTAATGACTTTCGACTGCAATCTTCGGACGCAAAAAATGTCTCCAAGGGCAAGCTCAGCTCTCAAAACAACTCCTATCTCCTACACGATGAAGATGGACGCCAGGACGGTCCTCTCGGCCAGTCTCGGGTGACAATGGGAGGAGCCGCCGCTACCATTTGGCTTTATTCTGTTCGTGTCAGCTAGCGCCATCCCAGCTTCTCAAGCTCCGGTAACAGTCAAACCGTCCTCGAAAGGCAAGATGCCAAATATAGTGATCGCGAGGGCACCTTAGCCCAAGCACAAATCCATTTCTGAACGACTCTCCATTGCCCCAGCTCGGGGCAAGGCCATCAACACCAACAAAGCAACAGGGAGTCTCGAGCAAGCTCCGGCGGTGCCCCTGACAACCGCTCGATCGGGTGTCTTCTCTAAGCTCCCCGCCGATCGACTCACGATGGCTTTCTGGACGACGGATGCCGGTCAAGCCCTCAAAATCGAGAAGCTAAGACAGAAAAAGCTCGGATATAGAGCCAACAAAAGGGCTAGGACTCATGCTAGGCTAAACTTCATGAAGCTCCAAGAACAGGGTTACCTCGCCAAAGATAAAGAGACGGCTGGATATGTAGTCTACACTGTCTACATGGTGGGCATACGCAGCAAGAGCAAGGACAGGGCCACTACATCTCAAATCCAATCTGGTGTGAATGTGGTTGTGATTGATCTCAAAAACTATTTCTTACCGCAATCAAGAACGGCGTCACTTTGCAGCTAGCCGGTGAGTACGGTCGGTCCACAGGGATGTTGTGAATTTCCTAGTCGCGTTCTTACGAGTTAATTCCGAAGGGTGTTCGGATTAATTATTAAATCTAAAAACTGAATTAACCTAGGGCAATTATCTAGATCTACTCTAGCTAGGGCTAGGTTTAGGGATGGTTTGGAAATGTAATTAAATCTCACCGCTTTCAATACCCGAATGAAGATCTGTGAGGAGTTATGGTAATTATCAATAAAAGGGATTAGATCCGTTCGGAAAGGTGTTCCTTCCTCTAGGTTCTTGTCCTTCCTTTAGAGATCCTTACCCTAACCTCTATGGAAAACACGCGCAACCGGTCCTTTACACTACGGTGTCATCGTTACCTCGAGGGGTAGGATGCCGTAGGGCGCGGTATGTGCGTGTATGCATGGAGTCCTATTGCAAATATTTGGTGGGTAAGAAAGGGATGAGAGATCTCATCTCTTAAAATCCTTCTTCAAAGCTAAACCCTAAACAAGTTCCTAGGGCATGAAATTAAATCTACCTAGGGTAAGGAATTGAAATCTACACTAGGGCAAGAAATTAAATTACTTACAGATGGCTCTCTCCAAACATCAACGCAGGGTTGTCAGATCTGAATTCATGAAGTGAAAAGAGGCACCGATGCTCTCCAAAAGATTTCTAAATTTTATTCATTAAAGGGAGGCGTAAGAAATTACAATCTTTAGAGTTCTATTTATAGGAAATAGAAACCCTAGGTTACATTTTGATCTGCATGTCTACAATTACAAAAATAGCCCTAGGTTGACTAGTCAAAGCCGCAAAGAAACTTGGTAAAATTTTTATCTTCTGAAAGCCCTAGATGGCCGCGGAACCGCGGCATAGGTGGGGGTTGGGCCGCGGTTCCGCGGCCCAATGGAGGATTCAATTCCTTATTTTTTTCTGTGCTTCTTTCAGGCTTTCTGGGCTTTGTTATTCTTTGGTTCTTTCTTCACTTGGGCTTCTACATTGGTTCCAGATCTTCAGTGAACAATTTTGCAATGGCTTTTTAACCGTTTGCCTTGATATTCTGGATCTGGTGTTGCCTTGTTGATTGTGAACTGTTCTTCGTCTAGGCTTGATTAAGATCCTCCTAGTTGTTGGTCAAAGTCCACTTTTGCATCGTCTTTTCATCGTTTTCACTGTTTCCTGTCCAAGAACCTGTAACCTGTAACATGTAGCAGACATGCGTCAAAAGCACCTGTTTATTTATAAAAAGAATAAGAATGGGGAATATAATAATGCAATATTATGGTGTGAACAAATAACCCAAACTTATCTTTTGCGCGTCCCCGAGTAAACTTATTTTTTTATTCACTACAAAAAACCTAACCGCACTTTCGCAGAGAAACGCGATTGCACTGAGCATGTGCAACAAGCCGTTAAACCTTTAGGTGTCCCTAGTAGGAGGAGTGTTATCTCCTGAGGGTTTTCAGCGGATTACACCCACAAAATCTTATCAACTTGGCTTTTTCGACTTTAATTCTCCAATTAGGTTTTCTAACAAGGAATTCTATTATCGTCGACCCGCAAATTATCCACTGATATTCTTCACACTTCCTCATCATTTAACTTAAGATTATATATGTTCTGCAGACCTACTTAGCTTTCGGCATCTCTTAAGTTTTCCTTCTAGGGTTCCATCTCCACTTAGGAATTTCTATCAACTCTACTAAAGATACAAGTTCTATTCTTCACTCCTTTCTCTCATCTAAACTCCAATCACATATCCCTACATGTGTGTATAGATCACCCCTACACTTGAAAATTCAAATCAAGCAATCATGCTCTTGTCCGTTGTCCAAAGTATTTATTAGTAGGTGAATTTTTAATTGAATTTTGCTTATACATCCTTCATGCGACCGTTAATACTTCTTAAGGTACTAACAACCGATTACAAGATGCGTTAGCACTTTAAAGCGTACTTCCTAGTCTTGCAACACCCAAGGCTTTAGCAGTGACTCCCAGACCAGTTGGTCTAAGGCACTAGGTGATGAAGCACCTTCGTTAAATATTTTTTTATTTTTGCAGCCTTAAGTAATCACAAAAACCAGTGTCCATTTTTTTATTATTCACACTTTTTTTTTCTTTTATTTTCTTCGTACTAAGGACTTTAGACAAGAGCATTTCAAGGTCTCTTCTACTATTCCAAGTTTCAAGATGCGTGATAGTGCAAATTGTAGGGTATACATTTTCAGAATCTAGACTTAAGTTAGGAACTATTTTTCAAACTTATACTCTAATAAGAACATCAATACTCTTCCCTTGTTTCGACTTAGCCCAAGAAGTGAACCCAAAATTTTGCCTATTTCTAAATAAACCACAAAGACATATACTTTCTACCGTTAAACTTTAAGGAAGGTTATTTTTAGGGTTTTTAATTTACTAAGTCTAAGATCTAGTTGTTCCTAGCTAGTTAACCTATTTGTCAAACTCAAGTCAATTAGCTAAAATTGAATACATTTATTTTTATAGTTTTTGAAATTTTTCAATTTTTATGGGTTTTCAAATAAGTATGCAAATGCAAAAAATATGTACAAATGAATGCGAAGAAAGAAGACGTACTGAGCATACCCCCAAACTTGAACTTGACAGTGTCCTCACCGTCATACTAAACCAAGAGGGTCAAAATACCGGCACTCTCCTGTTTATTTATTTATAATTTATTTTTATATTTTTAATGTTTTGAATTTTTTTTATTTTATAGAAAAAGAAAACAAAAAGTATATACATATATACAACAAGGTTCTCCCCAAACTAAAGCTTGGCCTTACCCAAGCAAAAGGTTAGCAACAACCATTCAAAAATCTTATCATGGTACTGATCTAGTTGGTGAAAGAATGGGGTGGAAAGGAAAGAAATGAGAAACACACGAGACCGAATGGGAAGAAAAGAATATGGTCTCGGTGGGGGAGAAGAATGGTGGAAAGAAGAAAGAAGTGGAGTACGATCTTGAGGGTGTAAATCGAGTGCATAAATTAGCGCAATTTGTGATGACCGATGTGTTAAAAGCGATTGCGCTAACCTATCAACCCGTCATGAAATGGGGTCAAATCTCTCAAGATTCGCAAGGAAACATGGGTACGCCGAACTTAGTATAGGAGATGAAAGCGTAACGGTCTCTTGTACGGTCGGAACAACGGGAAAGACGAAAGGAAGTGAATTAGGGATAGTCTCATTCTCACCGTAGTAAACTGTCTCGAACTTGAAAGATTCCATTAATGGTTCGAAACTACTGTAAGCAACCGGGTTTGATGGTTCAACTAACTCATCTGAAAATGTAAAAGACTCAAACTCGGGCGGTGAGTCATCAACATCGTCCGAAAAAGTGAAACACTCGTAAGTGTTATCATCTGTTAGAACAGTATCAGATTCAAAGGAAAATTTTTCAAGCGCACAGTCTTCAAGCAAGGTCGGAACGATGGAAAGGAGGGAGGTTGATTTAGGTAAAGGTTTAAGAGGATGAGCTGGAAAATCCGACACATCAAACAAGAATGGTTCAACCTCAATAAGATCCTCAAAACTCTCCTCAATACTATCCTTATAATTCTCCTCAATATTCAACTCTTCCATGCCATTATCATCAAAGTCAAGACGCATATGAGATTCGGGAGAAATATTTAATAACTCGGGATGATAATTTGAACATAAAATCTCAATTAAATCGACAGGTTCATCATCCGAAATATTCCCGGCGTCTATATCCTCAATCAAGTGAAAATCGATTTCTTTAGACACCTCCTCAAAAGTATGGATATTTATCGATTTAGGTTCTAGAGTGGAGGTGTAAAGGTCAAAAGGATTAGGTGTGGTTTCACCCGAAATGGGTTCTTCACAATTTGGCAAATCAAACACTACAAAGTCGCACAACTCATCATTTTGGAGACATGTTTGAAAATTAGAGTTGTTGGATTCAATTGGGTATGGGTAGGTTTGATTTGGAAATCCTCTCTCATTCTCACTCTGTCCAACCGCCTCCTTATACATTGAAAAATTTGGAGCTAGCGGAAAACTAGCTACCGGTTCACTCTGTTGCATAAGGGCGGCCACAGACGCTTCCACATTCCTAGTCATTTTATTTGTTGCTGCAATATATGCCTCTAACGACTCTTCCAAACTAGACTTTGGTGGTAAGGGGGTTTCGGTAAAAGATTCAAAATGGTGTGGATATGCAAAACTCCCAACAGGCTGTGTGGAAACAGTGTCTAGTGAGGGTGGTAAGGTCGGGTAGGACTGGTAAGAAGTGGGTGATTGGACAGGGGTAGGGTCAACATATGAATAACAAGGTGAATAGTCGTGTGGATCCCTAGAACTAGATGAGTGGAGAGGGGTGAAAGATCGACTGCGAGATTGAGCAATATGCTCAGCAATGGACATCGGCTTAGAAGTTACAGCAGGACTTGGAAAAGTGGTGTCAACATATGTAGGTGGTAAAGATGGACTTGGTCGACACAAAGTGGGTTGAAAAGTCAAACTGTTTCTCCTAGACGCCTCTATTTGATCTTTCAAAGATTTTTTGGCAAGGAAGGATCGTCTTTAAATTGACCGAACACATTGACGTATGACGCAAGATTAGGTTCGGGATACCAAAGTTCGGCTAATGATTTATTATATGGGGTACCCATGTTAGAAGAAGGGGTGAAAAGAAAGAAAGATGGATGGTGGTGGTGCAAGGATCTATTTGCGGCAAAAAATTTTGCAAGTTTCTATAAAAGATTTACCCTTTTTATTTTTATTCTTTTTCTCTTTATTTGGAAAAATTTTGTTGCAAGAAAGATTTTTAATTAAAGATATGCAACCGAAAAATATTACTTGCAATCAGTTATTATTTTAAGCATATCACAAGAATCTTTATTTGGAAAAAATTGTTGCAAAAAGATATTCTAGAGAAGATATGCAACAAAAAAATTACTTGCAATCAATTTCTAATTCAAGCGGGGCGTGAAAATCCTGCACAAAATTGTTATTTGGAAGGGAATATATTTTTAAAGCGCACGAAATCTTGCAGGAATTTCCAGAAAAGATATATGGGGATTTGCAGAGGGGAGAATTAGAAATTAAACCGTGCAAAAATTTTGCGATGAACAGTCCAAACAGCCACGGTTCCGCGGTTTTTTGGCGCATCAAGGCCGCGATTCCGCGGTTGCTCTGCGGGATCGGGTCCTGAAAAAAATTGTACGGCTCTGTGGTGGCAATCTACCTCTGTTTTGATGTGTTGTTTTCTGTTTTGCTTTCTGGAAATTTCCAGATCCGAATTTGTATATCCTGCAAAATTCAAACAACAAAGCATCCTTTTCAAAAAATAACAATTGATATATTTTTATAATTTTTGGGATTTTTCAGATTTTTATGATTTTTTAATTTTATGATTAACCCGAAATTTCGAAAAGGAAATTTCTACGCCATCCCCGGCAACGGCGCCATTTGATTGATCTCAAAAACTATTTCTTACCGCAATCAAGAACGACATCGCTTTGCAGCTAGCCGGTGAGTACGGGTCGGTCCACAGGGATGTTGTGAATTTCCTAGTCGCGTTCTTACGAGTTAATTCCGAAGGGTGTTCGGATTAATTATTAAATCTAAAAACTGAATTAACCTAGGGCAATTATCTAGATCTACTCTAGCTAGGGCTAGGTTTAGGGATGGTTTGGAAATGTAATTAAATCTCACCTCTTTCAATACCCGAATGAAGATCTGTGAGGAGTTATGGTAATTATCAATAAAGGGGATTAGATCCGTTCGGGAAGGTGTTCCTTCCTCTAGGTTCTTGTCCTTCCTTTAGAGATCCTTATCCTAACCTCCATGGAAAACACGCGCAACCGGTCCTTTACACTACGGTGTTATCGTTACCTCGAGGGGTAGGATGCCGTAGGGTGCGGTATGTGCGTGTATGCATGGAGTCCTATTGCAAATATTTGGTGGGTAAGAAAGGGATGAGAGATCTCATCTCTTAAAATCCTTCTTCAAAGCTAAACCCTAAACAAGTTCCTAGGGCATGAAATTAAATCTACCTAGGGTAAGGAATTGAAATCTACACTAGGGCAAGAAATTAAATTACTTACAGATGGCTCTCTCCAAACATCAATACAGGGTTTTCAGATCTGAATTCATGAAGTGAAAAGAGGCACCGATGCTCTCCAAAAGATTTCTAAATTTTATTCATTAAAGGGAGGCATAAGAAATTACAATCTTTAGAGTTCTATTTATAGGAAATAGAAACGCTAGGTTATATTTTGATCCGCATGTCTACAATTACAAAAATAGCCCTAGGTTGACTAGTCAAAGCCGCAAAGAAACTTGGTAAAATTTTTATCTTCTGAAAGCCCTAGATGGCCGCGGAACCACGGCATAGGTGGGGGTTGGGCCGCGGTTCCGCGGCCCAATGGAGGATTCAATTCCTTATTTTTTTCTGTGCTTCTTTCAGGCTTTCTGGGCTTTGTTATTCTTTGGTTCTTTCTTCACTTGGGCTTCTACATTGGTTCCAGATCCTCAGTGAACAATTTTGCAATGGCTTTTTAACCGTTTGCCTTGATATTCTGGATCTGGCGTTGCCTTGTTGATTGTGAACTGTTCTTCGTCTAGGCTTGATTAAGATCCTCCTAGTTGTTGGTCAAAGTCCACTTTTGCATCGTCTTTTCATCGTTTTCATTGTTTCCTGTCCAAGAACCTGTAACCTGTAACATGTAGCAGACATGCGTCAAAAGCACCTGTTTATTTATAAAAAGAATAAGAATGGGGAATATAATAATGCAATATTATGGTGTGAACAGGTTGTCACTTCCCAAGACCAGCATCCTCCGGAAGGTAATGAAAATCCTCCCAATGAGGCTGATGAGCAGAGAGATCCCTCGGTTCATGAGGAGTTGGGCTCGGAAAGCGAAGGCGAGCCAACTTTCCATCCTAAGACCGCAGAGCAGCAACTTCTCCAGGAACTTCGAAAGCAGCTCTGAAACAAAGACAAGGAGATGGCTAAGCTCTACTACAAAATTGACGACTTGACAAACGTCGTCTTACAGCTCACGAACCAACTTGCCTCTCAGCCGCCCAATCAAGCGTGGGCTCTGCTCATGAACTGGGAAACAGTGTCCCGATGCAGCCGATTCTTATTCCCTCAAATCCAAAGGTGGGCGAGCCGCATGAAAGTCAGTCGCATCCTATCTCGGGAAATGTCTTAGCTACTGATGACAGCAACCCGCTAACCCAAGATCAAATCATGGATTTGGTTGCCAACAAAGTCAAAACATTGATAGCCGAAGCCGAAGAGCAAAAAGATGTCAGCAGTAGTGGGAGACCATATCCTGCTCGGTACGACCTTGTGGAGTTTCCCACTGGCTATGTCGTCCCCAAATTTGAAAGGTTCAATGGGACGGGAAATACGAACCGACACATTGCCTAATTTAAAGCATCATGCGTAAATACTGGGGGCAATGATGCGCTCCTTCTCCATCAGTTTGTTAATATCTTGACGGATGTTGCTTTCGATTGGTATGAAAGCATATTGGATGACTCAATCACGACGTTCGCTCAAATAGAATCCATGTTCAAGCAAAGGTTCATGAGTGTCAGCGATAAAATCACCATTGCCGACCTCGTAAGGACCGAGCCAAAGAACAACGAAAGCAACATGGATTTTATAGCCCGATGGCGCAATCTCTCTATCAAATGTGAACCGCCGTTGGAGCAAGACCAATCCATCAGTCTTCTTATAGAAAATCTGAACGACTGGATGAAACCTTTCCTGTGAACCGCAGGCCTCAAAACATTCCAAGAACTGACCAAGAAAGTTCAAATGTTAGAACGCTCAAATCCCGAGTCCACTCAGAATCTCCAATTCACAAACAGACCGAGCCATTGGAGGGATGACAACCAGAAAAGCGAAAGTTCCAACAGCACCGATTCTCTAAATAAGCAGAGAGTGGGCGGAGCAAAGACTAAAAAATCTCGGGAGCTAACTTTGGAGGAAAAAAGAAATAAGGTCTACTCTTTCAGAAGGGATAAGGTCCACAAAATTTTCAAAGATGCTCTGAAAAATGGCCTGCGGCTACCAAAACCAAAATAGCTAAGTGAAGCGAGCAGGACTGATCATCCCAATTTTTTCCCATACCACCGAGTCCTAGGGCACACTATTGAAGACTGCTGCATCTTCAAAGATTGGGTTGAAAAGCAATACAAGGCAGGAAAGATAGAACTGTCTAAAGGTGTGTTAACGAACAGTTAAGCTGCGACCGCCAATTTCATACAAACGGAGACTGAAGTCCTTCGGGAACCTGATTCTCTCAGACATCTGCCTTTCTCTGAAAAGAGCGGAACAAGGAAACAAGCTAAGAGCAAAGCGAGCAACGTTGCCGATGAAGAAGAAATAAACGGGTACACAACCCATACGGTCTACATGATGGAGCTCAGAGGAACAATTCCTCCTACACCTTATAGCCATGACAATGACACGGTTGTTTCCATCCAACACCGGCTCGATCCAAATGATGAAGATCTCGCTCAGGCCATTAAACCAAAGGAACCCGTGGTTCATGCTGAATCAAGCTCAGGCGGTAAGGATGACACCGTTGTCATACCTGGAACCATAGAACAAACATTATTCTAATAGCTTCAAAGGAAACTTCAGGACAGGGATGAGAAGATGGCCCATGTCCATTCCAAAGTCGACAAGCTGGCAAATGTCTTGGCAGATCTCACGACCAAAGTCACCCAATTGCAATTACAACAAAATCAAAATTTGGTTCCTGAGCCAGGGATTGATATCCTGAAACAGCCGACCGATACTCCCTCCTGCCCGAGAGCGGAATACCTTTGTGAAAAACGGCCGCGATCAGCCTCCAGTCCCTCCGATACGTACACTAAACGTGGTAAGCGGACATCAGGCGAACCAAAGACCGATCGTCCTCAGGGTCCAACATCAGTAAGGCCACCTACTCTAATGGAGAGAAAGAAGAAAGTATACTCCTTAAGGATGGATGAATTTCGCCAAAAATTCGAGGACGCCTTGAACAACGGCCCGCAACTGCCTATTCCAAAGAGGCCACGTGAAATGAACATGACCGACAATCCCATATACTGTCCATATCATAGAATGGTAAGTCATACCATTGAAGACTACTATGTTTTCAAAGATTGGGTGGAGAAACAATACAATCTTGGAAAAGCCTCACAGTCGTCAGATGTACTGACAAGCCACAGAGCTACGGTCATCAACACAGCTCCGCTAAGATCAAAGTTTGAGGAGCTGGAATAGGCAAACAATTGACCACCACGTCGCTAAACTGGAAACAGACGACCACCACGTCGTTAAACTGGGAACAGTCGACCTCTAAGTCGTTAAACTGGGGATGTAAAAATGTGTAAATAAAATAAAAATATAAATAAATAAATAAAAAGCCGAAATGATAGGGCAACTCGCAATAAAAATCAGCGAGTAAAATAAAAAAGAAAATAAAGCCGAAATGATGGGGCAACCACGAATAAAAAGCCAAAATGATAGGGCAATCACGACTTTCGTGATAAGAAAAGCTGAAAAGATAGAGCAATCGCGGTAAAAAAAATGGCGAATGATGAGTCGCTCCTGGTACCATATTCCAGTGCAGCGATGCAGACGCCTACCGAAATTTCAAATCTATGAATGTCCCCAACGGCGAATGATGAGTCGCTCCTGATACTATATTCCAGTGCAGCGATGCAGACGCCAACCAAAATCCAATTTTCCAAAATTCCCCCAGCCCTACGGTTGGTCCCCAAGTTGACTACCAAGATATGCAGGCAAGAGTATGAGCAGTAATGAGCGTATAACAATAACATGAATATGGAACAGTGAAGTGTATATGCATGCGGTGAGTAATCTATGCTACTGGGTTAATTACTCTCAAGTCTTTGAAATCAATTTAATGAATCGTCGATGTAACTCAGTAGTATCCCGTGCATGTCCGGAACCACGGTCCAGGCTCTCGGGGCTGAATCCGAGACGTGCCGCTAAGCACAAACAGGAAACATGTACAGACGAATGATGTCAGCAACATCATCCCGGGACTGGCCTAGCCCCCAAAACTGATCAGTATAAGCGTTGAACTGTTGAGTTACAAGTCAGGTTTCATCATTGATTTCCCCTTACCCCCAAGTTATGTGTTCAAGTCAGGTATTAATAAATCTGGAGCTAATGTCAACACAGGATCAAGCAGGTACATGTTTGTTTATAAAGACAACAGGATATGTCCATCGGGACATGTCAGGATTATCGGCATTAGAAATAGGATCAGGTAACATGTCAAGTAGTGGTGTATCAGGTCATGTCAAGTACTCTCCTCACCTCACTTTCCAACTCATTATCCATTTAAAGATAAATGGAAATAACCAATAATGAGGTGTCCACCTTCAAGAATGTTTTCCGTATAAAATACGGATTACAGTTTACTGTATATACATACCTGCATTCGCATAAAAACACGAATACCCAAAGAGATAGAATAACACAAAGAACATAATACAAGAATATACATATCGAAATATATATATATATATATATATATGTAAATTATTAAATCAATACCTGATTTAATAATCCGGCTCAAAACACTAGCCGGCTAGTATTATCAATTGTCCGATCGAAAGTCCGGGTACTTAGTACCATCAATCAATCGAAACCCTGCACGTATCCAATATGGCTACTACATCATTTCGCCTGAACCAGGGAAACCCTCTGTGTGGGACTCTAAAGACTCGACAGTACGCCGACAGCGAGTTACTGGATAAATCCATAACCATAAGCGCGTCAGCGGCACTAGCTGTACGTAACGGCTACCTGGGTACCTGTCGAAAAGGAAGGCCGACGAGAAAACTCATCAGGATCACTACTAAGCATATCCGTGACAATCTCCGTATAGTCCGGTCTCATCATCTGAGAGTATCGCATATCGGGTTTAGAGGGTGGTAAACGCCAGACCTTAATAACCTGATATTTCGTGCTAATACGGCTCAGGACCAATCCGGGAAACTACTGATCAACCTACCAGTAAATCCCAACTGCCTTGGCTAAGGTCTTATGGTTCTGACCAATCGAACACAGTGCGATGTCGACTCCATATACTAGGAGAGATGAATCTCCAACAATCACTCACTGTCTCCATGTGGCTCGGGACTGTACCCAACCAAAACATGTTTGCACGACTCAGTAGAGCCATGGTAGGGTAGTGATCAAAGTACATTAGGAATTCACACGAGACAAATGACGATCTCGGGTCAGAAGACTAACCTGTACTCATGTTACCTAAGAACTGCTATCTGACGATAGGTATAGTACCATTTAGAAGTTCTCGGCGAGTCCGTCCAGTGTACTCACCCCCAGTGAGCATCTGTATACGATCTTAGGTGCAAAAGACCAATGGCTGCGAGACCAACCATCGCCCCTCATCGGGGTCTAGAAACCTATACACCAGTCTACTCCGGAATATTGATGCCCAGTCTTGATACTCCCATGAATAGGGACCTTTTAAGGATGTGCTTATCGACTACCCTACTCCAACAAGTATGACCGCCATCACAACGCAGGTAGTCAAGCAATGATCCTACAGAATTTATCAACATGTATAGATGATACGTAATAACAAGTAGAACATATGCACATGTTAAGATAAAGACAAATCAGATAGCATATAATCATATCGAGCAAGATTTTCCTGTACATACATATGTCCAAGCATCCACATGTATACATATACAATAATGGCCTCTAGAGCCTACATATCCAATAGTCTTTCGGGCATGCTTTGTTGAGGTCTCGAAAGTCCACGCAGATGCGGACCGTCCCATTTTTCTTCATTACTGGAACGATGTTAGCGTTCCAGTCGGGATATTGGACTTCTTGGATGAAACCGGAGTCGATTAGTTTCTTGACATCAGTGTTAATACTCATCTCAAGTTCGATCCGCATCCTCCTTGGCGCCTATTTGATTAACTTTATGCCCGGCGATATAGCCAGTTTATGTACTGCTACTTTTGGATCTAGACCCGGCATCTCGAAATAGTTCCATGCAAAGCAGTCTTTATACTGCATAAGCACGTCTTTTAACGTGGCTAACTGTCTTTCAGATATTAGCTCACTGACGAACGTTAGCCTTGGATCATTTTCCGTTCCTAAGTCGATTTTCCTTAGGTTGTCCGCCGTGGTGTGTATCACATCTTCCAGCTCTTTTGGTGCTAATGGAAACTCTGAGATCACTTCGTCCCCGTCTTCATTAGCGAAGCACCTGAAGAGGTCATTCATACTCTCATTCCCTCCCTCTTTTGAGAGTATTATCATTTGGCAAGTACGAGTCCGCTTCCCATTTTGTGGTTGAGTTGGTCCTATCCTGACGGGATAGGTCTTTTTTGGCTCAAGCTTGTGTGTGTGGGGGGGGGGGTTACCCTCCAACTGTCGGATAAAGCGAACCTGCCTTATCGATATTGGTCTTCCACCCAATCTTTGAACATGAAGAAGTGTTCAAAGGGATGACCTATTGCTTGGTGATAAGAGCAATAATCCGAATGATGGACCTTGTTTATTTGTTCAAGATGCCGAGACTTCGGAAGCGTCATCATTTGGTGCTTTATAATAAGATTGAATATTTTCCTTGTCTTGTCTTGAAGGAAAGAGTATTCCCGACCTATCTTCTTTATAAAGGATGGGCTCCCATAGAGTTTTTCGCAATTGCACGGCGTCTTAGATCAGCTTTGTTGTCTTCGAACATTGTTTGCGTTCTTTGCCCTGTTTTTACCTCCATTTAGGGGTTTTCCCCTTTTGCAAGAACATATAGCGGGTTGGGGATGAAGAGCATTACGGTCTACTTTCTCTGCGGCTTGCCAGCTGAGACGCTGCGTCTTGGCCTTTTCATAAATGGCCATTTCGCGACTGTGATTGTCCCGGCTCGTTTGACAAGCTTCTTTTATTATCTTGTCAATTTGTTCTTCATGTGACTGACTTAACATTCTTAAAGCGAGATCTCGCTCCGATTTGACGTCATACCTACTTGGAATAGCGTTTTCCTCTTCACTCAAGCTGTTTATGACATGGAAACTGTAAAATTGCTCCTGTTTCTTGGACCGAACATATCCGAGCCCGGTTGTCTCCATCTTCTCGTTGGGCTTCCTTCGTTGAGTCCCGGGAATGTACCAAATCTTTTTGTAGAATTGGGCTTGTCGAACAGTTTGTTCGAGGGGTATGCCTTGGTGTTTTAAAAGCTCTTTCAATCCTCCCACATAATATCTTGGCAAACAGATGGGGTGAAGCCTGTCGAGTGCAAAATCAGCACCATGCCAAATTTCTTTTTCTACTTTGGTCTCCGTAGATTGGTAGAAGAAGATCGCCTTTTCACCTCTTCGCCTAGGAGGTACGTAGAAAGTTTGCAGCTCTTGTATGCTCTATGTGTCGAGCGTATCAAGTACCTTGTAGTGTCGAAGCAGAGCTATTGAGATTTGCAGACTCTAATCCGCTTCGGTAAAAGCCTGCATCGACTGGCGGATGGAGAACACTGCATTAGCCTCATCCTCGGAGTCGCTGCCAAAGATCAAAATAGGAGTAGATGGTCCGGATTTATTGTTTTCTTTTTGGGATTGCCCCGAGTAGAATATTCTTCATCTTCCTCGGTATTGCTCCCAAAGATCGGGATAGTGGTGACGGACTTCTGTTTATTCTCCGGCTTGTGACACCTTTCTGTATCCTTGAAGTCTGGTATGAAGTACTTTGTGTCTTCGAATTTCCAAACTTCGTTTACCGAGAACGGGTTTAGCTCTCCCGTGACGGTGTACTCCGAACCATCCTTGAAATACTTCATACACTGATATTGTGTAGTAGGGATGACATTGTACTTATGTAACCAAGGCCTGCTGAGCAAAGCGTTATAGCAAGTCTTAGCGCCAATGACATGAAATTTGATGTCAGTAACGAGCAGCCCAAAGCATAGCGTCAATATTATGGACCCAAGCATCCGTGACGACTATGAGTCAAACCCAGATATGGTAATTTTATCTCGGGCAAGGTGCTGAACGTTCATGCAAATTTCCTTCAGCGCTCTCACGTTGAGAAGGTCAACGGAGGATCCGTTGTCGACAAGGATTTTCCCTATCTTGATGTCATAGCAGTACCTGGTGACGTATAATGGGAGATTATGTTCGCACGTACCGAGGAGTAGATCTTCATCGCTGAATGTAATATTAGCCGTGTGGATCTCTACCAGTTCATCTTTCATCTTCTCTTCTGCGAAGAAAGCTTGAAACTGATCGGGCTCTTGTAATGCCTTAATTAAGGAATCCCGTACCTCTTTGGACAGGAGGAGGGTATCCAGTATGCTTAGCTGCGAAGGTATTTTCCTCAGATATGCTAGGACGTTGTAATCCACCTTGTTCTTCTTAGGCGGGTCCCTTGCGGCAAACTCTTTAACTGCTCCTTCATCGAGGGCGATTTTCTCGGGGATTTTTCCTTTCCTTTTGTCTTTTTTCTTTGATCCTTTGTTTGTAGGTTCAATATTCTTCTCAGGCAGCGTGCGGTTACGCAGCTGAATATTCTCGCAGTTCTTTTCCTCCTCTTCTTTTTCGGAGGCGGAATCCTTGAAAAGAGGGTTAAGGGGTGTTTCATCCTCAGAATCGCTCCCGAACGTAAGAACTGGAGGTTTTCCTCTATCCGAACTGGTACCAACCATATGACAGTTGCCAGTCGCTTCTTTATGCGCGTGCGTCTCGCTATTTTGATGTCGACAAGCATAAGCTTCGTACTTCATTCTCTTGAAGTGTTTTTGATGGGAAATGTATTCTTGCCACTACTTCTTGATTGCACTACATTCTTCGATTGGTTGGGTGACCCTCCGATGATATAGACAGTATTCTAGATGTGAGTCTTCCCTATCGAAGTTTGTGACGCCGGGAGTGTTCTTTATGAGAGGTGGAAGCTTCATCCCCATTGACAGGGCTTTGGCAAACCGCTTCTCTGTTTTGATCCAGCTCTTATTTGTTGCAGGTGTGCTTTGATTTGGTTGGAGCATTTTACAACTTGTCCTCACCGCATCTTCTTTATCTAGACGCTGACGCTTAGCCTTTTCATATACGGATGTCTCGCATTCTCGGTCAACTTTACTTTTTGAAAGGCTTCGTTTAGCAGCCTCTCAATCAGGTCTTCTTTTGGCAGTTTCGGGGATTTTAGCCCCGATTCTACCCCTAATTCCTCTGCGTTGTTTTCTAACGCTGAGGGAGTCTCTTAGTCATATAACGACGAATGGGAGACCATATGATAACTTGCTACATATTCTTCCACTTGTTCTGATGAGTCATTCCCTCATCATTGTCATTGTCTTGTTCCTCAAGAATATGCTTGAGGAATTATTCGAGCATGATTGGTGTTCACGCCTTCTGCTTATACTCCTCCAACGCATCTATGTATTTTTGTAGATCTGTGTGCTTGTCGTCATACTCGGCAGGCTGCACAGATTTCTTGGTCTTCTTCTTTTTCTTCGAAGACTTTGAAGGCTTAACTTGGGGGCTTTTCCCCTTGTCAGCAATTTTTGGTGCGAGGTGAGATTTTAGAATCCCCTTGATTATTTCGGGTTCAAGTGGGCTCCTCTACCTGATTGCCGGACATGCCTGAAAATCCTTCAGCATTTTTTTAGTTTTTGCTGAGAGGGCTACTTCCCATGGAGCTTCCTCCACGAGTGAGCATGATGCCCCCATGCGCGTCTACCTTTCTGGGAGTGTGCTTCTGGGGAGGGTTTACCCTCCAGTAATCAGACAACGCGAATTTCCCCTATTGATATTGGTCTTCAACCCAATTTTTGAAGACGTAGCAATACTCAATTGGGTGGCTCACCATTCTATGATAGAAGCAGTAATTAGGGTTGTTAACGTCTCCAGGTTGTGCTGGACACCGCAGGTCTGGCAATATGATGAGGTTATTTTGCATTGCCAACTTGAACAGTCTCTTCGTTTTGTCGCGGGGAAACGAGTAAGCACGTCCTAGCCTTTCTTTCAAGGACGGGCGCGAACACGCGTTGTTTTAGCGAGCTGTTGGTTTTGGGCCGCTTGGCTGTTGTTGCGTGTTGGCAACGAATGCCGCTTTCCCTTTACCCTTGGTATTTCGAGGGTCCTTATTTAAGGAGGAAGGCCCATGGCTCATTTGATCCATCTGGGCCATTTTGGCCATCAAAGCCGGAAAGGTTATGGTCTTGAAGAACGTCATGAACTGGGACACAGTCGTATGATGATCAAGGGTCCCGATGAACATACCCATGGCAGGAGACTCTTCAATGTGCTATTCGCACTTAGACCACAGGTTCCGCCACCGGATCGCATTCTCCCGGCTTTACCCTGGCATTGATTAATGCCAGGATCGGAGTGCGTTTGCTCGCACTGGAGAAACGCTGTATGAAAAGCAGCTCCATTTCTGCAAAGGTTTTCACGGAGTCATTTGGGAGCTCCGAGTACCATTCGAAAGCTATCTCTGACAGGCTGCCAACGAACTAGCGAAGCAACAGTTTTTCGTTGCCTCCAGTGTTGCCGCTCAGAGCTCTGAATTGCACGACGTGTTGGTGAGAGTTTCCTGTTCCTTTGTAGAAATGGAACTTGGGGATCGTATATCCCACCGGGTATTTGATTTGGTCATACCAGCCTGGATATAGTCGCCCAGTTCTGACAATTTGGCCGGCGGCTTCATTAGCTTAGTGAGCTCTTATTTGTTGAGCAATGTAATCATTCAAGGCGGCCTTGGAGATCGTTTCCTCCTTGGACGCTGACAAGGCCAGAGGAGGGTTTGATGTTCCCCTCTGTCATCCTCAATGATTATCGGTGGATCTTCGGCCGGGGGTTCTGGTTGGATTGTCATTCCAACCATGTCTTGGAACAAGAGAGCCATCCTCTTTATGTTAGCAGCTTGCTCAGCAGCCTCTTTGTCCTTTCTCTCTAGCACCCTTCGCAGAAACACTGTGTCAGTCTCTTGCTCTTGGCGTTGTTCGATTTCTTTGTCCGGACCTTCTTTTTTTCCGGTAAGCGCTGCCATTTTGGTCAGCATTTCCTGGAGCTTTTTCTGTTGCTCCTGAGCCTTAGTCAACGATCGAGTTTTCGATCGATTACTTACTGAGGCGCGGCTTTCTTCTTTTCCTGAAGCCATATAAACCGTATATACAGTTATGCCCCCAGACTCGGGGCGTTTAGGTTATAAGATCTAGAGAAAACTCTACCGCCTGAGGCTGGAGTTGTTCCCAATTAGAACAGCAGCATCGACCTCCACCATAGGAGCTGGTGGGGTGAGACCAGAGGGGGAGTTGCCCCTCAGCCTGTCTTGTTCGGCGCCAGTGGTGACGTCGAGCGTGCCTCGCTGAAGGGACCGTCTTAGTTTTGGAAGCGGATTCTTTATGCACCCGGCTTTGCTGAGGGGTTTCAATCGGTGTCATCCTGTTGAAGACCGACATCCTTGATAGAGTTTGAGGAGAGCCAGCCAATCTTTCGAAGACCGACCATCTGATGGGGGAAGCACCTTTGCTGGCTTTGTCTATAGAAGGAGTAGGGAGGGCTAGCCATTTTGGGGTAGCTCCTTCTGGAATCACAGGCTTCTTTATGAGCCTGTTTGAGTTCTTGCTCAGCCTGTTGAATACCGAGACGCCAGAGTTTGACGGCTTGCTGACAGGAACCATCATGGTTGCGAACCGATCGAAGACCGACTTTCTGGGAGCTTCTTCTTGCGGCGTTGAGGCACCGAAACTCACAGGTGGGAGCATGGCCCCAAAGAACAGTCCGGTAGTGTCTTGTGTGACCTGCCCCACCGGTATTGAGAAAATAGAGGCCGCGTTATGCCTATAGGTCACTTCTCCAATTGGGGTGGAGCGAGAGTTATTGTTGCATGAGGTGCAGTTGAGAGCCATTGATTTTCTAGGGAGGAGAAAGAAACGCAGTTTTAGTACCTTGAATCCAAGGGCAACCATAGCGAACCGTAATTTCGTTCGCGAAATACGACACACGAAGTATGGAGTAGAAAGAGGAAAAGGTCACATTGGGAGTACCAGAATCTGTTTACCGCCGAAGACCGGACTGAGACGCGGAGAACGTATAGCCTGAATTTGGGGGAAGATGCTATTTAAACATATCTATCCACCTCTCCTAAGATACCAAGTTGATTTATGGCACCATATTTCGGAGGTTTAGATAGATGCGGCCGTTGTAGCAGACTTTATCAGATTCCCTCTCATTTGTGAGGGGTTTTTTTTATTGTGGGGATGTTCTTCCCTGTAGACGCAAGCCCCTGCAGTTAATTATGTCATCGCGTTGCGATAACCACTTTTTCCTTCTCCTGTAGTTCAATTCATGTTGTGTGTTATTTTGTTTTTATGGGGTTGCCCGTGGATTGTATACAGAGACTATTTTATGTCGTCGCCCGTAGGGCACGGATCAGTCCAAATCCGTATATTTATGAATTTGGGTTTTAAACTTAGGTTATATATTCCTCTAGTTCAAAAATATTTTGTTTTATTTAAGGACCGTTAATCTAGTTTAAGATTAAGATCAACTTAAATATATGAGTATTTGGGCTCAATTTATTTTAACTAAAGATACATTAGTCTTATTTTAGACTAAGATCAACTTAGAAATATTTTCAGGATCATTAAATTTTATTAAGATCCAACAACAGAGCATTCGGGCTCAGCTGCAAGAAACTTTTCAGAGAGACTTAGCCAATTTAGGCTTGGTCTGCTCAGTCTTTTTCTTCTCTTTCTTTTTTTTTTTATTCAAAAGTATCGAGCACTTATTTATGGTTCTGTTTGCTCAGCCCTTTTTCCTTTATGCAGAAGTGCTAAGCACTTGTTTCGAGCTCTGGCGCTCACATATGTATCATGTGAGGCACTCAGACATGGGCGCTGCCCAATCAGTGTTAAGCACTTTAGTCATTTTGACTAACTTTATAGAGTGCTAAGCACTTTGTATGGCGCTCACGTGAGAAGCACGTGAGGCGCTGTCTCATTTATTTCATTGGGCTCTCACGTGTGTTTCACGTGAGGCGCTGGGACATGGGCGCTGCCCAATCAGTGCCAAGCATTTAGTCATTTTGACTAATGTTATAGTGCTTCTGCATTTTTACTCAGCGCTCATATGTATTTCACATGAGGCGCTGGACCTTCTATTTTGAGCATCCACATAAGAAGCACGTGAGGCGCCGAGTCCTTTGTTTTGGGTCCTCACGTAAGAAGCACGTGAAGCACTGGGTTCCATTTAAGGGAATCTTTTGGGTGCTCACGTAGAACGCACGTGAGGCGCCGAGTCTTTTTCTTTGTTGATGTTTTCTGAAGAAGTTTTAACTTCTGTTAATGGCATTTTGACCATTAATGATCTCTATTTTGGAGATCTAAGACCGGTTTCATTGAAGAACTAAGTTCTTCTATTATTTTTTGTAAGAACAAGATTCTTTATGTAGGGTTAAACCCTGTTTATGAAGGAATTAAATTCCTAGACAATGTGTCTTCTATTTGTTTTCAATTTAGTTCTTTTTCCTAGATTTTGAGTTTGGAGAACAGAATCTCCCCGATGAGAATTAAATTCTCAACTTTTAGAGAGATTTGCATTTCAAATCTCAGATCAGGCGAAGAACTAAGTTCTTTGTTGTGGAGGGTTAAACCCTTGTTTTCCTTTATGTTAGGCGGAACAGATAAGTTCTATCTCTGCTTTTCTTTACCTAGGGTTTTGAAGAGAAAGGATCTTTTTTTCTTCAGAAAAGAATTGAATTTTCAGTTTTGTTGTGGAAAGAAAATTGTGGTGTTGATCTCTCCTCTTTTTTTGAAGTCTCTCATCCTTTATATAGGAGAGTCAAATTTGTTGACTAGTTTGAGAAAATCTCTCATTTGAGAGATACTAATTGATTTTACTTGGCCTCAAAGATTATTTGGGGGATTTTATCCACCGTTGGATTTTTGATCCAGTGAATTTCATTTCACAGAATATATATATTCTTGTTTTTAACAAGATTAGGGAAATATTTTCCCATATATAGAATTTTATTTCTATCAATCAGTGATTTTTAATCATCATTGGATTTTTAATTCTAGGGTACTCGGTTTAACAGAGCACAATCTTTCTTTATTTAGAAAGATTGAGAAAATATATTCCCAAAATAGAATTTAATTCTATCATTGGATTTTTGATCCAACCGAGGATATTTTTTCTCACTTAGAAAGATTAGGAAGATATTTTCTCCTAATAGAATTTAATTCTATCATTTGATCATTTATCATCTCCATTGGATTTTTGATCTAACGACTTTGTTTAACCGAGAATATCCTGGATTTTGGGGAAATATTCCTTATGTAAAATTTAATTCTACCCGCTTTAGTTTGGGCACTGGCACTTACGTGCTATGCATGTGGGTGCCACTTAAGAATTTAATTCTTATATAACAGGCACCAAGTGCTTTGCACGTCGGCGCTCACGTGAACTTCACGTTAGGCGCCGCTGTAAGATTTAATCCTATAAGAGGCTGGCGCTAGCGCTCACGTGGGGAGCACGTGAGGCGCTGCCTCATAGGGTTTGAACAGAGTTTAGCTCTTATTTTTATGTTAAATTAATAGGGGAACAGATACACGGGGATACTTCAGGGAAAGATTTAGGCTGTGTTTTGATGCAACACGGTCGAATAGTTGCCTATGCCTCACAACAGCTGAAGAATCACGGGAAGAACTACCCAACTCACGACTTGGAGTTAGGTGCAATGGTTTACGTCTTGAGGATCTGGAGATATTATTTATTGGGTGAAAAGGTTGAAGTGTACACAGATCACAAGAGTATGAAATACGTGTTCACTCAGAAGGAATTGAATAAAAGGCAACGCCGATGGCTAGAACTAATGTCAGACTACAACTTAGCTTACAGTACCATCCGAGAAAAGTAAATACCGTATCCGACGCTCTCAATCGCAAGCCAACGGTCATGATGTTGACCAGTCAGAGGAGCGTCATTGAAGACTTTTAGAAGCTTAAACTAGAAGTTGTTACGCCAAGTGCAACCGGGCAGTTTTAGCAACTACAGGTGCAGTCTTCTCTTATAGATCGCATTAAGGCTGCACAGGCTGATGATCCTCGATTGCAGAAGTTCAGAGAGCATGTGGAAGCCAGGCTAAGGACAGATTTACTCATACATCGAGACGGTTCTTTGAGATTCAGTAGCAGACTCTGCGTTTCCAAGGGTGGTGTTCGAGAAGAAGTACTAGATGAGGCTCACAGTTCAGCTTATGCAGTGCATCCGAGAGGCACGAAAATGTACCGAGACTTGAGACAACACTATTGGTGGAACAGGATGAAGTGAGAGATTGCACGGTTTGTATCCAAGTGCTTAGTATGCCAAAAGCAGAACACCAGAGGACGGCTGGGTTGTTGCAACCGCTTTCGATACCCGAGTGGAAATAGGAACACATTACTATGGATTTTGTGACAGCTTTACCACAGAGTCCAAAAGGCAACAACGCCATTTGGGTTATCGTCGACCGTCTCATGAAAGCAGCACACTTTATACCTTTCCGTGTGGGACAGTCGACAGAGTCTCTTACGGAGAAGTACATGCAGGAGGTAGTGCGACTTCACGGAGTTCCGGTCAGTATAGTATCAGATCGAGACACCAGATTCGTTTCACACTTCTAGAAAAGAATACAGGAGAGTCTGGGTACATGTTTCAAATTCAGCACGACTTACCATCCACAGAAGGACGGGCAGTCTGAGCGTACTATTCAGACACTCGAGGACATGTTGAGGGCATGCATGCTAGACTTTCAAGGTTCTTGGGAGGATCACCTTCATCTGGTGGAGTTTTTTTATAACAACAGTTTCCAAGCTAGCATCCAGATGGCTCCGTTCGAAGCTCTTTACGAACATAAATTTTGATCCCCTGTGTGTTGGGATGACGTTGGTGAGCGAAGGTTACTGGGTCCCGAACTTATGGTTCAGAAGGTGGACAAGGTCCAGATGATCAGACAGCGCATTAAGACTGCTCAGGGCCGATAAAAGAGTTGGGCAGATACCAATAGAAGATTATTAGAGTTTGAAGTCGGTGATCATGTATTTCTGAAGATTTCACCTACTCGCGGAGCTATCAGATTTAGGAGTCGTGGGAAACTCGGTCCCCAGTTCATCGGACCGTTCGAAGTACTAAAGCGAGTAGGGGAGGTGGCTTACCAACTTGCCTTACCCCTATCAATAGCTGGTGTGCACAACACATTTCATGATTCACGGTTGCAGCGCTACGTTCGAGACGACAGTCACGATCTCGATCATTCGGAATTGACATTGGGTACCGACTTATCGTATATGGAGCAGCCTACTACTATACTCGATTGTAAAGAGAAGGTGCTGAAGAATAAGGTCATTCCGCTAGTCTGAATATCTTGGGGCGGTCGTTCGCCTAGAGAATCAACCTGGGAACGTGAGAAGGATATCCGTTCGTGCTTCCCGCATCTTTTCGTGTAGTTATTCGTTCGTTGTATTCGTTCTTTTAATTTCGAGGATGAATTTTTGTGAGGAGGGTATGATGTAATAACTGGTTTACTTGTGTACGTATTAACCGTATTTTAATAATATTTTCCCCTAATTTAAATTCTGTTATTTTCCTATTCAAGTTTTCCCTATTAACTATTTCCTATACCCTAATATTTTAATTCCCTAACCCAAGCCCAAACACTTCTCCCCTTTTCTTTTTCTTATCTCTTTTCCCAAGGCCCAAACCCAATAACCCAAACTCTCCTCTTTCTCTTCTCCCCAACAGTTTCTTTCTCTTCCTCTTCAAATTCAAAAAAGAATTATTCTCTTTTAAATCCCCATTTAACACCCAAATCAATCCCAAATTAATCACCATAATCCATAATTATTTCTTTTAAATTAACTTTAATTCTTTCTCTCTCTCTTCCAATTCACTCTTTCTCTCTCTCTCTCTCTCTCTCGCTCACACACAGACACACACATACACACACTCTCTCTCTCTCTCTCTCTCTCTCTCTCTCTCTCTCTTCTCGTTCTCTCTCCCTCTCGCTTCACTCTCAAACATCACCACCCCACCGGAGCCGTCGCCATCACCTCCGGCTCCTCACCATCGCCTCAGACGACCATCACCGGGCCCCTCCTCCTTCACTACACCCCCTCTACCGATCACAACTCTCTCAACTTTCAACCTCAGAACCCATCGTCCTCGCTGAGCAACCCCGCCGCCTCCTTCGATCGCCGGGGCACTGAAGACCACCACAACGCCACCGCCTCCCTCTCTCCTCCAAGTACCTGCAACAACACCCCCTTCCTCTCTCCTCACCGAGATTCTTGACCTCACAAGATCACCCCTCGCCGGCGTCCCCAACCATCGACGACCCCCTCTTTTCCCTGTCTTCTGCAAAGCCCGAGACCCCTTACTGCCTTACCCAACAGCCCCATCTCCTTCACCAAGCTCCCGAGGCCATCTCCTCTAGCTCCAAGCCGACCTCCCCACCTTTTTATGCCGCTAAGCTCTCGCCGCCGTTGACCACTCGTCGCCGACGAACTCCAGACACCATCACAACACAGTCGCACCTACGAGCCCCTTGCTGCACAGCATCAACATCGAACCCAAGCTCGAGCCAAGGACAAACCACTTTACAGTTATTGCTGTGTTGTCGTGCCGTGCTCGTGTGATCCATCACCGCTATCATCACGATCATTTCATCAAGAGGCAAGTGGAAACCCTCTTCCCTTGCAAATCATGCTATTATAGCTTATATAAATTATATCATATTGTTAAATAATTAGAGGTATATACATATGTGTGTTATCGTGCGTAGATATATCAATACCGTTATAGTGTTAAGTTTAATTGAACACATATACCTTGAGTCATCGTGTTTGGTCATTTTGGATCGAACCCATCTCCGGTTTATTGATCGTATGAATATCATTTAGGTTTTTCATGAATTAATCGGGTTCGATTGTCACTCGTGTACACCGGTTAAATGCTCGATTCAAAATCTAAATCAAATATGGCGGAACTTAAGTCTGCTAGATTACTTTAGTGATAATGGATAATATGTAAAAAGTTGGAATGAAAATACAGGCTTTAACACCATGGAATAATACCCCCATTTTGATCCATCAAATCTGAAATTTCCCGCACCTGTAACTTATGAAAATCATAGTAGATTAGATACACACCGGAATGTTGAGTTCAAGGGCTCATATCGAAGCCGACTTGACAATATAGAACCCTCTGCATCTAACCTTCGATACTGCTATAACACAATGACGAAAATTGTTCGGAATGCGGCTATGGACTGCAGTCCAGAGCGGTATTTCATATTGATACCTGTTTCTAATAGTTTGTATAACTTTGTATGAAAATGAAATTATGCGAAACCCTATAACGTTGCGAATATAATCCTATTAGCTAACTATAGGTGGTGGTTTCGTTCTATTTTAATATCGTTTGATATTTTAAATGTATATTAAACCGTCGATAGGTACTGCAATTACATGCAAGGACAGAATGTATACCTTAGTCTTAAACCGTGCGTATCTCCCAGCTCACAGTGGATATTATCAATCCGTTGGATGTGTTAGAAAAATAATTAATAGATATAAATTTTATCCAACTGTAGTATCGTCTAATTATGATCTAAATAGGGTGTAAAATGTGTTATGAAATGGACTTTCAGTTTATAAACTGAATTTCCAGCAGAGAACACTTAAAATGGAATGACCGTAATTCACAAACACAAAACCCGTTTGACCTGAAACCAATTTCTTTGGTTTGATAATTAAGTTTAATTTCTACCCTTTTTGTATCATTTTGATTAATTATGATCGTACGATTTAATGTGATTTTTTTCTAAGTCCTTAAGACGCGTAATGACTTATATTGCATATGATTTGTTTAGCAGCAAAATTCACATATTTGCCCGACTGTGATACATTTAGCGAGAGCAAATGCCCTTATTGAGTCTTGGTGAATATTGAATTGTCGAATGTGAGTGGTATCGAATTAGTTGGGGCAAGTACGCCAGTGAAAAGTGAACGATTTGTGATGGTGAATAGTACAGTGCACAGTGAATAAAGCAGTGTTATTGGTGTGTACTCGTACACAACTATCCCATACTTACAGTTATTGAAACCTAAGGAAAAAAGAGAAATCAATGTGGAAAAAAACTTGTATTTAGCGAGGACAGCGATTTAGAGGATGATCATTCGAACAGCGACTCTTATATATATTAGGTTTAGACATAGCGGTCCGGCCGACAGGGTTATGTCCCGAGCAACAGTGGACCATAGTCTCGGGTACGTACGAGACCCTCGTTAAACATAATCACTCCTTTCCATAATTCGATTTCAAATTGACCTAAAGACTAATAGGAACATAGCTCATATATTGCATCGATATTGATATATTGATAACCTGCAATCACAGTCTCCACTGTTATTACCTTTTATTTTCATGTCTCATTATTGTTATCATATTGTTGCTATTGTGTCGCTCTGACGACCTGAGTATGCATGCTCAGAACTTGGAGAGGAACCAGCTCAGGAGTCAGATCTATCGTTCGAGCTCACAGAGATTTAGATGGTCGTACCTTCAGCACTTTTACCGCTTTCCATAAATCAACCGTGTATTCGCACTTGGTGAGTAGTTTTCTTTTCTGTTGGACTCTTGTAAATCGTGAACAATGAAAGTTGATGTAATAAAATAGTGATGTGTTTTCTTTATTTCTGTGCTATGATTACTGATTACCATGTAACGCTAGAAGCCAAAGTGTGACTACGGCGGGATTACTTCCTGACCGTAGGAGCATGGCTGGCCTAATCGCTTCCCTATTCCGTATTTTGGGAAGTGGGGCATGACACCACATGTTTAGGCTTTTCTATTATCGTATTTACTTTTCAATTGAACTCTTGTATCTGTAAATATTTCAAGTTGAATGTAAATAAAGATATCTGTTGAAGAAATTTTACCGTATCCATTTATTCTTGTATTGTATATTATTGTTTCAATACGCTTAGTATATTTATTTAGAGAATGACTTTCTCTGGATAAATATGTCATGGGCTTGCTACGTCACCATTTCCGTGTACTGGGAAGCGGGGCGTGACACCGTCGCATGCACCATCTTCTTCCTATGCCGAATACTCGAGCGACCGTCTCGACCGAACCCAACTCTAGCCGCGTCTCGTCGTCGATCAAACCATCGCAGCCACCACCTTCATCCCAGAACAAACCTTAACCGAAGCCCAAGCACCCTCTTCTTTCAACTTCAGACCTAGTCGAGACTATCGCCGAGCATCGCCTCGAACCCTAGCCAAGCAGTGTTTGTTTGACAAGATCGAGTCTTGATCTTTCACTGTTCGTGTTCGTGTCCACATTCGTCGAGTCCGAGACAAGTTTCTAATTTGCTACATGCAATAGTTAAGCAATATACACATATATTGTCGTAATATTATTATTCTATTATTTTATACTACTATATATATTTATAATTCGTATGTAGTCAAATAGTTTAACATTAATAAATTTTGTAATTTTAGCTTATAATGTTTTATGAAACATATCTAAATAACGATACTTGATAATTATAACAAAACTATTCTAATACAGTCAAATTGATAAATTGAACTTGTAGGAATTGATATGGTTATTTTCTTTACTTCATATATCGCACCTAAATAACGGTTACAACTATATTCATCATGACTTATTTATGCGATGTTATTGCGAGATAAACACTTCACCCGATTTAGTACACTATCCCTGACATGCTTGTAACCCGCCATCTTGTTGTTGTTACCGCTATCATGCTAGTACATATTTACCTGTAGTACTTACTGATACCAACAATCCTGACTTGTTGTCCTGATGGACTGATTGGTGTGCGAAAAGGTGTTGTATGTTTGTTGTAAATAACCTCAATCAAGGCGGTGTCGCAAATAGCTAGCCGCGATGAGTACGAGTCGTCCGCAAGAAAACGTGAATTTCTTTTCTTGTTTTAGACAAGTTGATAAAAGAGATGAGGGATTGTTGTCATTTTAATTAAGATGGGTAGAAATTTTTATAATAGAAAGGCTTGTAGGGTTTATAGGACTTAGTAGTTAATGGATGATGGTTTAGAAATGATTCTTTTTATCTTTTAATTTTTTAAAACTAGAGAGATAATGATGAATGTGGATTAGGGTTCTTGGAGGGAATTAGGGTTTCTCACTACTGCCCCCTGGCTTTCCATTGATCTCTATTTATCTCAAGCCCTTAACAAAATAAGTATTAACTATTCTCGAATCATGGTCGTGAAATCATTAATTGATAGCACGCCCAATAAGAAAGTTAACATTTATTTTGCTAAGCTTTATAAACATTAAAATGTCAAAAGAAGTTAAGGGATTTTTCATCCATTATTCTACCCTATTCTACAAACCCTAGCAAGTAAGAAATTACCCGCTCATGGTTATTAGCGTAGTAAAAGAGAGATGGAAGATGAATGAACCCATATTTAAAATCAGAAATTAATACTGAATGTAATGCGGAAAAGTAATGCAGAAAGTAATGCGGAAAAGTAATGTGGAAAGTAAATGCGAAAAGAATTAAAACTAAAAATTATCTTTATTGATCAACTTGCATTACAACTTGCTCGCTGAAAAACTAAATTACAAAAACATAGTTGCTCTCTAGATCTCTCTCTAGATCGATGGATAGATGAATAGAAGATTAGATTAAATTAATTGATAGACAGCTCTCGATCATTTATATAGCCTCTGAAAGTACAAACCCTAGATGCCATGTTGAAGTAGGTGAAGTTACGATCATGCCCCTAAAAATCCAGATCCTACGGCTGCTATACAACCGCGGTTCCGCCGCCTTTATCCCCATTTGACCGCGGATCTGCCGCCTCCTAGTGGGTTTGGGACTTAGGATTTTTTTTGGCTTTTTCTCTCGATATTTGGAGATCCTCTTGGTACAAAGATTCTAAAAATATTGCTCTGAGTCTCTGCTGTTGCTAGATTTCTTGATTTGCTTCTAATTTTTGGCAGATTCGGTTTGATATTCCGATTTGACGTGGATCTCCTACTTAGATTTCAGATCTGAGCTAATCTTTTATAATACCTGCACAATATCTCAAATCAAATTGTTAGTATCATTTGTTATTTTTGAGATATTATTCTAACCATTTATATGATATGATAGCTTAAGAATATTAATTAGAAATATTTGACATGATATGCATATTTTAATTAATAATATCTCATTTAAATATTATATGCATATATTTTTCCAAATTATATTAATTATAAATGAAGAAACATATTATAATAGTCTTTTTATAAATAAACTCACATGTGTTCTTTATTTACAAATAACACCTTTTAGTGCTTAATAATAGTAGGGAAAATGTCCATACAAATGTGCAATATTTTTGACTAATCAAATACTCCGAAACTTATCTTTGATCGTCCCGAGCAAACTATTTATTAAAAAGAAAAAGAAAAAGCTAGCACACTTTCGTAGGCAACACGATTGCATTTAGCATGTGCAAAAAGCCGTTAAACCTCTAAGTGTCCCTTGTAGGAGGAGTGTTGTCTTCTGAGCATTTTCAGCGGATTACACCCAAAAAATCCCAACATAAAAGAAAGAAGATGAAAATTACATGCAAAGATAAGAACATATAAAAGAAAAAACTTGAAAATAAGAGTTTCAAACTACACTAGCTTTTTAGTTGTCATGAGTGTTGGGGTCAAAATTTACACCGTGGTTGACCAAGTCAAAATCAAAGTCAACCCCAAGCCAAGTGGGCCCAAGCCCAGGTCAGAAACGAGCATGGAAGGGACCGGCCCCATGACAAAAGGAATGAAGCCATAAATTGGTTTTAATGTAATTCTTTTTTTAGAAATAAATATATGTAAATGGGAAGAAAGCCAAAATTTTGTAAAACCCAAGACTTATGTGCAAAAAGAAACAAGCATATAAGGTATGGGGTGGCATAAGTGCCATTTGGAAAAGCCTAAGGGGCTATATGTAAAGTGTGTAGCCTATAAAGGCAAACATGATGAAAATATCTAAGACAACTTTTTTCATTCTCTAAAAATTGTAGGGTTTGTACCCCCTCCTTCCTCAAGGTTTTAAACCTTCTTCATTTCTTTTGAATTAAATCAAGAGTTTAACTCTTCCTGTTCCAAAAATAAATAGTTTTTCACCATAAAACCTTTAAAGGGGAGCTCGGATCTGCCATCAAATCCCTAAAATGGGAGATTTTTAAACCTCACCCCCTTTTTCTCCAAGATCCGGCCAACGGAAGAGGAGGAAGAAGGATACCCACCTCCAAAAATCCCACTTTAGGGAAGATCCAGGACCAAAGGGGGGAAGGAAGGGGTCCCTTCGGTCATTTCCAAAGATTTCCAGGAGTTTAACTCCATTCAAGATCTGTTGGAGTTTAACTCCATAAACAAAACCTTTTTAGGAGTTTAACTCCAAATCTATACATTAGGAGCTCAACTCCAAAGACCCTTAGGAGTTCAACTCCAAGCCCAGGGGCTATACCCCTTTTCCGCTGGTGTTTCCAGCAGTCGCGTGCCGCGCACGTGACCCATGGGCACCCAACGGTCGCGTGCCGTGCACATGGCCCACGGGCGCCCAGCGGTCGCGTGTAGGGCACGTGACCCGTGGGCGCCCAGCGGTCGCATGCGCTTCACGTGACCTGCAGGCGCTTAGCGGTCGTGTGCAGGGCACGTGACCCATGGGCGCTCAGCCCCTACGCGTGCCTCACGTGACCCGCGAGTGCCCAGCGCTCAGCGGTCGCGTGCCGCGCACGTGCCCCGTGAGTGCCCAGCGCTCAGCGGGCGCGTGGAGGGCACGCGACCCACGGGCGCTAAGCGCCCACGCTCCTGGCACGTGACCCGCGGGCGCCAAGAGCTCATGCGCCAGGCACGTGACCCGTGGGTGTCTAGCACCCACGTGCCATGCATGCATCTTTTGTTAGTTGTATGTATGCCCTAGAGGCCAGTATTGTACAGATTATGTATATTATATTGGATGCTTGGACATATATAGAGATGACTTTCTTGCTCGACATGATAGTATGCTATCTGGTTGCTATTTATCTTAACATGTACACTAGTCTCTTTATACTGTCTTATAGTTACATGTTGGTAAAGCCCTTAGGATTTGTACTTGACTACCTGGACTATGATGCAGATCATACTAGTGGGGATATGGTAGTCCATAAGTACATCCTTCAAGGTCCCTAGTCGTGGGTGTATCGAGACGGGGCATCGATATACCAGAGTAGACTAGCGTATACGCTTCTCGACCCATGTGATGGGCGATGGATGATCCCATATCCATTGGTGTTTGACATCAGAGATGGTGTACGGGTGCTCAGTGGTGACTGGGTACACTGGACGGACTCTCCGAGAACTCCCAGATGGTATTATACCTCACGTCAGATGGCAGTTCTCAGGTGACACTTGTACAGATTAGTCTGTAGACCCGAGATCGTCATAGAGTCTTGTGTGATTCCCACTGTGCTTTGATCTCCACCTTACCACGTCCATGAGAGCGTGCAAAACGGTGGTCTTTGGGCACAGTCCCGAGTCACATGGAGGCAATGAGCGATAGGAGGGGTTTCGTCTCTCCCGGTATTGGGGGTTGATGTTGCGCTGTGCTCGATTGGCCGTAACAGGGAAGTCCCTGGCCAGGGCTGATCAGAGATTTGCTGGTAAGTGTTACCAGTAGTTTCTCGACCCGTTACGAGCCTCACATCAGCACGACTTATCGGGTTATTGGGGTCTGACGTATACCACCCCTAGACTTGATATGCGACGTATCAGACGAAGAGACCGGACTGTATGGTAAGTGTTACTGGTCGGATTCGCAGGAGTGTGAGCGGGCTAGCTCGTCGATCTTCTGATCGCTCAATACCCGGGTGGCCGTTACGTTTAGCAGACCGCTTGCGGCTTGTGGGTGCTTGATATGATCATCATCTGCTACCGGCGTATTGACGAGTCTTTAGAGTCCTACACAGAGGTTTCCTGGCTCAAGCGAAACGAAATAGGAGCGCATATGAGATATGTGCAGGACCGAGAATGATGCGTGTATGTGATACCGCATTTCATTCTCGCGATATATGTTTCGATTGGTTATATTCGATATGACCTAGTTATCGAATCATTGATTCGATAAATCGATACATTAGATTCTAGTCGGTTATGTGCGACATGACCGGATCATTGAATCAAATGTTGATTTAATGATTTAATGCATAATTATATATTTGATATATTGCATTGCATTAACTAGTATTGGTTCACTTTAAACGGATTTTTCTCACTTGATGCACATTGTATATGTGATATGCTTTAGTGCACTACTTTGTATCATGTTTGATGATACTTGATAATGTGATTAAGTATAAAGGGTTAAACCATGGTTAAGTGATGATTAGGGTTTTGGTTTTTCTTTTATTTATTTGTTTATTTATTTGAAAGGATTAAGTTAAGAATGGTGGCTTATTTTGGAGCTATGTTGAAGCTTCATGAAGCTTTGACAAAGTCCACCATCCTTATCTCATCCTTAACCCTAACCACACTTACTAACCTTGGTTTAATCTCTACACTTGACCATGGTCAAGATATGATAAGTATTCATATTAGTTTTATTTTAAAATATGAAGACTTATCTTTCTTTCTTCATCTTCATCTTCTTCTTCTTCTTCAAGCTCAAGGTCCATCAATGGCAACTTGAGTTAAAGTGAGATAAATCCAATTCTAAAGTGAACCCACCTCCTATTTCTTCACCCTCTACCTCTTGCCAAGTTGTTTTGGGTGTTTACTTTATAAGTTTCACAAGTTTGTGAAGTCGGAGCTTGAGTTTGTGCAACCTCGACGTAGATCGTCTTTGACACGAAGCCGACGACCTATTCCGCACGTTTCTCCGATGAAGCCGTCACGAGAGTTCAAGCTTCAAGATGGACAGCGAGAGGACGCCCTTGCGGAGTCGTGGAGGTAGATATCCGGATCTACAAAGGTTGTAATTTCCGTATCCCAGTAGTTAACTGTTAACTAGCTTTTTGTTTCGCCTAGAATTCTAGCAAACGATCCGTAGTCGGGTCTCTCGGCACCGTTAAAATTTTAATATGGCATGTTCGATGCCTTGTGTGACCTCATTAGGGTGCCTAGGAACCCTACAGTGGTATCAGAGCCTAGCTAGAGCCTTAGGCGAAATCTAGACGGAGTTTGATGTCCGAAACAACCCGAAACCCTAGAATTTTAGAGCTCTCTGGACATTTTCTGAAAACTGGGATTTTTTGATATTAAAAATTCTCAAAAAATTCAGAAAAGAATTATAAAAATTCCGATGCAAAAAATTTCACCTGAACAGTAAATGAAGCCGCGGAACCGCGGCCTAAGCACTGCTTAGGCGGCGGTTCAGCGGCTAAAAGGTGACGTCATCCCATTATTTTTGCATTGTAATTCCTGATAAATTCTGGTGAGTTTTCTGGGTATTTTTAAATTGATTTAAGGGTTCAGTGCTCTGGGGTTATATTGGGAATCGACGATTTGATCGGAATATCAAACTTTGTCTAAGTGTTTTTCCAGATAACTGTAGAATATGTTAAAGAGTTCGACCGGATATAAATACCCAGGTTTTCCCCTGCCGGAATAATTCCAAGTGTTGGATTTTTCCGTAGTTTAACGACGTTCTAAGTAGTGCAAGTAACTCGATGGTCCCTCTAGAAGACAACAAACCTTAACTCGATTATGTGACCGTCTTGAACTGCCCTTTGAACCTTCGGGTTTGGGGCAGTACGGCGTGCCACATGTGAGGCGTTGGCTTGACCCTTCTACGGCTGGACCGTTGGTACTGAGGTACGAACTGAATGTTGTTAGACTTATTTCATGTGTTGATCTGTATTGGGAAAACTTGGGTGTTCGATTGTTCGATCGGAAAGTTTAACATTTTCTGTTTATCTGGAATGTGATACAATAATTGGAATTCACAAGTAGTTATGAGATAACTGAATGATTGTTATAAATCTAGCAATTTAGTCCCAGATGATATTGAAAAGAGTTTTCAATAATGAGACTAAAATGCGGGATTTATATCTGATTAGGCATGTGATGTCTAAAGCCGTTGCGGATTCCAATTGTTGTAGTTTTACACTTTCTTTTCTGTGACCGTAAGTGTAGTATGTTCATATCGCCGGTTTCGTTGCTATACGTCAACGACAATTGGGGTATGCATACTTACTTACGTTGATGACATGTGATGTTATGTGTTGCTGGATATGTTATATTGGATCGTCGTGTTTGAATAGCCGGGGGTTTTTATGTGAGATGAGTGTTTTTCATTTTCATTCATGTAAAAACTTGTATGTAATATTTTTTTATTTGGGGCACTTCCAGGTAGCGGAAGCTGTCACCTTTTGTATATTATTTACTTTTCCGCATTAGGATAGACCCAAGGAGGGGAGCACAAGTAACCGGGTTCTGGGGTCCAGTGGGAGACCAACTCGAGGAGTCGAGTCCGCGTCTCCTAACCCTAGAATTGGCAGGGTTGCTTGCCGCTCTCGTAGGGGTCTAGGGGTGTGGGATTGGCTATTCATCACGACCGTGGAATCCGTGTTTTATACTGGCTCGTATTGAAAACACGGACGTCCTAGTATATCCAATATTTCATATGATTATTCTGCTGCGATATCTGTGATATGACTCTGTGATGGATATAGTATATAGTATATATGATATATTATATATACGTTACTTATGTTTTACACCCGCGCTAGCTCTGCCCTGCTCTGTCGTTAGTTACCTAACCTAACGGTGCACGAGGGGACATCGAGGCGAATGCGGATGGCATAAGTGTACGTCATATCTATCTGTGATGTTTAGGTATTTAAATGATGGGACTTCATTAATGTGATTAATGAAAGAAAAGAAACCTAAGATGTTGTAGAATCAGATTTTAAATAAAACAGGTAGCTACAGTTCTTGCTTTGCATAGCGGTATATATGATATACCCCGCACCTTATTCGATGAGGAAAGGACCGAGATCCCTTCACCGGGAGTGACTCCTTTAGCAATAACTGGCAAATGCTACACACTCGGTATGCTTTTGACTGCTTTTGGATTTTGCTTTGCACAGTGATATATATGATATATCCCGCACCTCATTCGACGAGGAAAGGACCGAGATCCCTTCGCCGGGAGTGACTCCTTTAGCAAAACTAGAAAAGCCTCAAAATCACTCCATTTCAAAACTTCATTTGATTCTACAACGATATCAAGTTCATTACGCTCATGGTTTTCAGAAAAACCTGGCGTAGCCCTCCGTCATTTCAGATGAGTAGTAGTTAGTATTCGTGCTACGTTTGTTGGCCTGCGTCAAGGCGTAGTGTGCGGTAGCTAACTAGTATTTATCTGCTTATGCATATGATGCAGATTGGATTAGGGTAGTCGTGCGACTTTGTTGGCCTGCGTCAAGGGTCGTACGGGTGGGTTTAATTCAATCAGGAAATGACGGGTTGAACTTGACTAGCGCACTATGGTTTGTTGGCCTGCGTCAAGGTCATAGCACGCTAGGGGCAAAAGCATTATCGGGAATTTCAAGTGTTGAAATTTGCAATGAGATTGCATACCTTCTATGAGATAGTTGGATCCCGATACCCACTGCGAGTAAGAGTTACTCCTGGGAGAGTTTTACACAGTGCAATTAGCCGATCAAGTAGGTGTCTAGAAAGGTGTTAACGAGGTTATGCCTCTGGGAAAACGAGGTTTACATTAATTAGGTTCGTGCGAAAGCACGGGGGACCTCCCTCAAAGTACCGACACTGGCCTGGCTGAAAGATTGGCGAACTTGTAGTGTGTAATTAATCCCGGCTAGTCTTTCCTTTTAGGGTTTGGAGGAAGATTTGATAAAAAGCAGTGGGAGCCATCCTGATTAGATAAGATAATAACCAATCTGATCTTGCACGAGCATACGCTAAAGTGTTTTCTTCTCTCTCTCTCCAGGTAGCGACCATTTCATACCTTAATAAAGATAATAATATGGATGTATTGACCGAACCCGCATGTTATACTGTGCTGGGGAACGTTGGTTCCGTTCTTTCTTATAAGAGTTATAGGAATAAACAGGATATAGGGGAATGCCAGGATTCCCATGCCACCCGAATGAAGAAAGTACATGTTGATGCATTTTCTTCGGGTGTGTTCATTACTGAGAACTGTTTCTCCATTTGCTCTACGTCCTGGGTATTGGATACCGGGTCGGGATCCCATATATGTAATCAGTTACATGGGCTAAGGAAAGGTAGAGAACTTGGGGAAGGTGATAAAGACATTAGAGTTGGAAATGGTGCAATTGTTGCAGCTAAGACTGTCGGGGAATATCACCTTGTATTACCAACTGGTAATACATTGGTTCTGAACGAATGCTATTACATGCCGAACCTGATATGCAACATTATATCGGTTTCTTTATTAAGTAAAGAGGGATATAATTTTGTATTACAGGACAATGTTATGAACATTTTCCATAACCAAAAGTTGGTTGGATCAGGCACGTTGTGCAATGGCATTTATGTTCTAAATCAATCAACAGTTCTGAGCATAACAAACACACACAAGAGGAAGAGTTCTGAACTCAACGAATCCTTCTTGTGGCATTGTAGACTGGGTCACATCAATGCGACATGACTAGCTAAGTTGCATAAGGATGGATATTTAAATCCGTTTGAATTTTCATCCTATGACACTTGCCAGTCATGTCTCAAAGGCAAGATGACCAAGACTCCGTTTACGGGACACGGAGAAAGAGTTACTGAACTCTTAGGACTAATACATAGTGATGTATGCGGTCCCATGTCTACACAAGCCAGGGATGGTTCTTCATACTTCATTACATTCACTGACGATCTCTCTAGGTTCGGGTATGTGTTCCTGATGAAACACAAATCAGAAGCTTTTGAGAAATTTAGGGAATATAAGCAAGAAGTTGAGAACCAAACCGGAAAAAGTATTAAAATCCTACGATCTGATCGAGGAGGAGAATACTTAAGCAATGAATTCCTGGACTTCCTAAAAGAGAATGGGATTCTCTCTCAGCTGACTCCTCCATATACACCACAGCACAACGGTGTATTTGAACGGAGGAACCGCACCCTATTAGATATGGTGCGCTCTATGATGAGCACAGCTGAGTTACCTATTTCCTTCTGGGGATATGCACTGGAAACAGCTGCAGACCTATTGAATATGGTTCCCACCAAAACCGTGCCGACCACTCCATATGAGATATGGAAAGGAAAGAGACCATATTTTAATTATGTTAAGATATGGGGTTGTCCGGCCTATGTAAAAACGCAAAATCCGGACAAACTCGCGGCAAGGTCCATTCTGTGTAAGTTTATTGGATATCCCAAACATTCGCGAGGGTATATCTTCTACCACCCTGAGAAACAAAGAGTGTTTGTTTCTCGGCATGCCACCTTTTTAGAAAAGGAATTTCTTGAAAAAGAGATTAGTGGTCATGAGGTAGAACTGGAAGAGGTTCCAGCTGCACAAGCTACAACAGAAGATCTGGTGGAACCAGAGGATTCCATAGTTTCCGATGAACCCCAGCCACTCCGCCGATCTAGTAGGGTTCCTCGCCAACCTGAGAGATACTACGGTTTTCTCATGGACGGTGGGAGCGAGGATTGCATCATGGAGGATGATGACCCAACTAGCTTCGAGCAGGCCATCACGAGTGGGGACTCAGTGAAATGGCTGGATACTATGCGGTCCGAGATGGATTCCATGTACACCAACAAAGTATGGACTTTGGAAGTTGCTCCTGAAGGGGTAAAACCCATTGGGAGCAAGTGGATCTTTAAGAAGAAACTTGGTGTAGATGGGAAAGTGGAGACTTTCAAAGCTAGACTTGTAGCAAAGGGTTTTCGTCAAAGACCAGGTGTGGACTATGACGAGACCTTTTCTCCAGTGGCTATGCTTAAATCCATCCGAATCATGCTTGCCATTGCTGCTTTTCATGACTACGAAATCTGGCAAATGGATGTTAAGACCGCCTTTCTAAATGGTGATTTAGAAGAGTGCGTGTACATGACTCAGCCAGAGGGCTTCGTAGACAGTGGGAGCAGCGGGAAGGTGTGCAAGCTGCTTAAATCCATTTATGGATTAAAGCAAGCATCGCGGAGTTGGAACATCTGCTTTGACGTCGTTATCAAAGAGTTTGATTTCGTCGAAAATCCAGATGAACCTTGTATCTACAAGAAGGTGGCAGAGAGTAAGGTTGTCTTCCTCGTATTGTACGTGGACGACATACTCTTGATAGGAAATGATATTCCTATGCTGCAATCGGTCAAGCTCTTCTTATCACAAAGATTCTCAATGAAAGATCTTGGTGATGCCTCCTGCATATTGGGAATTAGGATCTATAGAGATAGATCCAAACGGATTTTGGGATTGTCCCAATCCAGGTACATTGACACCATACTAAAGAGGTTTAGTATGGAAGAGTCCAAGCGTGGGAACTTGCCCACGATCTCTGGAGTCACTCTCTCCAAAGAGATGTCTCCCAAGACTGATTTGGAGAGAGATCGCATGCAAGGGATACCCTATGCTTCGGCAGTAGGCTCTATCATGTATGCGATACTATGTACCAGACCCGATGTGCCATACTCACTAAGTGTAGTGAGCAGGTATCAAGCTGATCCTGGAGAGAGTCACTGGACAGCTATGAAGAGCATTCTCAAGTACTTGCGAAGGGCTAGAGATATGTTCTTGGTGTATGGAAACGGAGAACTCCAAGTGGAGTCCTTTACCGATTCGAGCTTCCAGAGTGATAAGGACGACTCTAAGTCGCAGTCGGGCTTTGTCTTTACCCTTTACGGAGGGGCGGTTAGCTAGAAGAGTTCCAAGCAGGAAACCGTGGCAGACTCGACGATGGAGGCTGAATACATCGCGGCCAACGATGCTGCTAAAGAAGCTGTCTGGATCAAGAAGTTCATTTCTGAACTTGGAGTGGTTCCATCCATTGAGCGTCCAATACCTTTGTATTGCGATAACAATGGAGCGGTGGCTTTGGCCAAGGAACCCAGGTCCCATCAGCGGTCCAGGCATATTCTGAGGCGGTATCACCTGATCCGGGAGATAGTTGATCGCCGGGAGATCGAGGTCAGGAGGGTTGACACGAAGAACAACATGGCGGATCCACTCACGAAGGCCATTCCCCAGATACAGTTTGAGAGACTCTTCGGGATGCTCGGTATGAGATACTACAGCAGCTGGCCCTAGTGCAAGTGGGAGATTGTTAGTTGTATGTATGCCCTAGAGGCCAGTATTGTACAGATTATGTATATTATATTGGATGCTTGGACATATATAGAGATGACTTTCTTGCTCGACATGATAGTATGCTATCTGGTTGCTATTTATCTTAACATGTACACTAGTCTCTTTATACTGTCTTATAGTTACATGTTGGTAAAGCCCTTAGGATTTGTACTTGACTACCTGGACTATGATGCAGATCATACTAGTGGGCACATGGTAGTCCATAAGTACATCCTTCAAGGTCCCTAGTCGTGGGTGTATCGAGACGGGGCATCGATATACCAGAGTAGACTAGCGTATACGCTTCTCGACCCATGTGATGGGCGATGGATGATCCCATATCCATTGGTGTTTGACATCAGAGATGGTGTACGGGTGCTCAGTGGTGACTGGGTACACTGGACGGACTCGCCGAGAACTCCCAGATGGTATTATACCTCACGTCAGATGGCAGTTCTCAGGTGACACTTGTACAGATTAGTCTGTAGACCCGAGATCGTCATAGAGTCTTGTGTGATTCCCACTGTGCTTTGATCTCCACCTTACCACGTCCATGAGGGCGTGCAAAACGGTGGTCTTTGGGCACAGTCCCGAGTCACATGGAGGCAATGAGCGATAGGAGGGGTTTCGTCTCTCCCGGTATTAGGGGTTGATGTTGCGCTGTGCTCGATTGGCCGTAACAGGGAAGTCCCTGGCCAGGGCTGATCAGAGATTTGCTGGTAAGTGTTACCAGTAGTTTCTCGACCCGTTACGAGCCTCACATCAGCACGACTTATCGGGTTATTGGGGTCTGACGTATACCACCCCTAGACTTGATATGCGACGTATCAGACGAAGAGACCGGACTGTATGGTAAGTGTTACTGGTCGGATTCGCAGGAGTGTGAGCGGGCTAGCTCGTCGATCTTCTGATCGCTCAATACCCGGGTGGCCGTTACGTTTAGCAGACCGCTTGCGGCTTGTGGGTGCTTGATATGATCATCATCTGCTACCGGCGTATTGACGAGTCTTTAGAGTCCTGCACAGAGGTTTCCTGGCTCAAGCGAAACGAAATAGGAGCGCATATGAGATATGTGCAGGACCGAGAATGATGCGTGTATGTGATACCGCATTTCATTCTCGCGATATATGTTTCGATTGGTTATATTCGATATGACCTAGTTATCGAATCATTGATTCGATAAATCGATACATTAGATTCTAGTCGGTTATGTGCGACATGACCGGATCATTGAATCAAATGTTGATTTAATGATTTAATGCATAATTATATATTTGATATATTGCATTGCATTAACTAGTATTGGTTCACTTTAAACGGATTTTTCTCACTTGATGCACATTGTATATGTGATATGCTTTAGTGCACTACTTTGTATCATGTTTGATGATACTTGATAATGTGATTAAGTGTAAAGGGTTAAACCATGGTTAAGTGATGATTAGGGTTTTGGTTTTTCTTTTATTTATTTGTTTATTTATTTGAAAGGATTAAGTTAAGAATGGTGGCTTATTTTGGAGCTATGTTGAAGCTTCATGAAGCTTTGACAAAGTCCACCATCCTTATCTCATCCTTAACCCTAACCACACTTACTAACCTTGGTTTAATCTCTACACTTGACCATGGTCAAGATATGATAAGTATTCATATTAGTTTTATTTTAAAATATGAAGACTTATCTTTCTTTCTTCATCTTCATCATCTTCTTCTTCTTCAAGCTCAAGGTCCATCAATGGCAACTTGAGTTAAAGTGAGATAAATCCAATTCTAAAGTGAACCCACCTCCTATTTCTTCACCCTCTACCTCTTGCCAAGTTGTTTTGGGTGTTTACTTCACAAGTTTCACAAGTTTGTGAAGTCAGAGCTTGAGTTTGTGCAACCTCGACGTAGATCGTCTTTGACACGAAGCCGACGACCTATTCCGCACGTTTCTCCGATGAAGCCGTCACGAGAGTTCAAGCTTCAAGATGGACAGCGAGAGGACGCCCTTGCGGAGCCGTGGAGGTGGATATCCGGATCTACAAAGGTTGTAATTTCCGTATCCCAGTAGTTAACTGTTAACTAGCTTTTTGTTTCGCCTAGAATTCTAGCAAACGATCCGTAGTCGGGTCTCTCGGCACCGTTAAAATTTTAATATGGCATGTTCGATGCCTTGTGTGACCTCATTAGGGTGCCTAGGAACCCTACATCTTTAAGACGCTCCTCACCCCTCATTTTCCATGCACTCCACACCCAAAACACGTCCCCCATTGGAAAAAATTTTCTAACAGGGCGCTGCCCCGCACCACTCAAGGGGATTACTAGCCCCCTTGACCCCCAGCCCGCTATCCGGATAGCGGGACCCCCGTAAACTCTGCGAGGCACCTGATATATCTAAAACCCTTTCAAAACACAACACACGCACACGACATATTGAGTTCGCATGATCAGTTTGACCCGTTAATCGGAGGTTCCCTCGCTCCAAAGGTTAGGGGTAATTAACTGCAGCTTAGTCCGCGGCCGCAGGAGATTCGGACACCCACAATCAATAAACCCCAGCCTCCCCTAGGCAGGGAGAATCTGTAGTATGCCTGACAAGCGCGTGCGTATTCCCATCTCAATGGGGTGACAAAAAACACCCTACAGATTCTGGCACACCCGGTGGGACCTTTCTCTCCTCCCATATCTCTGGTCAAGTGTTCATGCGAACTCATTTAGCATATATATCGATGTTTGTACTGAAGTAGTTTTCTTTTCGTGCAGCAATCAACTTTCAACGATGATGTCTCCTAAGATGAATTCAGCTTCCGATGCGACCCCGATCTCGTACGTGGTCAAGATCAATGCCCGCGTGGTTCTCCCTGCCAATCTCAGCCGGCAATGGGAGGAGCTACCCCATCAATTTGGTTCTGTCATCATCTATCCTGCTGGAAGCGATCATCTGGAGGAGGTCCCGACAATCCAAGCAGCCAAACCGACCTCAAGGGGCAGGAGGCCGAACGTTGTGATAGCCAAAGCATCCCACCCCAAATGCAAATCTTTGTTCGAACGGCTCTCCGCTGTCCCGACTGGGGGCAAGGTCGTGAACACCAATGAAGCCACAAAGCATCTCCAGCAAGCTCAGACGAATCCAACAAGTGCACAATCAGGAGTATCTCCAAATCCCTCCATCGCCCGGTCTACGGCGGCTTCCCGAAGAGCCGTAACCAGCCAAGTGCTCAAAATAGAAAGGCTGAGACAGAAGCGGCTCAGGAATCGAGCCAACAAGAGGGACAGGACTCCGGCCAAGTGGAATCTTATGAGATCCAATAGCAGAGTCATCCTGCGACGACAGTTGAGTCGACCGTAAAATTCAGAAACTCATTCGAACCACTGAAGTAGGTTCAGAAAAACGTCATGACCGCCAGAATTAAGAAGATGGCGGTCCGAACGATGTTGCAAAGAGACGTGTCCCACCCCGTCAGAGAAAGCATGACACCATCTCTTCAAGTGTCTATCAGGCGCTCTGTGCCGCTCGAAAGCAGCGGGGCAAACCCAGAAAAGAAGTGCCAGCACTATTCAAGAACCCGATCAGGCCAGCTTCTTTCAGTCGATTGCCCGTTACCGAAACGGGAGGGCCACGACAGCGATCCGTGAAATCAGCTGCCAGTAATAAAAAGACAGTGGGATATATTATCCATACGGTCTATATGGCGGGCGCGCGTCCCAGCTACAACTTGCGCAACAAAATCAAGGATGGGTCCACTACATCCCAATCCCAATCTGGCTTGAATGTGGTTGCCGCTTCCCAAGATCAGCCGCCTCCCAAGATCAGCCTCCTCCATTGGATGAGGAAAACCCTCTCGATGAGGCCGATAGGCAGATAGACCCCTCAGTCCATGTAGAGTCAAGCTCGGACAGCAAGGAAGAGCCGACTTTCCGCCCCAGGACCGCAGAGCAAGAGCTGCTTCAAGAACTCCAAAAACAGCTCAGGAGCAAAGATAAAGAGATGGCCAAGCTTTACTCCAAAATCGACGACTTGACGAATGTCGTGATGCAGCTCACGGCTCAAATTGGTCGGACACCTCCCAATCAAGCACAAGTCTCTACTCATGAGCCGGGTCAGGACAACCCGAAGCAACCAATGCCTGTCCCCTTGGGTCCAAGATTGGACGAGCCGAACGAAAGCCGGCTACATTCTGCTTCTGGGGATGCCTTAGCCCCAGATAGCACCATCCCGCTAACACAAGATCGGATAATGGATTTGGTCACTAGCAAGGTTAGAACATTGGTAGCCGAAGCCGAAGCTCAGAAAGAAATCGGCAGTAGTGGGCGGCAGTATCTCGCACAGTACGATCTGATCGAGTTCCCGAGCGGTTACGTCATTCCTAAGTTCGAAGATTTGACGGGACGGGAAACGCAAATCTGCACGTCGCCCACTTTAAATCATCGTGCGGAAACACAGGGGGCAATGACGCGCTCCTTCTTCGTTAGTTTGTCAACAGCCTGATCGGTGTCGCTTTCGACTGGTACGCGAGTATACCAAACGGGTCCGTCATTACCTTTGCCCAAATGGAGTATCTATTTCGGCAAAGGTTCATGAGTGTCAGTGATAAAATCTCCATTGCTGACCTTGTGAGAACCAAGCTCGGGAAGAATGAAAACAACACCAACTTTATCGCCCGATGGCGTAATCTTACAGTCAAGTGTGAACTGCCGCTAGAGCAGGACCAGTCCGTCAGCCTTCTCATTGGGAAGCTCAGCAATTGGATAGTCCCATTCTTGTGTACAACAGACCTCAAGACGTTTCAGGAGCTAACTAAGAAAGTCCAAATGCTGGAACGCTCGAACCAAGAGTCCACCCCAGACTCTCCAAGAGACAATACTTCGAAAAGCAAGAGGGACGACGACCGTAGAAGCGGGAATTCCAGCAGTACCAATGTCTTCAATGCGTCCAACAATGAAGACAAGCGAAAGGCAGGCGATTCCAAAACCAACCAGCCTCGAAAGCCATTGCTGAGAGGAGAAGGGCCTTTCACAGAGGAGAAAAAGAACAAGGTTTACTCTTTCAGAAGGGACAAGGTCCGCAAGATATTCAAAGATGCCTTGAACAATGGTTTACAATTGCCGGAGTCGAAGAGAAAAATGACCGACAATCCCCTGTATTGTCCGTACCACAGAGTAGTGAGCCATGCGATCGAGGATTGCTATATCTTCAAAGACTAGGTCGAGAAGCAGTACAAGATTGGAGAGATCGAGCTGTCCAAGAGTGTGTTGGTGAACAATCAAGTTGCAACCACCGACTTTATACAGACAGAAGCTGAAGCCTTCTGGGAGCAGACAGCTGAACCCGCTGCCCTGAGAAATGAAACTAACTCACCGCAGTCTCCGTGGAGTATGCACATATCTAATAAGATGAAGAAGATGCTAAAGCTACTTCGAAAATAGCCCAAAACGGAATGGGAAGGGCAGAGGAAGCCTACCATTCCAGCTGCCAATTCGGCTCCATCAGGCTTAAAATCCAAAAAGCTCACGAAGAAGAAAAGTGCAGCTTGACGAGAAAATGAGTCTGCAGGGAGATCGACCATTCAAAAATATATCGATTCTCTCAAAGACTACAAACAGAAGGAAAGAACTCTGATTCAATTGAAGGAATTCCTCCCTATAGAAGAGGCTGAAATTATGGAGGAGTTAGAAGAAGACTCCAATGAAGAGATTCCTATAGTGACCTGCTATGCCATCTATCTTGGCAGCGACTCTGAGGAGGAGATCTGTTTTCCCGAAGAGGACGAGGAGCTCGCCACAAAGGCCAACCAAATCCAGCTCAGAAGTGGCAGGGCTCTACCGCCAAATCAGGGCAACGCCCTAAAAGGAAAGGAAAAACATGTGGCTAATGAGGAAGATGGCAGAGAACCGGCTAATGAAACTCAAGTCCTTCCTCGGTGGACTACAATGTCTTGGCTCATCTCCGGAAGCTTTCGTCTCTCCTGAGTCCTATCTAAAGAGCTTAGAGATGTTCTCATTCACGTTCTACAAAACCCCGAGCGGTATGATTGAAAGAATTAAAGTTAACCGCAATCAAGACGGTGTCGCTTTACAGCTAGCCGCGATGAGCATGGATCGATCCACAGGGAGACGGAGCATTTTATGTTCTTGTTTTGACGAGTTAATGCGCGTGGGCGGAAAGTTCTTATCTATCCTATGTTTATATGCAAAGTAACTGTTTGTTAGGATTAGATATGATGGTGTAAGTTAAGGAAATCCGTATTCAAGTCCTTTGAGCCGAACTCAACCAATGAAGCTAGAGCAATCGGCAATAACGTGGATTAGGGTGCTTAAGCACGGTATTCGTGGAATCCGGCTTATTGACCCTTGTCCTTCCGTTCTTGTCTCCTGCTTTCGCCTCCGGCCAAACCGAGCGCAACCGGTCGCGGTTAGGAATCACCGTTACCTTAGTAGGGTAGGGTGCCTAACGGAGCGCTTGCGTAAGGTTTGGGTGGAGTTTCAAATAGAAAAGACGGAAAAAGAAAATGGGAAACGAAACCTTAACTTACAATATCTTTCTCTTTTCCTAACAACACATATTCACAACCATTCAACCAACAAACAAAAAGAGCAAAAGAAAAGAGAAACAAAGAAAAGAAAAGATTACAACCAAATAATTAAATGACATGGTAATAAATTGCATGTAAGTAAAGCATAAATGTAAAGGGTAAGTAATAAAAAGCAAGAAAGATAGTACTAGGAACCAAAGAACAAGTTACACACCATGGGTTTAATAACCCAAATTTAAACTTGCAAGCTCAATTAAGAGGTTGCAAGATCAAGAGAGAGCTAAAAACCAAAGGCAAAATGAAGCACAAAAGAGATTTTATTCACCTTTAAGAATGATATAACCCTTGAGATCAAATACCAACCCTTAAACCTTCAAGCTCAAAGAAGAGGTTGAAAGATCAAGAGAAGGCAAGGATCTCAAGGGGAAGCTAAGCTATTTACAAGAGAAAGAGAAAACAAAATGAAGTGTTTCAAAAAGAATGAAAAAATTGGACCCTTTCTCCTTTGCCCCACGGTCTGCTTTTATAGGAAAGAAAAGAGATTAAGCAAACAATAAAATAAGGATCAAATGGCAGCATGGAAGACTCTGTGAGAAGGTGGGGCCCACAGGAGGTGGTGGGGTCGGCCACACCGGTTTTGGGAAGGAAGTGATCGGCCAAATTCCGAGGGCTGGGTCTCGTATTGCAGTGGTGGTCTTGTGTTGTCCCCCTCATGACTCTGGTGTTGTTTGCTTGGTCAGAAACATCTCTGGATGCACTCAGGTCTTGGAGGGAACATGGTAGATATAAATTACATCACTACTTTTTGCAATAAATGCACATCACACCGTATAGCCCACTTGCACTAGCCTACATGCCATGGCTGCCCCTAGGTCCATGGTCCAAGCCCCAAGAGTTAGTCTGTGCACATGCTATGTGTTGGACCAAAATATTGTGCACACACACTGTTTGCAAAATAACTCTTGGGATATCGGTCGGTTTGCGGTTCTGGTTGCAGTGTCAACTCAAAAATGATATATCCGTGATTTTGGATGTATTTCCAGTATTTTGTAACAGACACCTGTAATCTGTATTACTGAGCAAACACCGGTTAATAGTACCGATATATAACAAAACAGATAACGAATGAGCGGTATTGAAATGCAGTTTTCTGTGATGAACAAATACCCCCAAACTTATCTTTTGCTCGTCCCGAGCAAAACAAAACAAAATAAAATCCTAGCCTCACTTTCGCAGGGAACGCGATTGCACTGAGCACGTGCAACAAGCCGTTAAACCTCTAGGTGTCTCTAGTAGGAGGAGTGTTGTCTCCTGAGGGTTTTCAGCGGATACTACCCACAAAATCCTGTCAAGCTAGTTTCATAAGTTAACATCGATTCTACTCCTACAGATTAGTATCTACGTTAGAAATTCTATCATCCTATGTTAGAAATATCCAACCTTTATTTTTCACGCCTCTAATCTATTTAACGTCAAATCCTATACGTTCCAAAAAAAAAGTTTAGAAAGATGTTGGTATCTCCTGAGTTTTCCTTCTAAAAGTGCGGTCTTAAATCAGGGATTTTTATCAACTTTACAGAAAACATAATTCTTATTCTTCATTTCTATCTTTTATCCAAACATCGAATGTATACCCCTACGTGTGTGTAAATTTGCACCCCTACACTCAAGAATTCAATTCAAGCCATAGTACCATTGCCCTAATACCTAATACTACTTCTTTTTATTAATGATGGACGGTGTTGCTCACACGCCTTTCATGCGACTATTAATGCTTCTTAAGGCACTAACAACCGATTACTGAATGTGTGAACTTAAAGCGTAAATAGCAGTTTCCAGATCTTGACTTTTTTTTCTTTATTTTTCCTTTTCAAGACCGGATATATTTTTCAATGATACTGTCACGCCCCGCTTCCCAGAGTACGCTAAGGTAGGCACGTGACATAGCCAACCATGCTACCTATGGATAGGAATTATCCTTCCACAGTCACATTACGGCTGTAGAGATATCAAGAACAAAATAAAACTATCTAGCACATGTCTATAAGCCAAAATAAAATGAGTCAAGAATAAATAATGCGGAAGCAAAAGATCCAATACAAGAATAACTGGAATGTACGTCCCATAATGCGGGCTCACATCAGGAATAAAATGCTGAAAAGTAAAAGGACTAACTACTACTGAGTCCTCACTGCTCAGCCTGCTGGCTGAAGTACTCCTGCTCGGACTGCAGCAAAGGTACGGAATCTGGGCCATGCAAAACCCAGACGTCAGCGCGTCATAACATCAAGCAATAAAATATAAACAGGGGAACATGACATGCAAGTATAAACATAAATGGTAAAGCAGGTGTAACAATAATATAAATCAAGGCAGTGAAAGGTAGTATACAATGAGTAATCTAAACTGGTCTATTGGGTTGAATAGTCTCAAGTCTTTGAAATCAATTTGATGAATCATCGATGTAACTCAATAGTATCCCGTGCATGCCCGGGACCACGGTCTAAGACTCTCGGGCTGAAACCGAGACATGCCGCTAGGAACTAAAATAGGAAATATGTAAAGACGAACGATGTCAGCAGCAGCATCCCGAGGCTGGCCTAGCCTCTAAAACTGATCAGTATAAGTAAGAAACTGTCGAGTTACAAGTCAGGTTTCATCATTGATTTTCCCATACCCCCAAGTTATATGTGTTCAAGTCATGTATTAAATAATCTAAAGCTAATGCCAACATAAGATCTGGCAGGTACAGGTTTGTCTGGATAGACAACTTGAACGGTCCATAATGTTAGTGTATATGCCCTAGAGGCCATTACTGTATCATACTAGTTTGTATATTACTTGATGGAAGCTTGGGATATTCACCTTGTATAAACAATCTTGCTCAATATAGTAGTATGCTACTTGGTTTGTTTCTACTTCAATGTGTACTTGTGTTTATTTCAGTATATCACTTATACGCATTAGTGGAGCACTTAGGATCTTTGCTTGATTACCAGCGTTGTGATGGCAGTCACACTAGTGGGGGCTGGGTAATCTATAGGCACATCCTTATACAGGTCCCTAGTCGTAGGACTATCGAGACAGGGCATCGATACTCCGGAGTAGACTAGCGTATGCGCTTCTCATCCCAGTATGGGAGATGGTCTGTCCCACAGCCATCAGTACGTCGTACTGGAGATAGTATACGGGTGCTCGTTGGGTTACGAGTACACTGGACAGGACTCGTCGGGAACTGACAGGTTGGTATTATACCTATCGTCAGTTATCAGTTCCCAGGTGACATGAGTACAGCTTAGTCCGCTGACTTGACACTGGCACTTCGCCTCGAGTGTGTTCCCACTGCACTTTGATCACTACCCTACCACGGCTCAAAGGAGTCGTGCAAACAGGTGATGGTTGGGTGCAGTCCCGAAGCACTTGGAAGCAGTGACGGTTAGACAGGATTCGTCTCTTCCGGTATTGGGGGTCGACATCGCGCTGTGTCTAGGAGAGCCATTACACGAGTAGTCCCTGGCCAGGGCAAGCGAGATATACTGGTAGGTTCCAGTGTTATCTCAGGGTGTTTTGGGCTTCACTCCGACACGACTTGTACCGCTATTGGGGGACTGACGTTTTACCGCCCCCTAGGCCCGACATGCGATGTATCAGATGAACAGACCGGACTGTGCGGAGAATGTCACATTCAGACTCAGTAGGAGTTCAGATGGGGTTTCACCTCGTCAGCCTTCTTGTCGGCATCTACCTGGGGACCGTTACGCACAGCTAGTGCCGCTTGCGGTCTGTGGTTAAACCCACTGCCAGCGTAGTGTCGAGTCTTTAGAGTCCCACAAAGAGGGTATTCGCCTCTGGGCAAAACAGAGTAGAGGTCGCATGGTTTTGCGACAGGGTTCGTTCTCATCCGCGCACTTGTGCACATTTGGAGTCCGGACGGATATTACCGGCTGGCTCTGGTTTGAGTCAGATACTGGTATATGTTTTTGGGATTGCTTTTATCTCTCAGTATTCATGTTCCTCGGAACAAGGATGCAGGTGTGTATGCACGGTTATTTGAGGAAGAGGAAGAGGGTTTTCATTAGGGTTTCGGAACGGGTGCGTATGCACAGTTGACAGTCGTCTTTTTCCAAACCCTAATGGATTTATGTTATATCAATTAATAATATATAATAAAATGAAATTGTGTCATGGTTGGTTTTTTATGTTGACTTGTTGACCATGGTTGACTTGTTGACCATGGTTGAAGTTTTGACCATTATCATTACAAATGAAAGATGCTCTTTGATTCTAGCAAATTCAATTAATGTTTGAAATGATAATGGTCATTCCTAAACTTTCCATCAACCTTTTTCATTTTCATTATTATTATTATTTGATAATTCTTTTGCTTTATGTCATGGTTGCAAAAGAAAAAGAGCTCACTTTATCATAACAACTCTCTCTCCTCACTTCATCTTCTTCTTCCTCTAGCAAAAGAGAACCCTTCTCATGTGTTGAGAATCCTTCTCTTTAAAAAGAAAAGCAACCCCTAGTCACTCTCTACTCATTCTAGGTTCAAGGTTTAGCAAGCCGGAAACCCTAGTTCACTCAAAGATCGAGGAAGAGCCCAAAGGTCGAACCTTCGAGGTGGATCCATCTTCGACGGAAGAAGGCGACGAGAAGAGAACCATCAACCTCTACAAGGTTTCAAGAAGAAGGAGTTCAAGTTTAGGTATAACCATCTTCCATAGTAGCTAACTCCCTTTAGCGTATTTGCTAGTTTAGTTTAGACACGATCCCGACCTTGTTTAGTCCATGTTGCCTCTTGCACTAAAAATTTGATTTTTATACCGTTTCCGCCTCCCCGTAAGAACCGGGGGTCGCAATATGGACTTACAGTGGTATCAGAGCCTAACTAAACTTAAACTAGCTTGGTAGTGAAGTGTAACGAAGTTCGGAACCGAAAAATCGCAAAACCGGAAAAACCAAAACCCTAAGTTTCTGTTGAATTTTTTTCTGCTCTAAATGAAAAACTTTATACTTGTAAATTCGGCTCAGGGTTTTGTGTGAACAGCCAAGAAAGACGATGCCCTAATTCATTTAAACCGCCGCGGTTCCGCGGCACGAGGTAGGCATGTGCCGCGGAACCGCCGCCGTTTGTTGTCCTCTCTGCATCGTTTTTCGTGCAGTGTTCTTCTGTGTTGGTTTTGGGATTTTTAAGATATATTATATGTGCCCAGATTTTCCAGAACAGAAATTCACTTTTGGGGTCCTATAATTCCGTATTTTTTTCCGAACTTCACTGCACTTTGACTATGATGGTTATATCTGTGATGCTTGCATGTATTGAACGTCGGCTAATCGCTATAAGTCGATTAGTCGGGGTTATACATGATCTGTGTTTGATGTTGGATTGTGTATATGAATGTGTTGGACTGTCGCGGGTGAATAGCCGGGGTGGATGTGAGATGAGCTTTTGTTTTTTTTTCATTCATTTGTAAATGTAAATTGATGTAATAATATTATTTGTTTGGCCGCACAACCGGGTCGGGGTTGTAGCCGTCATTGTATAATTCTTTTTACTGTTTTTGCTCCTAGGATAGACCCATGGAGGGGTGCACAAACTACCGGGTACTTGGCGGGTAGTTTGCCGCACCCGTAGGGGTCTTGGGTGGGGTATTTGCTATTCACCGCGACCGTGTAATCCGCTTTTCGTTGCAGGCTCGAAAGGATTGCGGATTGCTAGTATATCCAATGTATTCATCTGTGATCTGTAATGTCTATCATTGTTTTCTATTTAGGCGTTGCTTATGTTTTACAGCCGCGCTAGCCCAGCCCCCGCTCTGTCGTTAGTTAAGTAACCTAACGAGTGATGACGGGACCCCGTGGCGAATGCGAATGGCATAAGCGTACGTCATATTTTGGTTGTTTTCTGCAATGGTAGGATTAATTGATGGGACGCATTAAAAGAACTAATGCAAGAATATCACGCATTAAAAGAACTAATGCAAGATAATAAACCAAGTTTAAGTCGATGGAACACTTTCGAAAAACCACTCGGTTCTTTTCAAAACTAACTTTTAAATGCGGAGCTTGAGCCACTCCTTCTAAAAGCTATCTCGTTCCATCGATTATATCAAGTTCACTACGTTCACGGTTTCGCCAAAACCATTCGTAGCCCTCCATCATTTCAGTTAAATATACGGTAGTATTCAAGCTATGTATTTTGACCTCACGCCAAGGCATAGTGATTGGTAGCTGCCGAATATTTATCTGTTGCATAGATAGAATGCGTTGTTTTGAGACAGTCGTACCGCCATTTTGGCCTACGTCAAGGGTAGGTACGGGTGGATTCAAATCAACAGGGATAATGATGGGAAGAACTTGACATGTGACTTATGACATTTTGACCTCACGCCAAGGTCATAAGAGCATGGGGCAAAAATCCACATCGGGGGTTTTCATAAGTACTGAAACTTGCTAGATTTGCATACCATTTGGAGTGTGATGATTATGGTAGGATTCCTTCATTTTCGTCACGCGATGATATTTGGATCCCGATCCTACTGTGAGTATATGCTACTCCTCGGGAAATTTCTCACTAAACGATCAATGCTATAAACCTAGTAGGTGCCTAGAAAGGTGTTAGCGGGGCTACGCCCCCAGGGAAAAGAGGTTCTTAAATTAAGGAACTTCGCGAAAGCGTTGGAAAACCTCCCTCGAAGTACCGACACTGGCCTGGCTGAACGGTTAAGCAAGTATTGTGCGGTGGGATTGATCCCGACTAATTCTTCCTTTGTGGTTTGAGGAGGGATTTGAGAGACAGTGGGAGCCATCCTGTTTAGACAAATTAAAAACCATTCTAAACTTGCAAGAGCATCGTGCTAAGTGTTTCTTCTCTCCCCCTGCAGCGACCAAATCGAAATGACTGGACTTAAGTTACTTCTAGATAAAAACATACTGACAGGGCCAAACTACAAAGATTGGCTCAGGAATGTCAAATTGGCAATCGCTTACGACAAGCTGGGGTATCTTCTTACCACCAAAGCTCCCCCCGTCCCAGGTCCCACCTCCAGCGTCGCGGATAAGGAAATCCGTAAGACTTGGGAGATTGATTGCACGAAGGCCAGGTGCCTCGTGCTTGCCTCTATGGACAACGAACATCAGAGGAGGCATGAGAATATGGACCTCGAGTCCATATTTCTCCATACAAAAGAACTGTATGGAGAGCAGTCTCGTATCGCAAGATACGAAGTGTCGAAGAAGTTAATTTCGACTAAGTTGGCCGTCGGATCATCGGTAGCGGACCACGTGCTTAAGATGATTGGCTACACTGAGGAGCTCGCGGAACTTGGGACCACGTTGGATAGTGAACTTTATACAGATTTAATTCTCCAGTCCCTTCCATCCACTTACGCCCAGTTCATACTGAATTTCAACTTGCAAGAAAAGGAAGTTGAACTTTCAGAACTCCTCAACCTGCTGAGGAGCGCAGAGGGCACCCTACAGAAGGGTAGGGAAACACCCGCTTTGTTTGTAGGAGGATCTTCTTCCTCTAGGTCCAAGGCGAAAGCCAAGGGAAAGAGGAAGAAAGCCCCCGCCAAACCAAGAGGCGGTGTTAGTAAAGTGGGTACGAAGAGAAAGGAAAAGGCAACAAAGATTGCGGGGAAGCTTGTTGGAAAGGAAGAATGCTTCTATTGTCATAAGAGTGGACACTGGAAGAAAGATTGCAGGGCTTGGAAAGCCAGGACACAGGAACTGAAGCAGGTTGCGGCTTCAGCTTCAGGTGTGTATGTTATTGAAAACTGTCTTTCTATAAACTCTACTTCCTAGGTATTGGATACCGGATCAGGATCTCATATCTGTAATTCTTTGCAGGCGTTGAGAAACCGTAGGGTTTTGAAGGCAGGTGACATGACCCTCAGAGTTGCGAACGGAGCTAGCATGGATGCTAAAGCCGTGGGGGACTATCACCTGGGAATGTCAGATGGGCATGTTTTGGTTTTGCGTAATTGCTTTTTTGTACCCAACGCAACTTGTAATATCATTTCTGTATCTTTGGTTTCTAAAGAAGGTTATGAATTTGCGTTTGTAAGTAATGTTGTAAACATTCACCTTAATCAAGTTCTGATTGGGTCAGGTACATTGAGCAATGGTATATACGTATTAAACCAACCACAGATTTTCAATGTCCAGAATACACACAAAAGAAAGTCTCCAGATATCAATCAGACTTTCTTATGGCATTGTAGACTGGGTCACATCAATGAGAGAAGGTTGACTAAGTTACATACAGAAGGATATTTGGATCCGTTCGAATATCAATCATATGCCACTTGTCAATCCTGTCTCAAAGGAAAGATGACAAAGACTCCGTTCACTGGACACGGAGTAAGAGCGAGCGAGCTCTTGGGACTCGTACACAGCGACGTGTGCGGTCCAATGTCTACACATGCGCGAAGCGGTTATTCTTACTTCATTACTTTTATGGATGATTTTTCAAGATACGGTTATGTCTTCTTAATGAAACATAAGTCAGAATCTTTTGAAAAATTCCAGGAATTTAAGAATGAAGTAGAAAAACAAACCGGCAAAAGTATCAAGATTCTAAGATCGGATCGAGGTGGAGAATACTTAAGTGCCGAGTTCCTGAATTACTTAAAAGAGAATGGGATTCTCTCTCAGCTTACTCCTCCATACACCCCGCAACATAACGGTGTATCGGAGAGACGGAACCGGACCCTATTGGATATGGTACGGTCCATGATGAGTAACGCTGAGTTACCGCGATCATTCTGGGGGTATGCGCTAGAAACAGCTGCATACCTATTGAATCGAGTTCCTACTAAGACTGTGCCTACCACACCATATGAGTTATGGAGTGGGAAGAAACCCTATCTTCAGTACCTGAAGATTTGGGGATGTCCAGCTTATGTCAAAAAGCAGCATACGGACAAGCTCGAGGCACGCTCAGTACTGTGCAAGTTTGTGGGATACCCAAAGAACTCCAGGGGGTATCTTTTCTATTACGCAGAGGAACAAAAAGTCCTTGTTTCTCGTAATGCCCATTTTCTGGAACATCAGTTCTTAGAAAAAGAAGTAAGTGGGAGCGCAATAGAACTGGAAGAAATTCCAGAACCACAGACTATTACTGAAAGCTTAATGGAACCAGAGGGTTCAAAAGAACAGGACATTCCTATGCCGCTCCGCAGAAGTAGTAGGCAGTCTCATCCGCCCGAGAGATACTACGGTTTTCTCATAGACGGGGATAGAGAGGATTGCATCATAGACTATGATGAGCCTACTAGCTTCCAGCAGGCCGTTCAGAGCATTGACTCGGTAAAATGGCTGGATGCAATGCGGACCGAAATGGAGTCCATGTATACCAACAAAGTATGGACGTTGGACATTGCTCCAGACGGGGTAAAACCCGTAGGATGCAAGTGGATCTTCAAAAGAAAGATTGGTGTAGATGGACAGGTTGAGACCTATAAAGCTAGACTTGTAGCAAAGGGTTTCCGTCAAAGACCTGGCTTGGACTATGACGAAACCTTTTCTCCAGTGGCTATGCTGAAATCCATTCGGATCCTTCTTGCCATTGCTGCCTTCCACGATTATGAGATTTGGCAGATGGACGTAAAAACCGCTTTTCTAAATGGAAGTTTAGAGGAGTGTGTCTATATGGATCAGCCAGAGGGTTTCATTCAGAGTGGGAGCAGCGGAAAGGTGTGCAAGTTGCTTAAGTCCATCTATGGACTAAAGCAGGCATCGCGGAGTTGGAACATCTGTTTTGATGAGACGGTCAAGGAATTTGACTTTATCAAAAATCCAGATGAACCATGCATCTATAGTAGATTTGTAGCGAGAACTGTAGTATTCCTTGTTTTATACGTGGATGACATTCTCTTAATAGGAAATGACATTCCTATGCTACAATCTGTCAAGGGTTTCTTGTCACACAGGTTCTCCATGAAAGACCTGGGTGATGCCTCCTACATCCTGGGGATCCGGATCCATCGTGATAGATCCAAGAGGATATTAGGACTTTCACAGTCCAGGTACATCGACACCGTACTGAAAAGATTCAGTATGGAAGATTCCAAGCGCGGTAACCTACCGGCTTGTCACGGGATCACCCTCTCTAAAGAGATGTCTCCCAAGACTGATTTGAAGAGGGATCGCATGTCTATTATACCCTACGCTTCTGCGGTAGGCTCTATAATGTATGCGATGTTATGTACCAGACCGAATGTAGCTTATGCACTGAGTGTAGTAAGCCGGTATCAGTCAAACCCTGGGGAGAAACATTGGATAGCAGTAAAGAACATTCTCAAGTACCTGAGAAGGACTAAGGAGATGTTCTTGGTGTATGGCGGAAAAGACCTCCAGATTGAGGCCTTTGCTGACTCCAGCTTCCAGAGTGACAAGGATGATTCCAAGTCCATGTCGGGTTTTGTCTTTACCCTCAATGGAGGGGCGGTGTGTTGGAAGAGTTCCAAACAGGAAACCGTTGCAGACTCGACTATGGAAGCGGAATACATCGCTACATCTGATGCCGTAAAAGAAGCTGTCTGGATAAGGAAGTTCTTAAAAGAACTTCAGGTGGTTCCATCCATTGTTGACCCAGTACCTCTGTATTGCGACAACAACGGGGCTATAGCTTTAGCAAAGGAACCCAGGTCCCATCAGAGATCCAGGCACATCTTGAGGCGGTATCACCTGATCAGGGAGATCGTGGATCGCAAGGAGATCGAGGTTCGGAGGGTTGCTTCAGAAGAGAACACTGCAGATCCATTCACCAAGGCCTTACCCCAGACTCAGTTCGAGCGGCTGATCGAGATGATAGGTCTTCGGTACGCCAGTTCATGGCCTTAGTGCAAGTGGGAGATTGTTAGTGTATATGCCCTAGAGGCCATTACTGTATCATACTAGTTTGTATATTACTTGATGGAAGCTTGGGATATTCACCTTGTATAAACAATCTTGCTCAATATAGTAGTATGCTACTTGGTTTGTTTCTACTTCAATGTGTACTTGTGTTTATTTCAGTATATCACTTATACGCATTAGTGGAGCCCTTAGGATCTTTGCTTGATTACCAGCGTTGTGATGGCAGTCACACTAGTGGGGGCTGGGTAATCTATAGGCACATCCTTATACAGGTCCCTAGTCGTAGGACTATCGAGACAGGGCATCGATACTCCGGAGTAGACTAGCGTATGCGCTTCTCATCCCAGTGTGGGAGATGGTCTGTCCCACAGCCATCAGTACGTCGTACTGGAGATAGTATACGGGTGCTCGTTGGGTTACGAGTACACTGGACAGGACTCGTCGGGAACTGACAGGTTGGTATTATACCTATCGTCAGTTATCAGTTCCCAGGTGACATGAGTACAGCTTAGTCCGCTGACTTGACACTGGCACTTCGCCTCGAGTGTGTTCCCACTGCACTTTGATCACTACCCTACCACGGCTCAAAGGAGTCGTGCAAACAGGTGATGGTTGGGTGCAGTCCCGAAGCACTTGGAGGCAGTGACGGTTAGACAGGATTCGTCTCTCCCGGTATTGGGGGTTGACATCGCGCTGTGTCTAGGAGAGCCATTACACGAGTAGTCCCTGGCCAGGGCAAGCGAGATATACTGGTAGGTTCCAGTGTTATCTCAGGGTGTTTTGGGCTTCACTCCGACACGACTTGTACCGCTATTGGGGGACTGACGTTTTACCGCCCCTTAGGCCCGACATGCGATGTATCAGACGAACAGACCGGACTGTGCGGAGAATGTCACATTCAGACTCAGTAGGAGTTCAGATGGGGTTTCACCTCGTCAGCCTTCTTGTCGGCATCTACCTGGGGACCGTTACGCACAGCTAGTGCCGCTTGCGGTCTGTGGTTAAACCCACTGCCAGCGTAGTGTCGAGTCTTTAGAGTCCCACACAGAGGGTATTCGCCTCTGGGCAAAACAGAGTAGAGGTCGCATGGTTTTGCGACAGGGTTCGTTTTCATCCGCGCACTTGTGCACGTTTGGAGTCCGGACGGATATTACCGGCTGGCTCTGGTTTGAGTCAGATACTGGTATATGTTTTTGGGATTGCTTTTATCTCTCAGTATTCATGTTCCTCGGAACAAGGATGCAGGTGTGTATGCACGGTTATTTGAGGAAGAGGAAGAGGGTTTTCATTAGGGTTTCGGAACGGGTGCGTATGCACAGTTGACAGTCGTCTTTTTCCAAACCCTAATGGATTTATGTTATATCAATTAATAATATATAATAAAATGAAATTGTGTCATGGTTGGTTTTTTATGTTGACTTGTTGACCATGGTTGACTTGTTGACCATGGTTGAAGTTTTGACCATCATCATTACAAATGAAAGATGCTCTTTGATTCTAGCAAATTCAATTAATGTTTGAAATGATAATGGTCATTCCTAAACTTTCCATCAACCTTTTTCATTTTCATTATTATTATTATTTGATAATTCTTTTGCTTTATGTCATGGTTGCAAAAGAAAAAGAGCTCACTTTATCATAACAACTCTCTCTCCTCACTTCATCTTCTTCTTCCTCTAGCAAAAGAGAACCCTTCTCATGTGTTGAGAATCCTTCTCTTTAAAAAGAAAAGCAACCCCTAGTCACTCTCTACTCATTCTAGGTTCAAGGTTTAGCAAGCCGGAAACCCTAGTTCACTCAAAGATCGAGGAAGAGCCCAAAGGTCGAACCTTCGAGGTGGATCCATCTTCGACGGAAGAAGGCGACGAGAAGAGAACCATCAACCTCTACAAGGTTTCAAGAAGAAGGAGTTCAAGTTTAGGTATAACCATCTTCCATAGTAGCTAACTCCCTTTAGCGTATTTGCTAGTTTAGTTTAGACACGATCCCGACCTTGTTTAGTCCATGTTGCCTCTTGCACTAAAAATTTGATTTTTATACCGTTTCCGCCTCCCCGTAAGAACCGGGGGTCGCAATATGGACTTACACATAAGGACAACATGTCAGGTTTGTTGGTATTAGACACAAGATCAGGTAACAGGTAAGACCATAGTACATCAGGTCAAGCCAGGTAATATATAAAGGTGTCATGACATGTCAAGAGGTGCACGGTACCATGTCGGGTCAGGTAGTAGGTGTAACAAGTCATGTCAGGATGTACAAGATATCATGTGGGTGCTCATAATCAAACTAGCATAATCATGTGTATACATCACAAGCATGGGTACTAATAGAACAATAACTGGAACATGTAATATGATAAGCAATTGGTGCAGATTAAACTACTTAGATGTACGGTTATCAGTTTGAGTTTAAGAGATAGTTTCAACATTACATGAATACCGTATGACAAATATGGATGTTAAAATCATGTTAATATGTATTAAGTAATCTAGAGATGCAATGATATGTATAATATGTTCAATGGATGCAATTATAACTAAAACAGGTTAAAGATGCACACGGGTTTCCAATAGAGTAAAACTATAGAAAGGGTACCATAGACTATGCAAAATAGTTATTATGGGATTAAAAATATAAATGTGGTTACTAGGTATAGTGAACTAAACGCAACGGGTAAGTTTCAAGTTCTGAATCTGAAAGATGTAAACGGAACACCGAACTGTTAAATTGGAATAGGTAACTTTGGATTCAATCTATAAGTTTAATATTCAATAAATAGTTATAAAACATATAGATAGCATGTAGCAAGTTTCACTTGCCTCGACGGATTCAAGAAACGGTAAACGGAACGTCTCACGTTGGCTAGAAAAGTCGCGACGCGCGCACGGTACACAGAATGAGTCCAAACGACGCACGATGGGATCACACGGGTCAGATATCCTCGCTGAGTCATCGGGATCGTCGTCGGCACGGTCGGATTCCGAAAAACCAATAACAGTGAACATGAATAGTGCATAAAGAGAGAGAAGAAAGAATGGAGAGAAGGAATGGAAGAAGGGAAACGTGAGAGAGAGCTTACCGTAGATGCGTTCTGTGGTTGTAGAGGAGAGGGTGAATGGCGGTGAACGGAGCTCCGGCGGTGAGGGTTTGGTGTATAGGTCAGGTTTAGGGTGTGGGGTCGGTTTTGGGTGCAGGGCTGGTGTCGGGGTATTAGAGAGGGGATGAGGCAGAGGAGAGGAAAGAAATGAGATGGTGATGATGGTGGGTGTGAGGCTAGGGTCGTCGGCGACGACCGGAGACGTTGGGTTCTAGGGTTCTGTGGGTGTGTGCAGGGTTTCTGGGTTTGGAGAGAAACCGAGGAGAGAAAGGAGATGAGGTCGAGGAAGAAGGTGGGGATGAGGGCTGACGAGCGAGATAGAGGGAAGAGGAAGCAGAGGAGTATGGGTTAGGGTTTACTCTGGTGGGCTCGTGATGAGGAGGTGCATGGGATTATAAAAGAACAGAAGAAGAAGAAGGAGATGTAGAAGGAAGGTGAGGGGATCGCGGGGGCGGTGACGGGATCTTCGTGCACCGCAATAGGAGAGAGAGAGGGACGCGAGATGAGAGAGATAGAGAGAAAACGAGAGGAGAGAGAAAGAAGAGGAGAGATAGAATTGTTTGTTAGCGGGGGTGAGAGAGAAAGAGAAAGAGAGAGAAGGAGAAAAGGAAAGGAGAGAGGGGATTATTGGGGCCCGGTAAAAAAAGGGTTTCTGATTGGTTGAAGGATGAGAAATAGATTAGGAAAAATATAAAAAAGATTTTTAATAGTTTTAAACATATTGTGCCGGCTGTAAAATCTTTTAAATAGATTAAAGAGATTAAAAATAATTAGAATTTAAATTTAAAATTCAAATAATTGAATTTTAGCGGAATATAAAATATTTCAGAAAAGCGCCCGGGTCGGGTCCAAACTTTTGGATTTGAAATACGAAAATTATTGGCAAGTTCCAAAAATTAAAATGAAGGATTTTGTAACAGAAAAGCATACCCCCAAGAACGGACGCACGTACGTGCGCGTAGCCATCCAAACACGTCTGTTTCACTGAACGGGACGAGGATACGATGTAAGGACGCTACCACAGGGTTAGGGGTACCAAGCAGGCCATGTCATGTATTTTTAAATTATTTTAAGTAACTTAAATTGTTATATGCACACCGTGTACTGTCGGGGTAATTTATAACTAGTAAACAAGTTCAAGCGAGCGGGTCGACTATAAAGCAAACTACCATTCGCATCCACATGAATTAAACACCACACACCACACATACGGCAATAGAAATTGATATAACTGAACTCGGTTGTTACAGATACTCTTTTGGTGGTTAGCTTTAAATACCGTTTTTCTTTCATACTGGGTTTTCAGGCAAGAGTATTTCTAGGTATCCTCTACTATCCCAAATTTCAAGATGCGTGTAAGTGCAGTTTGTAGGGTATATATTTTCTAAGTTGAACTCAAGAATAGAAACTATTTTTCAGATTTATCTTTCAGTAAAGCTTCAATACTTTCCTTTCATCTTGACTTAACTCAAGAGCTGAAATCAAGATTACCTATTTCTCAAAAAAAAACTGTAAGGACGTATAATTACCAAAAGCTAAACAGAAAGAGGGTTATTTTTAGGGTTTTCAATTCTTAAGCCTAGAATTTAGTTATTTCTAACGTATCAACTAATCTTTCGGAATAAAAATCTAAGTTACCCTATTAGCTAACTTGACGACAATTTTTTTAATATTTTTTGGAAAAATTTTCGATTTTTATGGGTTTTAAAATAAGGTATGCAAATGCAGAATATACAAATGAATGCGAAGTAGAAAGCTTACCGAGCACACCCCCAAATTTAAACTTGACAGTGCCCTCACTGTCAGGCTACACCAAGAGGGTCAAAATTGTCGGCGCTCCCCAAAAGATTTATACAAAACAAAAAAGAAAAACAAAAATATATATACAAAAAAGGTTCCCCCCAAACTTAAGTGAAACAGTGCTTTCACTGTTTAAGCGGTGAAGTTCAGGATTAGGGGGAAAGAGAACAGTACCAAGTTATGCAAGGCCTTACATAGGCCAAAAGTTAACACCAACCATTCAATGATTTTATCTCTATAATGTCCAGGTTGGTGAAAGAATACGGTGAGGAAAGAAATGGAGAATACGCGAGACCGTATGCGAATAGAAGTGGGATACGGTCTCGGTATATGAGAAGAAGAATGGCGGAAAGGAAAAAGAAATGGAGTACGAACTTGAGCGTGAAAATGGAGTGAATAGATTAGCACAATTTGTGATGACCGATGTGTAAAAAGTGATTGTGCTAATCTATTAACCCGTCAAGAAATGGGGTCAAATCCCTCAAGATTCGTGAGAAAACATGGGTACGCCGAACTCGGTAAACCAGACATAGTAAATGAATGTGATACGGTTTCTTGCGAGGTCGGAACGATGGAAAGAATGGAGGGAAGCGTTTGAGGAAGGTTAACAGTTAAAGGTTCAGGAGGGTGTACACAGTCAATGAAAGAGATAGGATGAATTGGAAAATCCGACTCATCAAGCAAAACTGGTTCATCCTCAAGAATATCCTCAAAATTTTCCTCAAAGTTAAGCTCATCCATGCATATTTTATCAAAATCAAGACGCATATGGAGTTCAGGAAAAAAAGTTAATGACTCGGGATGATGAATTGGAGAGAAAAACTCATCCAAAACTATAGGTTCATCATTCAAAATATTCCCGGCGTCAATATCCTCAATCAAGTGAAAATCAATATTCTCACACACCTCATCAAAAGCATGGATTTCAATCAATTTTGGTTCTAAGATGGAGGTATAGAGGTCAAAAGGGTTGGGATTGGTTTCACTCGAAAGGGACCCTTCATAATCTGGTAAATCAAACACTACAAAGTCGCATAACTCATTAATCCTTCTATCTTCAATCGGTGAATCGTTTGGAACACTAGATAGACATTCAAAACTGGAGTTGTGGGATTCAAGTTGAAACGGGTAGGTTTGATTTGGAAGGGTGTACAGCTCACTCTCTCCACTCAAATTCTCAACATGTCCTACCGCCTCTTCATATTTGAAAATGTGGAGCTAGTTGGAAACTACCTAGCAGGTCAGTAGGTTGTATGAGGGCGGCCATGGACGCATTCAAATCCATCATCTGTTGGTACGACGCTACCCGAAAGTCTTCCAACGACTGTTACAGACTAGACATAGGTTGTGAAGGGGTTTCAGTAAAAGATTCAAAGTTGTTTGGATACTGAAAACTCCCAATTGACGGTTCAGAAGCAATGTCTAGGGAAGGCACAAAAGTCGGGTAGGATGGATAGGAATTGAATGGCTGGACAGGGGTAGGATCAACATTTGGATAAGAAGGTGAATGGAATTGTTGATCCCAAGAATTTGAAGTGGTGAAAGGAGTGAAAGATCGGCTACGAGATTGTTCAATACGTTCAGCAATAGACATGGGTCTTAGAGTTACAACAGGACTTGAAAAGTGGTATCAACGTGAGAAGGTGGTGAAGGTTGAAACGGTTGATACAAAGTGGATCGCGGAGTCCAATTGGTAGTCCTAGACGTGTCTATTCGATCTTTCAAAGAAATTTTTGGCATGGATGGATCGTTCGATGTTCGTCCAAAGCAAGAACCGTAGGAAGTTATGTCTGGTTGTAAGTACCAAAGTTTGGCAAGAGTTTTTCGAGGCGGGGTACCCATGATATGATAAGAGAAAGAAGAAGAAGAAGAAAAGGAGGGGAAAAGAATGTAGATTTTTTTAATGTTTTTTATTAGTTATGAATAAAAGAATGAAATATACACAAGAAAAGAATATGGACAAAAGCAATCACGACACAAAATACCACGCACCTAATTGGTCTAGGGTTCACCTAGGTCAACTAGACCTGCTCAAGAACTTGATTGTCGAAGTAAAACTGTGTCGAGAAACGGGCTCAAGATATACTGATCACGAGGCCAGGTAAGTGCAGAGATAAGGGGAGGTTTTCCGATGCTTTCGCGAAGGTCCTTAATTAAATAACCCTTTCTCCTTTGACGGTTTCGCCGTTAACACTTTCCTAGACACCCCGTAAACAATATACCATTAAGCAGTGTTCTAAACACAGTTAACCGAGCGCGAAGTCCTTAAGGCTTAAAGTCTAGTTTCTTTTAAAATTTGTGCGGGTAAACGTTTATACACAGTTTCGTGATTTGTGGGCCATGGAAAAGGTGATCAAATCCTTTACCGTATGTTGTGGGGTTCGCTTGCCCTTAAGTCCGTATTAATGTATGCAATACACAATTCAATAAAAATTCTATAAAGAATCAAACAATTGTTTTTTAGTTTAAGCGCGGCACTGCAACAAATACGGGTTAGTCAATTTTGGCGTTTGGAGCGAACTTGCAAAGAATCCTGCAAAGAATAGTATATTGGATGCGTCGGATTTGAGAAGAAGGTGTTAGTAAAGTATGTACCGTTAAATTTTTGGGTTCGGAAACCCCCGTTGAAGTTAAATCCAAATAGCTTGAAATGTTCGCTTGCGCGGGTCAAACTACCCAGATCTTTGGCACTGTATTTCGCATTCACTTAAATTTGAATGTATACTTTGCTTCCCACAATCGCAGTTCATAAATCCGCAAAAATCTACAAATGTCGGAAAAACGGATATTAGTGCGAAAAAGCGATACGAATGCCCAAATACCTGCACAGTAAAAATTATAAAAAAACAAACAATACAAATAGAAAAAAATAGAACAATGGAGCACAGAAGAAAAATTGGAAGCAGAAGGAGGGAGTACGGCTGGCGACGCCGGAATTTCTTGGTGTGTCGCCGGATTTCTTGTGGTAGATGGGCTCCAACTTTCTTCAGGTGTCACACTGTCATACTCATGTCACACTGATATTGTTTAGCTTTTCTGTTCAGAGCCAGAGTGCAAGCAGGTCTAGAATCTAGAGAGCAAAACAAAGTTAGCAAAGTTAGTGTTTTTGTTTTGGTTTTTTTGAGATTTTTAGTTGATTTTGAAAATAGGGTTAGTTGTATAGATGGAATGTACACTGATTAACCCGAAATAACAAGAAGTAAAGCGTTACCGTTTTCCCGGCAACGACTCCATTTGATTGAAAGAATTAAAGTTAACCGCAAACAAGACGGTATCGCTTTGCAGCTAACCGCGATGAGCACGGGTCGATCCACAGGGAGACGGAGCATTTTATATTCTTATTTTGACAAGTTAATGCGCGTGGGTGGAAAGTTCTTATCTATCCTATGTTTATATGCAAAGTAACCGTTTGTTAGGATTAGATAGGATGGTGTAAGTTAAGGAAATCCGTATTCAAGTCCTTTGAGCCGAACTCAACCAATGAAGCTAGAGCAATCGGCAATAACGTGGATTAAGGTGCTTAAGCACGGTATTCGTGGAATCCGGCTTATTGAACCTTGTCCTTCCGTTCTTGTCTCTTACTTTCGCCTCCGGCCAAACTGAACGCAACCGGTCGCGGTTAGAAATCACCGTTACCTTGGTAGGGTAGGGTGCCTAACGGAGCGCTTGCGTAAGGTTTGGGTGGAGTTTCAAATGGAAAAGACGGAAAAAGGAAATGGGAAACGAAACCTTAACTTACAATATCTTTCTCTTTTCCTAACAACACATATTCACAACCATTCAACCAATAAACAAAAAGAGCAAAAGAAAAGAGAAACAAAGAAAAGAAAAGATTACAAGCAAGTAATTAAATGACATGGTAATAAATTGCATGTAAGTAAAGCATGAATGTAAAGGGTAAGTAATAAAAAGCAAGAAAGAAAGTACTAAGAACCAAAGAAAAAGTTACACACTATGGGTTTAATAACCCAAACTTAAACTTGTAAGCTCAATTAAGAGGTTGCAAGATCAAGAGATAGCGAAAAACCCAAGGCAAAATAAAGCACAAAAGAGATTTTATTCACCTTTAAGAATGATACAACCCTTGAGGTCAAATACCAACCCTTAAACCTTCAAGCTCAAAGAAGAGGTTGGAAGATCAAGAGAAGGCAAGGATCTCAAGGGGAAGCTAAGCTATTTATAAGAGAAAGAGAAAACAAAATGAAGTGTTGCAAAAAGAATGACAAAATTGGACCCTTTCTCCGTTGCCCCATGGTCTGCTTTTATAGGCAAGAAAAGAGATTAAGCAAACAATAAAATAAGGACCAAATGGAAGCATGGAAGTCTCTGTGAGAAGGTGGGGCCCACAGGAGGTGGTGGGGTCGGCCACACCGGTTTTGGGAAGGAAGTGATCGGCCAAATTCCGAGGGCTGGGTCCCGTATTGCAGTGGTGGTCTTGTGTTGTCCCCCTCATGACTCTGGTGTTGTTTGCTTGGTCAGAAACATCTCTGGATGCACTCAGGTCTTGGAGGGAACATGGTAGATATAAATCATATCACTACTTTTTGCAATAAATGCACATCACACCATATAGCCCACTTGCACTAGCCTACATGCCATGGCTGCCCCTAGGTCTATGGTCCAAGCCCCAAGAGTTAGTGTGTGCACATGCTATGTGTTGGACCAAAATATTATGCACACACACTGTTTGCAAAATAACTCTTGGGATATCGGTCGGTTTACGGTTCTGGTTACAGTATCATCTCACAAATGATATATCCGTGATTTTGGATGTATTTCCAGTATTTTGTCACAGAAACCTGTAATCTGTATTACTGAGCAAACACCGATTAATAGTACCGATATATAACAAAACAGATAACGAATGAGCGGTATTGAAATGCAGTTTTCTGTGATGAACAAGGTATCGGGATCGCTTTGAGGAAATTAATATGAAAGAAGCCCAGTATGCTCTACATGCCGCCGCAGTCACGTTTAAGGACGAAGACTTGCTACTGGGAACGACTGAGCATAATAGACCGCTTTACATGACCGGGTACAGCGACGGAGATCAGATTAATCGCATATTGACTAATCCGGGATCCTCAGTGAACATCATGAACTTGTGGACTCTGAAGAGTCTGTCAATGGACGTCCGCCACCTGTCAAGGTAAAGGATTGTCATTCAAGGCTTCAACCAAAATTGCCAGCAAGTTCTGGGATCCATAGCTCTGCCAATCAAATTTGGGGATCTGCAAACTGAAGCTAAGATATACGTGATCGACGCTGACACGTCTTATAAAATTCTCTTGGGACGGCCGTGACTCCATGATTATGGCATCGTTCCGTCAACTCTCCATCAATGCATGCAGTATACTAAAAATAGCGAAGAAAGACGCATTGACAGAGACATCCAGCCGTTCGGTGTGCATGAAATCCGATATGAAGATTCTCGGTACTTTATGAATCCCTAAAATACTGAGCCACAGCTGACCAAAGACAGAACGGTCCCGAAATTCAAAGGCAAATCTGAGCCAGCTGTCACTTTCAAAAAAAAAAACCAAGTGCGTCCGTGTTTCGGAAGTGACACTGATGAGTCCGACGCTGGAATTCCGTCCTTCCGTAAAACCCACTCTCATTTCGGTAGTGATACGGACGAATATGATACTGAAGGACCGTCCGACAGCAAAATCCGCCCTCGTTAAGGTAGCGACACAGAAGAGTCGGAGGAAGAAGACCCGCCTTACAACAGCTGTGCAAACTGGGCCCCCACGCAACGAGCAAAACTACGAGAGACCTTCGAAATTGCAGAAGGGTCCCTAGCCATCACAAGGGTGCCAGAGCAGATGTGCAAAGAGCTCGATGCATTGTCAGTCTCCACCGTGGACCAGCTGAAAATTTTTTACTTTCCCGAAAGGAAAAGTGGACAGAAGGGCGCCATGTTTTATGGGTCAAATCTTGTTGTGCACCCGGACGATTTGTCTGTCGCGTGCCTTCCATACGAGAGAGGAATAAGGTCCATCCTCAATCCCAGATATTATACACCCGAGATGCGGGAATACTTTTAAAAGTGTGGGTGTCGGCTATATCAAACGGACTCCTAAGCGAAGTTTTACGAAGGGCTATGGCATCCGCCTCAGGTCCAAGCACTTATCAATGGACGAATTCCAGATAAACGAAGCATAGGTTTCATCCAGCCTGATTCCAAGGCATGCTACATGATCCATGTTGGTGAAGCCAGCAAAAGTTCAAATGATGATGACGAGATAGCCGAGCCAGAAGAAGCTCCTCAAGAGCTCGAAGATGGGGGACAAGCAACCTTCGATGAGCTAACCGAGATCGATTTGGGAACGCCTGATAATCCAAGGCCGACCTACATCAGCTCACTCTTGTCAGAGAAAATGAAAGAGCAGATAATTGCCCTGCTGCATGAGTTCACCGACTGCTTCGCGTGGACGTATAAAGAAATGCCTGGCCTCTCCCCTGAAGTGGTCGTGCATAAGCTGGCTATATCTCTTGATGCCAAGCCATTCAAACAAGCTCCTCAAAAAATGAGAAGGGAACTGGAAGAAAAGGTCATCGAGGAAACCAAGAAACTCATCGATGCCGGCTTCATCAGGGAAGAGAAATACGCAGATTGGATCGAATGCATTGTCCCAGTAAAGAAGAAAAATGGGCAGATCCGGATTTGTGTCGATTTCAGGGACCTTAACAAGGCATGCCCTAAAGATGATTTCCCGCTTCCTCATGGAAATGATGGTCGATGACATATCAAATTACGAGCTGTTCACCTTCTTGGACGGTTCTTCTAGGTACAATCAGATAAAAATGTCTCCTGAGGATGAGAGGCATACAACATTTCGAACCCCGATCGGCATATACTGTTACAAAGTGATGCCGTTCGGACTGAAGAACGCAGGTGCTACATATCAAAGGGCAATGACCTATATCTTTGATGACCTAATCCATAAAGTCGTCGAATGTTATGTTGATGATCTGGTCGTCAAGACTAAAGCCAAGGCCGATCACATCCAAGAACTTAGGACCGTTCTCACTAGACTGAGGGAATACTGTATGAAGATGAATCCTATGAATTGCGCTTTTGGCGTGTCATTGGGAAAATTCTTGGGCTTCATAGTCCGACATCGGGGGATCGAAGTTGACCCATCCAAGATAAAGGTCATCATGGAGATGCCCCCTCCAAATAGTCTGACGCGGCTAAGATCTTTTCAAAGCAAGCTTGCTTATATATGAAGGTTTATCTCAAATTTATCGGGGAGATGTAGGCCCTTCTCAAAGCTCATGAAGAAAGGAGCTCCTTTTGTCTGGGATGCCGAATGTCAAGAAGCGTTCAAAAGCATCAAACAGTACCTGTTGCACCCTCTAGTTCTTGCTACCCCTATTCTAAATAAACCGTTGATTCTCTATACTGCCGCGTTAGATGAGTCACTCGATGCGCTTCTTGCCCAGAACAACAAGGAGGGAAAAGAAAATGCCCTCTACTACCACAGTCGAACTCTAGTCGGGACGGAACACAACTATTCCCCGATCGAAAAGCAATGCCTGGTGTTCATCTCAAAAACATTCATTTTAATTCCGCTCATTCATTATCTATTTTATGATTTATCGGTAATATTAATCAGTGTCTGCTTAGTAATTACAGATTACAGGTATTCGTGATACAACACTGAAAACACACTCAATATCACGGATATAGCGTTTGGGAGCCGACACTTCAATCAGAACAAAGAACCAACCGATATCCAAAGAGCTATTTTGCAATAAACAGGTGTGCATGTTCCCCTCCGAAAGACGGCGCGACGCATGGATGTCTTGCCTGAAATTTGGGGCAGATGTTAATTGATACTATCCGTCTATCTCTCCGAAGATGCCAAGTTGATTTATGGCACCATGTATCGATGGTTTAAACGGATGCGTCCGATGTAGCAGACTTCATCAGATTCCCCCTTGCTTCAGGGGTTTTTGATTGTGGGGACGCTCTTCCCTGCAGGCGCAAGCCCCTGCAGTTAATTACGCTACTGCGTTGCGGTAACAACTTTCTCCTTCTCCAGATGGTCACTTCGTGTCGTGTGTGTTTGATTTGTGTTTGGTTGCCCGTGGATTGTACACGGAGACTGAGTTATGTCGTCGTCCATAGGGCGTGGACTAGTCCAAATCCGTATCTTTCTTAGATTTAGGTTCGGGGGTTGTGTTTAAGGATACGTTAGCCTCGTTTGAGACTAAGATCGACTTAAACGTTTGTTAAGGATACGTTAGTCTAGTTTTAGACTAAGATCAACTTAACAGGATTGTTTAGATCTGACAAGAGAGCGATGAGGGAAGCCCTGTTGTTTAGTTTAATGACATTGCGGTCAATAGGAAGTTTGCGGTCCAATTTTAGTTTTAAGACGTTGCGGTCAAGGTTAAGGACGTCGTAGTCCGTGGATTTAAGGACTCCACAGTCCGGCATTAGTTTTAAGACATCACGGTCAAGGTTAAGGATGCCATAGTCCGTTGTTAGTTTTAAGACATTCCGGTCAAGGTTAAGGACCTCATAGTCCATGAGTTTAAGGACCCCGCAGTCCGGCGTTAGTTTTAAGACATCCCGGTCAAGGTTAAGGACGTCATAGTCCGTTGTTAGTTTTAAGACATTCCGGTCAAGGTTAAGGACCTCATAGTCCATGAGTTTAAGGACCCCACAGTCCGGATCAATGTGTGGTCATCAGGACCCATCACCTCTTTGAAGATGTTGAGGAATTACAACGCCAAGTATTAAAGGAGTGAAGAGATGTACCCTTAAACTAAGGTAGATTAAGTGATCTGTAGTCCAATTTGGAAACTAAGGTCAATTATTATATTATGAGCCCATTGGCCCAGTTAAGTTTGAATTGAGGACTTATGGCCAGCTTGGGCTAAGTCCAATCATGTTTGGGATATTGGACCTCTTTTGGTTCATTGAAGGAGAGGCTTTGCCTCTGTAAACTTAGCCAATTGGGCTAAAGCTAGTGTTAAACTCTAGAGACCAATAGTGTTGAACACTGGGAATAAGATTGATAAGTTAGTGTCAAACACTAAAAGATAATCAGTGTTGAACACTGGGAACAGAGTTTTTCAAATTAGTGTTAAACACTAAGCAAATCAGTGTTAAACACTGGGGACAAAATCTCCAGACTAGTGTTAAACCCTAAGGAGAGAGGGGTCACGTGTGAACACGTGAGAGCGCCCTGATTGTAAGTCCATGCTACCTCTCCCGGTACTTTCGGGCAAGCGGAATTTGGTGAAAAACAATTTTCTAAAGGCGGTAACATGGACTCAAAACCGGATCTTGGTTAAACATCTAACTAACAACCTAACTAGGAGTTGTTAACTACTCGGTTAGGGGGTTATACCTTTCTTTCTTGAACTCCTTCGTCTTCAAGCCTCGATGGTTGTCCGGATCGGCTTCACCCTGTCGTCTCCTTGCGCCGAAGATCGATCCACCTGAAAGCTTCTACCTTTGGCTTCTTCTTCGGTCTTTCAAGAAACTAGTTCACTTGGTTTGCTAAACCTTATGAACTAGAGTGAGTAGAGAAGAGTGTGTTGGGATTTTCTCTATGGTTCTTAGTTCTCAACACATGAGACAAGTGAACCATAGACTAAAGAGAGGGAGAGCAAGAGGAAGAAGATGAGAGCTCAAGAACAAGAGAGAGAATAAAAAATGATAGAATGAGAAAAGACTTTTCTCGCTTGGCTCTCATAATCCAAAACCATCATCACAAAAATAGTAATCAAGTATTGTGTAAAATGGTTCAAGTCAAAATGGCTAAATCATTTCATGCACTCATATTGCACAAGAGAACAAGCAAGTAAAAAGTCTTTGCCATGAAATGATAGCCATTGTCATCATGATGGTCAACTAGTCCAACCTAGTCAACCGGTCAACAAAGTCAACAAGTCAACAAAGTCAACCCCTCAACAACCATGTCACCAGAATACTTAATTAATATTATTGTTAATTACATATCATATTCTCATTAGGGTTGAGCAAAAATTCAATAGTCAACAGTCAACGGTCAACAACCCTAATGAGAATCCTCTGCCTCTATCTCTCCGTCAACTGTGCATACACACCCGCATTCGCGTTCCGAGGAACACGAATACATACTGGATAAAACCAATCCCAAAACGTACACTAGGATCTGGCTTAAACCAAAGCCCGCTAGTGTTAACTGTCCGGACACTGTACGTGCACAAGTGCACGGATGTGACCGAACCCTGTCGCAAAACCATGCGACCTGTCGCAAAACCATGCGAGCTCTACTCTTTTGCCTAAAGGCGAATAGCTTTCTGTGTGGGACTCTAAAGACTCGACACTACGCTGGCAGTGGGTTTAACCACAGACCGCAAGCGGCACTAGCTGTGCGTAACGGTCCCCAGGTAGATGTCGACAAGAAGACTGACGAGGTGAAACCCATCGGAACTCCTACTGAGCCTGAATGTGACAGTCTCCGTACAGTCCGGTCTGTTCGTCTGATACATCGCATGGCGGGCCTAGGGGGCGGTAAACGTCAGTCCCCTAATAGCGGTACAAGTCATGTCGGAGTGAAGCCCAATACACCCTGAGATAACACTGGAAGCGTACCAGTATATCCCGCTTGCCCTGGCCAGGGACTACTCGTGTAATGGCTCTCCTAGACACAGCGCGATGTCAACCCCCAATACCGGGAGAGACGAATCCTGTCTAACCGTCACTGCCTCCAAGTGCTTCGGGACTGCACCCAACTACTACCTGTTTGCACGACTCCTTTGAGCCGTGGTAGGGTAGTAATCAAAGTACAGTGGGAACACACTCGAGGCGAAGTGATAGTGTCAAGTCAGCAGACTAAGCTGTACTCATGTCACCTGGGAACTGATAACTGACGATTGGTATAATACCAACCGGTCAGTTCCCGACGAGTCCTGTCCAGTGTACTCGTAACCTAACGAGCACCCGCATACTATCTCCAGTACGACGTACTGATGGCTGTGGGACAGACCATCTCCCATACTGGGATGAGAAGCGCATGCGCTAGTCTACTCCAGAGTATCGATGCCCTGTCTCGATAGTCCTGCGACTAGGGACCTGCATAAGGATATGCTTATAGATTACCCAGCCCCCACTAGTGTGACTGCCATCACAACGCTGGTAATCAAGCAAAGATCCTAAGGGCTCCACTAATGCGTATAGGTGATATAATAAAATAAACACATGTACACATTTAAGTAAAAACAAACCAAGTAGCATATTACTATTTTGAGCAAGATTGTATATACAAGGTGAATATCCCAAGCTTCCATTAAGTAATATACAAACTAGTATGATACAGTAATGGCCTCTAGGGCATATACACTAACAATCTCCCACTTGCACTAAGGCCATGTACTGGCGTATCGAAGACCTATCATCTCGATCAGCCGCTCGAACTGAGTCTGGGGCAAGGCCTTGGTGAATGGATCTGCAGTGTTATCTTCTGAAGCAACCCTCCGAATCTCGATCTCCTGGCGATCCACGATCTCCCGGCGATCCACGATCTCCCTGATCAGGTGATACCGCCTAAAGATGTGTCTGGATCTCTGATGGGACCTGGGTTCCTTCGCTAAAGCTATAGCCCCGTTGTTGTCGCAATACAGAGGTATTGGATCAACAATGGACGGAACCACATGAAGTTCTTTTAAGAACTTCCTCATCCAGACAGCTTCTTTTGCGGCATCAGTTGCAGCGATGTATTCCGCTTCCATCGTCGAGTCTGTAACGGTTTCCTGTTTGGAACTCTTCCAACACACCGCCCCTCCATTGAGGGTAAAGACAAAACCCGACATGGACTTGGAATCATCCTTGTCACTCTGGAAGCTGGAGTCAGCAAAGGCCTCGATCTGGAGGTCTTTTCCACCATACACCAAGAACATCTCCTTAGTCCTTCTCAGGTACTTGAGAATGTTCTTTACTGCTATCCAGTGTTTCTCTCCAGGGCTTGACTGATACCGGCTTACCACACTCAGTGCATAAGCTACATCCGGTCTGGTACACAACATCGCATACATTATAGAGCCTACCGCAGAAGCGTGGGGTATAATAGACATGTGATCCCTCTCCAAATTAGTCTTGGGAGACATCTCTTTAGAGAGGTTAATCCCGTGACAAGCCGGTAGGTTACCGCGCTTGGAATCTTCCATACTGAATCTCTTCAGTATGGTGTCGATATACCTGGACTGTGAAAGTCCTAATATCCTCTTGGATCTATCACGATGGATCTGGATCCCCAGGATGTATGAGGCATCACCCAGGTCTTTCATGGAGAACCTGTGTGACAAGAACCCCTTGACAGATTGTAGCATAGGAATGTCATTTCCTATTAAGAGAATGTCATCCACGTATAAAACGAGGAATACTACAGTTCTCGCTACAAATCTACTATAGATGCATGGTTCATCTGGATTTTTGATAAAGCCAAATTCCTTGACCGTCTCATCAAAACAGATGTTCCAACTCCGCGATGCCTGCTTTAGTCCATAGATGGACTTAAGCAACTTGCACACCTTTCCGCTGCTCCCACTCTGAATGAAACCCTCTGGTTGGTCCATATAGACACACTCCTCTAAATTTCCATTTAGAAAAGCAGTCTTTACGTCCATCTGCCAGATCTCATAATCGTGGAAGGCAGCAATGGCAAGAAGGATCCGAATGGATTTCAGCATAGCCACTGGAGAAAAGGTTTCGTCATAGTCCAAACCAGGTCTTTGACGAAAACCCTTTGCAACAAGTCTAGCTTTATAGGTCTCAACCTGTCCATCTACACCAATCTTCCTTTTGAAGATCCACTTGCATCCTACGGGTTTTACCCCGTCTGGAGCAATGTCCAACGTCCATACCTTGTTGGTGTACATGGACTCCATTTCGGTCCGCATTGCATCCAGCCATTTTACCGAGTCAACGCTCTGAACGGCCTGCTGGAAGCCAGTAGGCTCATCATAATCTATGATGCAATCCTCTCTATCCCCGTCTATGAGAAAACCGTAGTATCTCTCGGGCGGATGAGACTGCCTACTACTCTTGCGGAGCGGCGTAGGAATGTCTTGTTCTTTTGAACCCTCTGGTTCCACTAAGCTTTCAGTAATAGTTCGTGGTTCTGGAATTTCTTCCAGCTCTATTGTGCTCCCACTTATCTGGTTTTCCAAAAACTCAGTTTCCAAGAAGTAGGCATGACGAGAAACAAAAACCTTTTGTTCCTCTTCGCAGTAGAAGAAATATCCCTTGGAGTTCTTTGGATATCCCACGAACTTGCACTGTACGGAGCGTGCCTCGAGCTTGTCCGCATGCTGCTTTTTAACAAAAGCTGGACTTCCCCATGTCTTAATGTGATTAAGATAGGGTCTCTTCCCACACCACATCTCATATGGTGTAGTAGGCACAGTCTTAGTGGGAACTCGGTTCAAAAGGTATGCGGCTGATTCTAGCGCATACCCCCAGAATGATCGCGGTAACTCAGTGTTACTCATCATGGACCGTACCATATCCAATAGGGTTCGGTTCCGTCTCTCCGATACACCGTTATGTTGCGGAGTGTATGGAGGAGTAAGCTGGGAGAGAATTCCGTTCTCTTTTAAATAGTCCAGGAACTCGGCACTCAAGTATTCACCACCTCGATCCGATCTTAGGATCTTGATACTTTTGCCAGTTTGTTTTTCTACTTCATTCTTATATTCCTGGAATTTTCCAAAGGCTTCGGACTTATGTTTCATTAAGAAGACATAACCGTACCTTGAAAAGTCATCCGTAAAAGTAATGAAGTAAGAATAACAACTTCGCGCATGTGTAGACATTGGACCGCACACGTCGCTGTGTACGAGTCCCAAGAGCTCGCTCGCCCTTACTCCATGTCCAGTGAACGGAGTCTTTGTAATCTTTCCTTTGAGACAGGATTGACAAGTGGCATACGATTGATATTCGAACGCATTCAGATATCCTTCTGTATGTAACTTCGTCAACCTTCTCTCATTGATGTGACCCAGTCTACAATGCCACAAGAAAGTCTGATTTATTTCTGGAGACTTTCTTTTGTGTGTATTCTGGACATTGAAAATCTGTGGTTGGTTTAATACGTATATAACATTGCTTAATGTACCTGACCCAATCAGAACTTGATTAAGGTGAATGTTTACAGCATTACTTACAAACGCAAATTCATAACCTTCTTTATAAGTCAAAGATACAGAAATGATATTACAAGTTGCGTTGGGTACAAAATAGCAATTACGCAAAACCAAAACGTGTCCATCTGACAACCCCAGGTGATAGTCCCCCACGGCCTTAGCATCCATGCTAGCTCCGTTTGCAACTTTGAGGGTCATGTCACCTTCCTTCAAAACCCTACGGTTTCTCAACGCCTGCAAAGAATTACAGATATGAGATCCTGATCCGGTATCCAATACCCAGGAAGTAGAGTTTATTGAAAGACAGTTTTCAATAACATACACACCTAAAGCTGAAGCCGCAACCTGCTTCAGATCCTGTGTTCTGGCTTTCCAAGCCCTGTAATCATTCTTCCAGTGTCCCTTTTTATGACAATAGAAGCATTCTTCCTTATTCACAAGCTTTCCCACTTTCTTTGTTGCTTTTGCTTTTCCCTTCGTATCCACTTTACTAACACCGCCCCTTGGTTTGGCGGGGGCTTTCTTCTTCTTTCCCTTGGCTTTCGCCTTGGACCTAGAAAAGGAAGATCCTCCTACAAACAAAGTGGATATTTCCCTACCTTTCTGTAGGGTGCCCTCTGCACTCCTCAGCATGTTGAGGAGTTCTGAAAGTTCAACCTCTTTTTCTTGTAAGTTGAAGTTCAGGATAAACTGGGCGTAAGTGGAAGGAAGGGACTGGAGAATCAAGTCCGTATATAGCTCATTCTCCAACGTGGTCCCAAGGTCCGCGAGCTCCTCAATGTAGCCAATCATCTTAAGCACGTGTTCTGCTACCGATGATCCGACGGCCAATCTTGTCGAAAATAACTTCTTCGACACTTCGTATCTTGCGATACGAGATTGCTCTCCATACAGTTCTTTTGTATGAAGAAATATGGATTCCAGGTCCATATTCTCGTGCCTCCTCTGATGTTCATTGTCCATAGAGGCAAGCACGAGGCACTTGGCCTTCGCGCAGTCTAGTTCCCAGGTCTTACGGATTTCCTTATCCGCGACGCTGGTTTTGGGATCTGGGACAGAGGGAGCTTTGGTGGTAAGAAGATATCCCAGCTTGTCGTAAGTGATTGCCATCTTGACATTCCTGAGCCAATCTTTGTAGTTTGGCCCTGTCAGTATGTTTTTATCTAGGAGTAACTTAAGTCCAGTCATGTCGATTGGTCGCTGCAATTAGGAGAGAGAAGAAACACTCAGCATGATGCTCTTGCAAGTTTAGAATGGTTTTTAGTTTGTCTAAACAGGATGGCTCCCACTGTTTCTCGAATCCCTCCTCAAACCAAAAAGGAAGAATTAGTCAGGATCAATCTCACCGTACAATACTTGCTTAACCGTTCAGCCAGGCCAGTGTCGGTACTTCGAAGGAGGTTTTCCAACGCTTTTGCGAAGTTCCTTAATTAAATAACCTCTTTTCCTTGGGGGCGTAGCCCCGCTAACACCTTTCTAGACACCTACTAGGTTTATAGCATTGATCGTTTAGTGAGAAATTTCCCGAGGAGTAGCATATACTCACAGTAGGATCGGGATCCAAATATCATCGCGTGACAAAACTGAAGGAATCCTACCAGAATCATCACACTCCAAATGGTATGCAACACTAGCAAGTTTCAGTTCTTTTGAAACTCCCGATGTGGATTTTTGCCCCATGCTCTTATGACCTTGACTTTGGCCAACAAATCATAAGTCACATGTCAAGTTCTACCCGTCGTTCTCCAGGTTAATTTGAATCCACCCGCACCTATCCTTGACTTTGGCCAACAAGGCAGTATGACTGTTCCAAACTAACGCATCTATCTATGCTGCACATGAATACCCAATAGCTACCAATCACTATGCCTTGACTTTGGCCAACAAACATAGCTTGAATACTATTGACCATCCATGTGAAACGACGGAGGGCTACGAATGGTTTTGGCTTAACCGTGAACGTAGTGAACTTGATATAATCGATGGAACGTGATAGCTTTTAAAAGGAGTGGCTCAAGCTCCGCATTTAAAAGTTAGTTTTGAAAAGAACCGAGTGGTTTTTCGAAAGTGTTCCAACGAATTTTACTTGGTTTATTTTTCTTGCATTAGTTCTTTTAATGCGTGATATTCTTGCATTAGTTCTTTTAATGTGTCCCATCATTTAATCCTACCATTGCAGAAAACAACCAAAATATGACGTACGCTTATGCCATTCGCATTCGCCACGGGGCCCCGTCATTACCCGTTAGATTACTTAACTAACGACAGAGCGGGGGCTGGACTAGCGCGGCTGTAAAACATAAGCAACGCCTAAATAATATCATATATAGATATATTGCAATGATAGCCATTTCAGATCACAGATGAACACATTGGATATACTAGGAACCCGCAATTCGTACGAGCCTGTAACGAAAAGCAGATTACACGGTCGCGGTGAATAGCCAATACCCTATCCAAGACCCCTACGGGTGCGGCAAACTACCCGCCAAGTACCCGAAGCGAAGCAACCTCCCTCATCTTCCTGAGTAGGCCACTCGGCACTTCGGCATACCCGGTAGTTTGTGCACCCCCTCCATGGGTCTATCCTAGGAGCAAAAACAGTAAAAAGAAATTATACAATGACGGCTACAACCCCGACTCGGTTGTGCGGCCATACAAATAACTATTACATCAATTTACAAATTTACATGAATTGAAAGAAAAGAAAACTCTAGTCTCACAACCCCCCGGCTATTCACCCGCGACAATCCTATGAATTCATATACACATTCCAATAACATTACAGATCACAGATTTGTATAACCCCCACTAATCGACATATAGCGATTAGTAGACGTTCAATACAAATATCACATCACAAAAAAACCCGTCAGCTTAAGTCTTTTAGAAGTTCGATCAAAAATACGGATTTTCAGGCCCCAAACACAAAATTTTTGTTCTGGAAAATCTGGGCAGAAAATACATATTCCAAAAATCCCAAAACAACCCCAGAATAACACAGCACAAAATTTGGACCTCGGCCGAGTCAACTCGGCCGCGGAACCGCGGCGGGAGCGTGCTCTCACCGCGTTTCCACGACGCTTTGACCGGTTCGTGGGACCAAATTTCGTGGGTGTTTAATAAAAACCCTGAGCCGATTTTTAAGATGAAATTTATTAATTTTACAGAACTTTAAAAATCGACAGCAACTTTGAATTTTCGGGTTTATTTCGGGACTTTTTCTCCGATCGAATTTCTAGCTACATGCTAACATGTTAAATAGAGTTTAACTAGGCTCTGATACCACTGTAAGTCCATGCTACCTCTCCCGGTACTTTCGGGCAAGCGGAATTTGGTGAAAAACAATTTTCTAGAGGCGGTAACATGGACTCAAAACCGGATCTTGGTTAAACATCTAACTAACAACCTAACTAGGAGTTGTTAACTACTCGGTTAGGGGGTTATACCTTTCTTTCTTGAACTCCTTCGTCTTCAAGCCTCGATGATTGTCCGGATCGGCTTCACCCTGTCGTCTCCTTGCGCCGAAGATCGATCCATCTGAAAGCTTCTACCTTTGGCTTCTTCTTCGGTCTTTGAAGAAACTAGTTCACTTGGTTTGCTAAACCTTATGAACTAGAGTGAGTAGAGAAGAGTGTGTTGGGATTTTCTCTATAGTTCTTGGTTCTCAACACATGAGACAAGTGAACCATAGACTAAAGAGAGGGAGAGCAAGAGGAAGAAGATGAGAGCTCAAGAACAAGAGAGAGAATAAAAAATGATAGAATGAGAAAAGACTTTTCTCGCTTGGCTCTCATAATCCAAAACCATCATCACAAAAATAGTAATCAAGTATTGTGTAAAATGGTTCAAGTCAAAATGGCTAAATCATTTCATGCACTCATATTGCACAAGAGAACAAGCAAGTAAAAAGTCTTTGCCATGAAATGATAGCCATTGTCATCATGATGGTCAACTAGTCCAACCTAGTCAACCGGTCAACAAAGTCAACAAGTCAACAAAGTCAACCCCTCAACAACCATGTCACCAGAATACTTAATTAATATTATTGTTAATTACATATCATATTCTCATTAGGGTTGAGCAAAAAGTCAATAGTCAACAGTCAACGGTCAACAACCCTAATGAGAATCCTCTGCCTCTGTCTCTCCGTCAACTGTGCATACACACCCGGATTCGCGTTCCGAGGAACACGAATACATACTGGATAAAACCAATCCCAAAACGTACACTAGGATCTGGCTTAAACCAAAGCCTGCTAGTGTTAACTGTCCGGACACTGTACGTGCACAAGTGCACGGATGTGACCGAACCCTGTCGCAAAACCATGCGACCTGTCGCAAAACCATGCGACCTCTACTCTTTTGCCTAAAGGCGAATTACTTTCTGTGGGGGACTCTAAAGACTCGACACTACGCTGGCAGTGGGTTTAACCACAGACCGCAAGCGGCACTAGCTGTGCGTAACGGTCCCCAGGTAGATGCCGACAAGAAGACTGACGAGGTGAAACCCATCGGAACTCCTACTGAGCCTGAATGTGACAGTCTTCGTACAGTCCGGTATGTTCATCTGATACATCGCATGGCGGGCCTAGGGGCGGTAAACGTCAGTCCCCTAATAGCGGTACAAGTCGTGTCGGAGTGAAGCCCAATACACCCTGAGATAACACTGGAAGCCTGCCAGTATATCCCGCTTGCCCTGGCCAGGGACTACTCGTGTAATGGCTCTCCTAGACACAGCGCGATGTCAACCCCCAATACCTGGAGAGACGAATCCTGTCTAACCGTCACTTCCTCCAAGTGCTTCGGGACTGCACCCAACTACTACCTGTTTGCACGACTCCTTTGAGCCGTGGTAGGGTAGTAATCAAAGTACAGTGGGAACACACTCGAGGCGAAGTGATAGTGTCAAGTCAGCGAACTAAGCTGTACTCATATCACCTGGGAACTGATAACTGACGATAGGTATAATACCAACCGGTCAGTTCCCGACGAGTCCTGTCCAGTGTACTCGTAACCTAACGAGCACCCGCATACTATCTCCAGTACGACGTACTGATGGCTGTGGGACAGACCATCTGCCACACTGGGATGAGAAGCGCATGCGCTAGTCTACTCCGGAGTATCGATGCCCTGTCTCGATAGTCCTGCGACGAGGGACCTGCATAAGGATGTGCTTATAGATTACCCAGCCCCCACTAGTGTGACTGCCATCACAACGCTGGTAATCAAGCAAAGATCCTAAGGGCTCCACTAATGCGTATAGGTGATATAATAAAATAAACACATGTACACATTTAAGTAGAAACAAACCAAGTAGCATACTACTATTTTGAGCAAGATTGTATATACAAGGTGAATATCCCAAGCTTCCATTAAGTAATATACAAACTAGTATGATACAGTAATGGCCTCTAGGGCATATACACTAACACTGATTCCCTTTATTTTGTTCTGTCAAAAGTATTGAATACTTTGAAGTATCACGTGTTGTCACGTGATGGGAATTTTGGGGCTTGTCTGTTAAAGCTTCAGCCAGGGGGTTACGTGGCAGCATGTGATAGCGCCCTGCTTCCCTTTATTTTGTTCTACAGATAAGTGTTTAACACTTTTAATTCTGAAAACCATCACGTGTGGGCACGTGATGGGGGCGTGCGCTTTGATCTGTTAGAATGTTCATCAGGGGTCACGTGTCGACACGTGAGGGCGCCCTAGAGCTCTTTCCTGTTTCTTTTTCCTTTTTCTCTGTGTGCTTTAGAGACCACGTGGGGCACGTGAGGCATTGCCTTAAAGTTCCTTTTTATGGATCTTTGCAGGAGTCACGTGGTAACACGTGAGATGTTGCTTCAAAGTTCTTTTCTGTGGATCTTTGCAGGGGTTACGTGGTAGCACGTGACTCTGGTTCTTTGCATATTTTAAAGAACTGTTCATCTTTTAAGAATTGAATTCTTCATAGGGTTAAACCCTAACAACAAACTTTAGAGGAATTAAATTCTTGTTTTCTTCTGAAGAATTATATTCTTGAATAGGGTTAAACCCTAATTTCTTTTCTTAAGAGAATTAAATTCCTGTGAGTTTGAGAGAATTATGTTCTCAAATAGGGTTAAACCCTAGTTCTGTTCATTATGAAGGAATTGAATTCCTATAACATAGGGTTAAACCCTAATTTTATCTCAAATGAATTGAATTCCTATCATTTTGTGAGAATTAAATTCTCAAAACTCAGTTCCTCCTCTGTGTTTCAGATCTGCATGGCAGGATCTCAACCCAATGAGAATTAAATTCTCAGTTCATGGGGAGATGTGCACTTTGCAGATCCTCCACTAGAGAAAGAACTAAGTTCTTTTCTTTATATAAGAGTTAAACTCTTTTGAGAATTAAATTCTCTTTTTTAAGCCTCCCTTTTCTTACCTAAGGTTTTCCTTTTGCAGAGAATTAAATGCACTATATATCTCTCTGTGTGTATTAAAAGAAAAAGGTCCAAAGGTCCCCCTCTTTTTTTCTTGGCTCCTATTTATAGGAGAAGGAAAAGAATCAATCTGTTTAGTAAATCTCTCATTGAGAGATTTGATTTGTATATTGAGAGATTTGATTTATCTTCATCATTAATCCGGGCCTTTAGATTGTTAAGTGAATTTTATTCACCATTGGATTTTAAATCCAAAAATATCTCTTTGTTATTTCGTGTTAGATTTAGGGGGAAATCTTTCCAAGTCCAAGATTTTTCCATAAATTGGCGATATTAAATCACCTTTACATTTTTAATCCAACGGTTTCAAATAATCCTTCTTCATTTTGGAAAGATTTGAAGGATCTTCCATTGGAATTTAATTCTGTTAGAGAATAAGACTTTTAAAGCCGGTCACGTGTGGCCACGTGACCCCTGGTCACTGTTCCCCTCCGAATGACGGCGCGATGTGCCGTCTTGCCTGAGATTCGGGGCAGATGCTAATTGGTGTTATCCGTCTACCTCTCCGAAGATGCCAAGTTGATTTATGGCACCATATATCGAAGGTTTAAACGGATGCGTCCGATGTAGCAGACTTCGTCAGATTCCCCTTCGCTTGAGGGGTTTTTGATTGTAGGGACACTCTTCCCTGCAGGCGCAAGCCCCTGCAGTTAATTACGCTACCGCATCGCGGTAACCACTTTCTCCTTCTCCAGATGGTCAGTTCGTGTCGTGGGTGTTTGTTTTGTGTTTGGTTGCCCGTGGATTGTATACGGAGACTGAGTTATGTTGTCGCCCGTAGGGCGTGGACTAGTCCAAATCCATATCTTTCTTAGATTTGGGTTTGGGGGGAGTTGTGTTTAAGGATACGTTAGTCTCGTTTGAGACTAAGATCGACTTAAACATTTGTTAAGGATGCGTTAGTCTAATTTTTAGACTAAGATCAACTTAACGGGATCGTTTAGATCCGACAAGAGAGCAATTGGGGGAGCCCTGTTGTTTAGTTTAGTGACGTTGCGGTCAATAGGTGGTTTAAGGACATTGCGGTCCGATGTTAGTTTTAAGACGTTGCGGTCAAGGTTAAGGACGTCGTAGTCCATGGATTTAAGGACTCCACAGTCCGATGTTAGTTTTAAGACATCACGATCAAGGTTAAGGACGTCGTAGTCCGTTGTTAGTTTTAAGACATTCCGGTCAAGGTTAAGGACGTCGTAGTCTGTGGATTTAAGGACTCCACAGTCCGATGTTAGTTTTAAGACATTACGGTCAAGGTTAAGGACCTCATAATCCATGAGTTTAAGGACCCCACAGTCCGTCGTTTGTTTTAAGACATCCCGGTCAAGGTTAAGGACCTCATAGTCTATGAGTTTAAGGACCCCACAGTCCGTATCAATGTGTGGTCATCGGGACCCGTCACCTCTTTGAAGACATTGAGGAATTACAACGCCAAGTATCAAAGGAGTGAAGAGATGTACCCTTAAACCGAGGTAGATTAAATAATCTGTGGCCCAATTTGGAACCAAGACCAATTAATTATATTATGAGCCTATTGGCTCAGTTAAGTCTGAATTGAGGAATTATGGCCAGCTTGGGCTAAGTCCAATCATGTTTAGGATATGGGCCCTCTGTTGGTCCATTGAAGGAGAGGCTTAGCCTCTGGAAACTTAGCCAATTGGGCTAAAGCTGGTGTTAAACACTAGAGACCAGCAGTGTTGAACACTGGGAATAAGATTAACGAGTTAGTGTTAAACACTAAAAGATAATCAGAGTTGAACACTGGGAACAGAGTTTTCAAATTAGGGTTAAACGCTAAGGAAATCAGTGTTAAACACTTCAAATAGAGTTTTCCAAATTAGTGTTAAACACTAAGAAAATCAGTGTTAAACACTGACTGCAGAGGTTACAATTTAGTGTTTAAACACTAAGGTAAGAGGGGTCACGTGTGAACATGTGAGAGCGCCCTGATTCCCGTTATTTTGTTCAGTCAAAAGTCTTGAATACTTTGAAGTATCACGTGCTGTCACGTGATGGGAATTTTGGTGCTTGTCTGTTAAAGCTTCAGCCAAGGGGTCACGTGGTAGCACGTGAGAGCGCCCTAAAGCTCTTTATTTTGTTCTACAAATGAGTGTTTAACACTTTTTATTCTGAGAGCCATCACGTGTGGGCACGTGATGGAGGCTTGCGCTTTGATCTTTTAGAATGTTCATTAAGGATCACGTGTCGACACGTGAGGGCACCCTAGAGCTCTTTTCTGTTTCTTTTTCTCTTGTGTGCTTTAGAGATCATGTGGGGGCACGTGTGGCATTGCCTCAAAGTTCTCTTTTATAGATCTTCGCAGGAGTCACGTGGTAACACGTGAGGTGTTTACTTCAGAGTTCTTTTCTGTGGATCTTTGCAGGGGTTACGCGGTAGCACGTGACTCTGCATGTTTTAAAGATCTGTTCATCTTTTAAGAATTCATTTTAGAGGAATTGAATTCCTGTTTTCTTCTGAAGAATTATATTCTTAGATAGGGTTAAACCCTGATTTCTTTTCTGTAGGAATTAAATTCCTCATGTATGTAAAGAATTGAATTCTGGCATAGGGTGAAACCCTAATTTCTTCTTCTTCTTTTTTTAAGGGAATTAAATTCCTATGATTTTAAGAGAATTAAGTTCTTAATTAGGGTTAAACCCTGGTTCTGTCCATTTTGAAGGAATTAAATTCCTATAACATAGGGTTAAACCCTAATTTTATCTCAAAGGAATTGAATTCCTATCATTTTGTGAGAATTAAATTCTCAAAACTCAGTTCCTCCTCTGTGTTTTAGATCTGCATGGCAGGATCTCAACCCAATGAGAATTAAATTCTCAATTCATGGGGAGATGTGCACTTTGCAGATCCTCCACTAGAGAAAGAACTAAGTTCTTTTCTTTATATAAGAGTTAAACTCTTTTGAGAATTAAATTCTCTTTTGAAGCCTCCCTTTTCTTTTCTTACCTAAGGTTTTCCTTTTGCAGAGAATCAAAGGCTCTATATCTCTCTCTCTGTGTATCAAAAGAAAAGGTCCAAAGGTCCCTCCCTCTTCTTTTCTTAGCTCATATTTATAGGAGAAGGAAAAGAATCAATCTATTTAGTAAATCTCTTATTGAGAGATTAGATTTGTATATTGAGAAATTTGATTTATTTTCATCATTAATCTGGGCCTTTAGATTATTAGGTGAATTTTATTCACCATTGGATTTTAAATCCAAAGATATCTCTTGGTTAGATTTAAGGGGAAATATTTCCAAGTCCAAGATTTTTCCATAAATTGGTGATATTTAATCATCTTTAGATTTTCAATCCAACGGTTTTAGATAATTCTTCTCCATTTTGGAAAGATTTTGAGAGATCTTTTCTCAGAATTTAATTCTGTCATAAAAATAAGGCTCTCGAGGCTGGTCACGTGCGGCCACGTGACCGTTGGTCACGTGTGTGCATGTGACCCCTGGTCACGGGCGGCCACGTGACCGTTGGTCACGTGTGTGCATGTGACCCCTGGTCACGTGTGGGTACGTGACCCCCCTAGAATGGGCTTCCCTTCCTTCTGCGCTTTGTTCTTTGCCGCTGCTTAGTCATCACGTGTCAACACGTGACCGCTGGTCACGTGCTAGCACGTGATGCCTCTTCTGAATCCTTTCCTGATTTTTAATCAGGGAACAAATGCCCCCACAGCTTTGTTCTCACGTGTCTGCACGTGAGAGCAACGCTGTCACCTTTGGGACCGTCAGATCTGTTTTGGGAGTAAGGTAGATGAAACGTCTTCCTTGCCGGTCGTGAGGACCCGCGAGTGCTGGGTGCGGCCACCCTTATCCGTATTTCACGGGGTTAGGGGTTGGTTTGGGATGGTTTCCAGGGTATCGTAGTTTAAAGACATCGCGGTCAAGGATAAGGACCTCATAGTCCGTGGGTTTAAGGACTCCACAGTCCGATGTTAGTTTTAAGACATCACGGTCAAGGTTAAGGACCTCATAGTCCATGGGTTTAAGGACTCCACATTCCAATGTTAGTTTTAAGACATCACGGTCAAGGTTAAGGACCTCATAGTCCGTGGATTTAAGGACTCCACAGTCCGATGTTAGTTTTAAGACATCCCGGTCAAGGTTAAGACCTCATAGTCCGTGGATTTAAGGACTCCACAGTCCGCGAAATGTGTGGTTACCGGGACCCGTCACCTCTTTGAAGACGTTGAGGAATTACAACGCCAAATATCAAAGGAGTGAGGAGATGTACCCTTTAACCAAGGTAAAATCAGTATAGAATCATAGTGGTTGATCGTTAGTTTTAGGACATTACGGTCGAGGTTAATGACATCATAGTCCGTGGATTTTAAGGACTCCCCAGTCCGATGTTTGCTCTGGATGCTTCACACGGGTTCACTGCCGTGCTTGGCAAGGACCAGGCTCCACTCTGGGTGTTTTCCGCGGGGTCAAAGAGTGACGTTATCCGCGTTCCACGCGACCAGGAATTTTGCTCTAGATGCTTCACACGGGTTCACTACCGTGCTCGGCGAGGACTAGGCTCCGCTCTGGATGCTTCACACAGGTTCATGGCCGTGCTCTGCGAGGACCAGGATCCGCTCTGGATGTTTTCCATGGGGTCATAGAGTGACGTTATTCGCGTTCCACGTAACCAGGAATTTTGCACTAGATGCTTCACACGGGTTCACTGTCGCGCTTGGCGAGGACTTGGCTCCACTCTGGATGCTTCACACGGGTTCACTGCCGTGCTCTGTGAGGACCAGGATCTGCTCTGGACGTTTTCCACGGGGTCAAAGAGTGACGTTATCCACGTTCCACGTAACCAGGAATTTTGCACTAGATGCTTCACATGGGTTCACTGCCGTGCTTAGCAAGGACTAGGCTCCGCTCTAGATGCTTCACACGGGTTCACTGCTGTGCTCTGCGAGGACTAGGATCCGCTCTGGACGTTTTCCACGGGGTCAAAGAGTGACGTTATCCGTGTTCCGCGTAATTAGGAATTTTGCACTAGATACTTCACACGGGTTTACTACCGTGCTCGGCGAGGACTAGGCTCCGCTCTGGACGTTTTCCACGGAGTCAAAGAGTGACGTTATCCGCGTTCCACGTAACCAGGAATTTTGCACTAGATGCTTCATACGGGTTCACTGCCGTGCTCGGCGAGGACTAGGCTCCGCTCTGGACGCTTCACACGGGTTCACTGCCGTGCTCTACGAGTACCAGGATCCGCTCTGGACGTTTTCCACCGGGTCAAAGAGTGACGTTATCCGCGTTCCACGTAACCAGGAATTTTGCACTAGATACTTCACACGGGTTCACTGCCGTGCTCGGCGAGGACTAGGCTCCACTCTGGATGCTTCACACGGGTTCACTGCCGTGCTCTGTGAGGGCCAGGATCCGCTCTGGACGTTTTCCACGGGGTCAAAGAGTGACGTTATCCGCGTTCCACGTAACCAGGAATTTTTCACTAGATGCTTCACATGGGTTCACTGCCGTGTTCGGCGAGGACTAGGCTCTGCTCTGGATGCTTCACACGGGTTCACTGTCGTGCCCTGCGAGGACCAGGATCTGCTCTGGACATTTTCCACGGGGTCAAAGAGTGACGTTATCCGCATTCCACGTGACCAGGAATTTTGTTGATTGTATCCGCATTTCACGGAGTTGGGATTCGACTCTTAGTGGGAGTACATCGCCGAGTCATGGAACTGGGAATTGCCGCTGTTCCGCTTTACTTGATATTGTGTCTGCTGGTAGTGAGACGAACGTCGAGATAGTCTCCAGGCTATCTGTGACTCATCGAGATTCGGTTTCTTCTTCTGATGAAACCTGAGAGAGGAGGATTACGATTCCTTCTTTGTTTTCGCCCCTGGATTGTATACAGGGATTGATGTAATATCACCTGTAGGGCGTAAATTTCATTTTTTATTTTATTTCTTTTTCCGCGATGCTCTATCATTTCAGCTTTTATATCGCGAAGGTCGCGATTGTCCCATCATTTCGGCTATTTTTCGCGGTGCCCAATCATTTCGGATATTTATTTTATTTTTACTCGCTGCTTTTTATTACGAGTTGCCCAATCATTTCGGCTATTTCTCATGCATACATTTTTACTTGCTGTTTTTTATTGCAAGTTGCGCCATCATTTCGGCTGTTTCGTATGCATGTGTGGCTCGCTAGCCTTTTCGCTGTAAGCTTGCATTTTAGACACCGATTTCGGCATCAGCACTGCTACAACCGGGATATTGCCACGAGCGAATCATCATTTGCCTCTGTCGATGTTGAACAAAGGTGGCTTAGTAAACAGGGTTAAAGGTCCTGTTGACTAAGGCTTTTGACTTCATGAGCCGTAAGGGTCTCACAAAGGTATTTCTCCCTACAAGTCGTGAGGATCTTGCATGTGTGTTTTCTCCTTGGGAATCGTGAGGATTCCTAAGTGCATATCCTCTTGCAAGTCGTAAGGATCTTACAAAAGGGTCTTCTTCTTATAAGTCGAGAGGACTTGCAAGGGTTGTTTGCCGTGTGAACGTATCCCTAGTCACGGATGGGACTTGGTTAGGGAAATGTTTATTCGCGCCCGTGGATTGTATACAAGGGTCAGTATTGAGCCACTTGTAGGGCATAAATTGAAGGTTGTGGGAGTTACTTAAGCACAGCTTTAGGTCTCTGTGACTTAAGACTTTCAAATCTTATGAGCCGTGAGGGTCCCATAAGAGAGTTCTCCTTATGAGTCGTGAGGATCTCGCAAGTGTAATTTCTCCTTAGGAATCGTGGGTATCCCTAAGTGTGTGTCTCCCTTGTGAGTCGTAAGGATCTCATACGGGTGGTTTCTCCTTACAAGGTCATGAGGACCCTGTAAGTGTCCTTTAACGAGATTGCGCCCTTTCGGGTTTTCATAAACACTCGCCGGTAACCTTGCTGTTTTTACTCATGGAGCCGTTCCGGGTTTTCATCCGTGCCCATTTTGCTTATGGACATATCATTTTTATTTTTATTTTTATTTTTTTTATTATTTTTTTTATATCGGCTTTGAGATACTGCAATCCACCGTAGTTTTTCGACATCTCGGTCAACAGCTAGTTTTAGGATATAGTGGTCCGTTGTTAGTTTAAGGACGTTTCGGTCTATTGCTAGTTTAAGGACATTTCGGTCCGCCGTTAGTTTAAGGACGTTTCGGTCCGTTGTTAGTTTAAGGACGTTTCGGTCCGTTGTTAGTTTAAGGACGTTTCGGTCCGTTAAGCCGGCTACTACTTATAGAGTTTGGGCTTAGGAAGATAGCGAGCAGACATAGTCGTCGTCATCTATCATTGACCTAGGCCATGACTCGTCAGGCGTAGTATTTCTTCAGGAAGCGACTGTTTATTGGCCTGAAAGGCCTTTCACCGTGCATATCCAGGAGCAGATACACTCCACCTTGGTAGACCTTGTCTATGATGTACGGGCCTTCATAGTTCGGCTCGAATTTTTCCCGTTTGGCGCGATTGGAAATCATAGGTCTTTTGACTACTAGCACGAGCTTGCCTTGGCGGAATGTCCTCGGCCTGGTCAATCTTTCGTATGAGCGCGTCATTTTTGCTTTGTAAGCCTCCAGATTTTGTTGCGCTATGAGCCGTGTTTCATCGAGGGCGTCAAGCTCTTCCAGCCGAAGGTGGGCATTTTCTTCGTTCGTCAGCTCGTAGAGGACTGCCACTCGTAGAGAAGGAAGCTCTATCTCAAGTGGAAGTACTGCTTCCGTACCAAATACCAACGCGTATGGCGTCGTGTTTATGGATGTCTTGAACGTAGTTCGATAAGCCCAAAGAGCTTCTTGCAGTCTCTCGTGCCAGTCCTTCTTATTTCGGGACACCGTCTTCTTCACGATCTTTGTCAAGGTTTTGTTGAAAGCCTCAGCTAGACCATTAGCTCGGGGATTATAAACTGAGGAATATCTCCAGTCTATGTTGTGTTGTTGTGCAAAACGACTGATCTTGTGGCTTCTGTAGGCTGGCCCGTTATCGGAAATGATCCGTCGCGGAGTTCCAAACCGATAAATGACGTGCGTCTTGAAGAAATGGAGAATACTCTCCGTCTTCACCTCTCTCAGCGGTATTACTTCTGCCCATTTGGAGAAGTAGTCAGTCGTTTCCAGGATGAAACGATGTCCCATGGATGATGCTGGTTCGATAAGGCCGATTATGTCAGTCCCCCACATTTCGAACGGCCGGCTACCCACCGTTGGATGGAGTGGATTTGGATGCTGATGGATAAAGTCCCCGTGGATCTGGCATGAGTGGCATTGCTTCACGTATTTGAGGCAGTCCTGGATCATCGTGAGCCAGTAGTAGCCCATCCGTTTAATCTTCAACTTCATCTTCGGGCCTGCTTGGTGAGAACCGCAGAGTCCGTCGTGAACTTCCTGAACGACTCTTTTCGCTTCGTCAGGTCCCAGGCATCTCAACCACAGAGAGTCAAATGACCTCTTATACAGAGTATCATTGACGAAGGCAAAAGACAGAGCTCGTTTTATAAGATGATGTTTTGAAGACGCATCTTCAGGCGTTCGACGGTATTTGAAGTAGTCTATAAAGACTCCTCTCCAATCCTCATCCCTTTTCCCGATTATTTATTTGCAGGGCCGTCTGCTCAGTTGCTCCCCTTTCTTCGGGTGACTCCAGAGATATTTCTGTAGGGGCAAGTATCCGACGGCTTTGTACCACGATTCTTACGTCATCGAGGTTCTCGTCGGCCAATTCTTTAGCGAGCTTGGCTAGTGCGTCTGCTTTGCTATTTTCCGCATGCGGTATGCTTTTCAGCACATAGGAGGGAATTTGAGTCATCAGTTGTTGTACTCTCTCGCCATACATCACCAGCTCGGGTTTGCACGTTTGGTAGTCGCCATTTACTTGACTAACGACCAGTTGGGAATCTACGTATATGAGGAGGTTCTCAATTCCCATGTCGATGGCGATCTCGAGGCCTGCTATCAAAGCTTCATACTCGGCTTCATTGTTTGTCTTCGGCTCTGTTAAGGCGAAGGCAAAGCGCATTATCCCTCCTTGTGGAGTCACGAAGATAAGGCCTACCCCCGACTTGATTATAGGGGTACTTTGTCTGCGCTTCTTTATGGAGGACGCTCCATCGAAATAAAGCTCCCATTGGGTACCACCACCGTCGATCGCGTCAAACGCATGTTCATCTGGCAGCTCGCAATTCAGAGGAGAACCGGCAGGTACTGGGTGCTCAGCAAGGAAGTCGGCGATAGCTTGGACTTTCACTGCCTTGAGAGGCCGATAGGTTATCGAGAACTCCATCAAGAGCAGGGCCCATTTAGCGAGTCTCCCTGTCAATATGGCCTTTGACATTAGATATTTGAGGGGATTCACCTTTGATGTAAGACGGACTTCATGCGCCAATGCATAGTGCCGGAGTTTTGTTATCGCAAAGATTAACTCCAGGCAATGTTTTTCGATAGGGGAGTAATTGCTTTCTGCCTCCAGAAGAACTCGACTTAAATAGTAGAGCGCTCTCTCCTTCCCTTGGTTGTTCTCTTGTACCCATAATGCGCCTAAGGAACCCTCAAGGGCTGTTGTATAAAGAATAAGAGGTTTTCCCTTGACTGGAGCAGCTAACACCGGCGGGTTCTGTAGGTACTGCTTGATTTCATCTAGCGCGCTCTGGCATTTTTGGTCCCAGACGAACGGGGTTCCCTTCTTCATCAGGTGGCTGTAAGGACGGCACTTGCCTAACAGGTTGCCTATAAATCGCCGAATGTACGCGAGCTTCCCTTGGAGAGACCGCAATTGTTTGAGAGTCCTTGGCGGTGGTATTTCCATGATCGCTTTGATCTTCGATGGATCTATCTCAATGCCTCGGTGCCGGATGATGAATCCCAAGAATTTACCCGAGGAAACTCCAAATGCGCATTTGAGGGGGTTCATCTTCAAATTGTATTGCTGGAGGCGTTGAAATACGGTCCTCAGATGCTCTAAATGCTGTTCGTATGACATGCTCTTCACTACAAGGTCGTCGATATAGCATTCGACGATTTCATGTATGAGATCGTCGAAGATCTTTGTCATGGCCCTTTGATAGGTGTCACCGGCATTCTTTAAACCGAAAGGCATAACTTTATAACAGAATATTCCCAGAGGAGTCCGAAAAGCGGTGCGCTTCTGGTCTTCGGGATGCATCTTTATCTGATTATACCCTGATGAGCCGTCCATAAAGGAGAAAACCTCATGAGTGGATGTTCATACCATAATATTGCATTATTATATTCCCCATTCTTATTCTTTTTACAAATAAAACAGGTGCTTTTGACGCATGTCTGCTACATGTTACAGGTTACAGGTTCTTAGACAGAAAACAGTGAAAACGATGTAAAGACGATGAAAAAGTGGACTTTGACCAACAAATAGAAGACTCTTGATCAAGCCTACATCAAAGATAAAATTCACAAAGTACAAGGCAATGCAAGGTCCAAGATTACAGAGCGAACGGTTAAAAATCCACCGCAATTATTCACTGGAGATCTGGATGAAACATAGAAGCTATTTTAATAAAGAACCAAATAATAAGGAAGCCCAAAGATCCAAGGCCCAATACTTTCTTTTAATAAAAGACAGAGACATAAAATTTTACCAAAGCTTGAAGTCTACTTTGACTAGGTCTTCCTAAAGATATTTTGGTAAATGTAGACATGCAAATCAATTGTAACCTAGGGTTTCCTATTCTCTATAAATAGGAACTCTACTCATTGTAATTTCTTATGCCTCCCTTCATTAATAAATTTCAGCATTCTTTTGGAGAGCATCATTTTTTGTAGGTAAATTATTTTCTTGTCTTAGTTTAATTTAGTTAAGAATTTTATTAACTTGCAATAGATGTTTCTTCTCTTTTAATAAAATCATGTCTTTCTTCATCCCTTCAATGAGCGAGTAGTTTCCTCGCTTGTTAGGGTTAGGAATAGGGAAGGATTTGAGAGATGAAGATCTCTCATCTCTTTTCTTTGCCAATCTTTTATGAAAATTAGAACTCCATGCATACCTTCTTATTCCGCTCCCTACGGCACTCTACCCTCGAGGTAACGGTGATTCCGTAGTCTAAAGGCCCGGATTCTAAGGTTTTCCATGGAGGTTAGGGTAAAGATTAAGAAAGGAAGGACAAGGATCTAGAGGAAGAATCAATCTTCCCAATCATCCTAATCCCCTTTGTTAAGATTTACCATAACACTAATATGATATCTTTAATTAAAGCAATGGAAAGAGGTGTAGATTTTTGTTTACCAAATTTTCCCTAAACCTAATCCTAGCAAGTTTCTAATCCTAGTATCATACAACTTCAATTTTTAGATTTAATAATCAATCCGAACACCCTTCGGAATTAACTCGTTAGCGCGATTAGGAGATTCACAACATCCCTGTGGACCGACCCGTACTCACCGGCTAGCTTCATGCGACGCCGTTCTTGATTGCGGTTACAAATATTTTTGATCTATCTTTTAGAAAGCGCAAGCACGCTAATCAATCAATCAATCAAATGGCGCCGTTGCCGGGGATGGCGTAGAATTTTCTTTTCGCGATTTCGGGTTAATCAAAATTAAAAAAAAATCATAAAATCTGAAAAATCTAAAAAATATAAAAATATATCATCTGTTATTTTTGGAAAGGGTATCTTTGTGTGAATTTTGCAGGATCTACGCACAAATTCGGATCTGGAAAATCTACAGGAAAGTGAAACAGCAAATAGACGATCCTATCAACAGAAGATTGCAACAACAGAGGAACAGAAAAAAATTCAGAGGACCGAGTCAACAAGTCAACCGCGCGATCTGGTGCTGCAAAAAAAAAAAAAAAAAAAAACCAGAGGCAGAAGCGCGGTAAAAAAAATAAAAAAAATCAATAAGTCTTCTGATTTCCTCCTTTGCAAATCTCCGATATATCTTCTGAAAAATCTCCTGCAGGATTCTTTGCGCTTTAAAAATCTTTCTCTTTCCAAATAACAAATCTTGTGCAGGATTCTTGCGCGCGTTTAAAATAAAAATTGATTGCAAGTGATCTTTTCTGATTTGCATAGCCTTAATCTTTTTGCTAAATATATCTTTCCAAATAAAGAGCAAGAGAAAAAAGGAAAATTTTAATTAGAAAACTTGCAAATTTTGAAATTCACAAAAAAGATTTGATTGTAAGTGATTTACTGTTTTGCATATTTTTAATCGGATTTTAAGGGGCTTTTGACCAACTCAGATTGGGTGGGGATTTCATCACCCTTCCCAAGACCCTAGAAAACATCTAAAGCATTTTGCATCGACCACAATTAATAAAAAATACTAGACTCAGCCCTAAGGAAATCGAGCTCAATAGGAAAAGGACTAGTATAGGCATCGACCGTTTATCCTAACCGATTTTGCGGTGTCTAGGCTAGTGGTTTTTAATTAGGCCCACTGTCGTGGTGGTTCCTTCCCACTTACCTGGCCGCAATTGGCGGTGAAGAAGGCGGTTTGAGATCCTATTTCTAGCCTTTTGGAACAGTTAGGAGCTGTCTAGCTGACCTAGGTGACCCTAGATCTAGGTCTGATTGTGCATTTCTGGTTGATTACATTTGTGTCTAAGCCCTTTATCGAAATTTTTTCTGCAAACAGTCTCAAATAAAGAGAAAAGGGGAAAAAGGAATTTTTTTTAAAAAAGACTTGCAACTTTTGTCGCTCGGAAATCCTTGCACCAACAAACTTTCTTTCTTTCTCCCTTTCTTCTAACATGGGGTACCCCACATAACAAATCACTTGCCGAACTTTGGTATCCCGAACCTAATTTTGCGTCGTTTGGTAATTTGTTCGATCAATTTAAAGACGATCCTTCCTTGCCTAAAATATCTTTGAAAGATCAAATAGAGGCGTCTAGGAGAAACAATTCGACTTTTCAACCCACTTTGTGTCAACCAAGTCAACCTTCACCACTTCCATTTGTTGATACCACTCTTTCGAGTCCTTCTGTCACTCCTAAGCCGATGTCCATTGCTGAGCATATTGCTCAATCTCGCAGTCGATCTTTCACCCCTCTCCACTCATCCAGTTCTAGAGATCAACACGACTATTCACCTTTTTATCCATATGTTGATCCTACCCCTGCCCAACCACCTACTTCCTACCAGTCTTACCGACCTTCCCACCTTCACTAGACACTGCTTCTACACATCCTTTTGGGAGTTTCACATATCCAAACAATTTCGAATCTTTTGCCGAAACCCTTTTACCACCAAAGTCTAGTTTGGAAGAGGCGTTGGAGGGCGTATATCGCAGCAACAAACAAAATGGTTAGGAATGTGGAAGCGTCCGTGGCCACCCTTATGCAACCTGCTGAACCGGTAGCTAGTTTTCCGTTAGCTCCAAATTTTTCAATGTATGAGGCGGCAGTTGGATAGAGTGAGAATGAGAGAGGATTTTCAAATCAAACCTACCCTTACCCAATTGAAGCCCACAACTCCTGTTTTCCATCGATTGCCCTAAATAGTTCACCTGTTGAAAATAAAAACGAGTTGTGTGATTTTGTAGTGTTTGATTTGCCAGATTGTGAAGAACCCCCTTCGAGTGAAACAACCCTAATCCGTTTGACCTTTACACTTCCACTCTAGAACCTACATTGATAAACATCCATGCTTTTGAGGAGGTGTCTAAAGATATTGACTTTCACTTGATTGAGGATATAGACGCCGGGAATATTTCGGAT